>OX422210.1:591045717-592379050 GCA_949130495.1 Sambucus nigra
GTTGCACAAAGAATCCTATAGTTGAAAATTCGTGTCATGATGGCTATTATTTGTAGAATCGTCAAAAATTCTGGATTCATGTCCATGATGTTTGTTTAGTTTATTAAGCTCATACTTTAATTATCACATATGGCTATAATAAAGTTTGATGATAGATTGCAATTGTTTAGAGCTTCTTGATCGTTTTGATGTGTTGAAATAATGATTCCTTTGTTTTAGTTCACGCACATACATTCCACGTTCATGTTTAGGCACATAGATACTATGTTAGCATGTTACTCATATTTGTTTTTTTGTTTTGATACTGTTTCGAAGTTGTGAGCCCCTGCCAGTTAGATCTTTTCACATATTTTTTTCACTGGGCAACGCTATTTAACTTTCTTTGGAGACTGTGAAAGTTTGGACATGTCGTTCTAACGACACTGTCTTTTGTTTAAGCGACATCGTCTTTCGTTCAAATGACGTCCCTGGCTCGTTCAAACGACAATTTGTTTTGACCTGTTTTTGACTTTTTCTGGTTGTGTTCTATTTCAGTACCCTGTTGCTTATTGATTTGTATTTTTGGTATTGGTTTTTGTCTATGCAATTCAATTTGCTCGATGATATATTTTGCTGCATTTAGTTCGTTTATCACACATGCTTATTCTGATATATTTTTTGTATGATTCATTGTTTGCTAGCCACTAATTTGACATTACTTGATCATATTTCGCTGGTAGTTTCATGTTTATCTAGCATAATATGAGTTCATGAAATCATATTAGTATATCACATGCTAGTTTTGTTTATCTTTTCACCGGATTGTCTATTAGAGACAAAAAGGGGGAGAGATGTCTGTGATGTAGGGGGAGTTTTATGTCATGTTTATATATTGGTATTCATATTAATTTATATCATTTTTTCCTCCATACTTCACTGGCTATTTGTCTGTTTCATGTGTGTATGTATGATTAAAGAAGATTCAATATTTCAAGTCTACATCACATTCAGACATTCGAGACAATTTCATGCTTGTCGGTCCATTGTTGAAGAAGCTTACCCTATACTGATGATGCAAATTTCATTTTGGGTTTTATGGGATGGGTTTTAGGTGTCATACGGCTTGACGGCCCGGCTTAGGCATTTCACTGTTGGTTTTGTCCCGAAATAGTCAAAGGGGGAGATTTATAAGAACCATATTTCCAATTGAGTCTTAATGTAGTTTTGACTTATTCTCGAAACAAAACATGTTTGAGTCATAGATAGTTTTTTATTGTTCGATCCCATGAGTCTATGACATATCGAATATTTATTGAATACGTTGTGGCAAAGCTACAAAGATTTAATCATGTCGAAGTTTAATTGGTGCAATTTCGCGTCTTCAAGTTTTAATTGCATTCCGAGATCACACAGGTATGAATGCATAATGTTAATTGGTGCAATTTCGCGTCTTCAAGTTTTAATTGCATTCCGAGATCACACAGGTATGAATGCATAACTCGAAATTCATTTTATAAAACTAAGGATGTTATTTTCTTTAAAGAAAATGTTTTTAAAAGAGGTTTAATTGTTTACACTTCATTTTTGTCAGATAAGAATGGATGAGAATTGGACAAGAGTTGATTTTCATCAAAACTCTGTTTAAATTATGAACTCTATCTGACGACGTCGTTCGAATGAGATCCAGTGTCGTTAGAACGACGTGGCATCTCGCTTGAACGAGATTCTGACACCAACTCAATTTTTATTATAAATAGAGGTGTCCAATTTTCTCGAAGGGCATGCATTCTGGAAAAATAATTTACGATCCAGAAACCTGCTTGCACATGTTTTCTAAGGTTTCAAAGACTTAAACACATCCTTAGAGTTTATAAGATCCGAGCTTTCATTAGTATATGTTTATGTGATCTTGTGTGCACCAAGTTGGTTTGTTTAAACTCCTTGGACAACCTGTTTAGCTGGTTTTTGCGGTGAAGAAAAGATGGACACCTGTTTCAACATCGTAGACGACATCAAAGCCATATCGGAGGACACTGAGGCACTCGTGGAGTCGCGTGATGTGGACAAGTAGCGTGGAAGATGGAGTTTCTGCGTGGGCACTGTGAGACGAGTGGTAGAAGATCAGAGGACTGTCAAGTCTCGTGGGTGGATAGTGTCATTGAGTAAGACTACCGTCTGTCTTTGTAAAACCATATTCATAGTGATTGTCTGGCTTGGGGTCGTCCGAGTGTTTTTCCCGATTTGGGTTTTTCCTCGTACATTCGGCGTTGTGAGTATTGCTTTACTTTATTTCACTTTCTTTAATCACTAGTTGAATGCTTAGGGTTAAACAATATAAGATCTGGTTAACTTAATTTTTGTCACAACTTGGTTTGATTAAAGTGGAAAAGAGTTTTTCATAAGAAAGGGAAGTTGGTTTGCATTCATCCTTTACTTAATTCCGCAAAAGCAAAAGGTATATTTTAGAGAACTACATCCATCTTCTGCCTTATATTGAGTGGGGACACAAATCATAAAAATTCATTGCAACACACACGGGGTGACAGTGTTCACCTTTTAGAGAGCATTGTTG
This sequence comes from Sambucus nigra, assembly GCA_949130495.1. Lineage (NCBI taxonomy): Eukaryota > Viridiplantae > Streptophyta > Magnoliopsida > Dipsacales > Adoxaceae > Sambucus > Sambucus nigra. The sequence goes on from OX422210.1 coordinate 591,048,269, forward strand.
GCAATGCAACAAAAATTCAGATCACATGGCCTCATGCCATGGAAAAGACTCATCAGTCATGCTTCTTTTAGGCACTACATAAGGGCCTTTGTGATCTTATCAAGAATAACAGTGTTGTCTAGTCAAAATAATTACACCCACTAGACTAAATAATTTAATATTTAACCACCTACTTCCATTTTTTTCCTTATATTGAGTGGGGACACAAATCACAAAGTTTCACCACAACACACATGGGGTGACATTGTTCACCTTTCAAAGATCATTGTTTGGCAATGCTCTAAAACTTCAGATGACATTGCCTCGTGCCATGGAGTTATTCTTCCCTTAGGCCCCATATAGGGGCTTGTGTTGTCTTGTTAAGAATAACACAAATGTATATTGTCCGATCAAAATAATTACACTCACTAGACTGAATAATTTAAATTTTACCACCTAATGGCATTTTCTGCCTTACATTTAGTGGAAACACATATAAAAAAAATTCACTATCACACACCCGGTGACACTGTTCACCTTTAAAAGAGCACTATTTGGCAGTGCTGCAACATTTCAGATCACATGGCCTCCTTTCATGGAAAAGACTCCTCAGTCATGCTTCTCTTAGGTCCGACATACGGGGCTTGTGTGGTCTTGTCAAAAATAACAAAAAATGTGTTGTCTGATCAAAATAATTACACCCACTAGACTGAACAATTTAAAATTTACCAATTACAATAATTTTTTGCCTTACATTAAGTGGGAATACAAATCACAAAGTTTCATTACAACACAAACGAGGTGACACTGTTCACCTTTTAAAGAGCACTGTTTCACAGTGTTGCAACAATTTAGATCACATGGCCTCCTACCAAAATGTTTTATTTGAATTATTACACAGATAATTTTACTATGAAATAGTCGTTGTTAATACGTCAATCAATACACACAATCATTTCACCATTGTCTTGTTTCATTCATGGAAATAACCAAATACTTTGTAATTTTTTAGGGACGAAAAAATGGAATTTACAAAAGCTGGGAAGAGTGCAAACCCTTTGTTGACGGGTTACCGGATGTAATTATCAAATGATTTGGCAATTATGATGTTGCCAATGGTGCATAAGTGATGCACATAGAAAGATGAAGACTCCTTGGTGTATCACTTGACCCATCCAAATATAATGTTCCATCGACGACCAATATTCTTGGCTTGAAACGGGATAATGTTTGTCCACAAAGTGTTTTATTTTATGTTACCCAATCCTTGTATCTTTCATTTAACTTGCAATGTGTTGTCGTTTTAATTTACATATAATGTTGACTTTTTTTTATTTTTTATTTGTTCATATGGTCATGCCTAGTCAGGGATGAGGACCGTGACCCACTATGGTCAGGGCTAAAGGCCGTGACCATCTCCAGCTAATTCCATAACATTTTATGGTCATGGAGTTGGTCACACTTTTATTGGCTGTGATCACGACTTTGGGCCATGGCCAGTCGGCCACGAAATTCGTGGCCAGCTTGCCGTGACTATCCACCTAATTTGATGTAATTATGGTTTAAACTATATATAAGTAACATAATGTAATTATAGAACTTCTTCCACTTCATTAAATAAGGATAAACCTTAAAATCAACACCCAAATAATAGTACATAAGTAAATAAACAATATTCTCCTATATCCACGGACATCAGTCCTCTTTAACCTGAGAACATTAACGATATTTTCCACGGTGATGTTCATGTACCGGGAAGTTAGGCCAGACATGAATATTGAAACGTCCTTGATAATCCAAACATTTCCAATAGCAATATGCATTGCCCACCCGCAATCTAGAAGTAGTACCTTGTGACAAATGGAGTCGTCGAGGGTACTGTTGGATCCTTCAACCCAATTGGGTGGAGTGACGTTAGTATGGCTGCAACCTGTTTCAAGATAAGTTTATGTTTCATTATATACGAATCCCAAAAAACTATATTGATTATACTGTAAAATATTTCAAATGAAACCTTGTGGATACTAAATGGTAAATTGCGTATCTTCAACATGGAGGTGTTGTCGAACTCCAAGTACTCGTAGTCCACAGTAGTTGTCCAGGGTTCTTTGAAGAAGTTGTCATCGTACTTGGTCTTTGCGAGGCCTTCACGGGTGAACTCCTATACAGTGGGGAACCTATTATTTTTTCGGCATCCTTCTTTCTAAGCGCCTTCTGCGCCTTTTCAGCAGGTCTGGGAGCGATACGATCAAATGAGTCCTTTCTCCGTTCTGGCAATTGGTCATTATAATGTTGAAAAGTATCATTCGAATGTGGTATTTTCTCCGAATGCTTTGCCTTTTTGCTTAAGCATTCACCCTTATACATTTTTCAGTTATAAGATTGTGAAAATATAGGGAGTTTGTACGAAAATATTTAGGGGTAGTTGCAAATGCTTAAGCTCTTGTATCATTAAATTGAGGATTGCATCTTATTTATAGGCATTGTGAATTCGATGTTGATAACAATGAATTCAATTAAAAATTAATTTAACTGAATTCATTGTTGAATTAGATAAATTAATTTTTTTATTGAATTCCTTGTTACTAACAACAAGTTCAGTTTCATTAGAGATGCACTCAAATTAGTAATGTCTGTGTTAATCCTACTTGAATTCACGGTTACCGACTCCGAATTCGGGTAACCGCGAATTTAAAGAGTACAATATTTTTGTGAATGTTCAAAAGAGAAATTTAAAGATTCTAGTTTAACTTCGGTAGGCCTGTCAATGGATCGGATTTTATCCAAATCCGATTCTGAATCCGATTCCGATCCATTTAAGTGGATATGGATCATGCCTAAAATCCTATTATCCTATTACCCGTTTATTAAATGGAGCAGATTTGGATTCATATACTCCGATTCGTTAATAATCCGATCCGATTGATAATATATATATATATATATATATATATATATATATTGTATTTAATAATGTTTTAAATATATATTACAATAGTTCTTTATTTCATTATCTATTTTTTTGGAGCATTTGTAAAATAAATTTATGAAATAAGAGTTGAAAATAAAAATGTTGCAAATCAAGTTTAACATAAACGGATAATAGGATCGGATCCAAATCCGTTTAACATAAATGAACATGGATTTGGATTAGCCTGATCCAATCCGATTAATAAACGGATCAAATTCGAATCTATTTAACATAAACGGATATGGATTTGGATTTATCTGATCCGGTCTGAATTCGATCCGTTTACAGGACTAAACTTCGGTGCCAAACAAAAAAATTCAAATATAGTAATCATATGTCAGGAGTAATCATATGTCAGGGACTCCACCTAACACCTAATGGGCAATTTTTATTTCTTAAAACTGAAGTAGCAAAAATATAGTGGCAGTACACTAGCCACGCCTCAATGCCTTCAGTTTGAAAGGGGGGGTGGAATTTTGATACAATGCCTAGTAGAACATTTATTTGGAAGACTACGCCAATCAACAACAGTACATTTCGTTTCATTACACCATTACAAACTGAGAGGTGTGTAATGGTGTAATGAAACGAATAAATTTTGTAAGAGAAAAGGCATTGAATTTGTAAATTTGCTCAATGGTTACGGAATTTGCAAATGTTCCTACGAACTTTATTTGTTCGCAGGAATTGATATGGACAAATAAAGTTTGTTACAACTCCAAATAATAAATTTATATTACAATATTTGGTTCCAAAGAACTATATTAGTTTGTAGGAATTTCCTACAAACTATAAGAAAGTCGTAAGAATTCTTACGAACTAATACAGTTCGTAGGAAGCATATACCTCCAAAACTCACTTATATCACCATTGTAAGCAGCATGACTAACGAAAGGGATTCTGACAGTTTTCAATTTGAAAACTTACGGTACAGAGCATCCACCATTGTGGATACTCTTATAGAAAGGTCTTATTAGGCATTTTTTATTCATTCTAGTTCCATCATGTTTTTCCCTACATATAGGTTCTACTCCTAATTTTTTGGAAGTTTTTCTCATAATTATAATCTTTTAAAACCAATCATCTGTGACTTCTTTGGGGAAGTTACATAAGTGGTTGATTTTTTTTTTAAATGTTCATAAATTTTGATCGACAAGTCTGTTTTTCGCAAAATTACTATTTTTGAAATCTCCTCGTCGAGATCTATCAAACAAGACCCATGAAGAGTATAAAATTTCAAAAAAAAAATTACAAGTACAATAAACTTTACTGTATGCACTAGAAAATAAGATAATCTTATATCTATGACATTTTAACAAACAGTGACATTTTTTGTGTTAATATTACACAGATAGTAAAATTTACTGGTTAAATAAATGGATCAAATAATTTATAATATATATATATATAGAGAGAGAGAGAGAGAGGGGGGGGGGATCTCTTGCGGGTGTACTAACGGGCTTAAAATAGAACAGACATTACGTGATCACAAATTGGAAATGGGTCAAAAGTAGTATCTTTTCATTTTCTACAACAAAAGACACTCTCTCTCTTCCATCTACTTCTTTCCCATCTTTACAGCAAAAACAAAAGGGCATATACCAAATAGTCCCTCGAACTTTTTTTCATACACATTTAGTCCAAGGCTTTTTATTTTGCACCAAAAAGTCCTTCACCATGCCAAAAAGGCTTTACCATGCTGTTGGCGCGAACCTTTAAAGATAAGAGAATAAGGGACTTTTTGGTACAAAATAAAAGGCTTTGACTAAATGTGTATTAAAAAATGTTTGAGGGACTTTTTGGTATTTGATCCAAAACAAAACCCATTTCATACCTTAAACCCATTGCATACCTTTTTATACATTGTTTTCTCCATACAACAAATGTTGATGGGAGACATTTTACACTTTCTTTTTTATTTTTTTCAAATATATGGGAGACACTTTTTACGTCATGTTTATTTTTTTAATTTCACTTCTTTTTATTTATTTGTTATTAATGTGCTTTTTTCCAAATAACAATATCCAAATAAAAATAATAGTATCCAAATAACAGTATCCAAATAACTCCACTTCAATTGTCAATTATCATTCAAATAAAAATAAAAATACATTCATCCAAATAAAAATATCCTTCCAAATACATTCATCCAAATTCAAATACATTTATCCAAAAAAAAATATCCATCCAAATTCAAATAAATTCATCCAAATAAAAATATCCAAATTGGAAAAACATAATGTATAAGTCCATACATTTTTCAAGTTAGTTTCTTATTTATTTGCCTAGACAATGTAAATGAATAAATAATGTATAAGTACTTACATATTAGTTAGCATTGGACAATTTCTTTTATCATGCGACTGACCAACCAAACCACACCCATTACACTTTCTTGATTTCGAACTTTTGGCCTTCTCCAATGCTTTCTCCTTACCACCTTTCAACCTTTTACCACACCCCTTTGCCCGCACTTGGCTAGGTTCAATGTAGTAATTGTCACTAACATTTTCCGAAGCATGAACATTAAGCATCTAATTTCTTGATTTGACTTGAATCCCCACAATTTGATTTAAATTATCACGTACACTAGTCAAATCATCGATATATACCTTTGTGGCTTCTTGACAAGTAATGGCCTTATCAACCACATCTAATGCCAATTGAATTAATTGAGACCTCTTTAGTAGATATGATTTATCATCAACAATTTCCCAACCAATACCACCCACTAACACGCCAGATTTTTCCGCTTTGGTCCACCTACTCAAAATGTATTGGTTCGGTAATTTTTCATAATCATACATTTTGTGCAAGTACCCCAAAACATGTCGACATGGGATTCTGGAGCATTCAAATTTTTTGCAAGTATAAGAAGCAAAATCTAATACCTTGTCATATTTTATAACCCGCGTATTTGATTTATGAATCTTATACAAACAATAGCTTTCATCTTCCTTAACAAGCTCAAATTTATAAGTGAAACTCTCCAGGATTTCATCCTGAGATTTATTGAACATTTCATTTGTGTACACATCAACCATGTGTATCAAAAAGTCATGGACGATTTTCAACTTAGGCTTCTCAATGAAATCTTTATTATCCGCCATTAATTCTTCATGGCGTTGATGCATTAGACCCCTACCAAATTGGATCATAAATTCAACCAATGAAATATTTTTTGAAGCATTTTTTTTAAAAGGAGTGGGAGCTTTCCGCACGTTGGCTACTCGACATTTCCGCCGAAAAAATATGATTCACAAAAGTCGGCACCCATTTTGAACGGATTTGATAAATTGAATTTAGCCATTTATTATCATTCAAACCACTTTTGTTAACAAGTTCCGTCCACCTCACCTCAAACTCAACCATTAACTCCAATCCCTAAATACAATTTAAAAATTCCTTATAGTAAGTACTATATTTAACCGAATCTAATTTCTCCAAAAATTTGGTTAAAATGTGTCAACTACAATATCTATGAAATGTCATCGGTAGTATTTTTGAAATTGCATTTGTCATTACGGGATCTTGATCGGTTATTATCATCTTAGGAGCATCACCTGGCATAGCTTTTAGAAACATGTTGAATAGACAAACAAAAGAATCAATGGTCTCATCACTCAAGAATGCGTAAGCAAATATTATTGTTTGACCATGATTATTAACCCCCATTAGTGGTGCAAATACCAAACCATATCGGTTGGTGTTGTATGTGGTGTAAAAAATGACCACATCCCCCAAAAAAGTGGATAATGTATTTTTCTTGGAGTGGATAATGGGTGACAATGACCCTCAACAAATACACTAACTTCATATAAACCATTTTGGGACATCACAACAACAAGTTTTGCATTACAACCCATTTTCACCGATCCCCGACGCTTTTCTACCTCATTGTCGGCAAGAAATTTACCCTTCCCTTGTTTCCAATAAACAAACTGTTTCCTAATGATATCATCAGTTCCGCGTCTCTTTTTTTCAGACCAATTTCTAACACTAAAACCAGATTATCTCGCATAATCATTATGAATTTGTTTAACATCTTCTACTGTTTTAAACTCTTGACGCAATTTAGGCTTCAATTTGGGTGCTACTTGTGGAGTGTATTCCAAATCTCTTTCTTCACTTTGTATTTCAAAATCCATATCACCCCCCCCCCCCCCCACCCCCCACACACACACATCCCATTATAAATTTTCTCCATTTTGTTGCTCAAACTTCTCATTATCCATTTTAGATCAAACCTATAAATAATAACAATACATATAAAAAACATTATTGGTTTGGGGATGAAAAAAATCAGCAATACCGCCAAAAAAAAAAGGCATATAACAGTTAACAAAAAAAATAAATGAATCAGTGGTCTCATCACTCAAAAATGCACTAGCAAATATTATTGTTTGTCCATGATTATTAACACCCATTAGGGGCACAAATATCAAATTGTATCGATTGGTGTTGTATGTTATATTTTTTTTAAAATTTTGAATTTTTTAGATTGTTTTGTTTAGATAAATTGTGCCATTTTCCTCAATCTTAAAATAGAATGAAGGATTTTTTTTATTGTTCTAATTTCAAATACCCAAAAAATCTAATATCACAATTTATCTAAACGAAACAATCTAAAAAATTCAAAAGTTAAAAAAAAAATACACTTAAGCTATTTTTTTCTCTCCAAAAAATCCAAAATCTTTTTTCTATTTTTATTTCTTTCGTTGTTTTGATGGGTTAAAGAAATAACAACAATATTTATTTGGGAAAAAATAGCAAAAGAAAAAAAGATTTTGCATTTTTTTTAGAGAAAAAAAAAAGCTTAAGTGTATTTTTTTTTAATCTGGATTTGTTAAAACAACAGCAATAAACAAAAAAAATCGGATTTTCACAAATGATTGAACGTCAATATACAAAAAAAACGGATCTAAATTATAGACATCACAAATAAACATTATTAAATTGATGAGAAGGTTTAAAAATATAATACCTCTGTTGGAAGATGAGAGAGAGCAAATATATGTGGTCCTAAAATTGTTGCTGTAAAGTGTTTAAAGAGAGAGAGAGAGAGAGAGAGAGAGAGAGAGAGAGAGAGAGAGAGAGAGAGAGAGAATGGGTCCAAAATGATAAAGGCTTACAAATGTTATGGAGGTTAACTTTGAGAAGAATTTAAAAAAAAAGTAAAAACAAAAAGATGATCACATGGGGCCACATAAGAAAAAGAATGGACTTAATTTTGTTTTGTTTTGACTTTTCAACATCCAACTTTGTCTTCTTTGTTTTTTTAAAAGACCCGTTCCTAAGTCCGTCTCTGGCACCCACCAGATATTGGCTCTCTCTCGACCATAAACTTTACTGTATGCACTAAAAAATGAAATAATTTTATATCTATGATATTTTCACAAACAGTGACATTTTTTGTGTTAATATTGCGCAGACATTAAAATTTATTGTTAAATAAATGGGTCAAATAATCTATAAACTAATATATATATATATATATAGTATTGCTCTTATGAGGAGCAGTCCGCATTTTAAGAGTGTGAACCGAACATGTGTCACCTGGCGGTGAGCTAGAAAAGCGAGAGAAAGTGCCTATAATTTACCCGATAATTTCTAATGTCATCGCCAGGTGACACATGTCCGGTCCGCACTCTTAAAATACGTATTGGTCTGCACAAGAGCATTATATATATATATTGAAAAAAGATATCTATTATTAGTTTAACCCGTTTAGTTGCTCAAACACCCATTTATCAAATATTCTCTTATTTTTAAAAATATGCGCCAACGACACCCAATGCCACACTTACTCATCCCAAACCGTAGATTCGGCGGATTCAAACCCCATTTATCCAATATTCTCTTATTTTTAAATGTCCGCGCCAGCGACAATCCATGCCAACTCTACCCACCACAAACCGAAAAATGAAATCATTTTATATTTGTGACATTTATACAAATTTTTGTGAAAATGTCACATTTTCTTATGAACACAGTAAACTTTACGGTATGCACCAGAAAATGAAATAGTCTTACATCTGTAACATTTTCACAAACAGTCACATTTATTGTGTTGATAATACACAGATAATAAAATTTACTGTGCTGATCAATTAATGTGTGTATATATAAATATATATATATTATAAAAAGGACACTTATTTTTTGTTTAACCCAGTTAGTTGAAACATTTATTTCTCCAATATTCTTTTATTTTTAAAGGTCCGCGCTAGCGACACCCAATGCCACCCCTACTCACCCCAAACCGAAGCTCCGGTAGATCCAACCCCCATTTAGCCAATATTCTCTTATTTTTAAACGTCCACGCCAACGCACCCATGCCACCCCTACCCACACCAAACCGGAGCTCTAATTAAGGTCGTTGGAGCTCCAAAAATGGGGGTGGGTGGTGGTGGGGATTGGTTGCCGCTAGCGCGGACCTTAAAAAATAAAAGAATATCGGAAAAAAAAAAAGTGGTTTGAATCCACCTCTTGTTTGGGGTGAGTAGGGTGGTATGGGGAGCCTCTGGCGCGGGAGTTCAAAAAAATATGGGAATATTGGATAAATAAGTGTTTGAGCGACTAAATGGGTTAAACTAGAAATAGGTGTCTTTTTTACAATATATATATATATATATATATTAGTGTTTCTGAAAATGGCACAAATATAAAACTATTTTAACACAGGATATGTTACAGTTTGTGAAAATGTCACCGATATAAGACTATTTCATTTTCTTGTGCATACAGTAAATTTTACTGCGTTCATAAGAAAATGTGATATTTTCACAAGAATTTGGGAAAATGTCACATATATAAAACTATTTCATTTTTCGGTTTGTGATGGTTAGAGCTCACATGTGTTACCGCTGGGGCGGACCTATAAAAATAAGAGAATATTGGATAAATGAGGTTTGGATCCGCCGGATCTCCGATTTGGGGTGAGTAGGGGTGGAATTGGGTGCCACTGGCGCGACGCTTTAAAAATAAGAGAATATTATATAAATGGGTGTTTGAGTGACTAAATGGGTTAAACTAAAACTAGGTGTCTTTTTTCAATATATATATATATATATTTGTGTGTATGTGTGTGTGTGAGTTTATAGATTATTTGACCCATTTATTTAACTAGTAAATTTTACTATCTATGTAATATTAACACAAAAAATATCACTGTTTGTGAAAATGTCATTGATATAAAATTATTTCATTTTCTAGTGCATACAGTAAAGTTTACTGTATGTATAATTTTTTTTCTTTGAAATTTTATAGGCTTCATAGGTCTTGTTTGATAGATTTCGATGAGGAAATTTCAAAAATAGTAATTTTATGAAAAACGGATTTGTCAATCAAAAGTTGTCATCATTTAAAAATTAAAAAAAAAAGTTCAACCACTTATGTAACTTCCTCAAGAAAGTTATGGATGGTTTGTTTTAAAAGGGTATAATTGTGAAAAAAAGTTCCAAAAAATTAGGAATACGACCTATATGTAGGGGGGAAACATGGTGGGACTTGAATGAGTAAGAAAATGTCTAATAGGACTTGTATCTGAAGCCCCCTTAATTAATTAAAACAATAGTAAAGAATTAACAATAATAATAATTACAGAATTAAAACGTAATTACAGAAAATTGAGAATAACTTACTTGATATTGCAGAATTAAATAATAAATACAGAAAGAATTTCAAGCGCTGTGTAATACCACAATGTCCTTAAAGACAAATTTAATTCCCCTCCATAGTGCTTTAGAGTCTGAATTATTGTCTCCCAAGATAGAACTGAATTTTCGAATCAATACAGGAAGCACAACAATGTAATGATTCTGGCGAACTCAATTTCTATGTCTTTTACTCAACCATGAATAAGACTTATGAAATGCAGGAACTGTTTAGGAGAGGAAATGAACAGAATTTCGAAGTTGTATATTTTTGGATTTTTCATTAGTGAAAAAATGGGTGGAACATCTGTATATATAGCAGTGAAGAGGTGACTTTTCAAGAAAAAACTGTCAACAGTTAATTTTGTTTAACTGTTGACTGTTGGTAATAACTGTCAAAATAGTTTATTAATTAATTTGGTAATTAATTAATTAAATTAAAACCCAAAAAGTTAGTTAAATTTAGCCCAAACATTTAAGATATTTTGTAAGCATAAGCATAAGCCCAAGCCCAAGCCTGAACCTAGCCGAGCCGAACGGACAGACCGCGCGTGGGCGTGTGGGATTTTGGCCCAAGCCCAACACATGCATAGTGTAGGTCATCTCCCCTTCAAAGAGCTGGGATACCCCAAGGCATCCAAGCCTTAGTCCATCATTGGGGTTTTATTAATTCATCATTTTTTCACTACTTTTCCAATGTGGGACAAGAGTTAAAACATACCCAATTCATTAACTTTCATTGCTTTATGAGTCACTTTGGGGACATATATATCATTCATAACTTAATGGAATTGGACATGTGAATATATTACGTTAATCTCCTTGCGAAGGAGAACGCGTTCGTATATGGTCCCATAATTATCGTGGTTTGGGTCCCACCTAAATTTGAGCTCAAAGTTGCTCAAAATTACGGCCAAAAAATTTTGGACAACTTTTAAGTCCAATTTTTTCAACAATCCCCCACATGAATGATATATCGCTATAAATAGAAACAAACAGATGCTGATGCAGATGCAGACACAGGTTGAGTAAAACAAAAGATTTATGTAACACCCCGTATTTTTGTGCATTTAATATTTAATTAATTCGGGAATTAAAAAATTACTCGTGTGTCGTAATTTTAATCAAATTAATTATGGAAATACATATTTAAATATTAATCGGGGAGTGAATGGTTAATATTTAGGGAAATTTAATTAGTAAGTGAATAGTAATAATTTAATTACGTCATTTCGGGTATTAATGACGGGGTATGTACTTATCTCAGCCGGAAGTCGGTATAGACTAATTTGGGTGTGAGATAAGGATTATTATAAATCAATTCGGATGCCAATTTTGAGTGTATGATTGAGTCTGGATGGGCCGAGATAGTCAGAAAAGTGTACTCGGGGTAGTAAACGGGTAACGGAGCATTTTTAGACATAACCGGGCCCACACGGGGACATTTGGGTCACTTGGGCTTGGCCCATTAGGGAAAAAATGGGATTTAGACTAATTAAACAATTATAAGGAAAAATAGAATGGCTATTAGAGTTTAGAAAATACTTAGTGGGAGAGGAAACCCTAAGAGGCAGTAAAAGGCAAATTTGGGGGACAAAGGAAAGAGCCAAAACAAAGGAGTTCACCTTCAACCTTGGGAATTCACAACTCTAAATCAGACCCTACGAATCATAAGGCAAGTGGTTAACTTGCTGTAACATTTAATTTAATTTTCGATTCATATTTATGTGATGTGAGTAATTAAAATTCGTTTTGGGATTTAAAGGGTATAAACATGGGGTTTTTGTAAACCAATATTCTGATTTATAAATTGTGTAGAAATTCATGTGTAATTTGAGAGTAGTATACATATATCTAGAAGGATGTAATCCGGATGAACTAGAAACGAATTTGAGGCAAAGTTTTGATGTTTAAATGGGTTAAAGGTTAAATCGGATTTTTTCCTAATTTATGAAAACAGTAGAGAACGTAAATTAAATGGTGTTTGTGGACTTTATGGGGGCCCCTTATGAGGTTTTTGATATATGTTGCTGATGGGAAGGCTTGGGTTTTACTGTAGAAGAAGTTAGGGTTTGAAGCTTTTCGTCCATGGCTGAAACAGAAGGGGGAAGAAGACGCTGACATGTACGATCGATCGATCGAGGGTTGGGGATTGATCGATCGATGGTTCGAAAATTCTGACAGTTTGCCCCGTTTATATATATAAGGGGAAATTAAGTTAAATTCTTTTCCATACCTTATGTAATGAGAAAAAAATATAGGGCTACAATCTAGTTAAGCATGAGAAAAATTAATTAGGATTTGAAGGAAATTATGTGTGTTACACCATGATTTAAATTAATTGGGATTTGGAGGAAATTTATGAGTGACACACTATGGTTAAATTTGGGGAATAATATTTCAAAATAATTAAATACGGATTGAGTGGGAAAGTCCGGGGTTATTGGTTGAGCGACACCAAGACGTTAATTTTATTCAGAGTGAAGGCTAAACAATTTGGAGTTGGGAATTTAGACTCGGGTATTGTTTTATTTCGGGCCACGAGAGTAAGTCCGAATATATTGGTTGGAGCGACACCAAAAGTAATTTAATTAATTAATTTGTGAATTAATTTATAATTAGAGTTGAACCAGAAACTCATAATAATCTGAATAGGCTTGTGTTACGGACTTAGTACACGGTATAGCCGGGATAGTTTATTTTTATTTATATATATATATATATATATATATATATATATATATATATATATACGGTGTGCGATAGTATATATATATGGTGTGGACATTAATATCAGTGGTTAGATATTATCATACATACTCTAGGGCTATAGGGGGAGGTTGCGCGTAGTGGATGAATCCCCTAGCTTGAGGAGTAGGGCAAGTATATTCTCAGGTAATAGCATCCATTATATGGGTGAGGGGCATCTCACTTTCAGGGAAGAAATATGACCGCCTCCAACATGTATGTATTAACCAAGTTAGTGAGCAATTCTGACTTGGGGTAACTAGGTTATGTGAATATACCTAGTGGGATATCACTTTAGAGAATTTACATCCGGTGAGTTATTACTCGGGAGGATGTTATTATTAATTATTATTTCAGCATGTTTGTGAATGTTGTATTATGACTATACGTATATAATGAGGTAAATAATTATATACGGGTAAAATTAATACAGGTCGTGAATTGTATTACATATAATGGGTGTGAAAGTTATATGAACTTAAAAAGGAAAATGACTAATTAAGTTAATGTTGAGAATAACTTAGAAATAATAATTATGTCACACCCTATTAGAGTAGGGTGGTTGCAAGGGGTTATATAAATTATCTAGTCATGAGATAAATAACTAGGTAAATTTAATCAAGGCGTTAGTAGTGCACATTAGAGGAGAGGTGAGGATGTACTCAAGGGAGTGCGGCACTAACTAAAATATTGAGAGCATGCATATTTATTTATTACTGCAAGTTAATCATTTGCTAAATCTTTTCCAAATGTTTTGGGTACTAACCCTTGATATAAAAACTTTTAAAAAACTCTTAGGTGTCTAGCCACAGGGATGCCAGGCTTGACTCATCCCAGGGATCCGTTGCTACAGCATATGTGGATATTGTGGGAGTTTGATAGGCATCTCATTCCTTTCATTTCTAGTGTAGAAATTTACTATCAGTTATTCGAGCATATTTCTCACTGTTTTATTCAGTACTTATGTCAAACCTGTTGAGATTTATTTATTTGTCTTTACTTCTGTTGGATTTTGAACCGATGTTTTATTCGGTCAGTTAATTAATTGTGAATGGTTGAATTCGGTTTATTGTGATTGTTATATTACACTCACTTATGAAATTTAAATTCACATAAATTCTTCAAATTTCCAAATTACACTCACTTATGAAATTTAAATTATCCATAAAAGTACGGGGTATTACATATTAGTGGCTTAACCGATGAATACACAGTCAACGGTCTTTAGCCCTATTTTTACCTTTTTAGGTTTAGGAACAATTACCTTGGCTAAGCACCCCCACACTCGTAAATATTTATAGCAAGGTCTTCGACCTTTCCATAACTCATAAGGCATTTTATGAGTTTTCTTGTGTGGTACTTTGTTAAGAATATAATTAGTAGATAATAAGGCTTCCCCCACAAGTTATGTGGAACTCCTGAACTTATTAACATAGAGTTCATCATTTCCTTCAATGTATGATTTTTGCGTTTAGCAATACCATTTGATTGAGGAGAATAAGGAGCGATGGTTTGATGGATAATTCCATGTTCGGAACAAAATTCCTCAAAAGGAGATTCATACTCCCCTCCTCTATCACTCCTAATAGCCTTTATCTTTTTGCTTAATTGATTCTCAACTTTATTTTTATATTGTTTAAATGCATCAATAGCCTCATCTTTACTATGTAACAAATATACATAGCAAGATTTTGTGCCATTGTCAATAAAAGTAATAAAGTACTTTTTTACACCTCTAGTTGGTAAAAAAATTTAAATCACAAATATCCGTGTGTATTAAGTCTAATGGTTCAGAGATCCTTTCAAGAGAATGAAATGGTAATCTAGCTAATTTTGATTCCACACAGATATCACATTTACGATTTTTATTAATATTAAATTTTGACAAAAATTCCAAGTTCATTAATCTACGCAAAGTATCTAAATTAACATGTCCTAATCTAGCATGCCAAATATTAGATGACTCAATCATATAAGTGGAACTAGAAATTTCATTCATAGGGGATGCCTTAGGCATCAATGTCATTATATTCATTTTAAAGATCCCCTCAGACAGGTAGCCCTTTACCACATACACATCATTTTTGGACAACACAAACTTATCAGAAATAAACACAAGTTTTAACCCATTATTTCATAGAAGCGATCCAAAAATCAGATTTTTACGGATGTCAGGCACATGCAGCACATTGTTAATAGTGAGTTCAATTCTCGACATCATTTATAGAATAACCTTCCCTTGTCCCATTACTTTAGAACTCGATGAGTTCCCCATAAAGAGGGTCACCTCATTTTCCAAAGCCTTATAAGTAGTAAACATCCATTTATTTGCACAAATGTGGCGTGTAGCCCTAGTGTCCACCCACCTTTCCTTGGAATTTCTTACCAGATTGCATTCAGAGACAACAGTAAAAATATTTATGTCTGCGATACCATCGGAAATATTCTCACCCTTCGTCACATTTGCTTGAGCATCATTCTTTTTAGCGTTCTTTGGTTTGTGACACTCGCTTTAGCGGTGTCCTGGCTTGCCGCAGTTATAGCATTTGCCTTTGAACTTCTTTATTTGGTTAGATGTTCCTTCCCCATCACGCTTACGTTTGAATTTAGGACCTTCAACTACATAAGCCTTTAACTCTATGATGTTCTTCCCACTTTTATTTTGAAATTCACGGTTGTCTTCTTCAATCCGCAGTCGCACCACCAATTCTTCAACATTCATCTCCTTGTGTTTGTGCTTGGGATAATTTTTGAACAAATTCCAAAATGGAGGCAATTTTTCAATTATCGTCGCTACTTGAAAAGTGTCATTGACTGACATTCTTTCAATATAAATGTCATGAAGAATAACCTGAAGTTCTTGAACTTGTGCAATAACCGGCTTGGAGTCAACCATTTTGAAGTCTAGAAAATGGCCAACGATGAATTTCTTCATACCCACATCTTCAGTTTTGTACTTCTTCTGCAAAAAATTCCATAATTCCTTCGCGGTTGTCATGGTGTTGTACACATGGTACAACGTCTTATCCTAGTATGTCAGGATGTAGTTTCAGCACAGAAAAGTCAGAATGTTTCCATGCTTCCACGGCAGTAACTTTTTTAGTTTCATCTCCTTCTTGCAAAGAAGGACAATCCTCGTAAACGAACCTTGCCAATTGGAAGGTTGTGAGATAAAAGTACATTTCTCCTTGCCATCGCTTGAAATCGTCCCTGAATTTTTTTTCCAGTTTCTCCCCATGTGGTATGTTCACAGGGGCAGCAATAGTCGCATGTGTCACATTAACGGTTGGTGGGTTTGTATTCGTACTTTCTGATTCCATTTCTGTTACAAACACATAATTTTTATCAGTAATATTATTCATTTGTAATGAATTTATCAAAATAGAATACAAAATCATGTACACCAATTTCCTCAAATTAAAATTATAACTATACAAATTCTAACAAGAATACTAAATTATATAGAATTAAAGTAAAATATTCTACAGAATATTCTGAATTCTATATCACAGAATTAAACTAAAATATTAAATGCTAGATTTTACTAGTCTAAATTAAGAAAAAATCTGTGTCAAACTGTTTTTAATGTTGAAAAAATATTCCGTACAAAACGGAATTAAAATTTTAAGATTAAAAATCTTATTCAAACAGTTTCAAAAAAAATTATAAATAAAATTTTAATTTTCTGAAACTGAATACGATAAACCGTGTGGAAAATTAATTTTTTGTAACACTAACTGTTTTATTAAATTTCTGTAATAAAATAATAATTTATTAAATTTTCGGCAAAACAGATTTATTTGACACTAATAAACTTCTTTAATTTAAAATTATTCTGTACTCATTATAAATAGTAGTGAGAATAAAATTTGTCTTAAGATTGTGATATCTACTATTTAATTAAAACAATAGTACAGAATTAAGAATAATAATAATTACAGAATTAAAATGTAATTATATAAAATTGAGAATAACTTACTTAATATTGCATAATTAAATAATAAATACATAAAGAATTCTGAGCCCTGTGTAATACCACAGTGTCCTTAAGACAAATTAATTCCCCTCCATAGTTCTTTAGGGTATGAATTAATGTCTCCCAAGATAAAACAAAATTTTCGAATCAATACAGGAAGCATAACAATGTAATGATTCTGATTAACTCAATTTCTATGTCTTTTACTCAACCATGAACAAGACTAATGAAATGCAGGAAATGCTTAGGAGAGGAAATGAACAGAATTTCAAAGTTAAATATTTTCGGATTTTTCATTAGTGAAAAAATGGAGGGAACATATATATATATATATATATATATATATATATATATAGCAGTGAAGAGGTGACTGTTCAGGAAAAAACTGTCAACAGTTAATTTCGTTTAACTGTTGACTGTTGGCAATAACTGTCAAAACAGTTTATTAATTAATTTTGTAATTAATTATTTAAATTAAAACCCAGAAAGTTAATTAAATTTGGCCCAAAAATTTAACAGATTTTTATAACCCTCAGTCCGAACAGAGCCGAGTCGAGTCGAGCCGGCCGGACGGCGCGTGCACGCGTGTGGGCTTTTGGCCCAAGCCTAACACATTCATAGTGTAGGCCATCTCCCCTTCAAAGACTTGGGATACCCCAAGGCATCCAAGCCTTAGTCCATCAATGGGGTTTTATTAACTCATCATTTTTTCATTAATTTTCCAATGTGGGATAAGAGTTAAAACATACCCAATTCATTAACTTTCACTGCTTTATGAGTCACTTTGGGGACATATTTATCATTCATAACTTAATGGAATTGGACATGGGAATATATTACGTTAATCTCCTTGCGAAGGAGATTGCGTTCGTATATGGTCCCACAATTATCGTGGTGTGGGTCCCACCTAAATTTGACCTCAAAGTTTCTCAAAATTCTGTCCAACTAAATTTGGACAGCTTTTACATCCAATTTTTCCAACATTTTTTACAAATGGTCAGACAATGGGCATCTAAGCCATAACAATGGAGGCTCGCATAGATCCATAAACTTCCGGATTATTGACCTTTCCTCAAAATATTTTTTTCTCATTTCTATTTTTACATATGGTGAATATTCGCTACATATTTATAAATATGATTTATTGGACCAAAAATTATTTTTTACGTGACCTGTTGGAGCAAAAAAAATGATAGGACCTGTTGAAGCACATACTTAGTAAACGAAACCAATTCGTAAAAAAAATCATATTTTTATCATATCTTAGTAAACTTTTGGCCTTAATTAGTATCAGATTCACAATATAAAATTGTCCAGTCAAGCTACTTGTGATTTTCTCTTGATTTGGTGAACAGCGTGGTGTATTCACTTATTTAAAACAGATAAGGAATGAATATAAAATTTGGCCTCAAAATACCCATTTAGGTTATGAAGTAACTTGGTGTATTTAATGTGAAAAGATTATCCCTCATAATTTTTTTTTTCATAAGAAATGGATGTAGTATATATATCAAGACTTTGAAGGGAAGAAGATGTGGGGAATCATTGGATGAATTAGGTTTTTATTCCAATTAATTTTTCAATCAAATCAAATTTTGGTAAATTTTTAGTCTTAATTAATATGGGACCCGCAATATAAAAATATTGAGACAAGTTATCGATGCATTCTGGTTGATTTTATGAATAACATGGTATATTCATTTGATCAAAATGGATAAGAAATGAGTGAAAAATTTGGCCTCAAAGACCCCTTTAGCTCAGGAACTACCTTGGTATAGTTAGTGTTGAAAGGTTTTCTCACAAAGAAAAATTACAAGAAATGGATGTAATACATATACCCATAAGTTAGCTCAAGGGTTTGGATGCTCTTAAGGTATCACCGTACCTTTGAAAGGGAGAGAACTTACACTCTGTATGGTTTGGGCTT
Source organism: Sambucus nigra (assembly GCA_949130495.1). Classification (NCBI taxonomy): domain Eukaryota; kingdom Viridiplantae; phylum Streptophyta; class Magnoliopsida; order Dipsacales; family Adoxaceae; genus Sambucus; species Sambucus nigra. The sequence continues at coordinate 591,067,525 of OX422210.1, forward strand.
TGGCTCAAACGCTACTACTACTCTCTAGCAGACCGAACCATGCCCATGCTCGGGTCCGGGAGTCGTGAGTCACTCTTGACCCAATATTATCTTTTTGGAATAAAATTTATTTGGGCTTTCTACTAAATTTTCTGGGATAAAAGTTGTTTCCTAAACATCATAGTTTTAATTATTTAAACTGTTATTGAACGCCATCATTTTAATTATATTAAAAAATTAAAATTTGTCAGTAGAAAAACATCATCGTTTAAATTAATTTAAATCATTAGTTTATATGGAACGTGATTTTAGGGTTTTGAGGGTTAAATAGAGACATAAATTTGAGTTTTATCAAAGTGAAGGAGGGAACCAAAGTGTTGTGACTAATGATGACCATAAATTAATTCAAATATGAAAATACGGGTTATATGGACAGTCCGTATAGTAGGTGTGTGTCACACAATTCCTTGTAGCCAAATTTTATCTTGATTAAACTTACATGATCATTCAAGATAATGTGAAGTCAAAACACAAACCAAATATCCAAACCAAAATAGTTAGGGAAGAATACGGAAGAAAAATCCCTTTTGGAAAAAACCAATATTTCAGCACTATTTTAAACACGATGGACCAATACAGGCTTGCAAAAAACTTAAAGCTCCATTAAGTTTAATATAGTAGCATCTTTGGGTATTCCACGGTAAAGGGTATAGTTCATCACCGTCCACAACAAACAGCTCTTGCCTCGATATCCACCAGTCAGCCTCAAGAATTGTTATTCCTTTCTTCTTCAGCCGTTGAGCCTCAACTCCACAAATAAGCAGTAGAAAAATAATCTCCACAAGGTTTAGAACCCTCAATATGCTCTTCCTAGTTTGGTAAAGTGATTTTAATTGATTCAAAGGTTTTGGATGAAAATTTTGGAGAGTTTGATCACAAATAGAACTCTTAAAAGACTATAAAACAAATGCATCCTCGTATTTATGTTTATAGGAAAAGATATGTCCAAAGGATATATATGAAATATTGCATTAGAAATCAATTAAAAAATAAAATCGCGTGTACTCGTTCGAATGAAGTACCTAATCTCGTTTGAATGCACTTGTAACGAATGATCGAACAACATTCTTGAGCCTACCAAAAGTTAGGGCGATAGAACTCATTTGAACGAAACTAAAGTAAGTTTTAAAAAATATTATAAACACCTCATAAACTCTCTTTCCCTAGAATGAATAAACTCTCTCCCTCTTAAAAACATTATAAACATTTTAAAAAATATTTGTAAATTTGGACTTTAAAAAGACCCCTGAATAAAGTAAGATTGCTAAAACCACCTCATAAACTTTCTCTAGTGAAGTAGCGATACTCAATCTTCGATTCTTGCATATGGCTACTATCTCTTCTTCACTTGAAAACTTGACAACGTTCTTGATGGTGCAGTGCGGTGTAATGGGATATGCTAGACTAAAAATTTAATAACGAGCAATTATAAATCTTGCACTTACAAAAGGCACTTCAAATCTCAACTAATCAAGAGAGGGGTGATAAAAGAGAGGGACGTGAGGCACTAATTAATGGAGTAAAATTACAAATGAATAAAGAGAAAGGAGGAATGCATTAATAAGGTGAAAATAAATGTATTGGCAGGAGGCAAAAACGGGTATGTAATTAAGCTAATATATGATGTCCACGTGTTAACACGGGAATATAAGCTACACTTTTAGACATATACTAAAGGTGTTTCAATATATACAACCCTTATATCATAAATAAGACTACAAATAAACACAAACCATGAGAAAATTTGATTTAAGCTTATGTGGTAATGACAAATTTCCTAACATATTAATATAACCCTTCCCATGATGTCAAAAAAATGCATTTCACCTCCTCCTATGTTGTTTATGTAAATAACATTCCAATCTCATATTTGTTGACATTTCTCTCACGCCATGCCATGCATATACCTTATATTATATGTCATATCATAAAAAATCATCACATCTCTCCCCATTTTGAGTGTGTTTGTGTATGTGTATGTGTGAGAGAGTGTATTTGTGTGCATTGTTATAATTTAAAGGGTACACAAATATAATTTAGAAGGGGATAGTTTATTCATTTCAATGATATGTGAATACTCAAGGAGTATGACCCCCGTTTATAATACAAAATAAGGTATCCTAGTAAACCTTTTAATTATTATGAAATTCCAGTGGACATCCACTAAATACATATTTTATAATGTCCCCTTTGGATGTACACTATATCCACCGTTCAATGATTGTTGACTCATTAAAACCTTACTAAGAAAAAAATCGGTGGAAAAAACAAAGTGAAGGAGAAAGAGTACAACGTTTGTGGTTATTAAATCGGCATTGGATATGCCTAGTGTTGCCTCGTTAAAACTTTTAACTCAAAAATATAATGGGTAAAAAATCTAGTTAAAGGAAAAAGAGTACAGTGCATATGTTCAAAATTTTATGTTATTGGATTCCCCCCTGATGAAATGCTCCACCTGATTAGATAATCTCCCTGATTGTGGCATTTTTCTGATGATTGAATTGATGCATATTAGTCTCATACACAACCTTCTGAAATATTACTTGAACTCGGTGAATAGATTTGATAGGTTGCTACTTCAATTTGACGTTTCTTTATGAGCTCGACTTCCATAAGACTTAGGTGAAGAGGGATGAACATGTAACTTTATCGGATTTATTTGACTTCAATAGCATAACTATTCTCGAGTTTTTGTATTGCATAACTCTTCTTGAGTTCATGGATGTAAAATAATTTAAATATGTTGGTTATATCTCCCTCAATGAAGCCTCTTTAAGTTTGAGCTATACAAACACCATTGCCTTTATAAGTAGTAGTAGTAGTAATAAGACCATATGTTGTTTGAGGCATGACATAATTGCCTTGATTATTTCTTGTGAGGATCATTGAGATAATCTGCATGTACATTACTAACTTGACATAGATCATTAGATTTAAAAAGTAGTACACCAATACTTCATCGAACGTATCACATAATGTTGATATCAGTCCCATGATTTACAAGTCAATGATGTTCATTTCTTATCGAGATATTGATTGCAACTATAATAACCAGTATCATACATTGTGCCATGTATAGCAATATACTAATAACATATAAGTATGGTACTTCTAAACCAAACGCTATAATTATATGAACATATGGTACTTTTGGACCAAATTTATATTTGCCATCCTCTTTAGGATAATAAGGATAATTTAATATTCAAATACCGGAGACCATGGGTATATTAAAATTGTATGTTAAATATATGTTAAAGCATTGTAGAACTTTTCAATCCATTTGATTAATGCATCTAAGTTTAACATAAATTGTTCTCCTTTGCAAGGCGAGACAATAACTAGTTATCCCAAGGTTATTCATTTTTGAATTCCTTGTTTGGATATTTTGCATTTCAATTGAGCTCTTCAGGTGCGCATCCATTTAAGGACATTTTATAATGGAACATTTGCATATATGGTTGTCTTAATACCCTTTCTTAGACAAATATTTACTAAGATGGTTATACCTATATTAATTGGGATTATTTGTTGTACAATGAACGTCTTAGTGCATTTGAGTAAGTACTTTATATCTTTGATTCTAGCAAAGAAATCAATATAGGATTTATATATACATTCTTTGTCTAAGTCCCGTATATAGAAGAAATTATAATATATACAATTCTCATATAATATATTTTAAAAAACTGCTAAGCTAGTCACATTTTTGAAAAGTATTTACGGTTGAAAAGTATTTACGGCTATAACAAGATGGTATGCTCATATATAATTAATTTTGGTTTCTTCGAAAAACCTTGTGCCATAGACCATGAAATTTTTATGAGTTTTAACACTTCACATTCTTACAAACACCCATTGGTAACTTTCAGAGTTAACATCTTTTGGGGTTTCTACTATATGTCCAAATACACCATGTATATTTAGAGACTCAACTTATGCCATCATGGAATTTTCTCATTTTGTTGAATATATTTTTTATCGATATTCATTTATAGTAAGTGGTTCATTATCATCATTAATACCCTTTGAAATTAGCATAACTACTGCATATGAAATTATGTAATTGATGACTATTTGAATTTGATCCCACATTTATCTTAAATATGTATAAATATTGAGATCTCATTATTTTTCTTAGGTACCTTTGCCTCCTTGGGGGATTTTATAGTCACTTTAGGGACTTGTGTCTTTTTTAGGTCACCAACCTCTTCAAGAGTTTTAGAGAAAGTATGTCTTTTGTTCATAACCTCTTCTGGAGTGTTATGAGGGCATGATTTTTCATTTAATCTATGCTTCTGAGAGTGGAATCTTTGGAACTTATAGGTTTGCTACGCTTCTATCGTGCAACAGATTCATTTGTTGCTGAAATCAAAGTTTGTCCTATTGGAATATCAATTATAACTGGTGCATTAGCCGCGGGTACATGAGACTTGGTCACTTTTGTTGCATCATTAAATGCATTGGGTGTTGCAATTCTCTGAAGATTTAGTATACTTTGCACTTCATGCTCACATTGAGTAGTACATGGGTCTATATGAGATAGGGTGGAAGTATTACACATTAATTCTCATCATTCTTCTGGGACTGACTACGCTTCAAGTAAGTTCTTGCACCCCTACCAGCGATAAGATTGTATCATCAAAGTGGCAATTACTATCTAGTGGTAAACATATTATCTGTCAATGACTCAATAAGCATGGAGTTGTAATCTCATGCCAAAGAGAAAATCAATAACAATATATAGTATATAGTATAACCCCGTGAATAATGAAAGAAAGGTTTTGCTAGTGTAAGCTTATGGCTTTCAACACTAGAAATAATGCAAAATTACTTTTCATTATTTATTTCAATGTGATACCAACGTATTCTTATGCTCATAAAACAACGCGAATATTTTTAGAATTTCTTTCATATAACTCATCGCTTATGAATGAGTAAATACCACTTAACAACACCTCATAGTCTCTTTTGGCGCTTTAGGTTCAACAATGGAAGATACTTTTACTATATTACATACCAAGTCTGAAAAACTTCTGATTTTTAGAATAATATGAGTTGTTCATTTTTTTTTCTAGACAAACGTCATTATATATTGACAATTCAAAATTGTCAATTACAAGAATCAATATAGATTGTGAAGTGTGTGTCAGACCAAATATATATGATCAGTAATAATTAATGTTTCGGTGAATAACTTGGTGACCAAACTTTAAAAAAAAATATTTAATCATTATGTTTTAAGTACAAAAAACATTAATTATACAAATATTAAATCAGAATGTATATTCAAAGGAGGAAAATTTAAATAATTAAAGTAGAGAACTTTAGGTTCATAATTGATGAATCAAAATTTCATATTCTTATAATGTGTTAGAGACTTCAGGCTCGAAAATAAGAAACTTTAGGTTTCTAATATATATGTATGGCTACTAAACTAATTATGACCAATATTTCTTAATAAAAGTAACGAGAACTTATTAAATATTGAGAACTTCAAGTTCTCAATATTGTTAATATCAAAAGACACTAAATTATGTCCTTATTAAATATGAGGAACTTATTTTTCACATTCTCCACACATTCTCAAAATTCCAATGCAGCAAATTATTGGAATGTGAATAGTAGTTAAAATTAAATATCGTTAAAAATATAATTTAATACTCAAATGAACCGAATGGTCAAGAGACAAAGATTTAATTCTAAAATCACTAATAGGATATTTAAAATAACTTTTAACCAATGATAGAGTATCTAAAAGGACATTTCATTTAATAAAAAAAATTAGAAGCTAAGAAGTTAAAAAGTCATGGTTAAATACCAATTTATTTTGAAACTAATTCCCCCAAAATATTTTCTGGAGCTTCTGATCCAGCTTATAAATAATTATTTTGAGAAATTTTAAGATTCACACCCCGTGATTAATCAGAACTTCATATTTTGATTTACGGTATATTTATTGGAGCTTCGGATCCACATATTTTATATTCTAGTGAGTAATAATATTTTGTGAACTTTTGGTCACAATAATGAATATTATTTGTCAATTTACAAAAGATCGCAAGTACGCGAGCTATTATAGAATAGCGAGTGTAAGTACGGGTCGAACACATGAATTTTTGTCAATTTTTTTTGTTCAAAATAATTGGGATTGTCGAACTAGACGAAATGGTCTTAGAGAGGAGATGAAATTCTAAACTAAGATAACACAAATAAATAGTGCGATTGCGAAATATATAATCAAGTGTGTGAGAAAACTAGGACGCTGGATCGAGTTATCACATTTAACTTATACTAATGCAATAATTTAAACTCATCATTTTCGAGATTATAACTCAAAGTAAATTAATTCCCGTCACGTTTAATTCGAAAAATAATACGGTTAAGTTCACAATAAAATTAAACGTCTCTAAATTTAGACGGCTAAAATTGTTATTCCCTTAAAAAGTTCACTTTTATGTTTTAAAGTATAGTCTTTATATATGGACTATCAATTAATTTAATAAAATTATAACACATCAAACGATACTAAACGTAAAATCAAAAAATGATTTTTTTTAAACAAAGTCGAAGGTTTAAAACACACTCTCATGTCGTTTTAAATGAATACGGAATTTTTAAAGCAATTTAAACAAGTAAGGAAATAAAAAAGAATTTAAACTTTGCACTATATTATTCAAACATAATAAACTTCACTTTATCATAGTAAATAAATTAAGCTAGCACTATTGAAGACAAAGTAAAAGTGCAAGAATGACTAATAACTTTCATTAATATAACAAACTTACAAATTAATCCTTCCTTACAATTTACCTTGATAAAATTTCTTCCACTAAAGAATAATTTTTGTCACTTAGAATACATAAATCCTAAAATAAAAGTATCAAAAAGTATTCTAAATGCTCTCTCTAAAATTTTCTATGTAAAATAATGGACCCAATAGTCTAATTTACACGATATGAGGTGTGGTGTTTGGGTTTGGGTAAACCTCCATTTGATTGGTTGTATTTAAGTTTGTAATTATTGATGATACGAGATATCGGCCATAGGGCGTTCTCATATCAGCAGATCAAAAGCTATATGTGTGTGTGTGTGTGAGTTAAACAAGTAAAGCAAGCAAACAGAGAGAAGACAAGGTATAGAGTGGTTCAGCCTCAAAATTAGGCCTACGTCTACTGTGTTGCTCCATTCTCATTATATGCGTTGTTTTGTACAATATAACTATGCCTAAAGAGGCGTACAAGTATGAGAATGAAGGAGAATACATGATGACTGAGGATTCCGGTCTACCGGGGAGGTAGCTGCGTTATAGATATATGGCGTCCAGGTGGTATGTCGGGGTTGTGGAGAGGGAATCTGTATTGGAGAGCCTACCCCGGGCGTGTGGAATCCCCCCCCCCCCCCTCTCCTTCTAGGCGTGGTCCTCTATTTATGAGGAAGTGAGTTGAGTCACGTGCCCTGAGCACGTGGCGTACACCAAGTCTGCAGTAGTTGTGGATGAGGGCGTGCGGCCCACAGAGTAAGCAGCGCTGAGCTGTTGGAGGGGTACCGTGTACCCTAAGGTGGGGTGACGCGACCTCTGATGGATAGGGCCGCACCCTATAGGAGTTCTGGCCACACCCTGAGTGAGGTACTGGCCGCGGCCTGTATGGCCTGAACATGCGACTGTAGAAGAATACTGCCACGACAGGGTGCCATATTTGTACTATCAATAAGCCCCCAAGTCGTAGTGCCAGGGACTGCGGCTAAGTAGCCTAGGTGCCGCGGTGCTTTCAAACCGACGATTCGTCTTCCGCGCTCCCTTATATAAATTGTTTCTGGCCGTGGACTTCATTACGTTTCCAAAACTTTTGAAAGCAAATCGAGAGCGAAACTCTGCACATTCCTTCTTGCATTCCGGCGACCTTCCGAGGCGGTGTGTGGCAGTTCAAGGTGGTCTGTAGCTGATCTTTGCGACTTTCTTCATTTCCAGGTGATTTTTCAACCACTATTTACAGTTTTCTTTCCTTTTGATGCTTTTCCTGGTTCATTCGCTAGAAATCTAGGGTTTTATTTGTTCGTTTTGCTTTTCCCACATATGCTGCATATGAAATACATATAACTGTTCTTGATGTTCATAATCGAACACTCTGTATTCTGTGGGTTTGATCCGAAAAATGATGAGATTTAGGTAATCACTTGTTTAGGATAGAGGCCGCGGCATGGTAAGATTTCAATAATCGTCTGAACTTACAATTCTGCGTCATACCGTGCTTAATGGCCGTGGTCCCTCAAACTATCATTCGCGGCATCAAATCACCCCCCTTGGGAGTCTAGGAATAGCCTTAAAACTTCCATGAACCCAAGACATCCATGTTAAATAACTATAGCTGCTTCTAGAGCAGAGTGTACTGAAAATTTAGGAATGGCCGTGTCCAGGAATGCCATAAAAGCAATTTTGTCTTATTATCGCGGCAACCTATGTTCCTCTGCTGATATGGAGTTTGCCGCGGCCTAGTTGGGGAAATACGATCTCGACATTTTTAATACTTAAAGATACCCTTCTGCGACTTCTTAGTCTTACAAACCATACTGGCTGCGGCGCCTAACTGCGAACTCTGCTTTTCAAGTACTGCTGCAGCCATATGAGCTTTGACCCAGACGAGTTCCTGAGAGGCTTTTGGGCAAAGCATTTTGGGACCTCTCCCCCCGAGCTTACTTCCGTGCCTCCTCTAAGGTCAATAGGCCCTTGCAAACTAAAAGATTGCCCAAACTGCATCATACTCGAGTCAGACTCCGCGGACTCCGCATCTGGAAAGGTTTTCCAATCTCCGCTGATGAAAGAGGAAGCCAACTCAAGTACTCATCCCATGGGTGAAAGATATATTGCCGCGGCTGCTAAAAATAAGCCTGGAGGTACATCAGGGAGGGCTGAGAGACCCTTAGCCGCGCTTGATATCCGCAGCTCAATGACCCAAAATTGGGTTGAGCAGGTGGTTGAGGCCTTCGAATTTCCAGAAAATTTGATGTGTTCAGCCCCTGCCGCGAACCAAAGACCATGCACGGTTCTATCTGATGACGAAATTTGCTTCCTCCTGCACGCGTTCATTTACGGGCTGCGGCTACCTGTCCCAGTTCCTATCCGTCGTCTTTTTCAGGCGATGAACCTGGCCCCCGTACAGTTGGACCCTAATGGCTGGAGGGCCATTCTCGCTGCAGTTGTCCTTTGGGAGAAGTTGTTCAAAAAAGACATCACTCCCACGGAGTTCTTTTACTTCTACCGCCCAAAGGAAAACTCAGTAAAGTTCGCGGGCTACTACTACTTTTCTAGCCGCGGCAGGGACGAGACCCTTTACACTGGGAGACCGACCAGTGTGAAAAACTGGAAGGGGAAATATTTTTACATCTCCGGTGAAGGCTGGGAGATGCACCCTGAGGAGAATGAAAGAGAGAGAGCATATAAAATGCCGCGGCAGTGGGGGTCACCCTCAAAATTAGGTATAAGATTATAGCCGCGTCCTTTTTATTTCACATGTAACTTCCACTAACTTGAATTGTCTTTTCTTTCTACAACCCTTGACAATTTGCATTTGAACAAGCGACAGGAAAAAAGAGTTGCTGAGGTTGCGGAAGTTCCTGCTGAGCACAAGAAGTTCAGCATACTTGTAACGTCGGCAACTATATTTGAGGAGGGATTTTTCCCAAACAAATCCATTCCTCAACAAATGGGCGCGGAAGGTAATTAACTGTGCCATTATTTTTATTCCGCGGTCGTTTCTTTCCTTGAACTCGTGTTATTCTTTTTCAGGTGAAGAGGTTGACAGGGACCTGTTAGCGGCGCAGCTGGCAGAGATGGATGAGGACGCAGTCGTCCTGAATAATACTGCGTGAAGCAGAAAGAGGAAGAGGTCCAAGGCCAAGGGACCTGCCGCGGCCCCCTCTGGAGATAAGGCTACTGATCATGCCGCGGATTAGGTGGTTAATGATGAAAACCCTGCGCAGCATGAACATTTTGATAACGACATAAGGGAAAACTTGGTCGCGGCTGGCCTGATGTCAGCTGAAGTCCCCCTTCAATCATCCTTTCCTCCACCGCCAACTGTAGTGGCGGTTAATGCGAACTTGCCACCTCCTCAATTCCGTGAAGAGTATGGGCCTGACGGTAGACCAAGGCCTCAATTAAGGCAGCCTGACCCCAATTCTTCCTAGGACACTACCGCAAAGGCTGCGCGGAGAATGAAGCAAGCCTTAGATGCCGCGGACCTTGACAGGCTGATTGGAGAAGATCATGAAGATCTGGAGGACTGTGGCCTCCATAGCCTTCTGAGGGTACGTACCACTTGTCATTTGACTTTGCATCCTATAATTTTCCATATTTTCTAACGTCTTTTCTTTCAGTCCGCGGATGTGATTGTGGTCCAGAAGAGGAAGTACGAGGCCTTGTATAGGTTGAAAGAGGCCGAGAAGAGTGCCCATACCACAGACTTACAAGCTGCACAAACTTCTTCTTTTGAGGCAGGGAAAAAGTCTGCTGCCGCGGCTCTTCAGGCAGCCCATATGGACCTGGAGAAGGCCAACAAGGCCAGAGAGGAAGCAGAGGAGAATTTTAATCAAGCTGCGGAATCTCTGAAATCCTCACAGACCCAGACAGTCGAAGCCGCCCGTGTTGCAGAGATTTCAAATACCAAGCTCGCCCTACTCCAGCAGAAATATCAAGAGTTGGAAGCCAAGTCTGCTCAGAAGGATGAAGTTCACGCCGCGGCAATACAAAAGTTGGAGGTTGATCATGGTGATGCCCTCCAGCTAGCCATAGATCATGCCGTGGAGTCATTCAAAGGCTCCAAGGATTTCTTCCTTATTAACAACAGGGCATACCTGCGCGGCTACCAGGAGCTACGGCAAAGATTTATCAGGAGGTTCCCTGAGGCTAAGGAGGAGGTCCTTGCCTGGAAGTTAAGCGATGCCGAGCATCAAGAGAGCATCGCTGAGCTTAAGGCCACGGCAGAAGAGAGAGAAAGGCTTAGGGCAGAGGCAGAGGCAGCGGCTGAGGACGGAGAGACAGATACTGCCGCGGGCAAAGAAGAGGCTGACAATGATGATGATGCAGCCTCTTAAATTCTTAATTTCTGTTGCATCATCAATATAGGGCTGCATCCCTCCTTTTTGTAATCTTTAACTTCTGTTGTGGTTGCGGCCTCCATTCTGTAATCTATGGCTATTAATACAAAGGCTGCGGCCATATTTTTATCACTACGATTGACTGCTTAATATTCCTTGCTTTTCTATATTGCATGTTTTACATTGCCTGCTATAATGAATGGTTGCACGTTACTGCCTCATTATTGAAAATGCGTCCGCGTCTCGATAGACATCACATTTTAAGTCCGCAGAGAGAGGTCGATTTTGTCGTTTGATTTTCTGTCAATGTCTGCGCCCACACAAATTGTGTTGAATCATCAAGGCAGCTGCGTACAAGCCGCGACCCTTCATTATGCCGCGTCATGCAAATATCTTCACTTGATTGTCGTGGCCTTGATTTCAAGGCTGGGACTTGCTGATTGCATGGGTCCCCAGCTACCTTCATTGCACCCGGTTGTCTGAACCGTTTATCTTTTGTCATCCCATAACCCACATGGAACATGTAGTGAGCTCTTTCCTTAGACTTGGTGATTTGATGTTGTGGCGTTCTCATGCTTCAAGATATTAGTGCCTTAGCACTTTCATGAATGAATGTCTCCTAGAGCTCTGCAACCGTATCGGTGGTCTGCGGCGCACTTCGGGTTCATCTGAACAAGGTACCTCTGTAGACATATGTTGGTGTTTCCAAGTCTTCTCGAGCTGGGTCGTGTCACCAAGCCCTAATATGCGAGACGCTATCAAGCCTCTCCATGCTGGGTTATGTTATTAAGCCACCCACAGCTAATATGCGAGACACTATCGAGCCTCTCCAGGCTGGGTTATGTTATTAAGCCACCCACAGCTAATATGCGAGACACTATCAAGCCTCTCCAGGCTGGGTTATGTTATTAAGCCACCCACAGCTAATATGTAAGACACTATCAAGCCTCTCCAGGCAGGGTTATGTTATTAAGCCACCCACAGCTAATATGCGAGACACTATCAAGCCTCTCCAGGCTGGGTTATGTTATTAAGCCACCCACAGCTAATGATATATATAAAGACATCCCTGGCTAGATATTGTAAGCCTCCCGGCTCGATGACGCGTCCCAAAAGCTAAGAACGGGAATTATAAGCCCCCGTGGCTAATGTCGCACTCCGAGAGCAGAGAATTGACATTGTAGGCCCTTGTGGCTAATAAAAGCTCCTTGAATCCTCATATGATTTTGCGAATATGGTCATCATATGATAAGATGTAGTTGCACATTGCGAGGGGAACTTCTGAGCTAATAAAGGTCGTAACCCATCCATAAGTGCATCCCGAAGTAGAATAATCCTTCGAGATAATTTTGTTATATTTCTTCTAGAATCTGTTTAAGACAAAAAGTCTTTTTGTGAGATAGCAGATTATGAAACCAAGAGAAATATCAGATATAGCTAAACTTGCTAGTTCATATATGTATATATGTATGCTGCAACTAATGACTTTGTTAACAAAATATAAAGTCTTGAGTATTAAGGCTACAATGAGCTTCATAAAACATAAACAGAAATAGTTAAAATTAGAAAGACTAAGGATGAGATGCGGCATGCGGCCTCTGCCAGGTCTGGCTGTATCCCTTATGCATTCTTCAGGAATCGTTGCAGCATCCCTTACCCAATTAGCCTTTCAACTTCATCCTTCAGAGCATAGCATTGCTCTGTGTTATGGCCATGGTCCTGATGGAATTTTCACCAGGTAGCTTTGTTCCTCTTATGGGGTGGAGCTCTCAATTTTTCTGGCCACCTCAAAATCTTGTCCTCTTTGATGAACTCTAAGATCTCTTCAATCGGGAGGCTCAACTGAGTATAGACACTCGAATTTTTCTCTGATTTCTCTGCTCGCCTTTTTTGACCTCTGACGGTTGATTCCACGATTTCATTTACTGCCGCGACAGGCAAGGCTGGCTTTGTTGTTTCCTCCACTTCCGCGCCTATGTTTTTAGATGCCGCGGCCTCCAGCATTAACACCCTCTGAGTTAGAAAATTGACCTGGGTATGAAGTGAGGCGTGGCTGTCATAGAGGTGATTAAGGTGATTGTATAGTTGCACAATCTCATCCTTGACTTCTGCACTCCGGCTGGATTCTCCTTCCATCTCTGCTTTTGTTAGTCTTTATAAAGTATACAGAATCTGAGACAAAACTAACAGAAGTGAGTGATCACAGATGTATCAGGAAGGGGGGTTGAATTACTCCATGATTATGCTGCTGAGGCCGCGGCCAGTATGGCATATAAGTGCACTGCCGCAGCCTTTTAATGTTATTCACCAAGGTCGATCCAAAGGCCACTCAAATCCCTCCCACGATGATTTTGAACTGTTGTGGTAGGTCCGCACCAGTAGGGGTCGCGGCATGAGATACTATTGACCTTACAGGCCGCACCCCTGTCTGGGCAGGGGAGAGATCCCAAGACAGGAGCTGATATTTTCTCCCCCAACACGTGAAGAAAACCTACTAGGGTCCATTGATGAGAGAATTTCCTTGCGGTGCGCAATATGGCACAACTTCAATGGTAACCCCTAGATCATAGGTAGATGACAACAAAAATGGGAGTGAATATAGCCCTTCCCTAATCATCCACCTTTTTTGGGACTAAAGTCCACCACGCATTTTAGCATTATCTAGATGGAATGATATCACACGGGTACGCAAAATAGATCTCCTGAATACGGAATTTTTAAAGCAATTTAAACAAGTAAGGAAATAAAAAAGAATTTAAACTTTGCACTATATTATTCAAACATAATAAACTTCACTTTATCATAGTAAATAAATTAAGCTAGCATTATTGAAGACAAATTAAAAGTGCAAGAATAACTAATAACTTTCATTAATATAACAAACTTACAAATTAATCCTTCCTTACAATTGATCTTGATAAAATTTATTCCACTAAAGAATAATTTTTGTCACTTAGAATACATAAATCCTAAAATAAAAGTATCAAAAAGTATTCTAAATGCTCTCTCTAAAATTTTCTATGTAAAATAATGGACCCAATAGTCTAATTTACACGATATGAGGTGTGGTGTTTGGGTTTGGGTAAACCTCCATTTGATTGGTTGTATTTAAGTTTGTAATTATCTCATAAAGTCTTGGGAAGAGTTGGAAAAAATTGGGAAGTCTTATTTTTTTAATAATTATCCCCAATTTTTTGCATCATTCACGCTACTATTTACAGCATAACCTTTAATCCCATTTTTTACCCCCAAAACTTCAAAATCTCATTTTCGTCTGAACTTTAAAGTTTTGAGTATTTTTAAGACCTTTTCAAAAATCTATGGCACGGTTTTTAAGGATACTCAAGCTATTTTACAAAAAATATTTAGTACAAGTGTATCAACCGTGTCGTGTCACTATGCATCCGAATAATTTTTGCGCATCGACTCCTTTGTTGTCCAAACTGTCGGGTTACCTGTAAAAATGCAAAATAAAAATTATTAATTCAAATTTTGGGTCATAGTTATTTAAAAGATTACATAATTACCCCTCTTTGCATTTTATCCCCCAAAATTCATAAGTAGTTCGTTTTAATTCGAAAATCAATCAATTTCAGAGGACTTTATTTCACCTAGATAAACATTTAAAAATTATTATCAGTTCCATAAAGTTTCTAAAATTATGATTTCGCCACTTGAGGTTATTAAAATTGTATTTTTAACTCAAATTTTATTCAAACTTGCATTTTTCTTTCGGTTTACGAAAAGACTCTAAACGCTCCTTATTTATGATACAAGGCCTCGATTTGGGCATAATTAATACAAAATTAAGCACTTAACAAATACTCTCAAACCTAAACTTTTCTAGTCCTCGAGCAAAACTAAATTCTTAAGGGGGTGCAGTGAATATACCCATAAAATTCAAAATGCTGACTCAATACAAAAGATACAAAACTAATATAACCAAGTTTGAATGAAAACTTCAAAAATATTATAGAATTTCACTTTCCAATCTCAACTTATTGTGGGTGTGTACATAGCTAATATAACCGTCTATTTCAAAAGATTTGTTCATTATATTTCTTATCTGAAAGTTCGTTTTGATTTTAAAATCTCACAGGATGCACTCACAATCGAACATTTGGAAATCAGTTATTTTTTCTCGGTATATGTGAATAAACGAGTAAATTTAAATGCACAAATTTCACATATACATGCTCAAAAGCAGACTTCTTATTTTATGGATGAATATGATCTCATGAACGTAACATCGATTACTTGTTAAAAAATTTGAATCCCACCATTGATCCTATTCATTTTCTCTCCACGCTATAACTAATTCCATCTTAGATTGATTAGGACTTACTTCGGTTGTATTATAATTTTTGGGTTTTGGTTAGAAAAAATAGTTTTCGGAGTTCAAAAATTTCTGAGCATATAGAGATTTGGGGTATTTTGGCCTTTAGGCACTTTTTTTAACCTCCATTTTCCTTTTTTTCAAACTTATAAACCCTTTTTTCATTTGATTTTCTCATCATTTGATTTTTTCTTTTTTTAATTCTTTTTTTCACGCATCATTCTTGTAACCCTTTTTTCTTTTGGCCTTTTTTTCTACCGTAATTTTACCCTAATATTCTCAGAAAAATAGGTGTGGCTTCTTCTTATGGGCTTTAAACTCCAAGTTAGAGTTGGGTGGGATAATTGGTGTTCGACAAAAAGGCTTATTTCCTTTTTGGCTCAACTAGGCTTTCAATAGCAATAATGAAAAAAGGTTGGAGTTAAACTCAATTTTTGAGATTTCAAATGATGGCCTAATCTTATCTCTCAACTTTCGTTAAGTTAATTTATATATCAAGAAGACTTACTAAGACTTCTAATGATTAAGATTCATATTTTGACTTTCGGTTTTCAGTAATCGAACAAAATAAAGTGTAAAACCTTATGTATGATACCGATTTAAATAGTTGCGTAAATTCCAATCACAAACTTATTTAAATAGTGTCAATTTATGAATCAAATCAATCCAGCCTGTAAACTTAAATAGCAACGTGCGTGCAAGTGTCAAACCATCATAAATAAAGTATGCGACACAAAGTTCAGGAAAAATCCCCTTAGGGCAAAACCTTTTTGTTTCTAGAACTTTGACAAGTTTATAAGACCATTGACTTACATACAACCTGATAATCGTCCATAAGTGTAACGCAAGGTGTCTTTGTCAAAATTTCAAAGCAACGGCTAGAAATCAGCAGTGGTTCACACGCAGCTATATCACAAGGACACGTAGTCTTAAAACTCCGCAAAGTATCCCTCCACAATAGGACGCAACTCTCGATTATAGAGATCTCCCCACAAAGAATGAACAACAGCTAACTATGTTTTGGGTTCCATAAAACAACTCAAAAACTATTGGGATTGTGAATTGTTAAACAAAAGTTATGAACGCTCAAATTATTGAAGAATAGTATAAAACTATATTCTGTGAAAACTAGTTTTTCTCCACACGAAAATCGAGAAGTCTGGCACCCTATTTATAATAAAATTCAAGGTGATGATGTGTCAGAACAAAACACCTCTCGGTCGAACGACACGATGTCGTTTGAGTGAGATTCGATCTCGTTTGAACGAGGTACGATGCCGTTCAAATGACATCATACACGTAACTCGGAAAGCTTTAGTCTTTTAAATATCTTGGAAACCTTCAAAATTAAAACTGTTCACGAGATCAGAAACATTTATCCAAAAAAACTTTTATGATAAAATATTTTTGAAAATAAAAACTATTTAAAAATTCAAAATCCATTTTAACTTTTATAGAAAATATCCCAACACTTTTAATATGAAATGTAAATGAAACTTAAACATAATTTAACAAATTCATCCTTGTTGGGATTGAATATTGAAGTCTTCTTGAAATTCGGATTCGTCTTTGTAGATGTAAGCTTCTCAATCCTTCGACAACTTGTAGCGGTATATGACATAACTAATTGTGACGGATAATGTCCTTACAAATCTCCCCTATGTATGTGCCAGTACAAAATAAAAATACCTGAATTATCACTATCAAATGACCTATACAAATCTACCATCCCTTAAACTCAAACGTGGAAAGATAAACAGTCAAGTCCTCAAACTTTTCAAACGATGCTTCAACAATCAACTTTTCAAAACTCCTAGTTTTTCTCATCAGGGTGTGCAATATAATGTTCTTCAATTGTACCCACACACATGAGACAAATAAAAAACCTCGTGACGTATCGAGTTTGAAATGATCTAAAGCGTAAACATGAAAGCATAATCAAATCTCCCCCGTACTAAAATCATAATTTGTTCTCCCCCTTTTTATTTGTCTAAAATAGACAAGGAAAAGAATAAACAAGATAAATCAAATCGGGGTGTCATGGTAAACCAAGGCAAATAAACAATTTTTGATTTTTCGAATTTTTCATACAAAAAAGCAAAAATGATGTTACAAAAATCACACACCATGAATTTACACTAAGACAACCAAATCATGGATACGGAATGAATGGGTGTGAACGAATTCGATAGGAAAATCAACTCAATCATGACATGTGTCCAAGATGCATAAGTGTACTCCTAACGAATGAACATCAAAAAATAGTCCTTAGGTTTAGAATTGTTGAATTTGGATGAGATTGTCTTAATCATATCAACAAATCAAAGTAAAAATGATTTCCACATCAATAACGTCCAAAACTATGTAATGCTTTTTCATGACTTTCAGGGATATGCAAATAGTTTTAAATTACATCCAAACTCCCTCATTAAAAGATAATGATTTTTATTTTTCTTATGAGGTGATGAAACTAAAATCTATTGGCCCATTTTGGCATAATTTTCTTTTTATTGCCTTTCAATTTTTTTGGGCTCTTTTAAACCTCATTGGACTGCGGATAATTTTCAATTCCTCTCTTTTTTAGGTCCATTTAAACGGTGTCTTTATCTCAAAGAAAACATTAAAATACCTTTCGAAGCCCTTTTCCGTTTTTAAAAAAACAAATCACACAAACTTACAAACGGTTTATATCATGCACTACTTTTTGTCAAGTTTTATCGCATTTGGTTCTTTATATAGATAGAGTTGAGATGGAAACACTCAACCAACATGTGATAGACAAGAACAAAAGTCAAACAAATCCGTGCATGTGTCCAATAAAGGACAAATTAGTCAAACATGTAGATAGCAATACTATATCATCTCAAAGACTCCAAACTTTGTAAAGCACGTGGATGACACAACATATTGTCTCAAAACACTATAAAATCGTCACATGGATATGGAATGAAATTGTGACTTGATCATCCTAAATGTCAAATCATATAAGGTGCTAAATAAAATACAAAAATCTTTTTGCATTTTTTAAAAAATTATCAAAATAAAATCTTAATACATAAAGTATACATGTCATAACACTAGAAAGAATATATCAAGAAGCATAACTAGCGTATAACAAACAAGAAAACACAATTATTTATATGATATGGAAAGAGAAGAATCATTTGATAGCAATCGAGAATCAACTAGCCTACTATCTACACTACACTAAATCAGTCTAATTGTCACGGTCATTGACCGTGACGAGTCCAACTTGTCAAGGTCAATAACCATGACAAGTTTGGGGGTGACAACTGTTGTTGTCATGGTCATTGACCGTGACAAGTTCATTAGACTTGTCACGATTATGTCACGGTCAATGACCGTGATAATATTTGTCACGGTCAAAAACCGTGACAAACTCATGACCTTTTTAAAAAAATTGTCACGATCATTGACCGTGACACGCCTGTGACAAGTTTCCTTTATCACGGACTTGTCACGGTAAATGACCGTGACAATTCAGGGAAGAATTGAGAAAAAATCTGTTGGGCAGTATAGCCATTGCCACTGCCCAGCAGTATATTTGTACATGTTACAGCAATATTGTACCTGCTCAAACATCATATATCCAAATAAAATAGAGATAATTCAAATATACATTCAAAATAATATACATCATGACATAATTCAAATGTAAAAACTTAAATCAATTCAATTCAAATAATGTCACTACATGTCTGGGGTAGGTCTGAGGAGGTGGATAGACCACACGATATACGAATAAATACACCCTTGTATATTTATCGTGCCACATTATTCGCGTGACCACAATGGGGGGTTCTCCTTCCCGAGTATCACAGGCGTTACGATCACCTTGACCTCGATGTCTTGAAGCGTACATCCATGTACTGGCATACCCTGGACGATATTCGGGTCCTTCAACCCCCTCTCCCTATCCGCTGGCCAACAAATATGTCTTGTATAAACACACTCGTTCAACTAAGTGTCGACATCGGTCGATCAAAGGGATCCAAATAGGGGACTGGATCATCAGGGTCTGCACGTGTCGGCGATGAAGCAGTGAGGTCCACATCCTCCTCCTCTTCCACCTTCTCCTCCTCCACCACCCTCTCCTTCCCTTTCCCCTTACGATTGTCGCCCAACGAGCTCTTCATGAATGAGAACATATATTGGACCGTCGCCTCCAAACAGGACAGCTTCGTGTCATGCGAGTCCACAGTTCGAGACAACCCGGTGTCGCTCGTCTCCAATTAGATGATCCTAGATTTGGCCATCTGCGAACTCATCCCCTTTTCCTACCCTTGCGATTAGCGCCAAGCACTTGGCTGAGTGCGTTTGCGGACAAAGATGCCTTGTCGGCAACAGACTACAACTCATGCACCTCCTTAAGCTTTGCCTGAAATGACAAAAAGAACATGATTAGTTAAATAAGTAAATAAAAAAATTATAACGTAATTAACAAAAAAGTAAATTGTCGGAACAATCGTGGTCGCGACGCTCGGGGACACCTCATTATCCTTTCCCTTCTTCGTCCGAATAGCCACATAAGTATCGAGCCTATGTGGCTTACCCCCAGGGCCACTCCCCGTCCCCTGAAATAAAATAATGCAGAATAATATATTTCAGTAATTATAGAAAAATTAAATTTTACCATCATCCTATGCTCCACCTCGGCGTAAGATGTCCGGCCAGAGTAGGGCACATCCGACTTTTTCGCCCGATTTTCCCTCCCCGATTGGCGAAATGTCAATTGTCGCTCTCCGATCTATCAATGAACTTTTACTATTGTGCCAATGAGATCGGCTCCTTCGGTGGGATGGAGTCGTGCATTCGGATAATAGACTCTTAGGTCTCCCCAAAGTACTGGGTTAGCATATTTTTCTTCCACGTCTTGTGTTGCTCCCTCAATTGCTCCAAGACGGAATCGCGTAGTTTTGGATCCAAGTTGAATTGTTCCTGTCCAACAAATACAATGTTAGTTGGGAATAAATATATATATAAATATAAATATAATTATAAAATGAAATTGAAATCGAAATTGAAATTAAAATATTCATATAAATATAAATATAAATACATTACCTGTAGTGCCGCCCAAATAGCTAACTTAAGCTCATTTGGCACCTCCCTCCAACTAGTGTACCCCGGGTCAGTGATCGTCTTTACCAGCTCAAGGGATCTCGCTAATAGACCCGTCTTGTTATCGATGGCCATCCCCAATTTGTCATATTTGGGGAGCCTAGGGGTCGAGGAGCCCTTATCGCCTCCGCTACCACCGAGCCCAGATGACATCATCATAATCAACATCATCATCCTCGCCTTAATACCTAAAGGAGACTTTTTCGATAAAAAATTGTTATTATTAGTACAAATCAAAATGAATTAGAAGAAGACATGCAAATATGTACAATTACTACAAATCCAAATGAATTATTACTGTTTAACACCTCAATTATGAATTCCAAAACAACAGCATCTAACTCATAATATGTACAATTACTAAAAATCCAAAACATCCCCACCCCCACCCCTACTGCCCACACACACTACACAAGAGTGAAAATGATAAAGTGCAAATCAATTAAAAGCATTAAAATGGATTGAAAAAGTACAAATTGGAATATTTATTACAAATTGAAAAATTATTTCAAATTCGGGTTATCATAAAAAATGGATTGATATTCGATAGGAGCAGCCAAGTCATCCGCACTACTATTTAGATGCTTTGGCGCATGTAGGACAATTGACCACTACTCGTTGTTGATATACTCCTAGTAAAACACTTGGTTGACCTTTTGAAATGCATAAAGAAACGGCTCATCACTCACGTGGTCATTGCTCTTCAACTTGGACAAGTCAACCATGATCAAATTGGTGTCAGGATCAACTTTACAAGCATTTTTATCCTCAACTCTTACCCAGTCACAATAAAATACAACATCTTTGAAGCTTATATAATCCAATTCAAATATATTTTGAATTATACCATAGTAAGTCATTTCAGCTTCAACGAAGTTTTTATCTTTTGCGCTCGCTCGAAAGAAAGTAAGAGCCATGTATAAAATGTTCGAGTTCTGTACATTTGTACTTTCCTCGTACACTTTTTCACCGAATACGTAACCGTTCAATCGATACTTTTTTTACTCTTGTGCCATGAACAAGGTTCCAGTGGCTAGACGAGCAATCCTGATGTCGCATCACCCGTCTTTAAGAGCTGAGAATATAGATAAATTAATTAGATTAGTTGTAAAGTTTGAGTGTAATGTTCGGGGACAAAATGAACTTTCAATTCACCGGGTAAACTCCAAAATTGATAAATATCTTTCATACCCCATCTTAACAAATGTAGTTCAACTATTTTCCACTCAAACACCTTACCATTCTTACACCTAGCACACGGACTTGGAAATGTGACACCCCGCCTAATAAAATACCGTGTGTTCACTCCTATATCAAATTAAAACAGGATTCGCATATGGATCATTCTTAGCATCACTGTCGAAAACCAATTTAATTACTAATAACCTATTAGGCGCGTCAAAATTTTACTTAACTACTCTTTTTAAACACCCACACAAATAAAAACATCCACGCAGTTTATGTAAATGAAACTAAAATGAAATAAAATAACCGAACATTTAGTTCAAATATGATGCAACCAAATCGAATGCCGCACTAAAAGGCGAAAAAAGAATAAATAAATGCAATTGGGTTATTAGCCCGAATGTTTATACAGTACCTCCTATCTAGAGTACAAGGATAGAAGCATCTATCGAGAACCTGCACGCATCCACAGCTGCTGCAGCAGACGTCTGACTCAAAGGAAGTATCATCATCCAGGCGTCCCTGTGTCTGGACACCTATACAATATATATATATATATATATATATATATAGCAAGAGAGGGAAAAGTAGATAAACGGGTAAGAGCCCGAGTGTGAAAAATATTTAGCAAGTGCATAAATAATTTATTTTTAAAAATATGTTTTATCTCATATTTAAATTTGATATCGCACTCCCATGAGATACCCCTCACCCCTCTTCTAATGGTGCGCACCTAACGCATCCCTATAAACATCCTAGTCAAGCTACGTTGCCTAACTAATCCGTCACCCATCATCTAACTATCCTAGTTATTCCAAGTACTAAGGGCTAAACTTCTCCCCAGTCTCAACACTATGCCATGTTCGTGCGTGGGGTGTCTCGCAGAGCGAAATCCAAACAAGGAACCCCCTATACACTACTACACGGCAAGGTGCATCGTCGAGATCCATTAGACCCTCAGTACACCACATATATACATATTATATAATGATATACATAACATACTTACTCTAATATACATAATTCAATATACATCCGGATAATATCTCCTGGACTGAGGTTTACTTTATATTCATCTTTATAATACACATCCGGATCTATCTCCCGGACTGAGATTTACTTTATATTCATTTTTATAATACACATCCGGATCTATCTCCCGAACTGAGAATCTCATAGAGATATATATATTACATTGTTCTCATGCACAAGTAATATACCATACACACAAGCATCACAACCATCCCAATGAGCTATAACTCGAGGATGCGGTCTCATAGTGCCGATCCAAAAATCTGGGTTTACTCAATATACCACGGTACCAAGCCAGACTTACTCAATGGTCATGGTAAACATATACACAATGGTGGAGGCGGTCAGTTTCCCCCTACAAGTGGGAATCACATAAATCGCACTCGAACGCAGGACGATAATGACCTGGGGACTATACTCTCCCTGCTCCTCGAGCCAGGGGATTCACCCGCATCGCGCAACCTCGCAGGATCGCACTAGAGCATATATATAATTCGGTTGTTCCAACCCTATACTCAAAGGGAAAGCCCGTGGAAACCAACCATCTAAACACATATATACCATCACATATAGATACATATGTATTCATATAATATATATACTTAATTACATAGTATATATTTATACTATATATTTCTCCTCGAATATACACATACAAATGGCCATAATTGCCAATCACACATAGAGATGACCAATAATCCCAAAGATTCTCTCAAAGAATTATATCCATACATTCACATACTCACGATACCATACCGAAAGTATTCCCTCACTTGATAAATAATAAATACCTTATTCCCATCTAAGGATTTAGTGGATATCTTCAAATATACCAATTTACATTAACTAAATAAGTATATTCTCCAATTCATCCTAATAATCTCATAGGATTCCCTCAACCATCATCAACAAAATAATATTTTAGAGGTCCCCACCCTATTTTAGGAACCCCGCCCTTCTAATTCCTCAACTTATCAATTTTTCCTCGAAAATAATATTTTAGTGTCACCCACCTAAAACACTCACTTAATTCCCATAATTTCCCTCCATTGGCTGACTATTTACTCTTAAAAGATTACTTATTTCCTCACATAAATAATCCCGAATCAATTTAGAATTGGAATTTATCCCATCCAATTACCACTAGGAGAAGTTGCCAAAATTCCTAAAGGGTCGATCGATCGACCCCTGGTCGTCGATCGATCGATGGTTCGATCGATCGATCCTCTACCCTCGATCGATCGATCACGGCAGACACCTTCTTCTTCGAGAAGCTGTTTCGGCCATGAAAGCTTCTCCCGAGATTTTATCTCCGTCTCTAACGTCCTACAACCTCAACCAACAACATCTATACGTATAACAAGGGTTTCAAACATCCTATAACCCGAAACCAGCAATTAATTTTGATTAAATCCTAAGTTTCTCGAATTGGAAAATTATTGGGGTTTATTCGTTTTAACTCCCGAAAACCCGTTTTATCCACGAAAACCCAACCCAAAATCTTTAGGGTTCGTTATTACCAAACTACGATATGAGATTTATGCTTGTAAGGACAATTTGTCCATCTTTATGTATATGTTATGTCATACGCCATTACAAAGATTGATGGTTGAAAAGATCACATCGTCATCAACGAAATTCGAAATCCGAAGACCAAAAGAAGAAGGAATTTGGGAATCAGACCTGACCGGACCGATCCGGCTCAGATAAAAGAACCGATCCAATTCACCGGACCGATCCGGATAAAGGGACCGGACCGATCCGCTTGCTGAGTTGAGACCAGTACACCCCGGATCCATAACGAACCGATGAAGGCAAAAAGGCCAAACCGATCCGACTGCTACCGGACCGATTCGCCTCTGTTAAAAAGAACCGATCCGGAATATCGAACCGATCCGCCTCAGATACCGGACCGATCCGCCCTGGATAACCACGAACAGATCGTGTGGAGATTTTTAAGGCAGATGAATTCTTATTTATACCACGATCGGGGAGTTGGTTTTCTCAAGAATTACACACGATTTTCTGAGTTCCATAACTCTTAAGTCTTCATGGTATTTGAGTCTATTGATTCATACCCTTGATTCACACAAATTCCATACATTTGTGAGTCACTTTTGGTAACCCTAGAACACCATTGATGTTGTTCAAACCTTTGTGAAGTGGACCGCTTCTTCCTCTTCATTGCAGCCCTACTGGACAGGGATAGTTCCAGCCGCGACTACAGAATCCGATACCCGAGGGTAATTCTTAGTCAACTTGTATTTTATTGTAATCCGATTGTAAACCGTCTTTTACAAATTATAGTGATATACAAATGGTTTTGCCCCTGTGGGGGATTTTTCCTTAAACTTTGTGTGTTAAATATTTCTTGCATGATTTCATATTGTTTCAATCACACCTAGTTGCATGCTTAGGGTTAATTTGGGTTAAAAATGGTATTTATTATATTATTTCTTAATTGAACGCAAGCGCCAACTCTTTCAAATTGGTATCAGAGCAGGTTACGCCATTCTATCGCGTATTCCTTACTTCCGCAAAAATTTTCTAAAGATATCAATTTTTGAAATAAATTGATTTTTGAAAAGAGCGTGTTCATATGGAGAAGTCATATTATAAAATGCCTATTTTTGATGGGCCAAATTATGCTTATTGGAAAGCCCGTATGAGGTCGGCTTTAAAAGCCATTGATGAACGTGTCTGGATTTTGGTTGAACGAGGGTGGACTCCTCCCACCGTGACTGTTGATAATGTGACCAACTTGAAACCTGACATTTCTTGGACTGATGAAGAATTTAAATGGTCTTCTTTTAATTCTAAGGGTCTAAGTGCTATTTCTGGGTCTGTCACACCTGATGAGTTCAAACGCATAATGACGTGCACCACGTCAAAGGAGGCATGGGATATTTTGCAACTTACCCATGAAGGAACAAATGTTGTTAAAGAGTCAAAATTGCAAAATTTAACAACTCAATTTGAAACCATCACCATGCATGAAAATGAATGTTTTGATGAATTTTATGCTAGGCTTTCTGACATTGTTAATACTAGATATAATCTTGGTGAACATATTCCAAATGCTAGAGTTGTTAAAAAGAGTCTTCGTTCCCTTCCTAAGCGTTTTATACCTAAAGTCACTGTGCTAAATTCCTTGGGTAATTTAAATACATTAAAATTGGAAGAACTGGTAGGAGATTTACAAACTTATGAAATAGACATGTTTCCTAAATATGCCAAGCCAAAAGATAAGGGAATTGCCCTTAAAGCCCAAGAGAGAAAAAGTGAGGGGTCGGCAAGAAAGAAAGTCGAGTCATCTAGAAAGATAGAAACTTCTGATTCTGAATGTGAGTTTGACATAGATGATTTGGCATTATTTGCTAAAAACTTCAAGAAAATTATGAAATTTAAGAAAAATGGGAACTTCAAAGATAAAAAGAATTTTCAGAAAAATAAGGTTGAAAAGAAAGATTTCAAAGATCCCCCTAAAGACAGTGAGAGGTGTTTTGAGTGCGACGGTAAGGGACACAGAGCGTTTGAGTGTGCCACTCGTCTAAATAGGGAAAAGGGTAAAGCTGTCCTAAATGCTACCCTTAGTGACGACAGTGAGGTCGAGTCGGTGGACTCGGGAGATGAGTCACCGCATGAGCGTAACTTCATCGCGTTCATGGCTAGTCATGTGAGTACTCCTAGTGCATCTCACGACGATGAGGATGCTACTTCACAGGGACACCTCGACAGCGAGAGCGAAGAGAGTGAGGGAGAGGAGGAAGGTAGTGAGGACGAGAGTAACCTTCAACGCGCCTACGCCGAGTTATATAATGAGTCTTTTAAAACGTAACAAGGCGTTAGTTCTTAGGATCGCCGCGTTAGAAGAAGAGTTAGAAGAGACGAGAGAGAGAGAGTCCTCCACCTGCACCGCCATGAGAGAGAGAGAGTCTGCCTGGGTTAGTAAAGAGAATTTGCTTAGAGAGAGAGAGAGCAGTTTTGAGAAAGAGAAAGCGGACTTGACTAAACAAGTGGCTAGTCTTACTAGTGAGCTCCATTCCTCCATGGAGACTAGGAAGAAAGTTGAAGCCCTTGTTGCTCAGCTCACTCATGACCTTGAGAGAGCTAGGAAAGTCAAGGTACAAATCGAGGACAAATATGGGAAGATGGGAAAGATGATCCTCGGTCCCACTTTAGGTTTTGGTGACAGGCAAGGAATAGGTTTTGATGGTGCCTCTACGTCCAAATTGCACCTGGACCAATTCCTAAGTTTACTACGACTCCTTATGGCCGTCATAAAAAACCAAGAAGGAGAGTTCGACCAAGAAAAGTAAACCAAGGTCCTCCTAATACTGTGCTCTTTTGCTCTCATTGCAAAAGAAATGGACACCTTAGGGATGATTGCTATAAGTTGGGTCGGACACGACGTACGTTTGCTCCACCACATCAGACTGATGAGTTTGCCAGTCTGAGAGAGCGTGTTGAGTTTCTAGTCGCCACATCACAGAGTTTGATGGAGGAATTCCGACGGATGACCTTACCATCAATGAATGCGCCCTGCATTCCGGCTAAAACCAACAACAACAAGGGAAAACAAAAAGGTACCTACACTTGGGTTCCTAAGAAAGAGAAAAAGGCCCTTGTTGTCCATGTCGCTCTCAAAGCACATAATACCTCACAGTGGTATTTTGATAGTGGATGCTCCAGACACATGACAGGTGATGTCTCATATTTTACCCATCTTGAGGATTATAATGATGGGAGAGTCACCTTTGGAGATGGGAGTAAGTCTAGCATTGTAGGACGAGGTACAGTTGAGTTACCAGGACTTCCTAAGCTAGAAAATGTCTTGTACGTCAAAGGTTTGAAAGTAAACCTTCTCAGCATCAGCCAGCTGTGCGACGATGACTTTGCAGTAAAGTTTGACCGGGAAGCTTGTAAGGTCTATAATCAAGCCGGTAAACTTTTAGTGCAAGGGGTGAGGACAGAGGATAATTGTTATGGGACTGAGCCCAAATCCTCACTTGTCTGCAACAGCGCCACGATCACTCCTATGGATCTGTGGCACCAACGTCTAGGTCACGTAAACGTTAGAGAATTATCCCGTTTAGCTAAAAAGGACCTAGTACGTGGCTTACCGTCACTTGGAAAGCCATCTTCCACGATTTGTGGAACCTGTCAGTTGGGAAAGCAAATCCGTAGTCCGCATAGGAAGTTGAATTCCATTACCACCTCCCGTGTTCTTGAGTTGATACATATGGATCTTATGGGTCCTACTCGCACGGAGAGTCTAGGTGGTAAGAGATACATTCTCGTGATGGTGGACGATTTCTCTAGATACTCTATTGTCGGTTTTCTAAGAGAGAAATCAGATGCTGTAGAGTTCCTAACGACCAAGTGCCGTGTCCTGCAAAATCAACACGGAGTCACTATTAACAGGATGCGTAGTGACAACGGCACTGAATTTACTAAAGAAAAAGTAGATCTTTACTGTGATAGCCTCGGGATCAAACATGAGTTTTCTGCTGTGAGAACTCCTCAGCAAAATGGGATTGTTGAGAGGAAGAATAGAACGATCCAAGAGATGGCTAGATCTATGCTTCTAGGTCGTAAAGTCTCTAGGAGATTTTGGGCAGAGGCAGTGTCTACTGCATGCCACACGGTGAATAGGGTTTATCTTCGTCCACACACTCTTAAGACGCCTTATGAATTGTGGACTGGCAAGAAACCCAACTTGGCATATTTCCGTGTTTTGGGGAGTAAATGCTACATTCTACGGGATAGAGAGCAATTAGGAAAGTTTGACTCCAGGAGCGACGAGGGAATATTGCTAGGATATTCATCGAACAGTAGAGCGTACCGGGTTTTTAACCTGAAGAGCTCTAAGGTTATGGAATCAATAAACGTCACTGTGCAAGATGACGAACCTCCGACGGTTATTGATCCCAACCTTCAGTGTGAGGATGAGGATTATTCTGACAGTGATTTTCCTGTTCCTCCCCCACACTCTGTGGACCCTATTCCTGTGTTAGGGGACACACCTGCTTGGGTTCGCAAGAGTCATGATCCTTCAGCCATTGTTGGTGATCCCACTCTAGGGGTCAAGACTCGTGCTCAACTAGAGAATGTTGTTAGTCATCAATGCTACACGTCCAAAGTCGAGCCCAAGAACCACAAAGAAGCACTCAAAGATGAACACTGGATATCTGCTATGCAGGATGAGTTGCTTCAGTTTAAGAAGAACAATGTCTGGGAACTTGTCCCCCGACCTAGTGATACTAATGTTATTGGTACCCGGTGGATTTTCAAGAATAAAATGGATGAAAATGGTACCATAACCAAAAATAAGTCTAGGTTGGTCGCTCAAGGCTACACACAGATAGAGGGTGTAGACTTTGGGGAGACATTTGCTCCTGTTGCGAGGCTTGAGTCCGTCCGTTTACTACTCGCCATCGCATGTCATCTGCACTTCAAGTTATATCAGATGGATGTCAAGAGTGCCTTTCTGAATGGCATTCTACAGGAGGAGGTTTATGTGGAACAACCAAAAGGGTTTGAAGACCCTAAGCACCTGGATCACGTCTATTATCTGAGGAAGGCCTTGTATGGTTTGAAGCAAGCACCCCGTGCTTGGTATGAGAGGCTTACTTCCTATCTCTTAGCCCGTGGCTTCAAGAGAGGGGGAGTTGATATGACGTTGTTCGTCAGGAGAGATGATGATGCTATCTTGGTTACCCAAGTCTATGTGGACGACATAGTCTTTGGATCCACATGCTCACCACTTTGAGGAGGAGATGAAAAGTGAGTTTGAGATGAGCATGGTTGGTGAGCTTACATTCTTCCTTGGTCTCCAGGTTCGTCAGCTAGAGGATGGGATGTTCATCTCCCAATCCAAGTATGCTAGAGACCTTGTGAACAAATTTGGTTTAGACTCCGCTAAGCATGCACGTACACCTATGAGTACTTCTACCAAGCTTAGTAAGGACACTTCAGGCAAGGACGTAGAGCAAACCTTGTATCGGAGTATGATAGGCAGTCTTCTCTACTTGACTGCTAGTCGTCCCGACATTGCCTTTAGTGTTGGAGTCTGTGCGCGTTATTAGGCGTCTCCTAAAGAGTCACACTTACTCACTCTAAAACGTATTATCAAATACGTGAGTGGGACTCTCTCATACGGTATTTGGTATTCCTTTGATACCGATGACCGTTTGTCCGCCTATTCGGATGCCGATTGGGCCGGGGACGTAGATGGATGTAAGAGCACTTCGGGTGGGTGTTTCTACTTTGGTTCTGCTCTTGTCTCTTGGTTTAGCAAGAAGCAAAACTCCATCTCTTTGTCCACTGCGGAGGCTGAGTACATCGCCGCCGGGAGTTATTGCACGCAACTCCTGTGGATGAAGCAAATGTTGGAGGATTATGGGATTTCACAGGACACCATGTTCATTTCCTGTGATAACACGAGCGCGATTCACATATCCCGCAATCCTGTCCAACATTCGCGCACAAAACACATCAGGTTACGCGAGCACTTTATACGTCAGTTAGTTGAGGAGAAGGTCGTAACCCTGAGTTTTGTTCCCACGGACCGTCAGTTAGCCGATATTTTCACGAAACCTTTAGATGCCCTTAGATTTGAGAGTCTTAGGAAGTTTTTGGGGATTTGCACAGTTGACTGAGGGGTTGGTCCATGTCTAGCATAGGTTGCATTGCCATTTTCATATCATCTGATGCCTATTGCTAGATTGTATTATTAGTGTGCTGTATTTTTGTATAAATTTTTTATTCTTTAAAAAAAAAAATACAAAAAGATTTTCTTTTTAAAAAAAATTTTAGAAAAGCACGAAAAGATTTTATTTTGATAAAATTTTTGAAAAATCAAAAAGAGTTTTGTTTTTATGGATGAGCATTTATGATAGCCAAGTCACAACTTCATTTCATATATCCGTGTGACTGTTTGATAGAGATTTGAGAGGCTACATCATTTCATCCATGTGCTTTACATTGATTGGAGTCCTTGAGATGTAATTAGTGATATTTTCCTACATGCTTGACTCCTATATCATTTACTGCACACATGCACGGCTTTATTTGATTATTGCACTTGTCTATCTCATATTGGCTTGAGTGTTTCTATCTCAATTCTGTCTAAAGGGTGAGTGGTCCTATCCCATTCAAGACCACATATTATTATAATATACTTAACATCTCATGCACATTGTTACGATTTGATAAACATTCGGCAGCATATCCCCGTAGTTCTCCAAGTACACGACGTAGATTGGCAAGTGTGAGTGTTATTTCAATTGATCGATTGAAATAACAGTCACACTTGTCAATCTAGTATGTACCCAGAGAACATTAGGATACTACTGAAGAACTTCCTCTACAAGTAAAAACTTTAAGCCACTAAGAATATTATTATATAAAAATTATGCGGTCCCAAACTGTCCAAACGGAACAATTCGAGAGATCTCATTACAGGGGTTATGACTCTCGAACGGCTCTAAGGGCTATTGAATGCATACGCATAAGAACTAGATGGCTAGTATCTATGTGCACTATATTGAATTTCAAGTATGTTTCATTTAATTATCATAATATATATATATATATTGTTCGTGATACAAAGTAATTTTTAAAAAAATTAGAAAAATCCCACCCCCATATGGACAATAATCCAGTGGTCATGCCACTTTTAAAATTAACCAACCGAACATCGATCCACTATAATCCAACCGCAATGGTAACAACAAATGTGTATCCCGTACTACTTCTAATTCATCTACTCAATTAATTCTTTTCATCAATTAAACCAACAATTAAAGTATACAATTATTAAGTTACTAATTTACAATGAGGGGCAATCCTACTTGCATTTGAAAGGGGCACTAACTATTAATTTACTAAAAAAATTAACAATCAATCAATATTTAATCAATAAATTCTTTTACAAGGGGCACTACAATATGAGGGGAAATATCTAATAAACCAATAAAAATTTAATTAAAAAAAACACACGCACGCACATATACACACACACAGCCCCACACCCCCTAACCCCCCCTGCCCACTCCACCCCAGCCCTGCCCCCTTCCCCCCACTGCCACTGCCCACCACACACGCACACACACACACATACACACACACGCGCACATATACACACGCGCATACACACACACACATATATACACACACACACATAGTGCCCCCCTCCCCTCACCACAACCCTGCCCCCTCCCCCCCCCCCACACACACACACGCACATTTACACACACATATATACACAGACGCACATATACATAAATGGAAGAGAAATAGCGAGAGAAAACGTATCAAATTGGAATAGAGAGAGAGTGCAGTCGCTTAGAGAGAGAGAGAGAGAAATGGAGGGAATAGAAATCGATAGGAAAAAAGAAGAGGGAAGGGTTTTTTAATGACAAAATTGTCACGGACATGTCATGGTCATTGACCGTGACAACATTATAGGATTGTCACGGACAATGATCGTGACAAGTTCGTGACAACTGTACTTGTCACGGACTTGTCATAGTCATTGACTGTGACAAGCTTTTGTCACGATCTTGTCATAGTCATTGACCTTTACAAAAAATGAGTATTTTTTTGTCACGATCAATGACCGTGACAGGCCTGACCGGTTTAAGGGTGTCAATTTGACCATTTTGGTGTAGTGCTAGTGCCTCTAAAATTGATTTCCTAACCCAAACAGATGTGAAATGTCATGTGGGGGCTTTGGTAACCAAGGGAACACTAGACATAAACATCCTAGGACCTCTTCGAAGATCGAAACAAAAACTCCTAAGGTGACCTTTCCTAGCATTATATGAACATGTGTAAACAAGTGGAACGACAATTATGGGTTAAGATTTTATCACGTCCTTGGAAATGGTTGACCCTCTAAAACAAACTATGGTTTTGGCTTTAACACTCAAAGCATGAGAACAAGACGAGCCATAACCATCACTACACAAACTACTCGAGTCTTTCTAATTATTTTTTAACTTTAAAATTTTAGACTCAAGCAAAGAATTAGACTCTTCCAATTTTAGGGACTCCTTTTTCAAATCATCAATCAAACCTAAAAGGTCATCTTTCTCACTCTTAATTAAAACAAATTTACCCATAAGAGTCTTTTCACGTGCCTTAAAATCATTAATTTAACTATTATCCTCAACGGGACAAACACGAACCCTAGAATTTTTAAAGTCATCCAACTCTTTTTCTAAAGCAAGGACTCTATCATCACTCTCCTTTTTGGACAATTTTAAGTATTAAAGTTCTGGTCCAAAGAAACAATTTTTTTGCGATACAAATCTCTTTGATTTTGAACCGTTTGCAAAAGATCCACCGCGAATTTAAAATGAGAATTTTCTTTCTCCAAAACTTCAATTCTTTTTGCAAACATCAAATTCAAACTATTTAAATCGTTAAAACATTGACTTGTGTCAATAGGGAGGGGCATCCAATTATATAAGTGTCCCATCGAAAAAATTGTGATTTTTCACAAAATAGATTTTTCTCAAAAATATCAATATCACAAAATTTATGCGAAAAATAAGAATACGCGATAAATTAGCGTACCCTCCTTTGATACCAATTTGTAAGACCTTATGTGTGATACCGATTTAAATAGTTGCGTAAATTCTGTAAGGACACGAGTCTCCGATTGAGTCTTAATGTTGTGTTGGCTCAATTTCGGACAAAAACGTTTGAGTCATAGGATAGTGTTCAAGTTTATCCATTCAAGCCTATGACGTGTTAGTTGAAGACGTAGCGGTGCCAAGAGTATAAAGTTTCATCATATACCGTGTTTGTTGTGCCTCCTTTCTACGTCAACGACATTTGTTCCGTTTACTCCTAAGGTATGAATGCATTACATATTTATATAGGATCTTGGAACAAGTTTTTATTGGGTATACTTTTATTTTAAACTGAGATTTATTTTTAGAAGGTTTCTTTAAAACTTTAAAATAAAGTTTCTCGGCTAAAAATTGAATTTTAAGCTTTCTGGAAGTTCGTTCGAAATTGTCGTTCGAACGAGTTTTTCGTTCGAACGAGAATGTCGTTCGAACGAGTTTGCCAATGATATTTTCTAAAAATCCACTGGAACTTCGTTAGAAGGGTCGTTCGAACAAGACTTCATTTGAACGAGATTTTCGGCGAGAAATTTAATTGGCAGTTTTTCACCTCTATCCCACTACTTTTTCCCCACTAACTTTTGACAGATTTAATATGTACGGGAACCAACCTTTTCAATCTAACTTTTTCACATTCCTCCATCTCCTATAGAGAGTTTTAGAGAGTTCAACTTCAAATGAAAAAGTTCATGTTTTGAGTGTATTTTTCAAGGAAAAATCTTTTAACACTTTTGTTTACACCTATAGTTTGTTTATTCCAAGTTACCATATAAATATCTTGCTTGGAGTGTTTGGCACCTGGTTTACTCTACCGAGTTGAAGAGTTCGTTTTGGTTTGCCTCTACATCCCTCAAAGAAGAAGTTCGTTGTTTTGCTACGGTATTCTCACATGGTGAAAGGCACTATGTATGGTTGACGGTGTTCATAAAGTCTCATTGGTGAATTCCAAGGTTCCGATGGAGTTCCGGGATTATTGGATAGGCAGAGGTAGTTACAAGAAGACGTTTCGGGGCTTGAAGGAGTCGAGTCGAGTGTTGTAAGTCATCTTGCTTGTAATTGTAAATTCTGTACTTAGTGGACTTAAGGTTAGGGTCGTCCGAGGTTTTTTCCCGTTTTGGGTTTTTCCTCGTACATCGTGACGTAGTGGTTATTTGTTCATTTTATCTTTTATAAAATTCACCTAGAACGCATGCTTAGGTAAAAAGATAAAATTGGTTTAAATCACTACTCATGATTAATTTGGTGCTAAAATTAATTTGGGTAATGTTTAATTAATTGACTTGGGTTAAATTGGTTTAAGTGAAAAATGTATTTGTTGCCCAATTTAATTTCACTTTGAGTTTGTTTAATTTTAATTTGAAAGAAATTAAAATTTGATGTTTAAGTAATAAGTTCTAAAAATTTGGGGCCTCGTGTTCCAACAAGTGGTATCAGAGCGGGATCGCTAAATTATTGCGTTTAAGATCCTTTAAATATTTTTGACAAAAATGGAATTTTCCCCATTTTCAAAATTTCCTATGTTCGATGGTTCTAACTACGCGTATTGGAAAGCGCGGATGAAATCGGCACTAAAATCTATCGACGAAAGGGTTTAGTTGTCTGTTGTTAACTGGTGGTCCCCACCTACACATTTACTAGATAATGAGCGTGTTCCCAAACCCGCCGATAGATGGAGTGAGAATGAATTTAAACTATCTATTTTTAATTCCCGAGGTTTAAATGCCTTGTTTAGCGCGGTCACATCAGATTAATTTCGACGTATTATGATGTGTGAAACCGCTAAAGAAGCTTGGGATATTTTACAACTCACGAAAGAAAGAACTAGTGTCGTAAAAGCTTCGAAACACCAAAACCTCACCACTCAATTTGAAACCATCAAAATGAATGAAAAAGAAACATTTGATGAATTTTATCCTAGACTTTCCGATATAGTTAATTCATTTTTTAATTTGGGAGAGAAAATACTCGACAACCGAGTAGTAAAGAAAATTTTAAGGTCCCTACCCGATAGATTTATTCCTAAGGTGACCGTGTTAAATTCTTTACCCACTTTAGCCTCTACGAAATTAGAAGAGCTCGTAGGTGATTTACAAACCTATGAACTAGACATGTTTCCCTCTAAAACTGAAAAGAAAATAGATAAGGGCGTTGCTTTAAAAGCCCAAAAGGAGGAAAAATAAGTAGTAGAGAGTGAAAGTGATAGTGACTCGGAAAATATGGCTATGTTTGCTAGAAAGTTTTGAAAAATTCTTAAATTTAACAAAGATAAATTTAAAAATAATTATAAGAAATTTGAAAAATCTAAGCATGACAAAGCCAAGAAGACCCCTAAAACTTTTAATGCAAATTTAAATAGGGACGAGTCAAATAGGTATTATGGTTGTGAAGGGTATGGCCATAGGGCAAAAGAGTGCCCCACTAAACTAAGGAGAGAGGGTAAGCAACCAATTTCTTTGAATGCAACCCTTAGTGATAGTGACAATGAAGAGGGGCCCGATTCCTCCATTAATCCCAACATTGTGGCTTTTATGGCTGGTCATGTGAGTGATAGTGAGAACTCTTTTATTGATGAAATTTTAACACATGACACTTCCAAGGTCAAAGTTTATGATTCCCTTGGTTTTTATGGTAGTGAGAGTGGAGAAGAAAGAGAGAGTGAAAATGAAGAAGAGGTTGAGGTGAGTGAACTTCAAAATACTTTTTAAGAACTATATAAAGAATCTATTAAATTTAAAAGAGCGAATTCGAAGTTAGAAGCTAGTTTCAGAGAGCGTGTCAAGGTCATTGATAATAGTGTGTTGGTCGAAGACCTTAAGACACGTGAGAGGACTCTTCGAGAGAAGCTTGAATATATAGAAGACGAGAGAGATAGCCTTAGAGGTTTAATGGAATCAATGAAAAAGGAGCTTCTCGAGTTTGAAGAGAGAAATGTTTTGTTAGAGTCTAAAATTTTAGAATTAGAAGAACAATTAAAAGACTCTAGTAAAGTCAAATTTAATTTGGAGTGTAGGTCCAAAAAACTAGATAAAATTTTAGGTACGGTCCAAATCATAAATGACACTTGTGGTTTAGGCTTCAATACTTGTAATGAATTATCTCAAAAAGACAAAACCAATGTTTTAGGAGAATCGCCTAGGAAAACCTTTAGAGATCATTCCTTAGGTAAGTCTTTTTGTCGAGTCTTTAGGTGCTCACATTGTGGTCGAAAAGATCATCTTAAGAAATTTTGTTTTGATCTTAAACGAGGTCCTAGAAAATCCTTACGTAAGGCAACCTAGGTATCCAAAACTCCTAATCCCCGAGATCATCATTCATCATTAGTTTGGGTTAGGAGATCCGACTTGGTAGCTTTATAAGATAGGGTTTTTTATTCTCAATTACTTTCACATGCTTCCTCCCTTGAAAAATCTAAAGGTTGAATATGTTAGTTTTATTTTCATAATTTAGCTTTTGTACTACATGCTATATTATCATGCTAATTGTATGCTTCTTATTCATTTTCTAGTCTATGCTCCATGCTTAATCACATGCTAGAATAATGATTTTTGTTTATCTTTTGTATTCTATTTCCTTCATTTTAGTTTGTTTTAAATGAAAAATACAAAAAGATTTTTGTTTATCATTTGTGTTTCACTCTTTATAATTTAGGCTTAATGAAAAATACAAATGATTTTGTTTGTCTTTTGAGTAAATATTTTTATTTTTGGTTAAAAATTTTCAAAAACTCAAAAAGATTTTTTTTTTGTGTGTGTATTTTAGTTTGACACACTCTATGTGGCATACACTTGTGTTAGAATCCCTTCTTTTTCGCTTCCATGTGGCTAGAACTTTTGGTTTATATTGTCAATCCTTGAAATGTTCTTTACCATGCTTACATAGAGTAGTTGGATTTTGTGTTCATTTAAATTGATTCTATTTTTATATGCCTCAATTCACACATGCACGAGCTCTCTTGAAATTTTAACTCCATATGTATATTTGAGCTTTGTGAGGTATTCCCCTACCAATCTTGTCATCTACATGTTATGTTACCTAGGAGGACTAGTGCGTATTAAAATCCGTTGCACGTGAGATTTGTGTGAGATATAAAAATGATGTATATAAATGTGCACGGGGAAGGGCTCCAAAAGGAATAATCATCCTTTGCGAGTAAGCCACCGTTTGTTTGGACCTAAAAGAAATACGTGGTCCAAAGACCTAAAAGAATAAAATATGGCATTAAAAAGAAAAATAATTGCCAAGGCCTAGTTTTTATTGATATATTCATTCAAAAATAATATATGCTTATTGAGGGAGTTTGGATGGTATATTAACGGTTTGTACAATGTCCATTTATCCTAGTGGTACTTTCAATGTCATGACTCTATTGGTTTGTAGAATCATCAAAAGTCTAGGCTTGTATGCATTGTGCATGTTTGTTCATTGAGTTCAATCTATATTGTCATGTGATGTTATATTCAAATGTGATGAAGTTTGTAATCAAATGAGAACTCCGTGAACATGTTTTAAGTGATTGGGTCTAAATTTGATTGTTACTAGTTCACACCCCAACACTTCTGTTTCCATATGACACATTTTTGCCATACGCGTGTGAAAACTTATTTTATTTTGTGTCGTTTGTGGTATTTATACCTAGTATATGTGCACGTGCGTTAATGATATTTATTATGTTCTCATATGCGAGGTATTTTATTTCTCTTTGCCTTGCTTTCTAGTTCATCTATGCTTCTACTTCATGATTGGTACCTATCTTTTTGCATTCTTTGGTGATTTCACATGCTTAATACTTTTTGTATCATATTGGTATCATTTTCTTGCATCTTAGTTGGTATCCTTTACTCTTTGTATGGATTAGTTATGCTTTTGTTGCCTATATGCTTTCATGCTCTTATCACTCTAAGCTTCATCATGTTTAAATTAGTTTTATCCTTTGTATATCCTGAACAAAAAGGGGGAGAATGATAGGGGGAGAAATGGTATCTTATCCTATTGTAATCGCATTTTAGTTTGGGAGATTTATCTTAGGGGGAGACGTCTTCCTAAGTAGGTCATTTGTTAGATAAAATGGAGAATTAATTTAGGGGGAGTATTTAATTTATATGCATTTGATATTCTTATTCCCTATGCATTTGATAGTTTGCTTAAGTTTGCAAGAATTCTTCTAAAGGGCAACTTTCATCATCGGCAAAGATATTGATCCTTGGGTTGTTTAAGTCAAGCTATTGTATTTTTATTTTGGGTGGGATATTTTTTTAAGTCTAGTAGAGCTTGACGGCCCTTTAGGATTTTTGTTGGTTTTTGTCCCGGAATAGCCAAAGGGGGAGATTTGTAAGGACACAAGTCTCCGATTGAGTCTTAATGTTGTGTTGGCTCAATTCCGGACAAAAATGTTTGACTCATAGGATAGTGTTCAAGTTTATCCATTCAAGCCGATCACGTGTTAGTTGAAGACGTAGCGGCCAAGAGTATAAAGCTTCATCATATGTCGTGTTTGTTGTGCCTCGTTTCTACGTCAACAACATTTGTTCTGTTTACTCCTAAGGTATGAATGCATTACATATTTATATAGGATCTTGGAACAAGTTTTTATTGGGTGTACTTTTATTTTAAACTGAGGTTTATTTTCAAAAGGTTTCTTTAAAACTTTAAAATAAAGTTTCTCGGGTAAAAATTAATTTTAAGCTTTCTGGAAGTTCATTTGAAATTGTCATTCGAACGAGTTTTTCCTTCGAACGAGAATGTCGTTCGAACGAGTTTGCCAACGATATTTCCCAATAGGGCACTAGAACTTCGTTAGAATGGTCGTTTGAACGAGATTTTCGGCAGAAAATTTAATTGGTACTTTTGGACAATTTTTCACCTTTATCCCACTACTTTTTCCCCACTACTTTTGACAGATTTAATATGTGTGGGAACCAACCTTTTCAATCAAACTTTTTCATGCTCCTCAATCTCCTAGAGAGAGTTTTAGAGAGTTCAACTTCAAATGAAAAAGTTCATGTTTTTAGTGTATTTTTTAAGGAAAAATCTTTAAACACTTTAATTTACACGCATAGTTTGTTTATTCAAAGTTTCCATATAAATATCTTGCTTGGAGTGTTTGGCACCTGGTTTACTCTACCGAGTTGAGGAGTTCGTTTGGGTTTGCTTCTACGTCCCTCAAAGAAGAAGTTCGTTGTTTTGCCGCGGAATTCTCACATGATGAAAGGCAACATGTGTGGTTGACGGTGTTACTAAAGTCTCATTGGTGAATTCCAAGGTTCCGGTGGAGTTCCGGGATTATCGGCTAGGCAGAGGTAGTTACAAGAAGATGCGTCGGGGATTGAAGGAGTCGAGTCGAGTGTTGTAAGTCATCTTGCTTGTAATTGTAAATTCTGTACTTAGTGGACTTAAGGCTAGGGTCGTCCGAGGTTTTTTCCCGTTGTGAGTTTTTCCTCGTACATCGCGGCGTAGTGGTTATTTGTTCATTTTATCTTTTGCTAAATTCACCTAGAAGGCATGCTTAGGTAAAAAGATAAAATTGGTTTAAATCACTACTCATGATTAAGTTGGTGCTAAAATTAATTTGGGTAATGTTTTATTAATTGACTTGGGTTAAATTGGTTTAAGTGAAAAATGTATTTGTTGTCTAATTTAATTTCACTATGAGTTTGTTTAATTTTAATTTGAAAGAAATTAAAATTTGATGTTTATGTAATAAGTTCTAAAAAATGGGGGCCTCGTGTTCCAAAAAATTCCAGTCACAAACTTATTTAATTAGTGTCAATTTATGAATCAATCAATTCATCCCGTAAACTTAAATAGCAACGTGCGTGCAAGTGTTAAACCATCATAAATAAAGTATGAGACACAAAGTTTAGGAAAATCCCCTTAGGGAAAACCCTTTTATTTCTTTAACTTTGACAAGCTTACAAGACTATTGACTTACATACAACCTGATAATCGCCCATAAGTGTAACGCACGATGTCTTCATCAAACCTTCAAAGCAATGGCTAAAAATTAGCAGTGGTTCACACGCAGCTATACCACAAGGACACGCAATCTTAAAACTCTGCAGAGACTCCCTCCACAATAGCACGCAGCTCTCGGTTGTAGAGATATCCCCACAAATAATGAACAATAACAAATTATGTTTTGGCTTCCACAAAATAACTCACACAAAAGCTATTGGGATTGTGAATTGTAAAACAAAAGTTATAAACCCTCAAATGGTTGGATAATAGTATAAAAATGTATTCTGTGACAATCAGTTTTTCTCCACACAAAAATCGAGAAGTCTGACACCCTATTTATAATAAAATTTAAGACAGTGACATGTTAGAACAAAACACCTCTCATTCGAACGACACGATGTCGTTTGAGCGAGATTCGATCTCGTTTGAACCAGGTACGATGTTGTTCGAATGACATCATACACGTAACTCAGAAAGCTTCAGTCTTTTAAAATCTTGTAAACTTTAAAACTTAAAAAAGTTCATGAGATCAGAAACATTTATCCAAAAAAATCTTTTATGATAAAATATTTTTTAAAATAAAAACTATTTAAAAATTCAAAAAACATTTTAACTTTTATAGAAAATATCCCAACACTTTTAATATGAAACTTAAACATAATTTAGCGGTATATGACATAACTAATTGTGACAGACAATATCCTTACATAAAGAATTTGAGATCATCAATGACTTTATCACTGAAGGAAAGTTTGAGTTATTTTAACTCGGGTTGATTTAAATTTCTCGAAAACGATGAATAGCACAAAAATCTTACCAAGTTAAAATCTTCACATTTATTCATTAAGCGTATTAACTTTTGCCTCAATATCCATTTTCGATCATTTATATGGCTAGTATGTAAAAAAAATCATAACTTGAGAGATCCATGAATTAATTATGTATTAACAAATCGTTTCAAAACTTAATTATACTGAAAATATTTTTGAAATTTTTCTAATTTTTTTTTTCAAAAATATCATCCGTACCCCCAAAGATAAATTTTACATTGTCCTCAATGGATTCTCAAAATAAAATTATGGACGAAGCAAATAAAGTACATAAGTAAAAGAACCATATTACCCGTGAATTTCCATTTGTGTTACCAACTTCCCACCGATCTCACATGTTTTCCATCATAAATCAAAAGTCTGAATAGTTGGGAGTCAATCCAATCGACAAAGTATACACATGAAGGCACATAATGAATGCGGTGAGTGAAATTATCAAGATGCGCAGTCACATTATAACATAGATGGTCAAACTCGAAAAGACTACTATAATGAAATTCTAAATGACACGCTAAGCCTAGGTTTCCTTTAAACTCGAGAATGAATAAATTGGGCTCCAAATCGAACGATACTCTAGTCATAGCCTCGATCTGATCCAAATACTCAAATGACACGGGTGGACGTGGTGGAAAAGGATAATACGGTTTGACAAAATATGTGTCACCAAGTGGAAATGCTCGAATGATTGATAGATAAAACCTCACATGCCAGCATACTCTCAAAAGGCTCGGGTTCGCATTCACAAAGAAGGAAATAATATATCCTATCATCCCAGTCTCCCTCCTTTAAGTAACAAAATGAGTCTAATAAAAATTAGTCTTCAATAGTCAGATCCTCATCAATCGGGCCAAATTATTCCTTGAAATCTTCAAGACTCATATCTATAGACAAATCAGGTGGCCAAGCACGTAAATCGACGATGTCACTAATCGGTGGGGTAGTGACATCAAACACTTATTGTACATATTTGACTTCATTTTATCCCTAATCAGATGCGGGATTCTCGAAATTTAGCACATTCAAACCCATGGTCACGTTCCTAAATGAGAGGTTCACTTGCCCACTCTGACAGTGAATAAAAGTGTCAGAAGTAGCCAAAAAGGGTCAATCGAGGATAATCGGAATTGCATGGATGAGTACAAAGTCCACCGAAAAGATATACTCACCCACTTTAATTAGTACATCTCTACAACACCTATAGGAGCCTTAATGGATCAATCGGCTGAGGACTAGTTCATCTTTTGTGGGCTTTAATTCCCCCAAACCTAGTTTCTTGTATACATTGTACGACAAAAGATTCATGCTTGCTCATTAGTCTAATAGCGCTTTCTCGAAATAATGTTCCCCTATATTAATAGAGATCATTGGAGTCTCGGGATCCTTACACTTGATGGAAATTCTATAGGAAATGATCGAGCTTTCTTGCTCAGAGAGAATAGATTTCTTGGGCAGGTTGGTGTTTCTTTAAAAAGGTACAAAGGTCCTTTAGAGATTTAGCTCAGGACGAGAGTTCTTTTATAGCGTTAAGTAGTGTGCACTTGCTTAAATACTTCCAACATCTTGTCCACTTGCACCTTCTTCTTTTGTGGCACCAAACATTGGAAAAACAGAGCTTTGGGGACAGGTCTCTAAAGGTGTCTCGAAAGATGATGGTTGAGATGAAGTTGTATCCATGGGTGCATCTTACTTACCCTTACGTTTCTCAGATTGAGAGTGCACAATTATCTAATGGCAATAAGTTATTAAATTTAGATGACAATCTACACAAAATTTTAATTCTTTAACCCTAGAACATGCAACTATGTGATTCAAAATATTAATCAAACCAAGAATTCAACAAAGACAAGGTTTAAGAAAAAAAAACTTTTGGGTAAAACCTTTTTTTCAGCACTTTAGAAATATTACAAGACAATCGACTTACAATACTAATTGATAACTGCCACAAGTATAATGCATTAATCTTCGTAAATCTTTAAAGAAAACTACTTAGTCTAGCGCAGCCCACACACGACCTTCAGCGCTCGGTGTCCACCGATCAACCTTTATCTTCAGCAGTGAATTCCCTTGAGTATGACAAGTCAACTATGGAGATGCCTTCCCCACAATTGTGTATAAAATGATACAAAACTTTCTAGGATTTAAATCGATTCACAAAAACTATTTTAGGATATATATTGTGAATCAAAAGTGTTTTAGAACACTAAACAAAGAACTTTTGGAAAAGATATGCTGAAACGGATCTAGCAAAAGTCTTAAAAAATTGAATACAAAACAGGTATTTATAGGACATTGACAAAATTTGAGGCGGCAGGCTCATTTGAATGACATTCAAGGATCGTTCAAATGATAAGTGCAACTCATTTGAACAAAATAAAATCTGATTTGAAAGAAGAAGCAATCTCATTTAAACAGGCTTTAAATTACCTTAAACGGTACGCCCTCGATCAAAGCACGTTAGAAGACACTTTGAACGACCTTTCTAACAAAATGACAGTCTCGTTTGAACGAGATGTCCATCTCGTCTGAACAAGATTAAAGAACCAAATTATTTTCTTTTCGAAATAAAAAAACTCATGTTCATTTTTTATAAAAGTAAACATCCCAAAAAATCAATTTTGTAAATTAATTTAAACTTTAAATTTTTTTATATCTTTATGGGATGTCCGAGAAGGCTTCAAACTTGGAGACGCTTAAGTTCGGTTCATCTTGACGGTGCATGACAATTTGTAATGGGATAACCAAACTAGCCTAAAATATAAAAAGGCCTATAGTATAAATAACCCTAGAAAAATTGTTCTTACAAATCTCCACCTTTGGATATTCCGGTACAAAACAAACAAACATAACCGAACAACAAATTAAAATAAAAAATCTCCTATGACAAAATTGCTAACACCCTTCCTAACCCTCGAACGGAATTTCATAAGTCTCTTTTCCTTCAAACTACTTCTTTTTTCCTTTGGCAAACTTTTTGTTCATCCGGTGTGTCTTGAATTATTCTTTAAGTACCTACACACATGAGACAAAAACATATACCTCGTGACACATCGAGTTTGAAATAATGTAAAACTCATAAATAAATTCTCCCCTATAAATCAAACTCATCAAATTTTAATTTTCTCTCCCCATTTTTTTAATCCGAAATAGACAAAGAAATAGAATCATAACATGAAATACGAAGCATCACGTAGAAGATAAGATATCATCGCAAAAAGATATAAATAA
The DNA here is from genome assembly GCA_949130495.1 of Sambucus nigra. NCBI lineage: Eukaryota > Viridiplantae > Streptophyta > Magnoliopsida > Dipsacales > Adoxaceae > Sambucus > Sambucus nigra. Next base: position 591,112,005 of record OX422210.1, read on the forward strand.
AGCATGTGTGATGATAATCTCAAAGGCAAATACAACTAACTATTTTTTAAAAATTTTAATTTTTTCAAAAAAATAAATTTCACAAATATTACATACAGTATCATATATAATATATGCAAAATATATCAATGAAAATCCAACCCACATATATAGGTATAAACAACCACAAAACATGACACAAAACACATAAGCCTTACACACTAGCATAGTGTTGATGTGTCTAAATATGTGGGATGGAGTGAATGGGTGTGAACTAGATACAAATGAATTATAACCCAAACGCTTAAATGTGTTCAAGAAGTTCTAATCGACCGCAAAAATTTATCAAACTAATCTTTAGCCTCAAGTGATAAATAAATTTGAACTTAATGAACAAAACAAACACAAGGAACACAAGCCTAGATTATTGATGATTCCACAAACTAATAGCGTCATGACAAAATAAGCATACTATGATTCATTGTGCAACCCCCTTGATCTTCAACTAAGCTACCTCAAAAGATAAATATGATCATATTTTCTTATTCTTTTCGTTTTCTTTTGAAGAGATTTATTTTGAATGAACAAACAAACTAAATTATTTTAGCTCCTTTTTGGCATATTTTTCTCTTTTAATTGCCCTCATTTTTTCCCGGCTCTTTTAAAACGGTGGCTTTCACTCAAAGTCAACCTGTCTTTCGCAGCCCTTTTTCGTGTACACTCATATTATTTTTTCAATAATAAACCAAAATTGTCATGGACAATGGTTATTACATGTAAAAATCTCTCATAGTCACATAAACATGTAGATGAAAAAATTTATGGGACAATATCTCACCAAGCTCAAATATACATGTGAAGTTAAAATCCAATAAGCTCGTGCATGTATGTGCAGAGGCCTATACAAAGTCCAATCAGTAAAGCAAATTAGGTTCGAAATAACTCCATAAATATGGTTAAGATCAATCTAAGTATCTAAAGTCATAACCAAATGTACTAGCCACATAGAAATTGAAGAGTGAATTCGATTTAAACACACCAACATGCCACACCAAATGTGTAAATCTTTTTGTATTTTTCAATATGACTTATTAAAAGAAAAATATGTACACATGTCATAACACTAGCAAACATACTTACATACAAATATATATATATATATATATATATATATATATATATATATAAAGCACAACTAGACTATGACAAACAAAATCATGCAAGCAATAATCCATAAGATACAGCATGTGAAGAATCATCTGAAATCATGCAAGAATTTACAAGTCTAACATCTAGTGCCTTTAAAAATGATTTTCTAACCCAAATAAATGTTTACTTAACATGTCGGGTGTTGGGAACTAAAGGGACACTAGACTTCAACTTCCTGGAACCGCATCTAAGATCATAACAAAAACGCTTAAGGAGACCTTTCCTATCAGAATGTGAAGATGCGTAAATGCGAGGAATGTTACCAATAGGTTGACCTTTTCTAACGTCCTTGGGTTTGGTTGACTCTCGAAAATAAATAATGGTTTTTTGCTTTAGCACTTGAAGCACTAGAAATATGTGAGCCAAAACCATTACTACCAACACTGCTCGAGTCTTTTAAATCATCTTTTAACTTCAAAATTTTATACTCAAGCAAAGAATTTGACTCCTATTGTTTTGAGGACTCCTTCTTCATATTTACCATCATTCTTAAAAGGTTATCTCGCTCCCTTTCAATGAAAGTAAACTTACCTCTAAGAATCTTCTCTTGTACCTTAAAATCACTAATCAAAACACTATCCTCAATGGCACATACATTAACCCTAGAATTTTTAAAGTCCTTTAATTGTTTTTCTAAAATCTTAATTTATCATCACTCTCTTTCTTGGACAATTCTAATTTTCTAAAATCATGGTCCATGTCCACAAGTTTCTCATGAAAGAAATTTGTGCGATATTGAACAGTTCGCAAAAGATCCATAGCGGAATTTAAACTAAAATTTTCCTTTTCGAGAATTTCAATTCTTTTAGTAAACTTAACATTCAAACGATTTAAGTCGTCAAAACTATGAGAATCCATCGAGAGAAAAAATAAACACCCAAAAAGCACTAAATCTAACACAATAATTTACTACAACTTGCTTTGATACAAATTTGGGAGTGCATAATTATCTAATGGCGTTAACTTATTAAATTCAGATGAAAATCCACATCAAATTTTATTCTTTTCACCCTAAACGTGCAATTATGTGATTCAAAACGTAAATAAAACCAAACAAAGACAAAGACAAGGTTTTAGGAAACAAATCCCTTTCGGGTGAAAAAAAATTCAGCATTTTAAAAATATTATAAGACAATTGACTTTCAATATTACTTAATAATCACCACAAGTATAACGCGCTAATCTTCATAAATCTCTTAACAAAACTACTAAGTCCAGAGCAGCCCACACGCGGCCTTTTACGCTCGATATCCACCAATCAGCCTTTATCTTCGACAGTAAATTCCCACAAAGGTGTATGAAATGATACAAAACTTTCAATATTTTAAACCGATTGATGTATGTTGTCAATCAAAAGTGTTTATAACACTAAACAAGGAAGAACTTTCACAAAAGATATGCATAAATGGATTTGGCAAAAGTCTTAAATAAACTGAACACAAAATAGGTATTTATAAGATATGCAGATGTATGTTGTCAAGGCTCGTCCGAACGACAAGTGCATGTCGTTTGAACGAAGAAACAATCTCATTTGAACAGGCTTCAAACGACCTAAAACAATACGCCCTCGATCTAAGAACGTTAAAAAACACTTTGAACGACTTTTTTAATGAAATGACAATCTCATTTGAACGATATGTCCATCTCGTTTGAAAGAGATTAAAAAAACAAATTATTTTTCTTTTCTAAATAAATAAAAAATCTTGTTCTTTTTTAAAAAAAATAACATCCTAAAAATCAATTAAGTAAATTAATTAAAAGTCAAAATTACATTACACCTTTACAGGATGTCGGGGAAGTCTTTGAGCTTGAAGATGCTTGAGTTCGGTTCGTCTTGATGGTGCATGATAATATGTAATGGGATAGGCCAAACTAGCCTAAAATATAAAAGGACTGTACTATGAACAATCCTAGAATATTCTTTTCGACTTCCTTACCAGACTTAGGCATTATGATGGCTTTGACATCCTTTTGAGTTTGTGATGAACCGACGTTTTCTGGAACAAAATATTGTCCTTTAGGCATGTTTCCTTTAGGATTGGGATCAGGTTAACTTAGGAATGATCCATTATTTCTCTCACCCTAAGCATTTTCTAGTTGGCTCACTTGAACCTTGAGTTTGGCTACGGATTGAGTGTTCACATGCAACCTTGTTGGATGGATTGGAGGACACTTTGAGTTCATTGCTGGAATTGGAGGGTACTTTGAGCAAGAAAATTCACCGTATCCTCTAAAGCTTGGATCTTTTGGGATGAAGGATACGATGGTTCGGGGGCATTCTTTTGGAAACTCGGAGGTGGGTAACCTGAAGACTAACCAACACCTTCTTCGTACTGACCTTTAGACCATAAAGGATTGGGGTAGTCTCTCCACCTCGAATTGTACGCGTTGGAATATGGGTTATACTTTGTCTTATTTTGGTAGAGGGAATTGGCTTTCTCGATGAGTTCCTTGTCGGTTGGAAGGGCGAGACAATTCTCGACTAAGTGGCCAAATGCGTCACTGAATATACACATAGGGGAACCTATATGTTTCACAGCCACATGTGCGGTTCGATTTCCCTCTTTGCTCATCTCTAACGCTTATAAATATTGGGCCAATGTGTCCACTTTGGCATTTAAATCATAACTTTATTCGACTTGGTGAGTGAAACCCTCATTGGAAGTGGTGGAACTAGATTCTCTATTGGGCACCCATCGTTGGGACTTCTTCGCTATGGCTTCTAGGAATAACCATGCATGCGTCGACCTCACTTTTCTAGATAAACATAGTAACTAGATCATATTTCTAGTATTACTATCGAACCCCTCATACAAAATTTAGACTTTCTGTCCCATCTCGATCCCATGGTGCAGACGTTGCAGTAGCAAGTCCAAGAATAGCTCCAAATACATCCTCAAGGCTTCTCCCTCCTTTTGTCGTGACTTATCGACACAGTCTTTTGGTTGGAAAAGAATTTTTATAAAAATGCAACACTCATTTGATTCCCTATGGTTATGAACTCGGGTTCTAAGGAGTTGAACCAACTTTTTGCTTTGTCGTTCAATGAGAAGGGGAATAATTTAATTTTCATAATCTCGTCGGTAAGTTGTTGGTACTTGATTGTCCCACAAATCTCTTCAAACTCACGCACGTGAAGATAGGGATCCTCTTTTTTGGTTCCCCAAAACAAGGGCAACAATTGGATTGTTTTCAAATGGAATTGAAAATTATTCATGTTGTGCTCAGGTAGAAGTATGGATGAAGGTTGACTAGACCTGGTCGGATAAAGGTAATCCTTAAGGTCACGTGGTGCTAATTCGTCTCCCATCTCGATGAATATAGAAAATTTACCTACTTAAGTATCAGGAATGCTAGAATCCACACTCAACAAACGACCGATATGATCTCGAAACCAACTTTGCTTACGCTAAGCTAACTCAGTTTTTTTTTAAAATTCATTATATTTTTTTTTTATATTTTTTAATTTTTTTATGTGAAGAAAAACAATTGATTTGACTCAAACCACGTAATCCCCAGCTAACACAAATCAAATTTAATTATTTAATTTAAGTGAGGGGAATTTCAATTTTAAAATTTAGTTTTTCGAGATTAATCAACGACAACGTCTCAAAATTACTATTTGACAATGGAGAATTTAAAATACGATCAATTACGATTATCACCTAAAATCCCGCTTTTTCCTCCAGGTAGGTGGTCAGTACGAAAAATCATTACAAATCACCATTCCTATATAAGGTGAAACAAAACCGATTTGACAAGTTCGCGTTGGAGTAGCTTTTAATTTTACTCTTGTTAAGAGATTTTCTATGCGCTATGTGATATCCTAAGACCAATGTCTACTTGATTTAAATTAATTTAAATGGTTTGGAATATAAAAATTCTTGGTTAATTAGTGATTTTCAAGTTAAGAATGGGTGATGAAATCCCCATCTTATCTTTCACACGAGTTTAGCCCTTATGTCAATTTATGCAACGTGCTAAATTAAATGTGAAATTAAATCACGTAGGAGATAAAAATGTACCTCTAGTGTGGACCTTTTACGGTCACTAGTTTACATCAGACCAAAGTTTAAGTTGACATCGATCGGGGGAAAATGTCACCTACGTTTTAGCCGTCCCCGAGAGTTCCTTGTGCTCATGGCAAGATTGCATAAGTTTTCTTTACATTCGGTTACCGTTGCACACTTTTTTCGAATTTTTCATTACTTTTGCCATTTTTCTCTTATTTTCTTCTTCTTCTTCTTCTTTTTTTTCTTTTGAATGTGCTTCTTAAAAAAAACACAAAAGAAACTACACCGAGCGTAAAGTGCGATACGAAAAAAAATTACAAATAACACGGCATACGCACTAGTGGTGTATTTAACACACAAAAAAATAATAAAGCACGTTATGAAACAATTTTGAATTTTTTATTTTTATTTTTTATATCTTGGAAATAGCAAAATTACTACTTAAAAATTATTTTTTGAATTTTTCGTTGTTTTATAAAAAAAATTAGATTTTTTTTGGGACTACTTATTAAAAAACATATTGTGGGAATTTAAAAAAAAAATCCGAATTTTTCAAATTTTTAAGTATTTTGTGATAAATTAGTTTTGAAACTACTCTTTACTAAAAAAAAAATATGATTATTTTAACTAAAAAAATAAACTTTTAGCTATTGATTTTTTTTATTTGATTTTCGAATTCTTTTTTATATTTTGTGAAATTTTTACGAACAAAAAATGCAATAAGTAAAAAAAATAAGTCCAAAAGTCACAACTTCTTTTTTTTTAAATTGAACAAATCTCCGACAATGGCGTCAAAAACTTGTTTGTCAATTTATATAATACCGCAAGTATACGAGCTACTATAGAATAACGAGTGTAAGTTGGGTTGAACCCACGAAGGCTTGTCAACTTGTTTTCGTTCAAAATTATTATGACTGTCCAACTAGACGAAATGGTCTTTAGAGAACATACGAAATTTTATACTAAGCCAACACAAATGAAAAAATGTGACTACGAAATATATTATCAAGTGTGCGAGAAAACTAATACTTATGCAATAATTTAAACTCGTCATTTTCAAATTTATAAGTCAAATTAATCACACTCTCGTCGTGCTTAATTCAGATAACAACATGGCTAAATTAAAAATAAAAATTAACCTTTCTAAATTTAGACGGCTAAAATTCATATTCCCTTAAAAGTTCACTCTTAAATTTTAAAGTATAATTTAAGCATAGACTATCAATCAATTTAATAAAAGTATAACCCATCAAAAGTTAATCAGACTTAAAATAAATAAATAAATAAATAATGATTTTTTCAAACAAAGTCGAATAATTAAAACACACTCCCGTGCCATTTTAAATGAATACCGAATTTTTAAATAAATTTCAACATGTCGGGTAAAAACGAGTTTAAACTACACACAATATTATTCAAATATAATAAAGTTCACCTAGTCCTAGTTGTTGATAGGAAACATTATCCTATTATGTGGACCAATCAGAAATAGACATGTGTTATCCGTTATGGCATTAGTCCTAGTCAACAAGGCCCATTTATCAGAATGAGTCCAAGAATGCCGACCAACAGTGGAGAATGCCAACCAGCATACAAAAAAGCCCGACTAACACCAGGAAGATCGACCAACAGGGGCAATAAAACGCCAACAGTTGTATACATTATGAACATTGTATAGATTTAAATGCATATGTTATAAAGGCATTTCATCCTTTAATATTCCAATTCTTATACACCCTCAGGGGCTATAAATACATTGTAATCCCTACATCAAGGGGACACAAAACAAGAGATAACTGAACAAACACAAGGCAATATACAAGAGTGGACGTAGGCTTTTCCATTTAGCCAAACCACTTTAAAAAACTTTTGCCTCTTATTTACTTATTTATCTGTGATCAAATAATTAGATATAATCTAATTTTTTGCATCAACAGATTGGCACCATCTTTGGGAACGTGTTTTTAACCGTTTTCTTTCATTCATTCAAATGGCTGACATTCCTGAATCAAGCCTCAGAAAAATGATGGCATCCCGCCTGTTCTTTCTGCTCCACCAGCAGCAAATGAATTAACTGGAATCCTGTCCAGTCTCGCTAGAGGCCAAAAGTCTATGTAGGACACCACTAGGCAACTCGCATAAAATCTCCAAGCAGGGTCCCCTTCCCTATCTGCTCGTGGAAACATGCCAATGCCACCGCCACCACCAAGAGGCAGCAGGCACAGTCAATCAAGAACCCCTAGAGATACTTCCTATCATCCAAGGTCAAATTCATTGCTCGGGGCATCGAAATCCTTTAATGAATAGTTCTACTCTCCTAAGAGATTGAGTGCCTTAGAGAGGCTAAGCCGAGTTTATCCTTTCGATCATGTGGGACCCAGGGGGAACAGAAATGTTACTAGGGCATTATCGAGAAATACTCGACGACCAATCGATCAAAGGTAAAGCCCCGCCCAGTTTAGATCAGATGCTCGACGAACCGCTCAAGCCGAGAAATAAACCCAAGAAAAAAGTTCAGCGAACAACCAAGCAACAACACACAGGTCCGACGCTGCCAATAATGTGTGGAAAGGATCTTTTCAGCAACTGGAAGATAGACTGGGAGAAATGGTAAAGGCTAAGAATCCTTTATAAAGAATCTTTATAAAAGGGTCTCCTTTTTTGCAAACCATTATGGATGTTCCTACTCCTACGAAGTTTAAACCCCATGTGGTTACACCCAAATATGATGGGAAGACTAACCCTATCCTTTATATCGAGAAATATTAGGCAACATCTGACATATAAGTCATCCCTGATGAGATAAGGTTCAGAGCATTCTCCAGAACAATTACTCGTCCTGCTCAAATCTGGTACAACAGCCTTCCTCGGGGGCAAATTTCCAGCTTCAATTAATTGGCCGAGCTATTCATTAGTAAATTTTTCTTTGAGGCCAAACCAGTAAAAAGGATAGCTCATTTTCTCAGTGTGAGACAAAAGAAAGGAGAAAGTACTAGAGACTAGATCACTCGTTTCAACAACGAGAAGTTGGAGGTTGTGGATTATGAGGAGAAGACTGCTATAACAGCCCTTATGAGTGGACTGCTCCCCGAGAAACTCTACTACATGCTTGATAAAGATCCCCCACAGATAATGACAGAGTTAATGGCAAAGGCAGCTAAGATCATGAATGCAGAGGGGGCAATGGCAGCTAAGCGGAGCTCGAGGACAAAAGGTGAAAGAAATACTGATAAAAAGTAACACAAAGATTCTAAAGAGCGTAAGGAATTGAAGAAAAAAGGTATTATAGACCGGATCAAGAAGTATAATAATTACACTCCATTAACAATAGGTATTCACCATATTTTGGAGGAAATTAAACATAACAAAGATGTACGTTGGGTTGAGAAATTGAGGACCCCCCTATCAAAAGGGATAAATCCAAATACTATGAATTTCATAGAGACCACAGTCATAGATAGATCATTGTATTGCTTTGCAGAACGATATTGAAACTCTTATCCGAAGAGGCAAATTGAACCAGTTTGTTAATCGGAAGAACAATAATAAAGCTCGACAAAGGTCAAAATCGCCTTGCAAGCCCAGAGATAAGAAAAAGAGGACCCATGAAGATGATCAGGAGAATGATCCTGACCTACCCAAGAAACCTAGTCAACCAGAACATGCGGAATTCATGCTCAGCTTTGGTTCTTTTGATTATCAAATGATTACAGGTGGATATGCGGGAGGAGGAGATCATATTGCTGAAAGGAAGGCTTACCTCAGTGAGGCACAAGCTTGTTCCTATATAAAGAGGATCAATCTAGCTGAAGAAGATCGGTCGAGGAAGGTTAACAAACATAAGCTGGTGATCGGCTTCTCTAAAAATGACCTCTCAGGAGTATTGTACCCCTATGATGATCCGCCAGTATCCAAAGTCAGAGAGCAAGATATCATTATTTCCAGAGTACTAGTTAATAATGGCATCTTGGCAGATATTATATTATATCCTTGCTTTGAAAGTCTGGATTTTAAGCTCAACCAATTGGAGCCCTACCACAGACCTTTAATAGGTTTTTCTCGTGAGAAAGTATTCCCTTTGGGAACAATTAAGGTGGACGTGTTGATCGGCATGTAATACCCCGTATTTTTATGTATTTAGAATTTAATTAATTGAGTAATTAAATATAAAATACGTTTAATATAAATTACGTGAGTGGAGTAATTTAATGTGATTTTATATTTAAATTACGCGAGTGAAGTAATTTAATGAGATTTAATAATAATTATGATTATTAAGGGATTAAATAATAATTGTGATTATAAAATATTAATCGAGAGATAGACACTGATTAATATTGTGATTCAAATTTACTAAGTGTGAATAGTAAATGTTGATAGTTAATTTGTACGACCTAGTGAGTGATATGGACATACTTGACTACATCTCAACCGAGTGTCGCGTGTAGACTAAACTGAGGATGAGATAGGAAACTATTTTTAAGTGACTCCAATGATAATTTAGAGGTCACATATGATTCTGAAAGGGTCGAAATAGTTAAAATAGTATACCCGGGGGTACTAGTCGGGTACCGGAGCATTTTTGGGCTAAACCGGGATCGCACGGGGGCATTTTTATCTTTTAGCATATGGGGGTGAGGAGACCTACGAATTTTGGAGTGATTTATCAGCTGATTGGAAGTGGGGTTAAGGTTATAAACCTCATAACACAAAGGGAATCCATTATAGAGAGAAGAGAGATCATTCTGAAGGCTAAAAAGGAAAATTGTGGGAGATTTCAAGGAGTTCTTGCACCACAAGTGATTGAGGAAGGAAGATTGGAGGAGAAAGAAACCTAATACCTTCTGCAAACTCGAAATCAGATCATCAACCAATCAAAGCAAGTGGTTATTTGCAAATTATTTTGAGTTATAATATCCATGCGTTGGATTTACAAATAAATTGATTTTGACGAATATTCTTGGAAAAAAGAATTGATTAATTGCATGTTTGGGTAGAAATAACATGTTGTTAGATTTATATCTATAGAGGATTGAAAATCAAAGGAATCATGGTTGTTAGTACGAATTAAAATCTGGGTTTGATGATTAAAAACATGGGAAGAACACGTCATACTAAGGTTCTTGAATAATTAGAAGATTTGAATTATTCCGGGCTAAATCGGAAGGATTTATTATGTTTAATTCGTTGGAAATCATCCTAGTATATGTAGGAATGGTTAGGTATCATTAGTTATAAGTTTGGTGGATTATCATGTGAGTTATATAATTGAATATGGTGAAAAATGCATGAAGGAGAATAAGAACTGCGTCTGTCACTGCTCGATCGATGGATCGACCCTAGAATGTCGATCGATAGATGGAGTCGATCGATCGATGCTCATGGTCGATCGACCAACCCTGGATGACTTTGGGTTCTTCTGGTGATTGAGTTATATTCGATTGTCGACGCTTGAAGGGAACCTTAGTGATGATATTATACCTATGCAGGGACTTAGGGAGTACCAATAGGTGTATAGTGGGCGTCCGTTATAATCATCGAGAGCAAGATTTAAAGAGATGGAACAACGAGGATAAATCGATTGAGTAGTGCATCGGGAAATTGGGATTTGATTTAGGGAGAGAGTAATCGTCATTCCAAGGAGTATACCAGTAGGTTAGAGATAGCTTAACTAGTGAAATGAATGGAGGGGTAACTAGGGCCCTTAGAGTTGTGTGAATACTCAATTAAAATACGGTAGTGAGATAAATCGTAAATTAGCAAGTATGGTGAATATTAAAGAGGAAATATTACGTACAAGCACGATTATTAGGTTGCGTGTATACCTACTGAATTATATAGACACTTAGGTGGACATAATACGTAAAGTATAATTGCCTTTATTAGGGTGGAGGTAGGATTTCGAACTAATATACAAAAATAGTAAGTTGGGGTCATGACGAAAGAGTTCCGAACCAAACTATGTATATAATTTCATTAGTGGGGTCGAGGTGATTTTTCGAACCACTATATGAAATGAATTGGTGTTGATGTAAAAAATTAGATCATATCTAATTATTCAATCACAGATAAATAAATGAGACAAAGAATTTTTAAAGTGGTTCAGCCTTATAAGAATGGCCTACGTCCACTGTTATGTTATTGCTGATTGTATGGGAATTCTCGATTACAAGTTATCTCAAGAAATTCCCGTCCCTCCAATGAGGATTGTATAATGTATTTATAGCCCTGAGGCTGTAATGTGAAAGGGTAATACATTAAATGATGTACATATGAAAGGGTAATACATTCAATGCCCCTTAAGCGTATGCGTCTGAATGATAAGCATTTAATGAACAGTCAAACTGTTGGTTATCCTGCTATTAATGCTTTATTTGAGGTGCAGCGCGGACCGCCTGAGTTGCTTGGACCGCCTAAGCTTCTCGGTACTCAAGAGTTCCTCGGATAGTTCTTGTTCCTCGGAGCGTATGAGTTCCTCGGGGAAGTAGTGTTCCTCATTGTAGTATGGTTCCTCAGAGCATGTGAGTTCCTTGGAAGAGTTTGTTGTTGCCACGTAGATTGCCATGTGTCTTCACTCAATTGAGCCATGTCAGCAGACTAAATTTGGTATCAACAGAAGCCCCCAATGTTTCATAGTTCGAAATTTGAGGAGTGTGGAACATTCTTTCTCGGAATATGGTAGTTTTAAATGATTCTCCTAATTTTTAGGAGTGTTTCCCTTGTATTTATTTTTCCTCCCAATTTCATAGAATTAGGCTTTTTGGAATTTTTATAACTGCTTCGATTGTCGCGCCCTTTTTGTCCTTCTAGACACCGGTAGCGTAATCGTTTCTTTTTGTAATCATTACTTTTTCTTTTTCCCAAGGCAAGGTATTTAAACGTCACAGACAATCCCATCGTCTTCTACTTTTTCAAATTTGTATCTTCAAGTTTTCCATCGTCTCTTTCTCTCCTGTGTATTCATCTCTTCCATCGTTCGTTGTCAACAGATCCACTCTTTTTCTGTAAGATCTTCTTCTTTCTTCTTGATTTCCTTTATTCATCATGGTTTACCCTGTTGAATCTCTTGATAAGTTTCGCTCTGATTTCTCTATTCCCTCCTGGGTTATTTTGGAAGAGCTTTCTGAGCCTTTCGACTATTTCCGTTTGGCTGAGGGACATTGGTTCCCCAGTCTCTTTATTGTTGAATGTGGCTTTTCTTTTCCGCTAAATCCTCTATGTCTGGAATTTTATCAATATTTTGACGTTGTTCCTGCAAGAATAGCCCCCAATATGTGGAGATAGTTAATGGGGTTCATAGATTAAATCAAATCCATGGAACTCGCATAGGAATTCCAGAAATCATGTTTTGTTATAGATGGGCAGTTGGTGATAACACCTTTTATTTAAAAACTAGATTTTTAAATAGGGCTTTAGTGGTCAATCTCCCGGATGCCAATAGGGACTATTTTGAGCACGGAGTTGTTATAAAAAATTGGCAACATGCTCCTTTATCAGGAGATGAAGTGTATCAGGATCCCAGATGCCCTCCCTATGGCAATGGGATAGGTTATTTTTATTTTATTTTATTTATTTTGAAATTATGCTTCTTCTATGTTTGATAAAATGTGCCACTGATATTTTAATGTTTATTTATTTGCAGTTGATAGCAAAAGAAAGTGTCCAAAAGAAGCAGACGTGAATATAAGGCACTTAAAACTTATCTGGAGTTTGCATCAGAGTGTTGCCAACGAGCACATTAGGTCAGCCTCGTATCTTCTGTAGTACAAGAGCTACACCACTTCTTTCACTGCTCATCCGGTGATAAGTGAAGTAGAACCATTACCAGCTTCTACCAGTTCCTCGCATGAGTCACACATTCCTTTAAGTGAAAGGATGAAGAAGAGAAGACCTCCCACCCTTTTTGAGAAACCTGCCTCTGGTGCTGGAGAGGCAAAAAGAAGTAAGATTGACGTCCTAGGGGAGGGGACAAAGAAAACTGATGCACCTTCCTCGGCTGCCCCTGTTGTGAAGGTTGTCGAGAAGCCCCCAGTGGTCCCGAGCAAGGCTGCTGCTCCAGGAGAAGTGATTGTAATATCACCGACCAAGAGTTCCTCCTTGGTTGAATCTATTCCGTCTCCCCCGAGGAAGCTGAAGAAAAGCTCCTCGGTCAATATGGCTGACACTGTCTCTCAGCCCCCGACTAGTGGAGTTCCCACTTTCGTTCCCCCGAGCTCTGCCATGAGCTCGGTGAAGACTTGGATCATTCCCGAGATCCAAGGTATCGAAGAAAACCTTTCTCTGGATATGGTTACCTTTTTGGAAGCTCGCCACATTGCTTCTGTAAGTCCTTTTATTTTGAACTTTTCGTCTTTCCTTTGTTATATTTGTCTCTGACTTGCTTTCATTTTCTTTTTTCAGTTGGTGAGCTGCTTTAACACAATTTTGAAGAAGTATGAAGCTATTAAAGCTTCAAGCTCCTCGTTTGGTGTAGAGGAAGCTTTGATAGGCTTGGGGCAGTCTCTGAAAGAGTCTCGCCAGAAGTATGCTGATGATAAGGCAACTTGGGAGAAGAAGCTTGCCTCCACCGAGCAGGAGAAAGCTCAAGTTGTTGAAGTCTCCAAGGGGTTAGAGAAGAAAATAAAGAACTTGGAGGAGAAAAATAAAGAGCTTGAAGGGAAGCTCAAGAATGCTGAGGAGTTTGAAGATAAACTCAAGGTTGCTGAGGAAGAATTAATCCAACTTCGGGAAGTAAGTCGGCAGAAGGAGGAGGTTGAGAATAAATTGAAGATTGCTGAAAACCTTCTGTCCGAGAAGCTTTCCTCGGAGAAGTTAAAAAGAAAATTGGCTGTGAAGAAGTCTTTCAGTGCTGGCTGGGACAAGGGGTGGAACAAGGGCTTGGCTGCCATGATGTCGCAAGTCGAATATGGCAGCTTAAAATATTTTAGAGATGGGTGGGTCGCAGCTCTTCAGGAGATGAAGATTGATGAAACTTCTGAGCTCTTCCAGCGACACATCCATGGTCCTCCTCCAACTCCTGAAGATGAAGAAGAAGATGAAGCTGCCTCCGAAGAGTCTTCTATGGTGATGGGAGATCATCCCCCAGCCATCCAGCCTGCTACCGAGGAACTTCAGCAGCTTGCTACTTCCTCCGAGCAACCTCCAGCACTTCCCCATCTACTATCTGTTCCTTCCGAGCAACCTACTTCCTCGTCCTAGCCTCCCGATAAGGTTTTGGGAGACAAGAAAAAGGTGTAGAGTTGTTCGGGTTTCTCTTTATATTTTTCTTTTGTCAAATGTAACCATGAACATGTAACTCTGAACCTTGATATAATAAAACTTGAACTTTTGTTCTTTCATACTGTTGTCTCTTCTTCATGCTTAGTTGGTACTTTTATTGATTACTGCTTCTTCTTTCTCTACTAGTTTCTGACCAGGATGGAATTACTATCTGCTCATGATACCAAGCTGTTGAGGCAATGTAATGATTATTTTAAGGCTGGTCACACAGATATGAGTGCAGTACAAATTGTCGACATCCTCGGCCAAGATACTTCGGAACAGGCGGTTGAGGCCTACCAATACTTGAAGACCCTTCTTGATCGTGCAGTGGCCAACAATGTGGCTTATTATGATATGATCGAGGATCTCCAAGGCATTCTTGAAGACCTTCAGCAACAATACAAAGAATCCACTGCCCTTTTGCACGAGGGGTATGAGAAGAAGTATCAGCAACTCAATGCTGACAAGGGGTACGAGAAGCGTTTTGCTGGCTACGATATGAGGGAGAGAACTCTGAGGGGTGAGGTCGAGGAGTGTAGACAAATAGCTGAACTATTAGAGCAAGAAAATAATAAGCTGCAAAAAGAGTTGTCTCGATTGAAGTCTGCAGCTTCCACTTCAAACGCCTTGATCCCAATGAATGATGAGGGATTATCATTATTGGAGGTCGAGAACGCCAACTTGAGGGACGAATTTTAGACCTTGAAGAGAGCTGGTCCCCCTACATCTTCTCGTGGACGAGCAAGAGCTCCTCGGGGATGAGCAAGAGCAGCTCGAATTCCTGTCGAGGAACAGAGGACTCAATCTGACTTAGAGAACCAAGCCTTCCAATTAATGGCAAAGAACCAGGCGTTGGCTGAAATGTCAAAGAAGATCAGGGACCTGGAAGAGCAGCTTTTTGTGCAGCAGTCAGTCTGGGAGAATAAGTAACTCTTCATCAAAAGTCTCCACGAGCAGCTGGAAAGACTGACATATCAATTCCACAAACAACCCAGGGAGTTTTGGATGGCTGGGTACAACAAGGCTCTCTACCACTTGGACGATCGTATCCAGAATGCCAATAATGAGGGCTACAAGCAAGGCTAGTTGAATGCCTTAGGTGTACTGCAACTCGAACAGGGTCATTACCTGTGAGATTACCATGATCCTGGGCTGCTCGACCTACCCGTGCCACCATTCAAACTTGATATGAGCTGGATCCCTGCTCGGGCCATTCCTCGATGCTTAATTTCAAAGTATCTCGGCGACTACAATCTCCATTCAAGTGTCTAGATATCTCGTCCCGAGCACCTCCTAGATCGACCATCCATGATGAATATCAGGATGTTAAAAGATTTGAACTTCATAAACTCTCCTCTTGATTTAAATGATCCGCCTGCTGGCGAGGAACCTGTTTCAAAAGCAGAGGGGAAGAAACCAATAGAGTAGGAATTTTGATGTAATAGTTGTATACATTTCATTATCAATGTAATCTATTCTTGGATTTAATGAAAGACTTTTATTTTTGTTCGCAATCTTAATACTTTACATTTGTGCATGTATGTCTGTTAAAAATAACAATATTGTGTTGTTTTGTGTTGTTTGTCGATCAACCTATTGTCGACTAGCTTGAATTTGTGGTAGTCATTATAAAAAATTACTAAGTTATTCCTCGACCAACTTACTAAGTTATTTCTCGACCAACTCATTAAGTTGTTTCTCGACCAACTTACTAATAATTTTAAAAAGTCGCGAGTATCAAAAATTTTGCTTGATCATTTTCTCGTATTCATAAAATGTTTACGACCAATCAAGGTCGGTAAATTTTCCTTTTCGACCAACTACAGTTAGTGGGTTTTTATCCCCGACCATCCGTAGTTAGTGGATTTTTCCTATGCGAGCAACTTTTAGCACTTTTTGAAATAATTTTACCTCCCGACCAACTCAAGTTGGCCTTTTCGAGAATATATTTACTTCCTAACCGACATAAGTTGGCATTTTTAGGAATACTTTTACTTTTTGAAGAGCATATAGTTTTATTTCCCGTAGGAATACAAGTTTTACTTCCCGTAGGAATACAAGTAGCTTTACTTCCTAGAGGAATACAGGTAGCTTTACTTCCCGGAGGAATACAGGTAGCTTTACTTCCCGGAGGAATACAGGTAGCTTTACTTCCCGGAGGAATATAGGTAGCTTTACTTCCCGGAGGAATATAGGTTTTACTTCCCGGAAGAATATAAGTAGATTTACTTCCCAGAGGAATACATTTGTTTCTCGACCAACCTTAGCTGGCGTTTTCGAGAAAGATTTTGAGTAGCCCGAGTTTTGCCGAGTTTCGCTGAGTAGTGTGTAGCACTAGTATTCCCCGAAAAACTTTCAATAAAAGGAGAAAATACACATCATTGATAATATTTGCGCAGGTGCTCTGCGTTCCATGCATTCTTAAACTCCTCCCCTTCTAAAGTTGCTATTCGGTAAGTTCCTGGTCGAACAACTTTCGTAACTCGGTATGGTCCATGCCAGTTTGCCTCCAGTTTGTTGTGCTTTTGAACTACTTTCTTCAGCACATAGTATCCTTCTTTCAGGTCGTACTTCTTCACCCTCTTATTGTAGAAAAACTGTTCGTTGTTGGTATGCAGCATTTTTGATGGATGCTTCTTCTCTAACTTCCTCGAGCATGTCTAAATCCAATCTTCTCATTAAGTCGCTGACAGGGGAATTGAAATTCAGTACCCTGTGTGTTGGGAGGCCCAACTCGGCAGGTATAACAGCTTCACTTCCAAACGCTAGCATATATGGAGATTCTCCAGTTGCTACACGGGGAGTAGTTCGGTAAGCCCACAGTACTGACTGTAACTCATTGATCCAATTTTCTTTCGCATCATCCAGTCTTTTCTTCAAGACATTCAGCAGTGTTCTGTTTGTCACTTCAGTTTCTCCATTGCTTTGAGGATGGCCTAGTGCTGAGTGGATCTTCAAAACATTTGATTGATGACAATAGGCAGCGAACTCCTCGTTATCAAATTATGTTCCATGGTCTGTGATGAAAGCATGAGGAAGACCATATCGACAAATGATGTTCTTCTAAATAAATTGGTACACCTTCTCGTACGTCATATCAATGAGAGGCTCAGCTTCTACCCATTTAGTAAAATAATCCACTGCGACGACGAGGTATTTGAACCTTCCTCTGGTCGTTGGCAGTGGTCCGACCAAATCTATTCCCCACATGGCAAATGGACAAGGGGAAGTGATGGGTGTCAACAATGCTTGTGGTGTTCTTTGGATGGAGGAAAAGCGTTGGCACTTGTCACATTTCTTGGCATAGGCTATACAATTAGCCCTCATCGTCGGCCAGTAGTATCCATGCGTCATCACCCTTTGCAAAAGCGTCCGACCTGCTACATGGGCTCCATAGGACCCTTCATAGATCTCTTCAATCAATTCTTTCATCTCGGAGGGATGTACACATCTTTGCAAACCTGCCATAATTCCTCGTCTATATAAAATATCGTTAGTTAATACATACCGAGCAGCTTTAAACTTCAATTTCTTGGCTGCGAGCTTGTCAATTGGTAATTCTCCTTCTTCAATATATGCCCTGATGGGATCCATCCAAGATGGTCCTAAATCAAGGGTGATAAAGTTCATCGCTAAATCTTCATCTATACTCCGACCAGCTAAAACTTCAATTGGGATTATTCTTCGTAGCTCGGTACGAGTAGCTGATGCTAATCGAGCTAGAGCATCTGCTCTTGCATTCTCCATTCTTGGTATTCTGACCAGGTGAATAGCAGCAAATTCTGATACCAACTCCATCACCTTTGCATGGTATTTGATCATTAATTCTCCTTTGGCTGCATATATTCCCAACATTTGATTTACAATTAATTGAGAATCACTGAAGATAATAATTTGCTGCGCCTCCATAATTTTTGCCAAATTAAGACCTGCAATCATGGCCTCATACTCAGCCTCATTATTGGAAGCTTTGAATTGGAAACGTAGGGCGTATTCCATGTCGACCTCGTCCGGAGTGCTCAAAACTATCCTTGCCCCACTGCCTGTTGTGCAAGATGATCTGACAGAGTTCCTCGGTGAAATATTTTTTGCTTCCTTTCATCTTCCCCTGATATTTCTCGCTCTTCGTCGATCATCTTTTCTTGCCCTTTTACCAACCGAAGTTGGTATGAGCTCGAATTTGATGATCCTGTAACATCCACTTGCCCTTTTACCAACCGGAGTTGGTCGGAGCTTGTGTTTGTTGATCCTGTAACATCCACAGGTTGATCAGGGAGCAACTTTTTCTCCTCGGTTGTATCAGGATAAGTGAACTCTGCTATAAAATCCGCTACAGCTTGCCCTTTAAACGATGATCTGGGTTCATAGACTATATCGTATTCTCCGAGCTCTATTGCCCAGTACATCAATCTCCCTGATTTTTCTAGTTTATGAAGGGCTTGCCTCAACGGCATATCAGTATATACGACTATAGTATGAGCCTAGAAGTATGGCCTCATTCTCCTACTCGCCTCAATCAGCGCCAGTGCTAATTTTTCCAGCCTTGGATATCTGATCTCTGCTCCTCGAAAGGCCTTACTTGTATAGTAGATTGGTTTTTATACTCCATTCTCCACTCTTATCAACGCCGAGCTAACTGCATTCTCCGATACTGCTAGATACAAGTATAATTTTTCTCCCATCACCGGCCTGGACAATAGTGGAGGTGCTCCCAAATATTTCTTCAAGTCTTGAAAAGCATTCTCACATTCATCATTCCACTCAAAAGTCTTTTGGAGTGTCTTGAAGAATGGGAGACATCGATCAGTTGCTCGTGATACAAATCTGTTGAGTGCTGCTACTCGTCCTGTAAGACTTTGCACCTCTTTCTTCGTCGTTGGAGATCGCAGCCCTAATAGAGCTTTGATCTTTTCAGGATTTGCCTCAATGCCTCGTTGATTGATAATGTACTTGAGAAACATGCCCTCTCGTACTCCAAATATGCACTTCGTCGGGTTTAACTTCATTTGATATTTATCCAGTTGATCAAAAGTCTGACTTAAGTCAACTAGATGATCAGCAGCTTTTTTGCTCTTCGTCAGTATATCGTCAACATAGACTTCCATATTGCAACTGATTTATTCAGCAAACACCTTGTTCATCAGCCGCTGATATGTCGCACCTGCATTTTTCAAACCAAAAGGCATAACATTATAACAATAAGTTCCCCTAGGGGTAATGAAAGAAGTACTCTCCCTGACTTCAGGTTTCATTTTAATCTGATTGTAGCCAGAATAAGCATCCATGAAGCTCAGCAGCTCGTGTCCCGAGGTAGCATCCACCAGTTGATTAATTCGGGGAAATGGAAAGTGATCCTTTGGGCATGCTTTGTCGAGGTCGGTGAAGTCTACACACATCCTCCATTTGTTATTCTTCTTCTTCACCATCACCACATTTGCTAACCAGTCAGGATATTTAACATCTTCAATAAAGCAGGCTTTCTGGAGCTTCTCGACTTCCTCCTGTATAGCTTGATTCTTCTCGGGGCTGAACACTCTTCTTCTCTGCTTCACTGGCTTGATTTCATTATTCACATTGAGTTCGTGACATAAGAAATTTGGATCTATTCCAGGCATATCCTCATGACTCCACGCAAAAGTTTGCTTTCTGCTTCTAAGGAAAGTAATCAATTCCTGTTTTAGTGAGGCTTCCAACGATGAACCTACTTGAGTAATTCGCTCAGGGTGCTCGTCGTCCAGAATGATGTTTTCAGTAGCTTCCACCACTTGACCCTTTACAAGTTGCGACTCATCTCTAGGATCCAATGTTTCAATTTTGGCACATTCATCCACTTGATAGGTAGTAGTCTTTTTCCTTGATTCCTCCAGTTCCTCTTGCTCGGCGGATAAATAATAGCATTCCCGAGCTACTTTCTGATCACCTTTAACAACTCCTACTCCAAAATTTGTTGGAAATTTCAGGCACTGATGCAACGTAGATGGTACAGCATCGAACTTCTTCAATCCTACTCTTCCCATGATGATATTGTATGATGATTGAACATTCTTATCCATCACAAAAAAGCGTATTCTTTATGTCCGACAAGTAGGCCACGTACCAATGAATATATCCAACTTGATCGTCCCATGTGGAAATACTTTCTCGCCAGCAAAACCGAGGAGGGGTCTATGATAAGGCTCCAGTTGAGATAACTTTAGATTTAAACTATCGAAGCACGAGTAGAACATGATGTATTCCGAGCTACCGTTGTCGACCAGTACTCTTGAAATTATAACCTCCTCCATTCTCATCTTGATCACCAGTGGGTCATCATGAGGATATAGAACACCTGCAAGGTCATTCTTTGAGAACCCAATGACCAACTTCTCTTTGTTCACCTTTCTCGGGCGATCCTCCTCAGCTAGATTTATTCGTTGAATGTACGAGCAAGCTTGAGCCTCACAGGGGTAAGATTTTATCTCGGCAGTAAGGTCTCCTCCTGCATCTCCACCTGTTACGACATTACAGTCAAATGACCCAAAGCGTATTAAAAATACCTCTCGTTCTGGCTACCTTGGTCTCTTGGGAAGATCGGGGTCGTCTTCGGGATTAACTTCATGGTTTCTTTTCTTGTTATCCTCTGCTCGACAAGGAGATCTAGACCTCTCTCTTGTTCGGTCGTTGTTTCTTCTTTCGCTTCCACGATCAACATACTTTGCCAGCTTTCCTCGTCTGATGAGTGTTTCAATTTCATTCTAAAGAGCTATGCAATTTTTTGTCATATGGCCATGATCTTTATGAAACTCGCAATACTTTGCCTTATTCCTCTTGTCAGGGTTTGCCTTCATTTTCTCTGGCTAGTTTAATTCCTCGTTGCTCTTGATTTCTTCTATAACATGGTTGATATCCTTCTTCAAAGGAGTATAATTATCGAATTTCTTCATTGCATCCTATACCGACCTTGTTCTTGAATGTTTGTCATTACCATAGTTCTTATGCTCTTTCTTCTTAGCTTTATCACCTTCCACCTTGGTTTCTTTGGCATCCATGTTCTTCTTCGCAGCCATAGCCTCCTCGGCATTCATAATCTTGGACGCTTTTCCCATCAGGTCTGACATGGTTCTAGGTGGATCTTTGGCCAAAGTGTAGTACAACTTGTTGGGCAGTAGTCCACTCATCAAGGCGGTAATCGTTGTCCTCTCCTCATAATCAATGACTTCAAGTTTCTCGTTATTAAAACAAGTTATATAATCTCTGGTACTCTCACCAGCCTTTTGTCTAACACTTAACAAATGTGCTACTCGTTTAACTGGCTTTGCCCTAAAATAGAAATTCCCAATTAATAACTCGGCCAGTTGAAGAAAAGTTGAGATCTTACCCCGAGGAAGATTATTATACCATATTTGAGCAGATCCGGTAAGAGTTCCCGAGAATGCCCTGCATCTCATCTCATATGGAAAAGCATAGATGTCGGTTGCATCTTGGTATTGTTTTATATGAAGGACGGGGTCAGTCTTTCCATCATATTTGGGGGTCACAACAGGTGCTTTGAATTTTGATGGTGTTGGAAAATCTACAATGGCCTGAACAAAAGGTGTTCCTCGAACAAAGGTTCATTGTAGAGGGTTCTTAGCTTTAACCATTTCCCCCAATCTATCCTCCAGCCTCTGAATAGAGCCTTTCCATGCATCATTTCCTTCCTCGAGCCTGTTGGTTCGAGCAGCTGATCGCGTTGAAGTGGCTTCCTGGGATCTATCTTGACGAGCAGCTGGTCGAGACTGGGCAGATCCTTCCCTTAAATCTGATGGTCGTCGAAAACTCCTCGATGGGGCTCTGGGAGGACTTTTTCTCCTCCTAGGACCTAATCGATCAAATGGGGATACTCTGCTTAATCTTTCTAGCGCACTGGTCCTTTCTGGGGAGAGAGTGATACGTTGTTCAGTATCTGTGGCTCGCACTGACGAAGTTCGTCCAGGTTGATAAGAAAAATCTTCAGACTCCTCATTGCGATATGAATTGGTAGGTCTAGTACGTGAAGAAGGTGCACGGGTATTTCTTTGAATACTTCGTGGTCTTGAATGGGTTGGTGCACCGCCATGGAGGGTTTGTATAAGTTGTCTCATTGTTTCTTGCATGACGGTCTGGCCCTGAGCCAGATTTGTCATTATTCCAGCCGAATCTGGAATATTGGGCGGAGCAAATGGATTTGGAGGGCTTCCAGCGTTTCGATTGCTAGATTCTGGAATATCAGCCATTTGTGATGGATTGTTTTTTATGGAAAACGATATTACCAGTCGTTTGCCATAGACGGCGCCAATCTGTTGATGTAAAAAATTAGATCATATTTAATTATTCAATCACAGATAAATAAATGAGACAAAGAATTTTTAAAGTGGTTCAGCCTTATAAGAATGGCCTACGTCCACTGTTATGTTATTGCTGATTGTATGGGAATTCTCGATTACAAGTTATCTCAAGAAATTCCCCTCCCTACAATGAGGATTGTACAATGTATTTATAGCCCTGAGGCTGTAATGTGAAAGGGTAATACATTAAATTATATACATATGAAAGGGTAATACATTCAATGCCCCTTAAGCGTATGCGTCTGAATGATAAGCATTTAATGAACAGTCAAACTGTTGGTTATCCTGCTATTAATGCTTTGTTCGAGGTGCGGCTCGGACCGCCTAAGCTTCTCGGTACTCAAGAGTTCCTCGGAGAGTTATTGTTCCTCGGAGCATATGAGTTCCTCGGGGAAGTAGTGTTCCTCGTTGTAGTATGGTTCCTCAGAGCGTGTGAGTTCCTTGGAAGAGTTTGTTGTTGCCACATAGATTGCCATGTGTCTTCACTCAATTGAGCCATGTCAGCAGACTAAATTTAGTATCAACACTTGGGTTCGACGTGACATTCCGAACCAAACCTTTTACTTGGTGTCGATGGACCATTCCGAACCAAGAGTCCTTGATGTGTGTTAAGAGGACATATTAGTAATGAATGAATTTATAAGTATATATTGTGTGTGAAATGTATACTATATTAATAATCTACCTAGGCGAGTTAGTAGATAATGAGATGCCGTGAATACATCTAAAAGAAAATTAAGTAGGAAAACTTAATTATAAAATAGTTAAAGGTAACAAGGCGTGAACAGTTATCTAAGTATATAAATCATGAGATGTGGTTACTATTACATACTAAGTGGGTGGTATGGGAACTTAATCGTGTAGATGAGTTCAGTTGAATACTATAGTTCAGGTATCTCGTGTAGTATATCTAGGTGGGTTATGTACGGGACGTTAGGCATTCACTATAGATGAGGGGTGAGGTAACTCAAGAGAGTGTACGCGAAATCTTAACATGTGTAATCAATAACTCATTTTACTGGGATAATCACTTGCTAAATATTTTCAAAATGTTTTGAGTACTTGCTCTTTCTATCAAATTATTTTCAAAACCCTTCTGGGTGTCCAACCACAGGGACGCCAGACTTGAGGATTCAGTCCAGGGACTCGTAGCTGCAGCTTTGTGGAGGCTAGCAGAACTTTGTATAGACAACTCATTTATTCAGATCTAGTGTAGGATATCCTCTTTAGTACTCTCTATTCGGACATGTTGTCCATTGACATTATTTTAGTTATTCAGTTTTGGATTATGTTGGTTTTCTTTAACAGTGTAGGATTTTAGCCAAATGTTAACTCAGCAAGACTTTATTCTTTATCTATTGTGTGATGGTTTGAATTATAGCATATTGTGAATGGTTAATTATGATTTCCGCATGAGAAATTAATTTGGGTTAATGAAAGATAAAATTTGGCACCGATCTAATTTCACTTAGGTGATTAGTAATTAAAAAAATTTCGACAGTGATGCTAAGAATGAACCCACTGAGAAACCTATTTTAATTCAATTTAGGACTGATCACTAGGGATTTAATTAGGCGGGGTGTCACAGATGGTATCAGAGCATCAGGTTCTAGTGTCCATAGGATCTGAGCGGCTTACTACAATTTCAGCATTTCGTTCTTTTGATATAGAGCCCTATTTTAGGACTGTTGCTTTTGTCTTTGCGTACATAAGATATCGTACTTTTGCTATTAGATTTTATATAAACTGTGTACTTATACAATTCGATCTGTTTTAAGATGCCACCGAGGAGACAGCGAGCAGAGGGGGTCGAGGCCAGAGATGAGGTGAGGGGGGCTCATCACGAGCCACAGGAACCGCCACCCCCACCCCCACCCAAGCTGATTTCTACTACTTAGGTGGCAGTGATAGTGGCGCAGACAGTTGAGATGGTTATGAAGGCCATGGCAGCCCATTTTCCTGAGCCCCAGGCACAACCTCTAGTGTCACTAGCAGTTCAGGTCCCGGTAGGGCCATCTTCTTAGCAGCGAGTCAGGGAAATTTTAGAAGGGCCATCCGCCCGAGTTTTAGGGAAGTATTGACGCGGTAGAGGCTTGCAACTGGAAGAAGAATATTCAGCACCATCTGTGCATGCTTGAATGTACCGAGGTGCAGAAACAGATGCTTGCTACTTTTCGTCTATCGGGAGCATCCTTACAGTGGTGGGAGTAAGTTACCACCGCAGAGGAGAGGAACTTGATGATGATTTCTGAGTGCTGAGTGCAGTTTGATCGCAAGTACTTCCCGCCTACAGTAGAGTCATAGATGAGGAAGAAATTTAACGAAGGGTTTCAGGGTGATCACTAAGTAGCTGACTATGAGGAGGAGTTCACCCATATATCTAACTTTATGCCAGACGAGTTGAGCAACGAGGAGCGGAAGAAGTACAAGTTCACGAATGGTTTGGCCTGGAGGATCAGGCATCATTTGATCGGTAACCCAGCACTGATGACATATACAGATGTCATCAGCGCCACACTAGTGCATTGTTAGGATCATCGATTCCATACGAAGGGAAGCAAGAGAGATGAGCCTAGCCATCTGGGCAAGGCAAATAGGGATAATGATAGTAGCACACCGCAACAGTAGACAGCGGGTCAGCAAGGGAAGGATTCCCAACAGGGGAACTCTGCCAAGAGATTTAGGTATGGGAGACATAGATTTGATAGGTAAGGGCAGCAGGGTCCCCAGCAGTAGGTTCCTCAGGGCCATCAAGTCCAAGGGAACCAAGGGGGAGGCCAGCAGGTCCAAGGTCATTAGGTCCAACGTCAAAGACAGTTCTAGGGGCAGTGTTTCACATGTGGCCATCAAGGTCACAAGAGTAGGACTTGTCCACAAGGAGACAGGGCACATCAGCAGGGTGACCAACAGGGGCAGCAGGCTCCGTTAGCCCTAGCACCTTCACAGGCCCCACAGTAGCAGCCAGGTCAGATGCACTATGGGTGTGTGTACAACGTTTGGGATGTGACTTTTCAGCCAGCACCTTTGGCACCACCGACAGTCATGGGTATGTTTCCTATCCATCGGCATGAGGGTAGTATTCAGTTTGACACGGGTGTGACACACTCTTTTATTGTCACTATATTTGCACGATCAGTCGATCTTTTAGAGACAATCGACACTCATCTTATGTGCGTGAAGTCACCGATGGGTAGTGGGTCCCTTATACACTCCATTTGTAGGGGTGTGGACATTATGATCGAGAGATTGAGTCTAACGGTAGACCTTCTAGTGTTAGATATGGAGGGTTATGACGTCATCCTAGGCATGGATTGGTTGGCAGGTTATAGGGAAATAGTAGATTGTTATGAGATGACGATCATTTTTGCCATTTCAGGACAAGAGATGTTCCTAGTGGCGATGCCTCTTCCTAGGGGAGGATCGCACACTCACTTATATTACATTGAGGAGGAGACCTCATAGGAAATGGTATTTTCTCTGGACTCAATTGCAGTCGTGAGGGATTTCGAGGACGTCTTCTAGGAGATACTAGGGTTACCACCCAATAGGGATATTGAGTTCATTATCTACCTAGCACCGAGGATGAGATCGATTGCCAGAGCATCGTATCGCATGGCTCCTTCGGAGATAAGAGATCTAAGAGAATAGATTCAACAACTCTTGGGATAGGGTTTCATTCAGCGAGTACAACGTCATGGGGTGCGCCGGTGCTATTTATGAAGAAAATAGATGGTTCGCTTCATTTGTGTGTAGCCTACTGGGAGCTGAACAAGGTGACGATACGTAATAAGTATTCGTTACCCAGGATTGATGACTTATTTGATCGTTTGAGAGGGGTTGAATACTTCTCAAAGATCGATTTGAGGTCAGGTTACCATCAGTTGTGCATTCGAGAGGAGGATGTACCTAAGACCGCTTTCTTGTCGCGATACGGGTCATACGAGTTCAAAGTGATGCCGTTTGGGCTGACTAATGCACCTGCAGTGTTTATGGACCTCATGAATAGGGTATTCAGGGAGTTTTTATACTAGTTTGTGATCATATTCATCGACGATATTATGGTTTACTCTCGCACGGAGGAGGATCACACCGAGCACTTACGTATGGTTCTTCAGACGTTATGGGACCACCAGTTGTACGCTAAATTCATAAAGTGTGGATTTTGGCTTTGGGAGGTTCAGTTTCTTAGCCACGTTGTGTTCGACAAGGCATTGTGGCTGATCTAAGTAAGGTATCAGCGGTGAGGGAGTGGGGGCATCCCATGACACTAATCGAGGTTCAGAGCTTTTTGGGGTTGTCCGGTAACTATCGTCGCTTCATCAAGGGGTTCTCAAATATTTCTAGTCCTTTAACGAACTTGACTCAGAAGAGAGTACCAATCATGTGGAGCGACTACTGTCAGTTAGCATTTGGTGAGCTAAAGGACAAGTTGACATCAGCACCCATACTTGCATTGCCTAGGAGTGGATTGGAGTACCGAGTCTATACTGACGCATCCTTGCAGGTACGTGGGGGTATGTTATAGCAGGAGGAGAGGGCTATAGCTTATGCGTCTCGAAAGATAAAGCCACATGAGAATAACTACCCCACCCACGACCTTGAGTTGGCAGTGGTCGTCTTTGCTTTGCGGATATGGAGATATTATCTTCTGGGAGAGCAGTTTACTCTGTTCACAGATCATAAGTCACTTTAGTATCTCTTCACACAGAAGGATCTGAAGATGAGGCAAAGACGGTGGCTCGAATTTGTGAAGGATTACCAGTTTGATATATAATATCATCCTGGTAAGGCTAATGTGGTGGCAGACGCGTTGAGTTGAAGATCGACTGGAAAGTTGGCAGAGGTTTGGAAAGCGAAATGGAGCGAACTTCGACATGAGGATGAGGTAGCCAGAGCATACATGGTAGTTTAAACTATCACTCCTGATACTGTTATGTGGGTGGGGAGGGCATGGGCAGAGGACCCATTTTGTCAGGATAAAGTGCGATAGTTATTAGCCGAGGGGGCAGAGTCCTACTCTACCAGCTCAGAGGGTGGAGTACGATTTAATGGGAGACTGGTAGTACCCGGGGATGAAGATTTGAGGCATGCAGTCATGACGGAGTCGCATGGAATCGAGTTTTATAGTACATCCCGGTGGGGATAAGATGTACCAGGATGTACGACGATAGTATTGGTGGTCAGGTGTGAAGCGAGACATAGCAGAGTTTGTCTCGAAGTGTGTTACGTGTCAGCTTGTGAAAGTTGACCATCAGAGACCTTCAGGGATGCTACAACTGGAAATTCTCGTGTGTAAATGGTAGAGCATTTTGATGGACTTTATTACTGGGCTATCGACATCGTGCAGGGGTCACGATTCTATATGGGTGATAGTGGATTGGCTGACCAAGGTAGCACATTTCTTGTCGGTTCGTACTGATTTTGATACAATGCAGTACACGCAGGTATTCATTTCAGAGATCGTTAATATGCATGGGGTTCCTATTAATATTGTGTCTGACAGAGACAAAATATTTGTGTCGCATTTCTGGCAGAGTTTTCAGGAGGTCATGGGCATAGACTTGCGGTTGAGTACGGCGTATCACCCGCAGACAGATGGGAAGCCTGAGAGGGTAAATCAGATGCTAGAGAATATGTTGAGGATGTGCATCCTAGATTTGGGGGGAGGTTGGGAGAGATATCTCCCATTGGTAGAGTTTGCGTATAAAAACTCTTACCAATTAACTATCGGTATGGATCCATTCGAGGCACTTTATGGGAGGCCTTGTCGTTCGCCCGCCTGCTGGTTAGAGGTGGGGGATAACAAGCTATTGGGGTCGGAGATGATACAGGAGACTTCTGCCAAGACATAATTGATTTGAGGACGTATTCAAATAGCTCGGGATAGGCAGAAGAGTTATGCTGATGCCGGTAGGAGACACATAGAGCTAGAGGTGGGCGACCAGGTGTTAATTCGGGTATCTCCTATGAAGGGGATTATGAGGTTCGGTAAAGAAGTAGAAGTTAGCACCGACATATGTGGGATAGTTCCCTATTATTGAGAGGGTGGGACCGGTAGCATACAGATTGGGACTCCCAGAGCATCTTCAGCTGATACACAACGTGTTCCATGTGGCATTGCTAAAGAAATACAGGAGGAGCGAGAGGGCCTTCTGGCGCGTTGCACTTGAGGAGATTGATTTGCAGCCAGATGTCTCATATGAGGAGCGATTCGTGGCTATTCTGGATCATAGCGAGCGTAAGCTTCGATTAGAGGTGGTACCGTTAGTACGAGTACAATGGGGACACCACAATGTTGACGAGTCGACATGGGAGAGGGAGGAGGATATACGAGAGCAGTATCTAGAGTTATTCACCGCAGGTATATCCTAATTTTTAGGACAAATTCCTTTTTAAGTGGGGAAGTATGTAATACCCCGTATTTTTCGCATTTAGAATTTAATTGATTGAGTAACTAAATAGAAAATACGTTTTAATTTAAATTATGCGAGTGGAGTAATTTAATGTGGTTTTATATTTATATTATGCAAGTAAAGTAATTTAATGCGATTTAATAATAATTATTATTAATAAGGGATTAAATGATAATTGTGATTATAAAATATTAATTGAGAGAAAGACACTGATTAATATTATTATGATTCAAATTTACTAAGTGTGAATAGTAAATGTTGATAGTTAATTTGTACGATATAACGAGTAATATGGACGTACTTGACTACATCTCAACCGAGTGCCGTGTGTAGACTAAAGTGAGGATAAGATAGGAAATTATTTTTAAATAACTCAAATGATAATTTAGACGCCAGAGATGATTTCGAAAGGGTCGAATTATTCAAAATAGTATACCCGTGGGTACTAGTCGGGTACCGGGGCATTTTTGGGCTAAACCGAGACCGCACAGGGGCGTTTTAGTCTTTTGGCATATGGGGGGTGAGGAGACCTACGAATTTTGGAGTGTTTTATCATCTGATTGGAAATGGGGTTAAGGTTAGAAACCTCATAACACAAAGGGAAGCCATTATAGAGAGAAGAGAGATCATTCTCAAGGCTAAAAAGGAAAATTGTGGGAGATTTCAAGGAGTTCTTGCACCACAAGTGATTGAGGAAGGAAGATTAGAGGAGAAAGCAACCTAATACCTTCTGCAAACTCGAAATCAGATCATCGTCCAATCAAGGTAAGTGGTTATTTGCAAATTATTTTGATTTATAATATCCATGCATAAGATTTACAAATAAATTGATTTTGATGAATATTATTGGAGAAAAATAATTGATTAATTTCATGTTTGGATAGAAATAGCATATTGTTAGATTTATATTTGTAGAGGATTGAAAATCAGAGGAATCGTGGATATTAGTGATGATGCTGGGATCAGCACCACCAGATAAGGTGTTTCCAAGCTCAATATAAGAATAACAATGGCAGCACAGCTATATAGAGAGATAAGAGAATGAGGTAAGGAGAAGAGGAGAATACACCGGTATATAAGTGGTTCAGCCAATCTTGGCCTACGTCCACTGTGAGTGTGTGAGTAATATCACTGAATGAAGGCACTAATGGCCATGGATACAATCTCTCAAGCTTTCTCTCTCAACTGTATATTTAGACAGAGTTTTAGCTAGGGTTGAATAACTGGATCCTTTTGCAAGGTAGGGGATGATCCACATATATAGTGCCTAGGGGGTGTAATGTACCCCCCATGCATGTAATGAGCATGTGGGTGGTAGCCTCACCAATGTGGGAGTGCCATCTGTCACTGTCACATGTAAGTAATGATGATGAAATATTCTCCCACGTGTGGAGAATAATCTTGTTACAACTGATTTGTGCCCATGTGTCCTTATCCAAATGTCAACAGGTGCTCGGTAGTCATATTGGTGGATGACCTCGGCCTGGGAGAGGCCGAGCTGTGAAGGCTTGATGCCCGTTCAATCCGAGATGTGTCATAGGGAGTCTCGGCCTGATCTCAGCCGAGACATTATGCTGGGGTCGGCCCCAACCGAGGTTGGACTAATGCCATGCTGACGATTACTAAGGCCTCTTGTGACCTCGGCCCAAGCCGAGGTTGGGTTGGTTCCATGTTGAAGGTTACCAAGGCTCCCTGTCACCTCGGCCTACCCTCGGCCGAGGTTGCCATACCCAGGTATATGAGAACGTTGTTGAAGCCTGTGATGCGCGTAGTGTCCATTGAAGTGCAGATGGTAGTGTCGGCCTGGGCCGACCCTGGTCTAGCCGAGGGATGATACCGCGGGCCCATGGCTTATCTAGGACTGATTAATACCTCAGCCATAATATCGGCCGAGGTTGGTGTCTCTGGGCCGAGGTTACACTTGGGGCATATCAATCACCTCCAGCCCTTAGTCATATGCAAGAGCGAGTGGCTAGGGGATTGCTACACCTCCGAGGCCCATCCGTCCTCAGCTAATACCTGTGTGACACCTGTCCACGTTAGAGCGTACATACTTGGTTGGCTTGTGCTGTCAGTCGTCCTTTGGATTTCCCAAGGCAATGATGGGCCTTGGGAAACGTGCCCAAGTACTTAAGGGTTTAAACCCTTCTCTTTCTCTTTCTTCTCTATTTTCCCTCCTGTGCGCGTTTTGCTTCAGCGATTTTCTCTCTCTCAAACTTCTTCAATCAGCGCTCTTCTGCAGAAGCCTTTATCGATTTTCTTGCGAGTTTTCTTCATTTCATCCATCGATTCATCTTCAAGTACTTCTTTCTTCCCATTTCCATTGTTTTTGGTATTTGGTTTGCATTTTTCGGCGTGTTTCTGAGTTTTCCGGTTAGTTCTTAAGTTTTTCGGTGAGCTCCATTGTCCCAGGCGAACTAGGTTTGCTTTAAACTTCCAAGTTTGATCTTTAAGTTTCTTTACCTTATAAGCCAATCTTGTTTGTAGTTTTAGGAGTTATTCCTAAGTTTAGGGTCGTCCTCTGATGCTCAGACCCTTATACCAGCTTCTTGAGGATTTCCCCTCTCTGAGAGAGAAGACCCTAGAAAATATTAGGCAAATATAGAGAGCTCAAGAGGAAGCTCGTAGGTCACAAGAGTTTCCCATTAGACCCTTGTTTCCACCACCTCTGAGGGTTATATATCCTGACCCCCGGGGAACTTCTATTATACAGGGGTTCCTGCTGATCCAACTCCTATGTCTGAGTCTGAAGCTTCTACCTCAGACCCCATGTCAGTGGACTCATTCCAAAAAGCTATGGATTTCACACCTCGGCCTGATCAGGCCCCTGATCAGGCCGAGGTATCCAGCCGAGCCTCATCCCATAACGGGTCCAGCACCTCAGCCTCTTCTTCAGAGGTTGAAGTGCTTGAGCCGAGTGTGGCTGTGCCACCCATTCTTGATTCCATCCCCCTGTCGGCCATCACAGGGGAAGAGTTCGCTCATAGATTCCCTAGTAACCCATCTACATCAGCTCCGGCCGACGTTGAGCCTGATGATGATGATGAAGATGCCGAAAGCGATGTTGATACCTCTGAGGCGGCCGAGTTCGAGAGCACAGTCACTGAGGTTGATCTTCTGTGCTTCAGATACTTGTACTCCATCAGTCCTTCCATCAAATTAAGGAGACCTCTGAGGGAGGAGAGGGCCTATCACGGCCGAGATAGAGAAATCTGCCAGATGTTTAAGTTAGGGTTTTGCCTACCCATCCCATCATTAGATCCATTCTCTCTTACATCAACCTCGCTCCCTCACAGATATCTCCCAATGCCTGGAGAGTTATCATCGGCTCTATTATCTTATGGAGGGAAGTCCACCACTCTGACCTCCCAGTTCAGGTCTTTACTGGTTGCTATGTCCCAACCTCGGCCAAAAACCATCCGAGCTACTATCATTTTGTGGCTCGGAGGCCTGAGAAGAAGATGCTCCAAGTGACTCAGACCTCAAATCACAACTGGAAGCCTCGTTATTTTTTCGCCTCAGGGCCATGGGAATTTGGCCCATATGTTCCTTCTTCCACTCTGGAGCCGAGGATACCCCTCAAATGGGGTAAGGTCTCTATGTCTGCCAGGGCCGATCCTGGTTTAAGTCTCCAAAATATGTAGAAGGTGAAGGCCCTGCAAGACCAAGGGACACATGGTCTGTTTGTAAAGTTCGAACAATTACTGACCCCCCAATATCTCTCGGGGACGAGCCTTGGTGGAAGTCCCCTTGTTAATTTTGGTAAGAATTTTTATTTCAAGTCTAACCTCTGAACTCATTCATATCTGATTTCTAACCCATATCTATTAACTTTTGCAGAGCGACCACAAGACATCTCTGATGAACTGTGGGACATGGTTGTTCCGAGCTTGGCGAGGCTTACCAAAAAGGCTAGTCTGAACGCTCCTCCCCCGGCTCCCACAACATCCAAATCTAAGGCCTCAAAGAAGAGGGCCCCTGAAGCCCATCCCTCTGAGGATTAGAGGCCGACAGTGAGGCAAAAAAAGGCCTCAGATGCTGCACTTCCAATCTCTTCGACCGACATCCTGACGGCTCATCTGGGTCAGCTGAAGTTGATTGATAGCGTGGTCGGCAACAGCAGGCAAGCCATGGATGCACTCGCCACTGTAATGACCGAGGCCGACAAGCGTTTCTACCGAGCCATGGGCACCTCCCTGCTAGTTGAGTTCGGCCTCCACAGAGCCGTCCAGGTATGATTTATTCCTTTGTCAAATTTTTATAAGTGCAACATCTGACTTTTCTCCTGCATAATCTCTTAATTAAATGTGCAGGGAGTGACTGCCATGTATCAGCTATCGAACTGAGCCATGAGGAAGTTGCCCCTTATCCAGAAGGGGCAAGATGCCGAGAAGGTTGAGAGTGCCCTGAATGCCGAGGTAGACCGTCTGAAGTCAGAGCTACAGACCTCTGAGAGTAAGGCTAAGGGGCTGGAAAAAGACATGTTTGTGCTCGTCAAGGACCCTGCCAAAGCCCTGAAGGCAAAAGATGACGCTCTACAGCAGAAGGTCAGCGCGGTTGTGAAGGCTGCCCTTGAAGATGCCACTCCCAAAATAATTTCTGAATACAAAGGCTCAGACGAGTTTATGGGTTTTGGCTTTGAATATCTTGAAAGAGTTATCAAGTCCACTACCAAATGGCCTGAAGTCCGAGAGAAGGAGGTTGGCACTCTAAAGGCCTCTGACTTTATGGGTCTCGGCTTTGCCGACCCTCAGTTCGCACAGGCCCTTCAAGAGGTAGAAGACGAGGCTGCTGCTCCAGCCGAGACTGCGACTCTGGGAGGGACTGAGCTCGGAGGGACTGACCCTACTGATGATGTGGCCGAGGTGACCAACGCTGATCAAGTCAACCCAGCCGAGACTATTAATGCTCCCCCTTCAGACCTTTAACTTGTAACCAAAATTTGTATTTTGTAACTTGTTACTGAACTTGTAATTTGTAATTTGTAACACCTCTGAATGTTATACGATCTCTTCCTTTTTCTGATTGCCAATCTCTTCTCTTATTTTGTTGTAGTGTTCTTGTTTATATTCAGTCAATAATTCTGATCTCACCACTAAATTGTTATTAGGCTCTGAAGTCTTTACATAATATGTTGTTCTCATAACCAACTTCACCAAATTAATGATGTTAAGGGTCTGAGGTCCTCTGTTAAGGTGTCTGAGCTCAGACCTCGTCACCACCGAGTGATGTTATGAGGGTCTGAGGTCATCACCTAAGAGGTTATCCCCATAATAAATTTCACCAAATTAATGATGTTAAGGGCCTGAGGTCCTCTGCCAAGGTGTCTGAGCTCAGACCTCGTCACCACCGAGTGATGTTATGAGGGTCTGAGGTCATCACCTAAGAGGTTATCCCCATAATAAATTTCACCAAATTAATGATGTTAAGGGTCTGAGGTCCTCTGTCAAGGTGTCTGAGCTCAGACCTCGTCACCACCGAGTTATGAGGGTCTGAGGTCATCACCTAAGAGGTTATCCCCATAATAAATTTCACCAAATTAATGATGTTAAGGGTCTGAGGTCCTCTGCCAAGGTGTCTGAGCTCAGACCTCGTCACCACCGAGTGATGTTATGAGGGTCTGAGGTCATCACCTAAGAGGTTGTCCCCATAATAAATTTCACCAAATTAATGATGTTAAGGGTCTGAGGTCCTCTGCCAAGGTGTCTGAGCTCAGACCTCGTCACCACCGAGTGATGTTATGAGGGTCTGAGGTCATCACCTAAGAGGTTATCCCCATAATAAATTTCACCAAATTAATGATGTTAAGGGTCTGAGGTCCTCTGCCAAGGTGTCTGAGCTCAGACCTCGTCACCACCGAGTGATGTTATGAGGGTCTGAGGTCATCACCTAAGAGGTTATCCCCATAATAAATTTCACCAAATTAATGATGTTAAGAGTCTGAGGTCCTCTGCCAAGGTGTCTGAGCTCAGACCTCGTCACCACCGAGTGATGTTATGAGGGTCTGAGGTCATCACCTAAGAGGTTATCCCCATAATAAATTTCACCAAATTAATGATGTTAAGGGTCTGAGGTCCTCTGCCAAGGTGTCTGAGCTCAGACCTCGTCACCACCGAGTGATGTTATGAGGGTCTGAGGTCATCACCTAAGAGGTTATCCCCATAATAAATATCACCAAATTAATGATGTTAAGAGTCTGGGGTCATCTGTTAAGGTGTCTGAGCTCAGACCTCGTCACCACCGAGTGATGTTATGAGGGTCTGAGGTCATCACCTAAGACGTTAGCCCCATAAGATGGTACATTTAAATTTCTGATCTAAGAATGAAGCAAGAACTGTCATGGAAATTGATCTTTATTAATAACCTCTTCTCAATAAGATGGTACATTTACATAAAATTCTAGGTAACATCATATGTAATATTTCTTGAGATGGTCAGCATTCCATGGGTTAGCGAAAGGTTCTCCTTCTAGGTTTTCTAGCCTGTAAGTGCCAGGCACAACCTCTTCCGTTACATTGTAGGGGCCATGCCAGTTTGGGTGTAGCTTGTTTGCCTTATGTAGGGTCTTCTTTATCACTAGGTCTCCTACTGCAATAGGTCTTGACTTCACCTTCTGGTTGTAGAATTTCGCTGCCCTCTGCTGGTAAGCTGCTTTTCTGACCTCTGTGTCTTCCCTTCTTTCTTCAATAAGATCCAGGTCTAGCCTCCTCTTCTCCCCATTACTGTCAGGGTCGTAGGTCTGAATCCGATGAGTTGGTAGTCCTACTTCCGTTGGTATGACGGCCTCTGACCCATGTGCCAGCATGAATGGGGTTTCTCCTGTTGATGTCCTTGTCGTGGTTCTGTAGGCCCATAACACTGCGTGAACCTCTTCCGTCCATCTCCCCTTTGCATCTTTTAACCTCTTCTTGATTCCGTCCAAGATTGTTCTGTTAGTGACCTCGGTCTAGCCATTTGCCTGAGGTCGGCCAGGAGATGAGAATAATTGTTTAATCCCCACTCTTAGGCAATACCTTTCTAAGGAGGAGTTCTTGAACTGGGTCCCATTATCTGAGATGAGAGTGTTTGGGAGGCCATATCTGCATATGATGTTCTTCCAAATGAACTGGAAGGTCTTCTGCTCTGTAATTGTTATCATCGGTTCTGCCTCCACCCACTTTGAAAAGTAGTCAATGGCAACTATCAAGAATCTATAGTTGTTGACAGCTCTTGTCAAAGGTCCTACCAAGTCAATTCCCCATACCGCAAATGGCCATGGAGAAGAGATTGACGTCATAGGCTGATGGGGTTGATGAGGGATAGTGGCGAACCTTTGACATTTGTCGCACCTCTTCACATAGTCTGCAGCGTCCTTAGACAAGGTAGGCCACCAGTATCCCTGAGTGATGATCCTCTTGGCTAAGGGCCTTCCCCCTATGTGGCTAGAGCAGGAACCCTCATGAACCTCCTGTAAGACCTGGGGTACCTCCATGGGATGCACACATCTGAGGAGAGGCAATAGAAACCCCTTTTTGTACAAGACGTCTCCTACTATTGAGAACTTGGCAGCCCTGTATCTCAACTTTCTCCTTTCCATCTTGGACTCAGGTAGCTCTCCGTCTCTTAGGTATCTGACGATCGGGTCGATCCATGAGTCTCCCAGGTTTACATTGTGACAAGGGCTACATACCTCGTCCTCCTCGATGCTTGCTTTTCCTAAGACCTCGATTGGAATGGTCCTTCCCAAATCTGTCTTCATTGCCGAGGCCAGCCTTGCCAATGCATCAGCGTGGTTGTTGCTCAGTCGAGGCACTCTCTTCAGCTTTGCTTCTTCAAAATACTCTAGCAACCCTCTTACCTTCTTTAAGTACTTGGCCATCCTTTCTTATTTGGCCTCGTATACCCCCAACACTTGATTGACAACCAACCTTGAGTCGCTATGGAGTATGAGTCGCTTTACTCGAAGAGTTGTTGCCAATAAGAGACCTGCTATCATGGCCTCATACTCGGACTCATTGTTGGAAGCCTGGAAGTTGAATCTCAAGGCGTATTCAATGTTGGCGCCATCTGGAGCTGAGAGTATTAGCCCCGCGTCGCTTCCACTGTCACAGGAAGAGCCATCAATGAAGAGGCTCCATACGTCTGCATCGGATGAGAAGACCCCTTCTCTCATAACCCCCTTCTTGAAGAGGTATCGATCCTCTTCGTTCTCTTCCGCCCTGCTCCGGGCTTTGCCTGGGACTACCTCTTCTCGGCCTCGGAAGACGTTTGGTGCAGTCTCTTCCGAATCTCGGAAGACACTTCGGTTCATCTCTTCGCCGTCATCTAAACCTTTTTCTGCCTCGGCCTCTTCCAAACCTCTATCGGCCTCTTCCCAGGTGAACTCTGCGATGAAGTCTGCGAGGGCCTGCCCCTTGATGGTTGTCCTAGGCTGGTAGGTAAGATCATATTCTCCTAGCTCGATGGCCCAGGTCATCAATCTTCTAGACTTCTCAGGTTTGTGCAGAACCTGCCTTAGTGGGGAGTCAATGAGGACTACCATGGAGTGATCTTGGAAGTAAGGCTTCATCTTCCTTGAAGCATGTATCAGGGCATAAGCCAACTTCTCCATTCAGGGATAGTTCTGTTCAGACCCTAGAAGAGCCTTACTGTTGAAGTACACAGGCCTCTGTATTCCTTCCTCTTCCCGTATGATGGCCGCGCTGATGGCTGATTCAGAGACTGCCAGATAAACAAATAACCTATCCCCCGTGATGGGCCGAGACAGCAATAAGGGCGACCCTAAGTAGGACTTGAGCTCGTTGAAGGATTTTTCACACTCTTCGTCCCACTGGAAGGCCTTTCTTAGAACTTTAAAGAATGGAAGACACTTGTCCGTTGCCCTAGAAACAAACCTGTTGAGGGCAGCCACTCTTCCGGTGAGTCTCTGGACATCCTTGATACTCCTAGGAGTCTTCATGTCCAGCAAGGCCTTGATCTTCTCAGGGTTTGCTTCAATCCCCCTCTGATTAACGATGAACCCTAGGAACTTCCCGGCTCCTACCCCGAAGACACACTTCGCTGGGTTGAGCTTCATTCTATACGAGTCCATGACGTCAAAGGTCTTCTCAAGATCCGCTACGTGCGTACATGCTTTCAGGCTCTTCGT
The DNA here is from genome assembly GCA_949130495.1 of Sambucus nigra. Lineage (NCBI taxonomy): Eukaryota > Viridiplantae > Streptophyta > Magnoliopsida > Dipsacales > Adoxaceae > Sambucus > Sambucus nigra. The sequence goes on from OX422210.1 coordinate 591,150,352, forward strand.
TAGCATATCATCCACATACACCTCCATGGTCTTACCTATTTTCTCCTTGAACATCTTATTGACAAGACGTTGATACGTTGCCCCCGCATTTTTCAGACCGAAGGGCATCACCTTGTAGCAGTACGTCCCTTTGTCAGTAATAAAGGTTGTCTTCTCAGAGTCTTCAGGATCCATGAAGATTTGGTTGTAGCCTGAATAAGCGTCCATGAAGCTCATGATCTCGTGCCCTGCCATCGCGTCCACCATCTGGTCTATCCTAGGTAAGGGATAGTTGTCTTTCGGGCAAGACCTGTTCAGGTCGGTGAAATCAACACACATTCGCCACTTCCCATTGGCCTTAGGCACGATGACTGCATTTGAGAGCCACTCCGGGTAGGTGACCTCTCTTATGAACTCAGCCTCTTCTAACTTTTTTACCTTTTCCGGGATGACATCATACTTCTCCCTGGAGTACACTCTTCGTCTCTGCTTGATCGGCCTGGCATCTCTGTCTACGTTGAGCTTGTGGCTCATGACCTCAGGGTCGATACCAGGCATGTCTGCGTGACTCCATGCGAAGATACTCTGTCTCCTTCTGAGGAATTTTACCAGCTCTTCCTTGATCCTTGGCTCTAGGGCCTTACCGACCTGGACGGTTTTTTCCGGCTCGTCCTCATTGAGGACGATGGATTCTACCTCTTCCGCGGCCTCGCCCTTCTTCAATTTTGTTTCATCTCTTGGGTCAAGAGTGTCAATGCTGTAAGTGGTGGTTTCTCTCTTATGGGCCTCTCTCTCTCTTCGGCCGAGTTGAAGTAACACTCCCGCGCCGTGGTCTGGTCCCCTTGCACTTCCCCTACCCCATAAGGAGTCGGGAATTTTAGCATCTGATGGACCGTCGACGGCACGGCTTCAAACTCTTTGAGGGCCACCCTTCCTACGATGAGGTTGTAGGCCGAGAAGACGTTTTCATCCATGACGAAAAAGTTGATCTTCTTGGTCAGCCTCTTAGGCCACTCGTCCCCCATCCTTACATCCATTTCATACATGCCCAAGAGGTGCACCTTTTCACCACTGAAGCATATCAATGGGTGGTGGTAGGGCACCAGCCTTGCCCTGCTATGACCCAGGCTCTTGAAACAAGGCCAGAACATCACGTCTGCTGAGCTTCCCCCGTCTATGAGGATCCTTCCTACCTCGCACCCATGCACCCTTGTTGTTATGACCAAGGGGTCATCATGGGGGGCTAAGATACCCTTGAAGTCGAGTCTAGAGAACCCCACTACGAGGGTGTCCATGTCCACCTTCTTTCTCTTCTGCACGGCGTCGGAAGACGTTAGATTCACAATCTCGGTCTTGGCCACTGACCTGGCCTCTGCTACATGAGCCTTCCTATCGGCTACCTCAGAGCCACCTCCTGCAAATCCCCCACATATGGCGCTAACACCAAAGGAGATCATCCCGACCCTCTTCACCGGGGTGTTGTCATCCTTTGGCGGAAGATCTGGGTCGTCTTCATCATCGCCCTCTGAATCATCATGACTTCTAGCCGGGACATCGCCACGACACTTGTCATTTCTTCTCTTCTTAGGGTCTTCTCTTCCACCCTTCGGAGCCTTGCCATCCACATACTTCCTCAGCTTTCCGGATTTCAGCATCTTCTCAATCTCATCCTTTAGAGCGAAGCATCTATCTGTGACATGGCCGTGATCCTGATGAAACTCACACCATAGGTTTTTGTTCCTCTTATGTGGCGGGGCCTTCAGTTTCTCCGGCCACCTCAGAGTCCGGCCAGTCTTAATCTCATTAAGGATGTGTTCACAGCTCACAGTCAGAGGAGTGTAATGAGCAAACTTGTCATCACCTGACCTCTTTCTTGCTTTGGGACCTCCCAGGGCCACTGTGGTTCTCCTCCTCATATTTGGCAGCCATTGCCTCTTCCTCATTCATCACTTTCCCCGCGGTGGCCAGCAGCTCCGCCATGGACCTTGGGGGGTCTTCCGCCAGCTTCCACAATAGCTTCCCCTTCTGGAGGCCTCCTATCAAGGCGATCATGGCTATGCTCTCTTCATAGTCTTCCACCTCCAACTTCTCTTTGTTGAATCTTGCTATGTAGTCTCTTAGGCTCTCACCTTTGGCCTGTTTGACATACAACAGGTGGGTAGTCTTCTTTGGGGTCTTACCCCAAAGCAAAAGTTGTAGATGAACTGCTCAGCCAGGCCTTTGAAGTTCTCAATTGAGTTCTTCGGAAGGGAGGTAAACCAACTATGAGCTGCCCCTGTTAATGTCCCTGAGAAGGCCCTACACTTCATCTCATCAGGTATCGAGTAAATGTCTGCCGCCGACTGATACATCTCGATATGGTGCACAGGGTTAGTGCTGCCATCATACTTAGGAGTCACCGTAGGAGGCTTGAACTTGGCTGGGGTAGGGAACCCCACTATCCCAGCCACAAATGGGGAGCCCTCTGAGTAACCCCTCTGCAATGGGTCCCTGTTTTTAATGAGGTCTCCTATCTTCTCCTCAAGGCGTTGGATAAAATCATTCCAGGGTCTTCTGTCATCAACTTGGCCGAGGTTATCCCCTGCCACCTCCCTGCGATGGACAGAGGGTTCCCCAGCCACAACACGTTGACTGTTGACCTCTTCCTGTTCCCTGGCTCTTCCTCCACAGGGTCGGCCTTGGTCTGGCCGACCTTGACTACCCCCTCTTTGAGAGCCTATTGCGCTCCTCGACCTTGATATCCTGTGTCTTAGGTCATTCACCGGGCCCAGCCTCTCGAAGGCCGACCCTCTGCTCAACCTGTCAAAGGCCATCCCTCTTTGTTGGTCCTTTTCTCTTCTTCGGCCGACACATCCATCTCGGTCGACACATCCTTGACTCTGCCTAAGAGGTCGTATAGTGTCATTTGACACCTCATACGGCTCCCAGCAGTCTTCTGGGGCTTCTTCATCTCCTAGGTCATCATACCTGTCCTCTGGGCAAGGGTTTCCTTGCCTCCCCAGGCGCAAGCGCCTAAGGTCAGCAACGTCCCTCCTCCGCTGAGGCGCAGGCTGGTCCTTCATCGGCGCCTGGGGTGGTCCCCTGGCATCAGGATGGGGCTGAGCCGCCGCCGGAGTGATCATGTCCGGTGAGACTCCAGGTGGCCTCATCATCATGGTTTGACTGAGCTGGGCAAATTTCTCCTTCATGGCTTGTTGTGTTGCAGCTAAAGACTTCAAGGCTGCTGCTACCTCCGCCATTTCGGACTGAGGAGGAGCCTGACTGGAACTAGCCCCTCCACCTCCGGGGGGCGGAAGAGGCGGCGGTAATTCTGGTGCCATATGTTAGCACTATAGAGCTTGAGTAGCAAGTGAACTTAATACCTTAAAGGACCTCTTTCAATGGTGAAACATCTCCACGCAAGGGGTGGTTCCCGGTTCACCACCAGAGTCTCCGATGAGGTTAAGCAGAAAAAGAGGAAGATATAGCTTATCGTTCCCACAGACGGCGCCAAAATGATGATGCTGGGATCAACACCACCAGATAAGGTGTTTCCAAGCTCAATATAAGAATAACAATGGTAGCACAGCTATATAGAGAGATAAGAGAATGAGGTAAGGAGAAGAGGAGAATACACCGGTATATAAGTGGTTCAGCCAATCTTGGCCTACGTCCACTGTGAGTGTGTGAGTAATATCACTGAATGAAGGCACTAATGGCCATGGATACAATCTCTCAAGCTTTCTCTCTCAACTGTATATTTAGACAGAGTTTTAGCTAGGGTTGAATAATTGGATCCTTTTGCAAGGTAGGGGATGATCCCTATATATAGTGCCTAGGGGGTGTAATGTACCCCCATGTAATGAGCATGTGGGTGGTATCCTCACCAATGTGGGAGTGCCATCTGTCACTGTCACATGTAAGTAATGATGATGAAATATTCTCCCACATGTGGAGAATAATCTTGTTACAACTGATTTGTGCCCATGTGTCCTTATCCAAATGTCAACAGATGCTCGGTAGTTATATTGGTGGATGACCTCGGCCTGGGAGAGGCCGAGCTGTGAAGGCTTGATGCCCGTTCAATCCGAGATGTGTCATAGGGAGTCTCGGCCTGATCTCAACCGAGACATTATGCTGGGGTCGGCCCCAACCGAGGTTGGACTAATGCCATGCTGACGATTACTAAGGCCTCTTGTGACCTCGGCCCAAGCCGAGGTTGGGCTAGTTCCATGTTAAAGGTTACCAAGGCTCCATGTCACCTCGGCCTACCCTCGGCCGAGGTTGCCATACCCAGGTATATGAGAACGCTGTTGAAGCCTGTGATGCGCGTAGTGTCCATTGAAGTGTAGATGGTAGTGTCGACCTGGGCCGACCCTGGTCTGGCCGAGGGATGATACCGCGGGCCCATGGCTTATCTAGGACTGATCAATACCTCGGCCGAGGTTGGTGTCTCTGGGCCGAGGTTACACTTGGGGCATATCAATTAGTACGAATTAAAATCTGGGTTTGATGATTAAAAACATGGGAAGAACATGTCATACTGGGGTTCTTGAATAATTGGAAGATTTGAAATATTCTGGGCTGAATTGGAAGGATTTGTTATGTTTAATTCGTTGGAAATCATCCTAGTATAGGTAGGAATGGTTAGGTATCGTTAGTTACAAGTTTGGTGGATTATCATGTGAGTTAGATAATTGAATATGGTGAAAAACGCATGAAGGAGAATAAGAATTGCGTCTGTCACTGCTTTATCGATGGATCGACCCTTGAATGTCGATAGATAGATGGAGTCGATCGATCGATGCTCATGGTCCATCGACCGACCCTGGATGACTTTGGGTTCTTTTATTGGTTGAGTTATATTCGATTATCGACGCTTGAAGGGAACCTTAGTGATGATATTATACCTATGCAGGGACTTAGGGAGTACCAATAGGTGTATAGTGGGGGTCCGTTATAATCATTGAGAGCAAGATTTAAAGAGATGGTCGACGAGGGTAAATCGATCGAGTAGTGCATCGAGAAATTGGGATTTGAGTTACGGGGAGAGTAATCGTCATTCCAAGGAGTATACCAGTAGGTTAGAGATAGCTTAACTACTGAAATGAATGGAGGGGTAACTAGGGCCCTTAGAGTTGTGTGAATACTCAATTGTAATACGATAGTGAGATAAATCGTAAATTAACAAGTACGGTGAATATTAAAGAGGAAATATTACGTACAAGCACGATTATTAGGTTGCGTATATACCTACTGAATTATATAGATACTTAGGTGGACAGAATACCTAAAGTATAATTTCCTTTATTTGGGTCGAGGTAGGATTCCGAACTAATATACGAAAATAGTAAGTTGGGGTCATGACGAAAGAGTTCCGAACCAAACTATGTATATAATTTCATTAGTGGGGTCGAGGTGATTTTTTGAACCACTATATGAAATGACTTGGGTTTGACGTGACATTCCGAACCAAACCTTTTACTTGGTGTCGATGGACCATTCCGAATCAAGAGTCATTGATGTGTGTTAGGAGGACATATTAGTAATGAATGAATTTATAAGTATATATTGTGTGTGAAATGTATACTTTATTAATAACCTACTTATGCGAGTTAGTAGGTAATGATATGTCGTGAATACATCTAAAAGAAAATTAAGTTGGAATACTTAATTATAAAACGGTTAAAGGTAACAAGGTGTGAACAGTTATCTAAGTATATAAATCATGAGATATGGTTACTATTACATACTAAGTGGGCGGTATGGGAACTTAATCGTGTAGATGAGTTCAGTTGAGTACTATAGTTCAGTTAGCTTGAGTAGTATAGCTAGGTGGGCTAGGTATGGGATGTTAGGCATGCACTATAGATGAGGGGTGAGGTAACTCAAGAGAGTGTACGCGAAATCTTAACATGTGTAATCAATAACTCATTTTACTGTGATAGTCACTTGCTAAATATTTTCAAAATGTTTTGAGTGCTTACTCTTTCGATCAAAATATTTTCAAAACCCTTTTAGGTGTCCAGCCACAGGGATGCCAGACTTGAGGATTCAGTCTAGGGACTCGTAGTTGCCGCTTTGTGGAGGCTAGCAGGACTTTGCATAGACAACTCATTTATTCAGATCTAATGTAGGATCTCCTCTTTAGTACTCTCTATTCAGACATGTTGTCCATTGACATTATTTCAGTTATTCAGTTTTGGATTATGTTGGTTTTATTTAGTAGTTTTTGATTTTTACCGAATGTTGACTCGGCAAGACTTTATTCTTTATCTAGTGTGTGGTGGTTTGAATTATAGCATATTGTGAATGTTTAATTATGATTTTCGCATGAGAAATTAATTTGGGTTAATGAAATATAAAATTTGGCATCGGTCTAATTTCACTTAGGTGATTAGTTTTTAAAAACTTTTCGACGGTGATGCTAAGAATGAACCAACTGAGAAACCTATTTTAATTTAATTTTGGATTGATCACTCGGGATTTAATTAGGCGGGGTGTCACACGGCACATGGCCAACCTACCGAACAGAGAAGATAACGTTTCTTTTTAATAGACAAAAATGTCCATTTGGCCTATAACATGATTATTTGAAGAGTATGGTTGAAGAAGTTTGAAGTCGTGCCCTCTACAGTACTTTAATGTTTGAAGTTCCCGACCATCTTTGGAGTAGGCGTTGTAAAGGATGACCAAAAAGTAGCTCAGGATAGATACTACTCATCTGCTGAGCAGGATGATCTAGAAGAAATAAAGAAGAAAACCACCACTTACCAAGTGGACACCTCTGAACCTGATGAAAAATCTGAGGTTGAAACCTTAGATCCAATGGAGGAAATATAATTGGTGAAGGGAAAGATAGTAAGGGCGATAGAAAGCATTGTGTTGGACAATGACAATCCATAACACACCACTCAAATAAGAACAACACTGGATCCTATTATTAAATAGGAACTAGTAAATTTCCTTCGATAGAGAAAGCATGTGTTCGCATGGTGTCATGAAGATATTCCAGGGATTAATCCCAACTTTCTTTTCCATGATCTCAACGTCAATAAAGAAGTCATGCCTGTAAAGAAAATGCGAAGAGTGTTCAACCTCGAGAAGAACCAATCCATACAAGAGGAAGTTGAAAAGCTTCAAAAATCCGCTTTCATTGATGAAGTAAAGTACCCAGATTGGTCAGTCAATGTAGTTATGGTCAATAAGAAGAACAATAAGTGCAAAATGTGTGTAGACTTCACGTATTTGAAGAAAGCATGCCCAAAGGATCATTTTCTTTTGCCCCAAATTGATTAGCTTGTTGATTCCACTTCTGGACATGAATTGTTAAGCTTCATGGATGCTTACTCTGGTTATAATCAGATCAAAATAAAGCCTGAGGACAGAGAGAGCACTTCTTTTATTACTCCTCGAGGAACTTACTATTATAATGTGATGTCGTTTGGCTTAAAAAATGCAGGTGTTACTTACCAGAGGTTAGTGAACAAAGTCTTTGAGGAGAAAATAGAAAAAAATATGGAAGTATATGTAGATAATATGCTGATAAAGAGAAAGAAAGCGTCTAATCATATTGGTGACCTCAGCCAGACTTTCGACCAACTAGAGAAACACCAGATGAGACTGAACCCGACCAAGTGTGTGTTTGGAGTGCAGGAGGGAATGTTCCTCGGGTATATAGCAAATCAAAGGGGAATTGAATCAAACCCATATAAGATCAAGGCATTGATCGAGATGCAGTCCCCTACTTACAAGGAGGATGTACAAAAGCTAACTGGGTGAGTAGCAACTCTGAACAGATTTGTGGCCCGAGCTACAGACAGGTTCCTGTCATTCTTTAAAGTGATCAGAAAGAGTTTTGAATGGAATAAAGAATGCGAGAAATATTTTCTGGAGTTAAAAAAGTACTTGGGGTCACCTCCACTACCCTACCGACCAATTTTGGGGGAAAGATTGTACTTGTACTTAGCTGTTTCTGAATCAGCCGTAAGTTCTTCCTTTATCAGAGAAGAGAATGGAGTTTAAAATCCTGTCTACTACACCAGTAAAGCTTTTCGAGGAGCATAAATTAGGTACCCTCGCCTGGAGAAGTTGGCACTAGTGTTGATTGAGGCGTCCAGACGAATAAAGCCTTACTTTCAAGCCCATACGATAGTAGTATACACTAATATGCCTCTAAAGCAAGCTTTACACAAACCAGAGAAGTCTGAAAGATTAATGTACTGGGCAGTAGAACTGGGGGAGTATGATATCATTTATGAGCCAAGGTCTTCTCTAGAATGCCAAGTAGTAGCGGATTTTATAGCTGAATTCACTTACCCCGAGGTTCTTGAGCAATAAAATAAGAAGGCCGAATAAAAATCAGGAGGAAATAGTTCGAAAGGAGCTGATGACGATCAAACTTCCAAAGAACTTTCATCATAGGAAAAATCGGAAGAAACTGTTGCCGACCTACCATATTCCTCTTACCGAACACAAGAGATGTCCAAAAAGTACGAGGAAGGAAAGAGAAAAACATTTCATTATGGGAGTTTAATAGACCAAGTGTTTAACAACAATCTCCCAATATGGAACCTGTATATTGATGGGTCATCTTGCGCAATCGGCAGTGGAGCAGGTATAATACTTAACACTCCTGATGGGATAGATATTAAATAGGCTTTGTGATTCCAGTTCCAGGCCTCAAACAACGAAGCGGAGTACGAAGCTCTCATTGTGGGTTTAATTTTAGCCCAATCACTGAATGTCGAGCAAGTTGTGGCACACAGTGACTTTCAGTTGGTGGTAAATCAAATATTAAACTTGTATGGTGCTAAAGGAGAGTTAACGACTACATACATGTCCAAAGCGTTGGAGGTAATAACGAAATTGCTAACTGTTCGGACGAGCAGAATTCCAAGGGTGGAAAATGCCCAAGCAGATGCACTTGCTCGGCTAGCTTCACCAACAAGAGTCGAGCTCCGATGAACTATTCCTATTGAGATTTTGGCAAACAGAAGTATAGATGAAGATTTGATGATCAATTTTATTGCAGTAGACATGGGGCCATCTTGGATGGATCCCATCAAAGCATATATTTAAGTAGGTACTTTTCCAGCAGATATGATTGAAGCCAAAAAATTAAAGTATAAAGCCGCCAAATATGTACTAGATAAAGGAGTCTTATACAGGACAGGGTTGACAGTTAACTTGCGACGTTGCGTTCACCCATTAGAGGTTCCAGACTTGATTTAGGAGATAAATGAAGGATCTTATGGAGCCCACATAGTAGGAAGAACACTTCTGCAGCTAATCAGTGCACATGGATACTACTGGCCTACAATGCGAGCAGATTGTGCAACCTTTTCCAGAAAATTTAACAAGTGCCAAAGGTATTCTAGCATTCTAGCATTCGCAAAACTCCACAGGCTTCTCTAAACCCAATCACTTCACATGGCCATTTTCCATATGGGGTATAGACTTGGTCGGGTCATTGCCGACCACCCGAGGAAGATTCAAGTACTTGGTTATTACTGTGGGCTACTTTACGAAGTGGGTTGAGGCAAAACTATTGATAGAAATGCCTTATGAGAAGGTCTACCAATTCATTTGGAAGAATATCATTTGTAGATATGGGTTACCCTATTCCTTTATCAGCGACTATGGAACACAATTTGACAATGATGAATTTACTGCAAACTGTGCTCAGTCTAGTATCCAAAAGCTACATTCTGCTCTAGGTCATCCTCAGAGTAATGAGCAAACTGAAGTTACAAATATAACTCTTCTCAACGGGTTGAAAAAAATACTTGATGAGGCTAAGGTAAATTGGATCAACGAGTTACATTCTGTTATGTGGGCATACAGAACAACCCCAAGGACTGCAATAGGAGAATCCCCATACATGCTGGCATTTGGGACTGAAGCTAAAATACCTGCTGAATTGGGCCTTCCATCCAATAGAGTTTTAACTTTAACTCTCTTGTAAGTAATCTAATGCGAAGATTGGATTTGGATATGTTGGCAGAAGTACGTGAAGATGTTGCTTTGAGAAACGCTACTTACCAGCAATGAATAACACATTTATACAATAAGAGAATGAAGCCAACCAACCTAAAGGAAGGAGATTATGTGCTAAAAAATGTTATCCATAAGAACAACAAACTTGAGGCCAATTGGCATGGGCCATACCGTATTTCAGCAGTTGTTCGACCTGGAACCTACAGAATTGAGACTTTGGGGGGAGAAGAATTCAAAAATCCATGGCATGCCAAGAACCTTAGGAAGTACTACTAATGATGTAATAAATTGTACTCGGTTCAATATCAATTTTCAGTATCAATAAAATGATGATTGCGCCACATTATTGGTCGACATCCAGAATAGGTCCTTCGCAAGAACCACATAGTTGATTAATGATATCGAATGTTAGTCATCACAGGCAAGAAGTTACTCTACATAAACATAACGGCAGCAGATAAAACCCCAAGTACAGCAGGATATTAAGTCCTCAAGAAACTTGGTCAATAAAGATAAGGATAAAATAAGATATTTATCCTACTAGGCAAAGTGAAGGAAGAAAGTTGTGAAGATTCCTCAAAAGGAATATAGACACATATTCCCCATATGTCTGGTCTCACCACAGGTAACTAATGTAGAAAACCTAAAAATTTAGGGTGCATTAGTAGAACCTATGGAGACACATGGGTAACTAGTGTTAAATTTAGATTTTAATCTAAGTACACTAGTAGAACCTATGTATTCATTGGTAATTGATGCTTAAGGGTGTCAATAGAACTAATGAAAAAAGAAGACAACAACAGTGAAAGATTAACAAGACAAGTTGATCAAATATATTTCATTCATTTAATGATCATTACATGATTTTATACATAACGGAATTATAGAAAATTACTCTAAGGTACTTTTTCCCTCAGCCTTAGAAACTGGCTTCATACCAGCTGGAGGATCATCTAGGGTGTAAGGAGAATTGATGAAGTTGAAGTCTTGAAGTATCCTTCGATTGCTGCTTGGTTGATCTAGAAGATGAGGAGGATGAACAATTTCCTGCTCATCGTAAAGGCCATAGTCCACGAAATACTTGAAAATAGGGAACTGGAGAATTATGTTCACAGGAATCCAATCAACATCCAACCTAAAGGGAAGATATTCAAGGTTCAGCAACCCAGGATCATACCATTTCCAAAAATGATTGTTCTAGTCCACCTTCAGTACCATCAAGCAACTGGTACAGCCATATTTATAACCTTTATTCTGGGCTTGTTTAAACCGCTCATCAAAATTCCCTAAAGCTTCATTGTACCCCTTCATCCAGATTTCCCTAGGATACTTATTGAATTGGAAATTTAACCTATCGACCTGGTGTTGCAACTTCTTCAGCACCCTATCTTTGGCTTATAATTGAGTAGACTGAGTAACAAGCTGCTCAAATTGTGTTTGAAGCTTCTGGGACATTTTAGTAAGGGCTTGGTTTTTTACTTTTAATTGAGCATATTGATTTGCAAGAGTTTGTTGTGTTCTTACCTTATCTGTAGTAGCTCGCTTAGGTTTAGTTCTTGCTCGGGAAGAGGAAACAGATTGGTCAGTTTCAGTGCCTCTACTTCTTCCCTTAACTTAGCATTTTCAGCCTCCAAGAATAAAAACCTTCATCAGTAATAGCAGCAGAAGAAGAGGAAGTCTTCAAGGCATTCAACTCATACCTTAAATTCTTATTCTCCTCCTCCAGTAACTTGGCAATAGCCTTAGCTTCTTCCACTTCACGATTGAGCAAAAACTCTTGTCTTATGAAATGGAAAGCATATGTCTCCAGTTTATGCTCAAAACCCTAGCCTTCGCTTAAATCTTGGTATTTTTGTTTGTGGTCTGCATGAAAAAAGGGCCTTGGATTCCTTATGATCCTCTTGCAATTCCTTAATCATTTCATAGCAAGCCATGTTGTTAGCCACTACCCGATCAAGGAGGCATTTCAGATAAAGGTAGGCTTCCTTAGCTTGATCTGAAACATCTACCCTGAGCAACTTTGATAGCTCTTCCTCAGTCAAAGATAAGTGACCCTATTTAAAGAGTTCATTGCATCTCTGAAGTAGCTCGGTGTCAATTATGGAGAATTGGTCCATTTTATCCATAAACTATTAAGAGCAAGAAAAGTTTTCAATCAACAACAGTATGTGAAATATGGAAAAAAGACAAGAAAATGAGAAGTAAAATTTCTTTTTATTGATAAATTACTGAGTTCAATTACATCAGCATTAAAGAAAAGAAAAATTACTACTGCAAAAAAAAAGTTGCTTAGGTAATTGGTCTACACCTTCTTCATATCTGAAGTAGACCTAACAGGATTGGAAGTAGGATTAGGCAAGGTTGGGTGATCACCAGCTGGAGGAGCAGAGGATTCAATTGTAGCAGTTTGTATTGGTCGACAGATTCCAACACCAAATTGGATTCACTTGATCCCCCGCCATCTTCAATCTACTCATCCATGTTAGGATGAGATCTTAAGTCATGTTTGAGGAGTAGTTTATATTCTTGGGGAGTGCCAACCTCCACTAAGATTACCGACCAACCATTCTTGAAGCATTTTTTCTTCACAAATTCAATATGCATAGAAGTAACTCCAATGGCCTTATCCCAGACCTTATTGAAGGCAGATTCCCTGGCCTTGGCTCTTTTAGCCTTCTCTATAATAATCTTGGCATTTTCATCATCCAATTTTTTTTGCAGATCAGCAACCTCCCCCGAACACTAATAGCATCCTCTTCAGCAGTCTTTATTTTGGACTCCCACTTCTTCTGCTCATTAGCCAATGTTTGTTAGTAGTCAAGAACTGACTTCTTCAACTCGTTAAAGGACTCCTCAACCTCAGTTAAAGAAGAACGTAGAGCATCGTCATTCTCTAATATGTTGTTGAAGTCGACCAAGAACTTCAACAAGAAAATAGAGCAAGTTAGTGTAAAGAGTAGCAAAGAAATGAGTAAAAAGAAAAATAGATGATAGTATTTACTATAGCCAGGCTTTGAGCAACCCTTTCAGAAATTTTTGATCGGGGCATTGCAGAAGTAGCACCTATGTGGTTCGATAATGTACTAGACTTTATCAGTTGTCTAGCCAAACCAGGGTCAAGGTCCACTGGTGAGCCATAAGCATATAAATCAACAAACTCTTATTAGTTGGTGTTGATGGAATACCCTTCTGCTAGCCTAGAAGGGAGACCTCTATTCAGCCACTTGAGATGGCCTTCATCAACTTTCTTAGTTGGGGACTTCTTCCCAACATCCTCCTTATTAGCTGGGGACTTCTTTCCGGCATCCTCTTTGGTATTGGACCCATTAGTATCCTGCTTGAATGAACCAGTGGTAGAAATTTCCCCCAAAATGTTGGGAAACTTCATCTTCCCCATGGTAATAGCAAGTGGTAAATCTGAATCTAAAGAGGAGGGGGAAGTAACAACAAGTTCACCACTTCCAGATACAGTGGCTGAGGATGTGGAGATGGGATCTCGGTCATGATCAATCAGGGGTGAAGGCACTGTAATAATGGGGCGAGCAGTGAAAGAAGTAATGGTATTCCGGTACTGCAACAGATATGAGGTTGATCTAGTATTCTCCTCCCCAATTTTATGGTGAATACCCCAGATGAACTTCAAATCTCTAAGGTTGATATCACTCTCTTTGGGACACTTTATTTTTCGATCAACTGCAATCAAAATTAACAAGGTAAACATAAATATTAGCATTTAGTAGAATATGCAAAGAAAAATAGATAAACAAATACAATCTATCCCATTTCCATTTGATGGGCACCTAGGCCCATGGTACTCAGCATTTCTAGTCATAGGACCATGTTGCCAATTTTTACAATTACTCCATGATCAAAGTAATATCTATTGGAGTCGAGAAGATTAACAACTAAAGCTTTGTTTACAGCCCTAGTTTTTAAATAGTATATGGTGTCACTTGTGACCCCTTTGTAGCAAAAGATAAATTTTGGGGTCCCTATATGGGTGCCATGGAGCTGGTTTAACCTATAAACCCCATTAACCACTCTCCAAGTGTTGGGGGTTATTCTAGGAGGAACGACATCAAAGTGCTGACAAAATTCAAGACAAAATGGGTTTGGGGGAAAACTAAACCCACACTCAGCAATGAAAATGGAAAATAACCAATGGCCCTCAGGCAAAGAAAAAATATCAGTGGGAAGACTAGGAAATTCCAACTCTACCCACGAAGGGATATTCCATTCATTTCTAAATTTTTCTAAGGAGGTTACATAATAAACCATATTCGAAGAAGAAGAAAAAGGGAAGAGAGAAGATTCTTATAAGAATTTTAGGATTTAGCAAGAACTGAAGAATAGGGGAAATGATCGCACAGATAGCTCAAAGAGATAACAGCAAAAAAGTCAAAAAAATTTGAGGTAAGAGACAATCGTGGCTTTTCTCGCTTTTAATAGGTTGCCCCTAAACTGGTGAAGATGGTGATTAAAAGAAGCGTCGATTGAACTGTTGGCGGCTAAATCCAGAAAAGACACATTTGTCCAAAAAGGATTCGTTAAAACTATGGATAATTACAAAAATGCCATACACATTATGAGGTGATAATCAAATCATTAACTTTACAAGCATGGGAAGTCGGTAGCCGACCAAGACTCGAAATTGTTGCCCGAGAAACTTTAAGAGCTAAATGTTCCATACTCTTGTAAAAACCTCAAGAATGAAACATTGGGGGCTTCTGTTGATACCAAAAATTATCCAATTATGTGGACCAATCAGAAATAGACATGTGTTATCCGTCATGACATTATTCCTAGTCAGCAAGGCCCATTTATCATAATGAGTCCAAGAATTTCGACCAACAGTGTAGAATGCCGACCAGCATATAAAAGAAGCCCGATCAACAACAAGAAGATCGACCAACAGGGGCAATAAAACAGCAACAGTTGTATACATTATGAACATTGTACAAATGTAAATGCCTATATTATAAAGGCATTTCATCCTTTAATATTCCAATTCTTGTACACCCTCGGGGGCTATAAATGCATTGTAATCCCTACATCCAGGGGAACAAAATAAGAGATAACTGAACAAACATAAGGCAATATATAAAACAGTGGACGTAGGCTTTTTCATTTAGCCGAACCACTTTAAAAATATTTTGTGTCTCTTATTTACTTATTTATATGTGATCAAATAATTATATATAGTCCAGTTTTTTGCATCAACACTAGTAAAGAAATTATGCTAGCATCATTGAAAACAAAATAAGTATTGAGTAGTAACTTTCAATAATAAAACAAATTAGTCGTGCCTTATAACTGATCTTGACAAAATTTCTCCTACAAAAGAATAGTTCTTGGTGCTAAAAATAATAACTCTAAAAATAAAAGTACCAAAAATTATTCTAAAGGCTTTCTCTAAAATTTCCAATATATAAAATAATGAACCCAAGGGTCTTATTTATTGGCTATGAGGTTAGGTGTTTGGGTTGGAGTAAAAATCCATTTGATTGGTTGTATTTGAGTTAGTAATTATCTCATGGAATCTTGAGAAAAGTTTAAAATAACTGGGAAGTCATTTTTTAATAATTATCCCCAATTTTTTACCTTCTTCACGTCACTATTCACACCACCAACTTTAATTGCATTTTTTACCATCAAAACTTAAAAATCTTATTTTTCATCTGAACTTCAAAGTTATGGGTCTTTTAAAGACCTTTTCAACAAGCTATGGCATCTCAATGATTCGAATGATTTTATACAAAAAATATTTAGTATAGTTGTGTCGACCGTGTCGTGTGGCGACGTATTCAAACAACTTTTGCATATTGATTCCCTTGTTGTCCAAACTTCTGGGGTACCTGTAAAAATACAAAGTTAAAATAATTAATTGAAATTTAGGATCATAAATATTTAAAAAATTACACAATTACCCTTCTTTGCATTTTATCCCCGAAATTCATAAGTTGCTCGTTTTAATAAAAAATCCAATCAAATTTCAAAGAGAACTTTATTTTGCCTAGACAAACATTTAAAAATTATTTTCAGGTCCATAAAATTTTTAAAATTATGATTTCACCCTTTGAGTTATTAAAATTGCATTTTTAATATTCAAACTTGTATGTTTCTTTTTATTTATGAAAATGACTTTAAATGCTCCTAATTTATGATATAACGGGCCTAACAATTTAAGATAGTTTATAAATAATTTTCAAGAGTTTTGAGTAAAATGATATATTTCAAGAAGGCTTGGTACTTACACATTTTATGGAATAAAATGTTTGAAATACCATTTTTCATGTTGAAGATATTTTATGAACAAAGTCTCAAAATTTTATTGTACAATTGGAATTTTGATAAAGATAGAAATTTATTCAAGTTTTGAAGAAACAAAAACATCTTTGGTCTTTAAATGGCATGTTTTTGTAAGTATTGAAAAATTTCTTGAATAAATCATGTGTTAAACTCATTATTTTGAATTTTGGACTTAAAATCCATCTTTTCATGTGTATAAACTTGTAGTATTTTGAAGATGAGCATATAAACAAGTTTAGTGAAGGTTTTAATGAGTTTTAAAATTAAATAAATAAAATAGAAATTTCATCGCTTAAAGTGTGTTAGCAAGTGGAAAAAATGAGATAAGTGTATGTTTTCAAGACTATATGTGATGATAAGGGGAAATGGTGCTTTTCTTGTAAATTAGTCTTAAAATTCTAAATGATATCTTCGATAAAGAAAGTAGTGAAATAAAGAGATTTTCAACTTGAAAAGTATGTAACTCCAAAGTGTGAATAAGTGTTAACGAGTCAAAAATATTTAAGAAGTTAATGTGTGTAACTTAATAATATTTTCTGAAAAACAACACTCGTGAAAATGAAGAAAAAGACAAGTTTGGAAACAAATGGGTAATGTTAATTTTACGTAAAGTTAAATATTTTTATGAAATGAAAATGTTAAAAAAGGTGTTACACAAAATGGTCCTTAATTTATGTGGTTTTGGGGATAAATCAACGCAAGTGTATAAAGGACATGAAATGATGATTTTCAAAGTGTAACACAAGGTGAGGTGAAATTCCCGTGAGAGTGCACTTGCGATCTTAATGGATAATTTTTATAATTAAGTGTCTGGCACACACAAGTCCAAATTTTATCTTATTACCCTAAGCACGTAACTAGGTGACAATGTGGATAAAATTAAGTATGCAAACACGACAAGGCAATTTAAGATTAAAAAAAACACTTTCGGGTAAAATCTTTTTTCAGCAATTTGGAAATATTACAAGACATTCAACTTATAATGCTACTAGATAACCGCCATAAATATAATGCGCTAATCTTCGTAAATCTCTAAAAAAACTGCTTGATTAGGCATAAATATTTCATATATATCCCCTTAATTTCGGTTCTTTTATGGTCCCGTGCAATGTAAATAGATTGAATTTATCTCATATTTATGCTACTAACCCTTTTTGGCGAGTATTTTTTATTTTGTGCATTTCTCATATGTTTTATAGGTATTTCATGCAAGTGAATGCGGGAGAAAAATCGAAATAGTGAAAGAAATAAAGGAAAGAAAGTTGAAGGGCATTTTCATAAATTTTCATCCATAACCCGAAGGAGGATCCAACTGAAAAGTTGAATAGCTTGAAGTCACAAGAATATTGGAAAAATGGTACCGAAATCCGAGCTACAACAAAGAAGTTATGCTCGTTTGAAGTTGAGAAGAAAATCTAGTGGCAGAATTATAAATAAGAGAACTTTGAGCAAACAAGGCATCACTTAGGCGGAGGCTAGGCTAAAAACGGTTCGCCATTAGTCACGCTCTAAAAACATGGCAAAGTTTGTCACACTTAAAAATCGTGACAAATTACCAGAAGTGGTGTTTTTATTTTGGCCTTATTTTTTAGCCTAGAGAGTTTTATGTTTTGAGGACTCTTCTAAACGACTTCCAACATATATATTTAGTCATTAGGGTTCTTTTAAGTATGAAGGGATTGATGGAAAAGCTCATAATCAAGGAGGAACATCTAAGAGAATAATTAACAAGTTTTGCATCATCAATTCAAAAGTTTTTTCGGTTCTTCTTCGAGCTTTGATTTCTTTTTGCATGTTTATGTTCTTAAATCTTGATAACCTTAAATTCCTGCACTTTTATTATTCTTTCATTATTTTTACATGCTTGTTAATGGATTCTTGCGTTATTAACACCATCATGTTTAGTCGCTAGTTCAAGGGTTGGGATCATATGTCCACCATTGATGGGTGTTGAGCTTTGAAAGTTGGGTTTTGGGTGAAAATACATTTAATAAAAACCTCGTGTATTAAAGTTGGAATTTTAAGCGTTTAAATTTGTTTGTCACAAAACGTTAGTATTTATAGCGATATTTTGAAACTAATCTATTTGTGACCATATTCGAACGAAAGCTTAATCTATCATTGTTAGATTAATTATCTTCATGTTTGATGTTTATAATCAATTGAATATGCTCGGTTAAATGTTTTAAAACCAAAATTCTTGATATGCGTTGTCTAGCCCATGGTGGGGATGTCATCCTCATCCCATTTTCTTAACATTTGTTTAGTTTAATTTTGTGTAATTAACTTTTTTGTCCTTTTCTCCTTCACCGTCATCATCTTTTACACTTTTATTTGTGAAGTAATAAATCGATTAAAGTCTATCACACATTCCCTGTGGATTTTCGATACCCGAACTAGACGCTATACTTTACAAGAGTGTAGTTAAAGTTTAGGTTTTTTTGTATTACGATCCAAAGTCGATA
The DNA here is from genome assembly GCA_949130495.1 of Sambucus nigra. Taxonomy (NCBI): domain Eukaryota; kingdom Viridiplantae; phylum Streptophyta; class Magnoliopsida; order Dipsacales; family Adoxaceae; genus Sambucus; species Sambucus nigra. The sequence continues at coordinate 591,169,083 of OX422210.1, forward strand.
ACAACGATTAGCGTATTTACACGAACGCTCGGTTTTCGCCACATCAAAATGGTGTCGTTGTCGGGGAATATTTTGTTATAGATTTTAATTAAATTATTGTTTTGTAGTATATTTTTCCTTTCTATTTGTATTTTTTGTTGTAACCTTTTTTATAGGCTTGCATATTTGAGCACCAAAAAATACTTAATTCTCGACCGCACACCTTTCTACGTGGATTTCCCATCTACAAACTAGTCGATAATAATGTATTTTTATAGTGATTTCGATAATTATAATGGTTCATATGGGAATATTTCTTAAACTTTTTATTTTCATCCACCTATTAATGTGTGTGAAGGCCTTCGAATTATTAATAATGAAAGGATTGAAAACAAATATTGGGAAGAAAATCGTTTTGGGGAGCAAGAGTTAAATGCATTATTTAAATTCAATGATGATTTTTCTTCCAATATTTTTGAAGTTGTAGAATGTTTTCAACCAAATGAGGAATCCGAGATTCCAGAGCCAAGGAAGCCTACTTTGAAAGAAACCATGCTTCTTTTCACCCAAAGCGTGGATAACACTATTGTGTTGGTTTGGAAATTGAAGCATTTTGCAAAGAGTTTAATTCTTTTCCGGAAAACAAAGAGGAGGCTGAGACTTGTGTTTCGCCTCTAATTTTTTTAAGAACATCTCATTAAAATTGAGTCTTTCTCCATTGAAACTCAATCTATAAGTGATGATGAATCACTTGAGATTGAATTTATTTCATCACTATTTTTGTTCTCCATTTTTGAACCATTACAACTACTGTTAGATTCCTATGAGTCGGTTGAAAACTTTTAAATGTTTAAACCTTTTACCGACAAGGATTCTTTACTTGGATTATTTTTTCAAGATGGGTTCTTCCTTTTTGTGTCTCGCTTCCCATTCTTCTTGAAAAAACTTTGGTGATGGTTCATTTATTCGCCTTACACATGCCTTTCGTTATTCAAATAGAATTCCTATTTTTCGGGAGGCATGCATGAAAATGAGGGTACACCGATCATCCCTCAAAGTCAAATCGTATTTTGGGTGGACCTCAAAAATTTTGACTTGTAGTGTATGGTTTATTAGAAGTTCAAATTGTAGGTTGTAAATATTTGGGTTTTTTTCTTTCTTTCTTTTCCTCTCTTTTCTATTATAGTCTATTGTAATTAGTTAAAGTTATTTTTATTCTTTTTTGTTATGCTTGTATCTAAAATGTTTTGTAGATTCAATGGACTTGTACTTATCGTGGATCGCTCCATTTTGGTTAATATCTTTCTTTTCCTCTCTTTATATTGTATTCTTGATGCGCATGGAGGACAATGCAACATTTAAGTTAGGGGGTGTGGGATATTCTTCTCATTCATTTTTAAGTTCCATTGATTTGATCACATGTTATTAATAAAGAATGCTTTTGTCGAAAAAAATATAAGAATCAAAAATATTTTTCTTCAAAATAAATAAGAATTGGAATTTAAAACCATTAAAAATGTCATGATGTTTTTTAAAGTTCCGATATGAAGAAAAAATCAAGAGTACTAAGCCAAAATTGACCAAAGATGGAAACTAAGCGAAAATTGACGCCTTAAGGAATAAATGTGGAGATTAATTAACCCGGTGAGATTTTGAGCCTATCGATTTTTTGAGTAATTAAATCAATTCGAGTTAATGGTTAACTCAAAGTTATTTTAGCATTTAAAAAAGTTGTTGAAGATATTTAGTTCTTTGTTTTGATAGGTTATGGGAAAAAGTGAGATTCGTCTTAAAAACGTGCCAAAAATATCGCTAAATTAAATATAATCTCGGGATGCATATGCTAAAATAATGAGTAATTCGGATAATGAAGTTAGGCCCTCATTTATTTACCCAAATATATTAGCCATACAATGTTGTGAAAATTTATTTCTTTGCAACTCACTTTTGGACTAATAAATTTCCATTTTCGTTTGCAACCCAGAAAAAACACTTAGCTCGGAATTATGAAAACCAAAACTACAGAAGTAAGTCCAACTAGTGCAAAAAAGGGGCAAGAAAAATAGAATAATTCTCAACAAAAATAGAAAGAAAGGAAAAATGAGCAAAAAAAGTAGAAACGGAAAAGAAAAATGAGAAAAAGACTGGAAAAAAAAGCATTAACGGACATCGTAAGAAATTTTCCAATTTCAAATTTCCAAACCATTCCTATTTTTTGCCCAATACATCTTAAGCCCAAAAAAGTCATAACAGAGTCCAAATAACGAAATTAGTTACCGCGTGGAGACCTAAGACATGAAAAGATAATGAGAGAAATTCATTGGTGCGAATAAAAGTTTATGTTTCCCATTTTTCAATAACCGTATTCTGATGATGAGATCTTTTCACTGTACAAATTTTGTCTTTTAAATTTTTGAGCGTGAATTCGCGTTCCATTGCATTTAGTCCTCTAAATCATGTATACTGGGAGAAAATAGTCACATTCTGAGTGATTCGTTTATGAGAGTATCCGTAAGAAATTGAACCAAAATTATTTTTTTAAAGTAACGTAATGATTAATCAATAGAAGTCAGCAGTTTAATTTTTGACTTCGCACACACCCTACAAATTGAGACTCTTGAATATAAATTTATGGTGACTATTTTTGGGGAGTTTAAATTGTACAATTTTTATGTATTTTTATTTTTCTTTGAGTCGAGAAACGAATTTTGTGGGTATATTCATTGCAAACCCTAACGAGACACCACTCATCCTACTAGGATAGCCTAGGGGTTTAACAGCTTGTTGCATATGCTAAATGCAATCGCTTGCCTGCGAAAGAGGTATCCTATCACATTAGTTGTTTAGAAGTTTCTTTAACTCATACTCTTATTCTTTTACATTGCTCGGGATGCGCAGTTCCTTTGTGGTCTCGTACGGTGTAAATATACTAATTTTATCTCATATTCATGATACTTATCCTTTTTGGTGAGTATTTATTATTTTTTATATTTCTCATGTGTTTTAAAGGTGTTTCATGCAAGTGAATGCGGGAGAGAAATCAAAACAGTGAAGCAAACAAAGGAAAGAAAGTTGAAGGGCATTTGCGTAATTTTTTAGCCATGACCCGGAGGAGGAGGCAATTCAAAATTTGAATAACTTGAAATCACTAGAATAGTGAAAAAATGGCATCTCAATTCGAGCTACGGTGAAGAAGTTATACTCGTTTGAAGTTGAAAAGAAAATCTAATGGCAGAATTATAAATAAGAGAACTTTGAGCACATAATACATCACTTAGGCACAGGCTAGGCCCGAACCGGTGGGCAAACCAGTTCTCCTCTCCACTAGTCACGCTCCATAAATATGACAACAAAATTCACGCTTAAAAATCGTTACAAAATACCATAAGCAAGATTTTTATTTTGGCCTTATTTTTTAGCCTTGAGAGTTTATTTTTTGAGAACTCTTCTAAACGACTTCCAACATATATATTTAGTCATTAGGGTTCTTTTAAGGAGGAGTGTATAGATGGAAAAGATCTTAACCAAGGAGGATAATTAATAAGTTTTGCATCATCAATTCAAAAGTTTTTTCGGTTCTTCTTCAATCTTTGATTTCTTCTTGGATGTTTATCTTCTTAAATCTTAGTAGCCTTAAATTCCAACACTTTTATTATTCTTTCATTATTTTTACCTGCTTGTTAATGAATTCTTGCGTTGTTAACACCATCATGTTTAGTAGTTAGTTCAATGGTTGGGATCATTTGTCCACCATTGATGGGTGTTGAGCTTTGAAAGATAGGTTTCGGATAAAAATGTATTTAATTAAAAGTTCATGTATTAAAGTTAAAATACAAGCGTTTAACTTTCATTGCCATGCAACATTAGTATTTATAGCGATATTTTGAAATTAATCTTTTTTTGACCATATTCGAACGAAAGTTTAATCTTTCACTGGTGGATTAATTTTCTTCATGTTTGATGTTTATAATCAATTGAATATGCTCGGTTAAATGTTTTCAAACTAAAATTCCTTTATATGCGTTGTCTAGCCCATGGTGAGGGTGTGATCCTCATCCCGTTTTCTTAACTTTTGTTTAGTTTTAATTTTGTGAAGTTAACTTTTCTTTATTTCTCATTCACCATCATCATCTTTTACACTTTTATTTATGAAGTAATAAATCAATTAAAGTCTATAAAACATTCTCTGTAGACTTTCGATACCCGGACTAGTTGTTATACTCTACAACAGTGTAGTTAAAGTTTAAGTTTTTTTGCATTGCGGTCAGAAGTTGATAACAATGATTAGCGTCTTTACACAGACTCCCAGTTTTCGCCACATCACTAATGAGTCCAGAGAAGCTCACACGCGGTCTTCCATGCTTGGTATCCACCGATCGACCTTTATCTTTAGCAGTGAATTCCCTCGGGTATCACAAGTCCGTCACGGAGATGCCTTTTCCACAAAGGTGATGAAAGGATACAAAACTTTCTAGGGTTTAAACGAATTCACAAGAATGATTTTCAGGGTGTATTTTATGAACTAAAAAGTGTTTTGGAACACTAAATAATAAAGAACTTTCGTAAAAGATATGCAGAAATGAATCTGGTTGAACACGAAACACGTATTTATAGGACATTTACAAATTTTGAGGCGGTGGACTCGTTTGAACGAAATTCAAGTCTCGTTCAAACGATAAATTCATCTCGTTTGAACAAAATAAAATATCATTTGAACGAAGAAGCAACCTCATTTGAACAGGTTTCAAACGACCTTCTGATGAGTCAAAACAGTATGCCCTCGATCAAAGCACATTCGATAAAACTTCTAACGAGCCTACTAACGAAATCACAATCTCGTTTGAACGAGATGTAGGTTTAAAGTAAAATATTTTCATTTTCAAAAATTAAAATTCGTGTTCGTTTTTTATAAAAATAAACATCCCAAAAAGAAATTTTGTAAATTAATTTAAACTCCAAATTGCTTTATACCTATACGGGATATCGAGAAGTCTTCAAACTTATTGATGATTGAGTTCGATTCGTCTTGACAATAGGTGATGATTTGTAATGGGATACGCTAAACTAGCTTAAAATATAAAAAGGCATATACTATGAATAATATTAGAAACATTTATCCTACAAATCTCCCTCTTTGGATATTACGGTACAAAACAAACAAACATAAACGAAAACCAAATTAAATCAAAAATCTCATATGACAAAAATCCTAACCCTCAAATGGAATGACATAAGTCTATTTTTCTTCAAACTTCTTCTTCTTCCCTTTGGAAAACTTTTTCTTCATCCGATGTGTCTTAAATTTCGCTTTAAGTACCTAAACGCGTGAGATAAAAACATATACCTCATAACGCATCGATTTTGAAATAAGATAGATCTTTTAAATAAATTCTCCCCCATAAATCAAACTCATCATCTTAATTTTCTCTCCCCTTTGTTTTTATCCGAAATAGACAAATAAGTAGAAACGTAAACATGAAATACGAAGCATCACGTAAAAGATAAGATATCATCACAAAAAGATATAAATCAAGCATGTGTAATGATCATCTCAAAGGCAAACACAACCAACTATTTTTGAATTTTTTCAATTTTTCCAAAGAAAATGTAAAACTTACCAATATAACATTCAATACCATATATATTATATGCAAAATATATCAACGAAAATCGAGCACACACATATAGGTATAAATTACCACAAAACATGAAAACACACACACACGCAAGCTTTATACACTAGCATAGTATCGATGTGTCTAAAGATGTGGGTTGGAATGAATGGGTGTGAACTAGACCAAATGAATTATAAAAACAATAATATATGTTCAAGAAGTTTTAATTGACCACAAAACTTTACCAAACTAAGATTTTGCCTAAAGTGAGAAATAAAGTTAAACTTAATGAACAAAACAAGTGCAATGCACATAAGCCTAGATTATTGACGATTCTACAAATCAATAGCATCATGACAAAATAAGCATAACTAGGAATAATTGTGCAAAGTAGTTGATCTTCAACTAAACTCCCTCAAAAGATAAACATAATCATTCTTTATTTTCTTTTGATTTCTTTTAAATGATCAATCAAACTAAACTATGTTGGCCCCTTTTTAGTAGATTTTCTATGTTTTTATTGCCTTAATTTTTTCTTGGGACTTTTTCAAACGGTGGCTTTCATGCAAAGTCAACCTGCCTTTTTCAGCCCTTTTTCGTGTACAGTCATATTTCTTTTTTAATACTTAAACCAAAAACGCTCGCGATTAACGGTTCATACATACACAAATCCCCCATAATCACATAAACATGCAGATGAAAAAATCAATGGGAGAACATCTCACCAAGTTCAAATGTACATGGTAAAGTTAAAATATAACAAGCTCAACCGTGTGTGTGCGGAGGCACATACAAAGTCGAATCTATAAAGCAAATCATGTTCAAAACTGTAAGGACAAATTTTCAAATAGTGTCAATTTGTATGTATTGGCATTATTCCGGACAAAAAGCACTTTGAGTTATAGGATAGATTTTACTTGTCACGATTCCCATTAAGTCTGTGATGTTATATTGAAGACTTAGCGGCCAGGCTCCAAAGATAAATCAAGTTGTAGTTTTGGTGCAGGTTTCACGTCTTCACTTGGTTTTCATATGATTCTCTCAAGTATGGATGCATATTGGTTTGTGGATACTCGGTAAATATTTTCTAAGGATGTTATTTTATTTAAATCTGAGTTTAAAATGTTTTTATAATGATTTTTCTGAGATAATTCTTGTTTAGAGTTATATGAAACTTTTCCTTGAGTTTTGATGGTTCAAACAACTTTAACAGTCATTCAAACGACATCGTGTTGTCATTTAAATGACATAGTATTATCATTCTAATGATATGCTCATATGGTTTGAACAACTGGTTGGTTTCGTTCTAAGGATGCGCCACCTCAAAGTTTTTTACTTAAGGCATATTTGGCTCAAAAAAATAGGTATACAAAACATACAGAATTACACAGAACCCATACGTTTTCTACATTTGTTTATCAAAGGTTTTCAAAGATAAAAATTTCCTTTGTGTTTACAATATCCGATTTTAAATATCATATGTTATAGAGATATTTTGTTTGCACCATTATTTCATTCTTCATCATTCGAAGAACTTGTTTCGTGTGGTGAACTTTGTACTTACTGATTGATGATTGCTGACTGTATGGTGGATACCGAGGTACGCGTGGACTTGTGTGATGTGAACCTAGCATAGGTGGACTCTTGCGTTGCACTGCAGAGGAGCGGTTGAAGAGAAGGATAGGCGTCAAGACTTATGGGGATCGAGTCATTGAGTAAAACTGTAATCTTCCTTTGTAAAACTGTATCATAGTGAAGGTTTGGCTTGGGTAGTCCGAGGTTTTTCCCCATTGTGGTTTCCTCTTACATCAGAGTATTTTTTTATAATTAATTACTTTATCTTGCCTATATCAATGGATGCACACTTAGGTATGAATTTCGGTATTTATTAAGGTTTTAGAACACCTATTTTTTTTATGGGTCGAATTATGATTATTACAAGATGCATATGATTTGTGCACTTTAAGCCATAGATGAGCGTGTTTGGTTAGCAATTGAAAAAGTATGGACACCACAAGTAATGAGATAGGGTGAGGTCACACACTTAAAACCTGTTGAATTATGGACGGAAGCCGAACACAGACTTGCACAATACAATTCTAAAGGTTTAAATGTTATTTCTTCGTCTGTCACACCAAAAGAGTATAATTGTATTATGATGTGTGAGATGTAGAAAGCGGCTTGGGATGTCCTTGCACTCACTCACGAGGGAACTAGGACAGATAGGGCGTCAAAACTCCAAAACCTCACCACCCAATTTGAGACGATAAAGATGTTAGAGAGTGAGACGTTTGATAAGTTTTACGCTAGATTGTCCCCTATTGTCAACTCGTCATTTAACTTGGGAAATAAAATACCCAATAACCGAGTCACAAAGAAAAAATTAAGGTCATTTCCTAGTAGATTTGATCCAAAGGTTACCGTTTTGAACTCCTTGGGTTTACTTGACTCAACGAAACTTGAAGAGCCTGTAGGTGACCTACAAACATATGAGCTTGACATGTTTATCGAGAAAACAATGCCAAATAAAGAAAGTGGCATCGCTAAGAAAGACCAAAAGGAGGAAAAAAAGTTTTAGAGGATGATGAATCTCACATCGATTTCGAAGATGTAGCCTTGTTGGCAAAGAAGTTCAAAAAGGGTTTTAAGTTTCGGAAGTAATCGAAAGATACCAAAAGACTTGACAAATTCAAGAACAATAAGACCGATCACGTCCCTAAGAATTGAAGTAAGAATGATAAGAGGGATGAGTTGGATAGGTGTTTTGGTTGTTAAGGTTATGGTCATAGGGTAGCGGAGTGCCCCACTAAACTTAAGAAGGAGGGAAAGAAACCGATTGCATATAACACTACCCTTAGTGATAGTGAATCGAAAAAGGGAGAGGATACCCCCATTGAGCGTAACTACATTGCATTCATGGTTTGTCATGTGAGTGACGATGATAAATCTTCTCATGAAGATACTCATGTGAACGACACTTTCGAGTCCATAGTCTGTAAGTCCCAAATGAGTGAGGGTGAAGAGAGTGAAGATGAGGATGTCGAGGAAAGAGAGTTGAAAGTTACCTTCCGTGAATCATATGAGGAAAAGGTGAAGGTGGAAAAGGTAAACTTGAAGTTGCATGCTAAGTTGAAAGAACATGTCGTAGAAAATAATGATGCATTGATTAGGGATCTTAGGGCACGGGAGAGGACTCTTTGGGAGAAACTAGAGTAATTTGAGGGTGAGAGAGATAGTTTTTGTGGTTTGATGGAGGCTATGAAGAAGGAGATTCTATACTTTAAGGAGTCTAGGAATTTTCCAGAGTCTAGGATTAGTGAGCTTGAGGAGAGATTGATAGATTTGAGTAAGGTCAAGTTTGTGTGACACCCCGCCTAATTAAACCTTGGGTGATCAAGCCTTAATTTAATTTAAAACATGTTCCTTAAATGGTTCATTCTTAGCATCACTGTTGAAAACTTTTTAGTTACTAACCAACTAAGGGAAATTAAGTTAGTGCCAAATTTTATCTTCCTTAAACAGATAAAATAACTCATGCGGAATAATATAATAAGCAGTACTAAACCAATCATCATAAATAACTGAATGAAATAAAGTCTCGCCAAAAACCACGGCTGAAATAAAAATAAATCCAAATCCAATATATCAGAATAACTACAAATGTAAAGATTGGACAACATGTCCCCAAACTGAGAGTATTACAACTGAGATCCTACACTAGATCTGAAAGAAAAGAATTGTCTAAGCAAGCCCTGCAACATCCACATGTGCTGCAGCTCCAAAATCCCTGGAATGAAGTCATGTTGGGTGTCCCTGTGGCTGGGCACCTAAAAGGTTTTTAAAAAGATTTTACATAGCAAGAGTTAGTACTCAAAACATTTAAAAAAATATTTACAAGCAGTTATCACAAATATGAGTTATTGATTATACATGTTAAGATTTCGTACACTCTTTTGAGTTACCTCATCCCTCTCCTATAGTGCACGCCTAACGTTGGTACTTAGTCCATCTAGGTATACTATCCAAGCTAACTAAACTAGAATACTCCACTGGACTTATCTACTCTTTAAGTCTCCATATCATACACGCGGTATTTTAATAGTCCATATCTCATATGTGATATACGTAGATAACTTATTCATCTCTTGTTATCTTTATTCTTTTTATAATTAAGTCTCACTCCTTAATTATTACTAAAATATTATCGGTCCATCTTATTATCTACTATCTCATGTCAGTAGATTATACATGCAGTATACAATTATCACACGACATATATTAAATATTAGTTATCACTAATATGTCCTTATAACACACATAAAGGACTCTTGGTTCGTAATGATTCATGGACCCCAAGTAAGAGTTGGTTCGGAATAATACATCGACCTCAACTATTTATATATACACATATTCTGGTTCAGAACTCTTTCATCACGACACCAGTTTTAAGGTTTGGTTCGGCATTTCTCATCGACCCCAAACATATAATACTCTATGTTAGTTAGGAATGTATCATCGACCCTAACATAATTAATTTAGGTATAATTTTCTTAACGTAAAAGTTCATACAATTCAGTAGGTACACACCCGACCTATCAATCATGTTCGTACGTAATATTTTATTCTCTTATATTCACCGTACTTGTTAATTTATGATTTATTTCACTATCGCATTTAATTGAGTCTATGCACTACTCTAAGGGCCCTAGTTACCCCTCCAATTAATTCAGTAGTTAATTCGTCTCTACCCAACTGATAATTATTTTGAATTCATGTTAAATCTCTTTGTAACTTAAATTCACCATTTTCGATACTCGACCCGTTCGTTCTATGCTTATCAATTCATTTTCTAAGTCCTTTTCTGAATGACTATGATGGGTCTTAACTCTCTACCTACTGGTCTTTGACAAGTCCTATGATAGGTATAAAATCACTCTAAACTTCCCCATAAGTGACGGACATCAAAGAAAATTCACTCAATAAGATTTTTTAGGAAACAGCAGGGGTCGATCGATCGACCTTCATCATCGATCGATCGGCTGATAAACATCGATCGATCGATCTTCATAGTCGATCGATCGACCGTTCTGGTCAGCTTCATCCTGTTACGTTTTTCTTAAGTTTTAACCACTCAAAACTCCATTAAACCTTCTGGAACCCTCTACCAATATCACCAATTAGTTTATATATGAATAGAGACTATTCCTAACATTAATATATCATCAAATCTCTACGAAAATCATCCAAGAACCACAATTATCCTTAACTTCTCAAAACCCTAGATATATGATTTCTTTATTTTAAATCATCACATACCCAGATTTATATTTCGTAATAGAAATCAGATTTCTTCTGTAATAAATCCTCTATAGGTGTAAATTTAACTACATGCAAGTCATATCCCAAACATGTATTTAAATCAAATCTTTCTTCAAGAATTATTCACAAAACCATTTATTCTACTCATCTTATGCAGGGATATTATAACTCAGATTTAAATGTTGTAAATAACAACTTGCCTTGTTTTAGAGATGATCTGATTTCGTGGTTGTTGTAGAGTTTGATTGTGTATCCCCTTCAATCTTCACTCTTCAATTGGTTGAGTTTCAAGAATTTCTTTGAATCTCTCACCCTTCTCTTTTTATGCTTTGAGAATGACTTATCTTTTCTCTCTAATGGTCTATCCGTGAGTTATGAGGTTTCTAACCCTAACCCATTATTTAATCAGATGATAAAAGACTCCAAAATTCGTAGGTCTTCCCACTCTTATAATTTAAAAGATCAAAATGCCCCTGAATGGTCCCGACTTAGCCCAAAAATGTCCCGGGACCCAACTAGTACCCCTGGGTATACTATTTTGACTATTTTGACCCTTTTGGAGCTAATCGTGACCTCTAAATTGTCATTTGAGTCTCTCATATGATATTTCTTATCTCGACCTCTCGTTAGCCCATGTTTGGCTCTCGGTTGAGCTTTAAATCATATACGTCCATATCACTCGTTATGACGTAAGGTAAATTCATGAGTTATTCACAAGTCATTTTCAGTAAATTGACTTATAATATTAAATCATCCCATTTAACATTTAGATCATCTTAAATTTCTCTACTCACGTAATTTAAATATAAGGTCACATTAAATTACTCAACTCACGTAATTTAAATATAAGGTCACATTAAATTACTCTCTCACGTAATTTAAATTCCTTGGCCCAATTTAAATATAAGTTCCGTATTTTCTATTTAATCGCTCCATTAATTAAATTCTAAATACCTAGAAATACGTGGTATTACAGTTTGATTGGAGTCTAGGTCAAAAAAGTTGGATAGGATTTTAGGCACCATCCAAATCAAAGATGATAGTTGTGGTATAGACTTCGATGATCGTATTGATCCCATTCCCAAAGCCAATACCATACGTGTGAGAGAGCCATCTAGGAACGCTAGAAGAAGTTCATACTTAGGTAACATTCCTCATCGTGTTTACACTTGCACTCATTGCGGTAGGAAGGGTCACCTTAGGTGTTATTATTATGACCTTAAAAATGTTCCTAGCAAGTTTAAGAATAAAGTAGTTTCGATTCCCCAAACCCCCATGCGTCGTTATACACCTACTTGGGTTAGGAAATCGGACTTAGAGGCTTTAGGAATTAAACTTCACGACTCTCATTTGCTTGCACATGATTCTTCTCATGATATCTCTTATAGATGATTGTGTTAGTATGTTTGTCATACGCTAGTCTTGCTTCATAATATATCGTTGCTAGTGCTATGACATGTTTATCTCTTTGTATTATATTTTTTCCATTTACTTGAAGTCTTATTGGAAAAATACTAAAATATTTTTGAAAAATAAAAAAAGTTTTTTTAGGTTAAAAATAGTTTTGAAAAAAAACACAAAAAGATTTTCGATTTATTTTTGTATCATGAGTTTACACTTGATATGGCATATTGGTGTACTTGGACACCCTTCATTCCATGTTTCCACGTGAATAGTACATTTGGGCATGATTTTGAATGCAAAGATTGATCTTAACCATTGATTTCAATGGAGTTGTTTTGAAGTTAACTCAAATTTAGATTCGACTATGTGTACGCAATTGCACACATGCACGAGCTTAATTGAATATTTAACTTCTTATGCATACTTGAGTTTGATGAGACGTTCTCCTGTCAAATTTTATCATCTATGCACATATTAGACTTAGGAGGAGTTATTCATGTAAGAATCGTTGCCCATGAGGATTTATATTGCATATTATAAAAAATGATGAGTGTGCACTAGAAGGGGCTGCGAGGGGAATGTGAACTCATTGTGAAATCCATCGTTTAAAAGGGCCTAAGAAAACAACTTAAGGTAATAAAAAGAAACATATGCCAAAAATGAGTCCCATAAGAAATCTCTAAAAAGTGAATTAGATCTTCAAAAGAAAAAGATGAATAAAAATAATTATGAATTATGAGGGAGTTTTAGTTGAAGATCGATGGATTTGCACAAATAAGTCCTATGTTGAAAAATTCGTCTTATGACGCTATTGTTTGTGGAATCGTTAAAATTATAGACTTGTGTGTGTGACACTTGTTTTGTTCATTAAGTTCAAGTTTAATTGTTACATATGGATAAAACGTAGTTTAATGATATTTAACGGTCAATTAGAGCTTCTTAAACGTATCTTTATATTTGAATTGTGATTCATTTGTGTTAGTTATAGCCCTTCATTTCATTCCATGTTTGAGCACATTGATGCTATGTTAAATTGTTAATGCTAAACTCACACGTTTTTGTTTTTTAGTCTGTTTTGTTTCTGTTTTCATACATCCAATTACTTTTACCAGATAATTTTTTCACTGAGAAAATGTTACATAAATTTTGAGCTAGAATTGAGAATTTGATAAGTCGTTAGAATGACTTTGGGCTATCGTTTGAACGACAAGTCCCTGTCATTAGAAGGATCGATCAAATGATGTATCAAATGAGCTACAGTCAATGTCAGGTATTTCGTTAGATGGACCTTTCAAACGACATCACAATGTTTTGGGTCATTAGTTATATAAACATTGAACGACGTGCTTCAGTCGTTTGAATGACCTTGCATTGTCGTTTGAATGACCTTTTTGAACTTTTGGCTCTTCGATCTGTTTTTGTACCTGCTTGATCCGTATTATGATTTTACACTTATTTGGTACTTTTGGGTTATTTTGGACAGTTTATATGCAGTCAATATTGATTATTCATGCTTCGATGCATACAGTGTATTGATTTTAGTCACATCATTCCTTATATTGATGACTTCATCTTTGTGACTATTTGTCAGCTATGATATGAGATATTCTGATTCATTTTATCTTGTTTCTCATGTTTATCTAGATATGCTTATCATGTTATATTCATGCTAGATATACATTTATATGTTTATTTGTCTCACCAATTGTCTATTCGAGACAAAAAGGGGGGAGAGATAAATATGGGATGCAGGGGGAGATTTTTTTGTTAGTAATTTGATATTGATATCATATTGATTATATATCATTTGTTCCTACATACTTCACATGGTATTTATTCATTTCATGTGTGTAGTAATTCTTCAGCGATTCAAGATTCAAAATTTTGCGACTACATCACATTGAGGCAGTTCATGCTCGTCGATCGTCCTACATTTGATAGTCCATGTCATGTATTTATTTTTGGGTTTCATGGGATGGGTTATAGGTCATTCGGCTTGACGACCCGACTTAGGTATTTTACTTTTTCGATTTTGTGTCGGAATAGCCAAAGGGGGAGATTTGTAAGGAGAAATTTCCAAATAGTGCCAATTTGTATATATTGGCATTATTTCGGACAAAAACCACTTTGAGTCATACGATAGATTTTACTTGTCACGATTCCCATTAAGTTTATGACGTTGTATTGAAGACATAGCGGCCAAGATTCAAAGATAAATCATGTCGTAGTTTTGGTGCACGTTTTCACTTGGTTTTCCTATGAATCTCTCTCAGGTATGGATGCAAATTGGTTTATGGATACTCGATAAATATTTTTCTAAGGACATTATTTTTTAAAATCTGAGTTTAAAATGATTTTTTTGAGATAATTCTTGTTTTGAGTCTTATGGCACTTTCACTTGAGTTTTGATGGTTCAAACGACTTTAACAGTCATTTAAACAACATCATACTATCATTAAAACGACATAGTATTCTCGTTCTAACGAGATGTTCATAAGGTATGAACGTTTGGATGATTTCGTTCTAACAACGTGTTGCCCTAAAGTTTTGTATTTTAGGCATATTTTGTTCAGAAAAACCGAAGTACAGAACATACAAAATTATACAAAACCCATGCATTTTTTACATTTTTTTACCAAAGGTTTCCAAAGCTAAAAACATCCTTTGTATTTACAAGATCTGAGTTTACATACCATATGTTATAGAGATCTTGTGTTTGCACCATTTATTCACTCTTCATCATTCAAAGAACCTGTTTCGTGCGGTGGACTACATACTTATTGATTGACGATTGTTGGCTGTATCGATGGATACTAAGGTACGCATGGACTCGTGTGCTATGGACATGATGTAAGTGGATTCCTACGGTGCACTGTGAAGGAGCGGTTGAAGAGAAGAAGAGGCGTCAAGACTTATGGGGATCAAGTCGTTGAGTAAAACTGTAATCTTCCTTTATAAAATCGTATCAAGTCGTTGAGTAAAACTGTAATCTTCCTTTATAAAATCGTATCATATTGATTGTCTAGCCTGGGTCGTCCGAGGCTTTTTTCCTGTTGTAATTTCCTTGTACATCGGCGTGTTCTGTGAGCATTCTTTACTTTATCTTGATCATACCACTAGATGCATGCTTAGGGATTATGAAGATAAATTTGGCTTAATTGAAATTGGTTCACAAGATTATTGCTAAACAAAATTGGAAAAAGGATTTTTGGAAAGAAAATTTATTTTCACCTAAAGGACACACATAGAGGGACCATCATGTTTTCCAATACATACAAATTGACACTATTTGGAAATTTGTCCTTATAGATTCAGGTCCATAAACATGGTTAAGATCAATTTAAGTATCTAAAGTCATAACCAAATGTCATAGCCACATGGAAATTGCGGAGTGAATTGGATTCAAACACACTAATATGCCACACCAAATGTGTAAAACTAAACTACATAAAAATCGAAAATCAATTTATATTTTTCAAAAAAAAATCTTTCTCTATTTTTAAAAAATGACTCAATAAAAGAAAAATATAATACAAAAAGTACACGTGTCATGACACTAGCAAATATGTATCATGAATCACAACTAAAGTATAACAAATAAAATCATGCAAGCAACCATCCATAAAATATAGCAAGTGTAGAATCATGTGCAAGCATGTGAGAATCAACTGGCTAATATCTAGCTCCTCCAAAATGGATTTTCTAACCCAAATAGATGTAAACTCATCGGGATTCGGGAACCAAGGAAACTATAGACTTAAACTTCCTAGGACCTCTTCCAAAATCATAATAAAAACACCTAAGGTGACATTTCCTACCATAATCTCAACATGTATAAACGTGAGGAATGTTACCTATGGGTTAACCTTTTCTAACGTCCTTGAATTTGTTTGACCCTCTAAAATAAACAAAGGTCTTAGCTTAGACATTGGAAGGACAAGAAATATGTGATCCAGAGTCATTACTATCAACACTACTCGAGTCTTTTAAATCATCTTTTAACTTCAAAATTTTATAATCAAGCAAAGAATATGACTCTTCCAATTTTAGGGACTCCTTCTTCATATGTTTAGTCATTCCTAGAAGGCTATCTCTCTCCCCCTCAATGTGAGCGAACTTATCCCTAAGAATCTTCTCGTGTGCCTTAAAATAATTAATGAAAACACAATCCTAAATAGCACATACATTAACCCTAGAATTTTTTAAGTCCTCTAATTTTTTCTCTCAAAATCGGACACTATCATCACTCTCTTTCTTAGACAATTATAATTTTTAAAATCGCGGTCCATGTCCACATGTTTCTCACAAAATAAATTGCTTTGATTTTGTACAGTTTGCAAAAGATCCATAGTGGATTTAAAACGAAAATTTTCTTTTTCAAAAATTTCAATTCTTTTAGCAAACTTTAAATTCAAACGATATAAATCGTCCTAACTATGGGAATCCATTGAGAGAAAAATAAAACCACCCAAAAAGAACTAAACAATGATCTAACAAAATAACTTAGTGCAACCCTCTCTGATACCAATTTGAGAGTCCAGTTGCGATCTTAATGAATAATTTATATATATCTGGCAAACGCAAGTCCAAATTTTATCAAATTATCCTAAGCACGCATCTGGGTGACAAAGTGGATAAAATTAAGCATGCAAACACGACAAGGCAATTTACGGGGAAGAAAAAAACCTTTCGAATAAAATCTTTTTTTAGCACTTTAGAAATATTACAAGACAGTCGACTTACAATACTACTTGATAGCTTCCACAAGTAAAATGTGTTAATCTTCGTAAATATTTAAAGAAAACTACTTAGTCGTGAGTAGCCAACATGCGGCCTTCCATGATCGGTATCCACTGATTAGCCTTTATCTTCAGCAATGAATTCCCTTAGGTATCACAAGTCAGCCATTGAGATGCCATCTCCACAAAGGTGTATGAAAGGATAAAAAACTTTTTAGGGTTTAAACGAATTCACAAGAATGATTTTCAGGATATAGTTTATGAATTAAAAAGTGTTTTGGAACATCAGACAATAAAGAACTTTCGCAAAAAATATATAGAAACGAATCTGACAAAAGTCTATGAAAAATTGAATACGAAATAGGTATTTATAGGAAGTTTAAATTTTGAGGCGGCAGACTCGTTTGAATGACAAATGCATCTCATTTGAATGAAATACAATCTCGTTTGAATGAAGAAATAATCTCGTTTAAACGGACTTCAAACGACCTTCTAACGAGTTAAAAAAAGTATAACCTCGGTTGAAGCACATTTGATAAAACTTATAACAATCCTACTAACGAAATCACAATCTCATTTAAAGGAGATGTCCATATCCTTTGAACGGGGTTTTAAAATAAAATATTTTTCTTTTCGAAAATAAAAAACCATGTTCGTTTTTTATAAAAATAAACATCCCGAGAATAAATTATGTAAATTAATTTAAACTCTAAATTGCTTTATACCTCTACGGGATGTAGGGAAGTCTTTAAACATGGTGATGCTTGAATTTGATTCGTCTTGACGGTGCGTGACGATTTTTAACGGGATACGTCAAGCCTAAAACATAAAAAGGCCTATACTATGAACAATATTAGAAAAATTATTCTTACACCATGGGTTTTGCCTTCGACTGGTAAAATTAGAATGATGTGAACATTTGATAAATGTTAAAATACATTAACTTAGACTCGGATGAGACCAAAAAATAATTAAGAAGGGCCCGGAGCCCTAGGATGATAAACCCAAAAACACTGGTCACGTCATATGGTAGCGTAGCCGGTGATGTAAAGCCTGTTAAAAGAATGCGGTTATTAAAGAATTCCATGAAAAGATAATGAGAAAAGTGGAACATGACAAGAAATGGGTTGTGTAGTGAATGTAAGAAAAGACAACCTAACTTGAATGAAATTAATACGCGTTCCGATTGAAAGATAATGTGGACAACTGATGTGAGAAATTGAATAATGTCCATGAAATAAAAGGAATGGTAATGTGAATTGATTAAAAGGGGAATTAAGAAACCTAAAGAGATTTAACCCATAAATAACACATGAGTGTGTTTGTCAAATGTTTTCAACGAAAAATAAGTATTTTCTAGTACGTTGCTTGCGTGTGCTGAAAGGCAATTTTCAACGAAAATAACAAGGCAAATTTGGTGTAAGAAATGGAAAATTTCGATAAAAAAAGTGTCTTTCTCTAAACAGTGAGTAGTTGTAAAGTATTTAACCGGGTTAAATCGAAAAATAAATGCCAAGTCAAGTAAAAAAGGGTTCTCCATACGATTAAGGTGAATTAATCAGAATAAGTAACGTTTTAGAACAAAATGAATTCATGTATATATATATATATATACAAAGTAATTGCATATGCACATAGGTAAGCATGATCGAGTCTTTTTTCTTCCATTCGATTCTATATTGCATTGTTGTATTTTTCCACTGGGAATTCGGCTCATTCATTACTCTTTGTTACGGTAGGTTATGTGCGATTTCTTATATTGAGAGAATTATATTAGCAAGTGTTATTTTTACTTTACGTTAGTAGCTCTGTATGCATGAATTTCGGGGGTACATCCCACGAGTCCCTCACGTAGCTTAATTTAAATTGGAATCGCATATTAAAAAGTGAAAGGTTAATAAATTAAAATTGGACTAGAAACATTATTTAGGTTGTCTCATAGCACACACCTAATATTTGGGTCAGATCAGGTTGACTACAAATAACCTATAAATTCAGGCCGGGGCTTTACAAATAGCATCAAAGCTCTAGGCTCAAGGTTCCTTTTACGAGTGATATTGTGAGTTCGTTAGTTGATATTTGATGTCGGTATTGGTTTGGGTCGGTCACACGATACGAGTGATGGTTTTGATTTATGTTCTCGATAATAGGGTCAATGAGATTAGCATGATAGACAATTTATTACCAAGTAGCAAGTGACCAAGTTAGTTCTAGTAATAGTTCTCAACGCTTCTGATGTAGACAAGTTAGTAATTTATGAGTGTTAGCATAAGCCATTAGTTACGACACTTCATTATCTAGTGTGAGGTGCCTTTGAGTCAACCTTTAATGATGTGAGAGGCCTATTAAGCTGTTAATAAGGGTAAATAACGTTCATTAAATTAGAGACATGAGTTGTTAAGTCGACTATGGAGATTATATGACTAGGGTGTCCGTCTAAACGGTAGTGATTTTTTTATAAGGACGCATTAGGTTCCTTGGTTAGGTACACACGAGTAGTTGATAATGATGATGTGATTAGGCAAACTTGATCCTTAGGGTAGTGTCATGTAGTAAGCATTTGACGAATTCGGTAGGCAGGTAGACCCTGTTGGTCATTCTTAGGAATGCGTAATCATGCCTTAGTTGATAGGGTACTATTATTTTAAGTGAGTGCTTTAGTAATTGTTGATTGATAGGTATATATCGTAAGCCATGATGTGAGTTACTATCCATTGATGGTAAGCGTGTTGTGTATGTAACAAGGATAAATTGAAGTAACATAACAGGGAACCATAGATAGTCTTCCATAATGTGGTTTTGGAGAACGTGATGTGATATTAAGGAATAGGATCCCTTGTGAGGTCAGTAGAATAGACTTGAGGCTTATAGGTTGTACATAACGTCCATATCTTGCTTGAATCCTTAGTAGTGTCAGCTGGCAGTTTAATACATTTTATGTGGCATTAGTGGTTTGAAAGGAAGTTCTTAGAGTGTCCTTGTGACTTATTACATGTGGTTTCATTGGGAATATAAATAAATTTGTTATTACGCCTTAAGTTGTTCAAACGATTACAAGTTTCCATGTATGGATACTTATAAGCTACTATCCTTGGGGTGGATATTAGAAAATTGATAAAGCGTACCTACTATGAGGAAATCATTGGTGATGAATTATTGTCGAGTACATGGTGACAATTATATTTGGTGTATTCTCGATGACTTAGGGAACCAGTTAAGTTTGGTAATATGGAATGCAAGTGTCCTAGTGATAGTTGTGTTGAAGGTCATGTGGTGATCTAGGGTTATAGGCTCAGAAGAGTCTAATAGTGCAAGTCCTCAGTACTTTTATTTGAATTGGTGCACCTTCAAAGGGAAATTGGAGATTTGTGTTATGATTGGGCGTAATGCTCAGTTGCCATAGGAGTAGTGTGGAAACCATCGTACTTGATTTTGATGAATATTAAGAAATGCACTGAAGACTTAGATTGATGATGTCATGTTTAGGCCATGAAAATAATACCCCATATGGGATATAAAGTACGATTTGAGTATCGACATGTGTCAACAATATAAGTTAGAATAGCCCAGCAAGAAGGGACTAGTTTTTGGCACATCTTGCCAAGTCGGTGAAAGTTAGGAGGTGCAGCCTTGCATAGTACTTACTATACCTAGAGTGTTAATGACGACCGGTATGGTCATCATGTAGATACAGTTTGGGTAGAATTTATAGATAGGTGCAGCGACGACCTTGTGCTTTCGATGTTTATAATATGGTAAGTGTTTGATGAAATTGAGCATTGCATATGGAGACGTTTAGGATACAATCATTGTATAATAAAGTATATAGTAACCTAGGCGTGTTAGGTTGGTCTCAATGTCACGTTGACCGGAGAAATGTATAAGGTCGGTATTGACAAAGGTGTTTGACGTTCACCGACGGGGATGATTTATGTTTGTCGAGGATGAAATGTGCAAGTATTACTCTTAAAAAGGGAAGTCTAGCGTTAACTTTCCAAAGGATAATAGGTTCATATGCTACTTTTGTCTCGTGGAAGTGAATGGTTCATGATTCGATTGTCATGATTGGTGACCCAAGCCAGGTTGTACGGCTAGGCTACGATCCAATGAGAGCATCTAAGATGAGTTGTAGACTTCAAGCGTATAGCATAGGTTCACCTTTTATAAACTGCAGTCCATTGCGTGCACGTGGTATTCTCTTGGAATGGTTGTTCGTTCATTTTGATTTCTAGTGGTCTTTCAGTCCGGTAGTTGAAGACTGTGTCCCTTCAGTTTCAGTAGTCAAGGACTGTGTTCCTTCGATTGCGGTAGTCGAGAATTGTATCATGTTATTGTTATGGTGCAGTTGGGCTCTGTAGGGTGCAGTTGGACCTAACATAATCAATTTAAATCGGTAACTGGTACACCCTTGTTTAATGTATTGTATTGCACAAAGTTCTATATACGTGGGGTTATGCGTTCGGTGGCAAAATCAACTCATAATATATGTTCTCTTTATTATTAGTGACCTTATGGGTTGGCCGATATAGAAATTAGTGGCTCTAGTTATAAAGAGAGGGATTATGATTTAAGGACATCGTATAGTGTTAAAACTCAAGGAAACATAACACATAGTATTATTTTGCATTAGCGAGTGGATTGGTGTAAAGCTCGGGTGAGTGCTCTATAGTCAGATGTCTTGAGTGATCCTAGGTTCATAGAAAGATAATGTGGAAAGGCATTAGTTAGACAGATGATACATGACTCGGTTGGTACATTGCTCCTCGAAGTGAGTGACTAGCAGTACGAGGTCAGTCTCAAGTTTAAGTGAACTCATGTTATCAAGATGACCCGAGAATTTGAGAAGATTCAAGGTGTGTAGTCGAAAAATTAAATAATATGGATGGGATGTTAGTTATGCTTCGGTTTGCACTTGGGTGAGTGTCGATCACTTGAGAATATTGCTTTGGTTGATATGCTAATAGACCTTGGATGAATCCTTAGGACTTGTTTGAGTGTGATCATTAGTAAGTGGAGACTCGAGGACTGTTATGTGACTTTGATAATTGGCCTGATGATAAACAATAGAATGTGTCGCATGTCGGGTCCTTTGGTGACATTCCATTGTGAAAAGATGTATGATGACTTATTAGAAAATGAGAATTTTGAGGACATAGCATTAAAAGATCCCTATAACTTAGAATAAGAATTGATAACCTCCAAGAACTTGGAGAATTTATGGATTGAGGATTTCGAGGACAAAATTTCCTAAGGAAGGAAGAATGTAACACCCCTCCTCATGATTATTATCGTACCCGTGTGATTTGGTAACTTGGTATGACTCATTTGGACCTTAGGCTTGGTAAGGTGGATCATAAGTCAAATTTGGGTAACTTAGTGGTCCTAGTGCAGTCGAATTGGAGTTTTAATGGCTCAAAGTTAAAATAAGAATTTTTGGTCGTCATTTGAACGAGACAAGGGTTATCGTTTGAACAAGGTTCGAATGACCTTCTAACGATTAGGATTTGAACGATTTCCCTTGTTCTCTAGAATCTCGTTAGAAAGCTCATGTTAGAACGAGGTGCACCGTTATTCGAACGGGGGGTAGTTTGCCATTTTAACGAGATGGATATCTTGTCCCCTCTAACCTTATGAATTACCCTCATTTGTAGCTTGTTAGAACTCTCAATTGAACAAAAGGGGATCTCATTCAAAAATAGGTCAAAAGTCGTTTGAACGACCAGAAAAAATTCAGAAAAATCTGCACATTTTAATGTGCAGTAACGATTTGGATCGTCGAATTGGATGACGTGTGAAGCTCTCAGCGGCTCTGATCAAAATGTGGATTAAAGACTTAATGGACCAACAGATAAAGGATTGATTTTAGGGGTACCCTTGGGGTTTTTAGAATATTTATATGGGTTTTAACCCACTGGGAGCATCCTCAATCAAATTTTATCTCTCTCTCTCTCTAGCTCTTAGATCTCAACCTTTACCAACCACCATACACCACCCGAACACCACCATTCCCTCACCTCAAACCACCATATACTAATCATCTTCTTCCATATTTAAACTCATAAAACCCAAATACACCACACATTTAAGCAAGATGGGCTGGGGATTTTTGGGGAATAAGAACAACAACAAGGGAGCTAGAAATGAGTTTTTCTTAGATATTTAATGGAGCACATTTGTGTAGCTAGGAAACCTACTTGAGGAAACCTCAGGAGGTGGGAGGTTTCCATCACCATCTTCTTCATCCTGCCATTGTTGGAGCTTCTTTTAGCTGAGGAACTCGATTCTTTAGTTTAAAAACCCTATTTTTCTATAATATTGGTCTTATACTTAGAGTTTGCAATAGTAGAATTCATATATGGTTTAAGAAGGTTATTTCTTATAAATTTGTGTTAAATGGGTTATAAATGATTTTCAAGAGTTTTGAGTAAAATGATATATTTCAAGAAAGCTTGATATTTAAACATTTTATGGAATAAAATGTTTAAAATAACATTTATCTTGTTGAAGATATTTTATGAACAAATGTCTCAAAGTTTTGTCGTAAAGTTGGGATTTTAATAAAGATAGGCATTTATTCAAATTTTGAAGAAACAAAAATGTCTTTGGTCTTGAAAGGGTATATTCTGTAAGTATTATGAAATTTCTTGGATAAATCATGTGTTAAACTCATTATTTTGGATTTTGGACTTTAAATCCATCTTTCCATGTGTATAAACTTATAGTATTTTGATGATGAGCATATAAACAAGTTTAGTGAAAGTTTTAAAGAGTTTTAATATGAAATAAAGAAAATAAAAATTTCAGACCTTAAACTGTGTTAGTAAATGTGAAAAATAAGATAAGTGTATATTTTCAAGACTATATGTGATGATAAAGGAAAATGATGATTTCTTTGTAAAGTAATCTAAAAAATACCAAATGATTTATTTGATAAAGAAAGTAGTGAAATAAAGAGATTTTCAAATTGAAAAGTATCTTACTCCATTGTGTAATAAGTGTTAACCAGTTAAAAACATATAAGAAGTTAGTGTGCGTAACTTAATAATTTTTTTGGGAAAATAATATTTGTAAAAATGGAGGAAAAGACAAGTTTGAAAACAAATGAGTAAAATGGTAATTTTACGTAAAGTGAACATTTTTATGAAATAAAAATATTGGAAAAGGTGTTACACAAAATGGTCCTAAATATAAGTGATTTTTGGGATAAAACAAGAAATGGTGATTTTCAAACTATAACATAAGGTAGGGTGAAATCCTTGAGTTTTGGCTTCAACCGGTCAAAGTGTGTAAGGACACAAATTTCCAATTGAGACCTTTGTAGTTTTGGCTCAAATCCGGACAAAAACGTTTGAGTCATAGGATAGAATACTTGACCATCCTTCAAGCCTATGACATGCAAGAGTTGAAGACGTAGCGGCCAAGAGTATAAAGCGTCATCAAATACCAAGTTTTAAGTGTCATGTTTCTACGTCATCAACATCATATTCCATAGTCTCCAAAAGGTATGAATGCATTTCTATATAAATATAGGGAGACTTGGAATAATTTTATATTGGGTATATTTTATTTTAAACTAAGGTTTATTTTCAGAAGGTTTGTATAAAACTTTAAAATAAAGTTTCTGTGCTAAAATTGGAATTTTTAAGCTTTCTGACAGTTCGTTCGATATTGTCGTTCAAACGAGTTTGTCATTCGAACGAGAATGTCGTTCGAACGAGTTTGCCAACGACTTGCCACTGGAACTTCATTAGATAGTTCGTTCGAACGAAATGTCGTTCGAACGAGAATGTCGTTCGAACGAGTTTGCCAACGACTTGCCACTGGAAATTCGTTAGATAGTACGTTCGACTGAAATGTCGTTCGAACGAAAATGTCGTTTCGAACGAGATTTCGGCGGGAACAGTTTTTGGCAGTTTTTTGGCATTTTTCCACAACTTGTCCCCACTAACTTTTAACAGTTTAAATCTATTTCGGGACCAGATTTTTTAAAAGAACTTTTTCTATCTCTTAGTGAGTTTTTGAGAACTTAATTCTTTCATAAAAAGTTCCCTTGGTGTTTGTTATTCAAATTGATTTATTCAAAAAACAAAACCAAGTTTTCACCCAATAAATAGTGTTTTAATCCAAATTTCTATATATATATATACATCTTGCTTGGAGAGTTTGTTTGGAACCAGATTCATCTCTACCGTAAAAGAGAGTTTGGGTTTGCTTCTACATCCCACAAAGAAGAAGCTTGTTTGCTGTGACATACCCACTTGGAGAAAGGCTCCTTGTTTGGGTGACGATGACCAGAAAAAGTCTGATCGGTGGATTTCGAGACCGCGGTGGAGCTCCATGATTATTCCTTAGGAAGAGGTGTATACAAGAAGAAGTGTAGGGGCTTGGACGGAGTCAAGTCTAGTGTTGTAAGTCCTTCGTGTCTTGTATTTGTGATTCCGTACTTATTGGATTTGTGCCTAGGGCCGTCCGAGGTTTTTTCCCGTTGTGGGTTTTTCCTCGTACATCGCGGCGTAGTGGATGTTTACTTATTTTATCTTTTTACAAATTTCACATTAGATGCATGCTTAGGTAAAAAGATAAAATTTGGCTTAAGTCACTACTTACTTAATTTGGTGCAAAATTTATTTGGGTAATGTTTAATTAATTTATTTCAAGTCATTTAATTTAATTTGATAAAATTTGGTTTGGCCTAATATTACAAAAATGGATTCAATAATATTGTTAGGCAAATTTCTAGGACTTGGATTGAATTAATTTGGTTTTTTATGTGTGTTTAATTGAACCATCTCTCGCTTCCGCATCTATAAAAGGAAATTATCTTTTTGTATGAGATTTTAAAAATTGAGGGCTTCGTGTAACAACAAGTGGTATTAGAGCAGGATCGCTAAATTATTGTGTTTAAGATCCTTTAAATACTTTTGACAAAAATGGAATTTTTCCTATTTTCAAAATTTTCTATTTTCGATGGTTCTCTCGTGCTTGCACATGACTCTTCTCTTGCCATATCTTATGAGTAATTGCTTGCATGTCTTACATACTCTAGCTTTTGTGCTTAATGATATATCTTTTGTTAGTTGTATGTTTTGTTTATCATTTTTCTAGTGTATGCTTCATAATCAATCACAGGATAAAATTATGATTTTTGTTTATCTTTTGTATTATAGATCTTTCATTTTAGTTTGCGTTAAATGAAAAATACAAAAAGATTTTGTTTATAATTTGTGTTTTACCTTTTAGTAATTTAGGCTTAATGAAAAATACAAATGATTTTTGTGTGTCTTTTGATTAAATATTTCTATTTTTTTGTTAAAATTTTGAAAAACTCAAAAAGATTTTATTTTTTGTGTATTTTGGTTTTACACACAATTTGTGGCATATGTTTGTGTTTGAATCCTCATTTCGCTTCCATGTGACTAGAACTTTTGGTTAGAATTTTAATCCTTAAAATGTTCTTTATCATGCTTACATGGAGTAGCTTAAGTTTGACTTGCTTAATGGATTCACTTTTATATGCCTTTACACACATGCATGAGCTTTTTGAACCTTAACGTCACATGTTATATTTGATCTTTGTGAGGTGTTCTCCTACCAATCTTGTCATCTACATGTTATGTGACTTAGGAGTACTAGTGCATGTCAAAATCCGTTGCACGTGAGACTTGTGAGAAATAAAAATGTTTTATATAAATGTGCATGGGGAAGGGCTCCGAACGGATTTATTATCCTTTACAAATAATAAGCCACCATTTGTTTGGACCTAAAAGAAATACGTGGTCCAAAGGCCTAAAAATAAAATATAGCATTAAAAGAAAATATTTGCCAAGGCCTATGTTTAATTGATATATTCATTCAAAAATATATATGCTTATTGAGGGAGATTGGATGGTATATCAACGATTTGCACAATGTCCGTTTATCCTAGTTGCGCTTACAATGTCATGACTCTATTGGTTTGTAGAATCATCAACATGCTAGGTTTGTATGCATTGTGTTTGTTTGTTCATTAGTTCACTTTATCCTGTCACATAAAGGCTAAATTCTAGTTGATAAAGTTTTGCAATCAAATGCGAACTATGTGAACACGTTTAAGTGATTGGGCTTTAATTCATTGGTATCTTGTTCACACCCCAACACTTCCGTTTCCATATGACACATTTATGCTATAAGAGTGTGGAAGACTCAAATTATATTTTGTGTGTGTCATTTTGGTGTTTATATCTATGTATGTATACTCGTGTTTATTTATTTTATATTATGTGTACATATATTTGATATTGTTTTTGTTGGTCTTTGCCTTACTTTCTATTCCATTTACGCTTCAATTCATAATTGGTACCTTATTTGTGGCGTAGTTTATTGGATATCACATGCTTAGAATCTTATTTGTCAATTTGGTATCATTTATTTTCGCATCCTAGTTGGTGTCCGTTATTATCTGTTGGATTAGTTATGATTGTGTTGCCCACGTGCTTTACTGTTCTCATCACTTTACGCACTATTGCATGTTTAGCTTGTTATCCCATCCTATTTATCCCTTGTTTAGTTTAGGGGGTGTCTATGCTTAATTGGGGGAGATAAGTTAATCTTTGATTCTTTAGTCTTTGTCTATTCCTGAACAAAAAAGAGGGAGAATGATAGGGGGAGAAATGGTATCTAATCCTATTGTAATCTTATCTAAGTTTAGGAGATTTAACTTAGGGGGATAGCGCTATCTTCATAGGTTAATCATAGTTGATGAAGGGAATAATTAATTAAGGGGGAGTCTTTATTTAAATTGCATTAAATATTTTAATATTCCCTATGCGTTTAATGTGTTGTTTAAATGTGTAGGTATTGTAAAGCGGCATCTATTTAAAGTCGCAAAGTGTTTAATTCTAAAGTGGTTTTCGAGTCGAGCATTGTACTCTTATTTTGGGTGGGATGTTTTTGAGTCTAGTGAGCTTGACGGGCCCTTTAGGATTTTTGTTTTGTTTTTGTCCCGGAATAGCCAAAGGGGGAGATTTGTAAGGACAAAAATTTCCAATTGAGTCCTTTGTAGTTTTGGCTCAATTTCGGACAAAAACGTTTGAGTCATAGGATAGAATACTTGACCATCCTTCAAGCCTATGACATGCAAGAGTTGAAGACGTAGCAGCCAAGAGTATAAAGCGTCATAAAATGCCGAGTTTCAAGTGTCATGTTTCTACGTCATCAACATCATATTCCATAGTCTCCAAAAGGTATGAATGCATTTTTATATAAATATAGGGAGACTTGGAATAATTTTATATTGGGCGTATTTTATTTTAAACTAAGGTTTATTTTCAAAAGGTTTCTGTAAAACTTTAAAATAAAGTTTTTGGCCTAAAATTGGAATTTTTAAGCTTTCTGACAGTTCGTCCGATATTGTCGTTAGAACGAGTTTGTCGTTCGAATGAGAATTTCGTTCGAACGAGTTTGCCAACAACTTGCCACTGGAACTTCATTAGATAGTTTGTTCGAACAAAATGTCGTTCGAACGAAAATGTCATTCGAACAAGATTTCGGCGGGAACAGTTTTTGGCAGTTTTTTTGGCATTTTCCCACTACTTGTCCCCACTAACTTTTGACAGTTTAAATCTAGTTCAGGACCAGAATTTTTAAAAGAACTTTTTCTATCTCTTAGTGAGTTTTTGAGAACTTAATTCTTTCATAAAAAGTTCCCTTGGTGTTTGTTATTCAAATTGATTTATTCAACGAACAAAACCAAGTTTTCACCCAATAAATAATGTTTTAATCCAAATTTCTATATATATATATATATATATATATATATATACATCTTGCTTGGAGAGTTTGTTTGGCACCAGATTCATCTCTACCGTAAAAGAGAGTTCGGGTTTGCTTCTACATCCCACAAAGAAGAAGCTTGTTTGCTGTAACATACCCACTTGAAAAAAAGGCTCCTTGTTTGGGTGACGGTGACCAGAAAAAGTCTGATCGGTGGATTCCGAGACCGCGGTGGAGCTCCGTGATTATTCGTTAGGAAGAGGTATATACAAGAAGAAGCGTAGGGGCTTGGACGGAGTCAAGTCGAGTGTTGTAAGTCTTTCGTGTCTTGTATTTGTAATTCCGTACTTAGTGGATTTGTGCCTAGGGTCGTCCGAGGTTTTTTCTCGTTGTGGGTTTTTCCTCATACATCGCGGCGTAGTGGATGTTTACTTATTTTATCTTTTTGCAAATTTCACATTAGATGCATGCTTCGGTAAAAAGATAAAATTTGGCTTAAGTCACTACTTACTTAATTTGGTGCAAAATTTATTTGGGTAATGTTTAATTAATTTAGTTCAAGTCATTTAATTTAATTTGATAAAATTTGGTTTGGCCTAATATTGCAAAAATGGATTCATTAATATTGTTAGGCAAATTTCTAGGACTTGGATTGAATTAATTTGGTTTTTGTGTGTGTTTAATTGAACCATCTCTCGCTTCCGCATCTATAAAAGAAAATTATCTTTTTGTATAAGATTTTAAAAATTGGGGGCTTCGTGTAACAATAAAGTTGAATAACGTGGACATTTGATAAATATTAAAGCACATTAATATAGACTCGAATGAACCGAAAAATAATTAAGAAGGGCCTGAAGCCCTCGGATGAAAGACCTAAAAACACAGGCTAGAGCATATGATAGTGTAACTGATGGTGTGGAGCTCGTTAAAATATGCGATTATTGGAGGATTCTGAGAAAAGGTAATGAAAAAATTAAAACATGACAAGAAGTGCATTGTGTAGTAAATGTAAGAAAAGAACACCGAACTTAAATGAAATTTAAAACATATTCCGATTGAAAGATCACTCCATCAAAACTTCCCCTTATCATGGTAAAAAATTAGGACAAGGCAAACTTGTCAAGGTCAAAGACCATGACAAGTTTGGGGGTGACAAAGGTAATTGTCATAAATTTGTCACGGTCAAAGTTTGTGATAAGAATTAACTTGTCACGGACTTTAACCGTGATAAGTCTGTGACAAAGGCAAACTTATCACGGACTTCGACCGTGATAAGTTTCCTTTGTCACGGACTTGTCAAGGTCAAAGTCCCTGACAAGTCTGGGCAGAATTAAAAAAAGACTATTGGGCAATATGACCACTGTCACTGCCCAACAGTATATTTTAACATGTTTCAGCATATTTAAACATGTCCAAACAACATATATATCAAGCAACATTTAATATTCATTAACCAAATCAAATAAATACAAATATCCTTAACAAAAAAAATACAAATGATATCCAATATCCAAATTAAATAAATACAAATAATGTCATACACTAGGTTCTTGAACAGGTCGGAGGATGAAGGCAGGCCACACAACGTATGAATTGATACATCCATCACGCCGCATTATTTTTCCAACCACAAAGGTGGATTTTGTCTTCTGAGCATAAATGAGTGACGCGAACCTTTGCCTCAAAATATTACATGACACGTCCATGAACCACACTACCCGGGTGTGTGTCTGGGTCCCTCAACCCCTAGCTATCGGCGTGCAACCAAAGATGTCTATTAAAAACATGCTCGGCCAACCATTTTATTGACATAATCCGTTTGACGGGGGTCAATTGGGAAATGGATCATATGTAGTCGACGAGTTTGTGCGTATCGGTGATGAGGGTGAGAGAGATGGAGCAGTGGAGTTCTCGTCTACCTCCTTCCCCTTACCCTTGACCTTACCTAAGGTGGACCCCAACTGATGCTTCATAAAGGCGTACATATCTAGGACCATCGCCTCCAACCTTTATAACTTATCGCCATGGGTGTCCACCTTATGAGCCAACCCGATGTTGCTCATCTCAATCCCGGTGAGCCTCGACTTCTCCACCCGAGAACTCACTCCCTAGTCCTCCCCTTGTGATCCGCCCCAAGCACTTGTCTTAG
This sequence comes from Sambucus nigra, assembly GCA_949130495.1. Taxonomy (NCBI): domain Eukaryota; kingdom Viridiplantae; phylum Streptophyta; class Magnoliopsida; order Dipsacales; family Adoxaceae; genus Sambucus; species Sambucus nigra. The sequence continues at coordinate 591,200,039 of OX422210.1, forward strand.
TGCATCCGTAGCCAAAGATGCTTTGTCGGTGTCAGACTGATTGTCATACACTTCCTTAAGCATTACCTGAAATGACAAAAAGTACAAGATTAGTTAAGTTAATAAAAAAATTATAACGTAATTAAAAAAATTAAACATTTGTAAGATATATTTATAACTTACAATCGTGGTTGCCACGCTCGGGGACACCTAATTATACTTACCCTTGTTCGTCCAAATTGGCACATAGGCATCGAGCCTATGTGGCCTATCCCCAGGGCCACTCCCCGTCTCCTAAAATAAAATAATGCAGAACTAGTACGAGCCTGTTTGGTTTGCAACTATAATTCTATTTTATGTGTTTAAATATAATTATGATAAACAATTGCGTTTGGCAACCTGTTTTTAAACACTGTATTATAATATTTCTGTGTTATAATCAAGTTTTTCAGAAAATAGGAAAAAGGTGTTTTATAACTTCTGTTTTTTATTTTTCAACTCAGAATTATTCATTCTTAATATTTTAATGCATTTATATCTTAATGTATAATATTCATACATAATACATTAATATGTGTGTAATTCATATAAATAAAAATATATATGTACATGTATAAAAAATTACGTATAATTTATATATAGTTTTATAAATGTATGGAATAATATAAATTATACATATAGTACATATGTATTAAAAAATCTTATCAATTCATATATGTATATAATTTTATTGTAAATTATACATGCAATATATATATATATATAACTAAACTCTCCAACATAACTCATTAAATATACATAACAATACATGATATTAAATGTACATGTATAAAATTTATGATGTATGTATGTAAGTATACATTCATGTATTATTTATGTATAAAAGTTTTATGTATGTGGATACAGACACACACACACACACACACACATATATGTATAATATAAATATACATGCTTGTCAATTGTTTCAAATTTAAAAAAAAAAATTGTATTTAAAAACAAGTTTACCAAATGTGTACCAATAATTATAAACACAAAAAACTAAATTTTAAAACTGAATTTAAAAACAACGTTTAAATTGAGTTTTCTGAATACATAACCAAACGGGCCCTAAGTAATGCAAAGTAATGCTAAATTAGAATAACATAAATCTAAAATTAAAGAAAAACAAAAACTTACCATCCTGTACTCCACCTTGGCTTAAGACGTTCGCCTGGAGTTGTGCACTTCAACCTTTTTCGCCCGGCTTCCCTTCGCGATTGACGAGATGTTAATTGTCACTCCTCGATCTCATTATCGATAAACTGCTGCCGCTGTGCCAATGAGATCGGCTCCTTCATCGGTATGATGTCACGCACTCATATAATGGACTCTCGGGTCTGCCCAAAATACCATGCCCGCATGTTTTTCTTCCACGTTTTATATTGATCTCTCAATTGTTCGAACATGGAGTCGCAGACATGTGGGGCCATGTTGAATTATTCTTTTTAAACAAATACAATCCAAAAAGAAAGTAAGTGTTAGTTGTATTTAAATTATAAAATATAATAACATATAAATATAAATACATGACCTATAGTGCCTCCTAGATGGCCATCTTTAGCTTATTTGGCACCTTCTTCCGATTCGTGTACCCCGAGTCGATGATCAACTTGAGAAACTCTAGGGATCTAACCAGTAAGGTCATCTTGTTCTCGACGACATACCCTAATTTTCCTCATTTTGGGGGCTAAGTGGCAGACGAGCCTTCGTTGCCTCCGCTATCGTGATGCCATAATGAAGACATTTTCTGCAAAAAATGTGGTTATTGATACAAACATGTATATGAGAAGAAGATCAAATCCAAATGAATTAGAATATTGTACAAGTTAACGACATTATAAATCTAAAGATATTGTTTCAATATTGGGTCATGTCATGGACTTTGAATTAATGCTTAAATTGATTAAAATCCAATTTAACATATTCACTAACCAAAAAACCAATTTTGATTCAAATTTGATAATAACAAAGTACTAGAAGAATACAATTTAACGACATTATAAATTTAAATATTGTTTTAATATCGGGTCATGTCATGGACTTTGAATTAATAAAGCACTAGAATAATACACCCACTGGTTATTACAAATAATTGGAATACTTATTACAAATCTAAAAATTGTTTCAAATTTGGGTTATCATAATGGATTAACATTTGGTAGGAGCATCACAGTCATCCACACTACTGTTTAGACGCATTGGCGCATGTAGGACAATTGACCACGACTTGTTGTTGATATACTCCGAGTAAAACACTTTCTTTACCTTTTAAAAAGCACAAGCAAACTGCTCATCGCTCACGTGTTTGTTACTCTTCAACTTGGACAAGTCAACCACGATCAAATTTAAGGAAAACAATATGAATCCTATTCCCTCCATTTGCTCTAAAGGGTGAGTGGTCCTATCCCATTCAACACCGTATATTTCTGTAATATAGTTAACACCTCATGCACATTATTCTAATTTGAGAAAATTTTGCAGCATATCCCCATAGTTCTCCAAGTACACGACATAGATTCACAAGTGTAAGTGTTATTTTAATTTATCAATTGAAATAACACTTAACACCGCATCATCTAGTATGTACCCAAAGAACGTTAAGATACGGCAACAAAACTTCCCTCAAAAGTAATAAGTTTAAACGACTAAGAATATTATTATACAGAAACTATGTCGGGAAATTAGAGAGATCTCATTATAGGGGTAATGACTCTTGAACGGGTCCAAGGGCTATTGAATGCGTACGCAAAAGAACTAGAAGGCTAGTATATATGCGCACTATATTTAATTTAAAGTAGTTATAAATGTTACAAAACCATTATGTTATGCATTCACATGAGAATACATGCATGCATGCACCTTCAAAGCAAGTGTTATATAACAAGTTGATATAATGTAAATTTACACATGCATGCCAAGATTATAGTAACGAGAACCGCAATATATGGCCATTGGCTCCTATTTCACGCACCTATTTGCAATCATAATAGTATTCACAATTGGGGTACTGTGGTGGATCATAATAGTATTTACATTTTGGGTACTTCAAATGTGAATACTGTTATGATGGCAAATATGTACGTGAAATAGGAGTCAATGGCTATCTACTACGGTTCTCGTTACTATAATTTAGGCATGTGTAAATTTATGCCAAATTAACTTGTATATGATTACTTATTACCTTTCACCCTTGCTACTTGTTATATAACACTTGCTTTGAGGGGTTCATGCAAGCATGTATTCTCATGTGAATGCATGATTACTTATTACCTTTCACCCTCATTACTTATTCGGTAGTAATGTTTATAGTGATGATTTATATAGAGTTATGTTTCATTTTGCATTAATAATTGTTTAACAACAAGATTTTAAAATTTATAGTATGTTTCATTTAATTATGTCTTATTTATATTCGGTTTAATCACAACCCTAAATGTTAGAAATGCCTAGGGCCAACCAACGCAATGGCCATCGAAGTGTTCAAATCCACCAGTAAACAACAATTAAAGAATCCCAAACAACAATGCAAATAATAATGTGATATATTAGAAATTCCTAGGGCCAATTAACTCACTGGCCATCTAAATATTAAAATCCACCACTCAACAACAATTCAAGAATCCCAAACAATTCAACACTGGTCGCCGAAATATGTGAGGAAGAGGAAAGGGGGTCGTCGCTGCTGCAATTAGAGAAAGAAAGCAATTCCAATTTTAAATTATGATACCAATTTCAATTTCAGTTTTAATTTCAAATACCAATTTCAATTCAAATTCAATTTCAATTTTAATTTCAAATACTAATTTCAATTTCAATACTAATTTCAATTTCAATACCAAATTCAAATACCAATTTCAATTTCAATTTCAATTTCAAACACACACACTAACCCATCCACACCCACACATTGAAATCTCCCCCCCCCCTGATCCACACACACACACTCAAATCGTCTACCCTCCCCACACACACACACTAACAACACTCACACAAACACACTGACCACACACACGCACACAATGACCCCCCATCCCCCCCCACCCCCACACACAAAGGAGTGAGAAAGCAAGAGAGAGAAACGTACATGGTTGAGAGAGAGAGAGAGAGAGAGAGAGAGAGAGAGAGAGAGAGAGAGAGGCAGCCATTGAGGGAAGGATAGAGATCCAAACAGTAAGATAAAGATAGATAGATAGATAGATAGATAGATAGATAGATAGAGAGAGAGAGAGAGAGAGAGAGAGAGAGAGATGAGAGAACCAAAATAAGGGAAAAGAAAAAAGAGCGGCTAGGGTATTAAGTTATAATTTATCACGGACGTGTCACGGTCAAAGACCGTAACAAAAAATGTGTGTTTTGTTGTCACGATCTTTGACCGTGACAAGGGTGGCCGAGTGAAGGGTGCTACTTTTGCCTTTTTGGTGTAGTGGATAACATGTACAAGTAATGTGAGAAATTAACTAACGTCCATGAAATAAAAGGAATGGTAAAGTGAAGTTATTGAAAAGGGAATTAAGAAACCTAAAGAGGTTTAACCCGTAATTAATACATGAGTGTGTTTATGGTAGGTTTTTAACAAAAAATAAGTTTTCTACCATGATGCTTGCGTGCGTTGAAAGGTGATTTTCGAGGAAAATTTGGTGTAAGTAAATGAAAATTTTCGATAAAAGAAGTGCCTTTCTCTAAATAGTAAGTAGTTGTTTTAAGTATTTAACCAAGTACATTAAATCGAGAAATAAATGTCAAGTCAAGTAAAAAGGGGTTCTTCATACGGTTAAGGTGAATTAATCGGAATAAGTAACGTTTTGGAATAAAACGATTTCATGCATTGAAGTATATGTACGTCTCTCTCTCTCTCTCTCTCTCTATATATATATATATAATATTTGCATGTGCACGTAGCTAAGCGTGTTAGAGTTTCTATTCTGCCGTTCGATTCTATATTGCATTACTGTATTTTTCCACTGGTCATTCAGCTCATTCCCCCTCTTTGTTACAACAGGTTGTGTGCAGTTCCGTATGTTGAGAGCGTTACACAGGTAAGTATTCTTCTTATTGTAACACCCCATATTTTGGAGAATGTGGAAATTAATTATATTGGTGATTTAGGAATTTATTTAATTTGAAGAAATTATTCAATTCGGATGATTTAGATTTAATTAATTCAATTTAAGTTAATTTCACGCGTGCCGTAATTTGAGGTGAAAATAAGATGATTTTAAAAGTAACTTGGATGGTAATTTTGAGGTCACGGTTGATTTCGAAAAGGTCAAAATAGTAAATAAAAAGTGGACCCGGGGGTATAGTTTGGGTCCGGGGACAACTTTAGGCCAACCTGACACTGTTTAAGGGCTTTTCGATCATTTGGGAGTTTATGATTTAGAGAAATCCGAAAATGCTAAATCTTATATCTGATATTTGAGAGAGGAACTAGAGTTAACACAATCATAATAGAAGAGAGGCAAGAGGAGAGGAAGAGGAGAAGAAATCCAAAGGTTCCGACATAGTTTTTCGTTCTGAACGCAACGAAATCGAGATCGAAGCGAGGGGAGAACCAACGCACCATATTATCAATGAATTTTAGACCTGCTATTGAGAGGCAAGTAATTAAATGGCAATTTATATTAAGCATATTATAATACCCATATAGATTAGGGTTGATTTCATGCTTATAGAAGTTTTATATGAATTTGGGAGGTTTTAATTCATAAACTAAAGTAGAAATGTATGTAGAGATGTTCCTTAATGATGATAATATGAAATCATTGGGCTTGGGTTGGTTAATAAGAGATAAATCTGAGTTCTTGATTAATAAAGATGATGAACATGAGAAAAGTATGGTTTTATGTTTAGTAAAGGAGAATTTGATTATTGGATTGAATCTTTGAAGTTATTTGTGTAAACGTTTCAACGAAAATTATTCATTACACCAAAATGGTCAAATTGACACCCTTCAACCGGCCAGCCTTGTCACGGTCATTGACCGTGACAAGGCCGCGATAAATATTTGTCACAGTCATTGACCGTTATAAGGACTATTGTCACGGACTTGTCATGGTCAATGATCGTGGCAAACTTTATTAACTTGTCACGGTTAATGACCGTGACATGTCCGTGAGAATTCTGTCAATAAAAAACCCTTCTCTCTTCTTTTTCCCATCGATTTCTATTCCCTCCATTTCTCTCTCTCTCTTTAAGCGGCCGCACTCTCTCTCTCTCTACGATTTTGGTGCGTTTTCTCTCTCTATTTCTCTTCCATTTGTGTATTTGTGTGTGTATATGTGCGTGTGTGTATATTAGATATTGCCCCTCATATGCAAGTAGTGCCCCTTGTAAAAGAATTGATTGATTAAATATTGATTTGTTGTTAATTTTTTTAGTAAATTAATAATTAGTGCCCTTTTCATATGCAAGTAGGATTGCCCCTCATGGTAAATTCATAAATTAATAATTGTACATTTTAATTGTTAGTTTAATTGATGAAAAGAATTAATTGAGTAAATGAATTAGAAGGAGTAGGGGATACATATTTGTTGTTGTTATTGCGGTGGGATTATAGTGGATCGATGTTCGGTTGGTTAATTTTAGAAGTGGCATGACCACTGAATTATTGTCCATATGAGGGTGGAATTTTTCAACTTTTTTTAAAAATTACTTTGTATCACGAACAATATATATATAGTATGATAATTAAATGAAACATACTTGAAATTACATATAGTGCGCATAGATACTAGCCTTGTAGTTCTTATGCGTACGCATTCAATAGCCCTTAGACCTGTTCGAGAGTCATTACCCCTGTAATGAGATCTCTCGAATTGTCCCATTTGGACAGTCTGGGACTGCATAATTTCTATATAATAATATTCTTAGTGGCTTAAATTTGTTACTTTTGGAGGAAGTTCTGCAGTCGTATCCTAATATTTTCTCGGTACATACTAGATTGACAAGTGTGATTGTTATTTCAATTGATCAAATGAAATAACATTCACACTTGTCAATCTACATCGTGTACTTGGAGAACTGCGGGGATATGCTGCCGAATTTTTCCCAAATCGTAACAATATGCATGAGCTGTTAAGTATATTACAGAAATATGCAGTCTTAAATGGGATAAGACCACTCACCCATTAGAGGAGATGGAGGAAATAAGAATTTCTACTATAAATTGAATTTGAACTTGAAATTTAAAAATCGAATATAAATAAGACATAATTAAATGAAACATACTATAAATCTTAGTTTTGTTTATACTAATCCATGAATATACGCTTCTTACCTTTAATAGGTGATTATTTGTGGTAGCTGTGATAGGATATTTTAATTACAAAGAGTGGATAGGTGAGACAAATAGAATGGGGGATGTGTTTCGCAGAGGTACTAATGAATTTGTGAAATACGCAAAGAGATGTCATAATGATGATGTCATCTGGGCTCTGTGGTAGCGAATGCGACGAGGGCTCCTCGGCCCCTAGGCTTCCCAAATAGGGCAAATTGGGGATGGCTGTCGAGAACAAGACGAAGCTATTAGCGAGATCCTTTGAGCTGGTAAAGTTGATCATCGGTCCGGGGTACACTAGTTGAAGGGAGGTGCCTAATGAGCTCAAGTTAGCTATTTGAGTGGCACTACAAGTAATGTATTTATATTTATATGAATATTTATATGAATATTTCAATTTCAATTTCGATTTTAATTTCATTTCATATTTATATTTATATTTATATTTATTTGCAACTAACATTGTATTTGTTGGACATGAACAATTCAGCCTAGACCCAAAACTACGCGATTCCGTCTTGGACCAGTTGAGGGAGTAACACAAGACGTGGAAGAAAAATATATGGACTCGGTACTTTGGGAAGACCCGAGACTCCGTCCCATAGAAGGAGCCGATCTCATTGGCACAATGACAAAAGTCCATTGACAATGAGATCGGGGAGCGACAATTGGCAGCTCATCAATCGGGGAGGGAAAATCGGGCGAAAAAGACGAACGTGCACTACTCCGGTTGGACATCTTATGTCGAGGTGGAGCACAGGATGATGGTAAGATTTAATTTTTCTATAATTATAAAAATATGTTATTCTGCATTATTTTACTTTGCGGGGCCGAAAATAATTTTGTATTATTTTATTTCAGGGGACATGGAGTGGCCCTGGGGGTATCCCACATAGGCTCGATACTTATGTGCCTATTCGGATAAAGAAGGGGAAGGATAAGGAGGTGTCCCCGATTGTCGCGTCCACGATTGTACGTAATTCGACAGTTTACTTTTTGTTAATTACGTTATAATTTTTTATTTAGTTATTTAACTAATCATGTGCTTTTTGTCGTTTCAGGCAAAGCTTAAGAAAGTGCATGAGTCGCAGTCTAATGCCGACAAGGAATCTTTGTCCACAGACGCACTCAACCAAGTGCTTGGCGTAGATCGCAAGGGGAAGACAAGGGGGGTGAGCTCGCGGGTGGCCAAATCTAGGATCATCGGATTGGAGACGAGCAACACCGGGTTGGCTCGAACGGTGGATTCACATGAAGCAAAGTTATCCCATTTGGAGGTGACGGTCCAAGATATGTTCTCATTCATGAAGCGTTCGTTGGGCAGAAATCATAAGGGGAAAGGGGAGGAGAAGGTGGTAGAGGAGGAAGTGTAGGAGGACGAGGATGTGGACGTCACTTATTCATCACCGACACGTGAGGACTCTGATGATCCAGCCCCCTATTTGGCTCCCTTCGACCGATCGATGTCGACACTTGGTTGGCCGAGCGTGTTTATACAGGACATATTTGATGGACAGCGGATAGGGAGGGGGTTGAGGGACTTGAATACCGTCTATGGTATGCTAGTTCATGGATGTGCGCTTCAAGACATCGAGGTCAAGGTGCTCGTAACTCATGTGATACCCGGGAAGGAGAACTCTCCATTGTGGTTGTGTGAATAATGCGGCAGGATGAATATACAAGGGTGTATGAATTCGTATATTGTGTGGCCTATCCACCTCCTCAGACCTACCCCAGACATGTAGTGACACTATTTGAATTAAATTGATTTAAGTTGTTACATTTGAATTATATCGTGATGTATATTATTTTGAATGTATATTTGCATTATCTCTATTTTATTTGGATATATGATGTTTCAACAGGTACAACGTGGCTATAAAAGGTACAAATATACTGTTGGGCAGTGGCAGTGGCTATACTGCCCAGTAGAGTTTTTCTAAATTCTGCCCAGAATTGTCACGGTCATTGACCGTGATAATTTTTTAAAGGGTGTCACGGTCAATGACCGTGATAAAAATTGCCAAGGTCAAAGATCGTGACATAACCGTGATAAGTCTACTGAACTTGTCACGGTCAATGATCGTGACAAGTCCGTGACAACAAATGTTGTTACCCCCATAATTATCACGGTCATTGACCTTAACAAGTTGGACTTGTCACGGTCATTGACCGTGACAATCCGGCAGATTTGGTGTAGTGATCCCTATGTGAAGATAAAATGATATTTGAATATATTTGATGATTAATATTGAATCTTGATGGGTTCTTGGTTGAAGAACATGAATCTTGAATGACTTAGGGTTTAATTGATGAACACAAGATGCCAATCTGCCATAATTTTTTATGTAAATTTAAACGTATGCCATTTCAATTGTACTTAGAGTTATAATGATATCCATCCATTACTGTAAATCTCTATGTCTTATCTTTCTAATGAGCTTTGAATTAGGTCAATCGGAGTTCTCTAGAGGGAGTAATTGATGTTTTACTAGAGGGTGTTTGATCTGCCAGCATAGTAATCTGCTAAAATTTTTGACGTAAATTTAAACGTATGTCATTTCAATTGTCCGTAGAATTAGAGTGAGATCCGTACATGTATGGAAATCTCTATGTCTTAACTTTCTAATGAGCTTTGAATCAGGTCAATCGAATTTCTATATAAGGAGTAATCGACATTTTACCACGGGGTGTTTAATTTGCCAAAAAATTTATGACTCGATTTGGTTTACCAAATTTTGACAATTTCCCCTTTTTAAGCCCAGAACTTGCGGATAACTGTCAAGGAATTTTTGGAACATCTTTAGAATATAATTAGGGATATATTGTATGACAATAGGCCTTAATAGGTTTGAGACTTAGTCATGTATGCGAGAGTTAAGGCTAAGGCTAATTGGCCTTAATATTTAACGTAATAATTCGAGAGAATGAGAATGGATCATGGAGAGGATAAAGGAAATTATGAGGTAGACCAGTAGGAAAATTGTGGATTAAATACTGAATTAACTTAGGGGGTAACAATAGGCCCTTCGAGTAGAGAATAATACCCGGGAATATACGATAGAGAGTATATATCAAATAAAATTGTACAGTGAGCATTCGAGGGAAAAACACTACGTACGGGTGATAATCATAGGTTGAGTGTATACCTATGTATTAATTTTTATAGGTTGAGTGTATACCTATACAGTTTTATTATTATAGGTCGTGTGTGTACCTATATTGAATATACATATGGATAGGTTCTGTGTATGCCTAGTATGTATTATTATGTGTATGACATACCTACGCTGATTGCTATCGGGGAGAGGTTCCGCATCGTGGACGGTCTTATCCCGATGAGCCCATTGGAGGGATTTTATACTTGTACCCATAATATGGGACCTTGGATACATACTATCTGAGAGTATGATAGTTTCAACGGTTTAATGGGAGTGTAGGTATGTGCATGACCCATTTGGCTGGGGACTATGTTCGCCTCCAATATGTGTGATTTGTATTTTGGGTTCGAGGAGACATGCCGAATCATTTGTCCTTGATATAGTACGAGAGGTACTTGGACTGATAGTAGAGTATGCGAATGTGCATCACGGTGGCCAGACCGGTGGATGCTATAGTATATACATATAGTGTGTGATATACATATATGCTTGGATGTTTTCTCCTACTTATGTGTGATAGTAGTGAGGCTAGATAGTGTGTATCTAAACAAAGATTTATCTGCTTATGTGGGATAGTAATGAGAAGATATAATATGTATCTAAAGAACGATTAATCTACTAAAGAGTAAATAGTAGGGAGATTAGATAGTGTAAATCTAATTAATGATGAATCTACTAAGGTATAAATAGTAGGAAGGTGGATGGTGAATATCTAAAATAAAGTTTAAGTAGAGAAACTTAAATGATAAGGCTTGAACCATAAAATATGTGAAATGGTAATGTGGTTTTAATAATAACAGAGGAGAGGTGTTAGTTATTAAGGGTATTCGGTAGCTTACTGTATGGGCAGTACGAGTAAGTTAAGGAGAATCTTAACTATGGTTAAATGGTAGTTCAGGGTATTCGTTAATTACTGTATGGGCGGTATAGGTGAGCTAGACAGATTTGAGGGTTATTATATACTTGAGACCTAGTTATATTGTGTAGCTTGACTAGGTGGGACGTTAGGTGTGCACTATAGATGAGAGGTGAGGAAACTCAAGGGAGTGTTTGCAGCCTAACATGTGTATCTAATAACTATTCATTTAAATTGATATTTAAATGCTTGCTAAATATTTTCAAATGATTTTTACTTGGGCTCTGATCCGTACTTGTAAAAATCTTTTTCCAAAACCTTTAAGGTGTCCAGCCACAGGGACACCAAACAGGATGATCTGTTCCAGGGATGTGTAGCTGCAGCACTTGTGGATGCTTGCCGGATTTAGAATTAGACGCTTCAATTACTTCATTCCTAGTGTAGGGTGCAATTCAGTATTTCATTTGGGCGTGTTGGCCCTAAATTATTTCTTTATGTTAGTCAGACTATGTATTCGGATTTTATTTATATTAGACTTTTATTTGGATTTGGGAACCGACGGTTTATTCGGTATTATTTTATATCCGTTGCTTATCAGATGATTGTTCAGCTTATTCATTTATTACGTGGATGGTTAGTTATTATATTTGTTTCCGCATATTGTTTTGTTTAATAAAAAGATAAAATTTGGCACCAACTTTTTTGAATACTAGGTGGTTAGTAAATGTTTCAAAAAAGGTTTTCGACAGTGATGCAAAAAATAAACCAAATGGGAATCCTGTTTTAATTTAATGAAGGTCTGATCACCCGGTATTTAATTAGGCGGGGTGTCACACTTATTTTAGTTTAGTAGCTCTGTATGCTTGGATTCCAGGAGCGCATCCCACGGGTCCCAAAGGTAGCTTAGTTTAAATTGGAATCGCATGTTAAACAAGTGAAAGGTTAATTAAATATAATTGGACTATAAACAATATTTAGGTTGTCTCATCACACTTGACACGTAATGTTCGGGTAGAATAGAATTGACCATGGGTAACCCATAAATCCAGACCGATGCATTACGAAAAAAGTTCAAGCTTCATATTTGAATAATAATCAGGGAATTTCAGGTCCCAATTGTAAGTAATTAGGGAAACTTCGCGTCACAACATTAAATGTTTAGGGACTTTAAAGTCACTGCCCAATTATATCCAACTTCAAATCTGATAAGGGGTAAGATTATTTGAAACTTCAAGTCCAAAATATAAATAATCATTTTGGAACATTTAGCATATTTTCCCTTATTATATAAATAATCAAAACTTAATGTTTGATTACAAATTTATTGGGGCTTCGGATCCAAATTACAAATGATTGTTATGGGACTTTTAGTATCCCTTGACCTATTATAGAAATAATCAAAACTCCATATTTAATTTTAGGGCATATTTCATTGTCATGTCCAAAAATTTGAATAATAATTAAGAAATTTTGGTTCCAATATTAAATTATTTGGGAACTTCTAGTCCTAAATGATAAAATTTATGTAGGATCTTTTGGTCCCAAATGAAAAAATTTACATGGGAACTTTAGGTCCCAAATTAAAATAATGATTTAGAATCTTCATGTCCCAAAATATAGATATCCATTGGAATCTTCAAGTCCCCAAAAAATATAATTGGGAGTTTTAGACCCCAAATTTTGATTAGTAATTGGGAACTTTGGCCCCAAAATTTAAATAAAAATTGAGGACTCCAGGCCCTAAATTTTAAATAGTATTAAGAACTTTAGGTCTCAAATTTGAATGATAATTAGGAATTTCGGATCTTAATAAAAAAAATAGAAAACTAATGGTTCCATAATTTAAATAGTTATGGAACTTCACGTCCCAAATTTAAAGGTAATGTTGAAACATTGAGTTTCAATAATTTTGGGAAACGTCAGGTCCCAATCTTCATTTTTTTCTGTATATAAAAAATTAGGCATGATATAATAAATTTTCACAATTAAATATTCAAAATGTGAATATGTAAATTTTTTATGAATAACCAAAATTATGGGATCAATATAAAAATAATGAAAAGTATAAGCATATATAATTACCTTTTGAGTTGTGAAACTTACTTATTGGTGTCCACATAGAACCACACCTCGCTCCTTCATCTCCATAATGGCTTCTCACCAAATCAACTAGATCCATTAATTATATTAGAAAAAACCTTGCATGACTTATATAAAGGGAAGTAACTTGATTTTTCAAGATTGATTATAAGTTCTCATAAGAAGCCTATTGGTTTACTAGATAATCTCAATATGAATAGAGTAAGCACATATCCATACCCACATAAACATTCCATACCCACATAAACATTCAAGTTATGTTGTCAAAATGAGAGATCAAGTGATTCATGTCCCTTATCTTTTCATTAAATAACAAATTTAGGAGCACTCGTGCTGATAATCTATTGTAAAATAAAGGGAACACAAAGAGAATTTAAATGGAGAGAGTTTATTCATTTCATTAGTATGTGAATACTCAAGATGTATGACCCCTATAAATAGTAGACCCTTTAATAATTATGGAATACTAGTGGACGTCCATTAAATACATATTTTATAACCCCCCCTCGCGGGGGCGCACACACACACACACACACACACACACATATATATATATATATATAAATGTGGGTTTGAAACTTAATAACCCCATTAACAACACAAACAAACGAGGGATCCTATCAAGTTTTTGACATAACTATTGATAGTAATAGTTTCGGCCAACATTGTAATAGTTATGGAACAAAACCAATTCACTATAACAGTTACAACCCAAAATCTAATAGTTTTGAACCCACCTTTTAATTTCATAAGGTCAAAACTTTTTGTTAAAAATACACCCTTTATAGCCATACCCACATTCGAAGAAAATATGTTACTCATTTTATATTATTCTTATATAAATAGTATAAAGGTTTATATAAACTTACGCTAGAGGTGTTTTTAACATATAAATGAATATAAACAAACTCAACCCGTCTATTCCTCCCTAAAAAGATTGAATTGGATCGTCTCTCGTCATCGTATTGCCATATTTCAATTTGGCAATTTTCATCCCTCCACCAGTAGCGACGCAGTGCGCGACGACGCTCCGGTGCAGTGGATATTAATATATTATTTGATTAAGAGAATCCCACTCGGTTGGTTTAGTAACAATGAAGTTAATAGACATTACAATTGAATAGAAAGAGATATGTAGAGGACACAAATCATTGAAAAAATTAAAGGAGTGAGAGACTCGTGGAGAATAAAAAAAATTCAAAATCGGTGATGAAAAGGTATATGTGTGTGTGTGTGTGTGTGTGTGTGTGTGTGTGTGTGTGTGTGTGTGTGTTTGTGTGTGTGTGTGTGTTTGTGTGTGTGCACGTGTGGAAAGAGATAGAGAGAGGGGGTAGGGGAAAGGGGAAAGGGGAAAGGGGAAACAATAAAAAGTAAGAAACTAGAGCGGGAGAAGAAACGACAGGGAAGAGGAAAAGTAAGAGGCAAAAGAGAGATGAAGTGAGGGAATGAAAGGGTTAATAGAAGCTATTGGTTGATGCCGCGTAGAGTGGGTAGGTGATTAAGAAAATTGAATGTAGTACTCTGATATATAATAGTTAATAGATTCTTTACTTACGACTCAATTTAATATTTTTTCTTTCATGTATAAATGAAACTAATATAATAATAATAATAATAATAATAATAATAATATAATAATAATAATAATTATTATTATTATTATTATTCTTATAATAATAATAAAAGAGTAAAAATAACATGTGTCCTTATTATCTATATAATACTAAACGGACTCCTGCACAATTTATAACTTTCCATGTGTCTATTGTCGGATTTATAGTTACCATCTTCACAATTTCGTTTTCTAAACCTTTTTGTTTTAATAACCTTTCAGTTCCCCATCTGTCCCTCTCACTTCATGTCTTTTCAGTTTTGTTTTTACCATTACATACACCATCATTTCTTTTTTGAAAATATCATTAACTTTGGCCTTTCATATTGTAACACCCCGTAATTTTAAGTATTTATTATTTGGCATTTAAATTACATGTGTGCATGTAATTTAAATAAATTAAAAAATAATGTGAATTTAAAATAAATATTAATTAACGAGAAATGGATTAATGTTTATTTGATTTGATATTTACGAATGTGATTGAGTAAATAAAATTTGTTAAATAATATTACATCATATGTGGATAAAAGCGACGAGACTTGACAATATCTCAACCGGAGCACATGTGGTTTATATTGTTGAGATGAAATATTGATGATGGGTGACTCAAATGATGATTTCGAGTGCACGGTTGATCCATAATGGGTCGAAATAATCAAAATTAAGTACCCGGGTGTAGTAATTGGGTTAAGGGGCTTTAAACTAATAAGGATCTACACAGGGGTATATAGGTTATTTTACATTAGCATATTAACCTAATTTCAGGATTAGGCTTATATAATATAGGGTAAGTGATAGAAGAGAGTCACCTTATTATTCTAAAAACCTATGAGAGAAAGCAGAGAGAAAAGAGAAAGAAAACCAAAGGGTAATTAAGAGGAAGAAAAAGTTGGGAGAAATTTGGAGATCTTTCTAGACTAGGATCATCACACACCAAAGGAAATTCACGCTCTACAATCTTATTAAGGCAAGTGATTAACTTGCTTAATATTTTATGCATGTAATTCAATTCATATCATAGTAGGTACAAATGTGTGTTAGGATGGGATTCATGTAAAATATGGGATTTGGGGGAATAATTTTGTATGATTAGTTTTAATTATTACTATATATGAATTATGAGATTTAATAGATACAAAGATGTAATCTCAAATGACGAAATTGAGGATTAGTGTAGTATTGAGATTTAATTAAAAATCATGCAATTCTTGATTTAAATGTTGAACCCCATGAATTATATTGTGTTTTGATGAATTTGAATATGTTAAGTGATTAAATTTATGTATAAGATCAATGGATAATGGAAAAATTGAGTTATATTGGATTTACTTAGTGAATTGAATGATGTAGACATATGAAATCCCATTTTGGTAACAAGAACTAGGCTATTGCCCAAAATCGAATCGCTTCAGTCTTCATAGGCGAATCCATTCGATCCGAGAAGCTGAATCGATTCGGTCCGAGAAGCCGAATCGATTTGAACATGTTGTGAGATATAACTTGGGTTATTTAAATTTATTCGGGGATCATTTGGAGTTTGTTAATTATCGAGGGGGTCCGTAAATGATGTGTTGCGAGTTCTGGAAAATTACAAATTATTATTATAACCTTGGGTTAATTGGGATGTTATCCGGAGGGAGATTTAGAGTATTCGGGATGAATAATACTAGGGAAATTTAATAACAAATCCGTGATGAAAATTTGGAAAAAAGGAGATACGGGCTGGTTGAGAATGGTTACGTGCCCATAATAGTATAAGGGATAAATTCATTACATAAGTTATTGTTTAACAATATAGAGTCAGGTTTAGACTCAAGAGGATATATGCTAGTGCTACGAGTAATAAGCACGGTTAGCCGGGGTAATGGACATATATACAGCTAAAGACAGTATATATATATATATATATATATATATATATATATATATATATATATATATATATATATATATATATATTAAACATGCCACTCTAGTGGAGATGCTATCAATGGAGGTTGTCCACCATGGGCGATCTCTCCTAGCGAATCTCACTAGGTATAATATTGGTTCCTAGGGCCACAGGTTTGTGCATGCCCACTCTATGTGAGGTTGGAGTTCGAGTGGAGTAATGTGGTATGGTTATGACCCACTAACTTAAGACTATGATCGCCTCCAATTACATTTACGATTTGGGTTCAATGGTGAGATCCTGACCCAGTGGACCAGGATGACGTGTATATGCCTTGGAGCCTGATAGCATACAAGAGGTTCACATGCAGTGAGTTATTACTCCAAGGGATGATAATTATAAGTATATAACGAGTGATATATATATGTACTTGATATGATACGAATGTACGTATATAAATGTCAAGAAAATTACATACGGGCATAAGACACTAAAGTGTGAATATTGAATTAATAACTAATGAAACTTAGTTGCAATGGAATGGTTAATTATAATTTTTAAGCAGATGTCAAAGCTAATTGTATAAAATATGCGTAACACAGGGTAGCGAGTGAACTTAAGGGTATATTGAGAATAGTTAGTGTAGACACCGCATTCTATTACCCCCTAAACTCTCCTTAGGTCCCTAGCACCTCCCTTCATCACTACAAACCCAGGTCATACCCCGAGTACCGACCTAGAGGCCATCGGATGCTCCTAAGCTCCGTTTGACCAAAATTCAAACTCTTTAGCTCGACTGAGACTGAATAAATCTTCAAAGGGAACTGAATCCCCTTTCCAACGGTCCGTCCTGTGCGCGATTCTGACTTATCATGCGAATGAACGACCAGTTTTCCTCTGAAACCTGATCTAAAGACCCCCAGGCTCCATTTGACCTAAGTCAATTCTTCAGATCGATCGAGACTGAATGAATCTTCAAATGGCACTAAAACTCCTTTCTAATGGTCCACACCGTGCGCGATTCCGACTTACGGTACGGACGAACAATCTGTTTTACTCTAAGAGGTCACCAAATGCTTCCAGGGACCAGTTGACCAAAGTCAACTCCCCGAACCGGATCAAACTCTTTGGAATGTCAAAGTACATCTCCTAACCTTTCCAACAGTCCATCCCATGCGCGATTCTGACTTACCATGCGGACGAACAATCCATTTGCATTCGAAGTTTTCCCGTTCAAATGACCGACGAGCACTTACGAGCCACATTTGACCCAAAGTAAACTACCGAACCCGGGATCAATCCGAAGTACTTTCGAAGGTCTCTGAATTACCTATCCAACGGTCCACCCCGTGCATGATTCGGATCAACGGTTTGCGCTCAACGACCGATTTTCCAAAAAAGCCTGAAAGACACTGCCAAACGACAGGTCCCAGACCCTGCCTATCGGCAGTGTACCTAAACGCACCTGTCGATTGGAAGGACCAGGGTTATGCCGATCGGCAATGCCATGGGCCTATAAAAAGGAGGCCTTAACCTCATTACAAAGAGAGCCCAGATTAGATAGACATCACACCCAGCAAATCTATAAAACCTCTCTCGAAGTCAGCGTGATTTCCACATTCAAATCCCTTTCCAACCTTCACTTTTCATCATCCTTTTCATAAAACCTGGTGAATTCATTACCCTCCATCATCATCCAAGTGCAAGGGCTTCTTTCCAACACTCAAGATCAAGCTCAAGATCTTCAAGAAGGTCCAATTTTCTCAATTCTCTCCTTAAATTCTCATAAATTCGCATTAATTTATTTTATTATTTAGCGCTTTTATTCTCTCATCTCACATATCCTAATATACTTTTTACTTAGTATTATTGCACATCTCTTATTTTCATACAAATAAAAAAACCCAAAAAATAATAAAAAGAGGGTTTGCTCATAAATTCCAAATCGGAATTCTCACACTTTTCTTACACTTTTCTCACAACTAAAACACTTTTTTTACATACACAACACACAAATAAGAGAAGTCCCTGATTAGATTTATGGGATAAACCCCACCCCTCTTTTTGCATGCGAACTACGTGGACTTTGATGCCTCTATAGGCTACGTAGGCGTCTCGGGGTAAAACCCGAGACTCGAGTCCTATTCTCACTTTTTCTCTCATTTTCTATTTTCTCTAAACTCAACTATCTTAGATTACATATATTTATATATTTGTTCTTAGTGGCGTATTATTCCACATACGTTATCGTTCCATTATAACGATCAACGTAAGGATAATCGCGTAAATCCTATTTTCTAATATTATTTCTATGAACCTTCCTACGGATGACTCGCTTTATCTCTTCCATGATACAAGTAAAGGATTCCTATCTCCACTATATATACACGTGCACACATATCACGGGGAAAATAAAAGGAAAATAGCAAAAACCCATGAGAGACCGTGAGGGCGAAATGGGTGCCTAACACCTTTCCATTTCGTAACTTAGCCTCCAGAACCTTCTCGAATCATTTTAGTTTCCTATGTATCAGTATGTCCTTAGATGCTGTCCTTCGGGATGGCTCCCTTTCTTTTGTCTGTTTTGAGTAAAATAGACTTGAGACTCCATCTCTCTACATTTTTCACCTCATCAACGACGTCAGCCGAAGCGCTCCCGAGAGGGACGCGCGGGACCTAGGATCGTCACTCTCCCGCTCGTCGCGAGGATCGGGGATGGCCACAGTTAGGATGGGTAGCATAACTAGGGTTAAATAAATTTATACGTTAGGTGCGCACTGTAGTTGAGGGGGAGGAATATCTCATGTGAGTGTGATACTGGCTTAAATATGAAAGAGTACACTGCATATTTATTACCACATTTAATTATTTGTATAATATTTTCAAAGGTTTTGGGCTCTGACCCGTATTAATTATTTTCAAAACTTTTAGGTGTCCAGCCACAGGGACGTCAGGCATGAACATTCTTTCCAAGATTATCGAAGCTGCAGTAGCTGTGGAATGCTTGCAGGATTTTTTTAGTCACTTCTATCTTTGAGACTCTAGATAGGGCTCAATCATATGTCATTCGGGCATGTTTCCTATTGTCAGACTTTTATTCAGTTGTATTTAGTTATGTTATGATGGATTTTTGTACGAATTTTTTACTGATGATTTATTTGGTTAATTTGAATTTTATTTTATTCCAACATTCAGTTTACGTATGGTGATTGTGTATTTAAATTATTTATCTGAATGAGTTATGATGAATGGTTTTATTTATGACATTTTTAGAAAGTTAAAATTGGCATGACTTAATTAAATAATAAGTCATTAGTAATTAATTAAATGTTTGACAACGATGCTAATGATGAGCCACATGAAATTCCTATTTTATTTTAGTAAAGGGTTGGCCTCCTCTTGTTTTAATTAGTGGGGTGTCACACATATTTCTTTGATACATTGGAATATGCATGCTCATTAACTCACTTTGTCACCATATTTAATTCACTCCCATCCATGAAGTTCAATATCTAAATACTCTCTCTCCCCCTATTTATTTATTTATTAATTTTTGTTTGCTCTCCGTAGAAATTGTGTATTCTTCTCCAGCGACGAATTCGAATTCATATATGTGTGTACTACCAAAATTTATTTGGATTGCTGCCTCAAATTTTCAATTTCCTTATGTTTCTCTTCTTTGATCTTTGTATCCATTTTTACAAACTAGGGCTGCTAATACAGAGTTATAAATATAACTTTTGACGTCTTATTCAAGTTTGGGTTGTATTTGTACATTCTAAAATCATGCTTGCATATGTTCGATTGTTTTTTTTTAAATCAAGATTCAGGTATGTGCTCCTCTTTTTTTTGTGGTGGTGGTGGTGGGTGGGTGGGTGGGGGGGGGGTGGGGGGGGGGAGGTCATTGTTCATCAAGATTAAATGATGTGTTATGTTATAGCTCATAGATTATATTCATTCATCCCAATCATCTAATATCAATATGCCTCTTTATTATTATTTTATATATATATATATATACTAGCGGATATCCGTACCTGAAGGCACGAAGAAAATTTTCAAAGTACGTAATCGCAAAATAATAAACAATTTGAAAGTACGTAATTGCAAAATGAAAAAAATATCGTTCGTCAACAAAACATTTATAAGAGCATGAATGATTGACATTTGTGTAATGTTGTCAATAAATTATTGACATTTGTGTATTGATGGGCAAATGATTATTTCAAGCACGACATTTGTGGAATGAAGGGCAGAGGACTAGAGTTAATGGATATAGAGAAATATTGTAATGTACGGGGGAAATGCGTATAGAGTGTAATGGATAATAATTTGTCTTGAACCTCATATAAATCACACCACAACCATCAAATCCTAATTTAACTCGTAATTTTTTTACAACGTGTATATAGTGTTCTTCACGGCATCATCAAACCTTGCAAACCCGATAAAATAACCCAAACCTAACTCAAAGAGCCAGAAAACCTCAAATTAACAAATTAAAAAGAGGGAATATGAGACCCGCCCATGTTTTAGAGCCTAAATCTAGACCAAAATTGTAAATAGACAAATTGTTTAAGATATAATATAGAAATACCATGGCAGAAAGCACATCCTTGGAGTTTGTTTAAAAGAGGCGCTGTTAGAAGGAGAGTCAATGTCATGCGCAAGATCCCAATGAGAACGGATGTGTTCCACGAATGTCAAATTGTCGGTGATGGTAGCGTCCGAAGGTGATCCAAAGGCCTTATTAGTTTTGTTAGTGGGAAAGGATTTGTTGACTTCCTAAATTGGATATCTTGACTTCATATATTTCCTCTTTTTGCACATATCCCAGCCATAAACATTATGAAAGAAATCCCAAGGCTAAAACAAAAGAAAATACAAAATCAAAAACACATTTTTAATAATTTTAAGAAAATGATAAATTACTAAATGCTCGTGCTTGTGTGTAATATTTCCAATCTTCCCAAAGTAATTATATAAAACAATAAATATTAGAAAATGTTAAGAACATAATTATCTTTATAATGGATGGTTCGAGTTTTTACAAAACAGGAACAAATGAATATCGATCCACGTTGTCTAATTAAATAAAATAAAAAGCACATTTACATCTACTCTGCCCATAAACCGCTCCAACCAAATTAAAAACATCCACTCGGGTTTTATTGCAGACTTATACAATGCTCGTAAACTTGTCAAACACCTGGAAATCTGTATCTACGGATGACTTCACAAACCTCACAAACCACATCTGCATTTCTTATTGCAAATTCATCCCAAGTTCCACTGACATGAATCCGTCAAGAGTGGGTAAAGGATTTCTAGCCACTGATGTGCAATAAAGTTACATATTAAAAAAAGAATCAGTGATATATAATATATTAGGAGGAAAAATAATATGGAGATAGGAGGCAAAATCAGTTTCAACACACCATTATGTGGTGGCAGCAGGTTCAATGATGGCAGCAGCTTCAGCATCAGCCTTAACCTATGGTGGCAGCAGGTTCAATGATGGTTTGCACCTCATACTGACCTTTGTCTTGGGCCTCCAATTCAGCATGGATATTGGCCTTCGCTGCTGCTTCGGACTAGGCCTCGACTTCGAATTCAAACTCGGATTCGGCTTGGGTTTCGGCCATGGCCTTGGCCTCAAACACCAACACCTAAGTTTAGTGTTGTATCCCTATAAAAAATGTCAAGTGTATTATTGTAAAGACAAATGTACATATTGAAAATTAGTCTTGTTTCTCTAGTGAGAGCAGCATATGTTTCTGATGCAAACCAATTCAGATGGTGAGGCTTGACTTGCAAACAAATTGTGTAAGATTTTAAATACAAATTGATGTTCCACAAATCTATGAGACCATACTTTTAATGTTTTCAATTTATTTCTCTCCATAATTGGTGCTTCGTATTTTTTATAAAAAGTTATTACAAATATCTCTAGTCGTTTCACTATAAATGAACCAACAAAACCCAGCATGTGCTGATAATTCAGATTCCACAGTGAAAAAAGTTACAATTGATCAATTTGGCATTCATTTTAATCGGAAAATTAGTTGTTGTCATTATCTGTAATCTCTAATATATCAGCTACCAATCCCCATCCCTCCTGTGGATATTCACACAACACATGAGTTTAGCTCAACCTGAGTTCATCGCTTACTTCTCAAACACCAAGACATGAGTTTAGCACTCACTTCTCAAATGCCAACACCTGAGTTCAACACAAATCAACAAAAAGAATTGAAAGATATCAAATGAATATCAGTGCTGCTATAAGCACCCAAATGATTGAATCCTAAATAAAATCAGTTAGTTAGTGTTTGTTCTTAGTGTGAACAAATGAGTCACTACTACATGCATATATGTGATGAGATGAGATGAGTGAAAGAAAGGGGAAATATTGTTTTGGTTTATGAACCAATTAGGGAAATTGGAACAACAAAGTTGTAATAAGATGAAACAGGTTAAGAAGAAGGAAATTATTACCACATCATCGGTGACACCAATTATCACCATCCGAACTACCTCATAAATGATATATATACGCAACTGTAATACCCCGTAATTTTAATGACTTTTAAAATGGGTTATATTTTAAATTAATGAATTAATTGGATTTTATTATAAATTAATTAATTTGGATTTTATCCGAATTGTGGATATTAAAATGTATGATTTTGAATATTACTTAAAGATATTTAGGTAATATATGAATGTGATGATTATTGATATTGCTGTGTGATATTAATTCAGTAATTTGGATTTTTAGTCAGGCGCGGTATGGGACGTGTCGGGACTAATTTGTTAAATTAAAAAGAAAATTTATTTTCTATCAACCTTATAGTCATTTTGACTGCGTCGTTGCGTCCGGAAGGTTTGAAATAGTCAGAAAAGTCTATTTGGATGTTGGCTTTGAGTCTGGGGTCATTTGGAAATGAAAAGACAACCCAAAAGGGCATTTCAGTCATTTTTATAGGGGGGGGTGAATAGTGATTTTGGATTTTGTCCTATTATAAGTATTTGGAGATTAAGTGTACGTGGGTTATTCATCTCTTCTACACAAAATAGAGAAGTCATCTTCTTAGAGAGAGTGAAAGGTTGCTTGGGAAGAGAAAAAACTTACTTGGGAAGGAGAAGAACAAAGACCAAAGGTCACCACCACCAACCACCACCGAAAGTTAGCCGGAGAAGGGAGAACCACCTGTGATATACTACACCAAAGGATCAGACCTTCATTAGAGGCAATTATTTGATAATGGCAATCTAAGTTTGTATATTGTCCATGTTAGAATAGTTATAAAAAGATGAGATTTTTCATGTTTGGAAGATAAAGATGAAGTTGTAAATGAATTTCTGGAAACTGAAAAATATATAGGAATCAAACTCATGTTGTAGGTAGATAGTAATCCACGAAATAATCATAAATCTGTTGAAGAAATTCTGAAAACCATTGACGTGTTCTTGAAGATATTATGTTGATAATTTTCTGAAAAAAGAGGATATAAGCATGCTTTTAATTCAATCTCTTGATGATTCTAGGATGTTTAGAGCAGTAGAAATCATTTATATATGTTGATATATCATGTAGTAAGGTTTATAAGTCATTTGGGTTGTTAATATGAAGGTTTGATTGATAAAAAATGGTTAAACCCGTAGTAGAAGAAATGCAGAAAAACTGGGCTGTTACCCGGGAGATCGATCGATCGACCCCCTGCCTTCCGATCGATCGACCTCCCCAGAATTTTTAAAGTTGTTCTTTTTAATGTTGGTTCTTATCCCAAACCTTTTGTAGATCTTTGGTGATTATTAATTGAATATTATGGGACTTAAAGAAGATCAGTAAGCCCTAGATAAGATTTGAATTAATTTGAGTGGGATTTGATTGATTAGAGTAATGATAATCAAATTGAAAGGAATTTCGGTTGCTAGATTTATTTGTTGGATTCTACTTGGTATGCATGAGGATTAAAGATAGGACCAGTAGGGGTGATTGAGTATAACACCTGGGTATCCTTAAGTTTACAAGAGGGTTTAATCCTAAGTGAAAGAAGATGTGTTTATAAGAGATTTGAAACTATCGGTTTTAAACCTACTTAAAGGGGAGATTAATTCGTAGTGATTCGGGAGATATGATGATATGGACCGGTAGGATATTAGTGATTTCTTACTGACTATAATGTTGAGGAAAAACCTATTTGAACCTTGAGTAATGAGTAAGGCTCAGAGATAATTAAATTAAGAAGTAAAGCCATAATATTTTAATGCGTAGGATGTTAGAGATATAATGCTACCTATGGGAATTACCGAAGGGTATTGGGATTACCTTGTTGATATTATATTATAGGTATGATAATGCCTATTTGATTGATTAATAAATTATGTGTATGACATACCTAGCTTACTTGTTATCGATGGGGAGGTTTGCGCGTGAGGGCAGTCATATCACGATGAATCAATGGGATCTTTGATTTGTCGCTCAAGAACATAGGTCTATGAAAGACTTATCGGGGAGTTGATAAGTTCGCTGACTGTGGTACGTAGGTATGTGCGTGACCCATGGATACGAGAACTATGTTCGCCTCCAATTTGTATGTTGATGTTTGTGGTTCGAGAAATCTTTACCGAACCTTTAGTCCCCTATTCGGCGACCAGCGATGATGGGGCATGATAGCAGAGTAATGCATTTCACCGCAGTTGTGACTCGGGGTGCCATATTATATATGTGTGTGTATATATATATATATAATGAATTAAATGAATGTATATAGTGATTAAATTTATCAACTGTGCGATAATTGTAGATAACGGTGAATAGAGAAAGAGAATGGAATTAAGTTAATGAATGTTTATTCTAATAGAAGTGAAAAACTTAATTCATATTAATGAGAAACGATTCATGTTAATGAGAAACGTATATGAATAATTATATGACGTATGGTATGGGACATACGGGGTTATGATATAGGATGGAATCATAATATGGAAACTAGTGAGGAGGAACCATTAACTAGGAGGTTAATAGGAAACGTTAAGTGTGCACTCTAGATGAGAGGTGAGAATAGCAAGTGAGAGTTGGATACTAATATGTACATAATAAATGCTTTATTGTACTTGTTAAATACTTGCTGTTTTAAAAATCATATTCATATCGGGCTCTGACCCGTTTCCTTGCATATTTTCTTTTCTAATTGTACCTTCTATATCAGGTGTCCAACAGCAGGGACGCCAACCTTAGTTGATTTTGACGAGCTATAGAGCTATGGAGTATTGATTAGACGCCTATCTTCTTTTGGTTCACAGTATTCTTTTAGTTAGTGCATGTCGCCCAAAGGAACTCAATTATCTCTTTTCTATCTAAGTCAAATACTCTTGTACTCGTGTCATTTTAATACATTTAATATCGTTGGGATTACTGTATTGGATTATTATGTGAGAATGTTCATTCCAATTGCATTTAAATTCTTTTGAGTTATCTATTCAGTTATTATTTTGGTATAATAATTTGTGTTGTGTTATTCGTAAACTAAAAAAATGGATTTTGTTGAATTAAAATTCGAAAAGTTTTTAACACCAGCTTAATTGGGTATTGAGTGAGTTGTAAATGTGTTTGACAGTGATGCTAAGAATGAGCCAACTGTATATTCTGTTTTAATTTGATATGGGACTGATCACCTGGTATTTAATTAGGCGGGGTGTTACAGCAACTACAATGACTCTCAATTTACCTTAGATGACATGCCATACCCCACCAAGAGCAAGACTCTACATCAGATCTAAGCCACCCCCAGGTATGTGTAGAACTATAACTGTAATCAAAGCTCAACATTAATACCAATATCAACAAAAAATAAAATAGTGGATAATTATGAAAATGGAAACACCAAAGCTTACCTCAACAACATAAGAAAAACGTCCAAGATACTGTGAAGCTCGGTGAGGAACAGTCAAACATTCAACTTTAATTATTGGACTTCCTCCTGTTCAAAAAAATTAAAAAATTATACTTCCAGTCATTATATATGAAATCAAGATATGATATTAAAGAGAATCAAACTTTGAAAACTACAATAGGGATATGCCACACCTGAATTTGAAACAAACAATCCAAAAATAACTAATCGTGCCGTACTACTCTATAATACATACAAAAGAAGTTTCCTTGGGAAATTTGTCAAACACTTGGTGTATAAACCTTTTTTGCTGATAAAATATAAGCATATAAAAATAAAAATGTTCTTGAGATGTGTACAAACCTTTTTTGGTGACGAAATATATAATAGTTGGTGATTGGTAAAACATATAATAATGGGTGATCAAAGCAAAAAAGCATAGATGGTCTACAAAATGAAAATCAATCATATTGTTAAACATAATAAATAGATAATATGCTACCTTCTTTACAAATTTAAAAACCATGCTATCTTATTTACAAATTAAAAACCATTTAGAGAAAATTAAAATATAATAAATAAATTATATGCTCTAAAAATCCAAAAACCCAAATATAATAAAAATGATTTGCCTATAGAGAATATAAGAAGAAACCTTCAGTAAGATATTACATGATATGTGACCAACCTGATTATACCACCATTCTTCTGTGAACAAAAAGCCACTGTCATGAACTTCATGTTGCAAGAAATGTGACCAACTCCAATAATGCATATTCTTGCCTATAAGACAACTCCGATGCATATTCTTATTCATTAAAAATGTTTGTAATGAGTTGTAAATATCCAACTTTAATGATCCATCAATCCAACTTTAATGATCCATCACCTACTATAGTATGACTGAATGTAGTTGAGAACTAAAGAGAAGAAAACTAAATAAGCAAAATCTTAAATTCCAAATGAAAAAAAAAAGAAAAGCCTAATCATGCTATAAAACTAGATATTGTAAACTTCAATGTACAAAAATATTTCTAAAAAAAGCTTCGCATTTATCAAATAGTGCTAAGAAGCTAAAGACATGTGTGAAGAAATGAAACTCAACAAACAGAACCAATTAAAATCACCATAAAAAATGAAAGTGATAGATGGAGAACATGGAGATCAAATATACCTGATTTACGAAACCAAATTCCTACAAAACAATACATAAATACCAAATTAGATACATGGAGAACAACTTAAACATCTGAGAGACCTAATAATGGTAAATCGCCAAAGTTTAGTTTGAACCTTCATACACATGAAACTAACCATATAACCAATTTAACCCCAAAAATCAAAACCTAAAATCCATAAAATCCCTAAAAAGAAAGATAGAAAATATAGAGGAGTACCTGATATATGAAGGTTTTCATTATATCTGAAAAATAAATGATATAAAACAGTTAGATATGTAAAATAAAAAATACGGCAAATAAGATCTGGAAAAATAAATCAGTGTTTGAGCTTAAGAGTGTAAACAGATAATGTGGTGCGTTTTTTTCCACCCGATCTGAGAGGTGCATTTTTTCCACCCGTTTTTTCATCACTGCTCCTAAGGAATTTAACGACTTTTGGATGGATGTTTTTTTCACCCGTTTTTCATCACCACTCCTAATAGTCTGAGTAATACATGGTGATAGAGATGATGGGTTGATGAAGATAACATATCTTGTTTGCAGCAAAAGAGATTTTTGGACGAATATTTTTTGAGGTTTGGGAGAGATGGGTGGGATTGTGAAAGTGAAGAGGGAGAGAGAGAGTATGCGAGGGAGTGGTTGGGATGTGATCAGGTCACATATACCAATGTTACTCGAGCCATGTGCCAGGCCAGCGTGGCTGAAGCAGACAACTTTAAAAAATTACCCCATTTTAACATATGAATTATGAATATACCACTCATTGTGAACCCTTGGATTGCCATAAATCTTCAAAGTTGACTTCATTCCTAACCACAAATTATGTTATCATCTTATAGAACAGTAAAAACACCATTACTCCTTATATATATATATATATATATATATATTGGTACATGTGGATAATAGAAGTGAATGTCAAAATTATGGTTTGGATCCAAATTGTTCAAACCAGTCACCGAAATAAACCAAAGATGATTCAGTTCACTCTTTGTTTAGTCTTTAACATTTGTAATTTCTTCTCAATTAGATTTTGAAAGATGAGGAAGTTGGTAGGGGTTTACGTAGCAATTTGAGAAGCCAACTTAGGAAGTTAATAAATATTTAAGTATTTAGTGTTATAATTATGTTAAATGGTTTATCCACACATTATAAATATCTATGTTTCTATTTTGGTGTTCTAATATGTAGAAAAATATTTATATTAAGGGGAATATACCAAACAGTCCCTCGAACTTTTTTTAATACACGTTTAGTTCATGCCTTTTTATTTTGCACAAAAAAGTCCTTCACCATGCCAAAAAGGCTTTACTATGCCGCTGGCGCGGACCTTTAAAGATAAGAGAATAAGGGACTTTTTGGTACAAAATAAAAGGCTTGGACTAAATATGTATTAAAAAATATTTGAGGGACTTTTTGGTATTTGATCCTTATATTAATGGAGTTTATATAAATATGATTCTTAGTGTAATAGTATTGATCTAAAAATTCATATATAGTATGCAATTCATATTTTCTTACATTGTATATGTCATATAATTAAAAAAGAGTATTAAATTTTGTCATCATCTCACTTTCATATAGGGACTGAATTCATCTTCCAAATATACATAGTCAAAATAAGATTATATACTTAACTGACCAATAATGAGGTTTTAATGCTCAAACTCACTAAGGTAGTCCACGTGAAATCTCATTTTTACATAGTTTCCTTTCCAATAGAGCTGTTATATTCAAGATTCATTGTATTTTTTCCTTGAAAATAAAAAGAGATTCTTCGTATTTTTTTTTGTACATAGACTCTTTGTATCCGTTTGAACTCATATTCCATTTTAGACTTTCAAATTCTTTCTTTAATTTTTATAATATAAATAATAGGCATATACCATGAGGTACACACAGATATATACGAGTCCTTTAAAGTGATGCTAGGCAACATCCATATAGGTTTGATTTCGGTACAAACTATAGTCAATTCCATTAGGGTTGTAATCTATACATGGGTCACAACATTTATCTATTGCATGTTTTTTACGAATTATTTATTTTGGCAATAATCAATCTTAACCCTTCTCCTCTCCCAAATAAATTCCTTTTGTTCATAATAAATATCTCTCAAATTTTCACTATGTTGCCATACTTGTTGGTTTATTTTTGGTGATTCATGTATACTTCTTGTGACAACCCGCTCACCAGCATAAGGGGTGGCCAGCCCAATACTCCAATATAACGGAATCATAGATGGAATCATCCTCAGCATCACAATAAAAATATAGAGTATCCAGGATAACCACCCAATATTTTAGAAAACGGGTTGTCAAAAAATTTGATTTGAAAGTAAATAAATGAAAACAAAAAACCCAATTCCTGAAAGATAAGGGAAACCCCAAGACATATATAAGTAATACAATAGGGATAAAATAAAAAGACCGAATATGTTACCGGTCGCCAAACGGATACAACAATAAAACACAAGTTCAATAAGTTACATAATATATTTCATTAAGCATTTATAAAAGCTTGGGCCCCTTGCCCGAGTAAAAGACTTGATCTTAACTAGAATGAAAAGTGAAAACGTCTATACCAATTGTGTCCCGTAATACCCGCAATGCATCACGGCTCGTCGAGGACATCGGAATAAGAATTCAAGCCAGGCATCCTTGCGGCGGAGTACCTGAGCGCAAACAAGATGCATGTGCAACAAGAAATATAAACGGGTCAGGGCCCGGTTCTATATGATTACCAGACGAATAAAGTGTATGACAGTAATGAATATCATCATGCTAGGGAGAATAAAATCTATCTACACAGTTCTAAAACATAGGCTAAGACAGTAAAGAAAAGCATGAGTTTAATTTAACTAAGCAGGAAAAAGGAAAGATGAACATAAATAAAACTTCTATCATATACCCCGATTCATGTCATAGTTTATTCCTCAACAGGAAAATAAATCTATAACTAGGGGTGTGCAAAAAAACCGACCAAACCGACAAACCGACAAAACCGAGCCGAACCGAAAATTTTCGGGCCGGGTTTTTTTAAGGGTCGGTTCGGTTCGGTTTGATCAGGTATAAAACCGACAGGGTCGGTTCGGTTTTCGGTTTTGGCATAAAAAAACCGATTTTGAACCGAACCGAACCGAATTAATTTTTATACTTTTTAATTTTATATTTTATATTATATTTATATTAGTGTTGACATATTATATTATATTTTTTAATTTTATATTTATATTAGGTATTAAAAAAAATATTTTTTATTAAAATAAATGAAAAAACCGAGCTGGCCCTGTATAAAACCGGCCCTGTCAAAAACCGACGGGAAAACCGAACCGGCCCTGTCAAAAACCGACCCTGTTCGGTTCGGTTCGATTCGGTTTTTCAACAGCTTCGGTTCGGTTCGGTTCTTTTCCTTAAAAAACCGACATGGTCGGTTCGGCTCAAAAAACCCGGCCAAAACCGAACCGACCGACCCGTGAACACCCCTATCTATAACCATAAGCTCTTTATGGCTTTTATCTCAATTTTAAGCTCTTTGTGGCTTTTATCTTAATTATATGCCCATCCTGGCATTACCATCCCTTAGCAGGAATATAGTCAACATTAAGTGCTCTTTATGGCATTTATCATACATCAAGTCCCACTTGATTTAGAATGGTTATATTCTTATGCATACAACGATTCTAAGACCGCCCCTCCGAGTTTCTCCACTGGGCGCGCCCCCAAATGACCATCATCTTCCAGGGCCTATCTATACAAGACAACCTGGGCTCATAACGCAAACGTCGGGAAGCGGCCATATGCCTGCGGGAAAGTCAGGACCACACCCGGAATCCCCTAACCAGCGCAGAAAAACATATAAAAACCCCGCATATGGCCTAGGACTATATCCACCATGCATTCATTAGCCAGGGGGCATCACCAAGCGCGCGAACTTCCCTTATGATGTCATTTAGAGAGGTGTGTTTAACCAAATTACCATTTATCATGTTAATGATTAAGTAAATTATCATTTACCATCATTTGCATATCAAATTTCATTAGAGAAAATGTATATTTTATACTTAATTCCATACACATTTTAGCAAATGTATATCCCATTTCCGAAACCATATTCATTTACATAATGTAAATATTTCACCTTTTTAAATCCGGAGCCGTACGTATTTACATTTACATTTTGACCTTAAAGAATAAATAGACTTTCAATTATTCTCCCAAGATTCGCTGATAGATATAACAAACCATCAAGGATCACATAGCTCAAATGAGCTTCTAAGGTCTCTAAATCATAATAATGCATCCCCTAGTTTTAAAAGAAATCAACTAGAAGGAAGAATACCCTAACATCAATAGGCATAACCCCGGAAAACCCCGCCTAAACCATTTATAATATAGGGGAGTATCTCAACTCATCAGAAACTCTAGGACTCTAAGTTTACTTCATACAGGAAGGTTCCTAGTTCCTAT
This sequence comes from Sambucus nigra, assembly GCA_949130495.1. Lineage (NCBI taxonomy): Eukaryota > Viridiplantae > Streptophyta > Magnoliopsida > Dipsacales > Adoxaceae > Sambucus > Sambucus nigra. Next base: position 591,232,511 of record OX422210.1, read on the forward strand.
CAAGGAGAATAAACCCTGGAAACAACATAAAGTTTAATAGGTGAAAAACAGGGGACCGGTCGACCGGTCCCAAGACCGCGGTCGACCGCGTCTCAAGGTTTTGCCTACGGAGAAAAGCAGAAAGCTCAAAATGGAATGGCCGGTCGACCGGTCAGGAGACCGCGGTCGACCGCGCAAGAATTTTATGCCTTTGTAGAAAAGCAGTAAACCTGCCCCCGAAGGCCCGGTCGACCGGTCCCGGGACCGAGGTCGACCGGTCATAGCAGACCTAGGGTTCATCCTTCTTCCAAAAGCTAAACCCAAATCTCAAATATCTTTCATTTTGAACAAAATCAACAACTTTTATCTACCCAAAGATTATCGTACATGATTTATAACCATTAAAACTCACAATCTTATCATCAAAACTAAGATTAGGGTTTAAGTCTCATAAATTCCATTTTTGATCCATAAATGCAAATACACAACTATCATACAATTTATTCATCTTAGATCACATATTAGCAAGTAGAAAACTTGCCTTAGGGTTGCAAATTCAGATTTCTTGGTGGTAGAAGCAATCTCCCATCTTCAATCTTCATTTTCTCTCTTCTTTCTCCACTTTTCTCTTCCTCTTTCTTTCTCTCTTTTTCTCTCTATGTTCAAGACATAAAATGGGGGAAAAATAAGGGATTTTAGAAGACTAAAATCGTGGCTTAGGTTAAAACTCCCAACTTAAATGGTTAATGCCACATTAAAATGACTCCCAAATACGCATTCAAGCTAAAACCAGGTAAAAGTGCCCGAAACACAAAAATACAATATGACACTTATTTTGACTGTCTCGCACCATCCGAGACTAACTACACCCTCTAAACTGGCATCCGAAAATTTTATAAATTATTTTGAGTTCCAATTTCTATTTAGACCATAAAGTCATTTAAATCATGACACCAATAACATACAACATGATGATATTTACTTCCACATATAGTAAATATGCATCAATCTAGTAAATATTAACTTTCGATTCATTCAATTAATATTTACTCCAGTCCCCACATTTTATTTAATTACCTTATGCGGTAAAATTAATATAAAAATGAGCGTCCCAAAATCGAGGGTTGTTACACTTCTAAATCTGTTTTAAAATATGAGTTTATCATAACAAATTGGTTTTTTCGACTGTTGACTTTTGGGTATATTATTTAGGTAGTGATATCACTGATATGCTAACAATTAACACTTTTGACAGTTTTATTTTCTATACAATAAACAACTATTTTTAGAAAAAATTATTTTCCTTACTATTAGTCATTTATTTTTTAATAATTCATAGATACATGGTTTTGGAGTTCTTTATTAATATTTTTCATATTTATATTTTTAGTGATTTTTGTGCCAATAAATATAGAATTCATTGATGAACGTCTTTTTACATCTTCATATTTAACTTTTAGGAATCTAAGCCGCAAATAATAATTGTCAATATTACTTAAGTAACTAGGTACCAACTAATTGAATATTCATCATAATATATTTATGAATACTATCAATTATAATCTATTTATATTATTAAAACTATTTAAAATAATTTTGAATAAAAACGTCTTCGCATTGTGAGAATTCCATACTAATTTAGCGTATAAAACAAAAGTAATTCATTATAATAAAAATCTAATTGCGACGCCATATTCCACTCAAACCTCTCCCTTTCTCTCTCTTTTCCTGATAGGCGGCGGGTGTGGGGACACTCCGTTCGTGCGATTGACCCCGTTATTGCTTTTCCCCCTGCCAATCAAAAACAGAAATATATGCAATATGCATACAGAATATACGTAACAGAGAAAAAAGTATAATAACAAGAAAAATCTAATTTATCTCATTTACTAGTTGGCCGAGACAAAGTGAAAGAGAAGACCTTTGACTCACGCCAACGACTCACCATTTCCCCCACAGCTACCGTTGAATTTTCCTCTCTCTCTCTGTGTCTCCCCTCACCGGCCCCAATCAGAGGAGGGAAAACATAATTTTCCCGACAAATTGAACGAACTTATTTCAATAACTTTATCTTCAGTTCATTGGCGAGCTCTATTTTTGTCCCCTGAGATTGACGAGTTTTGGTCTTGGTAGTTAGGGTTTCAATTTACCTCTACACCAACTCTTTTGTATATGCGACGGAGCAGTGGATGAGGAATCTAGGTCTTTAGCTGTGGGACCTAATGGATCGCTCGGTCTCCTTTTTCGTTTCCTTAATTCTTCTGTTTTATAGATTGTCCCGGGTCTCCGCTAATGCCGAAGGTGTGTACTGATTTAATGGACTTCGTACTCAATTTATTATTTGTCATTATTCAACAACTATCTGTTTTAATGATTGGTAGTTTGTAAGTTGTGATGAACTTGTTATATTAGTGGATGTAATTGGAAAGTAGTTGATAATGAAGTGGTTTCTGTAAGACAGGCGATGCTTTGAACGCGTTGAAGTCAAATTTGGCTGATCCTAATAATGTTCTGCAAAGTTGGGATCCGACGCTTGTTAATCCGTGCACTTGGTTTCACGTGACATGTAACAGTGATAACAGTGTTACACGAGTGTAAGTTAGTTACTTGCCTTTGATTAGTGTTGCTTTCCGATTCTTGTGTGTTGATTGATTGGTTTGTGTGAAACTCAGTGATCTTGGAAATGCAAACTTATCTGGTGGATTGGTTCAGCAGCTTGGTCTACTAACGAATTTGCAGTACTTGTGAGTCATACTTTTGTGAAGTGAAATTTGTCTTGTTGTTTATGCTATCTTGTTTCAAAGTTTCACAACTTAGGTTTTTGAAGTACTGTCTAGGTCTTAATTTGTAGCGATATTGGGAGAAGAATGTTTGTTTTGGTAGGATAGTACCACAAGAATGTTTTAATTAACTACCACTCCTGCCTTTCTTCATGGAAAACAGATTACCCTTCCTTCAGGTCTATGAGAATAGGCGAAGTCACATCAGGACCACCAGAGGGGGCCATTCCCCTCCTACTTCTTACAAGTCGTTGAATAGTGTATACCGGTCTAACAGTTTGTTTAATGTAATAAATGGTTCCACCTGGTTTTTGGTTTTGATTCTTTTCGTGATTCTCACAACCCAAGTTAAAACTTTTTGCTAAGCATGATGGAAATGAATACGCCTTTTATTGATCCTTTGTCGGGACCCTATATTTCTATGTTTAGGGCCTTTTGCATTTATTACATTTTGGTTCAAAATGGTTCAAAGTCTCGGTATCGGTCCTCGTATCGGCCACTCGATTTTCAACTCGGTCGCGGCATCGGTCTCGGTATCGGGTGATACGCAAAGATACACCATTTAGAGAGCGCAAAAAATTCCGAAAAAAATCTAGAAAATTTAAAAGAAATACGATTAACAATGTGGACCAATGAGAAAAGTTTAAAACTATCCCTTAATAAGCATAACATTGTACAATTGATTATATTGACGTGCTGCGAACTTGCCAGATTCAATGTTCCATAATAAATCAATGTTTTTTTTCACAGAGGATACAAATATTATGTTTTTACAAAGAAACACAAATGTTACTTTTTTAGTAAGAGGATAATTTTTTTTTTACAAAGAGGATACAACTATTATATTCTTAGTATTATTTTTAGTAAGAGGATACAAATGTGTTTTTGAAGTATGTTATATTTTCGAAAAAGGATAGAAATGTTTCTTTTTTAGTATTGTTATTTTTTTACAAAGAGGATACAAATAGTGATTTTGACGAAACACTACATTTTTTTTACAATCGTTTTTTACAAAAAGGATGCAAATGCTATTTTCTTACAATAGGAATGTAAATGTTATTTTTGTTCTGTTGTTGGGTTGCAAATGTTTTTTTAAATTGATAGAAATGTTATTTTTTTACAAAGAGGATGCAAATATTTTGTTTTTCTTGTGTTGCAAATGTTATTTTTACATAAAGGATGCAAATATTATTTTTACAAATGTTTAAAGGATACAAATATTATTTTTACAATAATTACAGTTGCATATTTATTTGTAAAAGAATAACATTTACATTTTTTTTTATAAATAATAGCATATTAAAAATAACATTGGGAACATTATTATAAAAAATAATAACAAATAACATTTGGATCATTTGCATTCTTTAAAAAAAAAAAAACTGGCACATATACAACGCACTAAATTAAACCCACACGATGACCAAATAATCCCTCCACACAACACACTAAAATAAAAAAAAAAAATTAGCATTTCGTAACCCCTCCAAAAAAACCATGCTTCCCAACATAACACTGGAGAGAGAGAGAGAGAGAGAGAGAGAGATGCTTAGTAGCTTATACCATCTCGGTCGATATATCACCGATATGGGCCGATTCCATCGCGATATCGCCGATATGGGGCGATTCTACTGCGATATCGTCGATATGTGTCGATTATACCTCTATATCACCGATACTACTGAGAAATTACTGATATAGGGTCGATTCACATCAATAATTGAAAACTCAACTCGTAACTCGGAATCGGATCGGTGGGCACCGATACCTAGTCAACTCGGTCGTATCGTCGCGGTATCGGCCTTGACTTTGAACCATTCAAACTTTCTTCAATTTATTTTTTTTGCAGATTTATTTTCTAAATTGAGTTCCTAATATATGAATACAAAATCTGTGGGTTTATAACTTTTTTTTTTCAAATCTTGAAGGGGCTTTTTAAAATTGGTGTTTTGGTGACTGTCTTAGCCACTTGTGTGCAAGATCATAGAGCTAATAATTCTTAACATGACCCAAAGTAGTTTTTTAACAAGTTGGTCATGTTCATGTTATTAATGGATTGAGCCGTTAAATAAATTAATGGCATATGTTTCACCACACACAATGGAAACTACAATACACAACCTATACGCACAAAACTCACCCCTTGCAAGGTCTACAATACCGGTCTTGGCTCCCTCCAATATTGAATCCTGCCTTCGTCAATGTCTATGAAGCCCACTTTGATAAGCTACCTACATGCATGGATTAATTCCATATAAGAGCTCATTTCCAGCTTATCACCTTTTGTTTTGGGTGCATATTGTGTAAGAGATTGATGATCGTATTTTACATCTTGCAAATTCTTCAATTTTTAGGTACAAGGTGCTTAAGGAGTTGTAATTGAGTTCCTTGTCATGGAATGGGTAAGCTTTGGGAGTAAAATAAAGTTAAGTGTCTTTGGATATGTATTGCGTCGGCGCAGGTTCCGGGTGTAGGTTTAGAAGAGTGGTTCGCCGGTTCCTCCGAGCTTTACCCATGGCTCTACAAAAACTTTGGCGACAACATAAGGAGCAAATATGGCTTTGATATCAATTTGATCTAAGCAGAACATAAATAGCTCACAATAACAAATTTCTGAAAAATAGGATCTCTTTCTCATTCATTCGTATCTTAAAGTAAAAGTGATTACAATGGTTGACTAAAAGCCTTATTTATAGGCTAAGTTAAGATAACCTAAAAGGCTAAAAAGACTAAAGAGGGTATATAGATTTTGTTGAGTTAAATTGAGTTAAGGGAATGTATGAAGTCCAGGTTCTACTATTTGGTTATGTTCCATAAAATTTAATCTCAATTTAGTATCTATCCTTGCTTGTTAAGATGTCTCTACATTTAAGGTTTCATTCAGAAACATGCTTCAAGTCCCGGAAGCTGTTAATAAATGATTCTGATGTGAAACGCAGCAGAATTGACACACACATGAATAATAATAATAATAATAATAATAATAATAATAATCAAACCATATTTTCTCTCAAATCATCTCTCTCCAATCTCATAACTTTCATTAATAAAATTCTGATTACAAGAGAGGGTCAAGGACCTTATTTATACTAATTTCTAAGACTTGGGGAGCAAGTCTTTTAATTAATACTAATAATAATTTAAATAATAACTAATATTTATCTACGCATGAATAAATCGGATAATATTATTAATACTAATATATTATTTATTTCCAATTCACGTCATTCTCCCCTTCTTCGAAAAGCTTGTCCCGAGTGACCTTCCCTTCTTCGAAAAGCTGAACCACGCACCACATGGGAGATTTGTAAAAGTCCATGCCACATGCATAAATACTTTGAATATTTTTGACCCTTTTTATATTTTATTGGGGTGAAAAAGAATTTTTCTGAAACTTTGGGGGCCACAATAAAATATTTTTCAACATTTTAAAAATTATTGGTTGTTCAAATTTTTTCACATCAAAAAAATCAATTTTTGGACCATTAACCTCCAACCCAAGTGGTTTGTCACTTAAAAATGGGCTGAACTTATATAAAGACCACTTGGGCAGCCCATACTCTTCAAAAGCCGTATGGCCCAACCTTTCACTTAAAAGCCCCAACTCATCAAAGTAAACCCTAGCTCCTTCTTTCTTCTCGTGCAAAACCCTAGCAGTCCCACCTCTCATCTCAGCAGCCTCTCCACTCATCTCAACAGCCTCTCCACTCAACCCATCCATCTTAGGAGCTGTCGGAGATTGTCCGGCCACCAATGGCGACCGGAAGTCTTTACCGGTGGTAAAAAAAGCTGGGTGGTTGTCTGGTAGTTTAGTTACGGTTCCATAGAGGCCGTTTTGTACCGTCGGGGCCTCAACCAGGCTCGTCGTGCTCCGACGAGGGTTGCCCTGGCCTGACGACCTCAGTAAAAGTTGTTCGGATGGGTATATTTTTGTTGGACGAAGGGTTTCGGCCTCAGTTTTGGTTAGGTTGTACTCGGGAGTCGGAAGAGGGCTTTCTTTACACCGGACCTGCTCCGACTAAATCGAGGCGGGGTTGATTTGACCGAAAGCTTTCTACAGTTGTCTTCGAACGAAAGGAATCAACCACCAGAGGTCGATCTCGGTTTTGACAAAGGTTTCTAGCTTCAAATTTGGTCGGAAGGGGTATGTTGGGTGGGATGAGGTCGGATCTGGGGTTTGGGGTGGTTTCGATCTCGGTTTGGATGAAGTCGGGAATGTGCTGGGTTATGGATATGGGTAGGACCACATTGACGATGCATGGGGCGGTGGGTTGTGGTTGTGGTTGTGGTTGTGAGGGAGAAGGTTTGCTGATGGCGATGGGTGGGGAAGGTGGCGCAACGGCAAAGGGTGACGGGAGGCCCTCGCGCCACCCTGTGTAGTCGAGGGGGGTCGATTCCCGTCCATCGTCCCAATCGTCTAAGTCTTGATCCCCATCTCTTGTGTTGTTTGGATTTGGAACATATATCGCCGCTGAGTACACGCCGAACGATCGCTTGCTCCAAGCTCTTGCCATAGCTTCAAAACCACACATATGGATTGACACTTCTATTCAAAATTAGGAGCGAATGCAACTTTAATACCATTTTGTTGTGAAATGCAGCGGAATTGATACACACATTAACACACACACGAATAATAATAATAATAATAATAATAATAATAATAATAATAATCAAACCATATATTCTCTCAATCATCTCCCTCCAATCTCATAAATTTCATTAATAATAATTCTGATTACAAGAGAGGACCAAGGATCTTATTCATATTAATTCTAAGACTTGGGGAGCAAGTTTCCTAATTAAAATAGGTAACTAATACTTAATAATTATTTCTAATAATAATTTAAATAATAACTAATATTTATCTACTAATAAAGAAACCGGATAATATTATTAATACTAATATATTATTTATTTCCAATTAATTTGTCTTTTGGCTCATAAGCTTCTTCAATCTCAGCCCTTAACAACGATAGATATGGTTTATTACACGCGCGCGCACACACACACATGTTTTCTTTTTGACTAACATTTCTTTTGTTTAGAAAATATGGATGAGTAAAAATAACTTCTATGAGATGTCACATGCTAAAATTTGATGTTTCTCTCTCTCTCTCTCTCTCTCTCTCGATGATACTCTTATTCATGGCTTCAAGTTTTTCACGGTCATCGACCTCTGCCATTATTGTATGTGATGTAGAAGTAGAGATGTTCAACATTTAATGTTGTTACTTTTTATCTTCCTTTTTGTAGTCCATCCCTTTTACATTTTTTTAGTCGATAAATTGTTAATAGAGCATGTTTTCGAATGTCGTGTTTCGTTACAGGGAACTTTATAGTAATAACATAAGTGGAAGAATTCCTAATGAGCTCGGGAATTTAACAAACTTGGTCAGCTTGGATCTTTACCTGAACAGATTAAATGGGCCCATTCCGGACACACTTGGCAACCTTCAGAGATTGCGTTTCTTGTATGGACCACTCACCCTTCAGCTTTTTACTTATGTTAGTGAAAAGTATGCTAACTAATTTCGGAATACGATCATAAATGCAAACACATTATATTTACATGTATCCAGTGGCTACAGTTTTTTTTCTTTTCGTGTGGGGCACTTGTATATGCAAATATACGCACACATACATATATGTATAAACAGTTTCTATGTATTATGTAAATGTGACTAATAATTTCTTAAAATCACTAGGGTAGATCTGCCATTAACATTTGAAATAAATTTAAAAAGTATAGACAAAAATATGAAAAGACCCTAATTAGTGTCCAAAAAATAATAATGGCATTGCTTTTTCAATGTTACGTGTATTAATATATATATATATATATGTTTAGAATATAAGATGTAGTGTGTCACTCACAAAATTAATTTTAAATTTATTAAACAATTAGAGTGGGGCACTATATTATTTTCACAAAATATCTAAATTATAAAGTTGAAATTTTATTCTAAAATTTGAGTGGGGCATTGTGTGATACCAATATATATATGCAAGGGTAAAAGTCCATTTTTTGAACTTTAGGGCGTGATACCAATATATATATGTAAAGTTTGACCTTTCATCTAAAATTTGCTATTCTAACAATATATTTTTTTGATATCCAAATGGAAAATTGGATGGTGAACTGTATATACTTTTACTGGTCATGAGTTCTGTCTAGTATGTAGACAATTTTGGGAATAGAGAATTGAGTTCTATACTAATAGGTCCAGTCTAAGCATCTTTCATGGGGAATAGTGTGGATTTTCTTACATATGATAGTCTGATAGCTTAAACTTGGATGCACACACATTTGTTTATGTTGGCCACACTTTTCAATTAGAGTGCTTATGTGAACAGCAGATTTCTTTAACTGCCCATGGCTTAATTTTGGATTGTTTACAGCTGTTGTTGTCAATGGCCAATTTGTTTCTTAAAAATGTCTGATTCAGTTTCTCTCTCTCTCTCTCTCTCTCTATATATATATATATATATATATACACTAGCGAAATGCCGTGAAAATTTCGAAAGCACGTAATTACAAAACGGTGAAAATTTTCGAAGTACGTAATTGCAAAGCGGCAAAAAAAGAGTAGTTTATAACAATTGACCATAATCTCCTTTGTTTATAAACAATTCAACCTGCTTAACAAACAACAAATAGTCCAACAACATTCAAATAATCTAAATTCATCAAACAAATTCACATATAATATGAAATATACAATATTCATCAAATGAATTCTCATTGTGTCTAAAAAAAAACAAAGTGTCAAAGTTTTAAAAAAATTGGGCAAAGTCTCCTTTGTTTATTGGACTATCCACCCTTCTCAAGGGATAACGACAAATCCAATAATATAGAAAAAAAACAAATTCGCCTAACAAAAGCTTCAATGAAACAAACATCTTAAAAAAATAAATATATATCAATGGAAGCTCCATTGCAGCTCCGTGGCAGCGCCATAGCATCCATGTAGTAGCTATTACCATAACAACCCTGTATTAGCCTCGTAACACCTCCGTAGCAGCCCCATAGCAGCCCTGTAGAAGTCCCGTAGCACCCCAATAAGAGTCCCGTAGTAGCCCAATAAAAGTCCCGTAGCAGCCCCATAGAAGTCTCGTAGCATAAAAATTAAGTCCATGTTTGATTGGTCTTGGATTAAAACCTGAAATGAAAAGAAAAAAAAATTAGTTTGTTCCCAAAACATTGTACGTTAGCAATTCAACTTTCGAGTGGCATGGACGTCGTTTGATATGAAAACCTTAAGTTACTAAATTTATGAAATCTGCAGTTACCCAATCAGTTTGTTCCCAAAAGCACTGAATTTATGACTAATAACATTTTAAATATTTTTAACTATTATTTATAGGACTATTATTATAATATATTTAACAGTTATTATAATATATTTAACCATTTTTATATGTATTAAATATATATTAATATTTATAATAAAAGACGGTCCTATTAATGTTATTTACAAATAACAGTTTTTACTCATTTTTTAACAGTTATAAACGATTTAAAATTCAGATCTTTGGAAAATCGCAATCTTCTAAATCTTAAAAAATCATATTAGATTACCCACCTTCAAACCCTCATTCAGGTAGTGAAAACGTTAAAACCAAACTACCAAGTTGTAAAAAATTAGGACCGGAGGGTGAAAGTAAAAGAGGGAGACCAAAATAGTTATAAATCCAGAAAAAAATATCAGAACTCCATATTTGAAAGCCTTATTTAACAAAAAAATTTGTACCTTCTTCAACTCAAATTGTACTCCCTGCAATGAACTCAGAAATTCGTACCTTGACAATCCTCGAAGCTCCAGGTCACCGGGAAACAGAGGTCCCCGAGATGTTACCAAACAAAAAGAGTAAAAAAATAAAATGAAAACATACCTCATATCATCATAAACATATCATTGACGCAAAAATAGAAGGACTCATTATTTCATGTCCTGAACATCTGATATAAAAGAGTAAAAAACTTCAAAAACAAAACAAAAAACATGCAACAATATACAATATATGCACATCTGAAGAAACGATGAAAAATATAATTAGAGAACCCCACAAACAAAAATAAAGTTAAACAATGACAACCCAATAATTTTTTTTTACTTACAAATAATGTATTTTGACAACCTAACCGTGTATTTTGTATATAGAAAGGGAAGAACATAAAGCGATCTCGGAACCAGATGAGATGTAACTAAAAACCTTTTTGAGATGTAACTAAAAAATGAAGCGATCTTGGAACCAACCTAAACCAAAACCTTTTTGAATACCCATTCAAATCGAAAAACTTCAAGATGTTTACCTGAGTGAGGGAACAACTGCAATAAAAAATGATAATTTCTCAACTTGGAACAGATTTAAAGCCAACCGGTTTGAGATCCGAGTAAAAAAAAAACAAAAGAAAACAAAATATTAGATCCAAAAGGTTAGGGCCGACGAACCAACTCAGATCCCAAATCTGAAGGAAAAATTAGATACCCAATAACGCATACCCAAAAAAAGGGGCTGGAACAGAGTACACCAAATCTGAGATCTACAATGTGTGAAAAATAAGGCAAAATTAAAACAAAACAATAAAAAAAGGGAAATAGTGAAACAGAAAGAGAAAGAGAAAGGGATATACCTGGGTTCCAAAGCACCAACAAATATTATTGTATTATTTGGATCACTCTTGCCCGGACTTCCCTGGAAACTCTGATAGGAAGCTGAAGGAGACCACATTGCAAATTGGATCATCTGCAATTTGGGATCATATGCAGAACATACCAAGATTAAATCAGTTTGGACAATTAGTCCCCAAAAATCAATATGCATCATGTTTTGTAAACTAATGCAGAACATATCAAGATTAAAATAAAAAACATAGCTAATGAAGCTGAGCTAACAAAAAAAATAGATCCACCATGTGACCGTCCGTTCATGTGTAATCGTCAACCGTCTTCTTATCCTCGATAGAAATCTTGGAGGCAATCTTCTCGTCCTAACGGTTTCGGGAGTATCGAACGTAATGTAACGGGAATTGGTTACTGTGAGCGTGATTTTTTTTTACCATTCCCAAATCCCATGAATTTCAAGATTTTGCACATGTTTTTCAATTACATTTCCCCCCAAAATCCAAGCACCCCCTTTACCCTTTAATGGAGAATGTGCATCAGTGTGTATCGGCGATATGTAAGAGTGTATCGGTGTGTATCGGCAATACGTAACGGTGTATCGGTGATACATGTGTCATTTTTTACATGTGCTTAAAGAAAGGGGTGGAGAGAGGAATACTAAGATGTAAGATTACATAGAGATTTAAAAAAAACTAAAATCCCTAAAACTACAAACCCCAAAACAGATTTACACCCCTCAAACCCAAAATCTGTAAATTAAAAAAGAAACTAATCTTGATGATTTAAATCCAACTCATAATTAATTCATATACCATTCAAACCAAACACAAAAACAAACCACCAAATAAAAATCCAACTCAAAATTAATGCACAAACCTTTTCGATTTTTGCCCAAAGACTCTACTTGCAATATGGAACAAAACTCTTAAAATTTTCAAACCAAAAGAACATACAATGATATGTAGATCCAAAAAAAACCCTACAATGAACTAAAAAGTACCAGAGTGAAAAAGCTGTGTAATTAATGCTGCAAATCTCAATCAATACAACATATATGTAGATCCAAAAAAAAAAAAACCTACAATGAATTAAAAAGTCCCAGAAAATCTCAATCAAAGAAGGAGGGAAGAAGGCATACCTGATTAGAAAGAAAAGGGGGCGGCAGCTGTTAGAGGTTGTGGGGTTCGGGTAGGGGAGTGGCAGCGTCGTAGTTGGTTGCAGCGACGGTAGGAGGGGGCGGCAGGCGGCGATGGTAGGGCGGCGCGATTTTGTGTGTGTGTGTGTGTGTGCGATTTTGTGAGCGTGGTGGGGCAGGGCGGCGCGGCGCGAAGACGATAGGAGGAGGGGGCGGCGCGGCGCGGCGGCTGGTTCGTGAGAGGGAGAGAGGGGTAGGGTTTGGAGGGCTGGTTAGTGAGAGGGAGAGAGGGGCAGAGAATGAGATGTCGGGGAGGGCAACGGGGTTTGGAAGTTAAGTTGTCTCATTTGCCACGTCACAATGGTATAATCCTATATGGCACAATCCCACACCATTAGATCGTCCCAAAAAATTCGCTCCCAACTGCAGATTTTTTGGAACAGTAAAACACCCCCCTCTCATATATATATAACACATTAGCGATACCCACAACACTACCCATGTCTAAAAGAAATTACATTTAGTCCATCATTTTTTGTTATCAACAACATCCTGTGAATTTAGTCAGTCCAAAAGCAACCCAGTTCCATTTTCGTTTAACATTAATCCAATTCAAATAAACTAATGTGGAACACAGTGGAATTGATACACACATGAACACATGAACAAAAATAATAATCAACCATATTTTCTCTCAAATCATCTTTCACAGATCTCATTAATAAATAAATTCTCCATAATAATTCTGATTACAAGAGAGGGGCAAAGGCCTTTTTTTATAGATAATCCTAAACTTGGGGAGCAAATCTCCTATTTAAACTGGGACACTAAATAACCTAGTTAAAATAAAGGGTCAAATACTAAAAAGTTCCTCAAACATTTTTTAATACACATTTAGTCCAAGCCTTTTATTTTGTACCAAAAAGTCCCTCAAACACCCATTTGACTAATATTCTCTTGTTTTTAAAGGTCCGCGCCAGTGGCATGGTGAAGGACTATTTGGGGCAAAATAAAAAGGCTTGGATTAAACGTGTATTAAAAAGTGATTGAGGGACTATTTGATATATGCCCCCTAAAATAAATAACTAATTAAAAGATAAATCCTAATAATTATCTATACACTATCTAAATAACTAAAATAGTAATAATAATTTTTGTTTTTCAATAAATATCTGGATGCGTCACTCCCCTCTTCTTTTAAAAGCTCGACCCGAGTGAATTGAACATGTCCAAGCCATTGTCACAGTCCAACGAACCTCTCGAACCGGCACAACAATCTGAATCCGCCCATGCCAATTAAATTGATATTTGGAATAAATCGGGCTTTTAATTTTACCCCCAAAATATTTTTCCATTATTGGTGGTGAAAAATAATATTTCTGAAAATTTTGGGGCCCAATTGCAAAAAATCGTGGGTGGCCCAAATTGTTCCACACCAAAAAAATCAATTTTTGGACCATTAAACTCGAACCCAAGTGGTTTGTCTCTTAAAAATGGGCAAAAGTCAAACACAGTCCACTTGGGCAGCCCATAGTCTTCAAAAGCCTTCAAGTCCAACTTATCATTTAAAACCCCAAACTCATTAAAAAGAAATCCTACCTGTCACTTCTTTTACATAAGCCCTAGCAGCTCCACGATTTAACCCAACCACATTAGGCTCTAACTGGGGTCGGATGTTTGTGGAAGTGACCAGCGGAGATCAGAGGTTTGATCGGTGATTTTTCAAGCTTTAACAGCCCCGTGGGAAGTCGAAATCCCACCTCTTTGAACCGTTACACTCGTCAAATAGATTCTCGCCGCCGCTCTACCTTCAAAATCTCTATTTGTTCATTCATTTTTTTTTAACTGGGTCGCGAAATCAAATCCAGTTGGTAGTGGCGAGACTGTGGTGGCCAATTTTGGAGTATTGATCGTCGCTGAGTACACGCCTTACGATAGGTTGCCCTGACTCTTGCCATAGCTCATGACCTTGATACACACACGATTGATACACACTTGTGTGGAAAATCAGGAGCGAACGCAGCTCTGATACCAATTTAATGTGAAACGCAGCGGAATGACACACATGAATACAAAGGTTGTACCCAGTGCACAAGACTCCCGCTTAACACACATGAACACACGAACAAAAATAATAATCAAATTATATTTTCTCTCGAATCATCTCTCTCAAATCTCATTTATAAATTAATTCTCCATAATAATTCTGATTACAAGAGAGGGCCAAAGGCCTTATTTGTAAATAATCCTAAACTTGGGGAAGCAAGTCTCTTAATTAAATTAGGAAACTAAATAACCTAATTAAAATAAATAACTAATTAAAAGATAAATCCTAATAATTATCTAAACAATATCTAAATAAATAATCTAATATTTAAATGACTAAAATAATAAAAAGGGCAAAACTAGTGCACGAGGCTCCCGCCACTACGGGGTACTGTGGGGTAATGAAGCAAAATTACTGAGAGACCCCAACTCCAAACCATAAAAAGAACACAAGTAGGAAGAACGCTAGGAACTCAGCACATTCTAAAATAAATATCTGCAGTGATCCATAATCACATGTTTACATCGTCCCATCCATGACCGCAGTAATTTTTAGATTGTCAAACACCGTTGGTATATATAGTCCTTAAAAAAGGACAAATTTGATATATATCTATATATATATATATAGAGAGAGAGAGAGAGAGAGAGAGAGAGATGACATTTAGCAACACACTCTTCATCATAATAAATTACCTAAGAATTTGATAATGGCAATTAGAAAGCCAACAAACTAATATTATTATTGGGAAAATATTAAGGACTAAATCATAAGGTGAGAATATCAGGATGTACATCTCCCTCCCTTCTCTTTCCCTACATGTCACCACCTGTTTACAGTATCACTGAAATTCCATACAGATGCTGGTTACAATAGTAGCATCACTGAGGCCCGAAACCACCTCGTTTTTATATCTTTTATTGACTAAAGAAGCCCCCCAAAAGAGAACTGCATGTGAATATCCTTTTGTTGCCCGTATTCTACATATAGTGTGGAAAAAGATCTGATGAATATAGCCGTTACAGAAGGGTTATAACCTTTTACCAGAAAACCCTGTTGTTTTTTGTCTTATAGAAAGAGAAAAGAGGGGGAAGAAGAGAGATTTTGGTTCTGATGAAATTAACCGTAGTAATTTGAAGTGCATGTTATATTTTTGTGAAGAAAATAGGGAGTTGTGATATGAGGACTAAATTAAGTCAAGTTGAACTTGGAAGACAAGAAAAAGGATATTAAGGTGATGATCTAATCTTCAGATAGATTCTAAATGTGAACAGTTAATAGTCATAATGCTGTTCATTTTATAGTCATGACATCAAGTAGATCTAATGTACGAGATCTAAAGGATACTCTAAGTAGATCAAATCTATTACCTAGCAGGTCTGACCAAGTAGAGAGAATTATTGGTTTGAATTGGGATGTTCATGAAAGACTTGGGCACCAGGCTGCGAGCTTGTTGAGCGTGAAAAATTTCCTAGAGGGGCCACTGAGGCAGAGATAGGGGATAACAGATACGTCAGAGGGAATTGTTGCACTTGCGACTGTAGGTAATAAGTTCCTTCACTTTTGAGTTCAGATATTTCGGAGGCTTCTCCTCTGGATGGCAACAAATAACCAAGATTTTGTATAAGATGTGCCTGTGGAGTGTCGGGTATGTGTCCACTGCAGAAAAGGCAAGTCTTGCTTTTGGAGATTTTTTTTGCCTCCGTTAATGATGATAAGACCACGGTTGTTATGTGGTCAATGCAGAGTGAAGTATCAAAGAATAGTGACTCCTAATGAATTCAAGGCACAGAGAGGGAGTGGGGCCATTGACTGGAGAGCTATGACCAGCTAGTGGAGACTAAGAGAGAGGAAGAGGAGCTGGTTCACTCTGTCGGTGAGCAGAGTAGGTTTTGATGCGAAAGTTGAGAGAGAGAGATAGTAGGGCTCCCTGTGTTGGGTGAAGAGAATAGGGTTCTTTGAGAGAGAGAGAGAGAGAGAGAGAGAGCACATATCTAACAGGAAGCCTATTTTTCGTATCCAAAATAAAGAATTATATGAAGCTTATGTTGTTTTGGGAATTGGGACTCATAATTTTGGAAATAAAGCATTTTTTTTCAATCCACATTCCAACCTTAATTTGTCTTTACTATTTTAGTCCTAGCGACAATTTATTTCTATTTCCTTCAACACCATCCTGATTTATTATATGTTAGCAAAAACACATGCCTACGCTACTATCCGTGCCCATGCACTCCCATGCTCCGTGCCGATCAAAATTTAGAAGCAACCTTGGCTCTCGCTATGCAATATCTGATTTTCTCAAATTTAAAAACTTACACTTGCATAATTTTTTTTTAATTGGGCATGCACTTGCAGATTCCAGGAAAAAGTTGCTTGATTGCAGGGTTTGGTGTAAATCTTGTTATGTTGCTAAATTGGTAAGTGATAGAATGATGACGGCGTCATGATTTCATAATTTCCTACTCCCTCCGTCCCAAATTAACAGCCTGTTTTCTTTTTTATTCCATCCCAAATTAATAGTCATGCTTCTAAAATAGTATATAAAATTAGATAAGATTAAAAGCTACCCATCTGATACCCATGCGAGAACAATGATCCAAGTGCATGTCTTGCATTGTAAGTTATTCATCATTTTTAGAAGGATAAATTTGGAAACCAATTTTTTTCTAAAATGTTTTGACTTCCAAAGAATGACCATTAATTTGAGACAGAGGGAGTATCTGGTTGGATGGAAAATCTTGGCTGCATTGAATAACAAACAATTATCTTGGCCCTGTTAGATGTTAATTCTCGGTTAACCTTGGCTGCAAATTGAGAAGATAAACAGCTAATGTCCGGATGGATATATATATATATATATATATATATATATAGGGAGAGGTTCACAAGTGGACCAATAGAATGGACTTTTTAATGGACCTTAACAAAAAACACATATTAACACATTAATTTTAATTTCTATAGTGTAATTGATCCGCGCCAGCGGCACCCGAGACCACACCTTCACCCCACTACCCCCCCCCCCCCGCGCCGCCCCCCTCCTCAAACCACCACCATCATGCCATGGGGGGTGGGGTGGGTGGGGGGGGCGTGTTGGGTGGGGGGGGGATCGATTAACATGCGTATTTGGTGCCGCTGGCGCGGACCAATTACACTATAAGAATTAAAATTAATGTGTTAATATGTGTTTTTTGTTAAGGTCCATTAAAAAGTCCATTCTTTTGGTCCACTTGTGAACCTCTCCCTATATATATATATATATATATATATATATATAGAGAGAGAGAGAGAGAGAGAGAGAGAGAGTCTCTTAAGTGGACTCCAAACGAAGGACCTTAAAATAATTCAAATTATTAAATTAGTAAACGAGTGAATGTGTCAATAAAACTTAGTTCATACGATTTCCATAGTGATCTCCGAAAAAATTCATCAAGAAATTCAATCCGGAAGTGGATGAGATGATCATCAAAAGTGTCAATGGCCGAAAAGGCACACATTTATCAACTTTAAATTTTACCCACTGGATGATCTCCATATTGCTCAATATGGAGATCATCTCAACCAAGTTTGCTAAAAATTCATTCATTTACGAACTGAGGGCCTTGTATTAAACTTATCTATTTTGATGTTCTCTCCTCTTTCCTTCACAGCCCCCCAAACACCCCTCTCCCCTCCTCTGCAGTTATGGTACAGTACAATGTTCTTCCGAGGGTTCTAGTAGGCTAACAATTGTTTGTTGAAAATTATACTCAGAATCTGAACATAGATCTAATTATTAATTGTTCCTATAGATGTTGCAATTGTAGATGTATAGTTGTTAAATCTCACAAAAATATGAGCAACTTCTTAGTTTTAATCACAATTTGCAACCTACCAAAGTTAAAAAAGGAGTTGCCAAATTTAGAGCTTTAGTTTTCTTCAATCGGGGATTGATTGATGACGAGAAGTTGATGTTTCGGAAGAATATTATAACTCAGTCTCTGCAGTTATTACCGCAAATTCACTCCTGTGTGGTTTGCAACTATAATTATGTTTTCTGTGTTTAAATACAATTCAGATAAAAAGTTGCGTTGGACAACTTGTTTTTAAACACTGAATTATAATATTTCTGTGCTATAATCAAGTTTTTCAGAAAACAGCAAAAGTGTGTTTTATAACTTCTATTTTTTATTTTTAACTCAAAATTATTCATTCTTAATATTTTAATGCATTAGACCTTAATTTATAATATGCATACATAATACATTAATATGTGTATAATTCTTATAAATAAAAAAATATATATGTACATGTACACAAAATTACGTATATTTATATTATTAAATTATATAATATACTAAAATCCATATGTTAAATAATATTATCAATAGATACATGATAATTATATATAGTTTTATACATGTATTATTAATAATATAAAATAATATAAAATATTAAAAAATATTATCAATTCATGTATGCATATAATTTTATTGTGAATTATACATGCAATATCATTATATAGACTTATATATATGTATGTATGTACTTTTACATTTGTATTATATATATATATATATATATATATATATATATATATATATATATATATAGTTAAACTCCCCAACATACCTCATTAAATATACATAAAAATACATGATATTAAATGTACATGTATATAATTTATGATGTATGTATGTATACATTCATGTACCATGTATGTATGAAAGTTTATGTATGCGTTTATATACACACACACACACACATATTTGTATAATATAAATATACATGTTTCCCAATTTTGTCAAACTTTCAAAAAACTGTGTTTAAAAACAAGTTTACCAAACGCGCACCAATAATTATAAACACAAAAAACTGAATTTTAAAACTGTATTTAAAAACGGCGTTTAAATTGAGTTTATTGAATACAGAACCGAACGGGCCAATGCTTATCGTTATTATGAGTTTTTCTTAACAATATTACTGCATCTTAGTATTTAATCTGTTCTAGTGGTTTCAGGAATATATCTGAGGCTTTATCTTGTCACCGTACAGGATAGGATAGGATAGGCCATTTCTATTTGTTTATTCATTTTTATGAAGCTTGAAAAAGCTGTGCACTCTCTCTCTCTCTCCCCCACAGTGGTTTCTCTTGCCTTTCTTCCCTCTCTCTCTCTTGGAAGTCTTCTATCCTATTCAATTTGTTTATTCATTTTTATGAAGCTTGAAAAAGCTGTGCACTGTCTCTCTCCCAGTGGTTTCTCGTCTTTCTTCCTTCTCTCTCTCTCTCTTGGAAGTCTTCTTTCCGTTTCTCAAAGTTCACTTATCCTCTTTTCTCTTCTTATTCTGCTTATTATTTCTTCTCGGCAAGAAGTTAATACTAAGTTCTGCCCCTCACCTGGTGGTGTAGCTGATGCTCAGGCACCTAACATTGTGCTTTTCTGTTGTAATTTATAACAAGAAATTCTGATTTAGATTATATTTATAAATTCCTTATCTTCCAAGCAAGATCAAGCACTCGTTTGGGCATAAAAGCCCATCATCCTGTGTGACCTTAGCAACCTGAGCTGAGATCCCACTGTTTAGATAATTGGAAATTGTTTCACAGAATTGAGGCTCACGCAAAGTGCATGTTTAACTCTGTTCATTGTTATTATGAGCATTGATTCGTCGTCTGACTTTGTGCATGAATTTTTCTGGATGAATCGCTACTGTTGTTATGTTTTTGTATGGATGAATTACCATTGTGACTGTTTGCAATATGAAGTTGTCTGTTCTGTGTATTCTCTGCAAGGATAGGCGGCTCAACAATAACAATTTGACAGACACTATTCCTATGTCTTTAACTACTATCGGTACACTTCAAGTCCTGTGAGTACCAAGTTGATTTCTTACTTTTGTTGTGCATGATTGAGTATTTTTTTCGGGTGCGTGTGTTTGTGTGCACGTTAAGTTATTACTAGCATAATTGTATGGCAATAATATGACACCCTACCCTGTTGACATGTGGAATGAAGTGATCTGTCGAACAACGAATTAAGAGGGCGAATTCCAGTCAATGGCTCCTTTTCACTTTTCACTGTCTTGAGGTTTGTTTCTAGTTTATTTTTTTTCCTATGGTAGTGGACTGGGTGATCCAGCAAGAGGTTATGCTGACTGTCAAATTACCATCTTTCAGTTTTAATAATAATCGATTGGATGCTCTTCCAGTTTCTCCACCACCTCCACTTCCTCCAGCAGCCTCATCTTCTCCAGGTCTATTGACTTTACTCTTGTTACTATTAGTTACCTTGAGTTGTATCTAATGCTGGGTCTACGTCGTGTTGCTACAAAAATTTCTTCTCTTTCAATTTGATTTATTATACCCATGTTGCTTTATAGTCTTTGATGTGGATGCTTTATAGTCTGATTGAGATTTCTTTGTGAACTTACCCATGAAATATTCTATATAATAATGATTTTGGTTGGGGCGCAACTTGGCGAGCTGGGTTGAGCACAATTCGGGCTCAAACAAGCTTTAGCTGACAAGAAAATAAACGACTAAAAGTAAAACTGTAATGGATAAATACCTAAAAGACTAAACTATCTTTAACATTAAAAATAGCCCACAACATTTAAGCCCCCACCACCACCACCAAAAAAAAAAAAAAACAGTTCGCAGTGACTCTGAATTTTTGAGTCCAACATCCTGTTTCCTCTCCTTTTAGAAGAAAGGATAATGCAGAGAGGGCAGAGGGAAACATACATGTTATAAAGATCTCTCGATTTACCTCCGTAAAAGTGGACTTCTCTCTAGGTAGGGAGAAGAAGTGGTAATTTCTTTTGTCGCGTGGGTATTTATAGTAAAACTGAGGCGTAACCTGTATTAATGGTGATGGGAAAATATACTTTGCAAGAATGATGATAAGTAAACTCAATAGTGAAGGAATATACGCTCGGAGAAAATCAACCGTAAGAACACAATAAATAAGTAGTTCACTCAATTTGGGCTACGTTCACAGGAGCTCGAGTTTTATTTCACTTAGAGAATGAAAACCTATTTTTACAAACACTAAAATGTTAGCAATAAAACTTCTCTCAAATGTATACAATGTTTAACCTCTCTCAGAATCTCTTCAAGTCTATTGAAGTCTATTCCGATATCTCCCTTTCTTCAATCTTATTTTCTGTGTGTCCTCTCTTTTGTGTGTCTCTCTCTCTTCAATGGAACCATGTAGCACATATAGTCTCTACTTTAATCTCGTGGTACCTTGAGTGCCTTTTCCTCTTTTGGAATCTTCTGTTGGTAAACCTCCATCAGTCATTTAATACGGGATAGACCCCTTAAGCATGGGTTAAAGTTGCCTTAAAACTTGAAAGAAAGTATTACTTTAACTAAAAGTGCTCTAGCTTTTGCATGTGGCTTCGCACTGCCCAATATATAATATAAATTCTGCACGCATGGAATCTTGTGCAAAAGGAATATTCATTTGTGTCAGATAGTGCTCTCTACGTCAGCTCCTTTTACGGCTCATTCAAGCAGATGGTTGCTCGCAACATGTTCAATCGAGTGTGCTGTTTCGCAACATACTTGTTCGCGTAGAGTTTTTTCGGTCTATGTATTCTCGAAAGCAGTTTCCTTGGGAACCTTCTCAACCAGGTGGATCGATGGAACATAGAGCTTCCTCGGTTATGCCATACATAGTTTATTGAATATTCTGATTAACTCCTTCATATATCATTGAATGAACTCCTATTTTTCTTGGTGAGGTGATTTATCTCTGAGTAAGGAGTTTTTCAAACAAGCCCATTCTACAACCTCATATCGAGTTGATTACTTCCTATTGATATGCTCAAAACATTTGTTTTTGTTTGAACTCTAGGCCACTAGAAAAGGCTTGCGACTATGTTGATGCGGGAAAAAGCTTGTAGCTATGTTGAATATTACTCCCTATTTTAATGTTAGTTTGCGTAAGGTCAAACACCGAGTGCTTTATACGTATGCCTATGGAGCATGGGTATGGCGGGGGGTGTGCGTGAGTGTGCGGCACAAATGCGGTGATTCGGCAAAATAAGGCATGAGTGCGAGAATCTTGTTGGGGTGCGATGTTTTTGTTTTGAAGAATCCTTGCTTCATAGATGTACCCATGCTTCATAGATGTACCCTCAATTTAAAGAAATATATATGTTCTTTGTTATATATGTGGTTGGGGTTTATATTCGTGTTTACTTTGAATATGGTACCAACAAAGATCTGAATAATAGTTAATAAGTGAACTGCAGACCAAAACGGTGTCCAACTAAGCCTACCCCAATGTAGCAGGTAGGTAACATTCCTTAAAACCAAAATAAAAAAAAAATAAAAAAATTCATAACCCTAACATTGGACATCCAAGGAGAACTAGCTATAAACTAGTATTTTTTTCACGAAATAAAAATGTACATTTTGCATCTTCATTTGATTAACTAGTTTATTATTGAAGAGCAATATTATTTTATTGTTAGGGTAAATTACATTAAACCCCATGATGTTTATTGCTTCAATGGGTTGGCCCATAATTTTTTTCCATTGGAGTTTACCCCTTGTACTAATGACCTGTTACATATTTTTTAATCAGAAACAAAACGAATTTTATTAGATTAACTACCATCTTAAATACAATACAATTAGGTGATCCAGCGGATGACCTTAACAGAGATGAAGACAAATAAAAGAGATGAACAAAAAGGAAAAACAGAAAATCAGCCCCTCTTCAAAAGACCATTAGACCTCTTTCTCATAAGGACATCTCTAGCCTTCCGGAAACTCCCATCTTATAATAACACAATAACTTAATTTCCTTAAATAGGGGATAAATTAACCCTGTTGAAAACCATAGACAAAGATTCCCAAAGAGATGCGACAAAGCTGATCTTCATCCATAACTCTTTTTATTTCCTCCGAGTTATATTAAAAAATCCTCCTGTTATTACTTATCAGCCAAACATTTTACATTAAGGCCATAGAGATACATATCCACAAACACTTGGTCTTCTTCCTATCTAAGCACCCACTCTTAGGAAAAATAGTAACAATTTCAAGCTGTTCAAGCACCTTATATCACAAGAGTCTAGTAAAGGAACAATAAATCAAAATATGGTCAATGAATTCTCACTCCTGCACAGGATACACCAAGAGGGTGATAAACAACATAAAAGCTTTTTGCGTTGGAAAAACACATAGGTTTCGACTCAGCAGCTAGAGAGTCAGGCATGCAAATACTCGAACTTTTGAGGGTATTCCCGTTTCCCAAATCACCTTGTGGATCAAAAATAGGAAGTGATGAAGAGCTACAAGAGATTCCCTCATACTATTTGCAATCCAAACCTTTTGTCATTAAAATCCCGAGAAAGATAAAAACCATCAATCGAGGCGAGCAAAGAGACAATTCCCCAAGCTCTTTATTGTAACACCCTGTAAATTTCATATTTAAGGTCATCAGTCTTAAATACTCAATTTACAAGAGTCAAACAATTAATAACATCTTAAGCATGTGGAATAACATAATAGTGCAACACATTATGAATAATCTCAAACCAGACGAATACGACAATAAATAAAAAACTTGAATATCCACATGCATATAATATGAAACTAAATAAGAATAAACTGATACAAACCAAATCTCGCTATAACTCCTCTGAATACAAACTGTTCAACATAATAAATGAATACAACCTCTGATTGAACAACTATACTACTGAAGGTACAAACTCTATAACTATAACAGGAAGAACTTTACACTACTCATGCCCATAGCTACGACCATGCTAAAGAGTCACTATTAAGAACAAACCTCTGGTCCCCACAACAGAATATGAAAATGTTAGTCGACGAAAGCAGGTTAAAACCCACTGCAAGAAATTTTCTACTTAACCTAACAGAGATGAGAATATAGTATATTATAACTATGCGATCCTCAAGATGCGCGTAATATGAGTCTCCAAATAAAGTAACACAATTCTAAGTTTTGAAGTCGCGATAAAATGGTAACATACAACCTTAAGCTAACTAATAACTACTAGGTACTTTTAATTCTAAGGAATTCTCTTCTCATATACGAGATACTAGGACTACCACAATCTACCTTATACTCGAACACTAACCACTAAACTCTACTCATCTCTAGGCAGCTATCTCGATTAATCACTATTACAAATCATTCTATAATTTATGCGCAACACCATCACATCATCTCCCAACTCCCAACCAACACTAGACTCCATGCGTGGGATGTAAAATCCAAACAAGAAACTGTTGGACCTCGATCATCAACCTAGAATCATTTCACCCAAATCACTTCTTTTATTATAGCTACCAAGAGACAATATAACTAACATTACTATTTACATTCTAGAGAGTCAAATCTTATCCCTAACCAGACAATAACCAAATCTCCCACACTCTCTGGCAATGAGAGGGCATGCTAACTAAGTATTCCATATACTATTCGACCTGAGTGTTTACCCATTCTCAATGTAATACCATAACTCTATAGATATATCCCATCTAGGAGTTCTAGAAAAATTCATGGTTTTAAAAGGCGAAATGAGGCTCGCCTCGAGGCGCTAGGTGGGCGAGTTGAGGCTTACGCCTCTACTGTATTATCTGAGGCTTGCGCCTTTTGTGACTGAGGCTTACGACTATTTTTTCTCTCTTCATTAAGTGTAAAAGTGTTCAAAAGTTAAAAAAAAAAAATTACCTGTTGTTTCCAACACAAAACAAGTCGTTTGCTGCCCAAAGATAATTCCAACCCAAAAACCCTAGCCGATCGTCTCTTTTTTGGTTTGCTGCACTAATTCTATGCTGATGTGTCTTTTTTTTGTTTTTTCTACTATATATATATATACATACTCTGTTTTTTTATTTTACGCTAAATCCCTGTTTTTTTACTTATATTTTACTTATAAACCGACTTTATTTTATATATAAACTGACTTGTATATAAACTTACCGTTTTATATATAAACTTACTTATATATAAACTGACTTTATTTTACTTATATATATATATATTCTGAGTTTTTACTTTTATATATATATATATATATATATTGAGGCAGGCTCCTGTGCACACTAAGTTTGCACACTAAGTTTGCACATTAAGTTTTTAAAGTAGTAAAAAAAATATTTTTGAATGCTGGCGCACACCAATTTTTTTATGTGATATTTTAACATTTCAACGGACTCACATAAAAAAAATTAGCTCAAAAAAACTTTTTTTGCTATTTTTAAAAAATCGGTCAAACTTTCGCAGTTTTTAAAGGGCTTAAAAGCATAGAAAGTTTGACCTATTTTTTAAAACTAGCAAAAAAAGTTTTTTTGAGCTGATTTTTTTTATATGGGTTCCTTGAAATGTTTAAATATCACACAAAAAAAATCAACTCAAAAATATTTTTTTTACTACTTTAAAAAGGTAATGTGCAAACGTAGTGTGCAAACTTAGTGTGCACAGGAGCCTGCCTCTATATATATTTATTTATTTATATATATATATATTCAGTTATATATAAAATATATATATAAACTGACTTTATTTTTTTTGCTATATTATTGTAGTGAGTTGTCACTATTATGGATTTCTTTTGTCTTGATGGTATAATATGTATTATGATGATGACAGGATGGTGTTATTATTTGTATTGTGTTGTGGAATCGAGTTTACATCGTTTGTTTTCATGATAGATGTGATACATATTTTGTTCCTCATTTAATTATTATTTTTTTATCATTTTTAGTGATTTTCGTGAAAAAAAGTTGAGGCTTACGCCTCAACTACGCCTCATATTTTGTTCCTCACAGAGGCAAAACTACGCCTCGCCTCACAGAGGCAAAACTACGCCTCGCGCCTTTTAAAACCTTGGAAAAATAAATGCATAAACCATAAGCACATAAGCGCTAGGCCATAGCTCACCCATCCCGAATCCTAACAGAGTATCCTAACAGTTCATAAACCATCGTAGGATGTTCACACCGCCCTTTCACAGTTCACAATGGGGCATTTATACTGCCCTCGATCCTGAATCCCCCATTTACACCCAATCGCATAATTTATTGAAACACGAGGTAAACTAGCCCTAGCTACCCGATCCATATAACTACCCAACTACTTAACTTGATTATTCTAGAAATACTCGCTACTGCACTTAGTCCCATATTCTAAGGGAAATCCACCATTAGTTACCTACATTATATCATATAACCCAATTACTCATACGATAGGTATACATCTATTAGCATATTGACAACATGAGTACACAGGTCCCATGACCATAACACAGAGCACGCACACGGTCTACCAATAAATCCACAACATATAGGGCACTGATACAACCCAACAATACACGAACACAACAACATAGAGGGAACTCACATAACCTACTAATCATCAGGGCACCCCGACGACCCATAAACAAATATCGCACTTAGGTCTACCCCTACACCTTTGGAGATCACTCGTGCCTCTACTAATCTTGACTAACTAAATAATGTCCCAACTCTTAAAGTCCAAAAACACACAAGGGGAAATGACTACGCCATCACATCAACTAGGTAAGCACATACCAACGTCTGTATGGAAGGATCCGTCCCTCACGAGTAATGACGACATTAGCACGTAGGATCGGAATAATAGTATAGCCATGTGCATCACTTGCGTCATCAGCCTGGGTGCTATACGTGGCCTCGCTACTTGCGTTTCATCAAATCCCCAGCTACTAGATTCTCCAGGAGCCTACACACATATGGTATGTTCACGCACATAAGAGCATGCAAGTAGGCACACATTACCCAAAACATTCAAGTAGATACACATTACCCAAAAGTTCTACATTATTCCCACCTACCTGTTAATTAATCTCTATAAGTATATGGGCTTTTTTGACTTAATCCCTATAATAATGCCGTATTTTGACATAACCACCGCAATATTAAAAAATATTTCTTTTATTTAACCCCCTTCAATAATGCCTTTATTTTTACATAACCCCCATGAAGTTAAGAAATTAGACATAATCCCCTAAAATCTGACGGCGTCACTACTCTGTTAAAAAAACTCTTAATCTATAATTTGATTCTACCCCCTCATTTTGTTTGGACAAAATTACCCTCTTTCTTTCCCCCCCGTTATCTTCTTCCCTAAAATTCCAAAGCCATAACTTTAAATTGCTAAATTCTAAAGAAATACATAAAACTAATATGATCAATTACACAATTCCCAGCACCATCAGCAACTATTCCCCTTCATCATCACCATCATTTCTGCATCACCTCACTTACCTCTCTAACCGTAAAAATTAGAATTAAGAGTGTTGGATTTCATGTTATTTTTAATATTTTTCTCTTTGTATTAGGCCCTCCTTGTTTTGGGTCTTAGTTGTGTGCTCTTAGTTTTGTAGTCTCTAGAACCTTCTAGAATTGTAATCTTCTTAGTATAAATACAATTATTGGGCTCCTAATTGGGTATACCATTACATTATAAAAATCTTCTAAGAGTGTAAGCACTCCATCATTCTCCGGCCTCTCAACCTCCAACCTGCCCAATCTCCTCATCCTCACCACCCCAAACACTTTGATCTACACTCGCTTAACTGAAACAATAAAACCAAAACCAATCGTTGACAAAACCCAACCACAAATACCTCCGCCACTTTTCACCCCACCAACTCTCATTTTCTGATGTAAATCGAGGGCATTTTTGTGATTTTTTTGGCATATTAGTAGTTTAGTTAATTTTTGTTATTTTTATTAATTTTGTTTTGTTGTTTATTTGTAAGTTGGGACATAGGTGAGCACAAATGGGTATTAGGCTTATTTGTAAAGTGGGAGTCCCACATTGGTTAGAGACCCATTTAGTGCTCCCCTTCCCCACTTATAAATACAACCCCTTGTAACCTCATTTGAGTTAGACCTTGATTTGGAATATAGAAAATAGTTGTTTATCTCTCTAAAAGTGTGTTAGATATTTTAGGAGCCTTTGACGTGTGGTTTACGTCAAATTGGTATCAGAGCGGGTGAAGCTCCACATTGGTGTTAGTGTATCGTTGTTTTCTTTTTTTTATCACAATCGCATTCTACATTTCAAATGGCTCTGGTGCTGGCACACATTCATGAGAGATTGGCTTTTCTATCCCAAATCTCCCAAAACCTAGCTACCCCCTTCACCCTACGCCTAAAAGCCGCCACCTTTGTTGCCGAGTACCAAACCTTAGGGAGGCGCACCAACCAAACCCTCCCACCACCACAATCATCTTCCCCAAGCCCTCCCCACCCCCGCGCTGCTGCCGAAAACCTGCCCCCACCACCACGCATCAAACACTAGCCCCAAACAGCAACCCCACTCCTGTCCCGCCCCCTCCCCAACTGCCGACCACCCCAAACAGCCCCTAGGGAAGCCAAAACCACTACTAGGACTGGCCGACCTGCTCCCCCCTCAACTTCAACCACCCCACCCTGCTTTCGACGCCATCCCCTGCCCCACGACCACCGGAAAACCTCCAAACCCATTCGGCCTCATCCCAAACCCTAGTCGACCTACTTTTAAACCTCACCCGAACCAAAAAAAACCCAATCCAACTCCATTTCAGCTCCTTAACCCCTTTGACCCACCTGCTGCCCACTTTCCCTCCTCCACACACATGGTTTTTGACCCGGGAGGAGAAATCTAGGGTTTATTTGGGTGAAGAAAAGAAGAGATGAAGAAATAAAGAAGAAAATTGCGGGATGGCACCCTCAAGTTTCAAAAATTTTATTTTTGGTCCACCGCAAGTTTTGGTTCCAATTTTTTTTGGAATTTCCAATTTTTAACGCTTGAGGACGAGCTTGGTTTTAAGAGGGGGAGATTGATGTGAATCGAGGGCATTTTTGCCATTTTTTGGCATATTAGTAGTTTAGTTCCTTTTTGTTATTTTTATTAATTTTGTTTTGTTGTTTATTTGTAAGTTGGGACATAGGTGAGCACAAATGGGTATTAGGCTTATTTGTAAAGTGGGAGTTCCACATTGGTTAGAGACCCATTTAGTGCTCCCCTTCCCCACTTATAAATAGACCCCTTGTAACCTCATTTGAGGTAGACCTTGTTTTGGAATATAGAAAATAGTCGTTTCTCGCTCTAAGAGTGTGTGTTAGATATTTTAGGAGCCTTTGACGTGTGGTTTACGTTATTTTCACACCTCAATCCTCTCTTTCCCACAACTGATTCATCCTAGATTCAATAAAATACACACATGATACATATTATATTGTTTGGGTTATTTTTATATTCAGAGTTTGGTTAATGATAAGTACGAAGTTTGGATTTTTACATTAGGGTTATGGTTTTTAATTTGGGGTGAAGATGAAGTGGGGAAAGTGATAAGGACATCCATTAAAGTTTAAGGGGTAAAGTCAAATTATAGATTAAGAGCGTTTTTCAATGGAGTAGTGATGTCGTCAGCTTTTAGGGGGTTATGTCTAGAGGGTTTTTCAAATCACTGGGCCGTTATAACTTGGCAAATTTTGCCAATACCATCATTTTGACGGCTTTCTTTACACCCGTTTTCCTGCCATTGCCGCCAAGTCCATTTCTCTGCCTGTGAGCCAAGGTATCAAGCCCGCAGGCCTCCTATGTTTTCACAAAAAACAAAGTCGAAAGGAGATAATGGCAGTTTTCGATCTGTTAGACTCCTTTGTGACGAGGCCATACAGTGAGTCTACATTTGCCCATAGTTGGGACTTCTTTCCTTCTGCAGCCACAACGGTCAAGTTCGTCCCAGTTGTAGAAGATCCCTCGCAAGCCGTGGTGCTTTTATTTACCCTCGGGTTTCTTCCTTCCTATACTGAATGGGGGTCCACCTCAGAGCCCTATAACCCTGACAAATGTAGCAGGCAGTTCGGTTTGATCAGGGGGCCCCTCGACCTGTGTTTCGGTTTGATCAAGGGCCACTTTCGCTGAAGCCTGCACCTTTTATACTGCAACCGCGGTGCTTGGTGTGATGTCCACCATCGATGGTCGTGTCACCCTTCCTAGTGCCTCTAGGAAGGGAGACGTATCCACCTCTTTTGCCACTAAGTTCCATTTGGGGCAGTTGGAAATGATCCATGAGTACATTCAGTCCCCCCCCTCAATATCCCCTAGTCCTTGCTTTCTCTTCTTCTGAACTGGGTCTTAAGGGGAACTCCGTGCTTGGGGTTGAGTTTCCCTTGAGTAAAACCATTAAAGAATCTCCCCAGGAGCTACCCCCTCATTGCCCAATGATCCCAACTGCCGTCATGAAACCCAAGGCCGTTGCAGCTCCCAAACAAACTGCCCCTTCGACTGAAGCTGCAATGGGAGAAGGGCCTTCTCAGCCACCTGCTAAGAAGGCCAAGAAGTCCTCAAAGTCTAAGCCCCAAGTTCAAGCACAAACTCCTTTGGAGGCATTTCCCATTGCCTCCGTTCCCCCTCCTATGTCTCCAGAGGTAGCTGAAGAGCTGAGGAGGCAGGTGCAAGCTGAGCTTGAAAGAATAAATGCTGAGTTTCAACGGTGCGCTGTCGTCATTCCTCCTTCGACTGCCTTTCCCACGATCGTGGTTGATCCGACTGAGCCATTGGCAAAGAGGAGAAAAAGGTCGAGGGTACCTGAAGTTGGTGATGCAACGAGCACAAGGAAGAAAACTCTAGGCACTAAGTCCTAGAAGAAACGAACAGCCGATATACCTCCATCTACTACTCCCTCTGTTGCTGCCCCCTCGCCACCTTTACCAGTGGTTATATCTTTTCGTTCTCCCTCTGGATCTGAGGTATGTGTGCATTCTTGACTTCTTATTCCCCTTCTCTTAAGGGGTGTGGCATTTGCTCATTTCTTAATAAGAAAATGCTTTAGTGTAGGGAGTTGAAGAAGAAGGGCCTAGTCCCCCAGCCCCCCCATAAGCCATTTCGTGAGGGGGCGTTGCGGTATCTTTTTAGCAGGCACTACCCTTCCCCGTTCCCCCCGGATAAGTCTTACTCTCGCCGTTCATCCTCCCAACGGGCTAGAGATGCTGCTGCAGGGGCTACTACCGTTGAATCTACTGAGGCAATGAGCCCCCCCAGCTTCTTCTGTATTAGAACCTTAGCCCGAGGCTCTTCTGCCCCTTGTTTTAGTTGCAGAATGTTCCCCCGAGGTAACATATTATCTATTACCTATTAGGTCTAGCAACATGTCTCTACTCCACCTTTTTTCTTTCTGTGTGATATGCTGAACCTTGACATGTTGGGGTGCCCCAAGTTGAGATGGCGTCTCTGGTAGCTAGCATTCTTCTACCCCCTGTACTGACGAGACCTTTGACTGCAATTCCCCTCTTTAGTGCCATAACGGGGCTAAGTAACGTTTATAAGTATTTCTCTTTTTTTGAGTACTAATTTGTCGTTTCTAACATTTAGCTTTGTTGCTGCAGATTTCTCTAAGTCTCTCTCCACCCTTTGCTCTTAGTGGCCTTTTTCTTTCCAAGGCCCAGGTTGATGCTGCTGTCTTACATGGTGATTCTTCAGTGCCTGCCCATGCTGGGGCATCGCTTGGAGATTCCTCGTGTTCTTTCGACGAGACTCCCTCATTAGCCCTGGTACTGTTTGTTGGCGAAGGAGCTTTGGCTACCGTTGAGGCTTCTTCAGCTAGGGGCCCCGTTGAGGCTTCTGAGGCAATGAGCCTGCCTCCAACGGTTCCTGCCCCGATGGCCTCCACGGTGGCCCCCGTTCTTGCCCTTGCTATGTCTGAGGTATTTCGCTAATTTCTCTGCATTCTTGTTGAAAAAATTATCGCAAACTCCACCTATAAGGGTGACTTAACAACGAAAACGCTTGTTAAGATTTTTTTCATAAACTCCACCTATATCGGTGACTTAACAACGAAAAAACATTTAAGGTTTTTTTTCCATAAACTCCACCTATATCGGTGACTTAACAACGAAAACGCTTGTTAAGATTTTTTTCATAAACTCCACCTATATCGGTGACTTAACAACGAAAAAACATTTAAGGTTTTTTTTTCCATAAACTCCACCTATATCGATGACTTAACAACGAAAGCACTTGTTAAGATTTTTTCATAAACTCCACCTATATTGGTGACTTAACAACAAAAACACTTGTTAAGGTTTTTTCCATCAACTCCTTATTTCCTCTAACTGTTTTCAGGTTGCTCGGGAGGATTCTCCACCAGTTCCTTCGCCCATGGCCTCGCCCCATCGGGAACCTGTCGTTTTTGAAGATTCTAGCCATAATGATCAAGGTTCCACGACCGGTGCTGTTGCGGAGAGCGAATCTGGCTGTGAGCTTCCTCTGCCCGACCTAGCTCCTCATGCCTTTTGCCTGATGGTGCTTCAGCTTTCTCCTCAAATGCCTGCCAACCATCGTCTGGTCGTTGAACAACTTGTAAATCATCATCCTGAGACGTTCACGGTGGATTGCCTGCGTTCAAACATCTCCGTTATGAGTTACAGGCTTCAGTGGCTACCGTCGTTATTGAAATTGCCAACACTCCGACCTCAAATGTTACCAGGCCCCTCCTTAACCAATTTATGGGTTATCTGAGGGAGTTGGGTCGCGACGGCTTCCGCTTTGGCTGGCTTATCACGCATTTGAAGACCTTGAAGAGCCAACGACTGGACAACCAGAGGGAACTCTTGCGGAAACATCAGGAGGACCAGCGGGCTGAGGAAGCTAAGTTGGCCGAGCTAACACCTCTTATTGGAGCCATTGAGCCTGGCGAAGCTGAAACGAGAGAAACTCCTGATCGAGCGTACACAGGCGCAAACAAGGTTGGAGATCTCTATCAACGCTCAACGGTCTTGCCAAGCAGCTTCTTCGGGCTTACCTGGAGATTTTTTCTCTTCTCCAGACATGTGGTTCCTCTTAGGCCAATGAACTTGTATATATATTTTTTCTTTTCTTCTCATGTAATTCTTGGGCAATAGCTCACAATTTTGTAATGCCCCAAAGTTTATGAATGGAAAAAGATATTTATTCTCATGCCATTTCTTTGTGTCACAACTGTTTACATAGGTTGTGAAGTATGAAGTTCTGTAATTCTTTTATCTCTACTTGAGTTATAATAAAAAAGAACTTGCATGCTCATCATAAAAAGAACTTGTGTATTCATAACAACAGCCAAATACATCAGTGGCTAAACATAACTGCCTACACATGATAGACTTTCAACCATTTATTGTTAATCTTGAATGGTTTGTCTTCTTCCATTTTTGAAATTAAGCAATAACCTGAGTCATGAGCTTCTTTTACGATGAAAGGTCCTTCCCAATACGCTGCAAACTTAGGTAGGGGAAGCCCCCTGATGTGTTTCAGTGCTGCCTTCAATACGAGATCTCCCTCCACGAACTTCCTCGGTCTCACTAAGTTATCGTATGCCCTGGAGAGCTGTTTCGTATACATTTGAAAGTGTTGCATCGCATTATCTTTGTGTTCATCCAACGCTTCCAACTGCACATGTCTATTCTGAGGGAGCATGCTACTTCGCAAAGCATATCGAGCCGAGGAAACTTCTAACTCTACTGGGAGAATCGCCTCTGCCCCATAAACAAGAGAGAACGGTGTATACCCTGTGGGCTTCCTCTTTGTTGTTCTATCGGCCCATAATACGGCTGGTATCTTGTCGTCCCACGATCCTGGGAAATCCTCCATTGTTTTAGCCAAGATATTAACCAAGGTTTTGTTAGTTGCTTCGGCCTGACCGTTCCCCTTTGGATATGCCACCGTCGAGGTATGATGGACAATGGAGTACTTGTCTGTGAGTATTGTTACTTCTGAATTGACGAAAGGGGTTCCATTGTCTGAAAAGATAACCTTTGGGATCCCAAAACGGCAGATGATGTATTCTCTGATGAAGTTGCTCACCACCCCCGCTGTTGCCCTTCTCAGCGGTATCACTTCGGCCCACTTTGTGAAATACTCCGTTGCTACTAGTATCCATACCTTCCCCCTCGAAGAAGGGTGTATTGCCCCTACCAGGTCGAACGCCCAAGTGTGAAAAGGATAGGGCGTTGCCAGGGAGTGTAGGCCCATCGATGGGGCATGGATCATATTTCCATGAAGTTGGCAAGCCTTGCACTTCCGAACGAACTCAGCAGAGTCTTTCTCCGTCGTTGGCCAGTAGTATCCCAAAGTCATCAACTGGTCATATAACTTGGCCCCTCCTATGTGAGCTGGATCGTGCGCCTGTTTGAGAACCTCGGTTGCCTCTTCCTTCGTGATGCAATATAACGGCCTGTTGAAGTATTCCCTTCGATAAAGCTGCCCCTCCTGAACGTAGAATCTCGGGGCCCTTCGCCGGAGTCCCATCGCATCAATTTTCTCCGTTGGGACAACACCATCTTTAATGAAGTCAATATAGGGTTGTCTCCAGTCAGCCTGAGCTTCCACGAAATGACATTCAGCTGCCTCGAAGAATAACTGGCATTTGTCGCACTTCCGTTGTAGCTCTGCCGCGTCCTGTTTCATTCTTGGCCAAAAATACCCCTCCCTTTGCATTCTTCGGTAGAGGGGTATCTCAGTTGTTTCACAGTGCTCTTCGTGTGTTTTCTTCAATCTTTGCTTTGCTTCTTCTGGGCCGATGCACCTCGACAACCATCCTCCTGCGTTTCTGAAGTAAAGGTTTCCCTGGTTTGTAAAGTACTGGGCCAATTCTCTGAGCCCCATCGTTCCCTCACCAGACTCCAGTTGCTTCCTAATCTCCCCCCTCCAGTTCGCGTCCTCCTCCATTGGTAAAATTGACTGTACCATCGAAGGAGTTGTTCTTCGTTGGATCACGACGGTAATTGTATCGTTCCTCATGACCATCTTCTGGGCAATGGTGGCATATGCATCTAGGTGATGCTTCATCGTTCTGTGCTGTCTCTTGATCTTGGTCCGATGGAACTGGCGGAGGAGCCTCTGAATGATTGTCCTGTATGGTGCCAGGCTCATGTGTTTCAACGCGTACTCTCCATTCACTTGCTGGACCACCAAGTTTGAATCTCCTTTGATGCAAAGTGAACGAATTCCCCTTCGAAGAGCCTCTAGCAATCCCAACACCAATGCTTCATATTCCGCCTCGTTGTTAGAACAAGGGAAATTTAATTTGTAGGAAAGGCAAATCTCCTCCGTTCCTTTTGAAAGAATAACCCTTGCTCCTCCTTTCTTTTCTACCGAGGATCCGTCGAACTGCATTGTCCATTCCTCCTCCGTTGCGTCTAGGTGATTGGCCTGCAAATCGTCTCCTGGAATACTTTCTTTGGGTGGCTTAAACGTTCCTGAGGGAAAAATAGCCAACAGATTAGCGTACGCCTGGCTTTTGATTGCGCGAGGAACCACGCATTTCAAGTCATACTCGGATTGGATGAGGAACCGCCTAGCTGCTCTACCAATCAAAATCGTTCTTGCTAGCAAATACTTAATAGGATCACATCTAGTCACAATATGAATCGTAAAAGACAGCATATAATGTTAAGTTTTTGTGCTACAAAGACTAAGACTAAACAATGCATTTCCAAGTTACTATATCTGACTTCTAGCCGATGGATGATCCTGCTGAGGTAGTAGACTGGCCGTTCTTGCCCATCAATCTCCTGTGCCAACAAAGCTCCCACGGACCTCGTGGTGGATGTGAGATACAGCTGCAGCGGTATTCCCGCCTTTGGGGGAACCATTGTCTGTGGTGAAACGAGCAGCTTCTTCAGTCCGTCGAGAGACTCCTGGTGAATCTCCTCCCACTTGAATTTTGTGTTTTTTCGCAACAGCTGCATCAACGGGTGTGTTATTTCGGCCAATCCAGGCACAAATCTCCTAAGGTAGGAGACTTTGCCGAGGAAACTCTTCAGCTCCTTCGCCGTTCTTGGGTATGGCATTTCCAAGATCGCCCGCTGTTTGTCTTGGTCCATCTGCACCCCTTGTCGATCAACCACAAAGTCTAGGAATTTCCCACTAGTCACTCCAAAAACATACTTCAGTGGGTTCATCTTCAATTTATACTTCCTGCAACGGGAAAACACCTTCCTCAAATCGCTCAGATGGGACTCCTCCTTCCTCGATTTGATGACCAAATCATCCACATAGAATTCCACAAATTTGTGGAAGAGGTCATGGAAAATGGCCATCATTGTTCTCTGGTAAGTCGTCCCAGCATTCTTGAGACCGAACGACATCACCTTGTACATGAAGTTGTCCAACGGGGTTCTGAATGCTATTTTCTCTGCATCCATGGGGTCCATCTTGATCTGGTTGTACCCTACATACCCATCCATGAAGCTATACATCTCATGACCAGCCGTTGCATCGATCAGGCTATCGATGGATGGCAGAGGGAACTCGTCTTTGGGGCAAGCTCTATTCGAATCTCTGAAGTCCACACAGATCCTTATCTGGTTTTTGTCTTTCTTTCCCACTGGGACAATGCTAGATAGCCAAAGTGGGTGCTGTATCGGTGTGATGAACCCTGCCGTTAGTAAGCGTTGAACCTCTTCCTTGATCTTCAAATCTAGCTCAGGCTTGTACGTTCTCGTCGCTTGTTTCACTGGAATGGCTGAAGGCATTACGTTCAACTTGTGGCAGCTCACTTCCTCATCCAGCCCCTCCATCTCCGTGTATTTCCGCGCAAAAACATCTATAAATTCCCGAATCAACTCCACCAAGGCCTTTCGTTTCTCTTCACTGAGATCTTTCGAGATGAAAATGGGCCTTGGGTCCTCCTCTTCTCTCGCTAGGTTTAACTGCTCCAGTTCTTGTGCCTGCGGCTTTAGTCGATCCGTCATGTAATCTGGTTCCTCGACGACTTCCTCCACAAGTTCTTGTATGCTGGAGTTATCTATCACCATGCATTGTCCCCGTTGATCTACCAGAAAGCATTCATATATCGGGTCAACCTCATCACCAGTTTCTTCGGTCGCCCGCTCACACCATTATAATCGATATACCACTTTTCCTTCCTCGGTAACGACCTTCTTGCACTGTCTGCTGGTAGTGGTGGCTGCCTTCCTCTTCTTCTCTCTAGAAGCCTCGGCCACCCTTTCTCCTGAGAACCGGCTCAGCACGCTTTGTCGTTGGACCTCATGTTCCATCGGATCCACTCTTGGCCTCATCCTGTCTTTGAGCTGCTTCGAGATGTTTTGGGGCCGAGGGACCACCTGGTGAGCCTCTTCGGTCATTACTTTTGCGCTGCTTGCAACCTCTTTACCCTGCTCGTTCAAAGGCCCCATCCTTTCTCTGATCGAGGGAACCTATGCTCCCTCCATTCTTCTCGTTAGGACCCGGACATCCTCTTCCAACTCAGTGTAAAATGCCGCGTCTACCAAGTGAGCTTCCTCGACAGCGAAGGGACTCTTCATAGCCCTAATGGTCACCTCCGTCCCCTTGATGTTCGCCTTAGCGCATTGGTAGTACGTAGAAGGAACTAGCCCTTGGTTGTGCATCCACACCCTTCCTATTAGTAGATGATAGGAAGTTGCACTCTCAATTACGTGGAACTTGATATGAGAACTCAAATTTCCCATCACAATCCCAACATTAACATACCCAATGGATTTGGAAGATTGGTTATCATACCCCGAAATCACCAAGGGCATGGGGACCAACCTTTCTTCCGGAATATTGGCTGCATGGAAAGAGTTGATTGGCATGATATTGATGGAAGCTCCTCCATCCATAAAAGTCCTTGCAAAGCTAACTCCGTTGACGCTGACGGTCACATACAATGGCCTGTTATGAGGGAACCTTACAGCCCCATCTGCATCGCTGAAGGTTACTTCTGAGAGAAATCTCCTGACCAACCGGGCCATGGGTCCCTTCCATCTCAGCGAAGGGACCGCATTCTCCCTCGCAATGTCAAGTATTGCCTGGGTTATCTCCAACCTACTCTCTTTCGGTATCCCCACCTGGTCGAAGAACCAGGTGAATTTCGGGGATTTCGAAACTGCACAGTACTTTAGGATTGGGTCTGCTTCCTCACCTTCAACGCTGTACACATCCTCCACGTCTTTGGCGCTTGCTTCATCGTAGGGCAGTACTACATTAGCCATTCCCCTCGTACAATCTTTCAGAGCTTCTTCGTACTCTTCTTGCTTCGTCGTTAACTCTCTTTCTCCTCTCTCCGCCTCTTCATCATAGGCCACCACGAGATTGGCCCCATGTGCTGGCAGTGGGTTGTTGTTGACGTTCTGTGGAGGGATTTGCAACGTCCTTGCCTTCACGTACTTGTCGACGATTCTTCTCAGTGTGAAACAGCTCTCCGTCGGATGCTGGATCCTCCGATGAACCTGACAATACTTAGGATCCGCCTTCTTTGTCGCATCGGGTTCCCCAACGGGAATGTCTTTTGGTTCGTAGATTATTCCTCCTTGGACCATCGTGTTGGAACAGCTGACAACCTCTACTGTACAAGGTAATGGTGGTGGGTCCTCCCTGTTTCTTCTGAACTTCCTTTTATTGTCCTTCTTCGATGCCTTGCCCCCATCTCCTCCCTCGGTGTATCCTATCCGTGGGGGTTGAGACCTTCCCCCCACAGGTTGTATCGGCTGCCTAAACATCATGGGCACCACCACCGGGTTGGGCCGCACCACCAAGGAGATATTTCTTGCTGCTTTCAAAAATGCCGAAAAAGTCCCCTCGCGTGTCTCATTAATGAGATAACAGATGTACTCAGGAAGCAGTCCCTCCGCACAGATTTGCACTAACTTGGAATCTTTGGCCTCCTCCCTCACGAGGGACCTTTCCCTGAACCTCCGAACGTACGCCACCACGTCCTCCCCTGGTCGTTGCTTCTCACTCCCCAGTTGGGTCAAAGTAAACTCGTCTTCTGCCAGAAAGAACTTCTGGACAAACAATACGTGCATCTCCTCCCACGTAGAAACACTCTTGGGAGCTAGGTGAGAATACCAGGTGTATGCTTTATCGGTTAAGGACTTGGAAAACTCCCTCAACCTAAGTTTCTTATTATTGCAATGCGCTCCCAAGTGTTCAACAAAGCGCTTAATGTGCTCCTTCGGATTCCCACCTTTCCTTGTGTATTTTTCAAAAATAGGAGGAATATAGTCCTTTGGGTAGGGCTCATCGTTGTATTCTTGGGGATAAGGTGTTCGAAAGTCATCATAGACCGAAGCTACCTCGCCAGCAAATTGCGAGGAGGCTTGCATGAACTTCAGCATCTCTTTCTGCATCTCCTTTCTCATTTCCTCCATGGGTGATGCTACTGGCGCAACAACCAACTGGACCATGGGCTGAGTGCCCGTCGCAGCTGGAGCAGTCGTCATAGTTGGGGCCGTCGATACTCCTGATGTTCCCACTGCTGGATTCACAACAGAGGGTATGCTTGCTGGGATCGTTCCTGCTACACCTACACTTGGTGGGGTCATTGGGGCTGCCCCTGGTGTTGCGAAGGCATTGGCTTCCAATCCTCCCAGCATCGTTGAAGCTACCGGAGTTTGCAAAAACTCGTAAAACTTACTCATGAGCGGCGCCACCTGAGTGGGTCCCAACCCTGCACTCGTGGAAGCTTGTGTCAACCCCGGAATGCCTGTCGTCGCCTGAATCGGAGGTACCTCTAATCGAGGAGCCCCATCCCTTAGAGCCTCCAGTTCTCTCGCAGCTTGTTCTTCATTGTGCTGGATGTCATCAAAGTTGAGCCTTCGATTAACGTTATCTTGCGCCATACTCCTTGCTTAGAAGAATGCCTCCCCAGCAGAGTCGCCAAATGTAAGAGGGTAGTTTAGATAAGATGGAGACGTATCCCCTTTTGAGTACGGTAATGATAAGTTAATTAGCCAAATTCTTGGATTAATTATAGGGCATGCATACACAAACTCAATGAAGATGAACTCAGTTTAAACTTCCAAATCTCTCGTGTATAACACAGAAGGTAGTAATGAACTTAGAAGTAACTTTGCTAGAGGGAGAGAGAAGTAAGCACCCTAGATACACCTTGGCAGACAGCCAAACACACCCCACCACCCTCAAGAATCTCTATCAAATATTAAAAGCTTCGTAATAAATGACAATGGTGGCTGAGTAAACTCTCTCTGGTTTGTAATAACTCTCTCTGATGTATATTCTCTCTAGTAATAACTGCTGAACTCTAAAAAAGATCTCCCCTTCCTCAAAGGTGGTTGGGGTCCTTAAATAGCCCCCCCCTCGAGGCAACTCAGTCATCAATGCATGTGAAAGGCCTCCCTCATACTTTATGTCACAAACATTAAATACCTGATGCACTAGTTGTCTTCACGTCATAAACATTAAATGCCAAGACATGCCTTTTGCCTAACCACTGTGTGTCAGGGGGCTGTTGTCGCAGAGGTGGCTCACCAACTGCCTGACATCCCCAAATACCACGGTGGTTTACTCAAGTGCGTGTCTGACATTGTTTAGCTGGCTAGTGACATCACCTACAGTAGATGTGACATTAAGTAGAGGGTCGTTTGGTTCACAGCTCAATGCCCGATGGAACTCCGAGCTGCTCCGCCCGAGGTTTCCACGGTCAGGGTTCTTCGGTGTTTTACCAGGTGTATCTAAGATGGTCGGACAAGTCCCAACGGTGCCTCACTTCTCAATCCTCCAAACCAAGTCCCTCTAAAGTTCCCACGACGAGGTCATTCGATAGAGCATGAAAGCTCTCCCAGACCCTGCCAAGCCTGGTTTCTCGCGAGTACTGTTTGACCTCACACTAAAACTCTTTATTATTCTCGTTACATCATTACAACTGTTATAGCTTACAGTCAATATAAACAAAGATACAATATGACTAATACAATAAGTCAAAGTATGAGTTGCCACGCTAAACTGCCTCGCTGAGTTACCACGCTGAGCTGCCTTGGCTTCTTAATCCCGAATACTGTTGCTAATGGGGAAATTATCCATAATCTCAGGATTACCTTCAAGCCCCCTCTACAGAGTAAAAAAAGCCCTTAAAAAAATTAGAAATAACCCCCAAATTCTCACACCCTTACTTTTCCGTTAAAAAATTGCTCGAATTCATATTTGGATTGAATCCCTATATTTTATGGAAAAAAACACCCTTCTTCTTCCCCACTTATCCAAACAACTCTCAACCCTAATTGCAAAAATCCTAAACTTTTAAAAAATGAACCCAACACCATCGGACCACGACACCACCACCATCACCCTCACTATCTAAGAAAAATGGGGAATGCTTGTTTAGACAATTTTTTAATTGAGTAAACAAATCAAAGACTCAACTTGATTCTTCCCCATCTTCTATTTATATACCCATCACCGCCACAACCGTAAAACATTAACCAAACAAACAAACAAAAAAGAAACTCTTCTCCTTTCCTACCTGTGTAATAAATGGGAGCAGTGAAGGCAAGACTTAACATCCTTCTCCTCTATTTGTTCACCGTCAACTCATAGGGGTTAGAAACTTTCACCGGAAGATACGGGCCATTCAACGACACCAACTATTACCGGACCATCTTGGAAGTCGAATCACCAGCAACAATGCTCTCCGGGTCTGATACAGTCACGGATAACAGTATCTTCCGCATCAATAACGGGTCCGATAGAGTCATTCTCAACCGCACCTTCAAGCTTTTGGTTATGGAGTATTGATGTTGTTGGTTTTGTTTAGACTGTGAAGGTGATGGTGATGGTGGTGGTGCTGTGGTCCGATGGTGTTGGGTTTCATTTTTTTTAATGTTTAGGATTTTTGAAACGAAGGTTAAGAGTTGTTAGATTTGGGGAAGAAGATGGATCCATACAATATAGGGGGTCAAGTCAAAATATGAATTAGAACAATTTTTTAAGGGAAAAGTAACTGTTAGAATCTGGGGGGGTTATGTCTAATTTTTTAATATTGAGTGGGTTATGTCAAAATATGACATTATTACAGGGGGTTAAGTAAAAGAAACCTAAGTATATCACCTAGTCTTGGAACACAAGGTATGCACTACCCTTCCCAAAACATCCTAATGGTCCAAACCACACCTAAACAAAATCGTAAATTACATTCCCCAACTTAACTACTACGCATGTTCTATAGTCGGTAATTTACTACCAAAAAGTATCTCCATTGATCTAGGTTGGTTTGGAACTTCCTAACCTTATGAGAACCTCCCTACTAGTTTAAACTACAACTAGCTAGGACCCTACCTCGCCCAGGTTCCATCCCTCACCCAAAGCAACTCACGAAGCCCTAAATATGCAAATTCTAAAAATCACTCAATTCCCGATCGATCGGCCTTAGATCTATCGGGTTTTGTCCCCCACCCAATTCCACATCACACTAAACTCGACCCATCAGCCTATTCCCTATCCATAAGGTCTGAGACAACATACTAGTTATGCAATTTTGTATGGTTTTTCTCCAAAATTCACCGAATTCGAACCTAATTTCCCCTAAATCGATTCCAACACTATAAGATATGTTTATGGCAAGTATTTTACGAAATTTATATGTAAGATATCACTTTAAAGTTTAACAAGTCTAACAATAATTATCTCTCAATTTGGGAATTAACCCCTCAATATAAACTCTAGATTCCAAAGTTCATCAATTCTTACCCAATTTCCAATTTTATGAATCTTGGATTGTTTGGAAGGGGAAGGTGATGAATCTTGGTTGTAGCTAAGGTCTTTTTGATTTTCCGGTGGTTGGTTCTTGAAATTTCGGTGGATTTCTCGAGTCTTGGACTGATTTTTAATGTCGGAAGTGGTCGATGTCATACCGGGCTGAATTGAAGCAAGTTTCGGGTTGAATGGGGGTAGTTCGGAAGCAGGGCAGAGGTACGGACCTCGTGCTGAGGTGGCAACAGGGCCAACGTGGATGGTGAACTGAGTCCGTGGCTGCTGCGAAGACGTCGGTAGGCCTTGGGCGTCGAAATCACTGGTGGTACTCTCGGCAGCCCCTGTTGTGGCTATACCCCTGTGTTCAACATTGTTGGGACTTTTTTTTATGGATGACAACTTCGTTGAGTTTCTGGAGGAAGTCGCGGGTGTTATCCGGCAGTCATTGGATGGGCACGCTGCCATGGTAGCAGTAACAACCCCGGTTGGTCGTTCCTCTACGAGATTGTCATCTAGGGTTCCATTGAAAGTTCTCATATCCCACGGATGAACCCAATCCGAATCCCAATCTTTGATGAACATCTTAGAACTCCAAGAACAAATCTAGCTCTTATACCAATTTGATGTAATCTAAGGTGCAGAAGCGTAAAAAGAAGAAGTTATCTACATAACAATTACACCACACAACAACAATAACAATAACAATAACTAAACTAAAAAAATGAAATGGGTTTCTTTCTCTCTCTATTCTCTATTCTCTATTCTCAATATTCAAGGTTAAGTACAAATGAGGGCCTATTTATAGGAGAAGTTAGCTTGCTAATCAAGCTAATACCCAAAATGATTTAAAAAGGCAACTAATAACTAAAAATGACATATTAGTCCCAAACATACTTGAAAACTAATTAAAAGACAAAAATAAAGGGAAAATAACTATAAACCCTAATTCCATCAACAACTCCGAAAGAGGATGATTCCAACCTAATTGAATTTAACTTTTACAATTAAACTACCCAATTACAAATTTAACTAATTCAATTCCATAATAGGCATAAGGAGTAAACCTAGTAACAGGTCGTGTCAAGTTGTGTTCGTGTTGGTTTTTATCATATACGGGTCTTATCGGGTTCGCGTCTAAACGGATGACTTTTTTTATCCAATGAAAAAGCCGTATTTAAACCCAACCCGTTACCTTAGTCCACCCGTTATCACCTATTAAGATAATGAATTGTTTGGAATTGTATATAGGTTGATGCATTAGCCCATCATTAAACATAATTCGACCCATTAATTCATTGACATTACTCAATCTCTCATTTAGTAAAATTTGTTATGATTAAATTAACATTAAGCTAAACTCCTTAAAGCCCCAACAATATATCTTATTCAATTAAATTAACGGGTCTTAACAGGAGAAGGGGGTCAACACTAACCCAACTCTTTAACTATCATGTTGCCAGGTTGG
Source organism: Sambucus nigra (assembly GCA_949130495.1). Classification (NCBI taxonomy): domain Eukaryota; kingdom Viridiplantae; phylum Streptophyta; class Magnoliopsida; order Dipsacales; family Adoxaceae; genus Sambucus; species Sambucus nigra. The sequence goes on from OX422210.1 coordinate 591,277,043, forward strand.
CACTAATATGACCCAAAACCATTAAGGGTCCACCCATTAACTTCCAACTTCGAGTCGGTTGATGTCATGCTATCGTGTCGTGTCTCATTTTGTCGGATCTAATACAATTTAATTATTACAAAGGTTTTGTTTTCCAATCCACATGAGTTCATCTAATAAATTTTGCACTAACAATATAAATATTGATCCTAACAACCTTATGGTACAAGTCATTGATTTAATCCATTAGAACCAATCCCATTTACCAACATTGTATAATTTAGATATGAACCCCAGTTCTAGAAATTAACTCCAATTGCAATTTTCCAAAAGTTCAAATATATGAACTCTCAATTACAAATTTTAGATTTTAATCCTAAGATTTTCTCTTCAATTATAAAGTCACTTACATGAATTCTAATATAAAATATTCTAATTAAAGGGGATAAATAGAAGAATTCTGCCTTGACTGGTTAGAGATGCAATCAAAGTTGATGAATATGATACTACTTGTGGTTGAATCCCCAATTGTGTTCTTTCACATCTTCAAGCCTTCCTCTCCTTTTTATGTTTAGGGTTGTATTTTAGGTATAATGTGGTGAGGCCAAAGTTAAACTAAACTAAACCAACCTAACTTATATTTTATAATGCAACTTTCGTCACTTTTATTAAGCCTAACTTATCAAACCCAAGCATCCTCAAACTTGGCCCAATAGTTCACTTAATCCATAGGTACGGTTTCCCACCTTTTTAATGCTATTTGGGCTTCCAAATGACCCCACAAGTTTAATTCAAAATAACAAACCAATGACATAACATGCTTTATGCCATAATTTAGCGCGACAAAATATCCAATTTACATTTATCCAATTAAGCTTCTTATTTAAATTTTTCCAATTAAATTAATCATTTAAATAATTTTCTCCAGTTAATAATTACACCTCTCCCCAAGATTTCTTTTAAGACACAAATTCCAAGAGTAATTTGTTATGCTCCGACGCCCAATTTGTTGGGGCACCCTCCAATCAACCACGACCCCGGATATAATCAAGATAAAATGGTAATAATGACAAGCACATAATGATGTAAACAAGAGAGACAACACCAAGATATAAGTGGTTCACAAACTTGGTTACATCTACTGAGAGGCCCAATTCCACTATATTTGAAGAAATTACAAGTACAATAGAAAATATACAATGATAAATCACGTACTCTCTACTCTCCCATCCAAATTTCGGATAGCCATTGTACACCAACTCTCCACCCAAGTGAATTTAAGTTCTAAGCCAATAACCCTCTCAACCTCTTGCCCTCTCATGTACCCAATCCGATGCCTCTTGCCCTCTCATGTACCCAATCCGATGTATCCTTCTCCCATATAAACCGGTGAGAACTCCCCCACACATTACATCTTAAGCACACCTACCATATATGAAATACTCACTCTCGCACCCTCACACCCTTCTTCCACCTTTGTGCAACACACATATGTGAGAAAAAATCCCTCACTTCTCACTCCAAACCCTCACCTTTGGAAGAAGACTCTCCTCTTGTTGGTGTATTTTAAACCATAGCTGAAACCCTCTTTAATTAAGGAGTAAGAGTGAACAATACCCTGCGTATAAACAGTAAACCACGTATGAACAGAACTTCGTGTATGAACAATTACCGCGCAAAATTCAAACCAAACTTCGCAGATCTCTACCTTGGCGAGAAATACCGTAAACCACAAAGAAGACTCCACCTGATGGGAATTCTCCCCATTTGCCACGCCACCAAAAGAAACCACCATTGATCTTTAATGTACCAGCTACACCTATCCGTATATCGTTCAATGCCTTTCGAATATCAAATTATTCGGTGAAAATTGCCCTTGAGTATACACCGCCTCTTGGAGATATACCCTTTGCACTTTACAATTTTCAACTACTCTTCTTGGACATCTTCTGAAGTTGAACACATGGGTCAATGTCTAAATGTAGCGGCAACCAGTCGAATATACCCATTGACTTCGAAGATTGACCTCGACCTCATCCCTTTGCTAGCAAAATTCCTCTCACAATCGTCTGTTGGAACATACACCCCGCTCATCGGTTGTAAATCGTCTGTTGGAACATACACCCCGCTCATCGGTTGTAAATGAGAGCATTTTGAAGGCCTTCCTCACTTGTGCACATTGTTCCCAAAATATACCATCGAGATCAATTCAGACGACATCAACCAATCATACAAAATCCATACAACACCGTGTGATTTTTGAACTCCGCCTATAATCGGGCACCTTTCTCCTTGAAATTCATCACTTTTGGAGATTGTGAGAATATCCCAAAGTCTAGCATATACCACTAACCGTCTTGAGGCACTTTTCGAGCCACCACCATCCTTGTTTTATATACCGAACCAAGAAACGACTCATTTCCCTCTACACGTAGCAATGCTCATTGTCCTTGGATGTAGACTTGCTATGACAACATCCCCAACTATTAATTTTCTTCCGGGTGGAAATCAAATAGGAACTCCAATTGCATTTCGATCAAGCAATCATACCCTCCATCTTTTTCTGGCTTTCATTCTTCCATCAACCCCGAAACACGACTCATGTCAAACAAGAATGACCTCCACTCTAATCACCAAGAGCGAAACACCCATTACCATCGAATCCCTCCACCTAAACTTGTGGAGCAATATCCCTTTTCATGGTTGAATGAATACACCCAAGAAATCCAAAAACTAGTGGTTTGACACCAAAATCACATTCCGGCTTTTTGACAAACACATTGTGAGCACCAAGAGCTCTGATACCAGTTGTTGTGCCCCGACGCCCAATTTGTTGGGCACCATCCAATCAAGCACGACCCCGGATATAATCAAGATAATGATAATAATAAAAAGCATATAAAGATATAATCACGAGAGACAATACTAAGATCTATGTGGTTCACCAACTTGGCTACATCCACGGAGAGGCCCGATTCCATTATATTTGAAAAAATTACAAGTACAATAGAGAATATATAAGGATAAATTACATTACCTCTATTCTCCTACCAAAATTCCGGATAGCAATTGCACACTAACTCTCCACCCAAGTGAATCTAAGTTCTAAGCCAAGAATTCTCCCAGTCTCTTGCCCTCAAGTGTTTTTCACGTACCCAATCCGGTGTATCCTGCTCCCATGTAAACCGGTTAGAACTCCCCCACACATTACATATTAAGCACACGTATCATAAGTGTCACACTCACACTCACACTCACACCCTTCTTCTACCTTGAGCAACACCCATGGGTGAGAGGGAAAATCCCTCACTTCTCACCCCAAACCCCCACCCCAAACCCCCACCGTTGGAAGAAGACTCTCTCTTCCTCTCTTGTTGGTGTGTTTTGAACCATGGATGAAACCCTCCTTAAGTAAGGAGTAAGAGTAAATAATACCCCCACATGAACAGTAAACCGCGTATGAACAGTACTCTGCGTATGAATAGTACCGTGCAAAATTCAAGCCAAACTTCACAATTATTGGAGTTCCACGAAATCATACTTGAATTAGAGATTTGAGAATCGAGATAGACTCTATAAAGGCGAGGAAAAGAAATACTCAAAAAGAGTCTCACCAACTCAAGTGTCTTCCCAAAACAAATTTTCTTATTTTCTTTCCCCTCCCAACCAGAAGACGCGTAAACTATAAGTATAAATCCAAGCCTTTTGAAATGAATTTCCAAGGACTTGGGTAAGACCCGCCTCACCATCACTTTAGAATCCTATCAATTTTCATGAATACCATACTTGCTTTCAATAACTGAATACCGAAGGGAACCTTTTTTTAGTGTAAACCTCCATAGCCACTTCCCCAAGATAACCACATTCCTTTTCAGTACCCACACCCAATCCACCTTTTGACTTAATTCTACATGTAGTTTTCCAATTAACCAAATGCTTTTTCTTACCCTCCCACATGAAATTTCTCATCAAGTCAAACTGAAGTCTACATTATTCGTATTCAGATTGTGAATAGCCAGTGCACCATACCAAAAACACTAAATTTATGGCCAAATACACTAACACTAATTACCGAACACTTGATCCCCCACCCAGAAAAAAATAAAATATTTTCCCACTCTCTATTTGATTCCACTTCAGCGCCCAGTGCCATCACCACTCCAGCTTTGCCCTCCCAATTCTGTTTTTTTCCCTCTGCTGCTGGCCCATTCTCCTACTCTCCTCTGGTGCACTTTGAAGCGGAGTACAAATTTGTTGACCCCACCCAAATGAGGGTTAACATGACCCCCCAAGATGATATAACATGAATGACTCGCAAATGGATCCCACAATTTTTAATGAGTTGTCCATGTTTCAATTAATCCCATTAGAGGGTCACGTTAACCCTCACTAAAGAGGGTCAACAAATTTGAACTCTTTGAAGTGTAGGTTTTTATGCTTGACAAGAACATGTAACAGTCTTAGATGTCTCTGTGCGCCTTAGCACTTTTAAGAAAACTTAACTGGGAAATAACTAAAAGAAAACTAAGCATACCTATTACCAAGATCTAATACATATGATGATAATCAATTTTTTTCCTTCAGATTAATCCATTATCTGTAACTTGAGTTAGAATGTCTATTTCTGTGTTCTATTGGTTTAATCCATGCCTATAATCTTCATGGTGCTATATTTGAGAAAGCTACTTTTAGGATCTTGATGCTTTTTGGCTAGTAAAGAATTTTTAACATTATTTTGATAATCATCTCCTTTGCATTTATTTCTTGATTCCTTTCGGAGGTCTTCCCATGTGGAAAGATGTATAAAGCTTGAAAATCTTTTCCATTCATGAATAGAGCTACTATATGTTTCCCATTGTGATGTATACGGGAGACTAGGTAATTTATTGTATTTTTACTTATTTCATTTTCAACTCGTGTTTGGTAATTTTCTCTCTTAGTTGTTATTATTATTATTATAGCTTGGGGGTGGGGTGGGGTGGGGTGTGGGGGTAGTATTTCCTTGGAATAATCTAGTTTTCCCTCTTCAGTCATTTACCTTCAAGGTTTATCCTGGCTAACAAGATACTTAGGCTATAAATAAGGTCCTGGGCTACCCATTGTAATCACTACTATTACTTTTGAGACGAATGAGAATGAGAATGAGAGAGAGAGATGGGCAACTTGCTTCTAAATCAATGTTGTTGTGTAGTGCAGATTAAATTGTTTCCACTCTCATCTACACATCAAATTGTTTCCAAAAACTTTCCCATTTTCATTGTGGATTTTGAAATATTTCCAGAATATTTCTTTCAAACCAACCAACACAGACCAATATTTGACTCTTTGATGCTCCACATGTCTAAATTATTGGTTCCTAAATAGTTTGTTTAGTTTTGGAGTTGCTTAATATTGGAACTAATTTCAACTTGAGCATTGTTTAGTTGGGGATTGGTGGAGAGTTGTTGCTAAATCCACTCTCACTAAATTACTTTTAAGTACTGTTACAACCATTGCATTGTTTTTTGCTCGTGACCCAAATGCACAGAAATGATGTACTCACTGATTTTGTAATTGTCACGTCATTCCAGTGGGCAACAGTGCCACTGGAGCCATTGCCGGAGGAGTTGCTGCAGGTGCTGCTCTGCTATTTGCTGGTCCCGCCATTGCACTTGCTTGGTGGCGACGAAGGAAACCACAGGATCATTTCTTCGATGTACCAGGTTAGTAAATCTAAATGTCAAATGGCTCAAGGCTTTGTTTGTTTCGGTTTGAAATAAATAGGATATACTTTTCACCCAGGTGATAACATTTTGTCCTGAACTAAACTGGGACTAAGCAATCACTATAATGTTTTTTTACCCCGCTGCTCTTTTCAGCTGAAGAGGATCCAGAAGTTCATCTAGGGCAGCTCAAGAGATTTTCTCTGCGTGAACTTCAAGTTGCAACAGATAGTTTCAGCAACAAAAATATTCTGGGCAGAGGTGGATTTGGTAAGGTATATAAAGGACGCCTGGCTGATGGCACTCTGGTCGCCGTAAAAAGACTAAAAGAGGAACGTACTCAAGGTGGGGAGCTGCAGTTCCAAACAGAAGTAGAAATGATCAGCATGGCTGTGCATCGAAATCTACTCCGTCTGCGAGGCTTTTGCATGACACCAACAGAACGCCTGCTTGTTTATCCTTATATGGCTAATGGAAGTGTTGCTTCATGTTTAAGAGGTACTTCTTGTTGGTTAAATATTTATATATATATAAATATAGGTCAAAATGTAAAATAAGCCCTCTGAACTCTGCATTTTTTCAAGAACCCTTCTAAACTATTTGTTTTTTTGCAAAGATTCCCCTGAGTTGCTGAAGTGTCTCCAGAACTAGGGATGTTTTCTGCATTATATATATTTCAGGGGAGTTTTTTGCATTAGAAATAATTCAGAGGGGTTTATTGCAAAAACTGCATAGTTGAGGAGGGGCTTTGCATTCTCTCCTTGAATATAATAATTTGGTTTCTTTGCTGCTTCCTACTAAATTTCTGTGCGAGTTTCCAATTTTGAGTGATGTCAACTCTTGACGTCTAACTAAATTGTCAAACTTCTATTCCAGCATGTACATCATTCATCTCTAGTTAAATTGAAAGGGAAACTTGAACTTTCTCTACTAATGTATATGAATTTTATTTTGGAATATTTTAAAGTTCTAAAATTCTAAAATTTTGAAAGCTATGGTTGTTTAAATCTGAACATTATGTTGCTAGTTTGTAAAAATCAAAATTTAGAATCTAGTCCCCAACTGTGCTTAATGTCTATAATAGTTTTCTCATGAGATAGTTGGTCTATATCACAGACCGGCCAGAATCACAGGCTCCTCTTGATTGGCCAATAAGGAGGACAATTGCAATCGGATCTGCAAGGGGACTTGCTTATTTGCATGATCACTGCGATCCCAAGATAATTCACCGAGATGTAAAGGCTGCAAACATATTGTTGGACGAGGAGTTCGAAGCAATTGTTGGGGACTTTGGGTTGGCGAAGCTGATGGACTACAAGGATACTCATGTTACCACTGCTGTGCGTGGCACAATTGGGCATATAGCTCCTGAGTACCTATCCACTGGGAAGTCTTCAGAAAAGACCGACGTTTTTGGGTATGGGGTCATGCTTCTTGAGCTCATTACTGGACAAAGGGCTTTTGATCTTGCTAGGCTTGCCAACGATGATGATGTTATGTTACTTGATTGGGTAAGCGTGTACCTACCTCTCATATGATATGTTTGTTTGTATTGGTATGATACTTATATCGGAAATTATCTATATATGTATGGATGATAACGTGTGCCTTCAGGGCACGTGGTAAATATTTTGAAAATAGTAATGACAAAGTTCCGTTATATAATTAGTAGGGCACAAATACTCAAAAGTTGTGTTTTTAAGGAACATGTTATAAGTTTCTTATATATGTACATATATATACGAGTCCATCCCTTGATAGATTGCATTCAGACGTTGACATACCATAGTTAAACGAATTAAAAAAAATTAAATATTTTTTACTGTTTTTAAATTGTGTTACCAAATGCTATGAAAATCAAAGACGCATCATTTGATTATCTTGTGACTTTGCAAATGCTTCAAACGATATAGATTATCAGAAACCCTTCTGTATTTCTATGCTACCATTACTAATAACTTGTCTATTAGTTCATAGTATAGAAATGGAGTTTCTTTCATTCCTAGAATACTTGTTCAAATATCAATCGTTCCATTGTTTGAAAAATAACAAATAAAGCCATGATAGAAACTAAAAACTGTCTAAATAAATTTTAGTCTTCTTTTATCGATTCAGGCCTTGGTTTTGCCACCGAAAGACCTAATGTTACTTGTTTGTACGGAAAGCATTTAGAAAAAAAGGAAAAAGTAGTTTAGCCACCTTTCATCCTCTCCGACTCTCCTTTGTGCTTCTCTGATGAATATAAAATTAATAGTAGAATTTTTGTTTTCAAAGATGGCAATTTTCTAAATATAAAATAATCAAAATAGTTTTGATTTAAGGGTAATGCTTTTTTTTTTTATATTATTTTGTGGTTTGTGTGTGTGGATGTGGTGGTGGTGGTGGTGGTGGGGACGGAACATAGGGTAATGCTTGTCTTTGATTCAAAAAAGAGAGATTCTACACGGGCTGGGGGGAGTCGAAATAAAGGATTTGCAGACAAGTCAACAGTGCATTGATTAATATATGGGGTCCACTGTTTATCATTTAACCAACAACCAATGCATTATCACAATATTAATGAGCCCCTTTTTTGTGTCGCGAACAAGAGTCGATATAAGATTACTATCTAGAAAAATAATCAATTGATGGCATTGATACTGATTTACTAGAACATCCATCACTCTACTTGGAATTTTTCAGGTAAAAGGACTTCTGAAGGAAAAGAAGCTGGAAACCCTAGTTGACGCTGATATGCAGGGTAATTACATTGACGAAGAGGTGGAAGAGCTGATCCAGGTAGCTCTTCTGTGCACACAGGGATCCCCAATGGAACGTCCCAAAATGTCAGATGTTGTTAGAATGCTCGAAGGTGACGGCTTGGCTGAGAGGTGGGAAGAGTGGCAGAAGGAGGAGATGTCCCGCCAAGAGTACAACAACACCCACAACGCCAATACTGAATGGATTGTTGCTGACTCCACTTACAATCTTCGCCCCGATGAATTGTCGGGTCCCAGATGATCCTCCGACAATTTCGTAATACTTGGGGGTATAAAAAATTGGGACTCCCTCACGAGGATCTATTGCATTGAATCATGTGAGTGAGTCCCAATTGTTGTGTTCCAATCCAGAGTCTCCCTAGAATACAGAAAATATATAGAAATTTCTCGGGGGATTGTATCGAAATTAAATTATTATCTTTTGTGCATATGATGTTCATATGTCTCTCATTCTCCCAGTCCGTTTCCAAAATCCAGTTTATGTCAGGTGTCTGAGTTTTGACTTTTGATGATTACCTTATGTCTATAGGTTGGCAGTGGTGTTACGATGTCTCAGGTGTACGCAAAAACACAGCAAGACCGGCTGTGGGAGCGCCGTGGTACTGTATATTTATGTAAGCACCACTGTACTGTATTTTTATGTATCTAAATGTGAAAATGACGGAAGAATAAATAATACAATTGTTACCCCAAAGCAGATTATTATTGTGGTCCGTGATATATTATATACTATGGAAAGGATGCGTCATGTATGTTAATCTTAATCCAAATTATTATTTCAAAAATTTTGGAGTTCACTCGTATTCATCTTCAATGCTACTACGCTCTCAGGTTGTCGAAGACTAGTGCATTAGAAACGATACGAGCCCGATTTTTTTAAAGGGCACATTATATCCACCAGTGTCACTGTTGTATTGATGTATTACATAGGTTTGTCTTCCCCGTATATGTAATTTAATTTTGTATATTGCTTATAAATTTTTTGTATATGTATGTCTAATAAAATTGTATAGAAAAAAACAGCTATACTACCAGGGAAAGAATTATATATATTGTAATGAGTTGAAAGTTGAAGTTATCTATATATTTATATATAATATTAATTAGGGTGTGCCCAAGCCTAAGCCAACCTTTTTTTAATGGGCCAAAAAAGTTGTCAAACCGGTTTAGAAGTCACTTTGCTTGAATCAAGCCTTGTAAAATAACATATCGGGCCTGAGGTCTGGGCTTGTCGCTTTCCTGTGTACGTCTGTCTGTACCAGCTGACTGGATCAACTCCCATATATATTCAACTTTTTCTTTCCATGCCAATTGAATTGACAACAAGCAAATCTAATCCCAACTATTATTAGACTGAAACTTTTGGTAATCAATATTGTTAATTATTAATACATAGTAATGATTCTATCACCTGTGTATTGCTCATAACACAACGGAAAAAAAGGTGTTTGAAAAATGGAGATCTTGGTCAGATTTTCGTTTGTTAAAGTGAGCAGTAGGAGTTTTCTTGTCTTTCCTTATCATGCATATACAGTTATCTTTTCTTCTTGGTATATAAGTACCTCAATCAACTGCTTTTTGCAAATTTTACTAAACAGAAATATCATTTTAAAGTCAGATTTTCAAAACTGTTTATATATAGGTCTAATCAAAACATATTGAAGGCTATACATGAACACCTGACTTTTTGAATATATAATTTCTTAGTGCAGTATAAATAACAATGTAACTTTTTAGAGAAAATGGGTTTGATAATTAATAATTTATATCACTTTTTATCCCCATTAGTTTTAAAAATTAATGTTATTATACTTTCCCACCTTGAGTGGAAATCTCTACTTATCCCTATTCTTCATTCGTATACTAATTGGGTTTGAATACCGAGTCTTATTTCTTCACCCCACACCTTACAAAAAACAAAAAAGAAAAAACAAAAAAGAAAAAAGAAAAAAAAAAAGAAAGAAAGAAAGAAAGAAAAGATGAAAATATGTAGAGAGAGTGAGAGGGACTTAAAACATTTTTAAAAATTATAACCCCTATACCTAATATTTTCTCGATTTTTTCACCCCATATTTATCCTCTCTCTCTCTCTCTCTCTATATATATATATATATATATATATATATATAACCCAGCCCAATTAAAAGCCCAACACAATTTTTATAACCCAGCCCAATTTTTATAGCCCAGTCCAGTAAAAGCCCAACCCATTAGCCCAGCCCAATTGTTATGTATGTATGTATGTTATAGAAAGCAAAAATGTCATGCATACATTTTCACATCCACATCCCCTTATATATATATATATGATTCTAGAGTAATATTTTGAGTCTGAAATATATCTCATTATTTTAGCCTTTAATCCCTACTTACATAGTACAACACCGAGGAGTATGAAATGTCAACATATACATTTTTTCGGCTCACTCAACCTTGCTTAGATTCTTGACTCCTTTGAAGCCGTGAGCTAAGCTAATAAAAAAATTGTGTGTACTATCCAGCACTGACTAATCATGGTGAGATAGCCACATAACACCTTAACACACATTGTTTTATACAATCCAAAAGAATCGTGTTATCAGCCAACCAAGAAGTTTCATAAGATAATTAACATTGGCGCATGACCTCCACAACTAACAGTAAAAAGCAAACAACTTCCCTGTCTTTTCCATTTCTTTCACACTTGTGGCCAACCTATGCTTTTATTTCTATTATTGCACATAATAGTTTAACATTGCTTTCTTAAGATTGAATGTTACCAAATAGTTAGGCCAAAAGTGAACGTCTAAAATTAATAAAAAGTGGGCCTGAAGTTGAGTTTCTTGCCACTACGGAATGAAAAGTGCCAACCACAATTTTCACACTAAGAGAGAGAGAGAGAAATATACTACAAACTTCAACTCCATTACGGCTCTGATCACCTTGGGTTTAGGATAAGTCTTACAATCCGTAAATTTGATTTGTGAATTGTTCTTATCACAATGGATTATTAACAAATGTCATGTCTTACCATCATTAAATGAAAGATAAAGACACCAGATAATATGAGATGCAACATTTTAATATACTTGGAATACAAAACTAATTACTTGTAAACTTTTCGAGATAGTATAGAGTAATAATTGATTGACTTTTTGCCATACATGAAATCGATGGAATATCATAAAAGATCAGTTTTGGCTGATAAGCTGTGGGGGCTAAAGATATCACAAATATTCATTATTTTTAAACAACACCTTTTAATCTTGTGAGGACTCTTGATAAAACAAAAAATATATCTCCGACTGCAAAGGATTAACGGCAGGATCTACAGGTAGATTTTTTTTATTTTTTTTAGTTAGTTTTGAGTTTATCGAAATTCAATCACATATAAGTCAAAATATTTTGTTCCAAATGATCAATCAAAACAAACACAAGAGTTAAAAGTGCATTTATTTATTTGGAATATTTAGTGACAATAGTGGAATGGCAGGAGCTGGGAATATAGTTGGGTGTGGGGTGCTCAGGACTGATGAGAGAAGGTATTATTCAACCTGTAGTTTTCCAATGGAAAAGGCTACAAAGGACTTGGTTAATGCTACGAAGTCACTGTCCCATTTCTTTTCAACTTTCTTGTCCTTTTCTTATTTTATATCCCGCACAAAATGGGTTGCTATACATGCTTTGATTAAGCAATATACCATCCATGAAAACTCATTCCCACATACAAATGTGGCATGGCCCCATGGCTAAGACCGTAAGAGTATATGGGGTACACATAATTGTAAGGGTATCAATATTGTGCATTATATACTCTATCCCTACCAAGTTGGTTCCAAATTAAGAGTTCTATTATTCAAATTTATGTATAGATATAAGTGAAATTTTAAAATCAATCATATAAACTGGATTTATAGAGGGGAAATGATTTAAATGCATGTGTTGCCTTTTAAAGGTACCAATTTAGAACATAAACTTTTCTAAGGATATGTTTGGGAAACTCAATTCCATGCCTTGAATTTGGAAAAAATTCAGTACAAATTTTCAAAATTTGAACTAAAGCTTTTTCAATTTTAATTCCGTTTGGGGTTTCCAAACGCATCCTAATTGTTTCAGTTTAAAACAAAGACTCTTGATTTACTACCAAGATAGTATAATATCATTTGGGTGGCATATATTATTGATACTGTTAAATGAGTATAATATCATTTAGGTGACATATATGTAACAAGATGTTACATCTTATGTGATCTTCTGAGCGAAAGACACAACATAGGATTTCTAGTTAATCTACTTTTGTTTTTGTTAGAATAATCCACTTAATTGGGTTTCAAATAGATCTGATTATAAGGTTTTTTTTTGTATGAAGGATAATTTCAGGCCAACTCACGCGTACCTTCAACTAATTTCTTCGTTCCGAACAAGATTTGCGAGACATGCATATAATTTATGTGGTCCATGATGCGAATAAGTTAGTTTCTCTGAAATGACCTTATTGGCATTTGAAAAGCAATCATAGGTACTCTTTAGTGACAGTTTTAAAACTAGATAATGTTTAGCCTTTAGTAATTTCTAGACTGATTCAGGACAAATGGTCGGATTGGACAGTGGACCCACAACATTTTCTAGTTCTCATTTTCAAAATTTCAATGAAACTGTGATGATGCTAGAAACAGCACCACCAGATAAGATATGATCAAGCTCAAACCAGTGATAACAATGGCTACGCATATGAGTATATGTATATATATGTAGAAGGAGGTGAGGAGAAGAGGATGAACACTTGAATATAAGTGGTTCAGTCAATTTGGCCTACGTCCACTGTGAGTGTGTGTGAGTAATATCATTGAATGAAAGCACTAATGACCATGGATACAATCTCTCAAGCTTTCTCTCTCTACTTTGTAAATTGACAGAGTTTTAGCTAGGGTTGTGTGAGACCCCGCCTAATAAAATACCGGGTGATCCGTCCTATACCAAATTAAAACAGGAATCCCAGTTGGTTCATTCTTAGCATCACTGTCGAAAAACTTATTAAAACTTACTAACCACCTAGTATTCCAAAAAGCTGGTGCCAAATTTTAAATTTTTAATTACACAAACTCGTACATGCGAAAATAAATATAAACCATTAACCCAACTCAATTAAATCAACTGAATAAATAATAAACTACATGCCGAATAAACCATCGTTCACCAAAGTAAATAGTCCAATACAAACATCCAACAACTGAATAGATAAATCTGAAAACTACAACTGAAAAGTCTGGGCGACATGCCCAACTGAAATTGATAGATGATTCATACTCAAGGAAAGAATGAACGATGCGTCTAATCCAAGCTCCAGCTAGTATCCACATATGCCGCAGCTCCGTGTCCCTGAAAATAGAATATCAAGTCTGGCATCCCTGTGGCTGGACACCTAAAAGGTTTTGAAAATAATTTTATAGTAAGGGTTAGAACCCAGAATATTTTAAAAATATTTAACAAGTGAATTAACTGCAGTAATTTAAAATGCATGAATGAGCTTCATATTTAAGTTAGTGTCGCACTCTCTTGAGAACATACTCACCCTTCCACGATTGTGCACACCTAACGGTTTCCTTAACCCTACCTAGTTGTACTACCCCGTCCAACTAGTCCTAGTATAATCTCCCCTTGTCTTTTACTCTAAACCGAGTATTATTATCCATGGGTTATAAGTTATCTCACCAATTAACTTAATTTTTTTTTTTTAAATAATATCATATAACTGCGACACAAGTTATATAAAGTAAATACATCACACATTGTATTATTACCCGCATATAATATTTACTACCATTATATACGTACCTTTACTACAACACCCACATATATATCATATGTATATTCATCCCTCCGAGTATACCCTCTCCGGATGATTCCCTCTAAAGTGCTATCTCACTAGGTGTGCTCACATAACCTAGTTACCCAAGTTAGAATCGCTCACCAACCTGGCCGAAAATTAAACGTAGTGGAGGCGGTCATATTCCTTCCCTGAAAGTGAGATAAACCCCTCACCCATATACCGGACGCTATGACCTGGGGATATACTCGCCCTACTCCTCAAGCTAGGGGATTCACCCACATCGCGCAACCTCCCTTGATAGCACTAGAGTATATAAATTAAATAAATATCTAGTCCCTGATATTTAATAGCACACATAAAGTACACACATATATATATATATACTATTACCACACTGTATATATATAATATAAATTCCGGCTTTACCGTGTACTAAAACCCGTAACACTAGCCTGTATATTCCCGAGTCTATGGTCCGACTCTGATTAATTAATTTCTCATTTATTAATTTTATTACCTTCCCGAGTCTACGATCCGACTCTAATTTAATTAATTAACACATCAATTAATTTAATACTTGGTGTTGCTCAACCAATATACCCGGACTCGCTCACTTGGCCCGTACCATCGTTAATACCCAATTCTATATTCTGCCCCATAATTTATTTGATTACACATCATTTCTTTTAATAATGTAACGCCACTCAACTACAATACCCAAATATTTTCCCTAGGTCCAAAATCAACATTTACGAATTATTTCCCGAAATTTATTCATCTCATGGCATACAATTATCACCCTCCTAAATTCAATTATATCCCCTTATAGTTGCTAAGGAATATGTGCTACATATGTATTTATCACCAAATAAGAAGCAAGGGGAGAATCTAAATTAATTTCCCCTTTTGTATATAAAACTGGCGAATCTGCCAGAAATCTGGGACCATCGATCGATCGAACATGTCTACTTCTTCTCCGAGTTGTTGTTCAGCCATTAACGAAAATCTAAGCTTTCTTTTTCCAAATCCCAATTTCAATCCATCATATTTATCATCTCTTTACACCTATCATGAACTATAATCATCATCTAAACCTTTTAGCATCATAGATTTTTACAAATCTTCACCCACTCAAGAATACAAATTCCTACGGTAAAATCCCAATTATCATTCCCAAATCTGATTCGACCATTCCAATAAATTCATCTCTAACACTGGTGTTCCGTTATGGTTCTAATACCAATCAATACTGAATACTTCTATAACATTAATTTTACTGTCAAATTACTCAACAGATAAAATTTCATAAAAACCCAATTTCATGCAATAACCCACCAAAAACGAATTTTGGTTTACACCTCCCATAATATGAACTGATTATCATCAATTTAAGAATCACAATAGTTACCCACTTGTCTGGAATCGTTCGTAGAGTCTGATCCGTTGGTGTAGAGGATGGTTGATGATGAACACTCACTTTTGTCCCTTAATTTGACTCCAAAAGATCCCCAATTGGGTCTTAATTTGCTTCCCCAAATTCCCTCTCAAGCCCTAGGGTTAGAGTTGTGTTAACTGCCGTTCAACACTCCCTCAATTAGATTAAAAACCTTAATCCCGTTTTTGGCCACATGGGCCTAATTAAAATGGCCCAAATCACCCCGTGTGCACCCGACTATGTCCAAAAATATCCCGAGACCCGATTACTACCCTCGGGTACTCTTTTCTGACTATCTCGATCCATTCGGACTCAACCGCGCACTCAGAATTGTCATCCGAAATACTTTATAACATTCTCCAATTTTGACCTCAAAATGCGACACACAAATTTCGAACAATTAAACTTAAAGTCACCAAATATAAATAATTCTTCCCACTCAAATAAATTCTCCAAATCATAAATTTAAGTTTCTCTAATTTAAATATTTTTATATCTCCCCAAAATAATTAAATATTAAATCATCAAAATTACGGGGTGTTACAGGTTGTAATTCTCGATCCTTTACAATATCGAGGATGACCTCTATATATAGTGCTTGGGGGGTGTAATGCCCCCCCCCCCCCCAAGCATATAATGTACATGTGCATGAAGATCCAACCAGTGTAAGAATGACACCTGGCTGATCTTAACTAAACAATGATGACCTCAATATTCCCTCATGTGGAGAGAATGATTCAGTTATAACAGATTTGTTCACATGCTCCAAGCTAAACATATATGTGTAAATGCTCGGCTGTCTTCGATTGGTATCAACCTCGGCCTGGATGAATACGAGGTTGGTAAAGTTCGACCCTTGCCTTGTCTGAGACCAACATCTATGAAGACCTCGGTCAGGATGATCGGACGAGGTTAGATCAGGGGTGTGATGTCGGCTATGGCCGATGACAACATGATGCTTGTTGGTTGAGCATGCGAGGCTTTGCTGATCTCAGGTGATAACTTGTAGCGTCAGCTGGGGCCGTTGTTGACGTTGATGGATGGTTGAACCCACAATTCTTTGCAGACCTCGGTTGATGCCCGACCGAGGTTGATGTAGAGGTTGGAGCAATGTCGGCCATGGTCGACCCTATGAAAGACTATTGTGGACAGCTATTGTGCTTCTGCCACCTCGATTGTGAACCAGGCCGAGGTTAATGTCTAAGTAGGAAGGTACACTTTGGGCATATCAATCACCCCTAGCCTTTAGTTACCTATGTAAATAGGTGACTAAGGGGTATGCATGTCCGAGGTTGTATTTTCTTATGTGCGAATATTTCTTTGACATGTGTCAATTTCTAGAGTGGGTAGCGTGCCTGCCAATGTGTAATGATGCTGGTTGTCTTTTGGGCTCCCAAGGCAATGGTGGGCCTTGGGATGCATGCAACATGATTTGAGGGTTTAAACCCTTTTCTTCTCATGTTCTTCATTTCTTTCCATTTTCCCGCCTGTGCTTTCCCTTTGCAATTTCTCTCTCTTCAAGAGTTGCTGCTGCGCTTTGGGGTTTCCTCGATTCTGATCTTCTTTTTCTTCTTCATTTTACACCCAGACAGGTATCGTCCTCATCCTATTTCATCATTTTCAGCCTTTAATTTTCGTTTCTGCTTTTTCCGGTGAGGATTTAGGTTCTTCGATGAGGGTTGTAGGCTTTTTCGGTGATACTTTGCATTTTTCGATGAGCCTGTTCTTGAGTGGTCTTTGTTTAAAATCTTTTAAAATCCAAGTTTGATCTTTGATTTGGGTTGAATTGAGTTATTTGGTTGTGATTTAGAGTTCACAAGTGTAGTATCGTATGCTTTATTCTCAGACCTCTGTATAAGCTCAGTGAAGAATTCCGTTCACTTAGAGAGAGAACCTTAGAAAAAATTAGGCAGATAGAGCTAGCCCAAGAGGAGGCTCGTAGGGCTGAGGCCTTTCCCCTCAATCCTATCTTTCCTCCACCTCTGATGGTAATATACCCTGAGCCAGCTGAGGACCCAATAGACCCCACTCCCATGTCTGAGTATGAGTTGTCTACCTCAGACCCCATATCCGTAGACTCTTTCTAAGAGGCTATGGACTACTCTATTAGGCAAGATCAAGTCCCTAACCAGGCCGAGGTTGAGAGTTGTGCCTCATCTCACAATAGTGCCAGTACCTCACAGTCCTCTTCCGACGTTGAAATTGTGGGGACGAGCGTAGCCATTCCCCCCATTATTGATGCCATCCCCGTATCGACCGCCACCGGGGCTGAGTTTGCTCATAGTTTTCCTGGTGGTGTCCCTGTGCCTGCCCAGGCCAACGTTACCAGGGATGGAGATGATGGGCATGGGAGTGATGTTGACACCTCTGAGGCGGTCGAGATAGAGAGCTCGGTCACTGAGTATGACCTCTTAGCCTTTAGGCACCTCTATTCTATAGGTCCTTCCATTAAGCTTAGGAAACCCCTGATGGGTGAAAGGGCCTTTCATGGCCGAGATGGGGAGATCTGTGTGTATGAGCATATGTTTAAGTCGGGATTCCATCTCCCCATCCATCCTACAATTAGAGCCATACTGTCCCATATCAACCTGGCCCCTTCATAATTATCCCCCAATGCATGGAGGGTGATGATTGGGGCCATTATCCTTTGGAAGGCTGTCCACCACTCAGACATTCCTGTTAGAGTCTTCACGGGTTTTTATGTCCCATCCTCTGCCAAAAACCACCCCAGCTACTACCACTTCCTAGCTAGGAAGTCAGACAAAAAGATGCTGTTGGTTACCCAGACTTCAAATCATAACTGGAAACCACGGTATTTCTTTGCGTTAGGGGTATGGGAATTTGGTCCAAGTGTTTCCTCTTCATCGTCTGATCCAAGGACACCTCTGAAGTGGGGGAATGTGTCTCTTATGGCCAAAGCCGACCCTGGCCTTAGCCAGGATAATTTTTAAAAGGTTAAGAACCTTCAAGTTCAGGGAGAACAAGGTCATCTTGTCAAATACGAACATCTGATGACCCTTTACTACCTCTCTCAGATAGGGCTAGGTGGTAGTCCTCTAACCGAGATTTGTAAGTACTATTCTTCGTAGTTGTACCTCTAATTTTTCATACCTCTGATTTAATAACTCATATGTTTCTTTTCGCAGAACGTCCAGAAGGTATTTTTAACGAGATCTGGGAGATGTCTGCCCCAAGCCTTGTAAAGCCGATGAAGAAAGCATGGCATAATGTAGCCGCTCCTCCCCCAAAACAGAATGTCGGTACGTCCAAGGCCGACATTATTAAGAAAAGGAATCCCACAACGGATTCGGAGAATCAGAGGCCGAGCAAAAGTCAAAAGGGAGATCGTGCCATTCTAATCTCCTTAAATGATGCCCTTGCAGCTCGTCTGGCTCAGTTGAAGATCAACGACAACTTGATTGGCCATGGTCTGAAGGCTATGGATACCATTGGCTCTGTAATGACCGAAGAAGATAAACGCTTCTTGTGCTCTCTGGATATCCCCTTGCTGGCCGAGTTCAACCTTCATAGGTCTATTCAGGTACTAGTTTCTGCTATTTTTCTCTTCCCAAGTGTAACTTTGGCTGTGTTTGTAGGTTATAAAACTCATACACCTGACTTTGCATTGCAGGGTGTTTTATCAATGCATCAATTTGTTGATTGGACTCTGAGGAAGATACCTCTTATTGAGAAGGGAAGAGAAGCCCTAAAGGTTCAGGCCTCTTTGAATGCTGAAGTTGACCGTTTGAAGGAGGAGTTAAAGGAGGCTGAAAAGCTGATTAAGCAGAGGGATAGGGACATCGTCAACCTCAAAAAAGATCATGAAGTAGCCCTGAAGGCCAAAGATGATGTCCTTCAGACCAAGGTGAGTTCTGCAGTCAAAGCCTCACTAGAGGATGCCTGAGAGAAGATTCTTACAGATTACAAGGTCTCTGATGAGTTCATCAGTTTTGGCTTTGAGTACCTTGAAAGAGGTATTAAGGCAACTGGGAAGTGGACTGCTTTTAAGGAACAGGAGTCGGGAGCTTAACTGCCTCAGACTTTATCGGTCTAGGCTTTGGCGACCCTCGTTTTGCTCAGGCCTTGCAAGAGGTTGAGGAGGACAGTGCTGCCCCGATAGAGGCTCACTTAGAGGTAACTGAAACTGAAGAGGACATTCATTAGGACGACGCTGCAGAGGTGACTAACGTCGGTCAAGAGGACACCATTCCAGCCGCAGATACTTAGGCCTTTCTATGTGAAGCTCTTAATTTGTAATTTTTGCTTATTTTAATTTGTAACTCTGATGGTCCTTTAGCACATTTGATTTGTAAATCTAACTACTTAATGTAATACTATCTTCTTCAGAGGGTTTTGCTTCTTTCAATGAATGCCTTATCTTGCATGTCGTTTCCAAGTCTGAAGATACTATATGACATTTATCTTTATAACTTTCACCAAATTATGATGTTTAAGGTCTGAGGCCACTATAATATGATGTTTTACCCCATAATTTTTACCAAATTAATGATGTTTAAGGTCCGAGGTCATCAAATTATGATGTTTTACCCCATAATTTTCACCAAATTAATGATGATTAAGGTCTGAGGTCATCAAATTATGATGTTCACCCTCATATTTACCACCAAATTAATGATGTTTAAGGTTCGAGGTCACCAGAATATGGTGTTTCACCTCATAATTTTCCACCAAATTAATGATGTTTAAGGTCTGAGGTCATCAAATTATGATGTTTTACCCCATAAATTTCACCAAATTAATGATGTTTAAGGTCTGAGGTCATCAAATTGTGATGTTCACACTTATATTTACCACCAAATTAATGATGTTTAAGGTCTGAGGTCATCAAATTATGATGTTAACCTCATAATTTATCACCAAATTAATGATATTAAAGGTTTGAGGTCCTCACAGTATGATATTAACCTCATAAATTTCCACTAAATTAATGATGTTTAAGGTTTGAGGTCATCGCAGTATGATGTTTCACCTTATAGTTTTATCATCAAATTAATGATGTTTAAGGTTTGAGGTCATCAAATAATGATGTTTCACCTCAAATTAATGAAGTTTAAGCATATTGAAACAATATTGACACATGAACTGCCCTTTTCATTAATATCCTCTTCATAAAATGATACATATATTACAAAGAAATAACTACAACGTCATATATAATATTTCTTCAAATGGTAAGCATTCCAAGGGTTGGAAAAAGGTTCCTCTTCGAGATTTTCTAGCCGATAAGTACCAGGCACAACCTCATCGACCACTCTGTAAGGGCTATGCCAGTTTGGGTGGAGCTTATTTTCCTTTTGTAACGTCTTCTTCAGCACTAGGTCTCCCACAACTATAGGTCTTGATCTTACCCTTTGATTGTAAAACTTTGTGGTTCTCTGCTGGTAGGCTGCCTGTCTGACCTCAGCATCTTCCCTTCTCTCTTCAATTAGATCCAAGTCAAGTCTTATTTCTTCCCCATTCCTTTGAGGATCATAGGTCTGAACTCTATGGGTGGGGAGTCCTGCTTCTGTAGGGATGACAACTTCTGAACCATGTGCAAGCATAAAAGGAGTCTCTCTCGTTAGCATTCTTGCAGTCGTCCTGTAGGCCCATAACACAGCGTATGCCTCTTCTGTCCATCTCCCTTTTGCCTCCTATAAACTCTTCTTAATCCCATCAAGGATTGTGTGGTTCGTGACCTCAGTCTGTCCATTTTCTTGGGGTCGGCTAGGAGAGGAGAAGAACTGCTTGATCCCAACTCTTTCACAATATTTTTCTAAGGAAGAATTCTTGAACTGGGTTACGTTATCTGAGATGAGGGTATTTGGAAGGCCATATCTGCATATAATGTTCTTCCAAATGAACTGGAAGGTCTTCTGCTCTGTGATCGTGATCATCGGCTCAGCTTCTACCCATTTGGAGAAGTAATCAATTGCCACTACCAAAAATCGATAGTTATTTGCAGCTCTTGGCAAATGTCCTACTAAGTCAATCCCCTAAATTGGAAATGGCCAAGGTGAGCTAATCGACATCATAGGATGATGAGGTTGGTGAGGGATGGTGGAGAATCTCTGACACTTGTCGCATCTCTTCACATAAGCAGCTGCATCTTTGGCCAAGGTCGGCCACCAGAACCCTCGAGTAATTATCCTCTTCTTTTTCGATGGTTGGTTGGGGCAGGATTTCAATCGGTACCGTTCTTCTCATCTTGTCCTTATTGCTGAGGCTAACCTAGCGAGTGAATCGGCTCGACTGTTGTCTTACCGAGGTATCCTCTTCATCTTCACCTCTTCGAAGCTTCTAGCATTGTTCTTACCCTCTTTAGGTATTTGGCCATCCTTTCGTCCTTGGTTTCATACACCCCAAGAACTTGGTTGAAAACTAATCTCGAGTCACTATAGACTAGGAGTTCATCAACTCTAAAGGCTTTTGCCAAAGAGATCCCCGCTATCAACGCCTCATACTCTGACTCGTTGTTTGAAGCCTTAAAGTTAAACCTTAGTGCATATTCAACGCCGGTACCATCTGGAGCTGACAGTATCAGCCCTGCTCCGCTTTCACTTTCACAAGAAGACCCATCAACGAAGAGGTTCCAAACATATTCATTTGAAGAGAAGTTCCCCTCTGACAGGATCCCTTGCTTGAAGAGGTACTTGTCTTCCTCATTCTCATCTACACTTTTTCCGAACTTTCTTGATCCATCCTCATCCGGATCACAAAGACGTTACTGTCTGGTTCTCCTCTAATCTCTTGATTATTCTCAATCTCAACCTCTTCCCAATTGAATTCTGCTATAAAGTTTGCAAGAGCCTACCCTTAGATGGCAACCCTTGGTTGATAAATAATGTCATATTCCCCCAATTCGATGGCCCAAGTCATCAACCTGCCCGACTTCTCAGGCTTGTGGAGGACTTGTCTTAGTGGGGAATCAGTGAGGATAACCATAGAGTGGGCTTGAAAGTATGGCTTCATCTTCCTAGAAGCGTGTGTCAGGGCATAGTCTAACTTTTCCATTCGAGGATAATTCTGTTCAGACCCTTGAAGGACCTTACTATTAAAGTATACCGGCCTCTGCACTCCATCATCTTCTATTACTATGGCCGCACTAATGGCTGATTCTGAAATGGCTAGATACATATATAACTTCTACCCTAGGATGGGCCGAGATAGGAGCAGAGGAGACTCGAGGTAGGACTTTTGATCTCTAAAAGCTGTGTCACATTCCTCGTCCCATTCGAAGGCCTTTCTAAGCACTTTGAAAAAAGGAAGACACTTGTCCGTTGCTCTAAAGAGAAACCTGTTAAGTTCTGCAACTCTTCTGGTTATCCTCTGAACGTCTTTGATAGTTTTAGGTGTCCCCCTCTATTCCCCTTTTATTAACGATGAATCCTAGAAACTTTCCTGCTCTTACTCCGAAGACACACTTGGCAGGGTTAAGCTTCATCCTGTATAAATCCATGGTGTCAAAAGTACTTTCCAGGTCGGCCACGTGAGTGTCGGCCTTCAATCTCTTCGTCAACATGTCATCCATATATAACTCCATGGTCTTGCCAATCTAACTCTCAAACATCTTATTTACAAGACGTTAATAAGTGGCCCCTGCATTCTTCAATCCGAAGGGCATGACCTTGTAGCAATAGGTCCCCTTGTCGATTATGAACGTTGTCTTCTCTGAGTCTTTTGGGTCCATAAAGATCTGGTTATACCCATAATAGGCCTCTATGAAGCTCATGAGCTCATGCCCTGCTGTGGCATCTACCATCTGATCTATTCGCGGCAGGGGAAAGCTGTCTTTAGGACAAGACTTGTTCAAATCAGTGAAATCTACACACACCCTTCATTTCCCATTAGCTTTCGGCACGATGATGGCGTTAGATAACCACTCAAGGTATATGACTTTTTTTGATGAACTTGGCCTCTTCAAGCTTTCTGACCTCTTCCCTGATGACATCGTACTTTTCCATGGAGTAAACTCTTAATTTTTGCTTGATTGGCTTGACATCTTCTGCCACGTTGAGTTTGTGACACATAATCCCAAGGTCAATGCCTGACATATCTGCATAGATCCAAGAAAAGACACTTTGCCTCTTCTTTAAAAGCTTTACCAGCTCTTCCTTGATCTCGGGTCTTAGGGCTTTACCGATTTGGACATTTTTTTTAGCTCGTCCTCATTGAGGACGATGGATTCTACCTCTTTTGCGGCCTCTCCCTTCTTCAATTTTGTTTCATTCCTTGGATCAAGTGTATCAATGTTATATGTGGTTGTTGACCTCTTATGGGCCTCTCTCTCTTTCGCCGAGTTGAAGTAGCATTCTCGTGCCGAGGTCTGGTCACCTTGCACTTCTCTTACCTCATAGGGGTTCAGGAATTTTTGCATTTGGTGGACCATTGATGGTACGGCTTCAAATTCCTTGAGGGCTACCCGTCCTATGATGAGGTTGTAGTCCAAGAATACGTTTTCATCCATTACAAAAAAATTGATCTTTCGGATCAAACTCTTAGGCCACTCGTCTCCCATTCGTACATCCATCTCGTACATTCCCAACGGATGGACCTTTTCACCGCTGAAGCTAATTAACGGATGATGATACGGTACAAGCCTAGCTTTACTGAGGCCTAGGCTCTTGAAATATGACCAAAACATTACGTCAGCTGAACTTCCTCCATCGACTAGGATTCTCTGCACCTCACATCCATGCACCCTTGTAATGATTACCAAAGGGTCATCATGTGGAGCTAAGATACATTTGAAATCAAGTCGGAAGAACCCAACTATAAGAGTATCCATATCTACCTTATTTCTCTTCTGCTTAGCCTCTGAAGATGCCAGATTCACAACCTCTACTTTGGTCACTGACTTAGCCTCTGCCACATGAGCTTTACGGTCAGCTACTTCTGAGCCACCCACTTCTAGTCCTCCACAGATGGTGTTAACACCAAAGGAGATCATACCAACCCTCTTCACAGGGGCATTATCGTCTTTTGGTGGGAGGTCAGGTCCATCCTCATCCTCATCATCTGTGTCCTCATCTCTTCTTGCTGGGGGATCTTCCTGACATCTGTCGTTTCTCTTCTTTTTAGGGTCATCTCTTCCCTTCTTAGAAGCTTTACCGTCGACATAATTACTGAGCTTTTCGGACTTCAACATCTTCTCGATCTCATCTTTCAAGGCGAAGCACTTGTCAGTTAAATGATTGTGGTCTTGGTGGAACTCGCACCACAGATTCTTATTCCTCTTATGTGGAAGAGCCTTCAACTTCTCTGGCCATCTCAGGGACTGGTCATTTTTTATTTCACTGAGGATGTGTTCGCAGCTTATAGTTAAAGGAGTATAACGTGCAAACTTATCATCTGCAGACCTCTTCTTTTCGTCTTTTTTCCTTTGGAATTTCTCGCTACTACTTTCGTTCTCATCCTTATACTTTGCATCCATGGCCTCTTCAGCGTTCATGACCTTTCCTGCAGTTGCTAACAGCCCTGCCATGGACTTGGGAGGGTCTTCAGTAAGCTTCCACAGTAACTTCTCCTTCGGGAGTCCTCCAATGAGGGCTGTCATAGCTATATTCTCTTCATAATCTTGAACCTCCAATTTTTCTTTGTTGAATCTAGCAATGTAGTCTCTTAGGCTCTCGTTCTTGCCTTGATTGATGTACAGTAGATGAGTGGTCTTCTTCTGAGGTCTTACCCTAAAATAGAAATTGTGAATAAACCGTTCAGCCAAGCCCTTAAAGTTCTCAATAAAGTTCTTTGGAAGAGAGGTAAACCAAATATGTGTAACTCCCGTTAAAGTCCTAAAGAAGGCCCGACACCTCATCTCATCTGGGATCGAATAAATGTCTGCTACAGACTTATACATCTCAATATGATGCACAGGGTTGGTATTACCATCATACTTGGGAGACACCGTAGGTGGTTTGAACTTGGGAGGGGTTGGGAAGTTCACTATCCTTGCCACAAATGGGGAGCCCTCTGAGAACCCTCTTTATAGTGGATCTCGACTTTTGATGAGGTTCCCTATCTTCTCTTCCAGATGATGAATTGAGTCATTCCATGGTTTATCAACATCGGCCTGGCCGAGGTTGTCCCCAGCCACCTCCAAGGGGTGGACTGAGGGTTCCCCAGCCGCTACACAACGTCGGCTATTAACCTCATCTTGATCCCTATCTCGGCCATGTTGGGGTCGGCCCTGATGAGGCTGATGTTCCCCATCTTCCCTTTGTGAGCCTTTTACACTTCTAGACCTGGATAACCTCTGTCTTAGGTTATTAATTGGGCCGAGCCTTTCAAAGGCCTACCCTCTGCTCAAGCGATCAAAAGCCGATCCTCTTTGTTGGGCACCCCCATCTCTTCTTCCCCCATAACCTCGGCTCTGCTAGATAGGATGTACCGTATTATTGAAACCTCATACGACTCCCAGAAGTCCTCTAGAGCATCTTTGCCTCCATATCATCACCATAGACGGTGCCAAAATGATGATGCTGGAAACAACTCCACCAAATAAGATATGATCAAGCTCAAACCAGTGATACCAATGGCTACACAGATGAGTATATATATATATATATATATATATATGTATATATATGTAGAAGGAGGTGAGGAGAAGATGATGAACACTTGAATATAAGTGGTTCAGCCAATTTGGCCTACGTCCACTATGAGTGTGTGTGAGTAATATCACTGAATGAAGGCACTAATGGCCATGGATGCAATCTCTCAAGCTTTCTCTCTCTCTACTATATAAATTGACAGAGTTTTAGCTAGAGTTGTAATTATCGATCCTTTACAATATTGAGGATGACCTCTATATATAGTGCTTGGGGGGTGTAATGCACCTCCAAGCATACAATGTGCACGTGCATGAAGATCCAACCAGTGTAAGGATGACACTTGGATGATCTTAACTAATAATGATGACCTCAATATTCCCTCACATGGAGGGAATGATTCAGTTATAACAGATTTGTCCACATGATCCAAGCTAAACCTCTACGTGTAAATGCTCAACTATATTTGATTGGTACCAACCTCGGCCTGGATGACTACGAGGTTGGTAAAGTTTAACTCTTGCCTTGTCTGAGACCAACATCTATGAAGACCTAGATCATGATGACCGACCGAGGTTGGATCAGGTGTGACATCGGCCATGGACGATGATGACGTGATGCTTGTTGGTTGAGCATGCGAAGTTTTATTGATCTCAGGTGATAGCTTATAGCGTCGGTTGGGGCCGATGTTGACGTTAATGGATGGTTGAACCCACAATTCTTTGCAGACCTCGGCTGATGCCCGATCGAGGTTGATGTAGAGGTTGGAGCAATGTCAGCTAGGGCCGACCCTATGAAAGACTATTGTGGATAGATATTGTGCTTCTGCCACCTCGGCTGTGAACCAGGCCGAGGTTAATGTCTGAGTAGGAAGGTACACTTTGGGCATATTAAACTGTAACTGTTTGAGTATTTTTTTTTCATTTCTTGATCTCTGAAATAAGGAAAAGAAATATAAGACAATTAATGTTTATTCCTTTGTGAAAATGTCTTATTAAATACTATAACTTTTTTTAGTTACATTTAGACCATATTCTATTTTTTGGACATTTCTTTTCTGACAAAAACAAAAATTCAGTATATGTGTACCACGAGACCCTCGTTCCTCAACCTGCCACCGACGACAACCATCCATTGGTTATCACGAAGGCACTAGAGTTTTGTCTAAAGCTATCGGAGGTTTATTGAGGGAACAGTGGGGATCGTTGAAGACTGTTCACTGGAGCTTTGAAATGAAAGTAGTGACATTAAAAGGGAAAAATGGCTCTAAGTACTAAAGAAAATGAAAAAAATAACTTGAAGAACTAGAGGAAGTTAAAATAGTGACATCGATAGGGGAAAATGAAATGACATTGCAAGAAAAAAATTGATTTCAACTAGAGAGAAAAAGACTTATTCAAACCTCAAATCTATCTAATCAAAGTTCTCAATCCACTATAAAACCAACAAATGAAAACACCACAAATTTGTAATCCATCATAAATTTACGAACAAATGCCAACATTTCGCAATTAGTCCTTGTTAACATTTGTGTGTGTGTGTATATGGATATGAACATCTTTACATGCATAAAGTTTTTCTAATAATAATAATAATAATAATATGAAGAAGAAGAAGAAGAAGAAGAAGAAGAAGAAGAAGAAGAAGAAGAAGAAGAAGAAGAAGAAGAAAAGTCTAAAAATTGTTAATGAACCTCAAACTCATAATAACAACAGTTGGTGTGTGTGTATGCATATAAACATAGATCTAAATCTACAATGGAGGGAGGGAGAGAGAGAGAGAGAGAGTATAAACTCATTGGGGGGAGGGGTTGGTCACTGTGGTAGTCGACATGGTCATTAGAGATAGTCGAAAGTAGAGCTCGTCGTAGTACCCGTAGGGGGAGAAGGGGGAGGAGAGGATATTTGATTGATTCAGAAGAGAGATATAATATGTGTTTTATGTGGCGAGGGACTTTTAGAATAAAAAAATATTAGATTAAACATTTTTAGGCAAATTTTGTGAAGTTCCCCCCAAAAGAGTTATTATTCGAAACATAGTTTTAGTCATCATTTTCAAAACACAGTGAAAAATATATTAACAAATGTAACACTATAAATCCATAATGTAACATGAACTAATGGTATTATGATACCTGTCATCATAAAATACTCATCGAACATGGTTGTCACATCGTTTGTCTGGTCGGCTCAGTGTTTCACTTGGTCGGCTCAGTGTCCGACCACCAGTAATTAATGCTATCAAACACATGTGTGAGTCATACGTGGGAATATGTATAGTCCTCATTATACACACATGTGGGTTAGCCCTTTCAACTAACTATGATTATCTCATCATTAGTTGTCACCTAGAATGTAGAAAGGTGTAGCTGCCTGATTTATAAAGGCATTCCACCTTTTTCTCTTATCCCCCCCTCTATAAATGGAATCCCATAACACATGACAAAGGCATGAAGAAAATGGTCATACAAAAAATCCTATAGCGATTCTTGAGAGCTTGTACCCATTCCTACTATAACACAACATTGGGCTGAACCACATTAATCTCCTGCCTAATTATCTATCTCCCATCTCTCGTAAATCTAAACCGTTAACTTCTTTATTTGTTAGAGTTTATTATTGGTATTTACCAGCTAAGACTTAAAAACATCTTGATACCACTTTTAGATAATAACAGATTGGCGCCGTTTGTGAAAACGACTAGACAAGCCATTTTGTTGTTTCCTATTCAAGTTCGTTCAAAATTCATGTCAACTTTAGGACATGGGGGACAATCCAAAAAGTAGTGAGGCAAATGAAACTATTCCTCCCTCTACCCTTGTTGGGATAGGGGATCTACAAGGAATTTTGATGATTATAGACAATTGCCAAAATTTAATGCAAGAGACGGTGAAACAACTAACACAGACGCTCCAAGCCGATTAAAACAAGCCTGGAGCAGACTGTATCACGCCATCTGGAAGGGAATCCTCTGACAGGAGAGGTGAAATATTTCCTCTTGCCCCTAAATGGATAGACAACCAAACCATCACGAACGAGTATTACAGAACCCTACAAGGATGAATTTTGGTGCACGAAATGGATCCAGATACTCTAGATCACAAGACGACAGTTCATACCGCCAAGGAGTAACCTCATCCCTCAAGACCACTGATCACTATGGTGATCGATCATTCTTTGACGAGAGGCCAAGTGTGTTAGAGAGGCTGAGCAAAGGCTCTACATTTGATGGGCTAAGTTCCCGAGCACCTAGTAAGAGAGCTCAGCACAAAGTAGTGGCCAAACAACCAAAACCTTCACGACCAAGGCTAATCCAGATGACCAGTCCTGGAAGGGCTCGATCCAACGATTGGAGGATCGATTGGGGGAAATAAAACTTACAAATTTTTTTTGTGAAAGAATCTCCATTCATACCTTCTATTGTGGATTATCCCACACCGGCGAAGTTCAAGCCACCTGTGGTAACTCCAAAGTATGATGGTAAAACTGATCCAGTGTTATATGTAGAGCAATACCAATGTGCTACCAAAATATACTATGTCCCCAATGAGATACGCTATCGAGCATTTTCCAGTACGATTACCGTGTCGACACATATCTGGTAAAATAATCGGCAATGAGGGAAAATCTCCAACTTTCAACATTGGTATTGCTAAACGTTCACTAGAAAGTCGACAAGACTACATGTGAATACATCGCCCGCTTTAATAGTGAGAAGCTGGAAGTCATGAACTATGATGAGAAGACGATGATCATCACATTAATGAGTGGCCTGCTACCCGAGAAGTTATATTATGCACTAGCTAAGAAGCCACCCAAGGCTATGACCGAATTGCTGGATAAATAAGGTAAAATTATGAATGTAGAGGAAGCTTTGGCCGTTAAAGAGACCAATAACTCCAAGACTAATACTACAAGAGCTCGACGAAGAAAGATCAAAATGATAGAAAGGTGGAGAAGCCAAAAAAAATATGGTGAATACACTCCTATGACCGTTGGCGTCCATCATATTCTGGAAGCGATTTGCAAAAGGAGAGGCTTGACATGGCCTGGAAAACTGAGATCTTCTCTAAACCGAAGAGATAAGATCAAGTACTATGAGTGTCATAAGGCCCACAACCACAACACTGATAACTACAGAGCCCTAAATAACGAGATAAAGAACATAATTCGAAGAGGAAAATTGTCAAAGTTTGTGGAAAAGGGAGGCCGAGCAGATCAAAGAGGCGAGAAAGACTCCAAGAAATGGTCAGAATCCCCTTATGAAAAAGGAGATGACAATAAAAGAGGTAGATATGACGACTTTAAGATTACCCGGACCTGCCCAAAAGGCCTAAGGATACTGTGCATGAGGTAAATGAGATATATTTTTGGTGTAACTGTATTGCAGGAGGTAACACTGGCTAAGGAGATGAAGTAGCGAAGAGGAAGTCCCACCTCAATGAAGCAAAGGCCTGTGCCTATATTAGGCAAATCAACCTAACCAGTGATGTAGATACTCGTGAGAGGAAAATAAACAAAGATCGTTTGGTGGTCAGTTTCTCCAAAGATGATCTGTCAGGAGTGCTTTATCCTCATGATGACCCTCTAGTTATCATGGTGATGGTACACGAAGGAAAGGTGGCTACAATTTGGGTCGATAATGGCAGTTCGATCGACGTCTTTTTCTATAATTACTTTCGAGGTTTGGAACTATGAGATAGAAAACTTGAGGGTTACCACAGGCCTCTCATAAGTTTCTCTAGAGAGAAGGTTTACCCCTTCAGAACACTTAGTCTGAAAGTAGTGATTGGTGTCTAGCCGACCTGTCGAATAGAGAAGATTCGTTTCTTTATCATAGATAAGAACGTCAACTCAGCGTATA
Organism: Sambucus nigra; assembly: GCA_949130495.1. Classification (NCBI taxonomy): domain Eukaryota; kingdom Viridiplantae; phylum Streptophyta; class Magnoliopsida; order Dipsacales; family Adoxaceae; genus Sambucus; species Sambucus nigra. The sequence goes on from OX422210.1 coordinate 591,308,137, forward strand.
ATATTATCTTCGATAGAGTAGGGTTGAAGAAATTAGAAGCAATACCTTCTACCGTGCAATAATATTTAAAGTTCCCCACTCATTATGAGGTCGGCGTGGTTAAAGGGAACCAAGTTGAAGCTAGATAGTGCTATGCTACTATATTTTATCCGACCAGGAGGAACATAAGAAACTGACCATAACCTACCATATTGAAACGTTGGATCCACATGAGGAGGTAGTTATGCTCAAACGATAAGTCGTAGAAGCAATAAAATCGGTTATCTTGGATGATGAACACCATGAGAAAATAACCCAGATTGTCTCATCACTGGACCCTACCATTAGGAAGGAGTTGGTGATTTTCTTAGGGTACAAAAGAACGTATTCGCTTGGAGTCATGAGGACATGCGAGGGATTGATCCAGAATACATATGTTATGAACTTAACATAGTTAAGGATGCTAAGTCGATCAAGAAAAAATGACGTGTCTTTAGCGAGGAAAAAAATATGGTCTTACAGGAAGAAGTAGAGAAGTTACAAAAAACGAATTTCATTGAGGATGTCTAGTACCCAGATTGTCTTTCTAATGTAGTTAGGTCATAAAAAGGAATGAAAAATGGTGTATATGTGTTGACTTTACTGATCTAAATAAAGCTTTCCCAAAGGACCATTATCCTTTACTAAGGATGGATTAATTGGTCGACGCCACTGCTGGACATGAGCTGCTCAGTTTTATAGATGAGTACTTAGACTATAATCAGATAAAGATGAAGCCAGAAGATAAGGAAAATACTTAATTTATTACAATTTGAGGTACTTATTATTATAATTTCACGCCCTTTGGGCTCAACAATGCTAGGGCAATATACGGGAAGTTGGTAAACAAAGTGTTTGAAGAACATATCAACTTAAATATGGAGGCCTAATTTTATGACATGCTCACCAAGAGCAAGATAGTTGATGATCATATAAGAGACTTGGGTCAGACGTTCGACCAGTTAGAAAAATATAGAATGAAATTCAACCCAACGAAATGTGTCTTCGGAATGAAAGAAGTAATGTTCCTTAGCTTCATAGTAAACCAAATACATATTGAAGCTAATCGAGATAAAATCCAAATGTTAATCAATATACATTCTCCAACGAACAAAAAAAAGTACAAATGACAAGAAGGGTGGCAGCGCTAAACCAATTTGTTTCGCGAGCTACCGACAAGTGCCTCCCCTCCTTTAAGGCTTTGTGAAAGTCATTTAAGTGGAACAATGAATGTGAAATCGCTTTTTTAGAATTAAAGTACTTGGGATCTCCGCCTCTATTTTCAAGGCCTATCATGGTAGAAAAAAATTACTTATACTTGGTCGTATCTGAATCAGCAGTCACTATACCAAAATAGCTGACTTATCACGGTCTTTGACCGTGATAAGTCCAACTTGCCAAGGTCATTGACGGTGATAAGTCTGGGGGTGAAAAATTCTTTGTCATAGACTTGACAAGTTTTTGTCACGGTCAAAGACCGTGACAATCCAGAAAAAATTATCACGGTCTTTAGGCAGAATTAAAAAAAATTACTGGGCAGTATGGCCACTGCCAGTGCCCAACAGTATATTTTTACCTGTTATACCAAAATTATACCTGTTCAAACAACATATATGCAAATAAAATAGAAATAATATACCAAATCATGACATATATAATCCAAATCCACATCCAAATGAAAATATCCATATCCAAACCAACATGTACAAAAATAAAAAAAATACAAATACAAATACAATCCAATCCAATATCCAAATAAAAAGATAGAAATAATGTCAAAAAGAAGGAGCAGGTCAGAGGAGGAAGGAAGGCCACACGACATATGAAGTGAGAGACCCCACAATATGCTGAACGCCGCATTGTTCGCGTAACCTCAAAGTTGAGTTCTCCTTTCCCTCCACCACATGCGTGACGCACACTCTTGTCTCAATGTCTTGGAGGGGACGTCCATGAACCAGCATACCCGGTAGGAAGCTCGGATCCCTCACCTCCTAGCTATCAACTCCCCATAATATATGTCGAGTAGAAATACGCTCGACCAACAAATTGTTGACATATGTCGCTCGATGTGGGTCACGATGGGAAATGGATCATCATATGGCACCGAGTCCATGCATATCGACGATGAAGTAGTGGCATCCTCATCGTCTTCCTCGTCTACCTCTACCTCCTTCTCCTTCCCCTTGCCCAACTGACGCTTCATGAAGGCGTACATATCTAGGATCGTCGCCTCCATCCTTAATAGCTTATCGTCATGGGTATCCACCTTATGTGCCAACCCTCTGTTGCTCATCTCCATTTCGACGATCCTAGACTTCCCCACCTGTGAGCTTAACCCCCAAGTCCTCCCTTTGCGATCCGGCCCGAGCACTTGGCTGAGTGCATCCGTAGCCAAAGATGCTTTGTCGATATCAGACTGTGACTCATGCACTTCCTTAAGCTTTGCCTGAAAAGACAAAAAGTACATGATTAGTTAATTAAGTAAAAAAAAATTATAACATAATTAAAAAAATTAAACATTTATAACTTACAATGGTGGCTGCGATGATCGAGGCCACCTCCTTGTCCTTGCCCTTTTTCGTTCGAATAGCCACGTAGGCATTGAGCCTTTATGTCCTACCCCCATATGCTCCTTGTTCTATGCGTAAATTTATTCGTGCATTCAAATTCAAATTCAATTTTAATTTAAAATTGAAATTAAAATTCAATTTATAATATTAATTCCTATTTCCTCCATCTCCTCTAAAGGGTGAGTGGTCTTATCCCATTAGAGATCGCATATTTCTGTAATATACTTAACAACTCATGCACATTATTCCAATTTGAGGAAAATTCGATAGCATATCCCCATAGTTCTCCAAGTACACGACATAGATTCGCAAGTGTGAGTGTTATTTCAATTTATCAATTGAAATAACACTTAACATCGCATCATCTAATATATACCCAGAAAATATTAAGATATGACTGCAGAACTTCCTCCAAAAGTAACTAGTTTAAGACACTAAGAATATTATTATACAAAAACTATGGACTTCCAAACTGTCCGAACGGGACAATTCGAGAAATCTCATTACAGGGGTAATGTCTCTCGAATAGGTCTAAGGGCTATTGGATGCGTACGCATAAGAACTAGAAGGCTAGTATCTATACACACTATATGTAATTTAAAGTATGTTTCATTTAATTATGTCTTATCACAATTCGAGAGATTTCATTTAATTATGTAATTTAAAGTATGTTTCATTTAATTTAAAGTACACATAAGAACTAAAACTTGTACCAATATTAATACCAATTCAAATTCAATTTTAATTTATACCAATATCAATACTAATTAGAATTCAATTTCAATTTAGAGAAACAAGGACTATAGAATTACAATGTATACAGATTAAAAAGATTATTAATGTTTAGAGCATTTCATATGTTTCAGTCCATTTCATAAGGAGCTAAGGGGATGGTAACACTATTTGGGCAAAGTATAAAGTCCACAAACAACATTGATACTATTTTCGGAATCATACACGCACATGTGACATTCCATATATTGATCCCCAAATTGAAAACAACACACTAAAACTTCTTACACCAAAACCAAACACAAATTGATTCTCTCACCTACCCAAATTGATTCTCTCACCTCCCCCCATCACTCCCCATGCCCCCCACTCACCCTCTTTCCCCACCACTGCCACCCCCTAACCCCCATACACCTATACATACACACACCCTACCCTCATCCCCACTGCCCCCATACCCACTGCTACCCATCACTCCCCCCTGCCCCCCCTCTCCCCTTCCCTCCCCCCCACACACGTAGACACACACAAACACACACACACACATAGTTCTACACACACACACACACACACACACACACACACACACACATATACAAAGGAAATAGAGAGAGAGAGAAAAAAACTTACCTAAAAATGTAGAAAGAGAGAGAGCAGTCGCGAGAGAGAGAGAGAAAAAGGGGGGAAATGAAAATGATGAGAAAAAAAGGCGGTAGGTTTTTTTTACTGAGAAAGTTATCACGGACCTGTCAACGTCTTTGATCATGATAAGTCCTTGATAACTGTACTTATCACGAACTTGCCACGATCAATGACCGTGACAAATCGTTATGACGGACTTGTCACGATCAATTACCGTGATAAAAAATACATTTTTTTTTAATCATGGTCAATGACCGCGATAAGGCTGGCCGACCCAAAGGTGACAATTTATCCTTTTTGATGTAATGAGTTAGCTCGGCATTGGTCCGACTTGAAAACGGAGTTCAAAAACCCATTTACTATACAAGCAAAGCACACCGAGGAACGGAGATCCGAATCAAAGGTTGAAAAAACTAGCATTAGCCCTAATCGAGGCCTCCAGGAGGATGAAGCCATACTTCCAAGCCCATAACATTATAGTCTATACAGACCTGCTACTGTGATAAGCCGTAAATAAACTTGAGAAATCGGGTAGACTGGTGGCTTGGGCTGTAGAATTAGGAGAGTACGACATATAATATGAACCAAGAACGGCAATAAAAGGCCAAGACATAGCAGATTTCATTATTGAATTTACATATGAGGAAAATTCCACCGAGAATACTTCTAAGGAAGAGAGATCAATAATGAAAGAGACAAAGCACACTTCTACGAAAAAGAACTCATCTCCATCTATCGAGCATACTTATTAGGAAGAGAGCTCACCCATTCAATCAAATGAACAAACTCCTATGGGAAACAACTCATACATTAAACTGACTAACCATAGTATTGAAGGCACAAGGTCATCCGCTTAATAAAAAGAAATTGCTCGCAACTTGAACTAGCTAAAAACATTATTCAATTATGGAACCTTAGTCGAAGGAGATTTCAAAGGAGACCCCCCAGTCTGGAAAATGTTCGTAAGAGGTTCTTCATGTGCCTCTGGAAGCAGAGCATGTTTAATAATTACCATGCTGGGTGACATTGAAATATAATATACCCTAAGATTCCAATTTGAGGCCTCAATGAGGCAGAGTATGAAGCGCTCATAGAATGGTTTGGTCTAGCTTCCCAATGATTTTTAACTAATAGTGAACTAAGTACTGGGAGTTTTCAGGCAAGAGAGGAGTCCATGGGCAGAGAATGCCCGAGAAGACACATTTTCTCGGCTTGCTTCTACGACAAGAATAAAGCTAAGAAGAACAATTATAATAGAAATCCTTATGCACTGGAGTACTAATGAAGAAATTGCTAATACAATTGAATTAGACTTGGGACTATCATGGATGGATTCGGTACGAGTTTACCTAGAAAAAGGAATTATCCCAATAGAGCCTAAAGATGTAAGGAGACTTTGGTACAAAGTAGTTAGGTATGTCCTAGAAGGAGGAGTCTTATTTGAGAGAGGGTTCATTATTTCATTACTTTAATATCTCCATCCTACTACGGTTAACGACTTAATAAAGGAAGTACATAAAGGTTCTTGTAGAGAACATTTAGCAGGGAGATCATTGGTCAAGCGAGTATCCACACAAGGTTACTACTGGCTCACCATGAAAGCAAATTGTGCAGATAATGCAAGGAGATGTGATAAGTTCTAGAAATACGCCATAATTATATGTGATAAGTTCCAGAAATATAACATAATTAAAAAAAATAGGGGGATTCACTCACGCTGATAACATCCTCTTGGACATTTTCCATGTGGGGGTATTGACCCGGTCGTCCCTTTATTAAAAATAAGAGGAAGATTCAAATATCCGGTCGTTGCAGTAGATTACTTCACCAAATGGGTTGAGGTTGAATCCCTAGTAGAAATATTGTATGAAAAGGTCTTCTATTTCATTTGGAGGAACATTATTTACCGTTATGGAATAATATATGTCTTCATCACCGACCACGACACACAATTTGATAATCAGGAGATTTAAGACTACTGTATTCGCTCTAAAATCTAGAAACTACTTTATGCACCTGGTCATCCACAGTGCAACATGCAAACGAAAGTAACAAATAAAACTCTGCTCAACGGAATGAAAAAAAGACTAGGTGATGCTAAAGAAAACTTGATCAATGAGCTCCAAAGTGCACTCTGGGCATACTAAACAGAACCGAGAACAGTTATTGGAGAGACTCCTTATATGTTAGCTTTCGAAACAGAGGCAGTTGTCCTAACATAAATTGGTCTGCCAAGTCACCGTGTCCAAATTTTGATTTGCCAAAAAATGACCTCATGAGAAGGTTAGATCTGGACCTAGTGGAAGAGGTCATAGAGCATGCAACACTTAGGGTAGCAACTACCAACATAGAACCCTCGATTTTAGAACAAAAGAGTGAAACCAATCACTTTGAAAGAAGGATAATACATGCTAAAAAAAATCCTTCAGAAAGGAAACAAGTTGGAACCAAACTGGCATTGTCCGTATCAAATTTTTGCTATTGTTTGACCACGAACTTACATAATTAAAACATTGGAAGTGGAGAATGTCAAACACTTGAGGAAGTACTATCAATAATCACAAAAATATAAAGTCTTTTCATTCAAAGTATTTTGATTTCCCTGTAACCTATTTTCATTTATCAATAAAAAATGTTAATTTCCCATGAATGTGACGCGACTTTAAAAGTGTCTCTAGTGCCTACTAATATCGACTCAAGTGTAAGTTAGTCGCTCAAATAATAAACTGGTAAACCAGATATCGAACACCGGGACTAAGACGACGAATCATGATAACAAATAGGGAAGATGAATAACCTAAAGGATCGATTCACGAAAATAAGAAGAAAAGGTGAGTGTGATGAAGTTATGAATTTCTACTAAATAAGAAAGAAAAACTTAACTAAATTAACTACGCATGAAAGAATTAAAAAAACATGGATTAATTGATATGAATGAGAGATAAGGTCGAATTACAATCCCCCAACCCCTAATGAGTTCACCGGTTACGAAACTAGTATAGAATTAAATATTTAATTTGAAACAACGACGTTATTTAACTCAAGCATTACATATATGAGGGAACGAACCCGCATCATATTTAATCAAGAATATAAACAAAGTACACGGTTAATTAGTTAACACACACATCGCATTCTTAAAAACCCCGATTACCTAGGGCAAACGAGGTTAAAAGTCCTACGATGTTTGTAGTAACGAACCGACACGTCCCAGTTAATTATTTAATTCAAGAACCTATTTTTATATCCATGCGAACCACTTAGGGTTGGGTTCATGCATCCCAACCTTTAGAAATCTAGCCAGACATGATGCGATTAATATCAAGCATGTTATCTACGTTGCATGTAATCAAAACCATGAAGAAAGGATACCTAAACATACACGGAGATCTTGGAATACCAGAAAATAGCCAAATCAGGGAAAGCATATAAACTTTTAGAATAAGGAAGAATATTACCAACTTTATAGACGAACACCTTGATAAATAATCCATTAAAGTATGATCTTTATGACTAAATGCAAAACTAAGGTTATTTGATCTTCTCCTCTAATGTTCTTAGGAAAACCTGATGAAAAACTCGTCTAATCTCAAATAATAACATTACAATTACATATTTGTGAGAGTCCAAACCCTATGAAACTCTTTGGACCAATCAGAAAGGAGAAAAATGTTTGCCCATCAGACCCCCCGAACCGGTTCTGGGGTACATGCGAATCGGTTTGACCCCAAACCGGTTCTGGGGTACATGCGAATCGGTTTGACCCCAAACCGGTTCGATTTGGGGTCGTGGTTTTTCTCCGCCTTGGCTTCTCTTTTAGATTTTTTCCTTATTTTTCTTCTCAATCTTCAAAATCACATAACTTGTTCACTTAGGCTTGGATTGGGGTGCCGTTTTTTCTAGTATTCTTATAACGTTGTCTTCTTCGACTTTAAAGTTGGCCCCACCTCCGAACTAAAGTTGCAAATTTACCAAAATGCCCTTCCACATTCCGTTCTTTAGGTTTTCTTCTTTGTTTCGAGTTCTCTTTCGCACTAACTTGCATGAATTCTCTGTAAAACACATAAGAGATACACAACACGACGCATTTGCCAAGGAGAGTTAGTAGCATAATTATGAGATAAAATGAAGTCAATTACAATGTACGGGACCATAAAAATACTTAAATTAAGGGGATAAATATGATATATTTATGCCTAATCAGAATGCCAATTCTCTTTTTTATTGTTTTTTCCGATATAGGAGATGGGCCAAAAAGTCAAATCCGAAAACATCTCATCCACGTGAAATAATAAAACACTTCATGTATGACCCCATAAGGTCAAGAACAAGAAGTTCTAAAAGATAAGAAGTCCCAAACTTCATATATGGTCTCACCCTAGAGCATGCCAAAGACAAGTAGTTTACCAAACCAAATGAAGGAAATCCATTACAAACAATTGCTTAGGTGCCAAGGTCCAACCATAACTGGATAAAATGTAAGGAAAAATCCTAACACATTTACAAACAGACGCTACCCAATGCAAACTATGACATGTGTCCTATCAAGCCTGGAAAGCCACTAATCAACTGCTAAGTGTCACTTTGATGACCATTATCAACTCAGATACGACATTATAAGGATTGCTCAGCCATCAGTCAGAGTATCTCATCAAGCTTCTCGTCTTCAGTCACTCTTACCCCTGAGCCTCCTCCTAATATTGGAGAATAAGGGATAGGGGTGATTGATATGCCCAAGTGTAATCTTGTTAGAGCATAGCTCATATTCGGCCCAGCCGACCTAGAAAAGCATGCTTACCATAAGGAATCTATACTCAACTGTCTCGACTTCGTCCATTATTGTAGACCGAGACCTTGTACCAGTCATGACCTCTTTCTCAAGTCTCATCTGGTACACCTGACAGTCGAGACCCCATCTTGACCAGATGTTAACTTAGTCGAGACTACACTCTCTCGACTATATTTGAACAAAACCCATAGGTTCTCATACTTGGCCAAGACGAGACCCTTCTGGATGACCTCTCTACCACGTGCAAGGCAAAGCTCCAGCATAATCATTCCATGTGGACAGGCAGTTACAACCGTATCATATGTGCACGTTGGAGGAATATTTCATCATCATGATCTACCTGCATAGGTGATAAGTGGCTACTACTCATTGGCTAATGCATACTACACACGCCTGGGGTGCGCATTATACAACCCCAACACTATATATACATGTCTCCTCCAACCTTAGAAAAGGATCCTTAATTCAAAACCCTAGCAAAACTCTATCAAAGTTGAAGTCGAGAGAAAAGGTTGAGGGCATTTTAATCCAAGGCCATTAGAGCCTAGTTGATAGTAAACATACACTCACCTTCATAGTGGAGTAGGCCTAAGGGCTGAACCACTTACATTACTGTCTTTCTCCTCTTTGCCTCACCCCCTGCTTCATTTTTATTATTGTATTTTCACTATTGTTGCACACTTGAGGTTCTAATGGATTGGGCTCTTAATTTATTTACTTGGTGGTATCATATTTGGTGCCATCAACCCTTTTTACACTGGGGATATCACTAATAAATTTGGGTGATGAAGACTTATCACGATCCTTGACCGTGATAAGCCCAAACTTACTCGTGTGTACGGTTAGCTTTGTTCGTGCACACGATTATAGGTAGTGCTAATATATATGACAAGCTGTGCACACGAGAAAAAATTAAGGTCATGCGAACGACCCTTAGTTTTGTCACGGTCCTTGACCATGACAACTATGACAAAACTATAAAAAATGAAAAAAAATTATTGGGCAGTAATTATTGTCTAGCAGTAAACCTGTTAAAAAAGTCTAGTATTTGTTCAAACTAACATTAACTAAATCAACAATATAATATGACATAGTAATGAAATCAAAACCAAAATGCACTAACATCATATATCAAACCAAATTAATGTTTTAAGTTAATTACATCAATACATCACAAGTTTAGTTACATCAACCACGTTTTATCAAATGTAACATCCTATAAAAACTTGATAAGGCTTGAGAAGAATAGTCTGCCAAACAATGTATGCCCCCAACGTACCGTTAATATGTTGGAAACCTGCTTGCTTGTCCAGTGACAATACCTCATCTTCTTTCCCCACCATAATCTCAGTGGTGTGGACCCAGGGCTCAAAATCCTGTAGTGGATGGTTGTCCATTATTGTACTCGATGTGATGCTCATGTATTTCACTCCCTTGGCAATTAACTCTTCTCCACGCATGCCAATGATATATATTCTCTTCCCAGATAGTTAAAATGGATTAGGGATAGTTAAGTTGGGGGTAGAGTACATGTCGTACGGGGATGATGAGTCGACCAGAGTCGATGCGGGGGATGGAATAGGGGTCCCTTCACCCACCATCTCGTTTCCCTTTTGTTTATCCTTTGTATTTCCCTTTCATTTATCCTTTACTTTTCACTTCTCTTTATCTGCAACTATGTGTTTGACCAATTCAAATATGTGGTTCATTATTTAGGGGAGACTTGCCAATTTCGATTCCGTGTCTGATTTGTACACGTCAAACTTGGAGGACAACCCACTGTTACTACAACCAATGCCTATAAGTTTTGACTTTTCTATCTACGAGATGACACCCCGAGTATGAACTTTTTATCAGGTCCCAACACTTATGTCAGTGCATTCGTACTCAAAGATGCCTTGTTAGCATCACTCTAGGTGATGTGCATCGCCTTTAGCCACTTTGAAAAGGAATATTAATAAACAGTCTAAAATTGACAATATAATTTCAATTATAACTTACGATGGTCTTGGCGACCGACAGAATAGTAGGGTCACCCTTCTTCATCTGAATCTTTATATATGAGTTGACGCTATGTGGATTTCCACTCGGGCCGCTCCTAGACTCCTAAAAAATGCGATCAAATTAAAGCACAGTATGGCCAAATTAAAGTAATTTACTTGCCACTAAAAAATGTAATTTAAATCAATTTATTTACCATCCAATGCTCCACCTCCATAGAAGATGTCCGACCGGACTAGTGTACATCCACCTCTTTGACCAATTAATGCTCCACGAGTCACGGGAGGACAATTATCTCTCGAATGCCCCGTTATCCACAAACCTACGCTAGTTGACCAACGTGTTTGGATCCTTCTCTTGGATGGAGTCCCTACACACAAGCATGGACTCTTGGTCCTTTTCGAAATAACAGACACGCAGGTTCTTCTTCCATGTCATCCATTTCCCACTTACACCCGCCAATACACTGTCCCGTGCTTCTCAGGGCAAGTTGAATTAGTGATGTCCAACAAACATTTAATATCAGAAAGTTAGTGAATTAAAATTAAAAAAATATAATAACAAAATCTTATACGAAAGTCAAATATTTAATAAAAATATTGAGATTTGCATACCTCTAAGGCCCCCTAAACGACCATCTTCAGCCCACGAGCATGATCCTCCAATCTTCGTACCCTGCACCAGGACTCATTTCAATAACTCTAACACCCTGATCCATAAACTAGTCTTATTTTCAATTAAGATACCATACTTTTTGAACTTGATTGCCTTATTGTTAAGATGATCCCTCGTCACCCCTACTTTTATCGGGGTTTGATGACTTGATGATGTCATATTCTGCAAAAAATAGGCTTAAGTAGCATAATATATAAAATAAATCAAATGGAAATACTCAAGTTTGGGATATAAGAATTTAAATAACACAAAACTGTTCCACCCAATTGCTTTCATTAGTGAATCAAATGAAATACTCTATCGGGATATAAGAATCAAATTGAAATACACGCATAATTATTTTAATATAACAATCAACATTAGAGTTAACGAACAATAAACTAATGTTTGATATTGTTTCAAACTACATATTCCAAATTAAATATTAGAAATTACAAATTAGAGTCTTAAATACACTTTACAACCCAAATAACTCTACTTATGTAAAGAATCTAGAAATTGTTTCAAGTTCGGATTGTCATACAAAATAGATTGATATTCGGTAGGGGCAGCCAGACCATCTTCACTTATCGGTATGCATGATATCTAATACATGGAACATGGGATTACCCTTATATTACGAAAAGTCAAATAATATTGACATCCTAGACCACACCTTCCTTTTCCCGGCTTCATTATCAACAGAGGTATTTTATGCTTGACATTATTAAATTAAGGATTCTTCCCCATCCTATTAGATCCACATTTAGAATACCTCCTTTCAATTTTTAAAATTGAAAGCTTTCTTGGAGGGATCCTATGTTCGACCCCACTTGGAAAAAAATTAGAACCTTTATCAAATCTAAACTTGTGATCGGGAGGCAATAATCTCCTATGAGAATGATATATAAGTTTGATATTATCCTTGAGATGTTGAGATCGATTTTCCTCTACACAAATGGTTACACACATAGTAACTGTGAACATTATATCCCGAACAAGTCCCACAATCTGGGAAATCATGAATTGCCTAAATCAACATGGCTTTTTAACACGAACTCTTATTTTCTAGAGTCAAATGCTTTCATGGACACTACCCATTGTGGGAACCTCGATTTGTTACTTGGGCCCAAACAAGAAGCCCAATCAAACACGACCCAAAGCCCCGTACCTCAACCAATTCAGTTTTGATCCAGTCAGTTCCTAATTTCTCTCTTCAGAGATATTCTTGGGATTGTTGGAAAATATGGGGGAGTCCCACTCCTCCACTCTCCGAAATAACATGTATATAACAAACCCTCTGCCCGGGGTAAAGGGCATGCATTATTTCTGTAAAACACTCCCTGGAGTAAAGAGAAATAAGATACAGAGAGCACCACCGTGGATGTAGGCCTTCTTACCGAACCACGTACATCCTATGTTGTGTGTGATTGTCATTCTTTTTGATTCTTTATTTATTCTGGTGATTGTTTTTATTTGTTATTTTGTTCTGAATTTATTTGTCACCACAATTGGCGCCGTGTGTGGGAAACGTTTGTTCTCCTTAAAAAAAGCCTTCACCAAAAGGAATTTGGAATGTCTGGTCAAAGAAGCAATGCCCATCAGGTAGGGGATATTCAAGAATAGCCTGCCCCTCGCAGGATCAAATCTGAAGTTTAACGTTCAGATCCTAGGGCTCGGCCAGAATGGTAAGCCTCGGAGGAAAGCCAAGGGCCAGCCAAGTCCACACAGGTCTCCAGGCTAATTGACGCCTATGAGTCTAGGCTCTGAGATCAAGAGGAGGCCAGTCACAAGCAAGAAGCCAGGAATGCTCCTCTTAAAAGAAGATTGGAGAGAATGGAGAGAGAACTCCATCATAACACCAGGAAACATCAATACTGCACTCCTAGCCCTCAAGCGAATAAGCCTCGCAACCGAGGAAGGAGCCCTAGACGTGAATCTCAAAGGCTTGAGGGACACAGATTAGATGATGACTTGCTCGAGCAACAACAACCTACTCGTCGTTATAGGAGCCCAGCTCGAGGAAATTATGACATACGAAATTTGGTCCGAAGAGAAATTGACCAACACCCAGCCCATCGGGGTGCCAGATCTACCAGAGAGCTAGCCAGGTAAGCTCTCAGGACCCATATGAAATCTCCTTTCTCAAGGGAGATAGAAGAAGAAGAAGCCCCCAAGAAGTTCGTGATTCCTAGATTAAAAAGATACGACGAAAAGACTGACCCTATCCACCATATTAGGCAGTACAGGCAGGCCATGACCCTCTGGAACCATAAGGACGCCCTAATGTGCTGGATCTTTCCATCAAGGTTGCATGATGTGGCCCATAAGTGGTTCAAGAGACTCCCTCACAGATCCATCGGAGCTTCAAGTCCCTGGTAGAGCTCTTCACAACTCGCTTCATTACTAGCAGCTCCCATTCGAAGAGGATGAATGCCTTATTGATAATGAAGAAAATGCCCCAAGAGAGCCTCCGAGACTATGCAAAAAGTATTGGGAGTTGTTCAACGAGGCCAAGGACTGCTCAGAGAAGGTAGCTGTGGCATCTTTTATGATTGGCCTACCCAACTCTTACCTCTTGCACTAATCCCTCACTAAGAAGGAGGCCACAACCATTGATGACCTAATGGCTCACATTGAGAAATATGCTAAAGTTGAGGATGTGACCCGCTCAGTGCAGGGGAAAATGGTCGAGCTAAGTTTGCTGCCAAGGGAAGCAATAAAGCTGATAATTAGAAGAAAGGGAGCAAGAATGGGGGCAAGGGTGGCTCTAAGGGCGGGAACAAAAATGATGCTTTAAAAACATTTCAGGTAGTGAACATTGTCTTTAAAGAACTAATTTACAATATCCTAGCAAAGATCAAGGATGAGCTGTTCGTTATATGGCCCAGAAAGATGGGAGGAGATCCCTCAAAGAGGAACAACGCGCTACGATGTGCTTTTCATAAGGAGGGCGGGCACAAAACTGATCACTACAAAGCTCTCAAGTCTTACCTCGAAGAATTAGCCCAGATTGGGCACCTGAACGAATTTGTGGAGAAGAAGGAAGAGAAGGTCACTGCCAACAGAGATACAAGGCCTGATAATGTGCTCTAGGAGGATGCTGGCCATGAGTTCGCTGTAATTCATGGGGCATCGGACCTAAAGTAGATTCAAGAAAACTCAGCTCGAATGGAAGTAAAAATGCTTATGGAAGTAATACAAATCGATCCAACTAAAATACAAGCAGGGAAACATCGGCGAGAAGATGATGTCGACTACAGCAAACACAGTGTGTTCACAGATGAAGAAGGAAGCCACTGTCCCTCTAGTCGACTTCGCTGGTATAGTGACCATCCCTTTGGGAAAGATTATACTGCCGGTAAAGACAGGAAGCATCTCCAAGATGATCAAGTTTTTAGTGGTTAACATTGACTCACCCTACCAGGTCATCCTTGGCAGAGGATGGCTACATGCGATGAAGGTTGTCCCCTCCACCTACCACCAAAAACTCAAATATATGACTGAGTGAGGAGTAATGGAAATCCACGAAGACCAGGCGATGGTAAGAAAGTGCTTTAAAGCAGCCATCCACCCAAAGCCGGAGAAGAAGGTCGAGAAGGATAAAGAGAAAGATAAAGAACAGGGAGGTTTGATGCCTTCCAAATAGAAGTTAAAATATAGAAGACTTAGAGTAGAGGAGACCAAGCTCCTCCCCTTTGAACGGGTCATGGAGAACCTGGAGGAGGTCGCAGCCGGGGGTAGTAATGAAAATAGGATGTTCTTAATTGGAGCCTCTCTCATAGATCGAGAGAAGAAAGAATTAACATCACTTTTACGAAAAAACTTGGACATCTTCGCGTGGGGATGCCCGGGATTGATCCTAGAGTGGTTTGTCATCGGTTTCACATTGACCCAACCTTCAAACCAATTGCGCAAAAAGTACGATGAACAACACTCGAGAAGGCCAAGGCTGTGGAGAAGCTACTAGATGCAGGATCCATACGGGAAGTTCAATTGCCTAAATGGTTATCCAACCCAGTAGTGGTTCCAAAGAGTAATGGGAACTTGAGAGTTTGTATTGACTTCAGTGATCTTAATAAGGCGTGCCCTAAGGATAATTTCCCTCTCCCAAAGATCGACCAGTTGGTGGATGCCACAGCAGCTCATGGAAGAATGAGTTTCCTAGACGCATACTCCGGGTACCACCAGATTCCTCTATACGTACCAAATCAAGACAAGACATCGTTCATCACCACGATCGGATTATATTGTTACAAAGTTATGCCCTTTGGGCTAAAAAATGCGGAAGCAACCTACCAGTGACTGGTCACCAAAATGTTTAAAGACCAAATGGGAGATACTATGGAGGTCTACATCGATGATATTCTCGTCAAGAGTAGGCATAGAGAATACCACCTCTCGGACCTATCAAAGACCTTAGAAATCCTCAAGAAATACCGAATGCATCTCAACACAAGCAAGTGTTCATTTGGTGTCCAGTCATGAAAATTTCTCGGGTACTTAGTTAGCGAGAGAGTCATTGAAGCCAACTCAAACCAGATTGACGCAATCAATATGGTGCAGCCCCCTGTACGATAAGAGACGTACAGAAGCTCATAGGCATGCTCTTCGCCTTGAATCAATTCATCTCGAAGTCATCCAAAAAGTGCCAACCGTTCTTCCAGCTATTGAAGAAACGCAAAACTATGAAGTGGAACCAAGATTTCTCGAAAGCATTAGAGGAGATCAAAGCTTATCTCAACAAACCACCCTTGCTCATAATACCTCAAGAGAACGATTCCTTGTACCTATACCTTGAAGTTTCCATCCACGCTGTCAGTTTTACACTAGTATGCAGAAAAATGGGAATCCAGCACCCAGTCTACTACGCGAGCAAGACCCTCTTGGACGCCGAAAAATGATACCTACCACTGGAAAAGCTAGCCTTTGCAGTAGTGGTAGCCTCGAGCAAATTGAAACACTACTTCGAAGCTCACTCTATCATCATCCTTTTATCTCACCCCTAAAAGCAGTCCTGTGAAAAGCAGATCTGTCCGGCAGACTATCCAATTGGTCAGTTGAGCTCGGGAGATTTGACATTCAATTTTAGCCAAGGAATGCAATCAAGGGATAGGTTCTCGCTGACTTCATCGCAGAATTGACAGAAGAAAATCCTCACAATCAACTTCAACCCATTGTTCAGAAGGAAGATCACTCGGTGCAAGGTGTTTGGAGACTGTTCATTGACAGAGCCTCTAACTCCAAAGAGGCAGGAGTGGGCCTTGTACTGGTCACCCCAGAAGATACAATCCTCGAGCAAGGAATCAGGATTGGATTTGAAGCCTCCAATAATGAAGAAGAGTATGAAGCATTGATAGCAGGTCTGCAGAAGGCACAGGCGTTGGGTACAAAACAACTTAAGGTGTTCGGTGACTCACAGCTGGTCTCCAATCAGATAAGTGGAGACTTCAACACAAGGGATGAGTGAATGGAAGCCTACCTCGCAACAGTGAAAAATTTATTATCTAACTTCGAATAAGTCAGCATCCAATAATTTCCTAGAGGACAAAATAGTCATGCTGACGCTTTATCAGCCTTAAGCTCAGCGATCAATTCTGACCTGAAGAGGACAATTTCGATCGACTTCCTCGCCCAACCGAGCATTAACCAGATCAATGAGCAGTAAGATGCAGGTCATGTTCTCCAGATTAAACCAGCCCCCAGTTGGATGGACCCCCTGAGGGATTATTTGAAAGATGGTGCCCTACCAGACGATAAAAAGGCCGATAAGAGTCAAAGCTACTCGCTTTCACTTATCTCCTAAAGGAAAATTGTATAAGAGGTATTTCACTGGACCTTACCTCCAATGCGTTCACCCAAAGGAAGTCGAGCAAGTTCTGCACGAACTCCATGAGGGAATCTGTGGAAGTCATATTGGGGGCATGTCGCTAGCCTTCCGAGCAATGAAGGAAGGCTATTGGTGGCCGTACATGCAGAAGGATTCTGAGATATATGCTTGCAAGTGCAAAAAATGTCAACTACACGCTCTTATGGTTCACCAGCCCGCTAGTAACCTAAAATCACTTACCAGCCCCTGGCCTTTCGCTCAATGGGGAATGGACATCGTGGGGCCTCTCCCTACCACTGCCGGTAATCGTAAGTATTTATTGGTTACGACAGACTACTTCACCTACTAGATAGAGGCAGAGATGCTGGCAAACATCAGAGACGCAGATATGATAAGATTTATATGGAAGAACATTATCACTCGCTTCGGGATCCCTAAGACCATCATCACTAACAACGGAACCCAGTTTGAGAGTGGCCTCTTCCAGGGTTTTTACAATGACCACGGAATCAGACACCATTCATCTCAATGGCATACCCCCAGAGCAACGGACAAGCTGAAGCCTCTAACAAAATAGTGATTGATGGATTGGAGAAGCGTTTAGGGCGAGCCAAGGGGGCATGGGTGAGCGAGCTACCACATATCCTATGGGCTTATCGCACTTCCCTATGGCGAGCAACCGGGGAAACCCCATTCGCACTGACATATGGTATAGAGGCAATCATCCCCTTAGAAGCCGCCCTCCCCACCACGCTGTTCACCTTGGTCGACCAAGGCTAGAACGATGTAGCATTACTCGCTGAACTTGACCTAGCTGGCGAACTCAGAGAGCTGGCTCTAGTGAAACTAGCAGACTATCAGCAACAACTAGCAAAGCACTACAACAAGAAGGTCAATCCAAGGGCATTCCAAGTTGGGGACTACGTCATAAGGAAAGTTCTTGGTAGCTCAGTAAAACCATTAGATGGAAAACTAGGACCAAATTGGGAGGGACCATTCAAGGTGATAAGGGACAACCTGCAAGGAGGCTATCACTTAGAAACGCTGGAGGGCAGGGAGATACCTCGAGCTTGGAACGCAGCCAATTTAAAGAAATTCTACTTCTAGTTTTCTGTTTTGATCTTTTATTATAATGTTGAAATTTGCAATCCTTTACTGATTAATAAAATATATTTTTTAGCAGTAGCATTCTATGAAGTGTCGATTTATTTTCAAAAACTTTATAACTTATGCACCCTTTCTAAGTGACAGTCTCTCCTCTTGACACATATAAGCAGGGTACTACCCTCCTCAGGTTCTCAATATTTAACACGAGCAACCTCTTAGCATTGCCCTTGGCAATATATGAAGCCCTACAACGGACCCTTATGTAGCTCGGCCAACTCGAAATTGGTTGCCAAACAACGTTTGGCTAAAAAAAACCCTGCTTGGATGGAGCATCCAACACCAGGTGTGTCCTCACCATTGCCACACTTAGGCCTAAGGGAGTGTGACGACACGACCTAAAAGGTAAAGTAGGGCATAATGGTATCTTATAAGAATATTGGACTGGGAGGATACTCACGCAATACAACTCTATTCGGCTAAGAAAAGCCCAAGATAATCAAAATAACAAATCAATCAAGTGGACAATACTCAGCACATGTTTAGTCGGTAAATCGCCCAAAACATAATTTTTTTTTATTACTTTACTGCATTTACAAAAAGTTACATTGGATGAATTAAGTAGATCCTAATGGGAATTAGGCCTCCGAGCAAGGTAATCAGCTACTTGCGCTCTTCGTTCGTTGTCTGGGTGAGGAACTAACTCCAACTCGAATTCATTTGCATCTTGCTCCAGTAGCTGCCTGGGGATAGCATCTATGGGAACCCATTGGTCGTCCCTCCTGAAAGGGTTAGGCATCAGAGTCGAAGGGGATATCTCATGATGATACTAGAGTACTGAGTTCCTTGGGACCTTAATCTCCCTAAGAGCATTCAACCATCCCTTAATAAAGGATAGCTCTTCAAACTCTGCCAACCTCGTCGGAGCATCTATCCAGCCTTGATCATAACCATCAACCCACACTCGCCTAGGACCTTTCTTGAACAGATGCCTCAATAGTGTAACATCTCTTTGGAGCCTCGCAGCTATCACGTATACTCAATAAATATCTCCTCGAATCTCGTTAATCTCCCTAGTCGAGCCCCTATCATCTATACCAGCTCGCGGACCAATCGATGAAGAGGAACCCAGTAAAAATTGGGGGGCAACGCTCGACGCATGCTCTATAAGTTGCGACACCTCCCTCCTTAGAGCTTCATTATCTTGTTGAAGAAATTCTCTGACTTGATTGATCTCAGAGGCATCCAGAAGTTTAGCTCTCAGGGCATTCACTTCCTCTTGAATGGAAGCGCCAACCTCTTCCATCTCTTGAAGTCTATCCTTCAGTTTAGCAACAAGCTCCGACTGGTCTTTAAAGCTCTGGTTCTTGGACCTAAGGGACCTGCAAATCCTTACAAAGGCTTGGAAAACTTGGTTACTAGCACTAGGAACAATAATCCTTCCTAGTTGAGAATAAGCAGGTATATACTCATCGACATCAATCAACTACAAACCATATAAGCATTGAAGAATGAAATCAGTACGCAGAAGTGAACAAAATTTCATTTCATTAAAAATGGATTCATAGTACATCATGGAAAAAGAAAGAACAAACAAAGTGAAAAATACAAAGAGTTCCCTAAAGCAGGCTAGCTGGCAACCTCAGTTTGCTCCGAGGTCGCTGGTTATTTTCCCTTGTCCGCAGCAATAGGAATACCTCCCTCAGATGGAGCGATTACTATCCCCTGGTCAGAAGGATCACTAGTAAAGACGGTCTGGGCAGCAGGAACACCTTCGTCGATGGCAAGAGCGGGTGCCTCATCCACAACAGGCTTAGGGCCTGGATCATGCTTGTTTAAGAGTGGGGAGTCGATGTCCACCTCGGCAGCCAGGAGAGCCTTGTTCCAACCCTTCTTGAAGTTCAGACGGCTGATATAGCCGAGATGAACATCAATATCCTCATACGTAACATCCCATCTGGCGTTGTATGAGCTTTCCTAACGGGTGGAAGCCTCGAATTCCACCTTCTTCACCTTTCTCGCGAGCACCCTGTTTTCTTCCATCATGGCCATCTTGCTTGTGCAGACCAAGTCATAGGTGAGTCTTAACTACTCGAGTTCCTTAGTCGCCACCTCCTTTGCTCGATTGGCTTCAGACAGAGCATGGTCAGAAGACTTTTAGGCAGCATTGGCAGTCTTCAAACAGGCCTCCAGCTCAACATTTTTTCTCTTTAGCTCGGTATTCCTCCTCACCAACTCGTCACGGTTGCGGTAGAGGATTGAGAAATCGATGACAATCTGCAAAAAAGAGAAATGTTAGCAAGAAAAGTGTTGAATAGAGTATTACGAGAATAGATAAGAAAAAGTATACTCAGCAAGGCTAGCCTCTGACTCACCTTCAGGGCTAATTAGTCAGTCCCCATCGCCTTCTGACGATCAGTCGGCAAAATTGCTCTTTCAGGCAGTGGAGGAGCCAACTGAGGGGGCAGGGCAACCGAAGCCCCCTCAGGCAAAGTAGACACGAGAACCAGAGCTTGCCCGCCTTCGTCCTCACCTCCTCCCTCCACCTTCTTCTTCTCCTCTTCCTTCTTCCTCTCCCTCCCTCTCGTGAGATCTTCCTCTTTCTTCTTCTTCTTCTTCTTCTTCGTCTCCTGCTCATGGGCAGCAGACTGAGAACCAGTGGCAACATCCCCACTGCCAGACTTTTGCTTCTTCAACCGACGAGAGAGAAGCACATCACCATCATCATCATCTTGGATCAAATTCTTCCTAGGGGAGCCATATATTCCTCGCTAGAACTACTTGATTCACCCAAAGACTCTTGAGCCTATAAAACCTCTTCTGAGCTGGAAGATTCTTCACTACCAGAGCTCTCCTCACTGGAATTACCCTCAGCCCCGCACCTATCATCACCCTCTCTCTCCTCACCAGAGCTGCTCTCCTGCTCGTCTAAGTGGATTGGGTCGACAGCAACCTATTCTGAGATGTCTAGCTCAGGGGTGCTATCCATAGGTCGCGTAATAAAACTAGACCAACGTTCTTGTATTCCAGAAGGAATGCTGCTGATCGAGGATGCTCGCCGTCAGCTAAGAGTTCCCCGATTTTCCAGGCTTTAATCAGTTCGGCAGCACGAATCTCGTAAAGATCCGATTATAAGTTCTTTATCTTCGATAGAAAAAAAAGAGAAAAAGGTATGAGAAAAACCACACACAAATAGAGGGTCAATGAGCAAAAAATAACTAAGCCTACCTATGTACTCTTCCCCATAAAAGGAAATCACAAATCTCCCAAATCTCGACCTTTCAGTATGGGGATGGAACTGCCAATTTCTAGCAATAAACCCCTCATGCCAGTAGTCCTTGTGGGAATCAGGTAGATTTACTACCAATACCCTATCAGGACTCCTGGCCTTGAGGTACAGAAGACCAGAGCTTGTTCGAGAAAAGGAATGACAGAAGCAAATTTCAGCAAACCCTAGATTGGTGCCATAGAGATGATTTATTCTATGCAAACCATTGATAATTTTCCAGACATTGGGCGAGTACTATGCAGGAACTATATTGATGTAACCAAAAAAGTGCAAAAATAAATTGTTTGTGGGAAAAGTAAGACCCCCCGGGACAACAAGAGAACATGAATCCACTGACCATCCTCAACTTCTCTGATATTATGAGGGACAGGGGCACATTCAATATCCACCCAGTTTGGAATGTTATAGTATTTCCTAATCTTAGTCATCGATCTATTGCCTATTTTCGACATCAGAAAAGAAAAACCCTAATAGCAAAAATGAAGAAATTCCGATAGAAAATACAAAAGAAGAAGTAAGAAGAACTTACGATGTAAGAGTCATCTTGGGACAAGTCAAAGTCATAAGCAAGGACGATGAGAAGATGTGAAAAAAGCTTGAAAATGGATGACGAGACCTGAGAGTACAAAGAGCTACAGCAAAAGCTTGGAGAAATTAAGAGAATGCGAAGAGATATGAAGGCGACGGTTCAAGGAATGACCTTTCTAAAATGATTTAAACCTTTCTAATCATGATGCACCAGAAACGAAGCAATCTGCCTCCTAAGTCAGTTCGAGAAAGGGTGCTTCAGTTCAAAAGTGTGGCACGAATCACAGAAATTCCATTAAGACTAATCATTTAAAATTATTGAGCCCAAATTATGACCCAAAAATTTTAGGGGCAATTGTGGGTACCTCGATTTGTTATTTAGGCCTAGACGAGAAGCCCAATCAAACGCGACCCAAAGTCTAAAGGCCCCATGCCTCAACTAATTCAGTTTTGACCCAGTCAGCTCCTAATTTCTCTCTTCAGAGATATTCTAGGAATTGTGGGCTAACGTGGGGGAGTCCCACTCCTCCACTCTCCGAAATAACATGTATATAACAAACCCTCTGCTCGGGGCAAAGGGAATGCATTATTTTTTTATAAAACACTCCCTGGAGTAAAGAGAAATAAGATACAGAGAGAACCACCGTGGACATAGGCCTTCTTGCCGAACCACGTACATCTTGTGTTGTGTGTGATTGTCATTCTTTTTGATTCTTTATTTATTCTGCTGATTGCTTTTATTTGTTATTTTGTGCTGAATTTATTTGTCACCACACCCATAATTCATTAAATTCTTCTACCAATGGTTCCAAGTAGACATTAATGTCATCACTTGGTGCGTTTGGCCCAGGTATCAACAAAGACATCATCAAAAATTTTGGTCTCATGCACAACGATTGAGGGGGATTTAGGGTTGTTAAGATCAGCGACCCTATACTTTGATTGGTGCTTATATTTCTAAATGGATTGAACCCATCTATTGATATTGCCAAACGAATATTACACCGTTCATAGTCCAAATCTGGGTAATTAAAATTTATGCTTTGCCAAACGATTGATTCCATAGGATGACTATGTGATTAGCCCGTACTTCTACCCTAGCGAGCCAAGTTATTTCCTCCGCTATCCATGTGTAACACCCCGTATTTTTAATGATTATTATATCTGAATTTAATGTAAAGTAAATTGGGATTAATTAAATTAAATTAAAATAATTAATCCGGGATAATAAATATTAATTAGAGAGAAAAAGGGTTAACATTTATACTGAATATTACTTAGTGAATGAGTAATAATAATAATAATAATAAGGAAATATTATAGATTGTCGTAAGTGAAAAATACGGCAGTTACGATAAATGTAGGCGAGACGTGCGTGTTAGTCGTATCGAGACATAATTTGAGAAATAAAAATGTAACTTTACTTTTGATATTCAATATGATCATTTTGAGTGATCCAATGCGTCCGGAAGTGTCGAGTTAGTCAGAAAATTGTACCCGAGTGTTTAGTTTGGGCCCTGGAGCATTTTTAGGCCAAATCGGTACCCAAGAGGGATATTTTAGTCTTTTGAATTTTTGAGGAAATTAGACCCACGAATTTTATAAGTGTAAATCAGATTAGGAGTTGGGGAAATTAGGGTTACATGAACAAAACTGAGAGAGGCTATCAAGGGAGGAAGAAGTAGAGTTCTGAGAGAGTCCCAAGACTATCCAACACAATTCTTGAGCAAAAATCACCGCAGTTGAGTAGATCGGGAGAAGAAGAACGCACCCATACCACCAATTTCGTGGAAATCAGACCTACACATAAAGGCAAGTATTTATCTTGCTTAATTTAAGAAGGATATACCATCCATGTTAGAGTAGAATGTTAATTATCTTGATTTCATGAATATTGATGACAAAATTGAGAGATTAAATCATGTTATGGGTGGAATTAATGTAAAACTTGAATCCCTTATGTAAGATGACAAATTTGATGAATTTTTGATAATAAAAACATTGAAGAAATCTGGGTTTTATAGTGGTTCTTGATGAAAAATGACGAACAAGGGATTTTAGAGATAATCCTTGAATTAATTCAAATTAAATGTTGTTTCTTGATGATTTTATGATTATGAAACGTTAAAAATCATGTATATAGGTAGGTATGATGTTTGGTAGGTTTGGTTGGTAGTATGGGATCATGTAATGAAGGTTTGGATGAATAAAATGGTGAAATCCGTAACTGTATAAGGAAGAAGTAGGCATGTAGCAGGCGAATCGATTCGTCTCCCAGGACGAATCGATTCGGTTCAGGACCAAATTAATTCGGCTGCCCAAATTTTGACAAATTTTCTCCCTTTTTATTTAGAACTCAGGGGAAACGATTGAATCAACTCTCGAGATGATTTTTAAATATAAATAGATTTATTTTTAAAATATCAGTAGGTCAATATTGGGTTTGAGACTTAGTCACATGGAGAAACTTAAGGGATAAGATTAATTAGGCATAATTGAGGAATAAAAACCTAATTCGGATAATGATATCGTGTCATGGTAATTCGATGGGAACGATGACCTAGACCAGTAGGGAGTTAGTGCAATAGCTACTGAATAGACTTAAGGGGAAATTGGTAGCCTTCCAAGTGATGGGAAACACTCAGGCTTATACGAATAAGAAGTTTAACGGTATGCTAATAATACGTAAGCTATGCGAGAGTATGTAGACTATGTACACAATATATTATGGGATGCGGGATTACCTTAATTGAATGTATATACATCGGTCACTGTTCTAAAAAACCCGCCTAGGCTTAAGGCTTGGGAGAAACGCCTCGCCTTACGCTTTTCACGCCTTATTCTTGGTAAAACCCTTAAGGCACACTTTTTTCTAAAAACAACAATGATTTAGTGAAACGATGTCACCTTTTAAAGAATTTGTTTACAAAACGGACCATTATCTCATCCAAAATAATCAAATAGTATTTTAATTTGCATATATTCAGACATATTTTTATGATCTGTGCAATTTTTGTATTTTAATAACCTTGTTATGGTTAAAAAATATTAAAATATATTAAGAAGGCCTAAACGCCTTTTCACGCCTTTTTACGCCTAGGCCCGCCTAGGCTTCTAAGGCTTAAGGCTTGGCCTGCACGCCTCAATCACGTCCCGAGTTTTTTAGAACCTTGACATCGGTTATGTAAATACCTAATGTGTGGCTTATTATGTGTAAAACATACCTACGTTGCTTGCTATCATGGGAGGTTCGAAAAGGGGACAACCTTATCTTGATGAGCCATCTTGGGGGATTTTAACTTGTAGCTCAGAACATAGAACTTAGGTATGAGCACCACTTGTGTGAACAAGGGTGTGCCCGGTCATTTGGGTACGTAGGTATGTGCGTAGCCCAAAAGCCTAGAATTATATTCGCCTCTAATATGTGTGATTTGTATTTCTTGTCCGAGAGTGATCCTAGATCATTAGTCCTCTATTTGTGCGTGATATACCGGGACTTGATATCAGAGTATGCATGAACCGCAACTCAGCCTAGGGGTATTTTATATATATATATATATATATATATATATATAATTAGAGTGACATGTATATATATACTTGTGATTTAATTCTATTGTTTGTGCTTAGTAGATAAGAAAGATAGTGATATCTAAATTAATCTAAATATGTGGGAACTTAACCCTAAACGATAAATTCATAAACGTCTAATAGACGTAGAACTACAATAGTTGTTGTATGGGTAATACGGGTGATAACAAAGAGTTTGATGGTGTGGTAAAATATTTAGCTCGAACTAGTTAGACGGGGTAGCATAACTAGGGCGAGATAGGAATATACGTTAGGCGTGCAGACTAGTTGAGGGGTGAGGACCTCAAGTGAGAGCCGTGAAACTAACATGTATATAATATCTGCTAATTTTGCATTTTAAATACTTGCATATATTTTTAGACTGTTTTACTCGGGCTCTGACCCGTTTTCCAAATATATTTTGCAAAAACCATTTTAAGTGCCTAGCCATAGGGAGACCTAGCTTTGGAGTTCATTCTCATTTGACGCTGCTGCAGTTACTGTGGATGATTGCAAGACCTATTTGGTAGATGGCTCCATCCTTTTCATATCTTATGCATCCTTTCATTTATCGCAGTCGGGCATGTCGCCCATGTTTTATTAGTAGTTATTTTCAAAGACATTGTACTTCATTTATTTCAGTTGCGGATTTAGTTTGAGATATGGATTATTTTATTGGAGTTTCAGACTGGGGTGTTTATTCCAGTTATATCTTATTTGATTCTATTATTTCGATATTTATGATGTTGGTTAATTAGAATAGTGAATGCTATGTTCAATTATTTAATTGTTTTAGATCATAACCTGTGAAATATAAAGATAAAATTTGACTCTAGCTTTTAAAATACTAGGTGGGTAGTAAATATTGAAGAGTTTTCGATAGTGATGCTAAGAATGGACCAACTGGATATTATATTTTAATTTAATAAAGGACTGATCACCCAATATTTAATTAAGCGGAGTGTCACAGATGGTATCAGAGCATCAGGTTCTCGTGTCTTTAGGATCTGTGCGACTTATTGTGTTTGAGCGTAGCCTTCTTTGATGTAGAGCCCTGTTAATAGGATTGTTGCATTCTTTATTACGCATTTATGTCTTCAGCTATTTTAATGGAAAATTCTATTGAATTATGGAATGCGTAATAAATAATGCAACAATCCTTTCTTCTTGGGAGCCTATTAATTGGCACGTCGACGAGGCATCTGAAAGGATATGAATTTTACATTATTCCATAATTCAATAGGGCTCAGGCGATCCTATTAATAAAAAATTCTTTATTACGCATTTATGGAGTAATGAAAAATTCTTCTCCTTTCAGATGCCTCATCGATGTGCCACATTAGCCACCCCGAGGCACCGCCAGAGCCTCAACCAGATCCAACCCAAGGTTCTATGAATGCCATAGAGGTTGTTGCCGTAGTTGATCAGGCGGTTAATTTAGCATTGGCCACAGTGGCACAACTAGCCCCACCCCAGGTAGAGGTTGTGGCACTAGTTCAGATGCTGACGTTCCTTTCTTCTGGGGAGCGAGTTAGAGATGCCTTCCAGAAGGCATACCCTCCCGAGTTTCAAGGGAGTTCATACGTAGTGGTTACGAGCCAATGGAAGAAAGACATCCAGAGGCATCTGAGGATGTACGAGTGTACCGACGTCCAGAGGCAGCTCCTAGCTACATTTAAGCTAGTCAGGGTGGCACTACAATGGTGGGACTCTTTTACCACTGCAGAGGAGAGAGATAATATGCCGATACAGGAGTTTTGGTAGAGGTTTGATCACAAATATTTCCCATCCTCCATCCAGACAGAGATGAGGTGGAAGATGCTAGATCTCAACCAAGAGGGGAGGACCGTTGTTGAGTATGAGTAGGAATTTATGAGGTTAGCTAACTTCATTCCAGGAGAGGTACCGATTGAGGAGAAGAAGGTACATTTATTTACAGATGACCTTATTTGGAGGATCCGACAACACCTGTTGGGTAATCCTGCTTTGAAGATCTACACTGAGGTAATGGATGCTGATCTGTTACATTGTCAGGACCATCGCTTCCATGTTAAGGGGAGCAAATGAGTAGAAGAGTCCAACTAGCAAGGCGGGATTGGGGGTAGCAGTGCAGGCGGGGAACAGTCGACTCAGGGTTAGTAGAGGAGGGTGAGGAAGTCCCCACCAGGGGGGGTGCTTATAAGAGGTTTCATACTGGGGATTTTTAGTACGGATAGGGTGGTCTTAGGCAGGGCTATCAGGCCCATCCGGGTCAGCAGCGATTTCATCAGGGCTAGCAGGTCCAGGGTAGAGGAGACAATGGACATCTGGGTTTAGGCCAGCAGGGCCAGATGGGAGGTAACTTTACGGGTAGATATTTTATTTATGGCAGGACTGTCCACAAGCGGCAGGATTGCCCTTATAAGGGAAGGGCTCAACAGCATCAGGGAGGAAACCAGGAGCCTCATAGACCTATCTTTCCCGATTCCCTCCCAGTACCAGCACCCGCACTAGCATTACGTGCAACACCAATCCTTCCAGTAGCCCTACCTTAGCAAGGGAAGTTACAATATGGGCACATGTATCACGTCCACCAGACTACAGCTCCACATGATCCATCCGCTGTTGAGGGTACATTTCTTATCCATGGCATTTCTAGGTGAATTATATTTAACATCGGGGCTTCACACTCATTCATAGCTACTAGATTTGCACGGGCCACAGGGTTATTAGATATGACAAACAGTACTGTTACATGTGTAGATTCGCCATTGGGTAATGGGATGTTGATTTTCTTTATCTGTCGGGGAGTGAGTATAGATATCGGGAGATTAGTTTTACCTGCTGATATGC
Organism: Sambucus nigra; assembly: GCA_949130495.1. Lineage (NCBI taxonomy): Eukaryota > Viridiplantae > Streptophyta > Magnoliopsida > Dipsacales > Adoxaceae > Sambucus > Sambucus nigra. The sequence continues at coordinate 591,336,696 of OX422210.1, forward strand.
TTGTATTAAATATGTCAGAGTACGACACCATCATAGGCATGGATTGGCTATCTGAGTATAGGGCCATGATTGACTGCTATAGTAGGAGCATAGTTTTTGCGATTCTCGACCAAGAGATGTTTTTAGTGGCGATGCCTCATCCCGAGGGAGGATTATCTACTCATTTGTACTACATATAGGAGGAGACATCTCAGGGGGTGGTGATTTCACTTGACTCGATCCCGTTCGTATGTGAGTTTGCCGATGTGTTTCAGGAGATACCGGGACTGCCCCTAGTAGAGAGATTGAGTTTGTCATTTATTTAACATTAGACACCCGACCAATAGCTCATGCACCATATCATATGGCTTTTATGGAGATGAAGGAGGTACGAGATCAGATTGAACAGCTGTTAGGATAGGGTTTTATATGTTGTAGTACATCATCGTAAGGTGCCTTAGTATTGTTTGTAAAGAAGAGAGATGGATCGTTACACTTGTGTGTGGACTACCGGGAGTTGAATAAAGTCACGATACATAATAAATATTCGTTTCCCCGAATCAATGACTTATTCGATCAGTTGAGAGGAGCTGCCTACTTCTCGAAGATAGATTTGAGATTTGGGTATCACTGGTTGCATATCCAGAAATATAACGTGTCAAAGACTGCCTTCTTGACGAGATATGGGTTCTATGAGTTTCGGGTTATGCCATTTGGACTAACCAATGCGCCAACCATATTTATAGACTTGATGAATAGGGTGTTAAGAGAGTTCTTAGATCAGTTTGTTATCATCTTCATTGATGACATTCTGATTTTTTCCCGGACATAGGAGGTGCATGCCGAGCATTTACGCTGGGTCTTAAAAACACTGTGTGAGCATTAACTATATGCAAAGTTTGAAAAATATGGGTTATGGTTAGGAGAGGTGCAGTTTTTGGAGCATATCGTTTCGGAGAAGGGGATATCGGTGGAACCGAGTAAGGTGTCAGTGGTAAGGGAGTGGGGACAACCTACGACACCGACATAGGTGCATAGTTTCTTGGGTTCAGAAAGGTACTACAGATGATTTATCAGGGGATTCTCAAAGATTGTGGGTCCGTTGACTAATTTGACTCGTAAAGGTGTACCGTTTGTTTGGGATGACGCTTGTCAGTTGGATTTTGATGAGCTGAAGGACAAGTTGACTTCAGCACCCATACTCGCACTTCCAAGGGCAAGAGTAGAGTATCTTATTTTCACTGACACATCCGTACAAGGACTTGGAGGCTGTTACAGCAGGAGGATCAGGCTATAGTGTATGCTTCCCGCAAGCTAAAGCCTCGCGAGAGGAATTACCCCACCCACGACTTGGAGCTAGCGACAGTCGTGTTTGTGTTGCGAATTTGGAGACACTATTTACTGGGGGAGAAATTTTTCTTGTTCACAGATCACAATTCGCTACAGTACTTGTTCACTTAGAGAGATCTGAATACGCATCAGTGTAAGTGGCTTGAATTTGTGAAGGACTATCAATTTGATATCTATTGTCCCTCGGGTAATGCCAGCGTGGTAGTCGATGCTTTAAGACGCAGACTAGTGGGGGAGGTGGCTGAGGTGTGGAAGGAAAAATGGAAGAACTGGGACATAAGGATGCAGTTGCCAGATCGTTTATATCAGTTATGACCGTTACACCCCAGATTGTCACAAGGGTGGTACCGGCACAGGCAGCGAATCCATTTTTTTAGGAACTGATTGGATAGCTATTAGTTGGGGGAGTCGAGTCTTACTCCATTAGTTCAGTGGGAGGCTTACGATTAAACCGGAGGTTGATAGTTCCCTAGGGGGAGGACTTATGATATGATGTGATGGCAGAGGCACACGGGTCGTGATTTGCGGTACATCCTGGAGGAGATAAGATGTACCAATACATTAAATGGCAGTACTGGTGGAGTGGGATGAAGAAAGACATTGCTGAGTTTATTTCGAAGTGCACCACCTGTCAGCTAGTGATGGTGGACCACTAGAGACCAGTAAGAGTCCTACAGCCGTTGGATATTCCTATGTGGAAATGGGAGAGCGTTTTTATGGACTTTATTACTGGGTTGCCTACTTCTCAGAGGGGTCACGATTCTATATGGGTGATAGTGGATCTCTTGACTAAGGTAGCTCACTTCCTGACAGTTTGGATTGATTACACCATGGGACAGTATGCCCAGATTTTTATTGCTGAGATAGTGAGATTGAATGGGGTGCCATTAGACATTGTGTCGGACAGGGATAAGATTTTTGTATCTCGATTTTAGGAGAGTTTCCTGGAGGCTTTGGGTACCGAGTTGAGATTGAGTGCGACTTATCACCCGCAGACAGACGGGAAGACGAAGAGGACTAATCAGATGTTCAAAGATATGCTACGGATGTGTATCCTTAATTTTGGGGGAGGTTGGGAGAATATCTTCCACTGGTGGAGTTCGCCTATAATAACTCCTACCAGTTTACGATTGACATGGCACCATTCGAGGCGTTGTACGGTAGACGTTGTCGTTCGCCCGCTTGTTGGTTAGAGGTGGGGGACAACAAGCTACTTGGGCCAGAATTGATCCAGGATACTTAGGACATGATATAGATGATTTGGGGTCGTATACAGATAGCTCAGGACAAACAAAAGAGTTATGTCGATGCTAAGCGGTCCTTTCTGGAGTTTGATATGGGGGATCAGGTGCTACTGCTGGTATCTCTTATGAAGTGGATAATGAAATTTGGGAAGAAAGGGAAATTGATGCCAAGATACGTTGGGCCATTATTAATTATCGAGCATATTAATCCAGTGGCATATAGACTCGGGTTACCGAAATACTTTCATTGTATTCATGATGTGTTCCATATTTCTTCGTTACGTCGATACCTCCGGGACTAGTTGGCTTACACTCACATTGCGTTGGAGGAGATAGAATTACAACTCGATATCTTATAGGAGGAGAGACCAACTCTATCTTAGACCATAGTGAGAGGAGATTGAGGTTGAAGATAATGTTGCTTGTACGTGTTCAGTGGGGGCATCATAATGTCGATGGGTCTACTTGGGAGTACGAGGATGAGATGCACGAGAGATATCCAGAGTGTTCATACCAGGTATTTTCTTTTTTCGAATTTCGAGATGAAATTCCATTATAAGGGGGGAAGTATGTAACACCCCGATGATTTTTATATCTGGATTTAATGTAAAGTAAATTAGGATTACTTATATTAAATTGGAATAATTAATCCGGAATAATAAATATTAATTAGCTAGAAAAGAGTTAATATTTATTTACATTGAATATTACTTAGTGAATGAGTAATAAGAATAATAAGAAAATATTATAGATTATTGTGAGTGAAAAATACGACAGTTACGATAAATGTAGTCGGGACGCGCGTGTCAATCGTGTTAGAACATAATTTGACAAATAGAAATATAACTTTACTTTTGATATTCCAAATGATCATTTTGAGTGCGCCAATGCGTCAGGAAGGGTCGAGTTAGTCAGAAAAGTGTACTCGGGAGTTTAGTTTTGGTCGCGGGGAATTTTTAGGCCAAATGGTAGCCCGGAGGGGTATTTTATTCTTTTGAATTTTTGAGGAAATTAGACCCACGAATTTTATAAGTGTAAATATGATTAGGAGTTAGGGAAATCAGGGTTACGTGAACAAAACTGAGAGAGGCTATCAAGGGAGGAATACGGAGAGTCGTAAGAGAATCCTAAGATTATCCAACACAATTCCCTAGCCAAAATCACCACAGTTGTGTAGATCGTGAGAAAAGGAACACACCCATACCACCAATTTTGTGGAAATCAGACCTACACACAAAGGAAAGTATTTATCTTGCTTAATTTAAGAAGTATATATCATCCATGTTAGAGTAGGATGTTAATTATCTTAATTTCATAAATATTAAGAGATTAAATCATGTTATGGGTGGAATTAATGTAAAACTTGAATCCCTTATGTAAGATGACGAATTTGATGAATTTTTAATAATCAAAACAATGAAGAAATCTGGGGTTTTATAGTGGTTCTTGATGAAAAATGATGAACTAGGGTTATCAGAGATAATCGTTGAATTAATTCAAATTTAATGTTGTTTCTTGATGATTTGATGATTATGAATCATGTATATAGGTAGGGATGATGTTTGGTAGGTTTGGTTGGGAGTATGGGATCATGTAATGAAGGTTTAAATGAATAAAAATGGTGTAATCCGTAACTATTTAAGGAAGGAGAAGCAGACCCGTAGCAGGCGAATCAATTCGATTCAGGGACAGATCGATTCAGCCGCCCAAATTTTGACAAATTTTCTCCCTTTTTGTTTAGAACTCACTGGGAATGATCGACTCAAATCTTGAGATAATTTTTATACATAAAGAGCGTTATTTTAAAAATATCAGTAGTTCAATATTGTGTTTAAGACTTAGTCACATGGGAGAAACTTAAGGGACAAGATTAATTAGGTATAATTGGGGAATAAAAACCTAATTCGGGGAATGATATCATGTCATGGGAATTCGATAGGAACGATGACCTTTACAAGTAGGGAATTAGTGAGATAGCTACTGAATAAAATTAAGGGACAATTGGTAGCCTTCCAAGTGATGGGAAACACTCGGGCTTATACGAATAAGAATTTTAACGGTATGCTAATAATATGTAGGCTATGCGAGAGTATGTAGACTATGTACATAATATATTATGGGATGCAGGATTACCTTAATTGAATGTATAAACATAGGTGATGTGAATACCTAATGTGTGTAAGACATACCTACGCTGCTTGCTATCGCGGGAGGTTCGAAAATGGGATAGTCTTATCTTGATGATCCGTCTCGGGGGATTTTGACTTGTGCCTCAGAAAACAGAACTTAGGGATGAGCACCACTTGTGTGAACAAGAGTGTGCCCGATCATTTGGGTACGTTGTTATATGCGTAGCCCAAAGACCTAGAATTATATTCGCCTCCAATATGTGTGATTTGTATTTTCGGTCCGAGAGTGTTCCTGGACCATTTTTCCTCTATTTGTACATGATGTGCTAGGACTTGATAGCAGAGTATACATGCACCACAACTCAGCTTAGGGTTGATATATTATTATATATATAATTAAAGTGACATGTATATATATACTTGTGATGTAATTCTACTATTTGTGCTTAGTAGAAGCACTACACCAAAATTGGCGATTGGTCACGGCCAAAATTCCTGACCAAACCTGTGGGTCGCAGACTTGGCCCGTGACCATTTCGGGCGTGACCATTTTCGTGGGTCGCTGCCCAAGTCCGTGACCAAAAAATGATCACGGCCGAGATGGGTCACGACAGATGGTCGCGGACTTGGCCCATGATCCATGCCGTGACGGGTCGCGGCCCTCATTCGTGACCCATAACCGTGACAAATTGGTCGCGGCCAAAGTCCGCGACCCACGTCCGTGACAAAAAAATTAAAAAAATTGGTCGCGGCCAAAGTCCGCGACCCACGACCGTGATAAAAAAAAAAAAAAATTGGTCGCGGCCCTCATCCATGACTCACAACCGTAACAAATTGGTCGCGACCAAAGTCCACGACCCACAACCGTGACAAAAAAAATAAAAAAAATGGTCGCGGCCCAAGTCCATGACCCACACCAATAAATGGTCACGGCCCCAAACCGTGACCCATTCCAATAAATGGTCACGACCCCAAGCCGTGACCCTTAATATGTGGTGCGCGACCCTTTTTCATCCACCCTAGTGCTTGAATGAGATATGGTCACGATCCATAGCCGTGACCCACACCCAGAAATGGTCACGAACCTAAGCCGTGACCCTCAATGCGTTTACTCTCTTCTTCGTCATGCCATGGGTCACAAACTTGGACCGTGACCCACCCGCGACCAAGCTTGGAGGGAATTTTAGCGCGATTTTGGCGCCAAGATGGTCATGACCTGGTCACGGCCCAAGTCCACGACCACTGTGGTCACGGACTTGGGCCGTAACCCATTGGGCGTGACCATTCGCAGGATTTGGTGTACTGAAGAGAAAGATAGTGATATCTAAATTAATCTAAATATGCAGGAACTCAACCCAAAACGAGAAATTCATAAATGTCTAATAGACGTAGAATTATAATAGTTGTTGTATGGGTAATACGAGTGAGCACAAAGAGTTAAATGGTGTGGTAAAATATTTAACTCGAACTAGTTAGACGGGGTACCATAACTAGGGCGGACTAGATATATACGTTAGGCGTACACACTAGTTGAGGGGTGAGAATCTCAAGTGAGATCCGTGAAACTAACGTGTATATAATCTCTGCTGATTATGCATTTTAAAAACTTGCAAATTTTTTAAACCATTTTACTCGAGCTCTGACCCATTTTCCAAATCTATTTTGTTTAAACCATTTTAGGTTCCCAGCCACAGGGAGGCCCAACATAGGAGTTCATTCTCATTTGACGCTGTCACAGTTGTTGTGGACGATTGCAGGACCTATTTTGTAGACTTCTCCATCCTTTTTAGATCTTATGCATCCTTTCATTTATCGCAGTCGGGTCAGTCGCCCATATTTTATTAGTAGTTATTTTTAGAGACATTGTACTTCATTTATTTCAGTTGTGGATTTAGTTTGAGATATGGATTATTGTATTGGAGTTTCAGACTGTGGTGTTTATTCAAGTTATATATAATTTCATTCAATTATTTCGATATTTATGATGTTGGTTAATTAGAATGGTGAATGTGATGTTCAATTATTTAATTATTTTAGATCATTACCTGTTATAATATAAAGATAAAATTTGACCCCAACATTTATAATACTAGGTGGTTAGTAAATATTGAAGAGTTTTCAATAATGATGCTACAAATGGACAAACTGGATATTCTATTTTAATTTAGTAAAGGACTGATCACTCGATATTTAATTTGGTGGGGTGTCACACCATGGTATTTTGAAAAATATCTTCAACCTCGAAACAACGGGGAAATATTTCAATACTTTTTGAGGCGCTTTTAAAAGTGCGCTTCTGTTATCATTAGAACCATGCTTTGGTACACATCTATTTTTTTTATACCGGATAATGATCAAGATTTTTGTACTCCTTCCGGGTATGCAATCATTCTTGGAGGCATGAATTGATTCAAACTTCATTCCTAAACCTTTTAAATGTTCTTCATACTCGAATAGTTATTTGAAGGCATATTTTCTTTGGGGTGAAAACCCTTAACCTAATTCTGCATACCCACAAATTCCAAAAAAATTAACATTTTGAAGTAAATCCATAAATTATTTTTTAAAACCAAATGATTACATTTACAATAAATACACACATATATTAAATCCAAAACAAATATCAAAATCAAATTGTTTTAGGTTTTGCACAAGTTGTTTTCTGACAATATCAACATATATAAGTAAATACAACTATTTTACAACAAACAAACACATATATTCAAGAACTACAATTATATATATATATATATATATGTGTGTGTGTGTGTGTGTGTGTGTGTGTGTGTGTGTGTGCGCGCGTTGGTTTTTGACCTATGAGAGAGAGGCAACTGAGTTGATGAGAGAGAAGAAGTAAAATGTAGTATTTTGGTGGGAAAAAGGGCGTTTTGAGGGGCTGAAATCCATATTTTTTTATCACGGACTTTGTCACATCAAGGATCATGACAAATAAAATGCCAAGGTTATTGTTACGGTCATTCACCATGACAATGAATTTTTTTTATCACGGTCACGGATAGTGATAATGGTTGGTCGAAAAAATGTGAGTTTTTTTTGTCTTTTTTAGTAGTGACGGATCATGTAGATACACTTGCATATCGTCTATCACTTTTAGACCATTTAAAGTAGGTGCATAACATGTTTCATGTATCCATGCTTCATTGGTTCTTTCATAGATTGGCCGCTTATTAACATATTGACTTAGGGGATATTCAGTTAGAGGCCAATGCTTCGTATATTGAAAAGACAATGTGTATTTTAGACCGTAGAGTTCAGATTTTGAGGTCTAAGGATATACCCTTAGTTCCTGTTCAGTGGGCTCATCGTAGCGAGGATGACTCCACTTGGAAGCGATAGGATACGATGAGACAACAATATCCATATTTATTTTGAGGAAGGTATGTGTTATTTCATGTGAATTTCGAGGATGAAATTCTTTTTCTTATAGGGGAAGAATGTAATACCCCATATTTTAAAGAGGATTTATAATTTTTTAATTGAGAGTAGTTTCACTTAATTAATGGGAAACTCGGATAAATTATGGTTGAAATTCAGAATTTAAAATCATTTATGAGGATTCAAAGTTAGAATGAGTTAATTTGGAATTTGTGAGTTCATTCAATTAATTAATGAGTTCAATGGGCTAAAGTTTATAATTATAAATATCGAGGTCAATTAAGTATTTATAATAAGCTAGAAATGGATTTAAAGTCATGGGAAATGTTGAGAAAGGCTTGAGGGTAATATGGTACTTATGCATTGCTTGGGGAATAAAAAGGGTTTTACAATTTTGATATTTACTAGGTTTTTACCCACTAAAGCGAAAATTGGGGGCCGCAACCTTAGCTTCAACCGCAACATTTTTAGCCGCGACCATGACTGCGATATTAAATAGCCGCGACTGTGGGCTCGTGTGAACTGTGACTGGGTCGTGACCTGGTTGCAGGGTCTATGGGTGTGTGGATTATTTTATTAGACTCTTTTATATTTTAAGACTAATATCTCATATCACCCTCATTTCTAAGTTCCTCCTTCACCAAGAAACCCTAAAACTCTTTAAATTCCCCTTCAAGAAACCTCAATGCCATTAAAAAAAAAATCAAATCAGGTTTTCAAGAGTTTTTTCAAATGGGATTGAAGGCTAGTTTTTCAATACTTCTTCTCTTCAAATTCAAATAAAGTTTTAGTTCATCTTTTGAGGTAAGTAGATATTTACTCCTCTCCTTTTATATATATTCATGTTAACTTCACTAAACAATAAATGTAGATTTAAAATATGATATAAATCCTTAGGAATTTTGGGTTCCTTAGGTTATTACCTCGTGTATATGAAATTAGTTAGCATCACAAGTTATATATTAAGTTTTATTCCTAACTGATGTGAGGAATTGAATCTTGAATAGCAATTTGATATTTATGATTTGAAGCTTCGTTTTGGATTATGATTAATTTAAATATATAATGAGTAATTTGGACATATTTATAGCTTAATTAAAATCTAAAATGCATATGCTTAGCAGGGTGTACCTTTAACATGAAGTGTAGTACTGGTGTAATAAATACCTAATTAATGAGATTTTTAGTATGATGATTGTTGTTTATGGCCTAGAAATTTATAAGGATTAACTATTAGTGTTTAACCTATGTTGAACCCTTGGAATGTGAATATAAACTTTAATATTGACTTACATATTGGAATGGGAATTTGTCTTAATTGTATAAGAATCCAATGTAATCCCTCTACTACTTTTACTACGATGTTTATAATCAATTAATCATATAGATGAGTTACGAGTATGGGATAAACTTGTATTGGGTTATGGTTGTTGTGCCTTGGGTTGAATGGATTGATATTGGGTTTGGAAGTTGGTTATCTAATTCTTTTTATCTCGTAATTATCCTAACTAATTAATTTTCTTAACGACTACCCTATTTAAACGGAAGTGTATCGGGAGGGTCACTTGTTTGGATTTCATTTTTATAAGATGTACCATGCATGGAGTTTAGATACGGGTATGAGTGATAACTTTAGAACCTTCAACTAAAGAATATCTTTACTTTTATGTTAGGTTTATAAGTAGTTTCACGTTATACCCTTCACCCCTTAAGTCACTAATGCAATGGCATAACGATTGGTAATATAATAAAATTAAATAGTCCAGAGAGTATGGTAATTGGATAATAATGATGTATCGATAGGTGATAAGTTACGCTTGAAACTTGGAACTGTATTAATGAATAATTAAAGAATGTGAATTTGGGTATGTGATAAGAGGGAACAGTCTTATGACTGCGTACTTGAGCAATACTGCTTATGTGGATTTTTGGTGCATCACATAGTGTTGTTGAGTTTCGTCACTGCGTATCAGGTGGATACAGGTGTTCTGAAATTATGAAAAAGGCGGCGATGGGTTGTTTGATGATTTTTTATAGGAGTACCAAATGTTCTTGAGATGTCTGAGGAGAAAGGGCCCAAGTCGGTTATGTCATAATTAGTTAAGAGATTAACTAATTGTGGAAATGAATATGTTATTTAAATAGATTGGGAAATTATGTAATACACTGTGGATTATCATGATTGATTATATAAACTATGAATTTATCATTTGTATATAAATGTGCTTTGAGTTGCGTAGCTTGGCGACTTGTTAGGGTTTTGACCCATTTTATTATTGACAATATTCTAAGTGCTAGGACTGGACCTCCCGCGTAAGATTTATCTTTTTCATCCAACACACATTCTCCATTCTCATCTCCTGAGATTTCCATCTTTAAAGATCAATGTAGGTCCATTTTTTGATAGACTATTATTTATGTTTTCAGTAATGTGAGTTTTACTCTTGGATTTAGATGGAATGTATATTCAATAGCATTACTTGGATTGTATTTGATATGGTTAAAGTGTACCCTCGTACTTAGAGTCACCAACCTCGGTTGACCTCACAGTAGAGTTTCCAGGAAGCACACAACAACCATAAAAAAGGCCATACTCCTCAAGGTCGGGTTCACATTGTACAACCTTGATTGGGCATCAACCGAGGTCTGCTGCATCTTATGGGTTCAAGCTACTTCCATCATCATACTCTCGGCAGGGGCTGACGCTGGATCCAACCTCGTTCGTACCTAACCTCGGCTAATCATTCAGGCCGAGGTCATGCTTATGACTGGCAGGACAAAGCAACTATCGCCCAATATCGTACTCGGTTAGGCCGAGGTTCCATCACATGACGTCACAAGTCCGAGCACGTGCAAGCACATGCAAGACTTGGAGCACGTGAGCAAATTAGTTATAACCAAATCATTCCCCTCATGAGAGGGAATATTTGGTCATCATTTCTTACATGTGGTACAACTAGGTGTTTACCTACGATTAGTGTATTCAACGCACACATGCCCATGGCATACTTGGGGTGTACATTACACCCCCCAAGCACTATAAATACATGTCTTCTCCTACCTTGGAAGGGGATCGATAATTGTAACCCTAGCGGGAGCCCTGCAGAAATGCATAGTAGAGGGAGAAAGGGAGAGATTGTATCACAGGACATTGGTGCCTTCATTATCGTGAAATTTTCTCACACTCATAGTGGACGTAAGCCGAATTTTCTGAACCACTTGTATACCAATGTTTCTCCTCTTCCCCTCACCTCCTTCTACTAAATATTTACTCTTGTGCTGCCATTGTTATTGCTAGCTTGAGCGTATTAACACCTCATTTGGTGGTGCTATTTATAGAATCATCATTTTGGCACTATCTGTGGGAACGAGAAGCTATATATCTTCCTTCTTGAAGCTTGGTCTCATCGGAGACTTTGGTGGTGCAGCAGTCCTCCCCCATCGTGTGGAGATGTTTCACCATTGAAAGAGATCCTTAAAGGTATCAATCTCTCTAGTGTTTTCATTTACAATCTCTCTAGTCTTTTTCCATGGAACCAGAGTTACCTCCTCCACCATTTGGTGTTAGAGGGCACAATTCCAGCCTAGCGCCACCCCAATCCGAGATGGCTGAGGTGCCAGCAACCTTGAAGTCCTTAGCCGCTACTCAATAAGCAATGCAGGGGCAGTTTTCTCAACTCAGCCAGAATATATTGATGAGACCACCTGGGCTCTCGTCGAAGATGATTACTCCGGCAGCTGCTCAGGGACAGCATGAGGCTAGGGGACCACCATAGGCATCGCGAAAAGACCTACCTCCTCCTCAAAGGCATAGGGATGTCGCTGACCCTAGGCGTTTACACCTCGGGATGTAAGGAAACCATTGCCCGGAGGATAGGTATGATGATATAGAGGCAAAGGATGCTCCAGCTGACTGTTGGGAGCCATATGAGGTCGCAAACAACACTGTATGTCCTATCCAGTAGAGCTGATGTTAAGGTGAAAGATGAGACTACGATGCCCGTTAAAGAGGTTCAGCTTTTGATCGGTTAAGAAGAGGGTCGACCTTCGAAAGACTCAGCCCAGTTAATGACCTGCGAGAAAGGCTGTCCAGGTCAAGAAGCATCGCTGGCTCATGAAGAGAGGGTGGCGACTGTTGGCCCCATCATGGATGACCCTTATATGGCCGAGATTATGGTCAGGGGGAGGTCAATAGCCTACATTATGCAGCAGTTGGGGAACCCTCAGTCCACCCTTTGGAGGTGGCTGGGGAGAACCTCGGCCAGGCTGATGTTGCTAAGACCTGGAATGACTCTATTCCAAGGCTGTAAGAGAAGATATGGGATAACATAAAAATTCGAGACCCATTACAGAGGGAGTACTCAGAGGGTTCACCATTTATGGCAAGGATTTTCAACTTCCCAACCCCTGTCAAATTTAAACCTCCAGTGGTGTCTCCTAAGTACGATGTAAGTACCAACCTAGTGCATCATATTGAAATGTATCAGTCTGCAACAAACATTTATTCAATCTCTGATGAGATGAGGTGCCGAGCTTTCTCTAGCACTCTAACTGGGGCTCCACATATCTGGTTCACTTCTCTTCCTAAAAATTCAATTGAGAGTTTTAAAGGTTTGGCCGAGCGATTCGTTTATGAATTTTGTTTTGGGGTAAGACCTCAGAAGAAGATGACCCATTTGCTTTATGTAAAGTAAGGGAAGAATGAAAGCCTAAGACACTATATCGCGAGGTTCAACAAGGAAAAGTTAGAGGTAAAGGACTATGAAGAGAGTATAGATATAACAACCCTCATTGGAGGACTTTAAAAGGGAAAGCTACTCTGTAAGCTTTCTGAAGACCCTCTTAAGTCTATGGCCGAGCTATTGGAAACAACTGGAAAGGAAATTAACGCAGAGGAAGTAATGGCTACAAAATATGAGGATGAGAATGGAAGTAGAAGTGGGAAGTTCCAGAAGAAAAATGATGGAAAAAAGATGTTTGCGAACGACAAGTTTGCAGACTATACTCCTTTAACTGTCATCTGTGAACACATTCTCAACGAGATAAAAAATGACAGGTCTCCGAGATGGCCAGAGAATCTGAGGGCTCCTCCACATAAGAGAAATAAGAATTTATGGTGCGAGTTCCATTAAGATCACAACCATCTAACTGACAAATGTTTCGCCCTGAAGGACGAGATTGAAAAAATGCTGAAGTCTAGAAAACTGAGAAGGTATGTGGATACAGGAGCTTTAAAGAAAGACCGAGCCGATCCCAGAAAGAAAAGAAATGATAAATTCTGGGAAGACACCCCTGCCAAGAAAGATGATGCCTCATATGATGACCCTGAACTCCCACCAAAGGATAATAATGTCCCAGTAAAGAGAGTCAACATGATTTCTTTCGGTGTGAGCACTATCTGCAAGGGACTAGCAGGGGGTGGCTTAGAGGTAGCTGATCGCAAGGCTCATTTGACAGAGGCGAAAGAAGTGATCAGAGCTGAGGTTGTGAACTTGGCTTTAACAGAGGCCTAAGTTGAGAAAAAAATAAGGTAGACATGGACACCCCCGTAGTCGTCTTCTAGAGACTTGACTTCAAGGGTCTCTTAGGCCCCCATGATGATCCTCTAGTCATCACCACAAGGAAGCATGGGTGCAAAGTTCTTGTGGATAATGGAAGTTATACAGATGTTATGTTTTGGCCCTATTTCAAGAGCTTGGGACTCAGTCGAGCAAGGCTTGTCCCTTATCATCACCCCTTGATTGGCTTTAGCGGGGAGAAGGTCCTTCCATTGGGAATGTATGAAATGGATGTAAGAATGGGAGATGAATGGCCTAAGGGGTTGAACAGAAATAAATTTCTTTATGATGGATGAAAATATCTTCTCAGCCTACAACCTCATCATTGGACGAGTGGCTCCCAAAGAATTTGAGGCCGTGCCTTCAACGGTCACCAGATGCTAAACTTCTTGACTCCCTATAGAGTAGGGTAAGTGCAAGGTGATCAAACGCCAACATGTGAATCCTACTTCAACTCTGCTGAAGAGAGAGAGAGGCTCATAAGAGGGAAACAACCACTTACAACATTGACACCCTTAATCCTAGAGATGAAACAAAGCTCAAAAATGAAGAGGCAGCGGAAGAGGTAGAATCCATCTTCCTCAATGAGGATGGGCCGAAAAAAACCATCTAAGTCGGCAAAGACCTCAAGCCTGAGATCATAGAGGAACTAGTGAAGCTGTTAAGGAAGATACAGAGTATCTTTGTGTGGAGCCATGCAAACATGTCAGGTATTGATCCTGAGATTATGTGTTATAAACTCAATGTGGTAGAGGATGCCAAGCCCATTAAGCACGTAAGAAGGATATAATCAAGAGAGAAGTACAAATTCATCAGAGACGAGGTTAGAAATCTTGAAAAAGTCGAGTTTATTAGAGAGGTTATATGCCCTGAGTGGTTATCTAATGCTGTCATAGTGCCTAAAGCTAATGGGAAGTGGATGATGTGTGTAGACTGCCCCTATTTAAATAAGTCTTACCCAAAGGATAGTTTTCCCATACCACGTATAGATTATATGGTGGAGGCCATAGCAGGACATGAGCTCATGAGCTTTATGGATGCATATTTCGGGTATAATCAGATCTTCATGGACTCGGGTAACTCAGAGAAGATAACCTTCATTATAAACAAGGGGACCTATTACTACAAGGTCATGCCCTTTGGCCTGAAGAACGTAGGGGCTACATACCAACATCTTGTAAATAAGATGTTTCAGGATCAGATAGGTACGTCTATGGAAGTTTATGTGGATACCATGTTGACGAAGAGTCTAAAGGTCGACACTCATATGGCCGACCTTGAGAGAACTTTTGATACCATGGATAAATACAGAATGAAGCTCAACCCAGCCAAATGTGTCTTCGGTGTTGGAGCTGGAAAGTTTTTGGGCTTCATCGTCAACCAAAGGGGAATAGAGGCTAACCCTAAAAAGATCAAGGCTTTGCTTGAAATGAAGACACCCAAAACCATCAAAGACATTCAGAGGCTAACCGGACGAGTGGCTGCACTTAGTAGGTTCGTCTATAGAGCTAAAGATAAATGTCTTCCTTTTTTCAAAATTCTTAAAAAATCCTTCGAATGAAATATGGAATGTGACAAAGCTTTTAAAGAGCTTAAGTCCTACCTCGGATCCCCTCTACTCCTATCTCGGCCAATTCAGGGTGAGAAGCTGTATGTATATTTAGCTGTCTCAGAGTCAGCCATCAATGCTTAAATAGTAAGAGAAGAGGATGGAGTACAGAGACTAATGTACTTCAATAGTAAGGCACTCCAAGGGTCAGAGCAGAAGTACCCTCAGATGGAAAAGTTAGCCTATGCTTTGATACACGCTTCTAGGAAAATGAATCCATACTTCTAGGCTCACTCCATGATCGTCCTCACTGATTCCCCACTCAGGCAAGTCCTTCATAAGCCTGAGAAGTAAAGAAGGCTAATGACATGAGCAATTGAGTTGGGGAGTACGATATTGTTTATCAACCCAGGGTTTCCATTAAGGGACAAGCACTTGTAGATTATGTGGCTGAGTTTACTTGGATTGAAGTTAAGGTTGAGAAGAGTAGTGAGGCCGCAGATGAGCCAGTAGAGAGAAACGTCGACCGAATGTCGAATGAGGCCGAGACAAGTATAGCCAGACATAGAACAGTTGAGAATGAATAAGAGAGATACCTCTTCAAGCAGGGGACCCTATCAGAGGGAAACGTCTCTTCAAATGAAACCATATGGAACCTCTTTGTTGATGGGTCGTCTTGCAAAAATGGAAGTGGAGCAGGGCTGATAGTGTCGGCACCAGATGGTACAGATATTGAGTATGCACTGAGGTTCAACTTTAAAGCCTCCAACAATGAGTTAGAGTATGAGGCTTTAATATAAGGTCTCTCTCTGGCAAAATACCTTGGTGTCGGCCAACTCCTAGTCCACAGTGACTCAAGATTAGTCGTAACCAAATTCTGGGGGTATATGAAGCTAAAGATGAAAGGATGGACATATATATGAAGAGAGTGAGATCGATGATAAAATGCTTTAAGGACGTAAAGATGAAGAGGATACCATGGCTAGACAACAGCCGAGCTGATGCACTCGTGAGGTTGGCCTCAGCAACAAGAATAGACATAAGGAGAACAATACCAGTTAAGATTCTCCTCAAGTCGACCATCGAAGAGAAAGAGGTTGTTTAAACTTCCCTAAATCTGAGTGTGGGAGCCTCATGGATGGATCCTCTTATCAGATACATCAGAGAGGGAGAGCTGTCAGAGTCAAAGTTAGAAAGGATAAAGTTGAGGTTCAGAGCTGCTAAATTCTCCATTGTGGGACATGTCCTGTAAAAAAAACGATTCCTACTCCCTCTTCTCAGATGGGTTCATCCTTCAGAGGTTCCATAAATCTTGTCAGATGTGCATGAGGGCTCTTGTTCAAGCCACATTGGAGGAAGGTTGTTGGCTAAAAGGATAATCACTCAGGGGTATTGGTGGTCGACCTTGTTGATAAGTTTACTTTTTGTATGTCGTTGTTGAAAGCCAAGTTAGTCAAAAATCTCAAATACCTACAAAATATAATAATCTCAAGTGTATAGGTAAGTAAGGGTATCAATCCACTTCCAAGGGGGTAAGCTAGAGATAAATTCAATTGTAATTTACTTTTAATTTTCTTTTTGTGCTTTTTCACTTTTCAAATTTTTTTTTCTTTTTCAATATTAAAACAATAGGGTGAGGTGATGATTTAAACTAAACTAAACTAAATGTGATATGATAACAACTAACTAGAAAGTTACTAAAATGAAAAATAAAGTCTAAACTAAAATAAGAGATAAAGTGAGGTAAATAATTGTGAGAACAATCAAGGAATGGGATTACACCACAAATTTTAGCTATTCTAACTAATTAATTTAATTAATTGAATTCTCCCAAATTAATATCAAAATTACAAATCAACTCTCATTGCAAGTGTAATTTTAATAGTAACCTTTTAGACAATTAAGTTTAACACCCAACAACTCTAGAAAAATAGATCTACACTCATTTTAATTAATCACCCGCAAGGATCGATCGATTAAAATTTATGTAAATCTTAGAAAATAAATTTAGAGTTGAAATTCAAGTAATAATACCCCACTTAAGAAACCCCGTATCTCTAGTTCAAATCTAAAATGGGTATTATAACTAGAATTTCGATTTTCTCTCGAAATCATTTACCCTCTCTCGAGGCGTAAATCTAAGAGTGAGGGATGGAAATTAACATTCAAAGGGAAATTTCAAGTAATCAAACTAATTAAACTAAAATAACATAAAATAAAGGTTTCCTTCCACCCATTGAAAGGGGATTTAGCCTAACATGGTATAAGATTTGACAAATTAATAATCAAAGGCATAAAATAAATGAGAAGAGAAGAGAATAATCAAACCCAATCTATTGAAGTGAAATTAACCTCTTATTTCCTTGAAATCAAGCACAATCCATCCAATATGAGCATCCAACAATAATCCACTCAATTGAATTTCACACATTTATCACTCACAAATATCTAAAAAAAATGAAAATAAAACTATTTACAAATATTTCTACCTAATTTATTCTAACCTAACTCTCTACTTTTCTATCTCTATTTGATGATAAGTCCCCCTTTGATAAAAGGACCTCTCTTCCTTTAAATAGTAGGTGCCATGGAGCTAGAGTATTTTAGGAAGGTTTAATGGTGTAGGATAAAATGGGGAGAGGTTTTGGACTATAAGTGGGGGTAATTTAGGAGTTAGAAGGGAGCATGTGGTTATGGTGAGGTCATGTGGGAAGGTGGGGGAAATGAGTTAATGGTGATAAAAAACATATTTGGTTTATGAGGGTAATTTGGGTAAAGGTTAAAAGAGGTTAGTTGGGGTCACTATGAGAAAAAGGGAATAAAGGGGTAAATGGGTTTAATTGGCATGTGTGGGATTTGTTTTGTGTTTGTTTGGTATTGTCTTATGCAGGTGAAGAAATTCGTGTAAGGTTAGAAGGGAAATGGGTTTGGATGAAATGGGTATTCGGTCAAGGTAAATGGGTATGGGGTTTGAACTGGGTTTGCGAGACGGGTTTGGGGGAGGTTGGCTCCAGGCGGGTTCTGGTTCGAATATGGAAGATATCGAGGTAGCCGGTGACGGGGGCTTCGGCGATTGGGGGGTCGTCGGCTGGGTGCAAGGGGTAACGGTTTGGGTTAGGAGTTGCGCCGGGTAGAGTTCCGGGTTGTTGAGGCTGAGGTCGCCGGGGCTACGGCGCTGCCGGAGGGGTGAGTTGCAGGCCGCTTTGGAATCGCCGGCGCCGAAAGGAGGGGTTGGATTTTCGGGCAGTGGACGGCGCCGGAAGGTAGCGGGTTAGGAGGCAGGGGCACTGCTGTTGGGTTCGGGTTACTGGCGGGAAATGGGTATATGGGTAGAGGTTGAGGGATGGAGTTTAGTTTTTGTTGTTGGAGGTTTGGGGTTATGGAAGATGAGGAGAGAGAGTGGTGAGAGGTTGAAGATGGGTGAGGGGAGTTAGAGTGGGGTGAGGGTGTAGGAAAAGTAGGTGTGAAGGTGAGTTATTAGTTTAGGGTGTAAGAGTGTGTATGGAAGGGTGTGTGTGTATGTGTGTAGTGTGTGACCCTTAATAAAAACTAAGACTCAAAATAAAATTAATAAAGCTAAAACTAAAAAATAAAATTTAACTAAAAATAAAACAAACTAAAAATAATAAGAATAAAAGTATTAAAACTTAAAAAATAAAATCCTAAGCTATATAAAAACTAAACTAAACTAAAAGAAATAAAAACATAAAATTAAATGAAAACTAAAGTCCTAAAAAAATATAAAATATAATAAAATAAAAATGAACTCCTAAAACTAATCCTAATAAAATAAGACTAAACTAAAAGCTAATAAAAATCAAAATAAAATTATACTAAATATAAAAAATAGAAAATAAATACTAGAAATTCTAAATAAATCCTAGAAATAAAAAATGACTCAAACTAAAAATCTAAGAAATAATAAAAGGGCACAAACTAACACACACGGGTTTCGGGGTAGGTTTGGGCTAGGATGGGTTAGGTTAGGGTCAGGGGATTGGGTATTTAACTCCATTCAACGCGCATTTGCCTTGATATATCGCTTTTGACATCGAAAATGGACGTTTGACCTACAAGATAAACATTTAAGCACATAAGACCCATATTACCGAGAATTAGCAACTAAAGTACGTCGATTCGGGGTATAAAATGTACAGTTTTGGGTGCTTATCACTTGTCTAAAGATGCAGTTGCGTATGTAAAAAAATGTGATAAGTGCCAGAGGTTCTCCACCATCTCCCATCAGCCTCTCCAACCTCTGACTTCTATGAGTTCCCCTTGGCCCTTCGCAGTATGGGGAATTGATTTGGTAGGACCCTTGCCAAGAGCTGTAAATAACTATTGGTACTTAATTATGGCAATTGATTATTTATCCAAATGGATAGAGGTCGAGTCAATGATCATAATCACTGAGCAGAAGACCTTCCAGTTTATCTGAAAGGACATCATATGTAGGTATGGCCTCCCAAACACCTTAATCTCACACAATGGAACCCAGTTCAAGAATGTTTCCTTAGAGAAGTACTGTGAAAGAGTAGGGATCAAAAAATTCTTCTTTTCCCCTGGTCGACCCTAGGCAAATGGTCAAACTGAGGTACAAAATTGAATAATCCTTGATGGGATAAAAAAGAATTTGGAAGAGGCCAAAGGAAGATGGATAAAAGAGGTATATGCTGTGCTTTGGGCTTACAGGACGACAGTGAGGACACCCACAGGGGAAACTCCATTCATATTAGCCCATGGCTCAGAGGTTATCATCCCAACAGAGATAGGGCTTCCCACTCATAGATGTCAGATATATGACCCTCAGAGGAATGCGAAAGAGAGAAGACTCGATCTTGATTTAATTGAGGAAAGAAGAGAGGATGCAAAGGTAAGACATGCAACCTATCATCAGAGAACTATGAGATTCTACAATCAGAGGGTAAAGTCTAGGCCGATAGCTGTGGGAGACCTAGTCCTGAAGAAGACGTACCAATAAGCTCCATCCCAATTGGCATGTTCCTTATTGGGTAATTGATGAGGTTGTACCAGGTACCTATCGACTTGAGAATTTTGAAGGAGAGCCTTTCTTTAACCCTTGGAATGTCGACCACTTGAAGAAATATTACTTATGATATTGTAATTGTTTTATCTTTTTGTGATACATGTATCAACTTACACAAAAAATGTCAATGAGAAAATAGCAATGTTGTGTTGATGCTTTTGTTGTATATATATATATATATATATATATATATATATATATATATATATATATATATATATATATATATATATATATATATATATATATATATATATATATATGTGTGTGTGTGTGTGTGTGTGTGTGTATTTAACATCATTCATTTAGTGAAATTATGAGGTGAAACATCATTAACTTGGTGACCTCAGACCTTTAACATCATTCATTTGGTAAAATTATGAGGTGAAACATCATTGACTTGGTGATCTCGGACCTTTAACATCATTCATTTGGTGAAATTATGAGGTGAAATACCATTAACTTGGTAATCTCAGACCTTTAATATAATTCATTTGGTGAAATTATGAAGTGAAACATCATTTACTTGTTGACCTCAGACCTTTAACATCATTCATTTGGTGAAATTATGAGGTGAAACATCATTGACTTGGTGACCTCAGACCTTTAACATCATTCATTTGGTGAAATTATGAGGTGAAACACCATTAACTTGGTGACCTTAGACCTTTAACATCATTCATTTGGTGAAATTATGAGGTGAAATATCATTAACTTGGTGACCTACGACCTTTAACATCATTCATTTGGTCAAATTATGAGGTGAAACACCATTAACTTGGTAACCTCGGACCTTTAACATCATTCATTTGGTGAAATTAAAAGGTGAAACATCATTTACTTGGTAACCTCAGACCTTTAATATCATTCATTTGGTGAAATTAAGAGGTGAAATACCATTAACCTGGTGACCTCAGACCTTTAATTATAAGTCTGTTGTTACTTGCTTTATTCCCATCATTCAATTATTTGATATGGTGGATAAGTGAAACATCGCAGACATAAATAACAAAGGAACAAGTAAAGAAAGTGGAATTTCATTCATCTGAAGCATAAAGATTACATTATTTAAGAAGAGGTTACAGTTCATTAAAAAAAAAGGGGTTTACATAAAAGATTCACAAAAATTTCAGATATAAGGGTGAGATGATCAAAGCTTAGTCTGTCTCTAGGCTTCGACCGATCCATCAGTAGCAGGGTTGGTTTTCTCAGGGTTAGAATGGGTAACTTCAACCTCGCCATCATGAGCGTCATCATCAGTCTCAGTGACCTATCGCTGGTTAGTCTCAGCTGGACCACCCTCCTCAACCTCTTGCAAGGCTTTAGAAAGTTGAGGATTGGCAAAGCTAAGACCAATAAAGTCCTCAGTCGACAGACTTACAGAGCTGGCCTGTTTCATGGAAGCCCACCGACTGGTCGCCTTAATGCTCTTCTCCAAATACTCAAGGCTGAAGCCAACAAACTCATCTAAAGTTTGATACTCCTTTATGACCGTCTCTGAAGCGTCTTCTATAGCAGCCTTAACAACAGCAGAAACTTTAGATCGAAGTCTCTCATCCTTTGCCTTCAGAGCCAGGGTGTTGTCTTCCTTAAGCTTGGTAATATGGTCATCTTTTTTTTTTAAATCTTTCTTCAAGTCAACAATCTCCCTCTAGAAATCGGCCTGAGCCCTCTCAGCATCCTTTCCCTTTTGGATCAGAGGCAGCCTCTTTAACGTATAGTCGTCTAGACGATGAAGAGAGAGGGCACTCTGTAAAAAAAAAATCACACACATTAGTAATAATGAATACCTAAGATCATAAGTAACACAGTTATAAATAAATACCTAAATCACCCTATGGACTGCAAACTCATCTAATAGAGGGACGTCCATTGAATGCAGGAAGTGTTTTTCATCCCCGATCATAACACGATGGAGGGCATTAGAAGCCTGGACACTGTTGCTGATGAGGCTGTCACCAATCTTTAGCTGAGAGAGCCGAGCGGCTAGAGCATCATCTGAGGAAATGGGAATACCACGCTCAGTAGCTTGAGATTTATTAGACCTCGTACGAGAAGGGTCTACATGTGCCTTCCTCTTCTTTGTGGTGTTCGTAGGGGCATTCCCTTTCTTTGCTTGGGTAGGAGGGGGTGCATTCTTGCCACCACGCTTTTCCAGCAGCTTGGTAATACTTGGTACAGACATGTTCCAAAGATCGTCTGAAATGCCTTCTGGTCTCTCTGTTAAAAAAAACCTCGGTGTTATCATCTCAGATACATTAAAGGTATGAGACTTAACTTGACATAATTTTTTTTATTCAAGAGCACTTACGAAGATCGGCCAATGGGCCACCTCCAAGACCTGTCCGAGATAAATAGTAAGGGGTCATTAAATGCTCGTACTTGGCAAGATAGCCATCTTCGCCTGGACTACGAAGGTCCTCAACACTCTTACAGTTCTCTTGGCTCAGTCTAGGGTCGATTTTGGAAGAGAAAGAAACCTTACCCCATCTTAGGGGAGTTCTTGGAACAGATGTTCCACAAGCCTCGTTAGGGTCAAACTCCTAATAACCTGAGGTAAAGAAGAACCGAGGCTTCTAGTTGTGGTTAGAAGTATGTGTCACTAATAACATCTTCTTCTCAGAATTCCTGGAAATGAAGTGATAGTAGCCAGGATGATTTCTAGCAGATGAGGGTATGTAGTAAGCTAAGAAAACCCTAACTGGAAGATCGGTGTGATGAACTAATTCCAAAGGATGATAGCCCCAACTAAGACCCTCTAGGCGTTGGGGGAAAGATGAGAAGGAGCAAGGTTGATATAAGAGAGGACAACTCGGATAGTGGGGTGAATTGGGAAATGGAAGCTGAGTTTGAACATCTGCTCATAGATGCAGAGCTATCCCTCACAGCCGTCGAAGGCCCTCTCGTCCTTCAGAGGTTTCCTCAGAGTTACAAAAGAGGGAATGACATATAGATATTGGAAGATGATAAGGTCGTATTCAGTGACAGAGCTCTCAAGTCCATCAACTTTGGAGGTGTGAAGTTCACTCCATTCATCATCATCGTTATCATCAACGGTTTGAGCTCGAGCTTCAGAGGGGGCACTAGGAAAAGCCATTATACCAACGGCCTCAATTGGACCATAAAAAGCTACACTTGGATCTAAGACCTCTACATATGAAGACCTACGAGAGGTGCTAGACTCTCGATGAGATGAGTAACGGTTAGAAACCTTTACTTCCTCAGAGACCACACTTCGATTGGGAGAGCAATCCATAGCCTCTTGGAAAGAGTCTATGGACTCAGCAACCTCAGAGATGGACATAGGGTCTGAAGAAGCTAACTCAGACATTGGCACTGAAACCTCAGGAGCCTCAGTAAGCTCAGCAGGCTCAGGGTATATGATCTTCAAAGGTGGATGAAAAATTGGTCTGAGGGGAAAGGCCTCAACCCTACGAGCCTCTTCCTGGGCTAACTATATCTACTTAATCTTTTCAAATGTGTTCTCACGCAGAGACGTGAACTTTTCAATGAGTTTATACAAAGGTCTGAGCATTCGGCAGATGACACTACACTTGGGGTAGAAAGCTCAAAATATAAACAGGTAAACAACTTATACAACCTACACTAAAGATCAAAGCTTGGAAACTGAAATATTTCTAGCAAGAACACCAAGAACTTCTATAGGTTACGTCGCCGAATGAAGATGACTGAAGGGTCACCAAAAAGTTTAAAATGGGGGGTTTTGGTTAAAACAACCTCGTATCGGCCTGGAATATCCCCTAAAACACCTAACCACACCAATCCTAGCCTAATAACCACCAAACACTGGTGTTCTTCCTCGTCGAAAACCAAAAAAAAAAGGAAAAAAATAACCAAAAATTATGGAATGATGTAAACAAAGCTAGAAAATAGAAAGGAAGGAACAAGAAGGTTACCTGAGTAAGGGGGAATGAAAGGGAAAATATGAAAAACCCAAGATTACCCGAGGACCTGAGAAATGATGAAGCTGTTGGCTATGGAGGTGAGATAGAGTTCTTGCAGCTAGAGTGTGAAGGCGGGAGAAAAGAAAATAAGAAAGAGAAATGAGGAAAGAGAAAGGGTTTTAAACCTTACTTAATAATGTGGCTCAACTCCCAAGACACTCATCATTTCCCTTAAAATCCCAAAAGGCAGCGTCAGAGCTGTCATATCTTGGGGAATACGCCAGTCACTTTAAAGAGTGACATGTGTCCAAAGAACCACTGCGAGCCTCAAGACACCAAAAATGTCCCTTCATTAGCTTGACTCTTATACCCCTCAGTCACCCACTCACATAGGAGACTAAGGACTAGGGGTGATTGATATGCCTAAAGTTTAGCCTCGTACTTGGAGTCACTAACCTCGACTGACCTCACAGCCGAGTTGCCAGGAATCACACAACAACCATCATAAAGGTTATCCTCCTCAAGGTCGGCTTCACATTATACAACCTCGGCACATCAGCATCTGAGGTCTGCAGCATCTTATGGGTTCAAGCTACTACCATCATCATACTCTCGGCTGGGGTCGATGCTGGATCCAACCTCATACCTAACCTCGGCTAATCATTCAGACCGAGGTGATGATTATGACTGGTAGGACAAAGAAACTATCACCCAACATCGTACTCGGCTGGGTCGAGGTTCCATCAGATGACATCACAAGTCCGAGCACGCGCAAGCACATGGAAGACTTGGAGCACGTGAGTAAATTAGTTATAACCAAATCATTCTCCTCACGAGAGGGAATATTTGGTCATCATTTCTTACATGTGGCACACCCAAGTGTCCACCTACGATTAGTGTATTCAATGCACACATGCCCATGGCATGCTTGGGGGGTACATTACACCCCCAAGCACTATAAATACATGTCTTCTCCTACCTTGGAGGGGGATCAATAATTGTAACCTTAGAGGGAGCCCTGCAAAAATGCACAGTAGAGGGAGAAAGTGAGTGATTGTATCACAGGCCATTGGTGCCCTCATTCTAGTGTAATTTGCTCACACACTCACAGTGGACGTAGGCCGAATTGGCTGAATCACTTATATACCAGTGTTTCTCCTTTTCCCCTCACCTCCTTTTACTAGATATTTACTCTTGTGCTGTCATTGTTATTGCTAGCTTGAGCTTATCAACACTTCATCTGGTGGTGTTATTTATAGCATCATCAATATTATTGAGATTTAATATTGGCATGTATATTTGGGAGTTGTTGCATAATTGTAGATACCTATCTCTCACTCTATTAAAGTCTTGATAGATCTTTATGATGTTTAAATTTTGGACGATTTTCATTTCGCACTCCTATATTTGTCACATGTTTCGTTTGTTTCTTTCATGCTGAGAATGATATTTATAATTATTTTCGAAAGTTATGTATTTTTATGTTAAGAATTTATCAACCTTAAAATATATGGGTTGTTACAAGATCTCTCTATAGTGAGATTAAATTAGAAAAAGGTTCACTATGAGTATGACATGTGTCTCACTCTCACTCTCCATTAGTCTCTCATATTTTGTCAATTTAAAATCTAATCATCCTTTGTTTTGTTCTTGCATATTCTTACTACAAAAGAGAATCTAAAGACTACTAAGTTATTTTGACCGACTTGCGTACTATTTGAAGAAGACGACACCCCACGATGTTAATTATTGCTGGAGGGTTTCTCCCATAAACTTTGGGTATCCACTGACCGTTACTTCGACTAATAATTTCATGCCAGTTTCAATAGTAATAACGAGTGACTACACAAAGACCAGTGACTACAATATTCTAAGTGGTTGTCAAATTATCAATGCCGATGTAAGAAAGGGTTTACTTCGGAGTGAGAGATTATTAACAAATTTATTTCTAGTGATTTAGAGGATATTATTGATTAGGGGCGGTAAACGCGTAGTGTTCGTGTAAGGACACTAGTTATTTTTATTGGTATACAACCTCAATAAAAAAAACCTGAACTTTTACAACAATTTTCAATAAGTATACCAGTGAGTGAGTTTGGGTGTTGAATCCATAAAGAATGTTCTTAGAATTCAGTCGATTTATTACTTATTACATAAACATATAAAATATTACTTTTGGATTTAAAACATTTTATACTACCATTAAAATTTGGTAAATATTTAAATAAATAAATGGGCAAGAAGTAAACTATAAATTGCGAATTATTTCTCCCACCACGGAAATACTTAGCAAAAATGGTTTCATAAAAAGAAAAAGTATTTTCAAAGGTTGAAACTTATTTGGACAAACAATCAAACACCCAGAGTTTCACTCCCTACATCTCTATGAGAGCTTTAAATTTGAGTTTGGTGTCAATAATATGTTCGAAATTCCACACAAATATTTCAAATATAAAAGATACATGATATCTTCTATTAAGGTTCCAACATGAAATTTCAACCCATAAAACCTCCCAAACTTCATATCATATAAAGAAAACCGAATAACCGATGGCGGGTTCACGAATATTAGACCAATTTAATTAGATAGCATGTATTTGATAGTTACCTATTGTTGATGTAAAAAATTAGATGATATCTAATTATTTAATCCCAGATAAATAAAATGAGACAAAAAACTTTTAAAGTGGTTCAGCCTTATAAGAATGGCCTACGTCCACTGTTTTTGTTATTGCTGACTATTTGGGAATTCTCGATTACAAGTTTTCTCAAGAAATTCCGGTCCCCTTACAATGAGGATAATACAATGTATTTATAGCCCTAAGGCTATAATGTGAAAGGGTAATATATTAAATGCCCCTTAAGCGTATACATCTGTATGATAATAAGCATTTAATGCGCAGTCAAACTGTTGGGTTATCCTGCTATTAATGCTTTGTTCGAGGTGCAGCTCGGACCGCCTAAGATGCACGGACCGCCTAAGTTCCTCGGTACTCAAAAGTTCCTCGGTGCTCAAAAGTTCCTCGGAGAGTTCTTGTAGGTCGTAGCGTCTGAGTTGATTGGGGAAACATAGTTCCTCGTTGCAGTATGGTTCCTCGGAGTCGAGGTGTTGTTCGTAAGTGTTTGTCGTTGCCATGTAGATTGCCACGTGTCTTCATCCAATTGAGCCATGTCAGCAGACTAAATTTGGTATCAACAGAAGCCCCCAATGTTTCATAGTTCGAAATTTGAGGAGTGTGGAACATTCTTTCTCGATTATGGCGGTTTTAAATGGTCATCCTAAAATTTAGGAGTATTTTCTTTTGAATTTATTTCTCCTTCCAATATTCGTAGAATCGGCCTTTTTTGAATTTTTCTAATCGCTTCGATTCCCGCGCCTCTTTTGTCTGTTTAGCCGCCGATAACGTAACCGTCTCTTTTTGTAATCATTACTTTTACCCTTTCCCAAGGCAAAGTATTTAAACGTTTCAAAAAATCCCATCGTCTTCTACTTTTTCTAATTTATCTCTTTGAGTTTTTTATCGTCTCTCTCTCTCTCCTGTGCGTTAATCTCTTCCATCGTTTGCTGTCAACAGACTCATCCCTTTCCTGTAAGATTTTCTTCTTTCTTTTTGATTTCCTTCTTTCATCATGGTTTATCCTGTAGAATCAATTGATAAGTTTCGCTCTGATTTCTCCATTCCCTCATGGGTTATTTTGGAAGAGCTATCTGAGCCTTCAGACTATTTTCGTTTGGCTGAGGGACATTGGTTCCCCAGTCTCTTTGTTGCTGAGTGTGGCTTTTCTTTTCCCCCAAACACTCTATGTCTGGAATTCTGTCAATACTTTGACGTGGTTCCTGTACGAATAGCCACCAACACATGGAGAATAGTTAACGGTGTTTATAGACTAAATCAAATACATGGAACCCGTATAGGAATTCCTGAAATCATGTTTTGTTATAGATGGGCTGTGGGCGATAATACTTTTTATTTAAAAACTAGGTTTCTAAATAGAACTTTAGTAGTCAATCTCCCAGATGCCAATAGGGACTACTTTGAGCATGGGGTTGTTATGAAAAATTGGCAACACCCTCCATTAACTGGAGATCATGTTTACCAGGGTCCCAGATGTCCTCCCTATGGAGATGGGATAGGTTGTTTTTATTTTATTTAATTTTCAAAATTATGCTTCCTTTGTGTTTGATAAAATGTACCACTGATATTTTAATTTTGATTTATTTGCAGTTGACAACAAAAGAAAGTGTCCAAAAGAGGCAGACGTTAATATAAGGCTTTTAAAACTTATCTGGAGTTTGCACCAGACTGTTGCTGACGAGCATATTAGGTCAGCTTCATATCTGCTTCGGTACAAGAGTTACACGTCCTCTTTTACTGCTCGTCCGGTGATAAGAGACGCAGAACCCATACCAGCCTCTACAAGTTCTTCACCTGAATCGCATATACCTTTGAGTGAAAGGATGAAGAAAAGAAGGCCTCCTACCCTTTTTGAGAAACCTGCCTCTGGTGCTGGAGAGGCAAAAAGAAGTAAGCTTGATGTCCCAGGAGAAGGGACAAAGAAAAGTGATGCATCTTCCTCGGCTGCTCCTGTGAAGGTGGTCGAGAATCCCCTAGTGGCCCCGAGCAAGGCTGCTGCTCCAGGCGAGGTGATTGTCATTTCTCCGACTAAGACTACAACGTTAGTCGAGAAAGTTGATGCTCCTCTGAGGAGGCTGAAGAAAAGCTCCTCTGTTAATTTGGCTGAATCCATCTCTCAGCCCCAGATTAGTGGTGTTCCCACTTTTGTTCCTCCGAGCTCTGCTATGAACTCGGTGAAGACTTGGATCATTCCCGAGATCCAAGGTATTGAAGAAAACCTTTCTCGGGACACTGTTACCACATTAGCAGCTCGTCACATTACTTCTGTAAGTCTTATAGTCTTAAATTTTCATTCTTTCCTTTTAGTATCTGTGCACTAACTTGCTTTCATTTTATTTTCACAGTTGGTGAGCTGTTTTAATACAATTTTGAAGAAAGATGAAGCTATTAAAGCTTCAAGCTCCTCGTCTGGTGTAAAGGAAGCTTTGGTAGGCATGGTGCAGTCTTTGAAAGATTCTCGTCAGAAATATGATGATGATAAGGCAGTCTGGGAGAAAAAGCTTACTTCGACTGAGCAGGAGAAGACTCAGGTTATTGAGGTCTCCAAGGGGGTGGAGAAAAAAATGAATGATTTGGAGAAGAAGAATAAAGAGCTCGAAGGGAAGCTAAAAAATGCTGAGGAGTTTGAAGATAAACTCAAGGCTGCTGAGGAGGAGTTAGGTCGACTTCGGGAAGTAAGTTGTCAGAAGGAGGAAGTTGAAAATAAACTGAAGGCTGCTGATAATCTTCTTTCCGAGAAGCTTTCCTCGGAGAAGACAAAGAGGAAATTGGCTATGAAGAAATCTTTCAACGCTGGATGGGATAAAGGGTGGAACAAAGGTTTGGCTGCCATGATGTCACAAGTGGAATATGGCAGCCTCAAATACTTTAGAGATGGGTGGGTCGCTGCTCTGCAGGAGATGAAGGTTGATGAAACTTCTGAGTTATTTCAGCGACACATCCCTGGCCCCCCTCCAACTCCTGAAGACGAAGAAGAGGACGAAGCTGCCTCTGAGGAGTCTTCTATGGTAATGGGAGATCAAGTTTCTCATCCCCCAGCCATCCAGCCCACTAACGAGGAACTTCAGCAACTCGTTACTTCTTCCGAGCAACCCTCTGCTCCATCCGAGCAACCTACCTCCTCGTCCCAGCCTCCCGAAAAAGTTTTGGGAGACGAGGAAAAGGTGTAGAGTTGTTCGGATTTCTCTCTATATTTTATTTTTCTTTGTCAAATGTAACTTCTGAACATGTAACTCTGAACCTTGTACTTCTGAATTTTGTGATGCCATAAAATTCAAACTTTTGCTTATGCATACTGTTGATTCTCTTTTTCATGCTCTGTTTGTACTCTTATTGATTATTGCTTTTTCTTCCTCTACCAGTTTCTGGCCAGGATGGAATTATTATCTGCTCATGATACAAAGCTGTTACGGCAATGCAATGAATATTTTAAAGCCAGTCATACAGACATGAGTGCAGCTCAAATCACTGACATCCTCGGTCATGGTGCTTCAGAGCAAGCAATTGAATCATATCAGTATTTGAAGTGCCTACTCGACCGTGCAGTGGCTGACAACGTAGCATACTATGATATGATTGAGGATCTCCAAGGCACTCTTGAAGAACTTCGGCAATAATATAAAGAATCCACTGCCCTTTTGCATGAGGGGTACGAGAAGAAGTATCAGTAAATCTGTGCCGATAAGGGATATGATAAACGGGTTGCTGCTTACGATGTGCGGGAGAGAACCTTGAAGGCTGAGGTCGAAGAGCACAGACAGATAGCTGAGTTATTAGAATAAGAAAATAATAACCTGCAAAGAGAGGCGTCTCAGTTAAAGTCTGCAGCTTCCACCTCAAATGCTTTGATCCCAGTGACTGACGAGGGATTCTCGTTCTTGGAAGTCGAAAACGCCAACCTGAGGGATGAGTTAGAAACCTTGAAGAGGTATGGCCCTTCTACATCTACTCGAGGATGAGCAAGAGATCCTCGGGGACAAGCAAGAGCTGCTTGAATTCCTATCGAGGAACAGAGGACTCAATCTGGTCTAGAGAACCAGGCCTTCCAACTGATGGCAAAGAACCAGGCATTGGCTGAGATGTCTAAGAAGATCAGGGATCTGGAAGAGAAGCTTTCTGTGAAGAAGTCTGTCTTGGAGAATAAAGAACTCTTTATCAAAAATCTCCACGAGCAGCTGGAAAGATTGACATATCAATTCCACAAGCAGCCCAGAGAATTCTGGATGGCTGGCTACAACGAGGCTCTCTACCATTTGGATGATCGTATCCAAAATGCAAACAATGAAGGTTACAAACAGGGATGGTTGAACGCCTTAGGTGTGCTGCAACTGGAACAGGGTCATTACATGTGGGATTACCATAATCCTGGGTTGCTCGACCTACCAGTGCCACCATTCAAGCTTGATATGAGTTAAATCCCTGCTCGGGCCATCCCTCGGTGTCTGATTTCCAAATACCTCGGAGATTACAATCTTCATTCCAATGTCGAGATATCTCATCCCGAGCACCTACTAGATCGACCATCTGTGATGAATATCAGGATGCTTGAAGATCTTAACTTCATAAATTCCCCTCATGCTTTAAATGATCCACCTGCTGGCGAGGAACCTGTATCAAAAGCAGAGGGGAAGAAACCAATAGAATAGGAATCTTAATGTAATAAATTTGTATTTCATTCTTGATGTATTTTGTTCTACATTTAATGAAATAAATTTATTTACAAATCTTGATTGCCATTGTCTTGTAATTATAAAACACTTTTCATATGTGCATGTATATCTGTTAAAAAGATAACAACATCCTGTTATTTGTCGATCAGCTGGAGTAAGACTTATTGTCGACTATCTTGAATTTGTGGTATTTAATGACTAACCAAAATTGATGATATTTTGTTTCTCGACCAACTTGGTAGTAATTTAAAAAGTCACGAGTATCAAAATTTTGCTCGATCACTTTCTCGTACTCATAAAATGTTTTCGACCAACCAAGGTCGGTAAATTTTTCTTCTCGACCAACTACAGTTAGTGGGTTTTCTTACCAACCAATCTTTGGCACTTTTTGGAGTAGTTTTACTTCCCGACCAACCGTAGTTGGCGTTTTTTGAGAATATATTTACTTCCTAACCAACCAAGTTGGCATTTTTAGGAATAGTTTTACTTCCCGACCAACCTTAGTTGGCATTTTTGAGAATATATTTACTTCCTAACCAACCAAGTTGGCATTTTTAGGAATAGTTTTACTTCCCGACCAACCTTAGTTGGCATTTTCGAGAATATATTTACTTCCTAACCAACCAAGTTGGCATTTTTAGGAATAGTTTTACTTCCCGACCAACCTTAGTTGGCATTTTCGAGAATATATTTACTTCCTAACCAACCAAGTTGGCATTTTTAGGAATAGTTTTACTTCCCGACCAACCTTAGTTGGCGTTTTCGAGAATATATTTACTTCCTAACAAACCAAGTTGGAATTTTTAGGAATATATTTGAGTAGTCCGAGATCTGCTGAGTAGTGTGTAGCACTAGTATTTCACAAAAAAATTCCAATAAAAGGAAAGAAACTGGGCAGAACATTGCCACTTTATTCATACTGATGAAAATGCATTACATGAGAGTTTACATTACTGATAATATTTACGCAGGTGCTCTGCATTCCATGCATTCTTAAACTCCTCCCCCTCTAAAGTTTCTATTTTGTATGTCCCTGGTCGAACAACTTCCTTAACTCGGTAGGGTCCATGCCAATTTGCTTCCAGTTTGTTGTGCTTTTGAATCACCTTCTTTAGCACATAGTCTCCTTCCTTCAAGTTGCACTTCTTCACTCTCTTGTTGTAGAACAAAGATGTTCGTTGCTGGTAAGCAGCATTTCTAATGGCTGCTTCTTCCCTAACCTCCTCGAGTATGTCTAAGTCTAACCTTCTCATTAAATCGCTGACAGGGGAATTGAAATTCAGTATTCTGTGTGTTGGGAGACCCAATTCGGCGGGTATAACAGCTTCACTTCCAAATGCTAGCATATATGGAGATTCCCCTGTTGCAGCTCGGGGAGTAGTTCGGTAAGCCCATAACACTGATTGTAGCTCGTTGATCCAGTTTGCTTTTGCATTGTTCAGTCTTTTTTTTAAACCATTCAGCAGCGTTCTGTTTGTCATTTCAGTTTGTCCATTGCTCTGAGGATGGCCTGGTGCCGAGTGGATCTTCAAGATATTTTACTGACGACAATAGGCAGCGAACTCCTCATTATCAAATTGAGTTCCATGGTCTGTGATGAAGGCATGAGGAAGACCATATCGACAAATGATGTTCTTCCAAATAAATTGGTACACCTTGTCATATGTCATATAAATGAGAGGCTCAGCCTCAACCCATTTAGTAAAATAATCCACATCGACCACGAGATACTTAAACCTTCCCCTGGTCATCGGCAGTGGCCCAACCAAATCTATTCCCCATATGGCAAATGGCCAAGGGGAAGTAATGGGTGTCAATAACGCTTGGGGAGTTCTTCGGATGGAGGATAAGCGCTGACACTTGTCACATTTCTTAGCATAGTCTATGCAATTAGCCCTCATCGTCGGCCAGTAGTATCCTTGAGTCATCATTCTTCACAAAAGAGTCCGACCTGCTACATGGGCTCCACAGGACCCTTCATGGACCTCTTCAATCAAATCTTTCACCTCAGTGGGATGCACACATCTTTGCAAACCTGCTATAATTCCTCGTCTGTATAAAATACCATTGGTCAGTATATAACGAGCAGCCTTAAACTTCAGTTTCTTGGCTGCAAGTTTTTCAGTTGGTAATTCCCCTTTCTCAATATATGCCCTGATGGGATCCATCCATGATGACCCTAAATCAAGGGTATTAAATTTTATCGTCAGATCTTCATCTATACTCCGACCAGCTAAAACTTCAATTGGGATTATCCTTCGTAGCTCGGTACGAGTAGCTGATGCTAATCGAGCTAAGGCGTCTGCTCTTGCATTCTCCATTCTTGGTATTCTAACCAGCTGAACAACAGCAAATTCCGACACCAATTCCTTCGCCTTTGCATGATATCTAATCATTAATTCTCCTTTGGCTGCATATACTCCCATCATTTGATTTATGACCAATTGCGAGTCACTGAAAATAATAACTTGTTCTGCCCCCATGGTTTTCGCCAAACTAAGACCTGCAATCATGGCTTCATATTCAGCCTCATTATTGGAAGCTTTGAATTGGAAGCGTAGGGCGTATTCCATGTCGACCTCGTCCGGACTGTTCAAAACTATCCTTGCGCCACATCCTGTAGTGTAGGATGAACCATCCACATACAGACTCCATATAGGAAACTCGTCTTCAAATTGCTAATCAGACAGAGCTCCTCGGTGAAAAATTTGTTGCTTCCTTTCACCATCACCTGATATTTCTTGCTGTTCGTCGATCATCTTTTCTTGCCCTTTTACCAACCTAAGCTGGTATGGGCTTGAATTTGACGATCCTGTAACATCTACTTGCCCTTTTACCAAGCTAAGTTGATCTTGGCTTGCATTTGATGATCCTGTAACATCCACAGGTTGATCAGCGAGCAACTTTTACTCCTCGGGGGTATCAGGATAGGTGAACTCTGCTATAAAATCTGCTACCGCTTGCCCTTTTAGCGATGATCTGGGTTCATAAACTATATCATATTCATCGAGTTCTATTGCCCAGCACATCAATCTTCCTGACTTTTCTGGTTTATGAAGGGCTTGCCTCAATGGCATATCAGTATATACTACTATGGTATGAGCCTGGAAGTATGGCTTCATTCTTCTACTTGCCTCGATCAATGCTAGTGCCAATTTTTCCAGCCTTGGATATCTGATCTCTGCTCCTCGGAAGGCCTTACTTGTGTAGTAGATTGGTTTTTGTACTCCATTCTCCATTCTTATCAATGCCGAACTAACTGCATTCTCGGACACTGCCAGATACAAGTATAATTTTTCTCCCATCACTGGCCTGGATAACAGTGGAGGTGCTCCCAAATATCTATTCAAGTCTTGGAAAGCCTTCTCACATTCATCATTCGACTCAAAAGTTTTTCGGAGCGTTTTGAAGAATGGGAGACATCGATCAGTTGCTCGCGATACAAATCTGTTGAGTGCTGCTACTCGTCTTGTAAGTCTTTGCAGTTCTTTCTTCGTCGTTGGGGATCGCAGCCCTAACAGAGCTTTGATCTTTTCAGGGTTAGCTTTAATGCCTCGCTGATTGACAATGCACCCGATAAACATGCCTTCTCGTACTCCAAATATGCACTTCGTCGGGTTCAACTTCATTTGATATTTATCTAGTTGATCAAAGGTTTGGCTTAAGTCAACTAGATGATCAGCAGCTTTCTTGCTCTTTGTCAGCATATCGTCAACATAGACTTCCATATTGCAACTGATTTGTTCTGCAAACACTTTGTTCATCAGCCGCTGATATGTTGCACTTGTATTTTTTAAACCAAAAGGCATAACATTATAACAATAAGTTCCCCTACGGGTAATGAAAGAAGTACTCTCCCTGTCTTCAGGTTTCATTTTAATATAATTGTAACCAGAATAAGCATCCATGAAGCTCAGCAGCTCGTGTCTCGAGGTAGCATCCACTAGTTGATCAATTCGGGGCAGCGAAAAATGATCCTTTGGACATGCTTTATTGAGGTCGGTGAAGTCTACACACATCCTCCATTTGTTTTTCTTCTTCTTCACCATCACCACATTTGCTAACCAGTCTGGATATTTAACATCTTCAATAAATCAAGCTTTCTGGAGCTTCTCGACTTCCTTCTGTATATCTTGATTCTTCTCGGGACCGAATACTCTTCTTCTCTGCTTCACGGGCTTGA
Organism: Sambucus nigra; assembly: GCA_949130495.1. NCBI lineage: Eukaryota > Viridiplantae > Streptophyta > Magnoliopsida > Dipsacales > Adoxaceae > Sambucus > Sambucus nigra. The sequence goes on from OX422210.1 coordinate 591,372,342, forward strand.
TATCCTTATTCACATTGAGTTCGTGACATAAGAAATTTGGGTCTATCCCAGGCATATCCTCATGACTCCACGCAAAAGTTTGCTTTCTGCTTCTTAGGAAAATTATCAATTCCTGTTTTAGTGAGGCTTCCAACGACGAACCTACTTGAGTAGTTCGTTCAGGGTGCTCGTCGTCCAGGATGATATTTTCAGTAGCTTCCACCACTTGACCCTTTACGATTTGCGACTCATCTCTAGGATCCAATGTTTCAATCTCTGCACTAGGGGTGGACAAAAAAAAGACCGACCCGAATGGACCGTTTGGACCGAACCGGACCGAACCGAAAATTAAGGCTATTTTGAAACCGGTCCGAAAATCGGTTCACAAAAACTAAAAACCGATTAAACCGGTCCGGTCCGCGGTCCACTATATTAAAAGACCGATTTGGACCGGACCGGACCGAATCCCATATATATATAATAAAAATAATGTTATTGTGTTTCTTATGTATAGTTTTTAAATTAATGTATATAACTTATGAATTTAATTTGGAACATTTTATATATGTATAGACATTTTTTTTATTTGGGTTAACAAAACCCATGTAAATATCACTTGGAGTTTCGAGTATTATTTTTTTGTTATATATTTGTGAGAAAAATAGATAAAAACATTCATAAAATGTACATATATTTAAAATAGGGTCAGGACCGAATTTTACCCCGGACCGGACCGAAAAAAGCCTGGACCGAATTAGTAGGTTAACCGAATTAATCGGTCCGGTCTCGGTCCAAAAAAATTGAGGACCGAATATTCGGTCCGGTACCGGACCGGACCGTGCCCACCCCTACTCTGCACCCTCATCCACTTGATAGGTAGTAGTCTTTTTCCTTGATTCTTCCATTTCCTCTTGCTCGACGGATGAATAATAGCATTCCCGAGCTACTTTCTGATCACCTTTCACAACTCCTACTCCAAAATTTGTTGGAAATTTTAGGCATTGATGTACTGTAGATGGTACAGCCTCGAACTTTTTCAATCCTACTCTTCCCATGATGATATTGTATGATGATTGAACATTCTTATCCATCACGAAGAAGCGTATTCTTTCTGTTCGACAAGCAGGCCATGTACCAATGAATATGTCCAATTTGATCATCCCAAGTGGAAATACTTTCTCCCCAGCAAAATCGAGGAGGGGTCTATGATAAGGCTCCAGTTGAGATAGCTTTAAATTTAAACTGTCGAAGCACGAGTAGAACATGATGTCTGTCGAGCTACCATTGTCTACCAGTACTCTTAAAATCATTACCTCCTTCATCCTCATTTTGATCACCAATGGGTCATCATGAGGATATAGAACACCTGCGAGGTCGTTCTTTGAGAAACCAATGACCAATTTCTCTTTGTTCACCTTTCTCGGGAGATCCTCCTCAGCTAGATTTATTCGTTGAATGTATGAGCAAGCTTGAGCCTCACAAAGGTATGCTTTTCTCTCGGCAGTAAGGTCTCCTCCTCCTCCTACATCTCCACCTGTAATAACATTACAGTCAAATGACCCAAAGCGTATTAAAAATACCTCACATTCTGGCTGCCTTGGTCTTTTGGGAAGATCGGGGTCATCTTCTGGATCAACTTCATGGTCTCTCTTCTTGTTCTCCTCTGCTCGACGAGGGGATCTAGACCTCTCTCTTGCTCGGTCGTTGTTTCTTCTATCATTCCTCCGATCAACATACTTTGCCAGTTTTCCTCGTCTGATGAGTGTTTCAATCTCATTCTGAAGAGCTATGCAATTTTTGGTCATATGGCCATAATCTTTGTGAAACTCGCAATATTTTGCTTTATTTTTCCTGTCTGGGTCTGCCTTCATTTTCTCTGGCCAATTTAATTCCTCGTTGTTCTTGATTTCTTCTAGAACATGGTTGATGTCTTTCTTCAAAGGAGTATAATTATCAAATTTCTTCAATACTTCCCATGACGACCTTGTTCTTGAGTGTTTGTCACTACCATTATTCTTATTCCCTTTCTTCTTAGCTTTATCACCTTCCACCTTGGTTTCTTTGGCATCCATATTCTTCTTCGCAGCCATAGCCTCCTCGGCATTCATAATCTTGGCTGCCTTTCCCATCAGATCTGATATGGTTCTAGGTGGATCTTTGGCCAAAGTGTAGTACAACTTGTTGGGCAGTAATCCACTCATCAAGGCGGTAATAGCTGTCTTTTCCTCATAATCAATGACTTCGAGTTTCTCGTTATTAAAACGAGTGATATAATCTCTGGTACTTTCACCAGCTTTTTGTCTAACACTTAACAAATGCGCTACTCGTTTAACTGGATTTACCCCAAAATAGAAATTCCTAATGAATAACTCGGCCAGTTGAAAAAAGGTTGAGATCTTACCCCGAGGAAGGTTATTATACCATATTTGAGTAGATTCGGTAAGAGTTCCCGAGAATGCTCTGCATCTCATCTCATCTGGAACAGCGTAGATGTCGGCTGCAGTTTGGTATTGTTCTATATGAAGGACAGGATCGGTCTTTCCATCATATTTGGGGGCCACAACAGGTGCTTTGAATTTGGATGGTGTTGGAAAATCTATAATGGCCTGGACAAAAGGTGTTCCTTGAATAAAAGTTCGTTGTAGAGGGTTCTTGGCCTTAGCCATTTCCCCTAATCTATCCTCCAGCCTCTGAATAGAGCCTTTCCACGCATCGTTTCTTTCCTCGGGCCTGTTGGTTCGAGCAACTGATCGCGTTGACGTGGCTTCCTGGGATCTATCTTGACGAGCAGCTGGTCGTGACTGGGCAGATCCTTCCCTTAGGTATGATGGTCGTCGAAAACTCCTCGATGCGGCTCTAGGAGGACTTTTGCTCCTAGGACCTAATCGATCAAAAGGAGATACTCTGCTTAATCTTTCTAGCGCACTAGTCCTTTCTGGAGAGAGAGTGATACGTTGTTCAGTATCTGTGGCTCGTATTGACGGAGTTCGTCCAGGTTGATAAGAAAAATCTTCAGACTCCTCAGTACGATATGAATCGGTACGCCTAGTACGCGAAGAAGGTAAACGGGTATTTCTTTGAATACTTTGCAATTCTGAGTGGGTTGGTGCACCGCCATGGAGGGTTCGTATGAGTTGTCGCATCGTTTCTTGCATGACTGTTTGGCCCTAGGCCAGATTTGTCATTATTCCAGCCAGATCTCGAATATTTGGCGGAGCAGATGGATTTGGAGGGCTTCCAGTGTTTCGATTGCTGGGTTCTGGAATATCAGCCATTGGTGATGAATTGTTTTTGATGAAAAACGATATTACCAGTCGTTTCCCACAGACGGCGCCAATTTGTTGATGTAAAAAATTAGATGATATTTAATTATTTAATCACAGATAAATAAAATGAGACAAAGAACTTTTAAAGTGGTTCAGCCTTATAAGAATGGCCTACGTCCACTGTTTTTGTTATTGCTGACTGTTTAGGAATTCTCGATTACAAGTTTTCTCAAGAAATTCCGGTCCCCTTACAATGAGGATAATACAATGTATTTATAGCCTTAAGGCTGTAATGTGAAAGGGTAATATATTAAATGCCCCTTAAGCGTATACATCTGTATGATAATAATCATTTAATGCGCAGTCAAACTGTTGGGTTATCCTGCTATTAATGCTTTGTTCGAGGTGCAGCTCGGACCGCCTAAGCTGCTCGGTGCTCAAAAGTTCCTCGGTGCTCAAAAGTTCCTCGGAGAGTTCTTGTAGGTCGGAGCGTCTGAGTTGATCGGGGAAACAGAGTTCCTCGTTGCAGTATGGTTCCTCGGAGTCGAGGTGTTGTTCGTAAGTGTTTGTCGTTGCCATGTAGTTTGCCACGTGTCTTCATCCAATTGAGCCATGTCAACAGACTAAATTTGGTATCAACACCTATAATAATGGAGTGAAAGAAATGGAGAGAGAAATGAAAACAACTTAGTAACATGTAATGATAAGAAGTTTAGGTTACAAAGAAAGGAAATTAAGCTAAGAAAGCATTAATAATGTTTGAATAGATTGAGAAAGAGATATTATCGATTTAAAAATCCAAATTGTAGGAGAGAGAGAGAGAGACACACACACACACACACACACTCACATAAAGGAGATCCCAACTAGCCTTGATGCCAAAAATAAACCTAAAATTAGGTTCCATTACAAAAAGAACCAAACCCCCATATATATCCATCCAAAAGACTTTTTAAATCCCAAAATTTCCTCCCCAGAAAGACCTGATCAATCGGGTATAGTCGATCGATCTGGTAGGGGGTCTGACACTTCCAAAATGTTGCTTCCTCAAGTGTATTTTCGTGCATTAGTGAGAGAATGCCCATAAATTCTTCATACGAATTCAGAATGATGCACGATTTGATGCCACACAAATATAATTCAATTATATAAATTTTGTTCTTTTGAAGCTCTCAAAATTATATAGTATGAAATTACCAAATTACCCTTGGATTTGAGGCATATGCCTAATTGTCGCACGATTGATGGCCACACGATGTCAATTTGATGATATACATTTGGGTGATTTGATACCATCCCAAATATTCCGTTTAAAATGACTAAATTTCCTTTAAAGTTTCATATTCTGATGAAACTTTTCCAAAACGCATCAAACTTCACACTTCTCTTGTCCAATACCTATAAAATCTCAAACAAATCTCGCAAAAAATATAAACATAAAGAATAAAGGTTATCCAATATAAGATATTAAATATAGAAATTAACAGATACAAAAATACTAGAATGCACAAGAAAAAGGGTAATAAATATAACATTCGTGGCTAATCACACCCCCTGACTTACACATTATTAGTCAATAGCAATAAAGAGGAATGAATATGAGAAATAGAGAATAACTAATCATAAAGGATATATATACAAATAATAAAAAACCATTTTCATGTGGGATATGATTATATTTATCATATGCAATAAACATTAAACCCCTAGGTTACCCTAGTGAATGTGTGTTTTCTCAAGAGGATTTTCAGGGATGAAACCCACAAATATCAGGTTTCCTTAAAATAATTACCCATGCTCCAAGTATGAACTCAACATCGTCAAAATATTTAAACAAAACATTAGCATGCGAGAGTTTTTAAACTAGAAAAATTACCATATAAAGTTCATGTATTTAAATCATGAAAGTGTGTTTTAGACAAAATTACAAGTCTCAATTCGTTTAAAAATATTATAATCCAGAAAAAAATTCAAACGCACATCAACTCAAGTCTCATCGGGGATAACAATCCATAAATAAAAAGCTATGAAATGGTATACACTCGAGGCATGCATGCATAAAGAGTAATTTTAATTAAATCTAAAGGCGCACAAATGCAATGATAACAAACTCTAATTGTAGATGGAAAAAATAGTCCCATTAAATATATCGTTCATTATAGGTGAAATAAACCTTAGTGACTCGTTACAATCACATTGACTTTCAAATCTAATTTACCAAAAGATCACATGGGGCTTTTTAGAGTTGTAATGTAGGCTACACGAGGTTTATGAAACGAAGAAGATTTAGGATCCAAAGTGTCTGGGGGTAAACTTGAAATAATGGTGAAGTGTGGAATAAATCAACACTAGAACAAAAGTTTCTCAATTAAAGCTTAAGCAACAAACACAAAATGGAGTACGAATTTTTATTTCTTCCAAGAACTTTGGTATTCACATTTTTTTCCTTAACTTTTGTTTCCTTTTTTCCCCTTTCTTTATTTTTTTCTTTTCGTAACAATACAAAGAAAAAAACAAGACAATTCACATGCTCAAATTTTACCACACAACAAAGCATTAAATTTTTCCAAGTATTTTTCCAAACAAAGGTAAGGAATATGTATGTAGGATTTAAAATTCAATATGGAGTTGGTTATGGGATTTAGGTGATGAAACGAAAGGCTATATTTTTGGTTCAAAGGGGTTGAATAGGGAAAGTATTTAATGGGTGAGGTCATGATCAATATGGGTTAAATATCAAAAGGGATTATGATAAATTCTAAGGGTTCATCTGATTCCTCGGTCGCCACAATATCCACAAACACCCTATAATTATAATTTCACAATATTATCCTATACTGAATGATCAAAACAATAAACCGAGATTGGGAATTACATGAATACGTTTATCAAATGAGATAAGAGTATGTTTGTGCACACTCAAAAAACAAGAATAAAAACTCACAAAGTATATAGTTTTCACTATATTGCATGCTTATCGAATTATATTTTCTTTAAAGCAAACATATACAAGTATTTGTGCAATGTGCATGAATATTCAAAATTTATTTAAGCATGGAAATTTTCATAATTAGGATAGTATGACAACTCAAGGATAATAATCAAGAAAAATCTCTTAACATGCATCATCGTTCGCATAACGGAGTGGAATAGTGTGACACCCTGCCTAATTAAATACCGGGTGATCAGTCCTTTATTAAATTAACTCAAAGTGTCTGGTTGGTTTATTCTTAGCATCACTCTCGAAAAATAAATTTCTTTATTAATCACCTAATAAAAAAATAAGCTAAGTGTCAAAATATTTTATCTTTTAAATTAAGTCCGATTGTTATTATTAATTACGAAACCATTTTCACGAATACAATTGATAGTATTAAAACAAAACCATCCAAATGAAAGAACATGCTAGATGAATCAATCCAAATAAAATATCCCAAATCACAGGACAAAGTGATAAACACAAGTAATACCAGCTACAACAGAATACTGAAATAAACCAAAAGTACAAATCTCTGTGAGCTAGATAAAACTGGAAATGGGCGACACATGCCCCACCTAAGGAGAACTAAATGAAAGAATGAGAAGACAAGGATGAAGTTGTCTCTGCCAAGACCTGCAAATCCCACACTAGCTGTAGCACGTCAATAGTCCAAAGATCCAAGCCTGACACCCCTGTGGCTGGGCACCTGTAATACATACATATATATATATATATATATACAAGAGAGAGAAAAGGTAACAGGAAACGGGCCAGAGCCCTAGTGTAAAACAGCTTTAAAATAGTTTAGCAAGTATTTAAAATCCTTACCAGTTGATATTACATACATGTTAGTACTCGACACTCTCTTGAGAGTTATCACCTCTCATCTAGAGTGCACACCTATCGTACTAATAAAATGACTCATAAGTCTAACCCAAATCTCCTCCCATAGATTCTGATTCGCGAGACCGTTGTCTAGGATCTACTAAAATAATATCTTATTAAGGATTATTTAATTCAAATATGTACATCTCAATACTTCTATGAAATCTCAAGCAGTTACTATAATTAGGAGCGTTTATTCAATATTTATCTACTTACACGCACAGTAGAAGAATTCCCTATATACGTATATACTAATCACTCATATAATATATATATATATATATATATATATATATATATATATATATATATATATATATATATATGCTATCGGCACCCCACATAAGATCTATGATGCTAGCATACACAGCTATCAAGTCCCCGTATCTCTCGTACTAAGGGAAATGCTAGTTCGAAATCGCTCTCGAACTGTATTAACACAACACACACAAAATGGAGGCGAAGCATAGTTCCAAGTCACTAAGAGGTCAGCACATACCCCTCACGTCTCTTAGGACCGTCTGACTATCGTTCTCAGATAGCCTGTACCAAGGAATTCTATGTTCTAGGGTACAAGTCAATATCCCCCCTAAAGGTCCCATCGAGATAAGACTGTCCCGGCGCGGCAACCTCCGTGATAGCAAGTAGCGCGGGTATGATTATACATAAATATAATAAAAATATATACACATTCACTCGGTCATATATCTAAATATTCTCATTTTCCAATTAGGTTCTCCGGCGACCCATAATAATATTTTTAACCGTACGTAGTACAATTTACCCAATCTTTACGCATAAAGAGCTCATCTCTTTTTATTCTCAATTATAATTATTTCATAATTACTTCTCGTCCCTCGAAGTATTCTCTCTTCCTGAAGGTAAAATCAGTAGGTACTCCCTCTCTAATATACTGGTGTAAGTCATTCACGAATCTCTCAATTCCTTAGTTAACATACGCATGATTTTCAATATGTGTGAAACCCCCCTTGACCCACGGTTACATCCCATCTAAAATTACATTCAATGAAATCTACTTAGACCCTACTGGTCCTCTTCATGACCCATTATACTCTTTAAATGATATTCAAGGGTTCCTACACATTTTATTCGAATTAAACAAAAAGAGGAAAAACATACAGTTTCCAGGAGGGGTCGATCGATCGATCAATCAGTCGATGGATCGATATTCTTGAGTCGATCGATCGATCAAGCACTGTTAGCTTAGTTTTTCTGCAGTTTTAACCTATGGGTTTCCTTAACATAAATCCTCAAAATCTCCATTTATTTGTCCTGAACTCCCAAATAATAAATCCAACAGTTGTATCATACTACATACATGATTTCTAATATAAAACATATATGAATTCATCAAAGTCCATCAATTAAAGGATTAATTCAAATTATTACATCAAGGACCCTATTTTTATCCTCATGATCAATATATTCCTAATTCTTCCAGATTTTAATCTCTACTAGATATCAATTTCATGGTTAATGATCGACATGTAACAATAGGGTTGCCTTAACAAGATTTCTATTCAGAATTTTAATATAAATCTCCCAAATATCATTTATCTATTATGAGAACATAATTTATTATCTCCTACACTAGTATGGATGTGTTATCAACTAAAGAACAACAAGTTAGATACTTGCCTCAGATGTGAAGATCTGATTCTCAGGTGTTGACGGGTATGGTTGCGTTCCTCGTTTCCCGATCTACGCGTTGGTGGTGAAACATGGCAAAGGTGGTGTAGGTAGGGTGGCTCTCTCCTTTGGAGTCTTCTCTCTTCTCCCTTCCTTAGCCTCTCTGTAACTCTACCAATTCTAATCCTCGAAGACTCTAATTCCCATTAGATATACCCCTTTAATTTTTGTCCATAATTAAGACTTAAAATGAGTAATTACCAAAATGCCCTCTCGGGTTATCAGTTAGGCCTAAAAACATTCTGGGACCCACACTAAACCCCCCCGGTCCACTTTTCTGACTATCTCGACCCCTCCGTACACATTGGGGCACTCAAAATGACCATACGGGTGACTTATAATTAATTCACTTTTATTCCATTAATCTAGTCCCGACACGACACATGCGCGTCCCGACTTAGTTTCTACAATTATCATATTATTCACCCGCGATAATTTCTCATATATTACTTTACTCATCTAGTAATATTCAACATTATTCTTACCAAGAATTACTAACTCTCATCATGCTAGTAAATATTTATTTTAAAATCCGGATTAAAATTTAATTAATTTATCCCAATTTAATTTAATTTAATTAATCCCATAATTAAATGCCATAAAAATAGGGGGTATTACATACTTCTCCCCTAATAACAGAATTTCATCCCAAAATTCAAAAAATAGGGACTACCTAGTAAAATAATTTTGGATACCTTATCAGTACGCAAACTATCTTCATAGTAAGGCGCTCAATCACTATAGCCCCCGCCTCACAACAAGCTTGTTCAGCTTTCTCATTAACGGCACTTCACATTGTGCTCCTATCTGACAACATTCGCATAAGACAAGCCTATAACTCATTGACTCCCATTATTTCAATACCATTGGGAGGCCGCACCTCACTACGTGTCAACTACTTGTATTCATCTAAACACAAAACTCCCATTCTGAGAGAAACCATACGAATATCTGACCACTCTTGTCAGTTCTTCGAATCTCAATTTTTGGTGACATAACTCTTATGACAGTCAAAAGTCACCTAAAATAGTCTTGGTATTTCCACCATAGTCATCAGACTCTAACTCGACCATTCCAAAATTTTGATTATCCGCCCACCTCTTAACATCTAGAGTGAGAAAAGTTAAGGTTTTTCTACACCAAAACCTCAATAAGCACCTTGTTTATAATAAATAGGTACGAGTGCTTCCACAGAGCCCTACCAATTGGTAATATCCTCCCCCAATTATCGTACTATACTTCACTTGCTAGCTATATCCATTGTGGGAATGAAATTATCACAATGAATCCAAAATTACTTTCACACGACTCCACTAATTGTTAATCACCATTCGCCTACTCCCCGGGCTATGGGTGATACAACCTGCTCAAAATGAAGCGTTATCTGCACTGCTTCCTGAAATTCCATATTGAAGGTGGGATTCAAAAATTTCATCCTAAGGAGAAGGATCATGTACCGTCGCGATTCTTCTTTTCAAAGGAGGACTGGGGCACACTAGGTAATATTGTAAATTACCACAAAAGAATATCAATCACTTCCTTCTTGGGCAACTTGTTCCACACGTTCGAAGGAACCCTTGATAATACCTTGAGGTTAACAAACCATCAAAGAAATTTTACCGACTTGAGTGCCCTCTTCCATTACCGAATTTGTCGACTTGATACAATGTTTTCTAGATGAACCTCTTGCTCTAACCGAATTCTATCTATGAGGGGTGCATGCGGAGACTACTCACTATTTACATCTCAACGTCGACTTCCACTTGTAATGTATCACATTAAGTGACACTTAATTTTTCCCTTCTTTCCTCTGCGTATAACGAAAGTTCCGACCCGTGCACTTTTTCTCCATGAGGTGCACTTCTGGACCTTTTATACCTTACTAACATCATCTTTCAACCTACGCGCAAGTCAATCTCAATATTTGACTAGGTAAAACTTCGCTCAGAGTGTTTTTCATAATAATTAAATTTTATCCTTCTCCAGGAATACCCTTTTTTAAATGGCTTCCCACAACCTTCCAACCCAATTCGGGTGTGCTACTCTGATCGCACACGTATATATGGATTATCGTCCTTCACACGACACTTAATCCACTTTACCACTTCCACTTCGTAATGTTATTCTCACAAACATATATTCCACACGTCTATTCCCATATCTCTTCAACTAGAACGATTCTAACATCTGCTAACCAGGGTGTCCACATATCCTATGAGCCGTTCATATTGGCGTAAGCATCACATAAGATTCCCACATAACACCCAATTCTTTATTGCACTTGTATTCACAATGTGGCTATAACACTTGGGCATCCTCAATCACCCCCGAATTTGAAATTTTTAAATCCTCCTTAACATCGCTCCCCCCTTCAACTCGTGGTGATAAAGCAAAACTTTCAATCCATCCTCACCGCACAACCGGCTCCACTGGCCTTATATTGGAATTTAAATTTTAATTTACAGTAATAACTACATAATTCTATAACGACCGAGGTATCGAACTTATGGACGAATGGATAAGCATCTCCCTGCTTCCAACCTTATGCTAAGTTTCATGCGTGGGATGTCTCGCAAAGCGAAATCCAAATAAGGAACCCTCCCGATACACTACTACCTAGCATTATAGATCATTAAAATTCGTTAATCCCTCACGCCATAATATGTACCCATATATTCCCTTCTCTCGGTTTAAAAGATATATCCCCATTCACAATTATATTTAAGTGAGGAAACTTTCCTTCCCAGAGACACTATCGCTCAACATTGTTGGTAATCATATTCCATAAGCCTCATACACATACACTCGGGACTCTAGAAATCCTATCCCCAGACATATATCTTCGAGCCTTAACTCCCACGCCTCTAAAGGAGTGATATAACAATGCGCTCTCTTATTACTAAGTCGTGAGTGTTAAACATAATAACAAGCTAAATTTTTTCCTGCTCAACACTTTACCCAATACGCTCCGAATCATATCAATGAATTCCCTACACACACCGGAATCGAATATCTCAAGACCACTATACCCTTTGAAGTCTCTATAATATATAATATAAGTGCAAGCCCGACCCTCTCGCATGTGAGGTCTCGCCAGAACAAAATATGATGCACTAGGGAAACCACCCCGATAGCCTTGCAATAACTGCCCACTATCATTTTAACCATTACTATTAAGCCATAACCAGGATAATATCATACTCGTACATCACATAACTAAAACGAGTAATCTCAATAAAGTATATACCTCTAACAATGCACCCATTTATCCTCAATGGATAACACTAAAGATAACTCCGCTATACCAGGGAAAAAACATACACATAATAATAACGTTGTCGATATATATTCCCTAAACTAGTCTCACATGTGAATTCCTCAATAATCAAAATGTAGTGACTCACTCGTGTCACACAAAATACGCCTCATCCTATGAGGATAAAAATTATACTTCTATCTTACCAATCGCCCTGGATGCTCAAATGGTTTCCCGGACATAACACGCCCATCCGAACCAAATCGAAAACTACATTAACCATTGCCCTTGCAAGCACCATACCCTTGTCCCTTTACTCACTTCGGGAAAATTTAATGCATGTGGTTTTACTCTCCACAACATACTTCAACACATAACGACTCATCTCCTGTCATACTGACCATATTAGGGTTGTCATTCTCTCGAACTTTGGTAGTCTCGATCCCGATGGCTACCCCCGTTCTTCCCTTAGATTTTTTGGCCCTAAGGAACATGCTACTTTCTTCAATAGCTCTTACTGAATTCACCATCGCTTGGTAAGAATTCAGCTATCCGAATTATTTAAATGGGTCCTCTGATGAGTCTCCCCCTTATGGTGTTTTACTAACACCGTTTCGTCCTGTCTTATTCTCTGACTAAATTCTTCAATTCTTTTAGCTTCCCATACCAAGAAGCATTATCATCTCCATTGACAAAGCACGCCATTATTACCCTCTAAATCGGCAATTCCCTTTAAGTTTTATTAACTATTCTTACTAGTCGATCTCCCACTTGAAATCCTCTCCCCATTTGTATCTACATCCTCCGATATAAGATTTGCTAACCGTTTAGATTCATATTCACAAATGGACCTCTGTCCGACCCTCTTGTGATGAGTTCAGAACAACGTTCACATATCATCCTGAACATATGATGAAGGTACTTGTAGTTAAACTGTACCTAAGATCCTTTTATAGACATAGTATTCCACTTCTAAAAGTGGTGGCTGACTTCCACCACCATAACTTCATTCCGACGAGCTAAGAAAATTTTTAGCCCAAATTTTCACTTTCAGTTAGCCACACTCCGTCATATGCCAAAGCCTTTGGATATTTTCCCTCCTTTGGCTAACACACACAATCCCTGCATTTCTAGAATTTTGACCGACGGTTCTCCTAAATGTGTCGTCTGACTCTTTCCTAGTCATACCACGTTGGGTGAGTCTACTTTTGCATCACTTTTGACTATAGAAGCACCAGAAAATCATAGGCTGCGCCCTAGCCATCTTTACAGTCCTGGCCTCTCGTGCCATAATAGGGGTGACGTTAACTACGATCATCATTCTTGATTATATCCTTTAACCTCAATTGAGCTCTGCCTCCTGCTGTCCTCCCAACAGCCCTCGCCTGTTATACTTCATTGTTCGAACACGCCCGAACACAAATAAGATTCACTAATATATATATACGTTATAGCAGGAGAATGAAATCTCACCATAGAAATTAACAATCCTAAACATAGGGCTCCATATCAAACAAAAGCAACGCTGGAAGCATAATAAGCCGCACAGATCCTAAGGACTCTAGAACCTGATGCTCTGATACCACCTGTGACACCGCGCCTAATTAAATACCGGGTGATCAGTCCTTTATTAAATTAACTCAAAGTGTCCGGTTGGTTCATTCTTAGCATCACTGTCGAAAAATAATTTTCTTTATTAATCACCTAATAAATAATTAAGCTAAGCGTCAAAACATTTTATGTTATAAATTAAGTCTGATTGTTATTATTCATTACGAAACATTTTATGTTTCTTAATTCTTAGCATTTTACGAAACATTTTATGTGTCCGGTTGGTTCATTCTTAGCATCACTGTCGAAAAATAATTTTCTTTATTAATCACCTAATAAATAATTAAGCTAAGCGTCAAAACATTTTATGTTATAAATTAAGTCTGATTGTTATTATTAATTACGAAACCATTTTCACGAATACAATTGATAGTATTAAAACCAAAACATCCAAATGAAAGAACATGCTAGATGAATCAATCCAAATAAAATATCCCAAATCACAGGAAAAAGTGATAAACACAAATAATCCCAGCTACAACAGAATACTGAAATAAACCAAAAGTACAAATCTCTGTGAACTAGATAAAACTGGAAATGGGAGACACATGCCCTATATAAGGAAAACTAAATGATAGACTGAGAAGGTAAGGATGAAGTCATCTACTGCAAAGACCTGCAACTCCCACACTAGCTGCAGCACGTTAACAGTCCAAAGATCCAAGCCTGACGCCCCTGTGGCTGGGCACATCTAATACATACATATATATATATATATATATATATATATATATGCCCGAGTGTAAAAAACTTTAAAATAGTGTAGCAAGTCTTTAAAATGATTACCAGTTGATATTACATACATGTTAGTACTCGACACTCTCTTAATAATTCTCACCTCTCATCTGGTGAGCACGCCTATCGTACTACTAAAATGACTCATAAGTCTAACCCAAATCTCCTCCCATAGATTCTGATTCGCGAGACCGTTTATCTAGGATCTACTAAAATAACATCTTATTAAGGATTATTTAAGTCAATTATGTAAATCTCAATACTGCTATGAAATCTCAAGCATTTACTATAATTAAGAGCGTTTATTAGATATTTATCTACTTACACGCATAATAGAATAATTCCCTATATACATATATATTAATCACTCATAATATATATATATATATATATATATATATATATATATGCTATCGGCACCCCACATAAAATCTAGGGTGCTGGCATACACTTCTATCAAGTCTCCGTATCTCTTGTACTAAGGAAAATACTAGTTCAGAATCACTCTCGAACTGTATTAACACAATACACACAAAATGGAGGTGAAGCATAGTTCCAAGTCACTAAGAGGTCAGCACATACCCCTCACATCTCGTAGGACCGTCTGACTATCATTCTTAGATAGCCTGTACCAAGGAATCCTATATTCTAGGGTACAAGTCAATATCCTCCCTAAAGGTCCCATCGAGGTAAGACTGTCCCGGTGCGGCAATCTACATGATAGCAAGTAGCGCGGGTATGATTATACACAAATATAATAAAGATATATACACATGCACTCGGTCATATATCTAAATATTCTCATTTTCCAATTAGGTTCGCCGGTGACCCATAATAATATTTTTAACCGAACGTAGTACAATTTACCCAATCTTTATGTACAAAGAACTCATATCTTTTTATTCTCAATTATAATTATTTCGTAATTACTTCTCGTCCCTCGAAGTATTCTCGCTTCCTAAAGGTAAAATCAGTAGGTACTCCCTCTCTAACATACTGGTCTAAGTCATTCACGAATCTCTCAATTCCTTAGTTAACGTACACACGATTTTCAATATGTGCCCCCCCCCCCCCCCGTTGACCCACGGTTACATCCCATATAAAATTACATTCAACGGAATCTACTTAGACCCTACTGGTCCTCTTCATGACCCATTATACTCTTTAAATGATATTCAAGGGTTCCTACGCATTTTATCCGAATTAAACAAAAAGAGGAAAAACATGCAGTTTTCAGGAAGGGTCGATCGATCGATGAAAGGGGGTCGATCGATCGATCAGTCGATGGATCGACATTCTTGAGTCGATCGATCAATCAAGAAGGTGTTGGCCCAGTTTTTCTGAAATTTTAACCTACAGGTTTCCTTAATATAAATCCTCAAAACCTCCATTAATTTGTCCCAAACTCCCAAATAATAAATCCAGCAGTTGTATCATACTACAAACATGATTTCTAACGTAAAGCATATACGAATTCATCAAAGTCCATCAATTAAAGGATTAATTCAAATTAATACATCAAGGACCCTATTTTTATCCTCATGATCAATATCTTCCTAATTCTTCCAGATTTTAATCTCTACTAGACATCAATTTCGTGGTTAATGAATTTCATGTAACAATAGGGTTGTCTTAACATGATTTCTATTCAGAATTTTAATATAAATGACCCAAATCTCATTTATCTATTATGAGAACACAATTTATTATCTCCTACACTAGCATGGATGTGTTATCAACTAAAGAGCAACAAGTTAAATACTTGCCTCAAATGTGAAGGTCTGATTCTCATGTGTTGATGGGTATGGTTGCATCCCTCGTTTCCCGATCTACACGTTGGTGGTGAAAGATGGCAAATGTGGTGTAGGTAGGGTGGTTCTCTCATTTGGAGTCTTCTCTCTTCTCCCTTCCTTAGCCTCTCTGCAACTCTACCAATTCTAATCCTCGAAGAATCTAACTCCGAATACATATACCCCTTTAATTTTCGTCCATAATTAAGCCTTAAAATGGGTAATTACCAAAATGCCCTCTCGGGTTACCGGTTTGGCCTAAAAACGTTCCGAAACCCAAACTAAACCCTCGGGTACACTTTTCGGACTATCTCAACCCTTGCGGATACATTGGCGCACTCAAAAAGACCATAGGGGTGACTTATAATTAATTCACTTTTATTCCATTAGTTTAGTCCCGATACGACACATGCACGTCTCGACTTAATTTCTACAATTGTCATATTATTCACTCGCGATAATTTCTCATATATTACTTTACTCATCTAGTAATATTTAACATTATTCTTACCAATAATTACTAACTCTCATCACGCTAGTAAATATTTATTTAAAATCCGAATTAATATTAAATTAATTTATCTCAATTTAATTTAATTAACCCCATAATTAAATGCCATAAAAAATATGGGGTATTACAAATACCTATCAAGATCATTGAGGTGAAAAAATAAAGAATATATTTTTATAGAATTTGATTTTTTTACAACCAAATCATTATAGCGAACAATATGAATCGAATAAAATAAACTAAAAAACAAATGGGATGGTTATCCCACATCCCTAACTTAGATGCTGCATTGACTTCAATGAATTAAGAACATGCTTTGATAAGAAGGAAAGAAAAATGTTACCAAACACTGAGCGATGCTGAAATAGAACAAGTTCATTGATTCAAAAAAACATGTTAGAAGCAAGCATAAAAATAACAAAAAAATTAAACTAGATAAAAAGAAAAAAGAAAAAATAATTGTGTACAATTAATGTTTCAACCACTAATTTACCATGTGATAAAAGTCGAAAAATTTGGAACCACCCACACACCATTTTGATCTCGGGAATTAATGGGGGATTCCCACTAAATTTCATGCCCCTCAAAAAATAAAAAACTTTGTTATGTAATGAGGGAATGTTTTGGGCAGAGAAGAGGAACCATAACTAATATTTGGAGAAATATTTTGGCGGGTGATGGGTGATTTGGATACATCGGGGGACAAGTAAAAATGAGTCACAAGATAGTCAAAATTTTCTCCCAAAGTTTTTTCAAATGGAATGAGAGGAGAGGCACATGTAAGGAAAAAATTCATCATGGAAAGAATTTTGAAAAAACATTGCTTTAAAAATAATCGGGTCAAAGTTCTCAAGGCTTTCATTTGATTCTTGCGATACTTATAATGGTTCGATGTGGATGAAAGAAAATGGTGAATAAATAAATTCAACGTCGACATGTTTATCATCATCAAGAATGGATTAAATTTAAAAGGGGAAAGATTCACTTTCAATGAATAGATCTTAAACATTGTTTGAGGTGAAACACAAGTCTCCACCTCGTCTTCATTTTTTAAAGAAGAAATCATTTCACTCCAAAGTGATTTTACCTCCATTTCAACCTCATTTTTGTTCCCTTTTTATGGGTTGAGACATAATAAAAATGATTTGTTCCAAAGTGTTAATACATTGACTAAAATCCTTGGATTCCCCAATTGACTAAAAAATTCCCCATTTTCTAAAGTTTTGCATCAAAAAATAATCGTTGAATTCAAATAATGCATCTAATTCTTTCTCTCGATAATGATTTTCCTCATGAAGATAGTTATCAAAATTTTCATTATTTTTAATTTTCCTGTACACACCAATGGAACTCAGTGGTAGGAAAGATTCCCCTAAACGAAAATTTTTAGAACAACTATCGTAACTATTTAAAAAATTTTCATTATAATAATTATGAAAGTTACTATTGTTATACATTAAATATAGGACACCTTGTGGGAATAGGTGACACATGTCCTCATTAAGGGCAGAGAATGGGGGCGACTTAATATTGATTCTGATCGGTCTGTACAATGAGTTCAGCTCAGGTGCAAATGTGTTTGTTCATGCTATATATTTAATTGTCTCATTGTTGTTAGTTCACGTAGTTAGATAACTTGGTCAATGCATACCTACATCACGTGATGGAATATAAACGGTCCCGCTCATACTGTTAGTGCACATGAGTAATATATGCACTACTCCACCCTTTAGTGGGTTGTAACCAACTCATGATTACTCACCCCATGGCATGTAAAAGTTGTAACTACCTGACCTATAAAGGCACTCCACCTATCCCGCTACACTCTCTCTTATAACCACTTATAAATAGCACGTAATCCCACACAATAGTTGATCTAGAAAATATTCTACCTAACTGCCATACGCAAAACCCTAGAGAGACTTTTGAGAGCTTGTACCTGTTATTTTTATGGCTATTGCCCATTGATATCTATATAATCAAGGATGTAGGTAGCACTTTTTGTCGAACCATATTAATTGCTATTTTCCTTCTTTGCCTTTCATTCCTCTCTATTCTTCCCAAATTGGCATGTTAGTAATGATAATTTATTTATTTGTTATTGCTTATAATTAGTATATTATAGATAAGGCCTCATAATTTATACACTAGTTTTAGACGATAATATATTGGAATTGTGTGTGGTAACTCAACAAGGCGTTTGTTGTCTCCTACCATTTTCTATCTCCCAATCCAATTTCTACAAAATCGCCCTAACTCTATTTCCCCAAATCTTTATCTAGACACTCCGCGTTTGTCTGCAAATTCTTGAAAATGGCAAGAAAGCTAGAGAGTAGTCGTGCGGCCGAAGTAAACCCACCCTCAATGCCTCTTGGAATGGGTGACATATAGGTAATTTTTATGAGCCTGGCCAAGGGCAAAGAGGCAATATAGGAGAGTGTGAAACAACTGACGCAGATGTTCCAAGATGGGTAGAAAAACTTAGGAGCATATCCATTCACCCCATCTAGAAGAGAGCCCGTTGACAGGACGGATGGAATGCTACCTCTTACTCCTTACAGAGATAGGTGACACCCTTACTGAGAACAAGCTCTGGAAAACCCAAGGAGGCTGAAATTTACATGATAACATGAGCAGATGCAGATACTATAGGTCTTAAGATGATAGGTCGTATCACCGGGAGAAACCTCGTCTATCAGAATAACCGATTATGATGACAAACATTCTTTCTCTGAGGAAAGGACAAATTTATTTTAAGAGTCTAAATAGGGGGTCAACATTTTAACGTTAGGCCCACATAAAATGATAGGTCAATAACATAGAGGTCCTAGAATGTAGAGCAGGGAAGATGAGGTAGGTAACCAGGAGGAAATAATGCTATGTCAAGTCTAGGAAGAGCGTACGAGGATCGACCAAAGCCGAGCAGACTTCTAAGGAAGAGAGCTCGTCTGAAAGTCGAGGCCAACCAGGCATGACAATAGGAGTTAAGAGTGAGCTAGAAGACCAATGATGGAAGGGATCAATTCAATGACTAGAGGATCAATTGGGAAAAATTTCCAGATCAAATAATTCCTTGCATAGAGGTTTCGTGAAGGCATCACCATTTACCCAATCAATTGTGTTCTATTCGACGTATACAAAGTTCAAACCACCAGTTATTACCCTAAGGTATGATGGTAAAATCGACCCAGTACTGCAAATGTAATAATATCAAGTTATCACTGACATCTACTCAATTTTAGATAAAATGCATTGTCGAGCATTTTTTAATACTATCACTTGGTCGACATAGTTCTGGTACAACAACTTACTGCAGGGATAGATATTGAACTTCCAATAGTTGGACAACCTATTTGTCAGTAATTTCTATTTTGAGGCCAAGACCGGTAAGAGAGTGGCTCACCTACTCAATGTTCGACAGAACGTCGATGAAACTACCAGTGAGTTTATCACGCATTACAACAGTGAGAAACTTGAAGTGGTAGATTATGATGAAAGGACTGCAATAATTGAGATAATGAGTGAATTTCTACCTGGGAAGTTGTACTAGGCCCTGGCTAAAGAATCGCCCAAAATAATGATGAAACTTCTAGCTAAGGTAGGGAAAATTATGAACATCGAGGAGGCCATGAAGGACAAAAAATCAAGTCACGCGAAGGTTGATGTCAGTAAGAGTGATGAAAAGAAGGAACGAAAAGATAAAAAAAGCCGACAAGCCAAAGAAGTACGATGAGTACACCCCCTGTCTGTGGGAGTTCATTACATACTTGATGCTTGATCAAGCGGGAAAAGCTGCCAAGGTACATGGACAAAAGCGGACGAATTGATCACGGAGATGAGATGAAATCCAGTAGACGTTCAGAATCCCCTTGCAGAAAGATAAACGGGAAAAAAGAGAAAAGGATGAAGATTTAGAGGATGATTCGGACCTAGCCAAGAGACCTAAGGAACCTATTCATGAGGTTAAAATGATCTCTTTTGGGTGTAATTTTATTACATGGGAGATGCTATCGGAAGAGATGAACTCGCAGAGAGGAAAGCCTACCTCAATGAGGTAAAGACTTATGCTCATATAAGACAGATCAACCTGATAGGCAACATGCATACTCGTTTGAGGAAGGTAAAAAAAGATCGCTTAATTATTGGTTTTTCCAGGGATGGTTTATCTGGTGTCCTGTACCTACATGATGATCCTCTAGTTGTCACAACGATGGTACATGAGAGAAAAGTAGCAAGCGTCCTAGTCGATAATGACAACTCAATTGATGTCTTAATTTACAACTGCTTCAAAGGCTTGAGGCTAGGGGACAACAAGCTGGAGTCCTTGTAATATCCCGTATTTTTATGACCTTTAATTATGGGATTAATTAAATTAAATTGGGATAAATTAATTTAATATTAATTCGAATTTTAAATTGAATATTTACTAGCGTGATGAGAGTTAGTAATTATTGGTGATAATTATGTTGAATATTACTTAATGAGTAAAGTAATATATGAGATTGAATTTATTAAAATTGTTGCGAGTGAATAATACGAAAGTTATAAACATTAAGTAGGGACGCGCGTGTTAGTCATGTCGGGACTAATTTAAGGAAATAAAAAGTAAATTAATTCTAAGTCACCCGTATGATCATTTTGAGTGAATCAATGTATCCAGAAGGGTCGAGAAAGTCAGAAAAGTATACCCGGGGGTTTAGTTTGGGTCTCGGGACGTTTTTAGGCCTAATCCGTAACCCGGGAGGACATTTTGGTAAATTTCAATTTTAGGCCTTAATTAATGACGAAAATTAAAGGGTTATATCTGATGGAAGATAAAATCTTTGAGCTTTAGAAACACTTGAGTTGCGGAGAGGCTAAGGAAGGGAGAAGATAGGAGGTTTCCAAGGGGGAGAACCATTATTTCTACACCGTTCCCGCCAATTCCACCACCAACACATTGATCAGAAGAAGAGGATCATTCCTGTACCACTCAAATTCGTCGGATCAGACCATTGATTTCCAGGCAATTATCTATCTTGATGTTCTTGAGTTGATATTTCATCCATGTTAGAGTAGGAAATAAAATTATAAGTTTTTATGGAGATTTGATGCAAATAGAAGACTAGAATTCATATGTTTGAATGGAAATCATGTAGGCTGGTATCCTTATCACATGTTGAATATTTATCACAAATTTGAATGATGATTAGGGGAGGAAATATGGAAATATCATGTGGATTCTTGAATTAATATGGTAAACTAGGGTTAGGGACCAAATCATGGTTTACAACCATTTAATGATGATCCTTAATGAATTCCTTTAGACTTTACATTAGAAATTATTGATACTTGATGCTATAACGTTTGTGATGTTTTGTTGGGAGTTGGGGACATTCTTATGGAGGTTTTGATGATTAAAATGGAAGAAACCCGCAGGCATCATGTGCAGAATTTCTGGGCCAATAACTGATCGATGGACCGATCAACCTTGAATGTTGATTGATCGACTAGGTCGATCGATCGAACCTTTCCTTCAATCGATCGACTCCTTATGGAATTTCAATCTTCTTTCCTTTTTAATGTTAATCCAACACCAATGTATAAGGACCCTAGACATAATTTAAATACCGTGATGGGACTTGAGAAGGACTAGTAGGGTGGTAGGTACGGTTCGGGTAGTACAATTCTTATATGAGATTTAACTGTGGGGTCACGAGGATATAAAATGGGGTGGATATCGTGTGTATATATTAGGTCCTGTGAGAGTTAAGGATGACTTGGACCAGTAGGATAGAGAGTGTACAACTACTGATTTGATATTTATCAAAATGATACACTTCGAGAGTCGAGAAGTACTTAAGAACTTACAGTAATTGAGAAAATAAAAGAATGAATTAACTATACCTAGGAGTTGAGCGCTACGTGCCACAAATGGTTAGAATATGTATGGGTCATGGGTGTACGTATCTGAATAATGTAAATAGATAGAAGAGTGCATGTATATAGATATTAATTGAATATTTATGCTTAATCATACCCGCGCTACTTGCTATCACAGAGGTTTCTGCACCGGGACAGTCTTATTCTGATGTGACCTTTATGGGGGATATTGACTCGTACCCTAAAACATAGGATCCTTGGTATAGGCTATCTGAGTATGATAGACGGACGGTCCTAAGAGACGTGAGGGTATGTGCTGACCTCTTAGTGACTTGGAACTGTGCTTCGCCTCCAATATGTGTATTTTATGTTAATACAATTCGAGAGTGGATCCGATCTGGTATTTTCCTCATTTGTAAAAGAGGTATAGGGACTTGATAGCAGAGTATGCCAGCACTATAGATTTATGTGGGGTGCCCTATTAGTATATATATATTATGAGTGATAAATATATGTACCGGTGATTCATCTACTGTGCTTGTAAGTAGGTAAAATTAAATAATTAATATTAAATAAATTAAGTGTTGAGAACTTAAAGCTGTGTTGAGATGTACATAGCCGGCTTGGTAAATTCATAAGAAAAAGTTATCATGTTTAAATTATAGTTATGCGATCACGTGAATCAGGATTGATGAGGGGAGATTGGGTTATACTAGTTAACTGCGTTAGCGTTATCTAGATTAATTCAATAGTACGTTAGGCGTGCACACTAGTTGAGAGATGAGAATTCTCAAGTGAGCGTCAAGGCACTAACTTGTATGTAATATCGACTGGTAAGCATTTTATATACATGCTAAACTATTTTAAAGGTATTTTACACCCGGGCTCTAACCCATTTCTTGTCATCTCCTCTTTATCTTGTATATATATATATTACAGTTGTATTACAGTTGTATTACTGTTGCCCAGCCAGAGGGGCGTCAAACGTAGATCTTTGGACTGTTGACGTGCTGCAGTTAGTGTGGGAGTTGTAGGTCTTTGCATTTAGATGACTTCATCCTTGTCATATCAGCTCTTTACTTAGTCATTTTAGATGGGGCATGTGTCACCCATTTCCAGCATTTATTTAGTTCATAGAGACTTGTACTTTTTATTATTTCAGTATTCAGTTTTAGTAGGGATTGTTTTAATTAATTCATTGTCCTTCGATTTGGAATATTTTATTTGGAATGATTAATCTAGTATGTTTATTCCACTTGGATGGTTTGGTATTCAATATTATTATCTGTGTTCATAAACTGGTTTATGTATTTATAAACTTATAACTATGGAACTTAATCTATAAATATAAATGTTTTGACACTTAGCTTAATTATTTATTAGGTGATAAATAAAGAAAAAAATATTTTTCAACAGTGATGCTATGAATTAACCAACCGGACACTTTGATTTAATTTAATAAAGGAATGATCACCAGGTATTTAATTAGGTAGGGTGTTATAGGTGGTATTAGAGCATCAGGTTCTAGTGTCTTTTTGGATATGTACGACTTATTATGCTTCCAGCTTGGCATCTTTGATATAGAGCCCTATTTTTAGAATTGTTGTATTCTTATTTACGCGATTACGTCTTTAGCTATTTGAGATTTAATAATAACTATGGACTAATAAATTCCTTCTCGTTTAAGATGCCTCCAAGACGAGCCCGAAGGGACAGAAATGCCCAACCAGAGAAGCCATCAGCTTAGGATCAGGGAACAATGAATGCAACCGAGGTTGCCGCCATAGTTGCTCAGGCAGTGAAGTCAGCTTTAGGGTGGTGCAGCAGGCCCCACCCCCAGTTCAGGCCGTGGCTCCAGTCCCAACTCAGTTTTCCACTGCGTGGGAGAGAGTTAGGGATACCTTTCAGAAGGAATATTCCCCAGAGTTCTCGGACAGTTCTGATGTTGTCATCGCGAGCCAATGGAAGAAAGATATCCAGAGGCATATTCTCATGTACGAGTGCACATATATTCAGAGATAGCTACTCGCTTCCTTCAAGCTAGTATGGGTCGCTTTACAGTGGTGGGAGTCCACTACCACCTTGGAGGAGAGGGACAATATGTCGATTCAAAGTTTCTGGGTGAGGTTTGACAGCAAACACTTTCCATTTGCTGTGCAGACTGAGATGAGAAGGAGACTATTGAACATCAAGTAGGAAGGTATGACTGTTACGAAGTATGAGGAGGAGTTCACAAGATTGATTACTATAGTGCCAGATGAGGTACCTACTGAAGAAAAGAAGATTCGAATGTTTATGGATGGTTTGACCTGGGGGATTCACCAGCACTTCTTGGGTAATCTGTCATTGGTTACTTATACTGATGTACTCAATGCTTCCCTATTGCATTGCTAGGACCACTGCTTCCATCATCATGGGAGAAAATGAGCCTAGGAGTCCATCCAGTAGGGAAGGACATGAGGTATTAGTGCTAGTGGGGCACCAGTAGCTCAGGGGCAAGTCCGTCAGGGTGAGCAGAGTTCCCATCAGGGGTACCCTGCTAAGTGAATCCGATCTGGTGACTTGATAGAAAAAACTTTTCGAAGTATTTTTTGTCGTTGCTTGAAAAGCTCCTCTAATCAAAACCTCAATTACCTACAAAATATAACAAACTCAAGTGTAGAGGTAAGTAAGGGTATCAATCAACATCTAGGGGGTAAGCTAGAGACAAACTCAATTGTAATTCAATTTTATTTTCTTTTTGGGCTTTTGCTTTTTCTATTTTTTTAGCCTTTTCAAATATTAAAAAAATTGGGTGAGGTGAGGAGAAATAACACTAAACTAAAATGTGAGATGAAAACAACTAACTAGAAAGTGACTAAAAGTGAAAAATAAAGTCTAACACTAAAATATGAGATAAATGAGGTAAATAATTGTGAGAACAATCAAGGAGTGGGATTACACCACAAATTTTAGCTATTCTAACTAATTAATTTAATTAATTGAATTCTCCCAAATTAATATCAAAATTACAAATCAACTCTCGTTGCAAATGTAATTTTAATAGTAACCTTTTAGAAAATTAAGTTTAACACCCCACAACTCTAGAAAAATAGATCTACACTCCTTTTAATTAATCACCCGCTAGGATCGATCATTTAAATTTATGTAAATCTTAGAAAATAAAAATAGAGTTGAAATTCAAGTAATAATACCCCACTTAAGAAACTCCTATCTCTAGTTCGAATCTAAAATGAGTATTATAACTAGAATTTCGATTTTCTCTCGAAAATCATTTACCCTCTCTTGAGGCGTAAATTTAAGGGTGAGAGATCAAAATTAATATTCAAAGGGAATTTTCAAGTAATCAAACTAATTAAATTAAAATAACATCAAATAAGGATTTCCCCCCACCCCTTGAAAAAGGGATTTAGCCTAATATAATATAAAGCATGATAATCAAATAATCAATAGGCATTTAATATAAAAGAGAAAAGAGAAGAACAATCAAACCAATCTCTTGAATTTAATTGACTCCAATCCTCCAATTTGAAATTTACATCCCTCCAATTGAGAATCCAAGTGATTTGCAACTAAATAATCACTCAATTAAATCTCTTACAAAATTTAACCTCACAAATATCTAACAAAAATAAAAATAATAAAATAAAACTATTTTCAAAATGGTGTTTATCCTAATTTATTTTCTACACTAAACTATCTCTAACTCTCTCTAGAATTCTCTTCTTTATTTCATGATGATGTCCTCAAATGGGGATCCTTTAAATAGTAGGCATGGAGTATGGGGGTAAAAATGGGAGGACAAGGGTGTATGGGATATGGAAAGTATTTGGGTGAGGGTATATAGGGAATTATGCACACATCTGCATGGGTAAGAGGTGAGGTCATGTGGGAAGTGTGGTGGTGAGGAAAAAATTAGATTTGGTTTAAGGGGTATTTTGGGCATTGGGGTAAAAATAGGTAGTTGGGGTATTTTGGTAAAATGGGTTTAAATGGGGAATAAAACATGTGGCATTTTGACTTGGATCTTTTGGTTTTGTTTGGAATTTGTTTTATGCAGGTTACAATTTTGGTTTGGTTGAAATGGAGATATGGGTAAAGGTGGGTTATGGGTTCATGGTTCGAAAGCTCCGAATCGAAGGCTGGGATTCGAGTTGCTCGGGTTTGGTACGGGATGATGGGGGTGTCGCGGGTCGATGGCGGGTTGGATTGGGGTTCCGGGGTCTGGGCGGATAGGGTCTTGTGAATTTCGGGTTTGGTAGCATCTGACGAGACCCGACCGGAGATGGGCTTCGAAGTGGGGCTCGGGTTTTATGGGAGGTCACCGGTGGGTGCGAGTTGGGTCCGGTGGGTTTTGTTCAGTGGAACGAGGTCGGAACATGTGTGGTGGTAGGGGATTGGGATAAGGATTTTGGGTAAACCGACCGGGGCAGCAGGTTTGGGGTAGCAGGTGAGGTTGGGTGGCGACGGAGCTGGCCGGAGTGCTCGCCGGAATGGGGGGGTCGACAGATGTGTGGGTTGGATTCGACAGGGGAGCAGGTCCGGGCAGGGGGTAGGTCGGGTTGGTGGAATTAGAGGGGTAACGGGTTGGAGCTCCGAGGTTGTGAGGGAAGGTATAAGGATGGGTTTGCAGGTTGGTTAATGTGGTGGATGAATTGGTGATGGTGGTTATAGGAGAAAGAGAGAGAAAAATGGTGTTGGGGGAAGAAGATGGAGAGGAAGGTGATAAGGTGTGTGGGAGGTTTAGGGTAAGTTAGGTGAGGGTTGATTTGGGTGTATGCGAGTATAAGGTAAGGATGAGGGTTTGTTTGTGTGTAGTTTAGTGTATGATAGGTGGGTGTGAGTGGGTGGGTGTATTTAACTCATGACCCCTAAAAAATTAAACTAAAACTAAAAATAAAATAAAACAAAATAAAAATTTAACTAAACTAAAAAGTAAAAATCTATCAAAATAAAAATGACACAACACGACACACTAAACAAATTCTAAACATAACTAAAATAAAAACTAATAAAATAAATGAAATGAAAATAGACTAACTATAAAAAAATAAGAAAATAAAAGAACTAATACATGACGCGCTAAAAAAATATAAAAACCCTAAAAATATATACATGACTCAATAAAATAATAAAATAAACCCTATAAAATAAAATGACACAAATAAAATAAAATGGGACAAATTAAAGACACACGGTTCAGGACAGGTTTAGGGTAGGTTAGGGTAGGATAGGGTTACGGGATTGGCAATTAGCTCCATAATCTGCACAATTGCTTTGAAATACGCATTTGAACACCGCAATGTGCATTCGACCTACAAAATAGACAACAAAACGCATAAGATCCAAATTGTCGAGAATTAGCAACTAAAGTACGTCTATTCGGGGAATAAAATGTACAGTTTTGGGTGCTTATCATGACTCTAGGCAGAGACATGGGGATTATAGATAGGGCCAGCAGGGCTAGTCCAGTCATCAGGGCCAACAGGGCCAACAACGGTATTAACAGGGCCAGAAAGGATAGTGGAGGGGTGGTAACGACCATCAGGGCCGAGGACAACAGGGACAGAGGGGAGGAAATTTTAGGGGAAAATGCTTTGGTTGTGATAAGAATGGCCATAAACGTCAGGATTTCCTTGAGGGGGATAGGGCCCCACACAAGCAGGGTGCCCGTCAGGAGCTGCAGAGACCGATCTTCCCAGTCGCCCTCCCAGCACCACCTCAGATACCAGCCTTACCATTCATCCCAACAGTCCCAGTTCAGTAGGGAAAATTGCAACATGGACGTGTTTATAAAGTCCACCAGGCAATAACACCGCAGGCACCACCCGTAGTTGAGGGTAAGTTTTCTATACATGGTACTATGGGATGCATTTTATTTGACACTGGGGTATTACACTGCTTTATAGTCACTAGTTTTACACGGATCACGGGGTTGTTAGAGATGGCAGAGAGTACAGTGACATGTGTAGACTCACCGCTGGGTAATGGGTCATTGATTTTCTTCATATGCCGGGGAGTAGGAATAGAGATTGGAAGTCTGATTTTTCCTGCATATATGCTAGTCTTAGATATGCACGAGCATAACGCCATTATTGGCATGTATTGACTTGTTGCTTATAGAGCCATAATAGACTGTTTCAGTAGGAGCATTATTTTTGCTATCCCAGGTCAGGAGATGTTTATTGTGGCGATGGCTCGTCCTGAGGGAGGATCGTCCACCCACGTATATTACATAGAGGAGGAGACCTCTAATGAGATAGTAATCCCCATTGATTCGATTTCCGTAGTTCGCGAGTTTTCCGATGTGTTCCAGGAGATACATGGATTACCACCTAGCTGAGAGATAGATTTCGTTATAGATTTGATGTCGGGCACTTGGATGATATCTCGTGCACCATTCCATATGGCTCCAACTGAGATGAAAGATATGCGGGATCAGATTAAGTAGTTGTTGGGATAGGGCTTCATCCATAGGAGTACCTTGCCTTGGGGTGCTTTCATATTATTTGTGAAGAAAAGAGATGGGTCATTGAGGTTGTGTGTGGACTAACGAGAGTTTAACAAAGTCATGATACGAAATAAGTATCCATTGCCTTAAATAGATTACTTGTTCGACCAGTTGAGAGGAGCTGCCTTCTTTTCAAATATAGACTTAAGATCGGGATTTCATCAGTTCCGGATTAGGGAGCAGGATGTGTCAAAGAATGTTTTTTTGATGCAATATGGATCCTATGAGTTTCGGGTTATGCCGTTTGGGCTAACCAATACTCCAACCATGTTCATGGACTTAATGAACAGAGAGTTCAGAGAATTCCTGGACCAGTTTGTCATTGTCTTCATAGAGGACATTCTGATTTATTCTGAGGAGGAGCATGTCGAGCATTTAAGGCGGGTTCTTCAGACTCTGCAAGAGCATAAGCTATATGCTAAGTATGGGAATTATGAGTTTTGGCTACTCGAGGTCCAGTTCTTGGCGCAGATTATTTCTTCCAGGGGGATATCTGTAGATCCGGGGAAGGTGTCCGCAGTGAGGGAGTGGGGGCATACCACGACACTGTTAGAGATCCATAGTTTCTTGGGATTGGCAGGGTACTACAGACGGTTCATTCAAGTATTCTCGAAGATAGAGGGTCCATTGACTAATATTACTCATAGAGGGGTACCGTACGTATGGGATGATGCTTGACAGTTAGCTTTCGATGAGCTAAAGGATAAGTTGACTTCGGTGCCAGTTCTTGCTTTACCCAGACCAGGAATGGAGTACCTAGTGTATACCGACACTTCCCTACAGGGACTTGGTGGAGTACTTCAGCAGGAGGAGTAGGTTATAGCTTATGCCTCCCGTAAGCTCAAGCCTCATAAGAGGAATTACCCCAGCCACGACTTGGAGCTAGCAGCGGTCATATTTGCCTTACAGATTTGGAGACACTACTTATTGGGGGGGGGGGAAATTTTCCTGTTCACAGACCACAAGTCACAACAATACTTGTTCACTCAGTGGGAGTTGAACATGCTTCAGAGTAGGTGGCTTGAGTTTGTGAAAGATTACCAATTCGAGATACAGTACCATCGAGGGAAGGCTAACGTAGTTACTGATGCGTTGAGACGTAGGCCAGTAGGTAAGGTGGTGGAAGTGTGGAAGGCAAAATGGAAAGAGTTGGGACATCAGGAGGCAGTGGCCCGATCCTTTATATTCGTCATAAAAATCAGACCAGAGATTGTTATGAGGGTGATCCAGGCCCAAGCCGTTGATTCGTTTTTCTAGGATCAGATTATACGACTTTTAGCCGAGGGTGCATAGTCCTACTCAGTGATTTTAAATGGGGGTTTGTGCTTTAATGGGAGATTAGTGGTCCCGGAGGGGGAAGACTTATGTCATGCAGTGATGATAGAGTCGCATGGATCTCTATTTGTGGTACATCCCGAAGGGGATAAGATGTACCAGGATATGACATGATAATACTGGTGAAGTGGGATGAAGAAGAACATTACAGAGTTCGTGTCCAAGTGTGAAACCTGTCAGTTGGTAAAGGTGAACCATCAGAGACCACCAGGGTTACTAGTCTTCATCCGCTAGAGATCCCTATGTGGAAATGGGAGAGAATTTCCATGGATTTCATCATTGGGTTACCTACATCACAGCGGGGTCACGATTCTATATGTGTAGTGGTGGATCGATTGACCAAGGTAGATCATTTTCAACCAGTGCGGACTGACTACACTATGAGACAGTATGCCCAGTTATTTATTGCTGAGATAGTGAGGTTGCATGGGGTGCCCCTGGATATTATGTCCGACAGGGATAAGATTTTTGCGTCACGCTTCTGGGAGAGATTTCAGGAGGCTATGGGTACCGAGCTGCGATTGAGTACGGCTTATCACCCACAGACAGATGTGTAGACTGAGCGTACTAATCATGTTGGAGGATATGTTACGCATATATGTCCTTAATTTTGGAGGGGGTTGGGAGAAGTACCTTCCACTGGTGGAGTTCTCTTATAATAACTCCTACCAATTTACTATTGGCATGGCCCCATTTGAGGCATTGTACGACAGACCTTATCGTTCTCCCACTTGTTGGCCAGAGGTGGGGGACAACAAGTTACTCGGGCCAGAGCTGATTCAGGACACGTCATCTAGGATTGAGTTGATCAGGAGTCGCATTCAGGTAGCCCAGGATAGGAAGAAAATCTACGCTGATGCAAAGCGGTTCTTTAGGGAGTATAGCGTGGGGGACCAAGTATTACTGCGAGTGTCTCCTATGAAAGGAGTAATGAGATTCACGAAGAAAGGGAAATTGTCTCTGAGGTATGTAGGGCCATTCCCCATTATCAAGAGGATCGAATCGGTGGCATACAGATTTGGGTTGTTGGATCACTTACACCGTATTCATGATGTGTTCCACATTTCATCGTTGAGGCGGTATCTTCTAGATGATTTGGCCCACACTCATATTGCGATAGAGGAGATTGACTTGTAGCCCGAAAGTTCTTATAAGGAGAGACTACTGGCTATCCTAGACTATAGTGAGAGGAGACTGAGGTCGAAGGTTGCCCCACTTGTACGAGTCTAGTACGAACATCATAATGTTGAGGAGTCCACATGGGAGCGCGAGGCAGATATGCGCAAAAAGTATCCAGAATTATTTTTACCAGGTATGCCTAATTTTTTGAATTTCAGGATGGAATTCCGTTATTAGGGGGAAGTATGTAATACCCCATATATTTATGACCTTTAATTATGGGATTAATTAAATTAAATTAAATTGGGATAAATTAATTTAATATTAATCCAGATTTTAAATTGAATATTTACTAGCGTGATGAGAGTTAGTAATTATTGGTGAGAATTATGTTGAATATTACTTAATTAGTAAAGTAATATATGAGATTGAATTTATTAAAATTATCGCGAGTGAATAATACGACAGTTATAGAAATAAAATCAGAACGCGCATGTCAATCGTGTCGGGACTAATTTAAGGAAATAAAAAGTAAATTAATTCAAAGTCACTCGTATAGTCATTTTGAGTGCTCCAATGTGTCCGGAAGGATCGCGATAGTCATAAAAGTATACCCAGGTGTTTAGTTTGGGTCTCGGGACATTTTTAGGCCTAATCAGCAACCCGGGAGGGCATTTTGGTAAATTTCAATTTTAGGCCTTAATTAATGACAAAAATTAAAGGTTTATATCTGATGCAAGATAGAGTCTTTGAGGGTTAGAAACACTTGACTTGCAGAGAGGCTAAGGAAGGTAGAAGAGAGGGGGTTTCCAAGGAGGAGAACCATCAATCCTATACGGTTCCCACCAATTCCACCACCAATGCGTAGATCAGAAGAAGAGGATCATTACTATACCACTCAAATTCATCAAATTAGACATATGATTTCCAGGAAAGTATCTATCTTGTTGTTCTTGAGTTGATATTTCATCCATATTAGAGTAGGAAATAAAATTATAATTTTTTATGGAGATTTGATAAAATTGGAAGACTAGAATTCATATGTTTGAATGGAAATCATGTAGGCTGATATCCTTATCACATGTAGAACATTTATCACGAATTTTAATGATGATTAGGGGAGGAAATATGGAAATATCATGTGGATTCTTGAATTAATATGGTAAACTAGGGTTAGAGACCAAATCATGATTTACAACCATTTAATGATGACCCCTTAATAAATTCCTCTAGATTTTACATTAGAAATTGTTTATACCTACTGCTATAACGTTTTTGATGTTTGGTTGGGAGTTTAGGACATTTTTATGGAGGTTTTGATGATTAAAAGGAAGAAACCCGCAGGCATCATGTGCAGAATTTTTAGGGCAATAACTAATCAATCGATCGATCGACCTTCAATGTCGATCGATCGACCCTTTCCTTCGATCGATCGAATCCTTATGGAATTTTAATCTTCTTTCCTTTTTAATGTTAATCCAACCCCAATGTATAAGGACCCTTAGACATAACTTAAATACCATGATGGGACTTGGAAAGGACCAGTAGGGTGGTAGGTAAGGTTCGGGTAGTACAATTCTTATATGGGATTTAATCGTGGGGTCACGAGGGTCTAAAATGGGGTGGAGATCATGTGTGTGAATTAGGTCTTGTGAGAATTAAGGATGACTTGGACCAGTAGGATAAAGAGTGTACAACTAATGATTTGATATTTATCAAAATGATACACTTCGAGAGTCGAGAAGTACTTAAGAACTTACAGTAATTGAGAAGATAAAAGAATAAATTAATTATACGTAGGTCTCGGGCTCTATGTGCCACATATGGTTAGAATATGTATGGGTCGTGGGTCTACCTATCTATATAATGTAAATATATAGAAGAGTGCATGTATCTATATTAATTGAATATTCATGCTTAATCATACCCGCGCTACTTGCTATCACGGAGGTTTTCGCACCGGGACAGTCTTATTCTGATGTGACCTTTATGGGGGATATTGACTCGTACCCCAGAACATAGGATCCTTAGTACAGGCTATCTGAGGATAATAGTCAGACGGTCCTAAGAGATGTGAGGGTATGTGCTGACCTCTTAGTGATTTGGAACTATGCTTTGCCTCCAATATGTGTATTTTATGTTAATACAGTTCGCGAGTGGATCCGAACTAGTATTTTTCTCATTTGTACGAGAGGTACAGGGACTTGATAGCAGAGTATGCCAACACCATAGATTTAAGCGGGGTTCCCTTTTAGTATATATATTATGAGTGATAAATATATGTATCGGTGATTCATCTACTGTGCTTGTAAGTAGGTAAAATTGAATAATTAATATTAAATAAATTAAGTCTTAAGAAATTAAAGCTGTATTGAGATGTACATAGAGGGATTGGTAAATTCATAAGAAAAAGTTATCATGTCTAAATTATAGTAATGCGATCATATTAATCAAGATTAATGAGGGGATATTGGGTTAGACTAGTTAACTGGGTTAGAGTTATCTTGATTAATTCATTAGTATGTTAGGCATGCACACTAGTTGAAAGGTGAGAATTCTCAAGTGAGTATCGAGGCACTAACATGTATGTAATATCAACTGGTAAGCATTTTATATACTTGCTAAACTATTTTAAAGCTATTTTATACTCGAGCTCTGACCCGTTTCTTGTCATCTCCTCTTTCTCTTGTATATATATATACGTGCCCAGCCACCGGGGCGTTTGACTTAGATCTTTGGACTGTTGACGTGCTGCAGCTAGTGTGGGAGCTGCAGGTCTTTGCATTTAGACGACTCCATCCTTGTCATCTCAGCTCTTCACTTAGTCATTTTAGATGGGGCATGTGTCGCCCATTTCCAATTTTTATTTAGTTCAGAGAGACTTGTACTCTTTATTATTTCAGTATTGAGTTTTAGTTAGGATTATTATAATTAATTCATTGTCCTTCGATTTAGGATATTTTATTTGGAATGATCAATCTAGCTTGCTTATTCCACTTGGATGGCTTGCTATTCAATATTATTATATGTGTTCATAAAATGGTTTATGTATATATAAACTTATAACCGTGGAACTTAATCTATAAAATTAAATGTTTTGACACTTAGCCTAATTATTTATTCGGTGATAAATAAAGAAAAAAAATAGTTTTTCGATAGTGATGCTAAGAATGAACCAACTGGACACTTTGATATAATTTAATAAAGGTCTGATCACCTGGTATTTAATTAGGCAGGGTGTCACAGTGCTATCATATGCCACTGATTGGTTTCTA
This sequence comes from Sambucus nigra, assembly GCA_949130495.1. Classification (NCBI taxonomy): domain Eukaryota; kingdom Viridiplantae; phylum Streptophyta; class Magnoliopsida; order Dipsacales; family Adoxaceae; genus Sambucus; species Sambucus nigra. The sequence continues at coordinate 591,407,167 of OX422210.1, forward strand.
CGGATAAAAAGTTTACCCTTTGGGCATGGTCGAACTGGAAGTGGTGATCGACACCTAACCGATATGCTGAACAAAAAAGATTCGCCTTTTTGTCTTAGACAAGAATGTTCACTCAGCATGCAATATCATATTTGGTAGAGTAGGTCTGAAGAAGTTTGAAGCCATCCCCTCTAGAGTACACCAATGTTTGTAGTTCCTCACTCACTGTGCGGTCAGAGTAGTTTGAGTGAACCATGTAAAAGATAAAGGCAGAAGAAACTGATAATCACCTACCAGATTGAGATAATAGATCTACGAGATGAGGAAAAATTGGTTAAAGGGAAGGTTGTTGAAGAAATTGAGTTGATTATATTAGATGACCAGCACTCGGAGAAGGCCATTCAGATCAACTCGTCACTGGAACCCGACCTCAAAAGAGACTTGATTGACTTTTTGATGCAGTAATTTTTTTCCCCTATGTCATGAACACATGCCAGGAATTGATTCAAATTTCATTTGTCATGAGTTGAGTGGTAGTCAAAGATGCTAAGCCAATCAAACAAAAATGATGGGTCTTCAATAAGGAGAAGAACATGGCCGTGCAGGAAGAGGTGCAGAAATTGCATAAGGAAAATTTCGTAGAGGACATCAAATATTCAAAATGGATCTATAATGTGGTGATAGTCAGGAAGAAGAATAAATGATGAATATATGTGGATATCACCGACCTGAATAAAGCGTGCTCGAAAGATCACTAACTTTTGCCCAGGATTGACCAGTTGGTCGACGCTACCTCAGGGCACAAACAATTTAGTTTCATGGATGCATATTCAAGATATAACCAGATCAAAATGAAATCAAAAGATCAGGAAAAGACTTCGTTCTTCACTAATTAAGGTACCTACTGCTATAACGTAATGCCTTTCGAGCTAAAAAATGCTAGAGCAACATACCAATGATTGGTGAACAAAGTATTCAAGGAACAAATTGGTAAGAATATGGAGGTATACATTGAGGCCATGTTCACAAAGAGAAAAAAGTCCACTGAACACATCAAAATTAGAACAGACTTTCAACAAGTAGGAAAAACACCAAATGAAGCTCAACTCGATGAAGCGTGTCTTAGGTTCGAGGAATTATCTCTGGCCCTGATTGAAGATTCTGGAAGGATGAAGTCGTACTTCTAAACCCATACCATTGTCGTTTATGTTGACCTCCCTCTACACCAAGTCATTCACAAACTTGAGAAAGCAGGCAAATAAATGGATTGGGCTATAAAATTAGGAGAATACGACCTCCACTATAAACTACGGACGACAATCAAGGGTCAAACTGTGGCGAATTTTATCCCTGAATTCACTTACAAGAAAAAACCTACTAAGAAGATTTCTACGAAAAAGATCATAACAATAGTGGCAAAGCAGGGTAAAAACTATAGATTGAGAATAATATCCCTTACCTCAGGTTAATTAGTGCAATTGGTTACATGGGAAGAAATAGTTTCGCAAGATCAAATCTCAATTCGGCAATTAATCCAACCTAGAGTTATCACACCCTAAATTATTATAAAACACTACTATGATTTTGGCATTTAATCGATATTATACATGTAAGGTTGTAAATACGACACATACATAATATACACTGTTAAATCTCCTAGGCATAAATTAAGAGCATCCTAACCCATTTAAACTAATATAACCCATCACTAATGACAAGCAACCATTTAATTCAAGGTGATTTCCATCATCTCAACCTAAACTAACTTAGCTACAAAGCATATTAAATGACATCTACACACACACACACACACACACACACACACACACATATATATATATATATATATAGGAAGAGGTTCAAAAGAGAACATAAAAGACGAACATTTTAATGAACCTTAACAAAAAACACCTAACACTCATTCAATTTTAATTCCATGTTGTAATTGGTCCGCACCAGTGAAAACGCAAATGCGCGTGGTACGCGTCTTTTTTTATGGATATCTGCTCTAGAGTATATGCTGGCACATGTCTCAAGCGTGTTCTTTGCCTCTGGCGCGGACCAATTACAACATAGGAATTAAAATTGATTGGGTCTTAAGTGTTTTTTGTTAAGCTTCATTAAAATGTTCATCTTTTATGATAACTTCTGAACCTCTCTCTCCACACACACACACACACACACACATATATATATATAAGAGCATAAGAATAGGAAATAATGGAGATAATTATGCCAGAATGCATAAGTATAAAGTGCGTTAATATATAATATTCATAACTAATCACATCCCTTAGCTTAAACATTTCTAGTCCCTAGTAATGAAACAAAACAAAAACCATCCCATAGAGAGAGAGAAAAAACTAAGTATAAAGGATAGAATACCACTTTTGGGGGTGAACTATTATATTTAGTATATGTATTAAGCCGTTAAATCCCTAGATTACCTTAGTGGACGAGTATTGTCTCAAGGGGGTTTTCAGGGATGACACCCACAAATATCATGTTTCCTCAAAAGTATGCCCAAATAACCAACAAGACAAGCTTAAAAACAACGGAAAGGATTTAACAAGTTATTTAGATTAACATTATATAAAAACTTCAAAGTATTGAAACCTTAATAGCGGGGGGGGGGGAGGGGGGGGGGGGGAACGAGCATATGAAAATATTTTTATTTGGCAAAACTCTTACAAATGAGATAAAAATTAAAGCATGCATAATATCAAGCATTATCCGGTATTTACACTCAACAAATGAAATCACTATGAATGGGGTGTAACTAAGAGCATAATGAGTAAATATAAATGAAAATAAGGCTGCGCACATGTCATTAATGAAGAACTCTATATATAAAATGCAAAATATATATTCTCAATGAAAGGATATCATTCATTGAAAGAGGAAAACCATACTTTAATAGATTATCAGGATTATTATGACTTTGAATCAAAATCACCTTAGGATCACATATTATGTTTATAGGGTTATAATGTTGGCTAAGTGAGTTGTATGAAAGGAAAAGGGTATTTACGGATTCAAAGTGTTCGGAGAGAATACTTTAGGAAAATGAAAATCATTGGAAATTTAGAAATTGGAATATAAATTCCATACAGAGCAACGGATACAATAATGGAGTATAACTTTCATTAATATCCTCTAAACATAAACCGGGATTCTAACTTTTGTCAATACCTTTCTATTTCTTCTTTTTCTTTTTTTTTTCTCACTCATTTTTTCTTTTGTTTTTCATTTCCCTTTTCACTTATTTTTCGAGAATAAAATCCAACTCATATGCTTAATTGCAACCACGAAATAAAAACATCATTAAATCCCAAGTACAATTCCAAACAAAGGTATGGAAGGTGTATACATGGTTTAAAAACTCCAATGTGGTGTAAGTTAAGGGAATTTGGGTTATGATATGAATGGATATATTTAGGATTAAAGGGAATGACTAGGGAAATATTGAGGGTGACGCTAAGGTCTATATGGGTTAATTAACAAAGAGGGCCTATCATTCTTTCCTAATGTTTACACGATTATCGAGTCAAAACAACATTGAAAATTATTGTCAAAAAACACATCTGATAATGAACTTAATTAATGAATGATTAATGAAAGAATAGTGAGATTATTGATGACTTTAATAATTTAAAGAAGGAAAGAATAATTTATAAACACTTACAAATGAAGAAAAGCGCAATGCTAGCTTTGGGTAAATACATATATAATGCAAAAAAAGATTACCGAGTTATAAAGGCCTTAAACCAAATCATTTAAACAAGAAAAGTGCATGTCCTCATGGGGTTTAAAGTTTAATTCATGAAGTTTTTCATAATATCAATGATTTGAGGATTGAAGTCTAATAACTTCTAAAATCAAGAACATGCATCATTGAATTATCTATTGGATTGGGAAATTATTTAAATTTATCCTTGAAACCAAAGAGAAAATGGCCAACAAAGAACAAAAAAGAAAGAAAGTGTTTTTAAAATTTTCAATTTTTTACATCAAAATCATATACTTGAGAAGAAAATGTAATCAAATCAATTAATCAAATCAATGAACTAAACAAGAAATGAAAAGCATATCCCACATTCCTAACTTAAACCTTGCATTGTCCTCAATGTAAATCAAGAACAAAGTTAAAGAGAGAAAAATAACGATATTACTCAAGATGGGGCGATCTCCGAAAAGTAAAGTCCAAAGATTCTACAAAACATATTAGCACCAAGCATAGCAAAAAAAGAAGAATTCAAACTTTAACTAATTATAGTAGATAATAAGTAAAAAGAAAAATCAACTTAATATACACAACTTACAATTTTAACTTCTAACTAACTATACACTAGAAGTTAAAATTTTTGAGGTTCCACTAAAAATAAAATTTGACTTTGAGTGATTAATGCCGTACTCATTTGAGTACATACCTTTCGGGAAAAAAAGAATTTCATTTGAAAAATGGAAGGCATGTGTAGGGCGTAAGAAATGAATCGTTACCAATTAAAAAAATTTAGCAGATGATGGGGGATTTGGATTGAACGGGTGACAAGTACACATCGGAATAATAAATAGAATTTCCACCCAAAGATTTTTTTAAATAGAATAAGAGGTGGTGCATAAGGAGGCAAGATCTCCTTCATAAAAAATGAATCAAGCAAGTAATCCTCATCGCCGAAAGGATTAAACATTTTAAAGTTTTGAACCGATTCATGGGATTGATGTAAAGGCAGGATAACGGTGAATGGAAATAGAGAAGATATAGATTCAATCTCAAAAGATGACTCATAATCGCTCGAGGATTGAATTCTGAAAGGGAAAGATTCACTTTCAACGAAATGTTCTTCCAAAATAGTTTATGGTTAAACATATGTCTCAACCTCCCCTTCATTTTTCAAAGAAGAGATAATCTCATTGAAAAGTAATTCAATTTCCATATCCTCACCATTTTCATTAACCTTTTGCAGTCACGTGAAGATATTTCGACGAGATTCAAAATCATGGAAAGTAAAAGTCGAAATTCAGAAGTATGAAATTACAAAAGTACCCTTAAAGTTTCATATTGTGATAAAACTTTCTCGAAACACAACCAATTGCTCCGCTTAGTATTCCAACACCTACAAAAGCTCAAATAAACATTGCGAAGCATATATATATATCGAAAACCAAGGTTAAAAAATATATGAGCATATAATAGGAAAAATGGAGACAATTGTGCTAGAATGGATAAGTATAAAGGGCATTAATATACGATATTCTTGACTAATCAATTAAACTTCTAGATTAGTCTAATTTTGAAATTAATATTTTATTAACTAAAAATTAGAATATTAGACATGAAATTAACATATTCCAGTGAGAAATTATCATTATAACTCAAAATCTAAATTAAATCTGTAATCTAGCTAAACTTGCCTTAAAAAATGGGTTGAATTCAAGCCAAATCCCCAGAACTTCCTCTCTCTTGAGTGTCTCCTCTCTCTAGTTATAGGGTTCCTCTCACTAACCTCTACTGTTAAGTGGCAAAGTCTAATGATATCTCAACTTAGTTAACCACAAAATTATATTTAGGATCTATATGGGCCTCAACCCAATGAGCCCAAATACCACTCCAATAGGCCCAAAACACTATCGAAGCCCTAAACCAACCCATAGGACTTAAAATTCTTTATTTTAAGTCACAAACAGACATTATAAATGTTTCAAAAGTCAACCAGAATTATGAGACAAAAAAACAAACTAATAAAATATCTCGTATGAGTGCAACATAATTATTTAACTATTTATTAATTTAGTGTGACACGACATTATAAGAAACTACTTCACGATTGGTGGAATCCGACACCGAGGGGACAATATAGATAAGGAAGACCTCAATTTAAAATCCTTGACCATTCCATAGTTACCCATAATACGCAGTCACTTCCAAATATTTAATTAATGAATTATTGTTTATTAATTCTAATTTCAATATCGAAGTATATAACACATAAACGAGAACACGTGTAAAATATAAATAGTGACATCACATGTCACTGTTGGCAAATATAATAATTTCATAAATCAATTTAATGTAAAAAAAATATGGGGTATTACATTCCTTCGCCTTTAAATAAGAAATTTTGTCCTCGAAATTCAAATTTACACCTATTTGGAAGATCTCTGTATACCTCACCCGCGTGGCATCCTCTCTTTCCCAAGTAGATGCAGCGTCACTATAGTGTCCCCATTAAAATCTAAATTACGGAATAACCTTCAATCGTAAAGTGCGCACAACCCACCAGTACAATCTCCTCGTATCTTGGTACATATTGTCCTCTCTGAGATGCATTGTGTACCGTAAACCACGTGTCTCGTCCAAAACTGCCCTTCATAACTCTAGGTCCTCTAGTACTACCAAATGTCACTAGAATCTTAGTCCTTTATTTGCGACAATGGAGAAAAGGGAACTCCACCGGTCAAAATCCCTCACACATTCTCCTGATAGAAGGAGTCTAAACCCTGTCTATGGATCACTTATGACACGATAGCAAGTGTAACTGTCACAACTACTAAGATAGAATCCGCTAAATCCATCTCTCAAAAGGTACTCCATCTTTCTGCCCAAAAGTCGGTTAAATCATCCCATTTATAGACCCATAAAGTTTCTAATGAAATCATTGACCAACGACTTGAAGCATCTACTACCACACTCACTTTCCTCGGATGGTACTAGATCAAAAAGTCGTAGCTCTTCATAAACTGTATCCATCTCTGTTGTCTTATATTTAGATTCCTTTGAGTAAACAAGTACCGGAGACTCTTGTGGTCAGAAAACAATGTGAAATTCTCCCCCAATAGATAATGTGTATAGATACGGAGAGCAAAAACTACCACTGCTAACTCAAAATCATGAATACGGTAGTTTCCCTCATGTGGCTTAAGCTTACGCAAAGCATAAGTGATATGCCTCTCCTACTACATCAAGACGCCTCCTAGACCCTAGAGTGACGCATCCATGTAAACTGTATACTTAGAACCCCCCCCCCCACACACACACAATAAAACAAGGACAAGTGCAGATGGTAGCCTCTCCTTGAGCTCCTAAAATTCTCTCTCGTAGTTGGCACTCCATAAAACGATACCCCCATTTGGGTGAGGTGGGTCAGTGGCCTAAAAATCTTCGAGAACCTCTTAATGAACCGCTTGTAGTACCCTATCGAACCTAAGAAAATCCCAACTTATTTAGACACCGTGGGTTATCCCTAATCCAAAATCATAGATACCATGCTAGGATCCACCGATATCCCAGCCTCGAAAACAACATGGCCCAAGAATTGCACCTCTCAAAACCAAAACCCACACTTATAGAACTTAGAGTACATGCTCCTGTAATGTCTGAAAAACTAATCTCAAGTGTCGTACATGCTCCTCCTTCATCCGAGAACACACAAAGATGTCATTAATAGACACCATGACGAATTGATCCAGAAATGTAAAAAACACAAATTTCATAAATTCATGAATATTGATGGCTCAATGGAAAGCCCAAATGACATGACTCGAAACTCATACAATCCGTAGCATACCAAGAATGTCGTCTTAAGAATGTTTTCCTCCTGAATACGCAATTGGTGATACCCTGAGTGCAAACTAGTCTTGTAAAATAATGATGTGCCTTTCAATTAATCGAACAAGTCATCGATTCACGACAATGGATATTTTTTCCATAACGTGACCTTGTTCAGCTCTAAAAAATCCGTACACAATTGGAGCGAACCGTCCTTCTTCTTCACATAGAATACTGGAGCTACCCACGGAGACATACTCCTCCGTATGAACTCTTGGCTCAACAACTGTTGAATCTTCTCCTATAACTCCTGCATCTCCAATGGATCCATCTTTATTTGTGCCCTCGTAATGGGTCTAGTGCCCGGTGCCAAATCTATACAAAATTCTATTTCCTTAGTGGGCATTAACCTCAATATAAATCAAATACTTCTATAAACTCTTAGACAACTGGTAGTGAATCTAAAGATATGGTGAAATCCTCAGATGTACTCGCATATATATAATATAAATGTGTACTAGAGTCTCCCTCAATCCTAGGCATAAAGATAAGGAACATCTCCTGTCCGGGAATGTTAAACGTGATCGCTTTCCCACCGCAGTTGATTTGTGCATGGTATGTAGCTAACCAATCCATCCCTAATATAACATCATATGTAGACATATACAAGAGTAACAAGTCGATGAAAAAACATAATTGCTCGATCTCCACGTCTCTACAAATCCGACGTAAGGCAGCATCCGTACCCACTGGGGTATCCACGTGCATAGACACACCGATATTTATCTATAACATACCCGATGTCAAAGAAAACATACAACTAGAGAATGAGTGGTATGCTTGCGTATTAAAAATTACTCACGTATAACTGTTATAAACATTAAACATACCCTCGAAAGCCTGAGGTTATGCTAGTTGGTCTGGCTGATAGACTTTAAACACGTCCATAATGCAATTGTAGAGGTTCCTGCGCCTGATCTCTGGGAGGAGGTAATTTTGGGTACTGTGATGCTGGAGGCAATGTCTGGTACTACTGAGGGGATGGAAGAGCCTGTTGATATCCCTATGGTTATCCCTGCTAAATCGGACCCTACCTAGCTAAGAAACCCTTAGGACACCTCTTTAAGGAGTGGCCCTGCTCCCCAGAAGTAAAATAACCCCCGCAAAATGGGAGGCCCTATTAATCTTTACCCTGGGGTCTAATATGCTACCTCTGACCCTGGCCTTGTCCTCTATGGACCTAGACGCCCAAGTGGCATTGATTATCACCTACTAAAAACCTCTTAAGGGGATTCTCTCCCTATATCTTCCCTCTCGAGTGTTATTATAAGCCTCCTTACCCCCGGGATAACTCACCAGTCTCAACTATCATCGATACCTATTCGGTTCACACATTCTCTTTTATCGGATCCTTCTCTCTCTGAAAATATCAGTGGTCCTTGCAATGTAGAAGTGTGGCATCCACTACCTATATCTAAGTAATGAAGGACATATTGCCCATTAATACCTTTCAGATCCTTCATGTCAACCCCTTGATAAACTAGTCCATCTTTCGAACCTTTGAATCCATCACATCTGGGTCAAAGTGTCCAAGATGGATAAATTATAGACCCTAATATGCAACTATATGATCCTCTTTCTTGAGACTATCGAACCGGGCTCTCAAATATATGTGATATGTGGGAGGTATATACTTCCCCTCAAACTTCACCCAAAATTCAGTAATGGTCGTCAATGACCTATCATTATTGGTGGTTATAGACTCCTACCAATACAAAGCATCTCCCACAATTGTGAAGTTGGCAAGCATCTGCCTCTGAACATCCGTGCACATGACTATACATGCCTCTCAATGTCACGTCTTCACTATAATGCACTGATAAGATCATTAGACCCCATGAACTCTAACATGATGCCTTTTATGAAGGCACTCCTGGAGTCTCCTCGAAAGACGTAGTAGTAGGGGAAAGTACAGGTGCGGCCACAGTTGGTGGCTTCTCCCGACGTAATACCATCATCGTCACTTCCATAGTCTGGGGAATAATGGTAGATAAATTGGTCAGTACTATAGAGGTTGTCTGCCCCTTCTAAGTCTACTACGGCTACTGCTGAGGTGCGACTTCCTCCGACTCAATGCTCACGATCGGTCTATGTTGTGCTGCTCGTCATCGTGGGTTCACCATTCGAAAGATAACAAAAAAAGCGTATCAGTAAATGTATCATGAAAACAATATAACAACCTCCATAATAGACTCTAAAGTATTAAATAGCACTACACAAAAAAAACGATGGATGCACTCAAGATCCCTAGGACACTAGAGCGTCAAATGCTTTGATACTAGTTGTGACACCCTATAAAATCTAAGCTAGATTAATTTGGTCTAAAATAAATAATACATGATGCTAAATAATTGATTATCATTATAAGCATTACTAAAATGAAACTAAAATGCACAAAATAAATAACGAAATACAACAAAAATAATAAACTCATCAAAACCTCTAATACCATAAACATCAAAAGTAATAAAATCCAACTTTGGAATTAAAATTGTCTCATACATAAATACAAATTCCCAAATAAAATAATAACTAATATAATATCTGACACAACACTAATGTAAATAGGAATAGAAGAGTGGACACCCATGCTCGACATCTAGATCCTATAAGACCAGTAAGTGAAAAGGAAAAGCATATAGATGAATAAAGGCTGAAGCGGCAGCTGCAGCCTAGGTCCTTAAAAATAGAATAAACAACAACGTAAACAACAAGTCTATGAAGAATAAAGATTGAATCGAATTTGGAATACAATAAATAACTATGCATCTTCCTCCCATATTTTAGTTATTTTTCAGTTAATTCAACTTAAACAACCCTAAATATCACATATGTCTAAATCCGATCCCAAGTGAACCTAATATTTGATTATCATCATTTCAATTGAATTTAATTAAGAGGGTCACATCATATATACACAAGTGTGTATAACTCAAGTATAATACAAAAAAGAATAAGACAATCTCAAGTTTATTATCCACATAAGTACAGTCCTCGACAGGTACAATTAAATAGACTACTCTTGAGTCCGCACATAAAATATACGAAGGCATATCCCTATCGCCTTCGGGGATCACTCATGCATACTAGGTATAGTTCTAGGTCGTTCCGAACCTATAATGTTAAAATCCATCGATAAGGGATAATCACTATGCATTCTCATCATAACGCACATCCTCCATACCCAAGGCTTTATGCTAGAGTCCCCCCATATATTCCCCCTCGGGATACGGGTACGAAAGTTATAGGATTGGGGTAAAGGACCATAATAAATCCCATCTCTATCACCTAGGTACCCACACGGTTAACATTGTACGCACCCTATCAAAATCGCTCCTAGTACATCACCCACGAGCACTCACACATGGTATGCTTACAAATAAGATCACATAATAGCAATCCTAATCACTCACGGGTTGATCATCCATAACCCCTAATTCTTAAATTAATTAATCTCTCTTAATTGAGAATTGAATATCCAAACAGTTCTAAGATCGTTCAAACGAAAACCCTATTCTCGTTCAAATGAGATTCTACGAGTTATTTGAATGACATACAATATTCTTTCAAACGAGCAGACTTATCTCATTCTAGAGAGTACTAAACTCGTTTGAACTAACTACCTAATATAGTTCAATGAGAAACTAAACTCGCTCGAACAAGATGAACATAGTACATCCCCTCCAGAACTCTAAATCTGCCATTCACGACAAAAACACTCAAATCGAAGCTTGTAAACATCACCAATCCCATCCTCCTTCAGATATAAGTTACCTAACTACATAACTAAATTATATCTATGATTTTTACATCAAACTAACATGTATTTGAGAATTAATTCCCAGATTTAAAGTCACAAACCCTAGTTCCATAATTTGTCTAATTAAGCTCAGATTTAGTTCAATTATTAGATTAAAAAGAGATCATTCTATTGATTTATGAATTTGAATCTATATGTATTGAAATTCATTCATAACCTACTCCAATTCAAGAGATTCAATGCTAATATTCTCTATACTTTAACAATGGATTAAAAGCTAAACTTCTAGATTAATTTAATTTTAAAATTAATATTTTACTAACCAAAAATCAAATTATTAAACATGAAATTAACTTATTCCAATGAACAATTACAATTATAACACAAACTCTAAATTAAATCTTTAATCTAGGTAAACTTGCCTTAACAAAATAGGTTGAATCCAAGCCGAAAGATCCCAAAAGTTTCCTCTCTCTTGAGTGTCTCCTCTCTCTAGCCTTAGGATTTATCTCACTAGCCTCTAGAGTGAATTAAGTTAAATCTAATGATCCCTCAACTTTATAAACCATGAAATTAGCCTTAGGGCCCATATGAGACTCAACCTAATGAGCCTAAATACCACTCTAATTGGCCGAAAGCACTACCCAAGCCATATACTAACCCATAGGACTTAAAACCCAATATTTTAAGTCACAAACGGACATTTTAAATGTCCGAAAAGTGAACTTGAATTATGAGACAAAAAACAAACTAATATAGTATATGGTACGAGTCCAAAATCAATTATTTAATTATTTTTTAATTTACACGACATTATAATAAACTATTTCATGATCATTGGAATCCGACACCAAAGGGATAATCCAAAAAAGGAACCCTCGATATCAAATCCCTAACCATTCAGTAGTCGCCCATAATACGCAGTCACTTCCAAATATTTTATTAATGAATTATCGTATTTTAATTCCGATTTAAATATCAAACTATATAACACATATACCACAACACATGTAGAATATAAATAGTGACATCACAAGCTAGTGTAGCCAAATATAATAATTTCATAAATTAATTTAATGCTCATAAAAATACGAGGTATTACAAGTTCTATCTCTCTTTACTCCCTCTTGATAAAGATTGTTTTGGAGACTTCAACCTGGAAGGAATCTTGAACACTGGTGTCGATTCTTATCCTCTTACGGAGCTTTACCCTATGCACTAGGATGGATTAGTGTATCCATTAATAGTAATCATAATTCTTTACGGTTGTTCCTCATCTTTCTTTTAATAATTGTTAACTTGGGTTTAAGGTCTTGGTCTTGTTGGTGTATATATATAATCATTTATATGACTAACCAGACCAAATCCTCTAAAAATAATTTCATCATCTTCAAATTATCTATCTTGTGGAAGTGATACAAGTGGTAGGTTAAGAGGATATTCATATCTCTTTGAAAAATTTCTCTCCCCATCTTGAAAGATTCTTGAAGATAGTTTTATCCTTAATCTTGGGAAGGATCTTATAAATAAGATCCTTTAATATGTTGTTGATCCTTTGATACACGTTTTTGTTGCTTGGAACCTTTACCTTCACCTTTTCTTTGGCTGGTTTCCCCCTTTTTTAGTTGGGGTTGAGGTTGCTCCGCTTTTTCCTCCTTTCCATGGATCTCGATTCTTGAGTGATGGATTTCTAGTCTAATAATTTTTCTTACCGACATTAAATATTTCATCTTACATATTGGCATAATTTTCTATGCATGCTATGGGGTCATCCATAGTCGATATTGGCTTCTTTGTTACTAAATGGTATAGTCCGTCTGACAAGGTAAGTCGAACTTGAAGGATAAGACTACCAATTGCTCGTTACAATTTTTGTTTTCATTGAAAAGATCCCAATATATATGATCATATACTCTAAAGGGCTCCCCTTGTTTTTCTTCAAGGCACAATCAATGGTGGTGATAAAGCAAACAATAAATTTCTCGAACAACTCCACGAACATAGTGATTCATCTAGGGGATAACTTCTCTAATCACTTCAGACCAATATCCAGTATATTTGACGAAAATATACAACACATTAGTGGATTGTTGTGGCATTCTAAGGACATAAATTGCTTAAAGTGCTTAGTATGGTGTGCATGATTCTTCCTTCCATCATATGTGTTGATTTTTTGAATCGAGAACTTCTTTGAGGGGTTACAAGTTCTAGATTTTAATAATATATGGTGAGTCCGACCCAAGTCCCAAAGCCCTCCTAGAAAGGTCCTTGCGGGTGAAATTTGTATTGATCAATATTTGACCCTCCAATTATTGCCTGATGATATCTCTTAGATCTACAAGGTCGGGTGCCCTAGTCGACAGGATACAAAGATCCATTTGAGGATTTTGATGACTCTTATGGGACCTATTCCCTGGTTATTTTTCTTGCTTACTGATTTTTGAATGGAAATAAGACATAACTAACGATGAAGAGTGCACTTTTGTTCAAATTAAAAAAATATTTAATTAAACTCAGTTTTTCCATTAAATCCTAAAACATGCATCTATATGTGATTGAAATCAATATGATCATGCAATAACAGTCAATCACAAACGAAACACACAAATGAGGAAAAATCCCCCAAAGGGAAAAACACTTTTTATTTTCACTATAATTTGTAAAAACGGTTACACGAATTATAATAAAAATAAGTGTGATATACGAAATACCCTCGGGTGTCAGTTTTGATGTCGTCGGCTGGAATCTCCCGCAAGAACTCCAGATGGGCAATAATTAAGAAGACAACGACTTCTCCACAAATTACTCTAGATGAGTAAAACGATCTTCTTGAAGGTTTAACGATTCACATACAAAGATGGGAGTGTTTATATGAATAAAGAAGGCATAAAACCTTAAAATGTGAAGTCTATTTTTTGGGCAATTTTTCACAGAAATCGTGTTTTGAAAAGACTTGGAAAACGTGTAGAAAGTGAAAAGATATTTATATGAAAATCGAGGCGGCGGCGTCGCTCGAACGAGATAAGCATCTCGCTAGAACGCAGGACACGTGTCGTTCGAACGACATCACGCGAGATGCTTGTCTCGCTCGAACGAGAGTGTGAACTCGTTTGAACGAGCTCGTCGATCGAGGCACTCCACTTCTAAACTTAGAAAAAAATCTGCTTTTGATAAAAACAAATCAGACTTCGAAAAAATATTTTCTGAAAAATTCCTAAATATTTATGCAAATGTAAACAACTCCAATAAATTATTTTACTAATAATACGTCGTGGAGTAGTGGGAAACAGTTGAGCAGCAAGTTGCATGAAGCATGATGCACGTGTGAAGATGATGGATGCATGGATTCGAATCAAGGCCGTCATGGATGATCGTGTTGATGTGCCGAATATAGCGGTATCAGACATACAAACTATAATCTAGGAAAAACAGAAAATTCCTAGATTCTACCCCGGACATATATAAAATTATCTCCTTACAAATCTCCCCCTATGTCTATACCGGTACATACATAAAAAATCCGAATTATGCAATATCCCTAAAACAAATGACATATAAGATAATATCCCCATTAAACCCTCAAAATGAGAATACTAAATGACATGTCTTCAATTAAACTTCAACATCTTCAAATCTTCAGCTCTTCAGAAACTCCCAAAGCTTTTCTCATCAGGGTGTGCAATCCAATAATGATCAACTTTGTACCTACACACATGAGATAAATCAGATACCCGTGACATGCAACAGTTTGAAATATAATGATATGCAAAAATCAAAGATCAATTAAGCTTAAGCAAATCATTGATAAATCAACTAAATAAATCTTTCCATAATTCATTCTCCCCCTTTTTATGATGTCCATATATAGACAGATATGAGAAGCATAAATATAAAAAATGTCACAAGGTAAAAGAAATCTTCTATTTTTGAATTTTTCAAAATTTTTCACACAAAATATACGACAAATAATCACACCATGAAAGAACACAAAAACAACCAAGTCGATGATAGCGTAAATGTAGGCGTGTGATCAAATTCGATAGGAAAATCAATGCATACAAACATGACATATGTGCACGATGAATTTTGGATACTCCTATCGAATGAACTCAACATCTTCCTTAGGTGTAAAAAGATGGAAATATAAGACATTGACTCAATCTAATCAGCAAATCAAAGCTCAAAGTGATTTCCACACCAATAACGTCCAAAACGATTTAATGCTTTTTCAAGACTTTCAAGGAGTGCAAACCTGTTTAAATTCTCCAACCAAACTCCCTCATATTTATATTTTGAATAGAGGTGATCAAAATTCTCAAACTTTGGAGAATTTATGGTGAAATCTAATGGCCCATATTTGACATGAATTTCTTCTTATTGCCTTTAATTTTTTTGGGCTCTTTTAACCTCTTTGGACCCTGGATAATAAAATTCCTCAATTTTTTAGGTCCGATTTAATGGTGGATTAATCACAAAGGATAGATAAGAACCTTTCGTAGCCCTTCACCATTTTAAAATACCACACAATCTCACAAAAATGATTATTTTTACATGCATTCTAATCTTTTCAAGTTTTATCGCATATGGTTCGTTGTATAGACATAATTGAGATGGAAACACTCAAGCCAATATGAGATAGACAAGTACAATAATCAAATAAACCCGTGCATATGTGCAATAAAGGAGATAATGAGCCAAACATGTAGAAAGATATCACTAATCACATCTCAAAGACTCCAAACAACGTAAAGCACATGGATGAAATGATGTAGCGTCTCAAATCACTACCAAATAGTCATATGGATAAATGGAATGAAATTTGTGACTCGGCTATCTTAAATGCTCATCCATAAAAGGTGTAAATAAAATACAAAAATCTTTTTGTGCCTTTCAAAATTTTTTATAAAAAGAAAATCCTTTTGGATTTTTTCAAAAAAATAAATAATAAAAAAATAATAATACACATGATACAAACTAGCAATAGGAATCATATGATATGAACATGACAAAGCATCATATTCTAGACACGGACAAACCCCTCAGTCAACTGTGTAAATCCCTAAAGACTTCCTAAGACTCTCGAGTCTAAGGGCATCTAAGGTTTCGTGAAAATATCGGCCAACTGACGGTCGGTGGGTACGAAACTCAGGGATACGACTTTCTCCTCAACTAACTGTCATATAAAGTGCTCGCGTATCCTGATGTTCTTTATGCGCGAATGCTGAACTGGATTGCGAGATATGTGTATCGCATTCGTGTTATCATAGGAAATAGTCATGGTGTCCTGTGAAATCCCATAATCCTCCAGCATCTGCTTCATCCACAAGAGTTGCACGCAACGACTCCTGACGGCAATGTACTCAGCTTCCGCAATGGATAAAAAGATGGAGTTTTATTTCTTGCTCATCCAGGAGACAAGAGAAGAACCAAAATAGAAACACCCACCAGAAGTTCTCCTACAACCATCTACATCCCCGACCCAATCGACATTCGAATAGGCAAACAAACGGTCATCGGTATCAAAGGAATACCAAATATTGTATGAGAGAGTCCCACTCACGTATTTGATAATACTTTTTAGAGCGAGTAAGTGTGACTCTTTCGAGGACACCTAATATCGCGTACTGACTCCAATACTAAAGGCTATGTTAGGATGACTGGCAGCCAAGTAGAGAAGACTACCTATCATACTATGATACAAGGTTTGCTCTACGTCCTTACCTGAAGTGTCCTTACTAAGCTTGATAGAAGTACTCATAGGTGTACGTGCATGCTTAGCGGAGTCTAAACCAAATTTCTTCACTAGGTCTTTAGCATACTTGGCTTGAGAGATGAACATTCCATCCTCTAGCTGACGAACATGGGGACCAAGGAAAAAAGTAATCTCACTTACCATGCTTATCTCAAACTCACTTTTCATCTCCTCCTCAAAGTGGTGAGCATCCTGGGAGCACGTGGATCCAAACACTATGTCGTCCACATAGACCTGGGCAACCAAAATAGCACCATCATCTCTCTTGACGAACAATGTCATATCAACTCCCCCTCTCTTGAAGTCACGGGCGAAAAGATAGGAAAAAAGCCTATCGTACCAAGCACGGGGTGCTTGATTCAAACCATACAAGGCTTTCCTTAGATAGTATACATTCTCCGGGTGCTTAGGATCTTCAAACCCTTTTGGTTGTTTCACATAAACTTCCTCCTGTAGAATGCCATTTATAAAGGCACTCTTGACATCCATCTGATATAACTTGAAGCGCAGATGACATGTGATGGCGAGTAGTAAGCAGACGAACTCAAGCCTCGCAACAGGAACGAATGTCTCCCCAAAGTCTACACCCTCTATCTGTGTGTAACCTTGAGTGACCAACCTAGACTTATTTCTGATTATGGTACCATTTTCATCCATTTTATTCTTGAAAATCCACCTGGTACCTTTCACATTAGTCTCACTAGGTCGGGGGACAAGTTCCCAAACATTTTTCTTTTTAAACTGAAGGAACTCATCCTGCATGAAAGATATCCAGTGTTCATCCTTGAGTGCTTCTTTGTGATTCTTGGGCTCGACTGTGGACATGTAGAAAAAATGACTAACAACGTTCTCTAGCTGAGCATGAGTCTTGACCCCTAAAGTGGGATCGCCAACAATGGCAGAGAGATCATGACTCTTGCGAACCCAAGCAGGTGTGTCCCCTAACATAGGAGTAGGATCCACAGGGTGTGGGTTCGGGACAAGTAAATCACTGCCAAAAAAGTTCTCATCCTCACACTGAAGGCTATGATCAACAAATGTCGAAGGTTCGTCATCTTGAAGGGTGACGTTTATTGACTCCATAGCCTTAGATCTCTTCAGGTTAAAAACTCGGTACGCTCTACTATTTGATGAATATCCTAGCAATATTCCCTCATCACTCCAGGAGTCAAACTTTCCTAATTTCTCTCTATCCCGTAGGATGTAGCATTTACTCCCAAAGACACGAAAATATGCAAGGTTGGGTTTCTTGTGAGTCCATAATTCATAAGGTGTCTTAAGTGTGTGTGGACGCAGGTAAATCCTATTCACCATATGGCATGCAGTAGACACTGCCTCTGCCCAAAATATCCTAACAACCTTACGACCTAGAATCATACATCTAGCCATTTACTGAATCGTCATGTTCTTTCTCTCAACAATTCCATTTTGCTGAAGAGTCTTCACAGCAGAAAACTCATGTCTGATTTCTAGGCTGTCACAGTAAAGATCTACCTTTGCTTCCTTAAATTCCGTGCTATTGTCACTACGTATCCTGTTAATAGTGACTCCATGTTGATTTTACAGGACACAACACTTGGTCGTTAAAAACTCTACAGCATCGAATTTCTCTCTCATAAAACCTACAATCGAATATCTAGAGAAATCATCTACCATCATGAGGATATACCTCTTACCACCCAGACTCTCAGTACGAGTAGGACCCATAAGATCCATGTGAATAACCTCAAGCACACGGGATGTGGTAATGGAATGCAACTTCCTGTGGGGGCTACGAATTTATTTTCCCAACTGACAGGGTCCACAAACCGTAGAAGTTGGCTTTCCAAGTGATAGTAAGCCACGTACTAGGTTCTTTTTAGCTAAACGTGTCAAATCTCTAACATTCACGCGACCTAGACGTTGGTGCCACAGATCCATAAGAGTGATTGTGGCGCCATTGCAGATAAGTGAGGACGTGGGCACAGTCCCATAGAAATTATCCTCCGTCCTCACCCCTTGCACTAAAAGTTTGCCGACTTGATTATAGACATTACACGCGTCCCGGTCAAACTTTACGGCAAAGTCAGCATCGCACAACTGGCTAATGCTGAGAAGGTTTGCTTTCAAACCTTTGACGTATAAAACATTTTCTAGCTTAGAAAATCCTGGTAACTCTACTGTATCTCGTCCTACGATGCTAAACTTGCTCACGTCTCTAAAGGTGACTCTACCTTCCTTATAATCCTCTAGGTAGGTAAAAAATAAGACATCACCTGTCATATGTTTGGAGCACCCACTATCAAAATACCACTACGAGGTATTATGTTCTTTGAGAGTGACATGAACAACAAGGGCCTTTTCGTCTTTTTTAAATATCCAAGAAGTGATAACCTTTTGTTTACCCTTGTTGTTGTTGGTTTTAGCCGGGATGCGGGAAGCATTCGCTGACGGCAAAGACATCCGTTGGAATTCCTCCATCAAACTCTGTGAGGTGGCGGCTAAAATCTCAACACGCTCTCTCAGACTGGTAAAATCATTAGTACGATGTGGTGGAGCAGTAGTACGCCGTGGCCGACCCAAATTATAGCAAAACTCCCTGAGTTGGCCTTTTCTTTCGTAGTATATACAAAAGAACACAGTCTTAGGTGGACCTTGGTTTGCTTTTCTTGGTCGAACTCTTCTTCGTGGTTTTTAACGATGGCCATATGGAGTCGTAGTAAACTCAGGAACTGGTCTAGATGCAATTTGGGATGTGGAGGCACCATCAAAATCTATTCCCTTCCGATCACCAAAGCCTAAAGTAGGGCTGAGGAGCATCTGTCCCATCTTTTCAGATCTGTCCTCGATTTGAACCTTGACTTCCCGTGCTTTCTCAAGATCATGAGTGAGCTAGGCTACAAGGGCTTCAAGTTTCTTCCGAGTCTCCAGGGAGGAATGGAGCTCACTCGTAAGACTAGCCACTTGTTTAGTCTCTCTCTCTCTCTCTCTAAACAAACTTTCTTTCTCAATACAGGCAGACTCTCTCTCTCGAGGTAGTGCAGGTGGAGGACTCTCCCTCTATCGCTTATTCTAAATCTTCCTCTAAAGTGGTGATCCTAAGAACTAACACTTTCTTATGCTTTTTTATTTTAAATGACTCATTATATAACTCAGTATAGGCGTATTGAAGATTACTCTTGCTCACTTGCATCATCCTCCCCCTCACTCACATCGTTCTCACTGTCGAGGTGTCCCTGTGAAGCAGCATCCTCATCGTCATGAGGAGCACTAGAAGTACTCACATGACTAGCCATGAATGCGGTGAAGTTACATTCATGTGGTGACTCGTCTCCAGAGTCCACCGACTCGACCTCACTGTCGTCACTAAGGGTAGCATTAAGGACAACTTTGCCCTTTTCTTTGGCAAGTATGTTCAGCCTGGTAGCACACTCCAAAACTCTATAACCCTTGCCGTCGCACTCATAGCATCTCTCACTGTCTTTCTTAGGAGGGTCTTTAAAATATTTTTCATTTTTCTTATTTTTCTCAAAATTCTTTTTATCTTTGAAATTTCCATTTTTCTTGAATTTGAGATTTTTCTTGAAATTTTTAGCAAATAGTGCTAAATCATCTAAATCAAAGTCACACTCAGAATCAGATGTTTCTATTTTTCTTTTTCTACCCTCTTTCTTGCCGACCCCTCACTCTTTCTATCTTGGGCATTAAGTGCAATTCCCTTATCTTTAGGCTTGACAGATTTGGGAAACATATCAATTTCATACGTTTGTAAGTCTCCTACAAGTTCCTCCAATTTAAGCGTGTTTAAATCACCCATAGAATTTAGCATAGTGACTTTAGAGATAAAACGTTTAGGTAGTGATCTTAGAATATTTTTAACAACTCTAGCATTAGGAATGTGTTCACCAAGATTAAAGCTAGCGTTTACAATGTCAGATAACCTAGCATAAAATTCATCAAAACACCCGGTCTCAAGCATGGCGATAGTTTCAAATCGAGTTGTTAAATTTTGCAGTTTAGACTCTTTCACAGCATTAGTTCCTTCATGGGTAAGTTGCAAAACATCACATGCCTCTTTTGACGTGGTGCATGTCATTATCCGTCGGAACTCGTCAGGTGTGACGGATCCAGAAATAGCACTTAAACCCTTAGAATTAAAAGATGACCATTTAAATTCTTCTTCAGTCCATGCAGTGATAGATTTTAAACTAGTCACGTTATCAACAGTGACGGAGGGAGGTGTCCACCATCTTTCAACCAAAATCTAAACACGTTCATCAATGGCTTTTAAAGTAGATTTCATACAGGCTTTCCAGTAAGCATAGTTTGTCCCGTAAAAAACTGGCATTTTATTATATAATTTCTCCATTGAACACGCTTTTTTTCAAAAATCTATTTTTCAAAAAATTGATATCTTTGAAAAATTTTGTGAAAAATTACACGGTATAATTGTGTAATTGGCTCTGATACCAATTTGAAGAGTGCGCTTTTGTTCAAATTAAGAAATTATTTAATTAAACTCAATTTTTCCATTAAATCCTAAAACATACATCAAGATGTGATTGAAATCAATATGATCATGAAATAATAGTCAATCACAGACGAAACACACAAATGAGAAAAAATCCCCCAAAGGGGCAAAACCTTTTTATTTTCATTATAATTTATAAAAATAGTTACACGGATTACAATGAAAATAAGTGTGACATATGAAATACCATCAGGTGTCGGTTTCGATATCGTCGGCTGGAATCTCCCGCAAGAACTCCAGATGGGCAGCAATGAAGAAGAGAACGACTTCTCCACAAATTACTCCATATGAGTAAAACGATCTTCTTGAAGGTTTAACGATTCACATACATAGATGAGAGTGTTTATGTGAATAAAGAAGGCATAAAATCTTAAAAGGTGACGTCTATTTTCTGGGCAGTTTTTCGTAGAAATCGTGTTTTGAAAAGACTTGAAAAACGTGTAGAAAGTGACCAGATATTTATACAAAAATCAAGGCGGCGACGTCGCTTGAACGAGATAGGTATCTCGCTCGAACAAAGACACGTGTCATTCGAACGACATAGCGCGAGAATCTTATCTCGCTCGAACGATAGCGTGAACTCGTTTGAACGAGCTCATCGACCGATGAACTCCGCTTCTACACTTAAAAAAATTATGCTTTTGATAAAAACAAATCAAACTTCAAAAAAATATTTTCTGAAAAATTCCCAAATATTTATGCAAATATAAACAACTCCAATAAATTATTTTACCAATAATGCGTCGTGGAGTAGTGGGAAACAGTTGAGCAACATGTCGCATGTAGCATGATGCATGTGTGAAGATGATGGATGCATATATTCGAATCAAGGTCGTCGTGGATGATCGTGTTGACGTACCGAATGTAGCGGTATCAGACATACAAACTGTGATATAGGGAAAACAGAAAATTCCTAGATTCTACTCCGGACATTTATAAAATTATGTCCGTACAGGCGATCTTCTCGTGGGTCCTTAATCTGAAGACCTTGTCATTATTGCAAACTGACAGGTTTCTTGTTTATCGGATTATCCATCACTGACGTCGCTCGGGTCCATGAGTGTTACTCACCCACACAATTGTAACTTGAGGCAATCATTATCCTTAATATAAAGATAACTATCTCTATTACACTACATCAATCGTTTCTCATAAAGGTTAACCAATTATGATAGATTTCAGGATATGAAGCTTCTAGGAAGGGGTTGCAGTGTAACGATTGCGATGAAT
Source organism: Sambucus nigra (assembly GCA_949130495.1). Taxonomy (NCBI): domain Eukaryota; kingdom Viridiplantae; phylum Streptophyta; class Magnoliopsida; order Dipsacales; family Adoxaceae; genus Sambucus; species Sambucus nigra. Next base: position 591,430,007 of record OX422210.1, read on the forward strand.
GTGGCTAAACCGACGGGGAGTTCTTCCCCCAAACATGGCATCACTTGGCATCCGAGAGATTCTCATAGGCTGTGCTAAATTGTAGGGTAATCAAATCAATAAAAAAACTACTTACCAAATAATCCTTCAGTGCAATGGAGAACGTAAAGAGACACAAGATTTAAGTGGTTCATCAAGTTATCCTTGCTTACATTCGCGGGGGAAAGAAAGAGCAATTAGCTTTACTATAGAAGAGACTATCTTGGAGTGCTATAGATACTAGCTGAAAGTCCAAGTCACGATTATAAGAGCATATCATTTGACAGAGTGTGAATATGTTCCTTCTTCATAGTGGGGGTGTCTTTTTTATACAAATACCAAATCTCAAATCCCAGTCAATTACAACTATATTATGATTTAAATTCTTCAAGTTTGGTGAGTCCTAGAACTTATCTCATGTGTTGTATTTAAATTACTATTGGATTGTATTGTATAGGGGTGTTTATCATTATTCAGGTAGGTTTGAAGTGATCTAGTTCTAATCGGCCTCTATGAGTCGGTTACCTATTAGACTCGGGGGTATTTTATGGAGTTTATGCCAATCGTCATGCCTTATGGGTCAGGATGATCACATTTCCATTACTTGACATTCGTTTTCCCTTATTTGTACTCATTTTTACTATTAGTTGCAACCTTCTTACAGGCTGTGACATGGTCTTATTCAATTATGATGCATAATCCTCAAGTATTCCCTCGTTTTTTTTTTAACTAAATATTCATCTTATGTGGCCATAAGTTTAAGGTGATAAATGTGGTATTAAATCTTCATAAAGTTGCTTAAAGCTAGTGATGAATCTGGTTAGAAATTTGTCAAACCTCTTTCAAGGAATATATGACACGTTAAAGCCTGGTATGTATTCCATTAGGTCATGACTAACTTAAAATGTATAAAGTGGTCTACGAAATCTGATATTTTTGTGTTGAACTGAAATCTAGTTGGGTGAACTTTTATGTAGGCTCGGGGTTATTCTTCGTGAGAAAAGGAAATTCTTCTCATTAAGTTAGTGAATAGTCCGAGATCCCACATAATCTCACCATGAAAATATAAGCATATTAGAGCCCTCCATGTTGATGATTTTAAATATTATTACTCTTTAAGAAAGACACATTTCAAGAGCAACTAGTTACATTTAGACTAGTGTTAGTATGTCCTTCCAACCAATTACGCTAAATGCCTGAAGAGGTGACCTAAAGACTCAAACTGGTGACCACTTGGAACAAGCCAAATAATTCAATAAGTCGAGCTATACCTCGGGGTTATACTTAAAACTATGGGTGAAAATTCGAGGTAATGGATCGTGTTTGAACCTGACCCGACTTAATTTTACCCAACACAAAGACGACAGGACACAATATCATTTTTTTCTCCTAACACGAACATGAACCGTTAAAAACACGACACGAATAGCACGATAAATAAATTTCATGCCAATTTGGTACGATTTAACACGACCCTATACGATCGTCGTTTTATACACACACACACACACACACACATACACACACACCGCTGGCGCAAACCAATTTATTTTAAAATATTAAAACTATCATTTTTTAGTTGGGTTTTTTATATGGTATTTAAACATTTCAAGGGACTCGTATAAAAAAAATCAGCTCAAAATAATTTTTCTTGCTATTTTGAAAAAGTCGGTCAAACTTTGGCAGCTTTTAAAATGCTTTAAAAGTGAAAGTTTGCCCGATTTTTTTAAAATAGTAAAAAAAATATATTTTGAGTTGATTTTTTTTATATGGACCTCTTGAAATGTTTAAATGTTATATAAAAAATTTCAACCGTTTTTTTTTTAATATTTTCTGAAATATATTGATTATAAATTGATTGTAGTCACGCAACATTGGCCCACTTATTTGTGTTGGAATTTGACAAAAATAGAAAATTTTCTAGTAAATTCTGTGTCAACACTAGACACAAACACGAAATAGACAAATTTCAAGTTAATTTTGAATTAAAACTATAACACGAATACAATACAATCCGACATTAAATTATAATATCATGATACAAGCACGACACGCATACGGTATACTATATTTAATTTCGAGCCAATTTCATAGTTAGCATTTTGTATTTTTTTTTTGTGTGTAATAAGTTAGGTTAATTCATATTAACGAGGGGTTGGCTTTCCTACACTTGATGTGTAGATATATCTGTCGCCATGTGCTTCCATTATTCTTCAGGGGCAAAGCATGTGATGATTTTTTTTTTTTTTTGGTTACAGAAGCATGTGATGATTAAAATCGAACTAGGCTGGTTCATTTGGAAACTCAGCCTCTTATGAGATTCAACACCCACTAAAACTTCATTTATTCAACGAATTCTTACTATTTATGTTTTAAAAACTCATCGAAAACCAAAAAGAAAGTACATTTAATATGCATATTTTATGTGGAATAAAAAACTGCTTCAACCCCGGAATTTTAGCTGAAACTCATTTCCTAAGCTATACTTGATTGTTGTTCATGTTCAGCCTTCGGATTGACAGTTGATGGATTGCATTCGAACCAAGTATAAAAAAATAAAATAACAGAAAGCAAACCCAATATCTTAGATGGTTTAATATTGATAATAATATAGTTAAATGGTCACTACAAGTGAAGAGTTGGCCCACCTAAAATGATCCACAAACTAACACGTGGTCATGCAAGACATGACAAGTGGATCATACAGTATGATGATATAAGCATGAAGTATGCTGATGTTACAGGAATATACACACAGCTTATATGGATATTTTATAGATTATATATATTTTATAGGTATTGGTCCCTCAGTTCTCTCCAACAATAACAGATCCCGTTATGTACCAGCCGCCTTAGAGCACCCCCACCAACAGTTACTTTTAAAATCAAACACTCAAACAATATATCCAATCCCCAGTTCGTGACTATTAATTGGTGATCAGAAACTCAACTTGTACCTCACGTCAATCTCTTACTCTCTCTCATCCTTCTCTCTCACACACACACACTATAAATATCACCAGTCACCACCCTTACAACATGCATACCTTCCGTATTCTATCTCACACTTAGACACATATATATATATTATTATTGGTTTTGAAGCTATGGGTGATAGCAGTTATGTGAACCTCCCACCTGGTTTTCGATTCTGTCCCACCGATGAAGAGCTGGTGGTTCATTTCCTTCAACGCAAGGCCTCCCTCTTGCCTTGCCATCCTGATGTTATCCCCGATCTCGATCTTTATTCATATGATCCATGGGACTTGGATGGTAATTAATAACTCGCTCATATTTCTATATTCTTCAACTTCGTAATATAAGCTATATATATGACTAAAGTATATAATAGCAATAATAATTAAAAAAAAAAGAAGAATTTTCACTTTCAACTTTTTTCACCGAGCCCCTTGTATGTCCCCACATAGCCCCTTCAGACGACTTTTAAGTTACAGTTTTTGGGATACATAAGGGTCTTCGAAATAAGATATATACAAAAGAGTTTCTTGCATTCAAAATAGTATAGGGGAGTTTTTTTGCAATATATAGATATGGGGAACTGCATAAAACAATGTTAGTTTCTGCAAGAAACTCTATGAGTTATTTCACTGTGAAAACATTTTTTTTTAAAGAATGTCAAAACTTATTGAATTTTCACTTTTGTTACACATACCCCTGGTAATAAAATACATGATTCAATAGAGTTCTTGCATTAAAAGTAGTTTATATGGTTTAGTTTTCTTTTTCCAATTTATGGATGTTTATATTTATATGTCTGTAGCATTAATTTATTTGGGCATGTAGGAAAAGCTATGGCGGAAGGTAACAAGTGGTATTTCTATAGCCGGAGAACGCATAACAGAATCACGGAAAATGGGTATTGGAAGGCATTTGGGGCAGAAGAAGCGATTATGAGCAGCAGTGGTAGCAAAAGAGTTGGTATGATGAAATATTATATGTTTTGCATAGGCGAATATCCCGAGGGTGCCAAAACAAATTGGACCATGCAGGAGTATAGGCTTTCGGATGCTGGTTCCACTAGTGGTAGACCATCCAAACGAAGAGGACATTCCAATATAGTACGTACATTATATATATATATATATATATATATATATATATATATATATATATAAAATAGCGGGGTTGATAAAATGAAAAAGAATAAATCTAAGGAGACTTTCAAATTGTATCCATTTTATAAATTCTTTGTATTAAAAATTTATACCTTATTATTTTAGATTTCGTTAAGGTATCAATCAATGTATTAAAAATTTTTATTTATTTTTATTTTATTCAAAAGTTCCAAAATTAAGTACCATTAGAGGTCTCTCTAGTCTTACTTTCTAGTCTTACTCAAATGAAAACGTATATATTAAAGTTGAATCTGGCTTGTGGGTACGCAACTTTACATTACTAAGTTTAAGAGGCTAAAGGGGCAAAACTCCTGAACCATGCGGTTTGGCCAGAAAAACTCTTTTTTGTGTAGTTACTAATGTACACCAGGAGGCTTGCAAGTTCATGGTCATGATTTTGAATTTATACGGCAATATAAATTTGGGATCACGTACATAGAATAGTCTCTAATTTGCAAGCCCGGTTCGAAATGGAGACTTGGGATGATTCACCATCCATAAAAGAAAAAAAAATCTATTTCAATTAAGTACTTTTATTTTATAAAAAAAACCTTGTGTTGTTAAAAGGTCTCTAAAAGGAGGCCTTTACAATGAAATGCACAATTATGAAGAAAAAAATTCATTAACATTTGTTTAAATTGTTTTTTACAAAAATGGCACAATTCTTTTTCTTACATTTTCAATTAGTTTTTTTAGGGAAATTGTAATATTGCCAATTTCTCTAATGCTTATTGGGTATACTTTTCAGGATTATAGCAAATGGGTAGTTTGTCGTGTCTACGAGCACAATGACAATGACGACGACGGGATGGAGCTTTCGTGTTTAGATGAAGTTTTTTTGTCATTAGACGATTATGACGAAATTAGTTTTCCCAATTAGAGTGATATGGGTGTAAAAAGGGCTACTACATGGCCCTAAAGTCGAAGTAAATGTAGAATTTGAAATATTGTTGTTATCAGCAAAATATTGTATCAAATTAATTCCGTGCATGTCACACTCAAATGGACATTTATGCTTTGGATAATGTTGGAAGGCCAATGGTGATATGGAATGCCCTAAACAGCAATTACAAATAATGACATATGGGATAAGAATAGTGGAAAAGACAACCTGCAAAACCTCACAATCACATGTTAGCACCAAAATATATGATCAATCAAAGACGAGAAAATCTTATGGTTTCGTGTCCAACTATTGGTTGAAAAGAGTCCTAATAAATACATCAAAAAAAATATCTTCAAAATATTCTTTTGTTCAAAACATCACATAAGTACTCAATATTTATTTAAAACACTAAAAACACACAACACCACATTAATCTTCACCCATATAAAAATCTAAAAAAATTTAAACCTCACTTTTTTCCATTTCCCCCCCCCCCCTCTCTCTCTCTCTCTAACTTCTCTCCCAAACCTTTCAACCTTTTAACTTACTTCAATTTTTTTTCAAACCTTAGTAATTACCCTCAAGCTTCATTTCTGGTATGTTACACCATTAAACCTTACTCCCATTATTGTCATGCTCTCATTTTGTGCTATCATTTTGTGTATTAAACCCTAGCATACAAATAACATATAAAAAATTCATTATAAACTCATTAAAATGTAACCCTAATTAATCTAACTGGACATATATTCCATTTGCGCGTTAACATATAGGGTTTTACACGGTTTGAAAAACTTAGGGTTTACGGATTTGAAAAATGAAAAAAAAAACTGCTATGCACCTACGGTTTCCCGTTACCGAAGGTGCCAACAATTTACGGTCATATCAAACCATGGTTAACCATATACGTCCAGTTCTCACCATGGGTTTCTTTTCACGGCCATACACAACCGTGGGTTCCTTTTCACGGCCATATACAACAGTGAGTTCCTTTTCACGGCCATATACAACTGTGGGTTCCTTTTCACGGCCAATTCTTATCGTAAGTATCAATGTATTTCCTATTTCATATATTCATGTATTTTTAGTAATTATTGTTTCAAATAAATAGGTTTTACTAATTAGGTTTTAGTAACAGGAATTAAAAAGCAGATGTTGAATGGGCAATGATTCTTTCCACAATAGACCATAGTAATTATTATTTCTAATAAATAGGTTTTACTAATTATTGTTTCTAATTTTATTTGTTATCTCTTAAAGTACAAATTTATTTCTTATTTTATATTCCTGTATTTGTAGTAATTATTGTTTCCAATAAATAGGTTTTACTAATTAGGTTTTAGTAATTAGGTGTTTTAATAATTAGGTTTTAGTAATTATATTTCTAATGTATGCAAGTATCCCTTTCACCAATTATTGTTTCTTCGTTGTTAGCAATGTTCATTTACTAATATAATTTGTTAATTTCTTATGTAGGTCATATAAATGGTGAGAAGCAAAAATCCTCCTACCGCATCCGAGCAGAAGAGGAGGTTGGAAGCGGCGAAGGGAGTACGACCACCCGTATCTTCCTCTAGTATTAGTGCCAGTGAGGCCACTAATTCGGGCAAAGGATATTCTCCTACGAGTTCGTTGGATAAAGTAGTCGACCAAGTGGTAGGAGGTTTACTTAATGTTGATAAGGGTGATACTTCGCAATCAATTGAGCAAGTAGTTGAGGCGGTTGCAGGTGATTTGATTGGGGTTAGTGTAGGGGGTGAGGTAGGAGCTGAAGATAAAGAGGAAGAGGAAGAGAAAGAAGAAGATAAATCATGAGAGGAAGAGAGAGAGGAGGAAAGAGAGGAAGAGAGAGAGGCAGAGAGAGAGAGGAGGAGAGGTAGAAGAGATAGGAGAGGACAAAGGAGAGGACGAGTCTTCTTCCTCGGAAGATGAAATCCAACCGTCCACATCGAAAGCGCCTGTGAAGAAAGCCTTTAAAAAAAATAAGCCACTCTGATTCCCAATCGCTCAAGGAGTGCACGCCAAATAACCCCCAACTCCTGAAAAACTATCATAACCATATCGGTTATTCTGTTTGGAATAGATATGAGGGGAATGGAATAATGAAGTGCGTGTACCACTGCAAAAAATTTGTTGAGTGGGACATAAACATAGAGGATGAGCGGGATATAGAGTTCGTGAGGAACTTGGGTCTGTACGGTCTGATTAAACACTCCTACCAGTACATAGATGTATCAGTGTTGGCATTCATAGAATGGTGGCAGCCGGAGACAAATTCATTTAATATGTCGTTCGACGAGATGACCATCACCCTAAATGATGTGTACCATCTCCTCCAAATCTCGGTAGTTGGTAAACTGGTGTAGGTACTGTTTTGAAGAAAGCCGAGGAGAAGACGTCCAAAATCCAGTGGCTTACTAAATATTTGGGTTGTACCGAGGATGAGGCCAATGAGGAGTGTAAGTCTGTATATGTCGTTTATTTTGACTGTATAATGAATTTGTGTAAGGGTAGGGCTAAGAAGTTGGGGTAAGGTGCTACAAAAAGGAGGATTGAGCAGGCTGTTAGGGGGTACTTTCTTTTCATGGTCGGTTGCAGGTTGTTTCCAAGTAAATCGGGCAATCGAGTCCCAGTGTACTACCTGCAGTCTTTGCGAAAGGTCGAAAAATGCAAAGACTATGCTTGGGGGATTGATGTATTGACCCATTTATATCGGCAGCTGGAGATTGCCTCTTGGGTAGACGTTCGGCAGATGGCCGGATATCTTCCCCTTCTCGTGGTACATATTTTAAATTTAACAAGTGCTTTTAATTTTATTTTGTAATTAATAATTTCCTAATTAATATGTCTATATTGAAATTTTATTTTGTTTTGACTGCGGCGTGGATATACGACCACTTCAATTTGGCGAGGAGTGTTAGAAATCTCGAGTTTCGGCATAGCGAGTCGCGTCTATACAAATGGAGAGCGAAAACGGTGTCAGGGGATGCATTTGCACAGATACTGGAGCTAAGGGAAACCTTAGACGATTTAAAAGCTTCAGACGTAAGTATTATTTGTTTTAAAGTTAGTATTTATTTTCTTTATTTATGTACGTACTAACATTTGGAAATACGTTTAGGTTGTATGGGATCTCTACTCCGAAAAATGTGAGGCCTACCCATTTCAGGCAGTCTTATGGTACAATGGCCTCCTTGTTTGCTATGATGTCGGGGAACCCTACTACTCGGAGAGGGTCCTACGCCAGGCTGGACATGTTCAAATAATTCCTAGACCGCCAATGCGCCCTTTATCAGAGGAGAGGGGGAAGACCCAAGCCCGATACAAATTAAAGTTTGATATCGAGAAATGGTATCAAATTAACTGGTCAGACGTTCGACCGTGGTGAGGTACGTACCTTGGGAATGTGTTGATGGGTACATGTCTTGGTACCTAGAAAGATCCCATCCATACATTCAAAATTCCGAGCATAGAATACGCAAGCCGTAGCTAAATCACTCGAATAAAATGGTAAATGTTTTAAATTTATTCGTAAATTGATTTCCTTTTTCAAGAATTGTCTAACACATTTGATGATAATTTATATGTAGGCTTAGGGGATAGACGTAGCCATTAGCCTGCTCCAGGAAGCTATTGATGGAGGCTCAGACTAGGAGGTTACGAATGTCCTTGAACTATCACGTGTAGTGCTTGACACCCTGCTTGAGGCTAAGGGAACGCACGGGCATACATAAAAGGAAAAGGCACCGGTGCATTTAGAAACTCGGACCAAGGCACGGAACGATCCAACCCCAAAGCAAAAGTCCCCCCGAAGAAGCGTTTAAAGAGAAAATAGATAGAATTTGTTGGAACAATTTCAATGTAACTGTATTGTAAACAAAAAATATTTGTAAAGTGTCAGAATTTTGAATTATCACATGTTGGAACAACTTTGAAACAATTGTGTTATGTGTGTGAATGTTATGTGCTTGAATATTAATAAAACTGTGTTATGTGTTTGAATGTTATGTGCTTGAATTATCACATGTTATGTGCTCGAATGTTAACAATTTTGAATTACATTATAATACATTATAAATTAATTATTGGTTGTGCATAGAAGATTACGATGGGATCCAACCGTGGATTATTTCTACACGGTGGGAAATGATTGTAGGTGTCCAACTTACGGTGTGGTGTCACTGTGATACGAATATCCAGGGTGTGGTGTCACCGCCATATAAATAACCACGGTCTCCACTGACCGTACATATACCTTTCACAGTTTCATTGTACCGTGTAAGTTGGGGTGAAAATGGGCCAACTTTCTGAATAAACCACAAGGTGAGATCAAATCGTGGGATATATACTTACGGTCTCCACTGACCGTCCCTATACCTTTCACGATTTTATTGGACCGTGTAAGTTGGGGTGAAAAATGGGCCAACTCTCTGAATAAACTACACGGTGAGATCAAACAGTGGTATACATACTTACGGCTACCACTGACCGTACACATACCCTTCACGGTTTCATTGGACCGTGTAAGTTAGGGTGAAAAATGGGCCAACTTTCTGAATAAACCACACGGTGATATCAAACCTTGGGTTATATACATCGGCTACCTCTCACCGTACGTAAACCTTTCACAGTTTCATTGGACCGTGTAAGTTGGGGTGAAAAATGGGCCAACTTTCTGTATAAACCACACGGTGAGATTAAACCGTGGCATATATACATGCGTCTACCTCTCACCGTAGCTAGACCTTTCACGGTTTCATTGGACCGTGTAAGTTGGGGTGAAAAATGGGTCAAGTCTCAGCATAAACCATACGGTGATAACAAACCGTGAGGTATATACATACGACTACCTCTCACCGTACCAAAACCTTTCACTGTTTTATTGGACCATGTAAGTTGGGGTGAAAAATGGGCCAACTTTTCTGTATAAACCACATGGTGATATCAAACCGTGGGTTATATACATACAACTACCTCTCATCGTACATAGACCTTTCACGATTTTATTGGACCGTGTAAGTTGGGGTATAAAATGGGCCAACTTTCTGCATAAACCACACGATGAGATCAAATTATGGCAAATATACTTACGGCTGCCTCTCACCGTAGCTAGACCTTTTACGGTTTCATTGGATCGTGTAAGTTGGGGTAAAAAATGGGCCAAGTCTCTACATAAACCACACGGTGATAACAAACCGTGGGGTATATACATACATCTACCTCTCACTGTACTTAGACCTTTCACGATTTCATTGGACCGTGTAAGTTGGGGTGAAAATAGGGTAAGTCTCTGCATATATGGAATGATTTCAGTAGACCGTATGTGTTTTATTCATGGTGTGGTGTCACCATAGGTTGGGGATGGATGGTGTGGTGTCACCGTGTATATATCAATGCGGTGTTAAGGGACCGTAAGTTGCTTACAATACCCCAAGATTTCCATTTTATCACATATAACCAATTTGTCACATATAACCAATTTATATTATTGTAATGATTGCAAAAAGATACAAAAATTTACAATCAATAATTGTTAATACAAAAAGTTACAATCCATTTACATATAATCAATGATTAGAAAATGTTACAAAAAGTTACAATAATTAGACCTAGACTTTCTCCAACAACCAATTTACATATAACCAATCCTGATAATTACAAAACGTTTCCAATCCTGATAATTACAAAAAAGTTACAAGAAACCCTAAGACTTTCACCACTGAATTTAAGTAGCCATCAAGTCCTCGTCCTCATCCGACGATATCGAGCATGATTCATCTCTCGTCGCAATGTCTTTGGGACGTAGATTCTGAAACGTTTGAAAGCGGGACTTAAACAAAGTAGGCCACTGAAGGGCATCTTGACTGTCCCTTGATCTCCAGTTAGAGGCAATTAGTGGTAGGGGGAAAATCTTGTGCATTTCAAACTCACCCAATGAATATTTGACGAGTTTAGGATATAAATGATGTGATGGTCTTCCATCGTAGGTTTTGGCCCAACGTCGAATGGAACAAAAGTTAAGCATTAAAATTTGGATATTGTAAGGACATTTTTGTCCATTAGCATTTTATATGTCATACGCCGTTACACCGTTGAGAAAATTTAAGAATCATACGCTCATCAACGGAATCCGAATATCAAAGGCAGAAAAGGAATCAGGGATCAGACCGGACCGATCTGGCCCAAATAAAAGAACCGATCCGCCTGCTGAGGTGAGGCCAGTGTACCCCGGATCCATAGCGAACCGATGAAGCTAAAAAGCCGAACCGATCCGATGCCAACCGGATTGATCCGCCGTAAAAAAGGAACCGATCCGATGTCACCGGACCGATCCGCATAAAGAGACCGGACCGATCCGACGAGGATAATTTCAAACAGATCGTGTTCAGATCATGTTCCGAATTTTAGGGCTCAAGTTCTCCTATTTAATCCCACTACGGGAAGTGGTTTTTCCTAGACTTATATACACGATTTTCAGAGTAGAGAAAGCCCTAAGTCTTCACCTATTGAGTACAAATACTCTAGATATTGTGATTCACACAAAATCCATACATTTGTGAATCCTTTTGGTAACCCAGGAACGCAGTTTTGCAGTTCAACCCTTGTGGAGGAGACCGTTTTTCTTCTCCATTGCAGCCCTCCTGGAAAGGGATAATTCCAGCCGCGACTACAGAATCCGATACCTGAGGGTAATTCTTAGTCAACTTGTATTTTCATTGTAATCCGATTGTAAGCCGTTTTCTTACAAATTATAGTGAAAATAAATGGTTTTGCCCCTGTGGGGGATTTTTCCTCAATTATGTGTGTTTGAATAACTCTTGCATGATTTCATATTATTTCAATCACACCTAGTTGCATGTTTAGGGTTTGTTTGAGTTAAAAGGTGTTTTAAATATAATTTGATCATTTGAACGCGAGCACACACATTCTCAAATTGGTATCAGAGCAGGTTACGCTAATCTATCGCGTATTCCTTTTTCCGCAAAATTTTTCTAAGATATCAATTTTCTGGAAAAAAAAATTGATTTTTGAAAAAGTACGTGTTGAAATGGAGAATTCATATTATAAAATGCCTGTTTTTGACGGGACAAATTATGCTTATTGGAAAGCCCGTATGAGGTCGGCTTTAAAAGCCATTGATGAACGTGTCTGGATTTTGGTTGAACGAGGGTGGACTCCTCCCACCGTGACTGTTGATAATGTGACCAACTTGAAACCTGACACTTCTTGGACTGATGAAGAATTCAAATGGTCTTCTTTTAATTCTAAGGGTCTTAGTGCTATTTCTGGGTCTGTCACACCTGATGAGTTCAAACGCATAATGACGTGCACCACGTCAAAAGAGGCATGGGATGTTTTACAACTTACCCATGAAGGAACTAATGGTGTGAAAGAGTCTAAGTTGCAAAATTTGACAACTCAATTTGAAACTATCACCATGCATGAATCTGAATGCTTTGATGAATTTTATGCTAGACTTTCTAACATTGTGAATACTAGCTTTAATCTTGGTGAACATATTCCTAATGCTAGAGTTGTTGAAAAGATTCTTCGTTCTTTGCCTAAGCGTTTTATCCCTAAAGTCACTGTGCTAAATTCTATGGGTAATTTAAATACGCTAAAATTAGAAGAACTTGTAGGAGATTTACAAACTTATGAAATTGATATGTTCCCTAAAACTGCTAAATCTAAAGATAAGGGAATTGCACTTAAAGCCCAAGAAAGAAGGAGTGAGGGGTCGGTTAGAAAAAGGGTAGAGCCGTCTAGAAAGAGAGAGACTGACACGTCAGATTCTGAGTGTGATTTTGACCTAGATGATTTGGCTCTTTTTGCAAAAAATTTCAAAAGGATTCTCAAATTTAAGAAAAATGGCAATTTTAAAGATAAAAAGAAATTTGAGAAAAATAAGTTTGAAAAGAAAAATGAAAAAGATTTCAAAAAACCTCCTCTGAAAGAAAGTGAGAGATGTTTTGAGTGCGATGGTAAGGGTCATAGAGCCTTTGAGTGTGTCAATCGTCTGAATAGAGAGAAAGGGAAAGCTGTCCTTAATGCTACCCTTAGTGACGACAGTGAGGTCGAGACGGTGGATTCAGGAGATGAGTCACCGCATGAGTGTAACTTCACCGCATTCATGGCCAGCCAAGTGAGCACTCCTAGTTCTCCTCACGACGTTGAGGATGATGCTTCACAGGGACACCTCGACAGTGAGATCGATGAGAGTGAGGGGGAGGATGAATCAAGTGAGAGCGAGAGTGATATTCAACGCGCCTACGCTGAGTTATATTCTGAGTCTTTTAAAACTAAAAAACGTAACAAAGTGTTAGTTCTTAAGATCACCGGATTAGAGGATGATTTAAGAAAGGCGAGAGAAAGAGAGTCCTACACCTGCACCGCCCTTAGAGAGAGAGAATCTGCTTATGTCGAGAAAGAGATTATGTTTAAAGAGAGAAAGAGTATTTTAGAGAAAGAGAGAGGGGACTTGATTAAACAAGTGGCTAGTTTTACGAGTCAGCTCCATTCCTCCGTGGAGACTCGGAAGAAACTTGAAGCCCTTGTTGCCCAGCTGACTCATGATCTTGAGAAAGCACGGGAAGTCAAGGTTCAAATCGAGGACAGATCTGGGAAGGTGGGAAAGATACTCGGTCCCGCTTTAGGTTTTGGTGATCGTCAAGAAATTGCTTATGATGGTGCCTCCACGTCCCAAATTGCACCTGGACCAGTTCCTGAGTTTACTACAACTCCTTATGGTCACCGTCATAAACCTCGAAGGAGAGTTCGACCAAGAAAAGCAAAACAAGGTCCGCCTTTGACTGTGCTCTTTTGTACTTATTGCAAAAGAAAAGGCCACCTTAGGGAATCTTGCTATAGCATGGGTCGAACACGACGTACTACTGCTCCACCACGTCATACTGATAAATTTTCTAGTCTGAGAGAGCGAGTTGAGTTCTTAGCTGCCACGACTCAGAGTTTGATGAAAGAATTCCGACGGATGTCTTCGCCGTTAGTGAATGCTTCTCACATTCCAGCTAAAACCAACAACAACAAAGTCAAACATAAAGTCATCTCTACTTGGGTACCTAAGAAAGATAAAAGGGCTTTTGTTGTTCATGTTGCTCTCAAAGGACATAATACCTCACAGTGGTATTTTGATAGTGGGTGCTCCAGACATATGACAGGCGATGCCTCATTTTTTACGACTCTTGAGGATTATCAGGATGGCAGAGTCACCTTTGGAGACGGGAGCAAGTCTAGCGTTATAGGACGTGGTACTATCGAGTTGCCTGGATTTCCTAAGCTAGAAAATGTTTTGTACGTCAAAGGTTTGAAAGCAAACCTCCTCAGCATTAGCCAGCTGTGCGACACTGACCTGGCAGTAAAGTTTGACCGGGACGCATGTAAAGTCTACAATCAAGCCGGTAAGCTTTTGATGCAAGGTGTGAGGACCGAGGATAATTGCTATGGGACTGAGCCCACATCCTCACTTGTCTGCAACAGCGCCACGATCACTCCTATGGATCTGTGGCACCAACGTCTAGGTCACTTGAACTTTAGAGATCTCAACCGCTTAGCTAAAAATGACCTAGTACGTGGCTTACCATCTCTTGGAAAGTCAACTTCGACCGTTTGTGGACCCTGTCAGTTGGGAAAACAAATCCGTAGTCCCCATAGGAAGTTGCATTCCATTACCACCTCTCGTGTTCTTGAGTTGATTCACATGGATCTTATGGGTCCTACTCGTACTGAGAGTCTAGGTGGTAAGAGGTACATCCTCGTGACGGTAGATGATTTCTCCAGGTACTCCATTGTAGGTTTTCTGAGAGAGAAATCCGATGCTGTAGAATTTTTAACGACCAAGTGCCGTATCCTGCAAAATCAACACGGTGTCACTATTAACAGGATGAGTAGTGACAATGACACTGAATTCACAGAAGCAAAAGTAGATCTTTACTGTGATAGCCTCGGGATCAAACATGATTGTTCTGCTGTGAGAACTCCTCAGCAAAATGGGATTGTTGAGAGAAAGAATAGAACGATTCAAGAGATGGCTAGATCTATGCTTCTAGGTCGTAAAGTTTCTAGGAGATTTTGGGCAGAGGCAGTGTTTACTGCATGCCACGCGGTGAATAGGGTTTATTTGCATCCACACACACTTCAGACTCCATATGAGTTGTGGACTGGCAAGAAGCCCAACCTGGCAAATTTCCGTGTTTTTGGGAGTAAATGCTACATCCTACTGGATAGAGAGCAATTAGGAAAGTTCGAATCCCGGAGCGACGAGGGAATATTTCTAGGATATTCATCGACTAGCAGAGCGTACCGGGTTTTTAACCTGAAGAGCTCTAAGGTTATGGAATCAATAAACGTCATTGTGCAAGATGACGAACCTTCGACGGTTATTGATCCTAACCTTCAGTGTGAGGATGAGAATTGTTCTGACAGTGAGTTACCTGTTCCTCTCTCACACTCTGTGGACCCTACTCCTGCGCTAGGGGACACACCTGCTTGGGTTCGCAAGAGTCATGACCCTTCTGCCATTGTTGGTGATCCCACTCTAAGGGTCAAGACTCGTGCTCAGCTAGAGAACGTTGTTAGCCATCTTTGCTACACGTCCAAAGTCGAGCCCAAGAACCATAAAGAAGCACTCAAGGATGAACAATGGATATCTGCTATGCAGGATGAGTTGCTTCAGTTTAAAAAGAATGATGTTTGGGAACTTGTCCCCCGACCTAGTGAGATTAATGTGATAGGTACCCGGTGGATTTTTAAGAACAAAATGGATGAAAATGGTACCATAATCCGAAATAAGGCTAGGTTGGTCGCTCAAGGCTACACACAGATAGAGGGTATAGACTTTGGGGAGACATTTGCTCCTGTTGCGAGGCTTGAGTCCGTCCGTCTTCTACTCGCCATCGCATATCATCTGCGCTTCAAGGTGTATCAGATGGATGTCAAGAGTGCCTTTCTGAATGGCATTCTACAGGAGGAGGTTTATGTGGAACAACCAAAAGGGTTTGAAGACCCTCAGCACCCTGAGCACGTCTACTATCTGAGGAAAGCCTTGTATGGTTTGAAGCAAGCACCCCGTGCTTGGTACGAGAGGCTTACTTCCTATCTCTTAGCTCGAGGCTTCAAGAGAGGGGGAGTAGATATGACGTTGTTCATCAGGAGAGATGACGGTGCTATTTTTGTTGCCCAGGTCTATGTGGACGACATAGTCTTTGGATCCACATGCTCCCAGCATGCTCACCATTTTGAGGAGGAGATGAAAAGTGAGTTCGAAATGAGCATGGTTGGTGAGCTTACATTCTTCCTTGGTCTCCAGGTTCGTCAGCTAGAGGATGGGATGTTCATCTCCCAATCCAAGTATGCTAGAGACCTAGTGAAGAAATTTGGTTTAGACTCCGCTAAGCATGCACGTACACCTATGAGTACCACTACCAAGCTTAGTAAGGACACTTTAGGCAAGGACGTAGAGCAAACCTTATATCGGAGTATGATAGGTAGTCTTCTCTACTTGACTGTCAGTCGTCCCGACATCGCCTTTAGTGTTGGAGTCTGTGCGCGATATCAGGCGTCCCCTAAAGAGTCATATTTACTTGCTCTAAAACGTATTATTAAATACGTGAGTGGGACTCTATCATACGGTATTTGGTATTCCTTTGATACCGATGACCGTTTGTCCGCCTATTCGGATGCCGATTGGGCTGGGGATGTAGATGGTTGTAGGAGCACTTCTGGTGGGTGTTTTTATTTTGGTTCTGCTCTTGTCTCCTGGTTGAGCAAGAAGCAAAATTCCATCTCTTTGTCCACTGCGGAGGCTGAGTACATTGCCGCCGGGAGTTTTTGCACACAACTCTTGTAGATGAAGCAAATGTTGGAGGATTATGGGATTTCAAAAGACACCATGATCATTTCTTGTGATAACACGAGCGCGATACACATATCTCGTAATCTCGTCCAGCATTCGCGCACAAAACACATCAGGATACGTGAGCACTTTATTCGTCAGTTAGTTGAGGAGAACATTGTATCCCTGAGTTTTGTTCCCACCGACCGTCAGTTAGCCGATATTTTCACGAAACCTTTAGATGCCCTTAGATTTGAGAGTCTTAGGAAGTCTTTGGGGATTTGCACTGTTGACTGAGGGGTTGGTCTATGTCTAGAATCGGATGCTTCTTCATGTTCATATCATAGGCTTCCTATTGCTAGTCTGTTTTATATGTACCATTGCTTAGTTGTACAACTTTTTCTTTTTGCTCTTTATTTTTTTTAAAATACACAAAGATTTTCCTTTAAGAAAATTTTTGAAAAGCACAAAAAGATTTTATTTTGATAAATTTTTTTTGAAAAAAAAAGGCCAAAAAGATTTTTCTGTTTTTACTCCTTTTGTGGATGAGCATTTAAGATAGCCAAGTCACAACTTCATTCCATATCTCCATGTGACTGTTTGATAGAGTTTTGAGAGGCTACATTATTTCATCCATTTTCTTTACATTGTATGGAGTCTTTGAGATGTAATTAGTGATATTTTCCTACATGTTTGACTCCTATATCCTTTATTGCACACATGCACGGCTATATTTGATTGTTGCACTTGTCAATCTCATGTTGGCTTGAGTGTTTCCATCTCAATCCTGTCTATACAATGTATAAAATGCGATAAAACTTGACAAGATTGGAATGCATGTAAAAACCGTGTTGGTGAGACTGTGTGTTTTTGTATAACGGGGAGGGGCTGCGAAAGGTAATCATGTATCCTTTGCGCAAAAGCCATCGTTAAAAAAGACCTAAAAAATGGAGGAATTTTAATATCCGAGGTCCAAAGAGGTTAAAAGAGCCCGAAAAATTTAAAGGCAATAAAAAGCAATTCATGCCAAATATGGGCCACTTAGGTTTCACCATCAATTCTCCAAAGTTTGAGAATTTAGAATGCCTCTACTCAAAATAATATCTGAGGGAGTTTGGTTGGAGAATATAAACGGGTTTGCACTTCCTTGAAAGTCCTGAAAAAGCATAAAATCATTTTGGACGTTATTGGTGTGAAAATCATTTTGAGCTTTGATTTGTTGATTTGATTGAGTCAATATCTTATATTATCATTATTTTACACCAAAGGAAGCTTTTGAGTTCATTCGCTAGGAATGTCCAATATTCATCGTGCACATATGTCATGTTTGTATGCATTGATTTTCCTATCGAATTTGATCACACCACTTCATTTACGCTATCATTGACTTGGTTACTTTGTGTTCATTCATGGTGTGATATTATCCGTGTGACACCCCGCTCTTGCTTATTTGATTTATTTCTCTCATTTGTCTATTTGGGGACATCATAAAAAGGGGGAGAACGAATTATCTTATTATGGGGGAGTTTTGAAAGTTTGAGTTTGTTCATAAATTGGTATATATGTTTATCTCACTTCAAACTCGATATGTCACGTGGTATTTTGCTTTTTCTCATGTGTGTAGGTACTACATGGATTATCATTGTATTGCACACCCTGATGAGAAAAGCGTTGAGATTCCTGAAGTTTTGAAGATCAAACGATGCAGTCTTATTCACTTGTACTCTTTCAGTTTTGGGTTCATGGAAGGGTAGATTTGTATAGACAATTTGTTTATGATTGATAATTCGGATGTTTGTTTTTATGTATGTACCGGCATAGACATAGGGGGAGATTTGTAAGGACATTTTTGTCCATTAGAATTTTATATGTCATACGCCGTTACACCGTTGAGAAAATTCAAGAATCATACACTCATCAACGGAATCCGAATATCAAAGGCAGAAAAGGAATCAGGGATCAGACCGGACCGATCTGGCCTAAATAAAAGAACCGATCCGCCTGTTGAGGTGAGGCCAGTGTACCCCAGATCCATAGCGAACCGATGAAGCTAAAAATCCGAACCGATCCGATGCCAACCGGATTGATCCGATGCCAACCGGATTGATCCGCCGTAAAAAAGGAACCGATCCGATGTCACCGGACCGATCCGCCTAAAGAGACCGGACCGATCCGACGAGGATAATTTCAAACAGATCGTGTTCAGATCAGGTTCCGAATTTTAGGGCTCAAGTTCTCCTATTTAATCCCACTACGGGAAGTGGTTTTTCCGAGACTTATATACACGATTTTCAGAGTAGAGAAAGCCCTAAGTCTTCACCTATTGAGTACCAATACTCTAGGTATTTTGATTCACACAAAATCCATACATTTGTGAATCCTTTTGGTAACCCAGGAACGCAGTTTTGCAGTTCAACCCTTGTGGAGGAGACCGTTTTTCTTCTCCATTGCAGCCCTCCTGGAAATGGATAATTCCAGCCGCGACTACAGAATCCGATACCTGAGGGTAATTCTTAGTCAACTTGTATTTTCATTGTAATCCGATTGTAAGCCGTTTTCTTATAAATTATAGTGAAAATAAATGGTTTTGCCCCTATGGGGGATTTTTCCTCAATTATGTGTGTTTGAATAACTCTTTCATGATTTCATATTGTTTCAATCACACCTAGTTGCATGTTTAGGGTTTGTTTGGGTTAAAAGGTGTTTTAAATATAATTTGATCATTTGAACGCGAGCACACACGTTCTCAGATATCAACACAACCATTAGCTTAAGTGCATTCATCGCAAGGTAGACAAACTCTAGCATTATAATTCATCGCTCGCTTGTGCATGAGTGTCGAAAATAGTCTAATATCCTCTCATACTCATAAATATCGTAGGAGGTTATCACCGTAGGCCAAAACGGCTTGTCCCTATGTAGTTCAGACAACAAAGCACAACGAATTGCATGAGAATGTTCCAGTCCATCCCCAACACCTGCATCTTTGGAAATAACCCTATATCCACAACTCCCATCAGATTTTACATCATATAAATCATCCACAAATGATTGGAAGAACTCGGGAACTTCCTTCATATATATCTTCTTCACCCGAGACCATGTCTCCGATTTCACGCCCGTCAACGGGGTCTTGTTTGCAAAGATTTTTTTAAGTTCCGCTGTGGACGGTACATCTTGCTCCCAAGCACAAGGGGTTCTTTTTGTAGATATATCGACAGGCTTTTTCCCCTTAGGTGGCCTACCCTTTTGACGAATTTTTATGGGCTCCATCAGGGGTGTGCTAGAGCGTTCAACAATCTCCATTAACTTGTTTAACCTCATATTTCTAACGGCTTCACCTGCCTCAGTCCACCTTTTCTTAAACAATATCATCTTGGGTGTATAATCAAGGTTACGGTATCAAGGGATGTTCGGGATAATGGCAAGTTTCCTCCAATGATCGTCTAGTGCCCACAATGGAATTGCTTGGCCTAGCTTCTCCCATTGGGCAAACTCGTGGACACATGGTAATCCGTATATGGTGCGAAGTATGTGGGAGCATCGTATCTACGTATATTGGCTGTTAGCGCCTGATGCGCTCAACACCGATCGCATGTAATCTATCTCGACAACCATTAGATCCAATGCGTAGTGTGATGCCCCACCACGGATCTCACGTAACAACGCATCACTGTGTCCATGCTTGGTGGATTTGAGTTAAATCTAAAACTCCGTTTGAATTCTAGTTACTTGGTGGCCAAGCAATGTGTCTATACCCTTCCACACCGTCGCAAACGAACTGGTTCTATTTGTTAAGTGTTTTTCAGTTGCGCATGGGCACCCTCCGCTCTGTTAGTTATTCGGTTACCACGGTGGGGTACGCGATTAGTCTATGCATATGCGAACTGAAAATGTAAAGGCATTCAATTCTTCTGTATGTACCCGATCATTTTCGGGTATTGCCAATTTTGGCGAAAAGCCAGCCATGCATTCTCAAAGTCATTCGTATTCTCCGACTCCAACACCCCAATCCAACCTTGCATGAATACTTCTTGTCCTCTTCTTTGATGTTGTGTTTCACACATGCACCTTCAATATTTTTTTGAACATGGAATAAGCATAGTAGAATGGTGGCAAGTGGAAACACGCTTGGCGAAGCGTTTAAACAAGATTGTTGTTTATCGGAGACAACAACTTACGGCAAAGCTTCTGGCTCGTATAAGGATCGCAAATGTTGCAGAGCCCATCTAAAAGTCTCCTTCTTCTCACTCTTCAGAAATGCAAATACAATGCAAAAAGATTTCCCAGTAGAAGTGACCCCAATCATCTCAAATAATGGCATATTGTACCGATTGGTCTTGTAAGTGCAATCGATCACAAGCACACTCGAGAAGCATTTCACCAACAAGCAAGAGGTGGGCTGTGTGAAAAATAAATCCTCCATCACATGGTTTTCTCATTCCTTCGATGCCAGTGGACATAACTCATCTCACCAAGCAAATGCATCAACTGGTGTGTGGCGGTGCGACCTTGCATCTCAGCGTTATTCATTTTGCTTTTAGCGTTATATATTGTTCATATGGATGAATAATTGTACCCCGACCTCTTTTTCAATGTCTGGAGTACTTCCTTTGGGCCCACCCCATTATTTATCATCTCAGAAGCAATGTTCCACTCTTCTTGGGAGAGTCGGCCGGCATATGGGTGTCCAACAAGTGTTTTTGACACCTCATGGTTGTGTAGCCCACAGATAACTTCAACCCCCCAACGACCATTATCGTGGGGAATGCCTTTGAGTCGAAATGGGCAATCACATTTTTGCGTTCTGGAAGAACACTTCCTCTTTTTGTCCAACCCCTCGTCTTGTTTGGGTCTATGAAGCTCGCTTTGCTCACAACCAAGTACGACCCTCCCCGTGCGGACTATACCGGCCTTATCGGATTTCATAATTATCATGATCGCATGAAGCTTACGAACAACTTGTTGACACCAATCAATTATCTTTTCCCGGTCATCAAAAATCTACACAAGACGAATATTGTTAAATGAAAGGACAGTTTAAACGGAGATTTAAAGTATAAATGTAAAACCATGTTGAGTATAATATAAATAAACTAAACATGCCTCCTCAGTGGTAAATTTGGCTGTATGGTCTTGATTAATCACATTAATATCCAATCCTTCTTCTATTTCCGCATCCTAACAATGCATACAATCAAAGTATGTCATACAATAATGTCATATATTAAAAATCTCAAAGTGTTGAAATTTAATTACGTGATATGGTTTTTTACCATAGACGATGTGAAATCTGGAAACAAATCACGCAAACATTTGGGCGAGGTTGATGTCGTTGCTTGTTCGTTCATAATCGTTTCACGCATATTCACTTTCTCGGTGGAACCACATTGAGTAGATACACTCGGTACAATGAGATTGTCTATATCTTTCCAAAATGTATCATCTAGTACCGAGTCATCTAACTGAAATGATAATACGATAATTAGTACAAAAAGAATTGTCAATATAATAATAAAAATCAATAAAAATAGATAACCGCTACATGAATTATATTTATATTGAAATTTTATATCTATATTGAAACGTTATATCTATATTGAAATTGTATATCTATATTGAAATGTTATATCTATATTGAAATTGTATATCTATATTGAAATTATATATCTATATTGAAATTTTATAGCTAATAATAAAACCACGGCCAACTATAACCGTGGCTATAAAACCACGACCAAGTCAAACCGTGGGGTCCTCATCACGGTGACATCAAACCGCCATTTATCATCCCACGGCCAACTATAATCGTGGGACATAATATGGTAACTTGTGATCGAAAGTGAATGTCACTTACGACGACGGTCAACGATAAGTGCAGTCACCTCGATTTTTTGTTATCTTTTCATCATTTTAAATGTTGTTTTACAGATTATATAGTGTGTATAGGTGTTTTAATTCCTCAAAATCATCAAACGAGCATTGGATATTCTGAGTTTGGGAAGCTTGATCAACAACTTTCTTTTCCTCAACCATTACAATAGAGCCCCTTTATCCTTGATTTCTATATAAACAACACAACAAGGACCACAACAAGACAACAAACACACGAAAATTGAGATTTGGAAAGAAATGGACAAGCTGATGTAACACCCAACGTAAAACACGAGGCGCTACTACGATTAAAACTAAACTAAATCCTCAACAATTAGTATAGAGTATTTATATTCCACAAAATAAATATAATAAATCCAAATTTTACACTTTCAAAATAATTACAATTAAATTTCACTCGAAAATAATACTAAGCTCTCCAAATAAATCACCCTGCTAAGCTATACAAAAATAAAATCCTCCTAACGCCGTGCTCTAAAATACTCCAAAAATCCAAAGCGTCTAAATCCACGCTAACCTGCCACAAAAAGAAAAATACGGGGAAGTACACAAAATGACAAGAATAGATGTTCAAAACAATAACGGTGAATAAATGCAACAATACGAATCTGAATTCAAGTTTAGTGCGACATCCAAACATTATATCAATTTAATTTTTCAATAACACATCAATAGGTCATCGCGCCTCACCTCACCTCACCTAAGCGTCGTAAAGCCTCATCTTGGTTATTGGACTTTTGGACTATTGGCGGGTGACCATTCTCCGTGTCATATACAAATTTTATGGCACCATGCCCATCAACAAATACAATATCTCAAATCGAATCAATATTTTAAATTCCAATAAACGTCATGATATCAATAATATGAGTATAAATAAATGAGGAACAAAACGACTACTCTCGAGAGATTCAATGAGCATATTGTGTAAATCCCGTACCTTAAAATCATCACAAAAAATTCATAAGATTCTGCCTCAAAATTCTGATCATACCACTGCGTTCCTCTCCTGAAAACAATCAAAACTCATTCTAGCCCAAACTCGAGAAAACACCAAATAAGACTTCAAATCTTGGGCTGAAATCTTGGTTTAAATGGGGATAGGATTTTGTAGATGGAAGAAGATGAAAATAGAGGAGGCTACTGATTTTTGAGAAGGCTAAAATGTGTTTTAAAAGTCCTAAACTCGTCACTTTATGTTTATATACCCAAAAGAATTAGAGTCCTAATCCGATACAAACACTAAAAAAATATTTCGGACGATCAGACTTTTCGAATTGGCTGAAATTTGGAGGCGTAGTAGCTTAAGGCGAGAGAAAGCTGCACAAAAAATTTCAGCTCGATCGGACGGTCGAATATTTTAATCAATTTAAATTCCACTCAAAACCTTATTTTAAGAAATAAAAACCAACCTTTTTACATACTAAAATTAAATAGATCCCAAAATTTATTTTTTTTGAAATCCGAGTTAATTTAATTAAAACCGGTTTAAAACTCACGGGGTGTTATAGGTGATTTTGGCTAGGTTAAACCGTGAGTTTGAGGCTTTCGGTGGGAAAATCAAGGGGTTTTGTAAATTTAGGACATATTGTAATATGTATTCTGAAAATAGGACAGCAAACATTTTGTTTTCATTTTTAGTCTCTATTTTTTAATAAAGTCGCTGACGCGGTCCCATGTCCATAAAGTGTTAACCAATCACAACATGTCACTTCGGCCGATAATTTAAAAATCGGGATTAAAAATGAAAACAAAATATTTATTGTCCTATATCCATAATCAATATTATTTTAAGTCATAAAAGTGCATAAACTAGAAAATCAATTGGTTTGAATTTTGATTATTGTGGGGTTTTAGATTATATGGTGACGTGGCCGGCGCTGCTCATGTGCCAAATGGGCAATGACATATGACCCATTTTAGAGTATGCACCTATATATGTATATGTTAAGGGTCCAAAAATATTTTATGTATATTAAAAATGTCAATTTTTGAAATAAGTTTAATTTTTTATGGGCCATTTTCTTAATTACTCAAAAATAATTTGTACAAGGAATGATTCAACTATCAAAAAATCTCACCCAACTAAAATGACCCTAATTTTTTAGGGGCCCATTTTAATTATTTAATATCTTTGTACGATATTTTTTAAAAGGATCATAAATTAATTTTCGTACAGAGATTCCCAATCTTAGGATCGACCCTGTATAGTGATAGTTTGTGCATAAATTTTTTATTTATTTTGAAATATATTAGATATTTAAAAAAGAAATGATACAATATTTTTAAGTGTGATTAGTAAAGCGTGAATTTAATTTTTACGCGATGTTTTGGAGATATTCTTTAAGGGCCCGTTTGGTTGCGTAAATTATTTAATTTTATAAATTGATCAATTTGAAATGAATAGATTGTTGATGTATTAATTTTAAATGGGTTTAAATCTAATTTGTGGTGTGTTTGGAAAAGAAAAATGGAGTTATTTACTTTTTATGTGTGTGTGTGTGTGCGTGTGTGTTTGTAGAGAGAGAGAGAGAGATAGAGTTATATGGTGAAAGTATTTTATGGTAGTGGTGCATTTAAGATTCAAGGTGTAATTATAAATTGTGCAATTTCAAGCTTTTGGTGAAATGAACTAATTTAAGTTTTTGTGAATCAACATGAATTGGTTCATTTTTGAATTTGTTCATTCTTGTAACCAAACACTAATAATAATGCAATTCATGAATGAGTCCATTTTAAATTGGCTAATTTACAATTTTGGGGACAACCAAACAGGCGCTAAATGTATTTATCAAGACCCCGTTGAAAATTGTGTAGTTTTGCACGAAGGTGATGATAGAGAGCGAGGTAAAGGTTGAGCCTATTAAACACTGTGCCGCTTTTTTGTTAGAGGCATTTGAGCATCCAGAGGACTACTAATAAGTAGCCTTTCTAGCTTTCTTTTTATTTTCTCTATTTTGATGGCTATTCGGTATTTGTCTTGTGTCACAAAGTTAAGGAAAAAACTTTATAATTATATAGTTCTTTCCCCCTCACTCCGTTGGGGGCTTTGCTTAGGGAAGCATTGAATCATGCGTGATGCAAGCATCCCCCACATGCTTAAAGACACAATCTTGCACGTGTAATTCTTTTTTAAGTCGAGTAGGTTTCCGTTTTCTTCAATTTCAACGGATCGAAATATGAGGACCCTTTATGTAACTTTCATTCAAATCACAATTTTAAGGTATTATAGAAACTGAAAAAAAGATCCAGAACAATAGCATTAATTTCTCTCAACGTAACGGTGATTATATTCTTTCATCACATGCATATGTCGGATGAATTGGGCTTTAACCCGACTAAGTTTTGGCTAAATGAGATTTTGGTTGACTTTGAGCCGTAGCTAATATGAAACTCACATCATAAAATTGTTCGGCCAAACTGTCTACACGTTCTCTTTGACTTGGTAAACATCATGTTATATTCATTTGACCAAAATGGATACGAAATGAAACATAAATTTAGTGGTTGAAAACTAAAAAAATATTGCCGTTCTAATTAATTTTAAAATGTCGTTAAATCTGAAGCGTCGAATATATTCAATTAAATTTAAACTATTAATTATGTTTGTTCACGAACAAACATGACTTAAATGGTCGGAAAAGGCACTCCAATCTCTATAAATAAGAGCATTTTCGCTCCTTTTATTCCATTTCGAAAATCCTTTCCTTTTGTAGTTCTTCTTGCTTAGAATAAGAGAGTGTATCTCCAATTTTTTGTTCATGGGGTAAGCACATTGCAATGTTTCTTGCGCTTGACGAAGACCGTTTCATCCTTGGAGATAAACGGATGTTGTCCATTACAGCAAACACTAGCGGAAACGAATTATGTATTAAGGAGAGAGTTTCCAACACTCGACTCAGTGATCTTCTACAAACGTTAATGATTACTATAATCATGAACTATAAGTTCTTCCATCTTCCTATTGTTTTTAGTGTTCATACTTATCCACATTATTTAGTAAAATATATTATTAAAATAATAATCTTAAGACAAAATTTTTTGGATTTTAATTAATGTGTTACTCTCATGTTTATATATACTGTTTTATTAAATAATATTAGAATACATAAATAAATTTTTTGTTTTGACCAAATTGATTTCTAGATTTTTTTGTAATCACTGTATACAAACTTATATTTTGTTTTTGTAGTTTACCACAAAAACTTGTTTTATTAATGCTTTAGTATCATAATAGAAAGTTAATATTAATTATGTAAAAACTAAAATAAAATGGTATGTGACAAATCCTATTAACACAAACTTGCCTATAACCATTCCGTCTCATGCAAGCCACGGTGGGAAACCCGAAAACTTCAAAGGACTTTATTTTAAGAGATGACAACAAAAACTATTGTTTTATCTCACAATTATGAATCTTTCGAGATTTCTACATGAAGAAGCACGTGTGGTTGATGATATGGAAATGAATAAGACAACTTTGGCCGCCGTAGAAGCATGAAAGCATTCTGACTTCTTATGCAAAAACTATATTTTTAATGGATTGGACAACTCGTTATACACCGTGTATAGTCCAATAAAAACTTTAAAATTGCTATGGGAGTCTTTGGACAAAAAAATATAAAATGAAAGGCGCCGACATGAAGAAATTTATTATTTGCAAATTATTTGATATTAAAATGTTAGATCTAAGGACTATCAATAGCCGAGTCCAAGAGATTTAATAATTTTTCACAAAATAAATGCTAAAAATATGGCTTTAAGTGAAACATTCCAGTGGCAATGGTAATTGAAAAATTGCAACCTTCTTGGAAAGATTTTGAAAATTATTTAAAGTAAAAACATAAATAAATGGGGTTTAAGGACTTGAAGATATATCTCTCAGTGGTTGTCCCTAAAACTATCTGGTGATGTTTTCGTCATACATCTCTCAACTGTTGTCTTTGAAACTATAAAACACAAAACAATGGTGGGTGGACACCTATGCTACACGCCACTTATGCTCAGACAAGAAGATATTCAATACCTACTAACCTATTGAAAATGGAGAACAACTATTCATGGTGAATTGATCCCCTTCCAAGGTTGAAGGGTAGGAAATGACGTGTTAAAGATAACTTCAGAAAAATAATGTATTCTCAATGATGTGCTACATCTGTCAAACATTCGAAAGAATCTTGTCTCTGGATCCGTAATAAGCAATAAATAGTTTAAACTTATGTTTTATTCCGATAAGTTTGTACTTATGAAAGATGACATGTATGTGGGAAAATGATTATTTACTTAATGGGATGTTCAAATGAACGTCATGACTGTTGTACTAAATAGTAATATTAATATTAAAAAGATAGATTCTTCTGCTTATATGGTAAAGTCTATGAATGTGTGGCATGGTACATTAAAACATGTTAACTATAATACATGAAGTAAATTAATTCAAGGAAAAAAAATGCAAATCTAACCCTAAAGTCTTGGGTGATTTTCAATTTTGGACTGGATGTTTTAAAAGTTGCAATGTTAACATTGAATTTTGAAAATTGCTTAAATTAGACTTGTCGTTACATTACCGTTAAAAAATATAACGGAGGTGTTGAGTAAATGTCTTATGTTGCAAAAAAAATATATACGGTCCAATAAGAATTTAATACATAAAACCTCCTTTTGACATTAAATAATCAATTTTAAAATTAAAAAATTCGATAAACAAAAAACAAAAAATGCACCCAATAGATCTTTCAACTCTCCCTCACATATCCCTTGTCCTTTCAACTCCCTCCCCTCCCCTCCCCCTCCCACCACACCTGGAAACCCTTATCGTCACCAACTATCTCTCCCAACAATCGATTTTTTTCTCTTTCTCTCTCTCTCTCTCTCTCCACACACACACACACACACGCACACACACACACATATATATATATATATATATATTGATTCGTGTATATATATACAAATCGTGTGTGTGTATGAGTGTATATGTGGGTATGTATGTGGGTCTATATGTATATGGGTGTATATGTGGGTATATATGAGTGTATGTTTGTGTTTGAATGTATGGTTGGGTATTATTTGTGTATATATGGAAGCTCTACGGGAATGTATTTTTGTGTGTATATGTATGTGCATGAGTATGTGTATGTATATGTATGGTTTGATGTTTGTGTATAAATGTATGTATGTATGTATGTATGTATGTATGTGCTTAAATATGTGGCATGGGATGGCGGTAAGAGCAGGTGGTGGGGTGGAGATTTTTTAGTTATCCTGATTTTTATTTTTTGTTTAATTGAATGTGTTTAATTTTTATTTCAAATAAATATTAAGTATTAAAATTATATTTTTTTTGTAGCGGTGTTATTTTTTACTGTTTAATTAATTATATTCTAATCCACATGTCAGTATTTGATTGGTCACTCTAATAAATGAAAAGTCTGACAAGTAAGCACATTCGTTATATTTTTAATGGCAATGTAATGGTGGGTCAAATTTAAGCAATTTTCAGAATTTAGGTTTTACATTGCAACTTGTGAAACATCGGGTCCAACATTCAAAATCACCCCAAACTTCAAGGTTAAATTTGTATTTTCCATTTATTCAATTACAGTCAAGTCCTAAACATAACATTGAGACAAATCATAAATCTGAAACACGTGTAGAAGCTAAATTAACTAGAAAATACTTTCATTCAATTGAAAGAATTATTGAACCTTCAAAATTAATTCATACTGATATATGTGACTTAAAATTTGTGCAAATTATTGGCGATAAATAATATTTTTTCACTTTTGTGGACGATTGCACTAGATATTGTTATGTTTACCTATTACGAAGCAAAGATGAGGCAATTGAAATGTTTAAACAGTATAAGAATGAGGTTAGGATCAACATAGAAATAAGAGTAAGGCTATAAGAAATGGTAGATGCGGTGGATAAGAATCGTCATTTAAGGACTTCTGTTTAGAAAATGGTATCATAACTCACCTTAATCTAATGGTATTACTGAATGCAAAAATAATGATGGGTGTTATGTTATTAAATTATGTGGACTATGTAAGAATATGTGGGGGGAATTTGTAACTCCCCGTAAAATTTTATAATAGATTGATCAGGTCTAATACAAACTCACTGGAATCAAACAATTGAATATTATTCTAATCATGATTGTAATAAAACTAAATGCATACAATAAATAACCGAAATATACCATAGGTGAATCACATAACTTTGATGCCGAACCAACCAACGATACTTGTACTATCGCGTAACTACACATGTATCAATGTAAATCAAAATACTGAAATGATCTCACAGAAGAGGTGACACACCTATCTATATGATGAAAAGTAATGTCAACACTAACGTTAACAACAATACTACAAAGTATAAGAATATAACAGAGTTTGGGGATACAATATAATGTAGTACCTTCCTCTCGTATTTTAGTTACTTTTAAGTTATCCCAACCCAAACAACCCTAGTCTCAAACCTAAGTGAAA
This sequence comes from Sambucus nigra, assembly GCA_949130495.1. Classification (NCBI taxonomy): domain Eukaryota; kingdom Viridiplantae; phylum Streptophyta; class Magnoliopsida; order Dipsacales; family Adoxaceae; genus Sambucus; species Sambucus nigra. The sequence continues at coordinate 591,460,286 of OX422210.1, forward strand.
CCCCGTGATTACATATTTTTTGTTTTAGTTTAATATTCAAAATTAATTGTTCTATATATATATAATATCTCTATATGCATCTACACATATGTAACACCCATAATAATTATTATATAAATAACTGCCCGAGTACCTAAGTGGCGCAGTTGCCCCACCCAGGGTAATCGTCTCTCTCTCTCGGGATACCAAAGTGGCTTTGTTGGCCGACCGAGGGTATAAGTCATATCTATCTACCGGAGTACCGAAATTGCATCGTCGCCCGACCCAGGGTAATCCACTCTTGCTCTCTCAGAATTTCGAAGTGGCCCCATCGCCCGACCTAGTTACTATAATACTACAGGGTATTACCCATATCTACCGGGGTACTGAAGTAGAGTCGTCGCACGGTCCATAAGAATAACCCCTTTAGGATGCCTCTCATATGTACACATAATCAATATATCGCATATAATGTGAAATGCAGTTATTAACAATTCAAGAAGGATATGAATTTTATTATCTTTCCAAGTAATTTTGCATATAAGATTAAAGGTCTTAGATCACTATCTAAATTGTCTAAGTTTCCCAATTCAATTCAAAATTTATTCTTTACCAAATTAAGAAAAACTTCCATTTCTGCCCTAATTGTGTGCAGGCCCCTAAAACATAGCCGTTCACATGGACCGTGCGCACGGACCACAATTATTGTCGTTCGAATGGGTAAAGAACGAAACTCTCCATATGTCAATCTTTCTTCAACCTATGGCCCCTATTATGATCCCATTGTCCAAAACCACTATTAACAGCATAATTCAAGGTCTTACTACTTCCCTTATATTCTAAATTTTTGTACAAAATTCACAAAACTAAACTCTGTACTATTTATTATAAGCTTAGTCGATTTATATAAAATTTAGAGCTATATTTTAAATCTAAAGATTTAGAACCCTAGAATTTCATTTCATCCAAAAATCCCAATTTCAACTCAATTCATGAATTCACAAAGGGCTTTTCCTAAATTATGAAAACATAATATAATTACTATATCAATTTGTCCATATACTCCAATTTCACGTGGTTTTACTAATTTCAACTCATGCATATAAACTTAAATTTTCTAATTAAATTGAGTTTGAGATTTGTTGTTTAACTATTTAAATCAATTATTTTTATGTTTAGATTTAGAATCCAATACATAATTATATTATATCACCAACCGTAATTATACTAATATACTAATTAAACTTTCTTGCAAATTGAAGTAAGATGAACTTCAGTAGCAAAGCCCCCGGCCTTCTTTTCTCTAATGCCCTATTTTATTCTTCTCCAAATATCGTTCCTCTTCTCTCTCTAGGGTTTCCTTTCTCGTGTGTTAAAATGATTCCTAATCACCTTAATCTCCATTTATATATGTTTAACTATGAAATTTAGGTTAAAACCCATATGGACCTTAACCCATTAAGTCCAAAATTAATTTTACTTAGTTTAAAGTCTAGCCCAAACCATATACTAGCCTATGGGGATTAAAACTCATTATTTTAAGTCTTAATCCAACATTCTAAATGACTAAAACACCAACCCAAAGCATCAAACCAACTTCTGAATATTTTAATTTGTATAACTCCCAAAAATCATTATTAATTTTTAAATTATTTAGTTATTAAATAATTATTAATTCATTCTCGTATATTAAGTCATATTTTAATTTCGAATAAACTACACATAACATAACAAATATGGAATTATAATTAGTGACATCACATGTCACTGCAAACACGTATAAACAGGCACGTATAAAATTCACTATTTAATTTATGCATTAAAGTTGCAGGGCATTACAGAAGCTTTGTTTTCCTCTAATTCTATTCTCAACAACTTAATTCATAATAACATAAATAAGATCCCCTATGAAATATGGAAAGGTCGGAAACCTCCATATTAATATTTAAAAGTGTGGGGGTGTCTTGCCAAAGTAATTATTGGCAAGTAATTGTTTCCGGCCCCAAAAGAGTTAAGATAGGTCCTAAAATCATTGATTATGTTTACATTTATTATGCCAGTAATAGTAATACGTATCAAGTTCTTATGCATAAATATGATATCCTGACATTCATGTTAATAAAACTATAGAATCTAGTAACGCATCACTTTTGAGGATATTTTTTCATATAAAAATGTAGAAGAAACAAGTTCTCATAAAAGAACGCTTAACACTATGGATAGTGATCCTCAATGGTCAATAGACCATGAGTCTACCAAAAAGGACATTGCGGAAGAACCTGAATGTAGTAAAAGGGCCAAGACTTAAACGTCATTTGGTCTGAATTTTCTAACATACATGTTAGAATGAGAACCTCAAAGTGTTAAAATGGCACAATCCACTCCAAAAGTTCATACTGGAAGGAATCAATTAATAGTGAAATTTAATCCATCATGCAAAATCATACATGAAAACTGGTGGATCTTTGACCCAGAACCAAACCTTTAGGATGTAAATGGATATTCAAAAGGAAAATGAATGCATACGGTTCAATTGATAAATACAAAGGAAACTTGTCGCGAAATGTTACACAACAGGAAGGGATTGATTATTTCAACACTTATTCACCCGTTACAACAATTAGATCCATACATATGCTAATTGCAATAACTAAAATACACAATTTGGAAATACATCAAATGAATTTCAAAACGACTTTCTTAAATGGTGAATCAGATGAAGAAATATTTATGGAATAACCGAAAGTTTTCATTGCTCCCAATAAAGAAAAAAAAATTATGCAAGCTTGTCACATGAAAAATTTGACAATGTGATAAAGTCAAATGGTTTTAAAATAAATGGTTGTGACAAATGTGCTTACGTTAAAAGCACTCAAAAGGGATAAATGATCATATGTTTATATGTAGACGATATACTAATCATTGGTAATAAAAAATATGTCTTTAAATCTACCGAACACATGCTAAAGAATAGATTTGAACTGAAGGATTTGGGCTTGGCGAATGTCATTCAATGAATCAAAATTACTAGAATTTCCAATGGACTTATTTTGTCTCAATCTCACGATGTTAAAAAAATTCTAGAAAAATATCATAAATACAACAGGGGTCCGATGAGAAAACCTGTTGATCCAACTTTCATCTCACAACAAATAAAGGTGAAAGACAACTAGAACACTCTAGTATAATTGGAATCTTAGTGTATCTATCAAATTTCACTCAACCTGACAAAGCATACTCGGTAAGTAACCTAATTTTATATATGAGGAATCCTGGAGAAGACCATTAGAAAACATTTATAAGGGTACTTAGATATATAAGGTACTCCTTGAAGGGTGGATTTCACTATTAACTATATCCAGTTGTTCTTTAAAGATACAATGATGGAAATTGGATATCTGACTCAAATGACTCTAAATCAACAAGTAGATATGTCTTTACTCTTAGAGGTGCAGTCGTCTTGTGGAAATCCTCAAAATAAACATGCATTGCACGATCGAATATGGAATCAAAATTTATTGCTTTGGATAATGTCGGAGAATAAGAGAAATGACTTAGAAAATTCTTTGAGGATATTTCAACTTAGACAACACTAGTGACACCAGTCATAATACAATATGATAGTCAATCAACGATTAGAGGGGTAAAAAATAGTAACTATAATGGTATGTCACAACACATACGTTGTAGACACGATACCTCAAAGTCAAAAGAAAATATTGTGAATCCATTAACAAAAGGTATACTTAGAGATCAAGTGATATGTTCATCAAGGGGAATGGAGTAAAGATGGTTAAAACTTAAACGATTTTCCATAATAAAAACCCAACCTAAATGAGTGGAGATCCTAATAAATTGTTCCAATGGGATAACCTAATTATGTGCGATTCAGTTAGCACCGAGATAAAATAATTCTTCCTCCCATTCTTAGAATGAGTCAGAGCACAATAGGCCACGTGTAACATGATAAACTTTATTTTTAATGATCTCTATATTTTGAACATATAGGTCAAAGGGGGTATTAAAATGATACTCTTTATGGAAATCACCTATGTGAGTGAGGAGAGGTCACTTCTACAAGAATAATGAATAAATATATTCTCTAACACCCTCATAAAATCAGGAGGTGTCCAAGGTCATGGACATAACAATGAGAACCAAGAATGTTAAAAAAAAGTATGTGTGAATTATATTATCTCGGTTTATGCAAAAGGTTGATCGATTCAAGACATCGCATCTGTTGATTGACCAATAAACTCGATAGTCTCTCAGTAGGAAAGATTCAAGTCCAAAATTTATCATTACTGATGCAACACTTTTCTACCGATAATCAATCTAAATTTATCTTCATGTTAAATCTTATTCTTCACCCCAATTTCATTCATGTGGGGGTTATTGGATGAATTGGGTTTTTGACCCAATTAATTTTTGGCCAAATCAGATTTTGGTAAACTTTGAGCCTTAATTAATACGGAACCCATATCATAAAAATGTCGAGTCAAGCTACCTATAAGTTATCCTTGACTTGTTAAAAAAATTGAGTCAAGCTGCCTATAAGTTCTCCTTGACTTGGTAAACAACGATGTATATTCATTTGATTAAAATGGATAAGAAATGAATGAAAAATTTGGTGTCAAAGTACCCCTTTAGCCTATGAACTGCCTTTTGTGTAGATGGTGTAGAAATTGTGTCCCACCAACAAAAATTACAAAAATTGGTGTAGAAATTGGATTCCCTTGGGTTATGTCAAGTCTTTGAAGGGAAGAGGGCCTACACTATGCATGGTTTGAGCTTTGGTCTAAAAGTCCACATGCATGCACTATGGCTCGTCGACTGGCCCGACCCGTGCTCATTTTCGGGTCTGGAGTCGTTGATCTTCCTTGAGCCAATATTATCTTTTTATTAAAGTTTAATTGGGCTTTTCTATAAAATTTTGGGCTTGAAAAATGGACTAAAATTGTTTCCAAAATGTCATAGTTTATTGTTTAAAATCGTTATTGAAAACGTCATTACTTTAATTAAAATTAAATTGAGTAAAACGTCACTAAAAATTTCTTCTTTTTAATTAATTTTAATACGTCATTATATATGGAGCGTCTGTTATAATCATTTAAATTTGGATCATGGGTTATATTTGTTTACGAACAGACATTGTAATTGTGAAAGGTACTTCAGGTCGTATAAATAAGGACTTTTTCCATCCTTTTGTTCCATTCCAAAAATCATTCCCTTCTATACTTATTATTATTCCTTAGAGTCAGAGAGAGTATCACCATTTTTGGATCGTGGGGCAAGCATATTGCAGTGGTTATTACGCTGGTCGAAGACCATTTTATCCACAGAAGTAGACACTCGTTGTCCATTTCTATAAGCGTCGTAACGGGGAAGAACTGTTTCTTAAGGAGAGAGTGTCCATCACTCGACTCGGTCATCTTTTACCAACGACAGTGATAACTACACTCATGAACTATAAGTTCTTTCATCTCCTTGTTGTTTTTTGGTGTTCATATTTATACACATTATTTAGTAAATTATATTAATGGTGTAATAGTATAAAGAAGAGAGTGCCCAAAATTCGACATATTGTTATAACGAAAAGAAATTTGGAATTTTTTTAATATTGAAACATCATATTCAAAATCAATTGACAATGAGTGGTGGGGTTCGAGTATCTTTTATACATTGAAGTACGAATTTAATTTTCTCGTGTGTGACATTATACTCTTAACACACTACCTAGCTTTTGACACGTCTTAGGACTAAAACGTGGACAATTTGTTTTGTAACAACCCACATATATTTCCATTTGGGTTGATAAGCTTCAAATTCCAAGATATGTCAATCATTAAAATCAAAATGCCATTCTCAGAATGTGATAGAAATATGAGATATTTAAAACTTTTTCCAATCAATAATATGAGATGTTATAATTCTCAACAATTAAGATCCATCCACCATGATAAAATCGAAAGCTATAATAAAACTCCGTAAATAAATAATCTTCAATATGGAAATGACATCAACAATAGTCTCCAATAAAACTCAGAACAACTAGGGAATCCAATGACCCACCCAATTCAAATAAATTTCTCATGAATAAAATGACGGAATGGAAACTAAATTAAAGCATAAAAGTAACTCCAATTACAACCCTTTCTACTCCAAATCCATATAGCTTATAGAAGCATAACTTGAAATGTTAGTCCACAATAATGGGTTAGACCCAACTGCAATAGTACCAACTACATTTCCCAAATATGGTACATGAAGTGACATAAATATCACAATAGAGTATTTTAAAATAACAGTAAGCAATCAAATAAACAAGTAAACATTCCATTTTTCACATTCGCATGTCGCTAACATTAATTATCTTTTAATTATCAATTATCTCATTGCTACACCATTACAGCCAACATGTCTCTTACACTACCCTGTACATACCATGGTGTGCCATCCGTATAATAAAATTAATATTCCTCGCTATATCTCTATATCTAGACAACCCCAAATGTCACCATGCACATACTATAATGTATTTACACAACTAATTCTGCCACTATAGTCAACCAACCTAGGTCTAGCACATATTATCGAAGCCAACTAACACTAGACCCCACACATAACACTATTCACACTTCAATTCGATAATATAGCCAGATAGACTAGGCCCCTCCCACACTATGGTAGCCATCCAACATAGACCCTACACATACTGTAACACCCACACAAATGTTGTCAAGGTAGTAAAATAATGTAGGACCCACACATATAATGTAGTCATCCAATGCCATACCCTATACATATAATGACGCCCACATAAGCATCAATCTCTAATATATATCATATTTAAGGTAATAATCTCAAATCAAAGTATATCACCGTATTACTCATCAATTCCTCTTGCCCAAATCACTCGGGGCATAATAAACCAACCATCCATAGTCCCATACCTAGTGATCACCGAAACCAAACATATTCCCTGATATTATATCTAGAAAATACATAAATCCACACATATTCCCTAATCCCATTCCTTGGAAATACCCAAACATAAAACGTTATAATCTCTAATCCCAAACCTAGAGAACAACAACCATATATAGTCTACTCTAGAACTAAGTATCCCAACACCCACGTATGTAACCCAATTATAAACTAACTTTCACAACTTGATAATCCCATCGATGTTACAAGCTTTATATTCTAATGAAAAAAATATTTAGTTTTACATACAGAGATCATATTCTTTTATTTTATATTATTTCCTGACAATTACATGTGATATTGTATAAATTTCATAATTCAATTTACAAGTCCAACATCATATTTCAAAAAGTGACATACTTTCATTATTCAAGGTCATGGGATAATTCATCATTTTAAGTGTGCAACTTAACAATTCTAAACAGCATATTTGGTTCTCTAACCAATATTCATACTTTATCAATTTCATAAGTATTAACACATATTCGGTGTTAATACTCAATTAACAGGTTTAATTTTCAATTTCAACATCATCATCATAATCCCATAACATAAGCCAATTACCCCAAAGCATGCATTATTACAAGTTTCAAGTCATTCTTCCATTTATTCATAAAAAGAATAATTAGGTTTCACTTTTCCTAATTAGGTTCCTAATTAAATTACAAAAATTACATATTATTAGGATTTAAGGAACATTTAATCCATATAGAACTTAAAGGGAAAAGTAAAGTATTCTTTCCTTATTGTAAATTATGAAAATGTAATTATGAAAAGTTGATCTTCCTCTAAATAGATTTAATCAATGTGCTTTAATTTTCTTCCAAATCCAAGTGAAAGTGCCCCCAAATTCGGTTTGAAAGTTGTTGTAATGGGGGTTTATAAGTTTAAAGATGAAGAAATAAATATGTTGGATCTTGTAGTTTAAGAGAAATGTATGAATACATCAATGCATCCAGTGAAAAATTCCATTGTACAAATAAGGTAGAGAAAACCATAATTGGGTTGTGCTGGGTCGCGATTAGGCAAGGTTCTCCTCGCAGTCACGGGCCTATGCCGCGATTGCGGCTCCCAAATTCCGTGGTCATGTGTGTATACGTGCAGTCCCACACACACACACTCTCTCTCTCTCTCTCTATCTATCTATCTATCCATCCATATCTCATTTTCTCTTCTCTCAAAGTTTAACTTTAATTCTATTTATTTAGATTCCTACTTATTCACAAATTTTCACATACTTGTACTCATTATTCGAGATTAACTCTTTTTGAAGTCATAACCTAGATCCTATGAATACTACAATGAATTAAAACTCCCTAGGATTTCCACCAAAACCCCAAAATATCACCTAATTAAATCATGGATTATTATATTCATTTAATTATCACAAAATCCACATTATTCATTTTAATTAAATATTTTCTCATTTAATTCAAATTACTACTTTCCATATTGTTTTAATTAATTATATTAAGGGACATTTGAACTTTAGGATCCACTAGTTCTTCATATTTACTCATTGGGGTCTATTCTCACCTTTAACAATGGTTTTTTTTGGTAAAAACAATAGATGCTAAAAATCTTATAAATCGTCGCTAAAGGTGAAAAAGAACCCTAATGAGTAAATACGAAGAACTAGTGAACCCCAAAGTGTAAATGTCCCTTATATTAATTAGTTGATTAAGTCACTAACCTAAACTTACGGGGTATTATAGTCTTCACTCCTAACACAATAATTACGTCCTCAAAATTCAATAACGCATAATTGTAGTAACATACATTACATCAACACTATAGGGTCATTCACGCCTTCCCAACAAAACATAACTTGACTATACACCAACGCATCATTATGGCTAAATTTAAGGCTCGTGTACGCGTGACATAGTATGCCCTGACTAGGGTGCCCACACACAACAAGTATCATATAATATACCACACATACAAACATACATACATACATATATATATATAACACCTTATGCTCCCAGTGCTGGAAGTCCATGGACTTTCTAGCCTTGAGTTTGAGGATACCTCGTAGCTCGATTTCGTAGCTCTACACAAGAGCAATAAGAATTGTAAAAGGACCTACCTGCCTAGTCGATGCTCGTTCTCCTTATTATTGTTCATGACTTTGTCCCTGAAGAGTCTTTGGTGCCCTATTACCCTATTAAATGGTTTGCTACTGATCATGCCCCACTCGAGTCTTCTTCAAGTCTGCTTCCACTATCAGTCATTTTGACCCTTATTCTATCCTGTAGCATTACCTCCCTTTGTCTTGGTCCCATCTCGACCACTCGATTTAACCCTCTTCCAACTATCTTTCGATAGTTCACAAGCCCCGGTCAAAACATCATTGTGACGTCCACACCTGAGCATAAGGGATGTATATCGAATTCCCTGTCAGAACCTACTTAATATACCAATTTAGCCCATTTATAAAAGAATTATTCTTCTCCTTAGTGTTCACTGCCTATGTTGCAAACATAGATAAATTAGTGAACTCTTCTCCACGCTCAGTAATCATATATGAACCCTTCTCTAAAGTATAAAAATCCTTATGTTAAAGCAACTAATAGCATACAAAAAATACTTTTCACTAAATTTCGCCATGAAATCGCCATAAGTCATATGATCCCTATCCTCAGGTGTGGCCACACTCTCCCACAACTGTAAAGAATCCTCTATTAGCTTAAAAGTATCCAAATTCTGCTTTTGTATCTCAATGCATTCCATCGTCCTTAAGTTCCTCTCCATATCTATCATCAACTAGTGAGCCACTATTAGGTTAGATCCCCTTGCAAACCGAAATTTGACTCACCTTATTCTAGGATGATTGATGATGCTAAGATTTAGAACCACCGGATAAGTGATAATGAGCTCAACCAGTAGTAACCATGGCAGCCATAGAGATATATAAGTGTATAAGTATGTAGAAGGGGAGGAGTATAAGAGGAAATAAGGCAATGATGTATAGTGGTTCAGCCAATTTGACCTACATCCACTGTGAGTGTGTGGTCCACTAAGTATGGGCACTAATGGTCTTGGATACAATGCACATAAGCTCACTTTCTCTCTCTACTGTGTGTCCAAGAAGAGTTTTAGCTAGGGTTATAATAAATTGATCGATCCCCTGTAGGGTTGTGGGTGACAAGTATATATAGGTCTTGGGGGGTGTAGTGTACCCCCCAAGTATGCATGGTGCATGTGAATAATGATCTAGCCAATCCCCTATTGACACCTGTAGATGCCAAATGATGACATAATATTCCCTCATGTGAGGGTGTGGTTTTATTATAACGGTCTCCCATGTGCCATGTGAGCCTCACGCGCACTGTTCCACGCGTCTCCCAAACCACGCGCTGTGATGATGTCACCCTCTGTCTATGAGCCGAGGCCGAGGGTAAAGTTACATTCGGTGGTGAGTCTGGCCTAATTCTGGCCTCGTACTATCGTACCCTCAGAGGCTCGTCTGGAGCCTGCTGAAGGGTCGGCCCCCTGAGGGGTCGTCCGGAGCCTGCTGAAGGGTCGGCCTCCCGAGGGGTCGTTCGGTTCCTGATGAAGGGTCGGCCCCCTGAGGGGTCGTCCGAAACCCGATGAAGGGTCGGCCCCCTGAGGAGTCGTCCGGAGCCTGATGAAGGGTCGGCCCCCTGAGGGGTCGTCTGGAACCCGATGAAGGGTCGGCCCCTCGAGGGGTCGTCCGGAGCCTGCTGAAGGGTCGGCCTCCTGCGGGGTCGTCCGAAGCTTGATGAAGTGCAGGGCGCCCTCGGCATGGCCGAGGATATATACGGGTATATCAATCACCCCCCAGCCCTTAGCCATAGATGATGCTGAGATGCCTGAGGGATAATATTGCTTTTGAGACTAAGTGTATGGTCTGTTTGGTGAGTGACACCTGTCAAACTGATTTGACAGCTGCCAAATTTTTATCCAATGTCGTTCCAGTTTTCAAGGCATGGCGGCTGCATGCTGCTTGGGGCTTTGTGCCCTAATGATGTCCTCCTCGTGGGCTATGCTCTACCTTGGTTAATGGGCCCACTCATTACTAAGGTATTTAAGAGATTTTTGAAACCTTTCACTCTCTTCTTCTTCTTCGCGCCCAAGTTTTCTCTCTCTCTAGTTTCCAGCCTTCTTGCCATTTCTGCAGCTTTCGAACCTTCAACTTAGCAGCTTCACCCTTTCCCTTCAGGTAATCTTTAACCACCAACGCCCTCTTTACTTTCATTTCTCTTTTTGCTTTTCTGTTTTAGGCTTGTAGGGCTTAATTTAGGCTGTTTTACAGCTTTTCCGGCGACTGGTTTTTGAGTGTTCTTGAGTGAAACCCATCGATTCCCTTTGTTTTAATCCAAAAATCCAATCTGGTCAATTGCAAACTTGTTTGTAGTTAAGTTCCCCAAATTCCTCCAAGTGTAGGGTCTCCCCCTTGATGCTTAGGAGGCTTTATAGCTTAGCCGAGGAGTTCCCTTCCCTGAGAGAGAAATTATTTATTGTGATCAGACAAATAGAGGAAGAGGAGGAGAGGAGACGAGGGGATGAATCTAATTGGGTACGACCCATCTTTCCTATTCCTCTAGCCACAATAAAACCATTTGATCCATCTGAGTCTTGTGGGTCATCCCATCGTCCAGCCGAGTGTTATTCAAGTGAGATGGACGAGAGAGCCTCCTCGCCAACTGGCGCTTGACCTTCTGATAGAATGGAGACATCTGATCTAAGCCCAGGCCGAGAGGCCGAGGGAACAGTTGCTTATAAGGTTGTCCCTGTGACAACCCTATCTCCTCATGCCTTCCAGATGGCCTTTCCCCATGGTCGTCTGGCAGATGATGAGGTCGAGGGAGAGGGGACTGAGGGCGAGGGCGATGATTCAGATGACCAGGTTGATACCTCCCATGCCTCGTCCTATATCTCCTCCGTTAGGGATCGCGACCTCTTATTTTGGAGACATGCCTATGGAGTGCCCCCCGGCATAACCATGAGGGTCCCCTATGAGTCTGAGAGGGTTTTTGAGGGTGAAGAGGGTGAGGTTACAGTGTATGAACAAATGTTCAAGGTTGGCGTCAGGTTCCCTCTGCATCCTGCTATCATAGATATCCTATCAGCCCTCGGTATATGCCCCCTCTCAGCTTCCTCCCAACTCCTGGAGGACGATACTAGGTTACATCTCCCTGTGGAAGAATGCTTTCACAGATGAGCCCTCGGCTGACATATTACCGGCCTGCTATAATACCACCTCTTCATCCAAATAGCCTGGGTACTATCATCTAGGGGTGAGGAGGTCTGAGAAAAAACTTCTCCACGTATCACAAACCTCCAACCACAATTGGAAGAAGAGATTCTTCTTCGTCTCTGGGGAGTGGGAGTTCCCCGCCGAGGCATCTCCTGTAGCCGATGGTCCGAGGGTCCCCCGAAGATGGTCTAACCCGTCAATAAAGGTCAGGCCAGACCCCGAACTTAGCCTGGAAGAGAAAGATATTGTTGAATATCTGAGAGGATGAGGGAGAGGGGGTGAACTTCCAAAGTTTAAAGATCTGATGACCCCTAGGTTCCTCAAGGAAGCTGGTCTGAAGGTCGGCCCCCTTACAGAACTATGTGATTTGTACTTTTCTTTACTTTTTTCAAGTGTTTCCTTTTTATCTCTGCATTTTTCTCATGTGTCGTACCCTTTTCAGGTCGTCCTGCTGGTGTATCAGACTACCTCTGGGAAATGACTGCTCCCAGTTTACTATCAGGCTTGGCAAAAAAGAAGGGTAAGGAGCCTCAGCATGCTCCGAGGAAGACGAAGACCGTGGGGCCGACGGTTGTTGAGCCGACAGCCGATTGCCAGAAAAGAAAAGAGCCTGAGATTCCTGTTGACCCTCGGTCGGATTGTCGGACGAGGGCTAGGGTTGAAGCATGTGAAGGGACTTCTTCTTCATCCGGCATGGGGGCCTTCTGGTCCCAGAACTTATCACATCTGAGGGCCGAGCCATCATCGCTCATTGCAAATTTGAGGGCAGCTAAGGCATCAATTTTTTCTGCTCCCTCGGCTGCTGATTACAACTTCCTCTCAAAGATGCCTCCAGCCAAAGTGTATGACTATGGTCTGCACGCTCTAGCCCAGGTATCGGTCTTGATTCATTTCTTTTAACTGCATTCTTTCAATAACTGTTTCCTCGGCCTCTTGACATCTGTTTATTTTTTCCTGTGCAGTTTGTGTGCGCCTTTACCTCGGCAACTAAATGGATGGCTGAGAATCAAGAGAAATTCCATGAGGCCGATAGGGCCATCCAGTATGAGGCCGACCTGCAAGCCGACTTAGAGACTGCAAAAGCTGAGCTAGAGAGTGTCAGAACTGAGCATGCACGAATTCTGGACAAGATGATGAGGCAGCATGATGAAGACCTGAAGGCCAAAGACTTGCTTCTGAAGGAGAAAGATGAAGCCATGACCCATCGGGAGGCCCAGTTTAAGATTGAGCTATCCGAAGCTGTGAAGAAAGCCGAGGCAGACGCTGTGGAAGCCTATAAACTCTCCGATGAGTTCCAAGGCTTCGGCCTTGAGTACTTGGAGAGAGGGATAAGGATGGCCTGTCGGTGGGTCGTCCTCAAGTTTGGTGATGTCCTCTCTTCGGTCAGCCCTTCCATTGAAGCAGTCCAACTGGACGACCCTCTGATCGCCGAGGCCTTGGACTAGGTGGAATCTCAAGTGCGTGTTGAGGGTGCTGGCACGTCTGAAGATCAGCCAGTTTTGGTCATTGAGGAGACCCCTCTTATAGATGCTGAGGCCCTGCCCTCCGATGCTGCTCTATAGGGTGGCTGTCTGTAGCCTAACCCTCTTGATGTAATTAATATTTTTGTACTCTACTTGTAGAACACTTTTTAATATTTCATTTATATTATCATCTCCTTTGCTGTCGTCCATATTTGCCCTTTGTATTATTTGTGTTGTGAATTTGTTAATGCTACAAACCTCTCCCTCGTCTTTCTTGAGGGTGAACGAGGGGTCATCCCCTGCGTTGGCCCTCATTATAGCCGAGGATTAACCACCAAATTAACGGTTTTAAATAAAGTATTCCCTCGTCTTTCTTGAGGTCAGTGGTGGGGTCGTCCCCTCCACTGGCCCTCATCATAGCCGAGGGTTAATCACCAAATTAATGGTTTTTAATAAAAGTCTTCCCTCGTCTTTCTTGAGGACAATGGTGGGGTCGTCCCCTCCATTGGCCCTCATTATAGGCCGAGGGATCCACTTACCAAATTGATGGTTTTTAAAGTCTTCCCTCATCTTTCTCGAGGACAATGGTGGGTTCGTCCCCTCCATTGGCCCTCATTATAGGCCGAGGGATCCACTTACCAAATTAATGGTTTTTAATAAAAGTCTTCCCTCGTCTTTCTTGAGGACAATGGTGGGGTCGTCCCCTCCATTGGCTCTCATTATAGACCGAGGGCTCCACTTACCAAATTAATGGTTTTTAATAAAAGTCTTCCCTCGTCTTTCTTGAGGACAATGGTGGGGTCGTCCCCTCCATTGGCCCTCATTATAGGACGAGGGGTCCACTTACCAAGTTAATGGTTTGTAAAGTCTTCCCTCGTCTTTCTTGAGGATAATGGTGGGGTCGTCCCCTCCATTGGCCCTCATTATAGGCTAAGGGCTCCACTTACCAAATTAATGGTTTTTAATAAAAGTCTTCCCTCGTCTTTCTTGAGGACAATGGTGGGGTCGTCCCCTCCATTGGCCCTCATTATAGGCCGAGGGCTCCACTTACCAAATTAATGGTTTTTAATAAAAGTCTTCCCTCTTATTTCTTGAGGACAATGGTGGGGTCGTCCCCTCCATTGGCCCTCATTATAGGCCGAGGGCTCCACTTACCAAATTAATGGTTTTTAATAAAAGTCTTCCCTCGTCTTTCTTGAGGACAATGGTGGGGTCGTCCCCTCCATTGGCCCTCATTATAGGCCGAGGGTTCCCCTTACCAAATTAATGGTTTTTAATAAAAGTCTTCCCTCGTATTTATTGAGGACAATGGTGGAGTCGTCCCCTCCATTGGCCCTCATTATAGGCCAAGGGTTCCACTTACCAAATTAATGGTTTTTAATAAAAGTCTTCCCTCGTCTTTCTTGAGGACAATGGTGGGGTCGTCCCCTCTATTGGCCCTCATTATAGGCCGAGGGTTCCACTTACCAAATTAATGGTTTTTAATAAAAGTCTTCCCTCGTATTTCTTGAGGACAATGGTGGGGTCGTCCCCTCCATTGGCCCTCATTATAGTCTGAGGGCTCCACTTACCAAATTAATGGTTTTTAATAAAAGTCTTCCCTCGTCTTTCTTGAGGACAATGGTGGGGTCGTCCCCTCCATTGGCTCTCATTATAGACCGAGGGCTCCACTTACCAAATTAATGGTTTTTAATAAAAATCTTCCCTCGTCTTTCTTGAGGACAATGGTGGGGTCGTCCCCTCCATTGGCCCTCATTATAGGCCGAGGGCTCCACTTACCAAATTATTGGTTTTTAATAAAAGTCTTCCCTCGTCTTTCTTGAGGACAATGGTGGGGTCGTCCCCTCCATTGGCCCTCATTATAGGCCGAGGGGTCCACTTACCAAATTAATGGTTTTCTGCTCTGTTATCGTGACCATTGGTTTGGCCTCCACCCATTTTGAGAAATAGTCAATAGCTACGATGAGGAACCGATAGTTATTGACTTCTCTTGGTAAGGGTCCTACGAGGTCGATCCCCCACACTGCAAATAGCCATGGGGATGTAATGGAGGTAAGAGGCTGATGGGGTTGGTGAGGGATGGTGGCAAATCTCTGGCATTTATCACACTTTTTTACATATGCCGTTACGCCTTTCCCCAAGGTCGGCCACCAGTACCCCTGGGTGATCACCCTCTTCGCTAAGGATCTGCCCCCGATGTGGCTTGAGCACGATCCTTCGTGCACGTCTTGCAAAAGGGAATGGACCTCAGATGGGTGCACACACCTAAGTAAAGGGAGTAAAAATCCCTTTTTGTACAAGGTGTCCCCAATGACAGCGAACTTTGCAGCCTTGTATCTCAACTTCTTCCTTTCTTGCCTTGCTTCTGGAATCTCCCCCTCCTTAATGTATCTGATCAGAGGGTCCATCCACGAAGCTTCCTGCGAAACATTTAGGCAATTGCTAAGTGTTCCCTCATCATCTTCAATAGTTGGTCGAAGCAAAATTTCTACTGGCACCGTCCTCCTGATGTCTTCCCTAGTTGCCGAGGCCAATCTAGCAAGGGCATCAGCTCGGCCATTGTCGAGCCTAGGTATCCTCTTTAATTTTACTTTCCTGAAGCCCTTCAGTAATGACCTCACCTTCTCAAGGTACCTATCCATCCTCTCGTCCTTGACCTCGTAGGCTCCTAGTATCTGATTCACTACTAGCCTTGAATCACTATGAACCAAAATCTGGACGACACTAAGAGATCTGGCCAAGGAGAGGCCTGCTATCAAGGCCTCATATTCGGACTCATTGTTGGAGGCCTTAAAGTTGAACCTCAGGGCGTACTCAATGTCTGTGCCGTCGAGTGCTGATACTATTAATCCAGCTCCACTACCGCTTTTGCAAGAGGACCCGTCGACGAAGAGACTCCACACAGTGTCTTCTTCTGAGAAACTTCCCTTAATAAGTGACCCCTGTCTAAAAAGGTATCTTCCCTCTTCATTTTCAACCACTTTCCTTCTAGCGGTGCTCGTCTCAGCCTTATCTGTAGGCGTGTCTGCGAGCTCACCCTGTCGGGTATCTATCTTCCCGAGGCTCTCAACCTCAGCCTCATCATCTTCCCTAGTAAACTCAGCCACGAAGTCTGCCAATGCTTGCCCCTTAATGGCCGTCCTAGGCTGATACACTATGTCAAACTCCCCCAGTTCTATAGCCCAGGCCATTAACCTCCCTAATTTTTCAGGCTTGTGCAAAACCTGCCTAAGGGGTGAGTCAGTGAGGATGACCATCGTATGGGACTGGAAGTATGGCTTCATCTTTCTTGATGCATGGATCAAGGCGTAGGCCAGCTTCTCCATCCTTGTATATCTTTGCTCTGCCCCCTAGAGTGCCTTGTTGTTAAAATACACAGTCTTCGGTATTCCGTCTTCGTCTCTCACAATGGCTGCACTGATGGCTGACTTTGAGACGGCGAGGTACACATAAAGTCGTTCACCCTGCACGGGTCGTGACAACAGCAAGGGAGACCCCAGGTATGATTTTAACTCCCTGAAGGCCTCATCGCATTCTTCACTCCATTCGAAGGCTTTTCTGAGAATTTTGAAGAATGGTAGGCACCTGTCTGTGGCCCTAGACACGAACCTGTTCAAAGCAGCAACTCTCCCTGTGAGCCTCTGAACGTCCTTAATGGATTTGGGGGTCTTCATCTCCACAAGGGCCTTTATCTTTTCAGGATTGGCCTCGATGCCTCTTTGGTTGACAATGAACCCCAAGAACTTCCCTGCTCCGACCCCGAAGACACACTTGGCCGGATTAAGCTTCATCTGGTATTTGTCCATCGTATTAAAGGTCCTCTCCAGGTCTGCCACATGATCCTCTGCCTTCAAACTCTTAGTCATCATGTCATCTACATAGACCTCCATAGACTTCCCAATTTGGTCTTCGAACATTTTATTTACGAGGCGCTGGTACGTTGACCCCGCATTTTTTAGGCCAAAGGGCATGACCCTATAATAGTATGTCCCCTTGTCAGTGATGAAGGTTGTCTTCTTCGAGTCTTCAGGGTTCATGAAGATCTGGTTATATCCTGAATAGGCATCCATGAAGCTCATGAGCTCATGGCCTGCGGTAGCGTCTACCATCTGGTCAATGCGGGGGAAAGGGAAGCTGTCTTTGGGATAGTTCTTGTTGAGGTCTGTGAAGTCCACACACATTCTCCACTTCCCGTTGGCCTTTGGAACAATGACTGCATTGGACAGCCATTCGGGGTAGATGATCTCTCTGATAAACTCAGCGTCTTCTAATTTTTTGACCTCATCCCTAATGACCTCATATTTTTCTCTAGAGTAAATTCTCCTCTTCTGCTTTACCGGCCTCACTCCTTCTACCACATTGAGCTTGTGGCATATGATTTCAGGGTCGATCCCTGGCATATCTACATGACTCCATGCGAAGACGCTTCGTCTTCTCCTCAACATTTTAATGAGGTCTTCCTTGATGTTGGTCTTCAGGGACTTGCCGACTTGGACGTTTTTTTCTGGGTCATCCTCATCGAGGATGATGGATTCTACCTCTTTCGCGGCCTCTCCTTTCTTTAGCTTCGTCTCATCCCTGGGGTCTAGGGTATCAATATTGTAAGTGGTTGTAGCCCTCTTGTGTGCCTCTCTTTCTTCAGCGGAGTTGTAGTAATATTCTCGCGCTGTCATCTGGTCTCCCTGAACTTCCCCCACCCCGTAAGGGGTAGGAAATTTAGTCATCTGATGGATCATAGATGGCAAAGGTTTAAACTCCTTGAGGGCCACACGCCCCAGTATGATGTTGTAAGCCGAAAACACATGTTCATCCATCACAAAGAAACTGACCTTCCTGGTAAACCATCTCGGCCACTCGTCCCCCATCCTAACATCGGCCTCATACACTCCCAGGGGATGAACCTTTTACCCACTGAATCCAATCAATGGATGATGGTATGGGACGAGTCTAGCACGGCTGAGACCTAAGGCCTTGAAGCATGGCCAAAACATTACATATGCAGAACTGCCCCCGTCGACCAATATCCTCGGCACCTCACACCCATGCACCCTAGTTGTGATGACGAGTGGGTCGTCGTGTGGGGCTAGGAGGCCTTTAAAGTCCATTCTCGAGAACCCCACTATCAGTTTGTCCATATCAACCTTCTTCCACTTTTCTGACTTGGCCTCCAGGGAGGTTGAGTGTACCGTCTTCGTCACCGCCTTGGCCTCAGCCACATGGGCCTTCCTGTCAGCGACCTCAGACCCTCCTCCTGCTAGACCCCCGGAGATCATTTCCACTCCGAGCGAGATCATATTAATCCTCTTAACAGGGCCTTGGTCGTCTCTCGGCGGGAGGTCAGGGTCGTCCTCATCGTCAGAAGGGTCGTCCCTTCTTTTTTTAGGACCTTCTCTGCATGCATCGCCTCGCTTTTTCCTGGGGTCGTCCCCTCGGCCCCTCTTAAAGGCACCTTTGTCGACGTACTTTCCGAGCTTCCCTTCTTTCAGCATCTTCTCAATCTCACCTTTCAGAGCAAAGCATTTGTCTGTTACGTAGCCGTGGTCTTGGTGAAATTCGCACCACAGGTTCTTGTTCCTCTTGTTGGGGGCTGCCCTCAGCTTTTCAGGCCACTTCAAGGACCGGTCACTCTTTATCTCATTGAGTATCTTCTCACAGCTGACCGTCAGAGGGGTGTAACCAGTGAATTTGTCGTCCGTAGACCTCTTCTTCCCCTCTTTGTTCTTCTTAGGGTATTTATCCCCACTAGCGCCTCCTTTTTCGTCTTCATATTTTGCAGCCATCGCCTCTTCGGCGTTCATCACCTGTCTTGCTGTCGACAGCAATTCAGCCATCGTTCTCGGAGGGTCTTCAGCAAGCTTCCATAATAACTTCCCCTTTTGGAGTCCTCCAATCAGGGCTGTCATAGCTATGCTCTCCTCATAGTCTTCCACCTCCAGCTTCTCTTTATTGAACCTGGCTATGTAGTCCCTCAGACTCTCATTCTTCCCCTGCTTAACATAGAGCAGGTGAGTGGTGTTCTTCTGTGGCCTCACCCCAAAGAAAAAGTTGTGGATGAACCGGTCTGCCAACTGCTTAAAGTTTTCAATGGAATTTTTTGGAAGAGACATGTACCAGACATGTGCAGCCCCTGTCAGGGTACCAGAAAAGGCACGACACCTCATCTCATTTGAGATAGAGTATATGTCTGCTGCTGATTGATACATCTCAATGTGGTGGAAAGGGTTGGTGCTCCCCTCGTATCTTGGGGTGACCACAGGTGGCTTGAACCTTGTTGGCGTAGGGAAGTTGACTATCTTCGCCACAAAGGGTGAGCCTATGGTGTATCCCTTCTGAAGAGGGTCCCGGCTCTTCAGTATATCACCGATCTTATCCTCTAGTCACTAGATCGAGTCATTCTAGGGCCTCGCAGGGTTGGCTTGGCCGATGTTATCCCCTGCCGCCTCTTTAAGGTGGACGGGGGGTTCTGCTGCGGCAGGTCTGTGTTGGCTGTTTACTTCCCTTTGACCGTCATCCCGTCCTTGGGGTCGGCCATTTGCTGCCTCCCTCCTGGACCTCGCAGCACTCCTTGACCTGGACAATTTTTCCTGCAAGTCATTTGCTGGGCCCAGCCTCTCAAAGGCCGACCCCCTGCTCAAGCGATCAAAAGCAGAGCCTCTCTGGCGATCATCAGGATTTGGTCTCCTGCACTTTCCTCTACTATCCTGGAGAGGTCGTACAGTATTGTTGGAGACGTCATATGGTTCCCAGCATTCTATAGGGGCCTCCTCTTCCTCCAGATCGTCATACCTGTCCTCAGGGAAAGGGTTTCCTTGCCTCCCCAGGCATAGACGCCGGGGGTCAGCAACATCCCTACATCGCTGAGGGGGGTGGCAGGTCTTTGCGTGGTTCCCGGGGTGGTCCCCTGGCCTCATGCTGTCCTGGAGCTGCTGCCGGAGTAATCATCTCAGGTGAAACCCCTGGTGGTCTTAGCATGTTTTGGCTTAGAGCTGTGAACTGCTCCTGCATCATCCGCTGGCTTGCTGCCAGAGACTTTAAGGCTGCCGCCACATCAGCCATCTCAGACTGAGGTGGCAGCTGACTGGAACTGGGTCTTCCCCCATCATCCGGCGGGGGAAGCGATGGCGGTGGCATTTCAGGTGCCATGTGTTTGAGCTTATGAAAAGATGAATTGAAGAAAAGACTGGTGAGCTTGAGAACCTTAGTGGGTCTCTTTCAATGGTGAAACATCTCCTCTCAGGGGGAGAGCTGGCTCACCAACAGAGTGCCCAGTGAGGTCAAGCTGTACAAAGGAAGAGATGTCTTCTCGTTCTCACAGACGGTGCCAAACTGATGATGTTAAGATTTAGCACCGCCGGATAAGTGATAATGAGCTCAAACAGTAGTAACCATGGCATCCATAGAGATGTATAAGTGTCTAAGTATGTAGAAGGCGAGGAGTATAAGAGGAAATAAGGCAATGATGTATAGTGGTTCAGCCAATTTGACCTACATCGACTGTGAGTGTGTGATCCACTAAGTATGGGCACTAATGGCCTTGGATACAATGCACATAAGCTCACTTTCTCTCTCTACTGTGTGTACAAGCAGAGTTTTAGCTAGGGTTACAATAAATTGATCGATCCCCTGTAGGGTTGTGGGTGACAAGTATATATAGGTCTTGGGGGGTGTAGTGTACCCCCCAAGTATGCATGGTGCATGTGAATGATGATCTAGCCAATCCCCTATTGACACCTGTAGATGCCAAATGATGACATAATATTCCCTCACGTGAGGGTGTGATTTTATTATAACGGTCTCCCATGTGCCATGTGAGCCTCACGCGTACTGTTCCACGCGTCTCCCAAACCACGCGCTGTGATGATGTCACCCTCGGCCGAGGGCAAAGTTCCTTCCGTTGGTGAGTCTGGCCTAATTCTGGCCTCGTACTGTCGTACCCTCGGAGGGTCATCCGGAGCCTGCTGAAGGGTCGGCCCCCTGAGGGGTCGTCCAGAGCCTGCTGAAGGGTCGGCCTCCCGAGGGGTCGTCCGGTGCCTGATGAAGGGTCGGCCCCCTGAGGGGTCGTCCGGAACCCAATGAAGGGTCGGCCCCCTGAGGGGTCGTCCGGAGCCTGATGAAGGGTCGGCCCCCTGAGGGGTCGTCCGGAACCAGATGAAGGGTCAGCCCCAACGAGGGGTCGTCCGGAGCCTGCTGAAGGGTCGGCCTCCTGCGGGGTCGTTCGAAGCTTGATGAAGTGCAGGGCGCCCTCGGTATGGCCGAGGATATATACGGGTATATCAATGATGCTAGGACTACCTGTGGTTGAGCCCCTTAAGTTGTTAAAATATATCTAATCAACTCGATATCAACCGATATTGCCACCCGAATAATGGACGCTAACTTCTTATCTCCCAAAAGAAACTGTATATGTCCTACCTGACTTGTGAAATTACTAATTTAACCAGACATATGTTCTCTCCTAGCTCCCCCTCTCATAGAATTATCCATATGAAAATATAGTAACAAAACGTACGTCAGAATCAATGTCTAAAGAATACAGATAAAAAATATATCAAAGATTAGTATGCAAAAACTATAATAAACCTATAACACTAGAGACTTAAGATAATGCCCCGATACCAACTATCACAACTCACATATTTTTCCATTTAGGTTGATCGTGCCCAAATGCTAAGATATGTCGGTTATTAAATTAAAATACAATTCTCAACATGTGACAGAAATATGATAACAATGTATAAAAGTGTTTCTTAGCTTTTTTCGTGTTAAATGATTTTATTTGTCAGATGTTTAGGAGTTTTATTTCAGCCCGGGAACATATCCATGGCATTACTTGTGTGTCTAGATGCTTGATTCCCCTATATGCCTCTATTTTTATCCAATCCGTCTTGTATTGCATCTCTTCCTCAAAGCAACCTTAGAAAGCCTATCCTTCAATATTTTCCATTAAAGATCATCTGTTGAGAGGTCAATAGGAATATATAAAGAATTGGAGTGGAGTTATAAAAGGTGGATGTGTGGAAGACAATATAAGTGTATTCTTTTCTCTACAAGCTTTGGAGGAGATTTGATTGAGAGTCACTAGATCGGGGGGAGTTTAGAGGATTGGTGGATTTTAAGATCTTGTAAATGATAACTCAATCTAGGTGAACGACTAATCTCTTGTAAAAGCCTTCATGTTTCTAGTGAATTAGTTGTAGGGTTCCAAGGTTTTTTCCCCATAGACTGGGTAATATGCTTATTCTAACATTTACTTTTATTCACAAAACACAACCTCAAATAATCTCACATATTCAATTTATTTAGGTTACTAGATGTATATATCTCACATAATTGCAATTGAATTGACCTAATTTGGGTAGATATCACCTAATCACAAATTAACTTGAATTTGGATCTAATTGGATTTAATTGATATATATTTCTCATATTATTTAGTTGTAATTAAACTAAAAGGTTAACGAATTGAATTTGAATGACTGCATAAAGGTTTGCATGATATAAATTGGATCTAATCATTTTAGGATATTTTTTTAAAAATTTGTCTAAGTGAGTGTGAGTTTGAATTACAAGGTGTTTAAACAAGTAAATTTTAAATTGGCCATGAATTCTGTATTTTTTCTATTCACCCCCATCCCCCAAATCAGGACATTAGCACATTGAATTTATTGCATTTTCAATTGGTAATATATAATGGATGATATTTTTGCGCTAAGCATCTCGAGTTAGATCATTGTGTGCTATTTTGTGCCTTACAAGTATTTCGCGTGTGCTAGTTTTGCTCGTATGGCTAGTTAATCATTATTTTTAAGCCATTATGGGTTCTAGAATGTTATACTTTATTTGTCTTAATTATACTAGTCCATGTGATGATAGGCCTTAGATGGGGATAGGTTGATCAAAATATTTAACTTCTAAAAATGATGAGAATTATAGTTCTTATTCTCATAAGAGATCTATTGTTGGTACTCTAATTTCTCATGTGAATAATGATTGTTGTGATGATGAAGATGCTAAAATTTTAAGCTGGAATATAACAATCTCATAAAAAGGTTTTTGAAATTGAAAAAGAAAAATGATAAATTGGCTACTAAACTCACTTTATTTGATAATAAAAAAAGCTTCCTTGATTGAGAAACTTGATGATTCTAGCTAACTTTTCATTCAAAGGGCTGACTTAAGAGAAAGGGTAAGAAAAAGCTATTAAACTTGACTTCTGTTTTGAAGAAAGACTAGAATACTTTGAAAGAGAAAAATGAATCCTCGAAAAATATGAAAATTCAAAGTAAAAGTATTTTTGAAAAGTTTGAGTTGATTGAAAAAGAGAAAAATGACTTATTTTTTACACTTAAAATGTGAAGACGGAACTTTAAATGTGTGAAGTGTCCAAATGTGATTTTGAGAAGAAAATTTCAACACTTGAAAATTTGTTAGCTTTATTAAAAAAAGTTAATTTTGATCTTGAATATCGTTCAAAGAAACTTGACAAAATGCTTTTGGAAACAACTCAAGTTAAAAATGACAAGTGTGGTTTAGTCTTTGATAAATTTATGCCTTGTTCTTCTCAATCTAATAAAACTTTTGTGAAAAGTGTTTCAACACATAAACTAATAATAATGGTTCAAGCCTCTTTGAAAGTGAATGAGAAAAATTAAGATTTGAGGAAAAATGTGTTTGTTGTACCAAGCCTTTTGAACAAAAAGGGTAATGACCAAAAAAAATTCAAGGGTCATTTTTTTTAAAAAAGGTCAAGAAAGTTCGAAAAGAACTTTCCAACCCTACACTTGCATATTTTGTCATAAAGAGGGTCATTTGAGGAATTTATGCTAAAAAAATTTCAAAATAAATAAATGGCAATAATCGTTCCTAAAAATCATCCTAACGTGGTTCACAATGAACCTTATGTGTGCACTCATTGTTATCAAATCGTAAACCTCAGAGATTTTGGTCTCATGCTTAGGAATTCTCATATCGGTTCTATTTCCCATGACCATGGTTACGTTGATGTTTTTGAACATGATTTAAATGTGCATGTAACCAAAGTAAAAGAGTTGACTATGGATTGTGATTAGAATTTTTCTTGAAAAAATACTTTTGAGAGAAAGATGATTTTAGACAACATGGAAATGGTTTTCGAAAAAACTTGATCTATATTCCTCCTCACTTTCTCGAAAATATGAGATTTGGGGTAAAATAAAATATTATGAAAAAGTAAAGTTTTTAAGGAGGCAATGTTAATTATAAGCCTAAAGTATTAACATATGTAAATAACATATTTGATTCTCTAACCAATATTCGTCTTTTATCAATTTCATAAGTATTAACGTATATTCGGCGTTAATACCCAGTTATAATTTGTAATTTCCTATTTTAAAATCACCATCATAATCCCACAACATAGCCCAATCCCAAAAAGGCATGTATTATTACAAGTATTAAATAATTCTTCCATTTGTTAATAAAATTAGAATAATTAGGTTTCACTTTCCCTTTTTTTTAGCAAGGCATACAACATTTATTTCACATATTAAAACCAAATTCTGATAGTCTTTTTTTTTTAACAGGAATATGAATTTATTAAAGAATACAGGTGAGAAGAGCCCTCACCATGGCTTACAATAAAGAGATAACAAATAGGAATTTTAAAAGGAAACCTTCCTAAGGTAAGGAGTTTGAAGTTTATCTAATCTTAAAATGCCTTTGAAATTCTTGGGAAGATGATCAAGATTTTGAGACATCAAAGATTTATTATGTAAGCTACCAATCTTAGACAAGTAATCGGCTGCCATGTTTGCCTCTCTCTGAACATGAATGAGGCTACATTTGAAGTTGGAAATTAAAGAGAGAATTTTATCCACTTGCCATTGAATCTTCCATGGACATGAAGCTTTCTTGAGAAGAACATCAATCAAAATTTTTGAATCTGATTCAATAATAAGATCATAATCTTTAAGATCTTGATAGGTTTCACTTCTCTAATTAGGCTCCAAATCAAATTGCACAATTGCATATGATTAGGATTTAGGCAACATTTAATCCATATAGAACTTAAAGGGAAATATAGAGTATTCTTGCCTTATTGTATTCTGAGAATATGATTCTCAAAAGATAATCTTCCTTAAAAAATCTTTAATAAATCTTTTTTAATTTTCTTCCAAATCCAAGTGAAAGTTCTCCTAAGCTAGGATTGAAAGTTGTTTTACTGGAGGTTTAGAAGGTTAGAATGAAGAAATAAGGATGTTGAATCTTTTGTTTTGAGAGAAAAGTATGAAAACATAAGCGAGTCTTATGTATAAAGTTTCTTTTATAAACAAGGCGAAGCTCCGCGTGGTCGCGGGCCTATGACACTCTCTCTCACTCTCTCTCTCTCTCCTCTCAGAGTTTAAATTTAATTCTAGTTATGTAGATTCCTAATCATTCATATACCTTCACATACTTATAATTATCATTCAATATTATGTCTTTTTAAAGTCATAACTTAGAGTCCAAGAATTCTACAATGACTTAAAACTCCCTAGGGTTTCCACCTAAACCCTAAAATACCACCAAGATAAATAAATGATTATTTTATTCATTTAATTAGAACAAAAATCCACATAATTCATTCTAATTAAATATTTTCTCATTTAATCCAAATTACAACATTCGATATTATTTTAATTAGTTATACTAATTAGTTAATTCATCCATTCACCCAATATTACGAGGTATTAGAGTCTTTTCCCCTAATAGTGTAATTCCGTCCTCGAATTAGTTTTACCCACTCCTACCCAACAAAATTTAACCCGGGCTAACATACGCCCAAGCATTATCACGAAATAAAAGTAAGGTTGACATATGCCTAACATAGAATGTCACTACTAGGGTGCCTATACACCCAATCCCACGTGCACATACACCACATGTAGCATATAATATATCACACACACACTCATGAAAATGTATCCATTTGTATTATATATTCGTTGGTTATCTTCTATTTCAAATCATTTGAATCATTCACAAATTCAAGCCCAGAAGCTTGAAGCACATTATATGTTGGTGAGAGAGTCTTTGCCTATTTTTTTTAAACATTCGTGATTTAAAAACTTGGACCTCTCCACTTTAAAGTTAAATACTTTTGTTGCTACCTTTAAATAATATATTTTTGCATATGGTTAAACTTTTGGCTAATTCACACACTCACAGTTTTTCAATTTGAGAGTTCCTTTGTATAAATGGTTTTAGAAAATTTCTTTTAGTTGTGTATTTGTTTGTAAAGAATGGAAAAGGTCTGACTTGGTTTCTAAAAGGCTCCTTAAAAATTTTTAAATGTTTTTGCCTATCATCCGTTCGCATGATGGATTTTTAGTCCATGCACGATAGTTCAGTTTGGTGGACAAACCGTGCACACAACTTACATTTGCCTTGTGCACACGGCTCCTTGACATTTTGTTTGGGGGGCATACTGTCCAAAATCGTGCGCAGGGTAGAGATGAAATTTCAAAAATCTTACTAACTTAATAAAATATCTTAAACATAAACCACTATGGACGTTTATACCCACAAGTGATCAAGAAATTATGAACCCACCTTTATATATCTTGTTTATTAATTGCGGACTAATTACATAAAATTATTTTCATTCTCTCTCTCTCCATATTAGAACGTACTTAATTTATCTCCTTCCCATACCTTCGTTCTTCCCTTGCATCTTCCCTATCAATCAATGCCATATTTAATGGTTGTATTCAAGGTTATCCTCCTCTTATCCTCCCCACCCATCTATAAAAGGGCTATCCAACTTAATCGATACTCTCTCTCTCTCTCTCTCTCTCTCTCTCTCTCTCTCTCTCTCTCTCTCTCTCTCTCTCTCTCTCTCTCTCTCAGGTTCTTCGGTAGTATATTCTAATTCTTCATGCACATGTAATCTTTTTTTATACGAGTTCTCAAATTATGGAGAACATTCTCCATTTACTCATAAAAATGATATAAGATAGTACATGTTTGTCATCCCCAATGGTATTTTTCTCTTATATATTTTTCCAATATTAATGGGTTTTATACAAGTTATCTTTTTACTTTTGGTTATGTTTATGTTTAAATTCATTTCAATAATTTTGATTAACGAAACTGAGAATATGCATCTGAAGATGTTTTGTTAGTAGAATTACAATTTGGACTGTATGGAGCTTTGAGAACTATGGGTTATAGGCAAATATTGTCCATGTTAAGTTTGATAATATGTATGTAATGATATTGGTTTTATGAAATGCATAATATCCCTAATTTACACTTATTATTTGGTTTTATGTTTGATTGAAACAACTCCACTTTACATAATAAAAGTTACCAAAGGTCACTGTAGACACCACAATCTAGGACCCCTAAGTATCTCCTTAAGCCCATAGCACCTCCCCATTTCACTACAAACCCTAGATCATACTCTGAGTACCGATCTAGAGGCCATTGGGCGCTCCCGGGCATCGTTTGACCCCGATCAACTTCATTGTCAGAGCAAAAGATCTTTAAATCTTCTAAGGTCTCTGAATACCCTTTTCAATGGTCCATCCCGTGCGCAAATCAGCATAATGGTTCGGACCAACGAACCATTTTACCACCGAAAATCGATCTAGAGGCCACTAAGCGCTTTTGAGACCCAATTTGATCCCAATCAACTTCATCGTTAGAGTGAAAGCTCTTTGAATCTTCGAAGAGCACTAAAACCCCTTTCTAATGGTATGCCCCGTGCGTAAAATGGCATAACCGTTCGGACTAATGAATAGTTTTCTCTCGAAATTTGATCCGGAGGTCACCTGACCAAGGTCAACTCTTCAGCTCGAACGATACTGAATGAATCTTCGAAGGTAACTGAATACCATTTCCAACGGTCCGTCCCATGCACGAATCATCCTTAAGATACGGATGAATGACCCGTTTTACTCTGAAAGGTCACCGGGTGCTTTCGAGCCCCGGTTGACCAAGGTCAACTTTACAAAATGAGATAAGCTCTTTGAAATGTCTAAGTACCTCGCATAAACTTCCCAACGGTCTGCCCCGTGTACAATTCTGACTTACCGTTCGGACGAACGATCTGTTTTCGTTTGACGATCTCCCGTATAAAGAACCGACGAGCGCTTTCGAGCCACGTTTGACCCAAAGTTAACTCCTGGACGCGCAAGCGGTTCAAAGAATTCTTGAAGGTCTATGTATTACCTTTCTAACGGTATGCCACATGCACAATTTAGATCAATGGATTGCGTTCTATGACTATTTTTCTGAGAAAATCTACACGAGACTATCGATTGACATATCTATTTCCCTACCTATCGACAGTGTGTCAAGGGTTGCCTGCCGATTGGAAAGGTTGGGACCATTCCGATCGGAACCCCCTCACCCTATCAATATAGGGCATTACCTCACTCCCAAGGCACACCTCAGATCCATCAGCATTAGTGATCTCAGCAACATTCTCTTGCAATCAGCGAAGTTTTCTTATGTGAAATTACTTTCCATCATACTGTCCCATCCTTTTCATACCCAATTTGGAAAAATCTCATTCTCTCTCATCCAACATTCATCTCAACATTCAAAGAAGTTCATCCAAGATCAGGATTCAAGTCTTCAAAGAAGGTCCAAATCCTTCCATTTCTCTTTAAATTTCTTATTTTCGCATTAATTACATTAAATTCATAATTTAGTTCTTGCTTTAGTTCATAAACATTAACATCGCAACTTTTTATTAGTTATATTGCACATACTTTATTTTTCTATAAAAAAAAACCCAAAAAAAACAAAAATAGGGTTACGCCTATAAAGTCCAATGGGATTATCCATCACACTTTTTCCAAACTAAATTGCATTTTCTACACACACACACATAATAAAATCTCGTTCGAATATATGGCGTAAACCCCACCCTTATGCCACATGCAAATTATGTGGAATTTGATACCTTTATAGGCTACATAGGCATTTCAAATTAAAACCCGAGACTCGAGTCCAATTTTTCAATTTTTCAATTTTTCAAGATTTCCAATTTTCCCAAATTCCCCATTTCTACATTTTTCATATTCTTGCATTATTTTAATACATATTATGTTTATGATCCTTTGAAGCATTTTATCCAACACATATTATCATTTCATTATAACGATCAATATTTTGATAAACGCATAAATCATATTTTTAATATTATTTTGGAAAGATTATTATGGATGACCTCACTCTATCTCTTCCATGGTATGGGTTGGGAGATTCTTATCTCGATTATATATACATGCACACACACTTCATGGAGAAATAAAGGAAAACAATGACACAAGTCCGTGAGAGACCGAAAGGGCGGGATGGGTGCCTAACACCTTCCTATTCCGTAACTTAGCCCCTGGACTTTAGAACTATTGGTTTTGTAAGCATTAGTTTGTCTTCGATGCCATTCTCTCGAGGCGGCGACATATTCTTTTGCCTATTTGTGCAAATAGGCTGGCGATTCCATCTCTTTACATTCACCCCACACCGACGATGACAAAAGCGTTCCTGGATCAGAGAGGGTGTGAGACCTTTATTCTTCCTTTTCTCCCAACCCCCTTACGAGGAGAGGAGAAGGGAGGATATGTAGATATCGGGATGGTCACAGTGGAGACTCCGCTGGGTACACTTTTTCTTAAGGGGGCTACACGCTGTTTGCATGGGTGTTTTTTTAATGCTTGTGTGCGTATGCACCTACCTGTATGTTCCCTTTTTTCACCTCTATTATTTCTTATACATATCTACCTCATGCTTATATCACTACTCACTCACACACTTGTAGATACTCTCCATGTACACTTCACACTGCGTGCACTTAGGATCACTTATATCCACATGTCGCACACACCACTTAGAATATCCATGCTTAGGTGTCACTAACACACACCTCCACTTATCACACTAGTATATATCCATGCTCACTCACACTTATCACACATCACTCGTAGTTGATCCTTGGTTAGGTTCACTACCACACACTCACTTGTGGATATTCACACATCACTCACTCTCACATATCCATGCTTAGTATAATCTTCATGTTCCATTTTAGATTTGTACTTATACATTCTCCCCTATTTAGTATAATGCTCATCATGGAAAATAAAGATACTCTCTCATTAATATACTAATAAAGAATCATGCATTTTGCACACTACATTGCCAAAGAGCATGGCTATTGACCAACTTTTGTCCCGTAACTGGGGGGGTCTCTTCGTGATTGGCGCTGGTCCAGCAGGTCACAGTTAGCTTAAGCCATATGACTCTCACCTTCCATTGGCCAAGTACCTTAGACGTATATCGAACAGTTCACCTCGCATCATACCGCTTGACCGAAGTCATGACGGGAGGTATATCGCAGGGAACTCGTTCACGTATGTCGAGTATATCAAATTCCACACGCATTGTCCACGTACTATCCCCACGAGGTATATAGTGAGGCAATTCACGTACACTCAGGTATATCAAATGGATTGTCCACACGTATTGATTGCCCTCAAAATAAATACGTATATCGTGGAAGTCATGCCAAAGGGGGGGAACCCTTCCAATTAAACCAACAACTGCATACCATCATATAGGTGTCAAACCTAGGACACTCATATTTAGTTTGTCGGTTTCTACCGAAACTCTGCCAAAATGACGAGTAGGCATGCAGCCCAAATTTTCACGCGATTTTGTCTTTTTTTGAACTGGACCCTATCCATGAGCCTGACAACAAGTCCAAACGTATTTTTACATATTTTTCAAACCCAATTTTCCCAGGCTCGGGTCCCATCCGACATTTCTTTTTGCATTTAGGTAAACCTAATACAAGTCAGAACCTAATAAACATAATAGTAATAATAATAATCATAGTGAGAAAAAGTGTCAAAAATATTTTTTCCCGTCCGACATTTCTCGTTTTTTCTCTTTCTTTATTAAAAGTGTTAAAAACATTTTTCCCTTTTTTTTATCAAAATTACCAAAAGCATTTTTTCTTCCTTATGCCAAAATTATTTTTCCTCCTTTTTACCCAAAAAAATATTTTGTCCTCCTCTTTTCCAAAAATGTCAAAAATATTTTCCTTCCTTGAATAACAGTTTACCCCCTTCTCTTTCGAAAATAAATTCGATATTTTATCCTTATCAGGTCAATCGCATACCCGACCCTTGGCCTAGATCCCTATTGGCTTTGGACTTTCGTCGAACCGCCCTGAGGATCCGTTAGTTCCCTCACTGCTTCCTCCGAGTTCGAAATTTGTCTTCATCCGCTTTTCATGGAGAACACATACCAAGTACCGAATGTGCAACCGAAATTGATGACGGTCTTAGATCAACTCACTGCCAAGATTGACAACCTTCAAATCGAGGTTCATGAGATGCAATGAAACCGGGTCCTTGTTCTCGAAGTGCCCGAGGTCCTCTTCCCTCGCGCTATGGGATCGCCTGTACCTGAGCCTATTTGGATCCCCTAGGAATATCAACATGCTCCACGTGCTCCTCCTGCTAATGGGCTGCCACCAGCTCAGCTCCCTATGCTAAATCTTGCCCAGCCAGGGGATAACCTTCCCATAACTGTCGATTCGAAGGAGGAATAATTGAACAAAGTCAAGGAATACCTTAAGATGTTGACCAAAATGTTTGACCAATTACGAATCTCTGGTAACGACATGGATTACACCCATATGTCTCCCTATCCTAAAGCAAGGCTGCCAGAAAAGTTCAAGATTCCCAATATCGAGAAGTTCAGGGGTAGTGGACCCCCAATTGTTCATCTTCGAAGTTACCACCAAGCCATGACTCTCCTAAGTGCCTCTGGGGAAATAATGGCCCAAATATTCCAACAGACTTTAAAGGACAGTGCTTTTAACTGGCTCTTATCTCTCGAGGAGTCCAGGATACGCAGTTGGGAAGATGTTACTCGAGAATTCATGTCACGATACAAGTATAACGAAGAGCTGGAGGTTACCCGCCGTGATTTAGAACTTCTCAAACAAAACCCTGGGGAATCTATCAGTAGTTTCATAGCAGGGTGGGGAGAGAAAGCAACCACCATGACCAACCGGCCTTCTGAAGAGGTGCAAGTCAGTATTATGAAGAACTTATCACCCCATATCCGAGCGATGATGGGAGGACAGTATTATCCTCATTTTTTAGCACTCCGGGAGGCAATAGTAGAGATCGATGAAAGTCTTGCCAAGACATAAGTTAAACCGAAGAAAGTACCCGGACAGTTCACTTCCAAAAAATATGAGAAGCCTGCCAATACCGCAGTTTCAACCATTAATAACATCTCCCAGCCTGCCTCTTCATGGGCACCAGAAAGCCTCCCTAACCCGGTCAAAAAAGAATACACCGAGCTTCATTCTCCCCTCTCCAAAGTTTACCAAGTTCTTTTAAGCTAGAATCTTATCAATCCATTGGACCCCCGTCCATTACCAAACCCACTTCCCAAAAATTCCAAGCCAAATGTTCATTGCGATTTTCATCAAAATGCCGGTCATACCACTGATCAGTGTTTCCACCTCAAAAATGTAATCCAAGGTCGGATTGACCGAGGTATCATCGCCCCACCAGCCAATCCTAAACCAAACACTACCCACAATCCAATCCCTAATCATACAAATGTCATCTTCCGAGAAGAAGACCCATAATTTGATCCATCTACCTAGATCGTACCCAATAAATCACCCATCACACCCATATATTCTCCTAAACCCCTCTAAGTTTGCCCATATTACATCCTACATCCCACCTATTTCACCGGTCATGCTATGTCACTCCTTACTAGAGCATGCATTATTATTCGTACCCGTTCCAGAGGGAAAGATATGGAATTATCAACAATATTGAACTAGCTTCTAAAGTTCAGACTAAAATTACCCTTAGAGATGACCATTGACTGCCAAAAATTTAGTACATTATTCTTGGAAGCTCGAAAGTGGGCTCGAGAGTCATATAGTTGGGTGGTACCTATCGATGAAGTCAACTTGGATGATGTTGTCCAGATCATGGCAGACTCATTCCGACAGACCGGTGACATTTTATGTGTGTCCGAGCTCTTAATACTTTGAAGCTACAATGATGTATGGTCCCGTCACTTCTACATCTCCCCATCGACTATACGAAAAAGTCATTGAGGTTGTGGAGTGTATTAACTTTTCATGGAAAGATGATGTGGTTTCCACTAGATGGAGTGACGAATTCGATAGTTCAGATGAATAGCAAAGCTTAGAAAAGACTAGCCCAATAGTCAGAATATGTGGGATGATATCGTTTGAGGAGCTGCTAGGAGAAATCAACAAGGTGGATGAACAAGTTCCAAATGACTAGATCCGGGAGGAATTACCAAGTTCCAAACCTGCAATCATTAGCGGTCGATAAGGGAAAAGGTGATGAGAATCTTCTTATGCCAGAAATGACCCTCGAGGAGAGCAAGATCCTCGATCAATTAAAGAAGACCCAAGCTAGCATCACTGGAATGCCTTAATCAAACTATCGAACCCACAGTCCCTCATTCCACCACGCTAGAAGAAGCAGTGAATTTATTCGTATCTCTAACCTCTACTAGAATTCTCTCCTTCTCCGAAAAAGAAATATCTAAGATTGAACCAAACCACAACTATGCTCTTAATATCTCTGTCGAAGTCATGAGAAAGACCGTGCTAATTTTTCTTGTCGATAATGGATCATCTCTTAATGTTTGTCCGTTGAGAACCCTCAATTGCTTGGGACTGAACGTGAGCTACCTTGCTCCAACCTCTGCCGCAGTGCGGGCTTATGATAATACTCGTCGGGATGTGATGGGATCCATAAAGCTTACAATAGGGGTCGGCCCTATAAATCCTTTTGTTGAATTCTAAGTCATTGACATCGTAGTTTGTTTTAATCTGTTGCTTGGATGGCCATGGCTCTATAGTATTAAGGGCGTGTCTTCTTCACTTCATAAAAAATTGAAGTTCTTCGCCAATAATTCGGTACTAGAGATACAATATGGGGCGAATGATATGCTTTTGTTAGGTTTTCGAGTCGAACCACTTCTACTCCCAACAGGGGACGATTTCAAAGATAAGGTTTGTCCGGTGTATAACCCTCATGCCAACGTCAATGTGATCCAGATGTTCAAAAACATGCACTTCATGCTCGAACTGGGGCTAAGATGATGACAACAGGGAATACTTGAACCCATTGTATTGAAGAAGGCCTTTCCTCCTTGTGGCTTGGGTTATTAGCCATCTGCAAAGGAACTCAGAATGCTCCGCCAACCTCGGCTGAAGAGAATCCTAGAAAGCGCCAAGACTGTCTCAGGAGATTCCTTGAATGGAAGATTCATCAGAGAAGGTGAAGATTTCCACTTTTGCATCTTTATCGAACCGTGGTATGATCATGTGGACAAAAATATGAAACCAGGAACGGATATCTTTTTCCAAGACAGCTATTCGTGGGCTAAAAGTTCCCAGCATCATGTGTGACCACTCATTGACAAGACCATAGCTGATACTGGATATTCCAAGATATGTGACTCCGAGAATTCATTCAACTTTCAGACACTGGGGCTGACACTCTGCATGGTCCACTCAAGTGCTACATCATCGGATCCATCCCTTCTGATCAAAGTTGATAATGCAACTCTCCTCAACTGGCACGATGTACATGTTCCACCTGCTGATATACAACCCAACCCAGATGTCTATCCCATTTCTTATTTTTTGGTGTTCCTCCTTATTCTGATCTATTCGAGACCTCCTTCGATGAGGTTCTCAATGCTATTTTTACTAACGATGAAATAAACGAAGATTTTGAGTATCTTCATGTACCATACATTAATTGTTTTGATTCTAATCAAACTCTTGTTGATGATGTAAAAAGTGCCTTATTTGTAATATATTGATTTCAATAGTGGCGCAAATTCCAATCACAAACTTATCTAATTAGAGTCAATTTATGAATTAAATCAATTCAACCCTTAAACTCAAATAACTATATTCGTGCAAGTGTCAACCATTATAAATAAAGATGCGACACAAATTTCAAAAAAAATCCTCGCAGGGCAAAACCTTTTTATTTCTAGAACTTTGACAAGTTTACAAGACCATTGACTTACATACAACCTGATAATCGCCCACAAGTGTAACACACGGTGTCTTCATCAAATCTTCAAAGCATCAGCTATAAATCAGCAATGGTTCACACGCAGCTATACCATAACGGACACGCAATCTTCAGCAAAGAATCAACACACAAAATATCCTCAATGACACGCAGTCATAAACTTTGTAGCGACTCACTCCACAATAGCACGCAGCTCTCATTTGTAGAGATCTCCCCACAAAGAATGAAAGTTGCAAAACTATGCTTTGGGTTCCACAAAACAACTCACACAAAAGCAATTGGGATTGTGAATTGTAAAACAAAAGTTATGAACCCTCTAATATGGTTGGAGAATAGAAAAACGTATTCTGTCAAAACCCAATTTTTCTTAACCCGAAAATCAGAAGCCCGACACCCTTATTTATATTAAAATCAAGGCGGTGACGTGTCGGCTTAAAACAGCTCTCGTTCGAACGACATGCGACGTCGTTCTAGCGAACCTCCATCTCATTCGAACGAGATATGACGTCGTTTGAACGACAGTCATTGATTCCCCTAAAAAAGACTTTTAAAGTTTTAAATAACTTGGAATCCTCAAACCTTAACACTGTTCACGGGATCAGGAGATATTTATCCAAAACTTTTATGATAAAATATTTTTGAAAAAAATAAAAATCATTTAAAAAAAAATCATTTTAACTTTAATAAAAAATATCCCAACACTTTTAATGTGAAATGTAAATGAAACTTAAACACATTTTACCAAGTTCCTCCTTGTTGGGCTTGAATGTTGAAGTCTTCTTGAAATTCGAATTCGTCTTTTGTAGATGTGAGCTTCTCAATCCTTCGACGACTTGTAGTAACTTGTATCGGTATACGAAATACTAAATTAAGACCGACAGTGTCCTTACAAATCTCCCCCTATGTTTATTTATAGGCAGGGCTTTGCCGCGGCGCAAGAGTCACCTACGCGCCGGTCATTTTGAATTCTGCTCACCTGAACTATACAAAAACCTAAATTACGACTACCCTCAACGGGTGAGTATAGCGATAAGTCGGGTATCAAATATCCACAGAGACGAGTTGCTAGAATTTATTGGATTTAATAATCCTAAATAAAAGTGTAAAAGATAAATTACAACAAAAAGTAAAAGATGCGAAAAAGGGAAATATTAATCTAGTCGAGTGTAAATTAAACTAGATTAACAAAGACAGAAAAAACTATAGGTTATGTCGAATATCCCTCACCTAAGTTAATTAGTATAAAATGGTTACATGGGTCGACGAGTTATTACGAGTGCATCTCGTTTCGACAATTAATTAAATTAAGAGTTGTCACACCCTAAATTCACATAAAAGCCTAATAAGATTTTGGCGAAAATAAATACCCGAGAAATAACTCCCATAAGGTCGTAAGTACAGAACATACATGATATGCCCCGTCAAATCTCCTAGGCGTAATAACTAGAACAACGCACCCGAAATAGACTCGTAAACTCCATCACCAAAGCAAAGCAACACATCAACCCGAGTGAGTTCAATTCAAACACAACCTAGAGTAATTTAGCTAGAAAGCATGATAAAAATGTGGTAAATACATACGCTAAATAAACGTGATAAATCTACACTAGAAAGCAAGGAAAGAAAGAATGTAAACCTAATTAACAAAGCATGTAAATTAACTACAAAGCAAGAATTAATGGAAATACAACTATATTAAAATGGTAGGGAAGATGAATAGTCACTTACAAACCCTAATGGGTGTCAAACCAAAACGGGGAAGAAGATGAGCTCTCAAACCTCCAAACCCTAACCTACAACTCTCTAAAATCTAATATATCTCATATTTACAACAAAAAATCCTTCATATATTAAGTTACAAAAGAAATAAAGGAAAAAGAAAAGAAAAGGAACGAATTGGCAAATATCTGGTATGATCGATCGATCGATCCTTGACCATCGATCGATCGATGGGCATCAATCGATCGATCCAAAACCATCGATCGATCAATCGAGCAGGGCAAAACTCACTGTCTCAATTCGTAGGTTTAACTTCAAACTACGGTTAACCGGGGGCCCAAGACCGTTCGACCGGCACTCTGTTCTTGGCAGCCCTTGGTCCATGAAGAGGGGGGAAGTAGTTGCAAACGAAAATGGCCATAACTTCTTCGTTCGAACTCCAAACGATGCACCGTTTGCGGCCACCAACGCTAACTCAATGAACTACACATCCGTGGAATTTCCATGAGCTGGACAAGAAATGTGAATTGAATAAAATGCCCTTGAAGTAGCGTCCAGTGACGAAACTTCTCCGTAATGCAATGGACCCTCACTTTTAGCGTTCAAATACCTGCAAAAGCATAATTAACCCCTGCAAAACATGTATATATTCAAATCCTAGGTTGCCTGGTTAATGAGCATAAATATAGACATTAATGACCGTAAAAGTGCTAGCATGCATAAAGATATAGGGCGGAAATATGCAATATTCGATAAGAATCATCTATGCCGGTACAAAATAAAAATATCCAAATTATCGATATCAAATGACCTATACAAATCTCCCTTCCCATAAACTCAAACGTGGAAAGATAAACTGAACAAGTTTTCAAACTTTTTCAAACTTCGCTTCAACAATCAACTTTTCAAAACTCCTAGCTTTTCTCATCAGGGAGTGCAACATAATGTTCTTCAATTAATTGTACCTACACACATGAGACAATGCAAAAACCTCGTGACGAATTGAGTTTAAAATGTTATAGATAAATCATGTAAGCATGATCAAATTTCCCCCATACTTAAACTCCCCCATAATATCATAATATCATAATTTGTTCTCCCCCTTTTTATTTGTCCGAAATCGACAAGGAAAAGAATAAATCACATAAATCAAATCGGGGTGTCAAGGTAAACCAAGGCAAACACACAATTTTTTATTTTTCTAATTTTTAATACAAAAATGAACGAAAATGATGTTACAAAAATCACACACCATGAGTTTATACTAAGATAACCAAATGGAAACAGAATGAGTGGGTGTGAAAAATTCAATAGGAAAATCAACTCAATCATTTCATATGTGTACAATGCATAAGTGTACTCTTAATGAATGAACATCAGAAAATAGTCCTTTGGTGTAAAATTATTGAATTTTGATGACATCGTCTTAATCATATCAACAAATCAAAGTATAAATGATTTCCACACCAATAACGTCCAAAACTATGTAATACTTTTTCATGACTTTCAAGGACATGCAAACCGTAGAAAATTCCATCCAAACTCCCTCATTAAAAGATAATGCTGTTATATTTTCTTTTTATTTCCTTTCAATTATTTTTGGGATCTTTTAAACCTCATTGGACCCCGAATAATTTTCAATTCCTCATTTTTTAGGTTCATTTAAATGGTGGCTTAATCGCAAAGGATAAATGAGTACCTTTCATAGCCGTTCCCCATTTTTCAAAATAAAATCACACAATCTCACAAACGATTTATATCTTGCACTACTTTTTGTCAAGTTTTATCGCATTTGGTTCGTTGTATAGACATAATTGATATGAAAACACTCAACCAACATGTGATAGACAAGCACAAAAGTCAAACAAATCCGGTGCATGTGTGCAATAGGACAAAATAAGTCAATCATGTAGGTAGCAACACTATATCATCTAAAAGACTCCAAACCTTGTAAAGCACATGAATGACACAACATATTGTCTCAAAACACTATCGAATAGTCACATGGATATGGCATGAAGTTATGACTTGGTCATCCTAAGTGTGATTCATATAACGTACAAACAAAATACAAAACTCTTTTTGGATTTTTAAAAAAAATTTCTAAAAAAGAAAATCTTTATGTACTTTTCGAACACTGTTCAGAAAATAACCCAGCAGTACCAAATATTATATCTATATGAAGCAGAGGACTGCACGCAAAATTCTCCAGGGGTCATTCAAAAAAAGCACAGTGTCGCTCGAACGAGAAGGGTTCTCACGAGAAGTAGCTTTGCGCGACAACAGAAGTCGCTTGAACAAAATCATATCTCATTTGAACGAGAAAACAAAATTTTCACAGTTTTCCAGGATGTCAGGCAGTTTTGTCCAGTGAAAAAAGTTCGTGAAAATAGTTCCTGGAATGGGCAAACAGATCCAAAACAGTGCTAAAACAGTATCAAAAAATAAAAAATAAAAAAAAAATCTAATGAAGTATAAAACAAATGGTACATACTAGCAATAGGCAAAAGTGTCATCATGTAGATCATTTTATGCTAGAAAACATGTCTAGACCTCAACCGGTAGGTGCGGTGGAGTTTTCCAAAGACGGTGACATCTTTTGAAATAACTCCATCAAATCATGGTAGAATTGAAAAAAAACTTTACTTGCTCTCGAATATGTGCGAACTCTCTATCATTATGTGCAAGCAAAGTATCGCAAGTGGGTGCATGTGTGCGAACATGTGTAGGAGCAAAGCGTGACACATAACCCAATTTAAAATAAAATTCCCTAAGGTGTCCTCTCTTTTTGCAATGGGAGCAAACATAAAAAGTCCTAGGTACACCTCTCCCAAAAACTCTAGGACGTTCTCTCCTAACATGAACGGAACGCCTTGTTGCGTTGGGTCGATTTAAATTAAATTCGCAAGTTTCCAAGAACCCTTATTTAATTATCGTCTACTTTTAAACCAAATAAAATTAACCCTTAAACATGCATCTAAATCAACCCATCAAATAAAGCAAGCGACACAAAATTAAGAAAAAATCCCCGAAGGGCAAAACCTTTTATTTCTAGAACTTTAAAGAATTTACAAGACCATTGACTTACATATAACCTGATAATCGCCCACAAGTGTAACGCACGGTGTCTTCGGTAAACCTTCAAAGCAACGGCTAGAAACAGTGTGACACAGAAATACCCGCAGGTGTCGGTTCCTATGTCGGCGGCTGGAAGTTTCCCTTTCCAGGAGGGCAGCAATGAAGAAGAGAATGGCTTCTCCACAAGGGTTGAACAAACCAAAGTTGTGTTCTTGGGTTACACAAAAAGATTCACAAAGGATTGGAAGAATTGTGTGAATCAAAAACCTAGAGTTTAGGGCTCAATAGGTGAAGACTTAGAGTTTTTAGGACTCTGAAAATCGTCTTGAAAAGTCTTAAAAAATAACTCCCCGAAGTTGGCTTTAAATAAGAAGTCTTTGAGCCTAAAAAATCTCAAACAAATCTGGCGAAGTTTATCCCAGGCGGACCGGTCCAACTTGGGGGCGGATCGGTCCGATTGATCGGATCGGTTCTTTTATTCTGAGGTGGATCGGTCCGTTGATGATCGGATCGATTCTTTTCCAGGCTTCATCGATTCGCTTGCGGTCCGAGGTATACTGGATCTGCAGCAAGCGGATCGGTCCGGTTGAGGGGCGGACCGGTCCGTTTGCGGATCGATCCGGTAGGCAGGCGGACCGGTCCGGCTATCAGCCTTTGATTCCTCTTCTTCTTTTGATATTCGGATTCGTTAATGAATGTATGAATCTTGAATTTCTTCAACGGTGTAACGGCGTGCGACATAATAAATTGTTAATGGACAAAAATGTCCTTACAAATCTCCCCATATGTCTATGCCGGTACATACATAAAAACAAAACATCCGAATTATCAAACAACAAAAAATGCCTATACAAATCTACCCTTCCATGAACCCAAAACTGGAAAGATACAATTGAATAAGACTACACCGTTTGCTCTTCAATTCTTCAGGAATCTCAACACTTTTCTCATAAGGGTGTGCAATCCAATGATAATCCATGAAGTACCTACACACATGAGAAAAAGCAAAATACCAAGTGACATATCGAGTTTTTAAAGAGATAAACATATATACCAATTTATGAGAAAACTCAAACTTTCAAATCTCCCCCATAACAAGATAATTCTTTCTCCCCCTTTTTATGATGTCTCCAAATAGACAAATAGGAAGAATGAATCAAACAAGAAAAATCGGGGTGTCACGGTATACAAAAAAAAAATACAAACTATTTTTTATTTTATTTTTTTAAATTTCATACAAAGATAGGATACCAATATGAACAAAAATGATACAAAAATCACACCATGGATTTAGACTCAAACAACCAAGTCATGGAAATGGAATGAATGGGTGTGAACACATTCGATAGGTAAATCAACTCAATCAATCATATGTGCACGATGCATACGTGTACTCCTAACGAATGAACATCAAAGGTATCCTTAGGTGTAAAAGTTTGTTGAATTTAGATGACATCGTCTTATGCAAATCAACAAATCAAAGTCAAAGTGATTTCCACACCAATAACGTCCAAAACTATGTAGCGCATTTTCAAGCATTTCAAGGACGTGTAAACCTGTTTTAAATTCTCCAACCAAACTCCCTCATATATATTTTCTTTTAGAGGTAATCTAAATTCTCAAACTTTGGAGAATTGGTGCAAAAACCTAAATTGCCCCTTTTTGGCATGAATATCTTTTTATTGCCTTTCAATTTTTTCGGGCTCTTTTAAACCTCTTTGGACCCCGGATAATAAAATTCCTCCATTTTTTAGGTCCAATTTAACGGTGGCTTAGTATTCGCAAAGGCAAAATGAACCTTTCGCAGCCCTTCCCCATTTTCAAACAAAACACACAAACTCACAAAACGGTTTTATATGCACAATATCCTTATCAAAATTTTATCGCGCTTGGTTCGTTTTAAGGACAAGATTGAAGTGAAAACACCCAACCAACATGTGATAAGACAAGCACAATAATCAAACAAATTCGTGCATGTGTGCAATAAAGGAAACATGAGTCAAACATGTAGGAAGTAGCACTTAATTACATCTTAATGACTCCAAACATTATAAAGCACATGGATGAATTGACCTACTGTCTCAAAACACTATCAAATAATGGAATTATGTTGTGACTTG
This sequence comes from Sambucus nigra, assembly GCA_949130495.1. Taxonomy (NCBI): domain Eukaryota; kingdom Viridiplantae; phylum Streptophyta; class Magnoliopsida; order Dipsacales; family Adoxaceae; genus Sambucus; species Sambucus nigra. The sequence goes on from OX422210.1 coordinate 591,502,959, forward strand.
GTCATCCTAAGTGTTCATCCATAAATGGTGCAAACAAAAAAACACAAATCTTTTTGAATTTTTCAAAAATTTTGTCAAAATAAAATCTTTTTGAATTTTTCAAAAATTTTGTCAAAATAAAATCTTTTTGTATTTTTCAAAAATTTTCAAAACAAAAATATATACAAAAAGTACACATGTCAGAACACTAGCAAACAAGAATAAATCATGAAACCACAACTAGTGTATGACAAACATGCAAACACAATCAACCAAAAGATTTCACATGGGGTGAATTACGAGCAAGAAAACGAGAATCGTGGACAAATAAACCATAGGCCTCTAAATCCGATTTCCTGACCCAAATTGATATGTAACGAGGTGTGGGGGTGTGGGGAATCGAATTTATTCTTCTATTAACCTTCCTAGGTTCATTTAAAAGCTTGTAACAAAATCGCCTAAGATGACCTTGCCTACCGCAATGTGTGCAAGTGTAAATCGGGCGGTGTGTGTTACCTAAAGGTGGCCCTCTCCTCAAATTCCTAGGTGGTGCCCTCATCAATTTCCTAGGTGGCGCTTTCTGAATTTGCTTAGGTGGATCTCTCCTAATGATCCTAGGAGGCACTCTCACGATGTTCCTAGGGGGCTCTTTCCTAACACCCGTAGGTGTCTCTTTCTTAACAATCCTAGGGGGCTCTCTCACACGTGTGGGAATGGGTGCAACATATTTTTCAAGACCAATCCCACCCCTATCCGTTTTGATCTCGACTGTGCCTAAAATCTTATCAAGTTTTTCAGACCTAGACTCCAAATAAAATTTTACTTTACTTGAATCTTTCAATTTCACCTCAAGTTCACCTATCCTAGATTCAAGTACTCGTTTAGAATCCTCAAACTCTAAAAGCTCCTTTTTCATAGTCTCCATCAACCCTCTAAGACTATCTCTCTCACCCTCGACGTACTCAAGCTTCTCTTTCAAAATTTTCTCATGTGCCCTATGTTCTTCAACTAAAAAATCATTATTTTTTATGGCACACTCTTTCAATTGAGCTTTCAATTTCAAATTTTCTTTCTTTGTTTTCAAAGTTTCAGCATAAAGTTCATTGAAAGCAGTTTGCAAGTCACGCTCATCTACACTTTCCTCCTCACTTTCATCCACACTCCCATCACCTTCACTATCATTTCTAATCACATGGATGGGAAACTCTCCCTAGAAGCATAAAAAACTTCTTCTTCCGAATCACAATCACTAAGGGTAGAAACATGAGAAATCGGTTTATTCAATTTCTTCTTTAAATTTGTGGTACACTCATGTAACGTGTGACCAACACCCTCACAACAAGGACACCTCGCAGATTTGTTTTCAATAGAAGATTTAAAACAAGAGTTCGTGTGAATTTTCCAATTAATTTTTTCAAAAATTTGACATCGAAGATCATAAAAACCATCAAAAGCCATTTTTATGCAAAATCAGGATCAAAACACAATAACTTAGTGCAACAGGCTCTGATACCAATTTGAGAACGTGAGTAGACAAATTGTATCAGAAAGTAAATCCTCAAAAAATCAGGATCACGTGATAAATTAGCGTAACCCGCTCTGATACCAATTTGACGACGTGAGATGTCAAATTGTATCAAAAAATAAATCCTTTAAAAAAAATAGGATCACGCGATAAATTAGCGTAACCCACTCTGATACCAATTTGAGAACGCGTGTAATATCGATTTAAATTAAATTGCAAGTTTCCAAGAACCCTTATTTAATTATCGTCTACTTTTAAACCAAATAAAATCAACCCTTAAACATGCATCTAAATCAACCCATCAAATAAAGCAAGCGATACAAAGTTAAGGAAAAATCCCCGAAGGGCAGAATCTTTTATTTCTAGAACTTTAAAGAATTTACAATACCATTGACTTACATACAACCTGATAATCGCCCACAAGTGTAACGCACGGTGTCTTCGGTAAACCTTCAAAGCAACGGCTACAAACAGTGTGACACAGAAATACCCGCAGGTGTCGGTTCCTATGTCAGCGGCTGGAAATTTCCCTTTCCAAGAGGGAAGCAGTGAAGAAGAGAACGACTTCTCCACAAGGGTTGAACAAACCAAAGTTGTGTTCTTGGGTTACACAAAAAGATTCACAAAGGATTGGAAGAATTGTGTGAATCAAAAACCTAGAGTCTAGGGCTCAATAGGTGAAGACTTAGAGTTTTTAGGACTCTGAAAATCGTCTTGAAAAGTCTTAAAAAACAACTCCCCAAAGTTGGCTTTAAATAAGAAGTCTTTGAGCCTAAAAAATCTCAAACAAATCTAGCGAAGTTTATCCCAGGCGGACCGATCCAGCTTGGGGGCGGATCGATCCGATTGACCGGATCGGTTCTTTTATTCTGAGGCGGATCAGTCCGTTGATGATCGGATCGGTTCTTTTCTAGGATTCATCGGTTCGCTTGCGGTCCGGGGTATACTGGATCTGCAGCAAGCGGATCGTTCCGGTTGAGGGGCGGACCGGTCCGGCTGTCAGCCTTTGATTCCTCTTCTTCTTTTGATATTCGGATCCGTTGATGAATGTATGAATCTTGAATTTCTTCAACGGTGTAATGGCGTCCGACATAATAAATTGTTAATGGACAAAAATGTCCTTACAGTCACTAAAGTGGGAACTGGCTCGAGTGCAATAATAGAAGTGGATACACCGTCATGACCTTTTCCTAAATTCTCACCACCACCCAAAACGGGATTAAGAACCATCTTTTTAACTTTCTTAGATGCGTTCTCTAAAGGGACTTTGACCTCCTGGGCACGTTCGAGATCACTCTCAAGTTGGGATACACGTGTCGTCAGATTAGACACCGTGTCGGTCAAGTCACACTTTTTCCTCCTTAATACTTCCTTCTCTTTCTCCAAATCTAAAACTCAACATCCTAAATCTCTATTATACTTCTTTGTTTTCAAGGTCTCGGTGTACAAATCTCTAAATGCTTTTTGGAGCTCACTTTCATCTCCACTCTCAAACTCGCTCTCATCTCCACTAGAAACACTCGAGTCATCACCGTCGCTCTCGTGAACACTATCATCGTGGGACAAAGTGGGTGTGCTCACACGACTCAAAAAAGCTACACACATATCATGGGTTAAACCTTTACCAGACTCATCGTCCTCATCTTCCTTATCTCCCTCACAATCACTAAGTGTGACGAGCAGGGCAACTTTCTTCCCCTCTCTCCTAAGTCTAGGGGGACACTCAAACGACTTATGCCCTCTCCCCTCACACTCAAAACATTTTTAATTTTCAAACTTTTCTTCATTGTCTTTCTCTTTCTCACCGCTTTCTTTGGCATTGTCTTTCTTTTTGTTTTTCTCTAAAAACTTTTTATTAGAAGAATTTTGTTTCGAAAACTGGAGAAACTTTTTAAAATTCGTTGCATGCAGGGCCTTGTCAAAATCAGACTCGTCCTCAGACTCGGACTCAACAAAACTCACTTTTTTTTTCTTAGATTGGGCTTTAATCTTTATCCCTCTATCCTTAGGTTTGACAGTGTCGGGGAACATGTCAATTTCGTATGTCTGTAGGTCTCCTACTGACTCTTCTAATTTTAGAAGGTTTAAATTTCCTAAGGTATTCAAAACAGTCACTTTAGGAATAAAACGTTTAGGCAGTGATCTTAAAATCCTTTTAACCACTCGTGCATCAGGTATAGGCTCACCTAAGTTAAAACTAGTGTTGACAACATCAGACAAACGTTCATAAAAGTCGTCAAAACACTCAGTCTCTAACATAGTGATTGTCTCAAATTGAGTGGTCAAATTTTTAATTTTAGACTCTTTGACCGCATTAGTGATTTCGTGGGTGAGTTGCAAAACATTCCACGCTTCTTTAGAAGTGGTGCATGTCATAATACGTCGGAACTCGTCAGGGGTGACGTGTCCGGAAATTGCGCTAAGCACTCGTGAATTGTAAGTGCTCCACTTAAACTCATCCTCAGTTCAGTCTGACACAGGTATTAAATTTGTGACATTATTTTCGGTGACAGTGGGGGGTTCCAACCTCTTTCACAAATGACCCACTTTCATCGATTGCTTTTAAATGCGATTTCATTTGGGCTTTCTAGTAAGAATAATTAGACCCGTCAAAAATTGGCAACCGACTATATAAGTTTTCATTTGGAAACATTACGACAAACTTTCAAAAATCAGATTTTTCAAAAAAAATCAATATCACACAATTTTTTGCAAAAAATAGGAATACGCGATAAATTAGCGCAACCTGCTCTGATACCAATTTGAGAAGGTATGCACTCGCTTTTAATAAAGCTCTGATACCAATTTGTAAAAATTACCTTAAGTGTATGATATTGATTTCAATAGTTGCGCAAATTTCAATCACAAACTTATCTAATTAGAGTCAATTTATGAATTAAATCAATTCAGCCCTTAAACTCAAATAACTACGTGCATGCAAGTGTCAACCATTATAAATAAAGATGCGACACAAATTTCAGGAAAAATCCTCGCAGGGCAAAAGATTTTTATTTCTAGAACTTTGACAAGTTTACAAGACCATTTACTTGCATACAACCTGATAATTGCCCATAAGTGTAACGCACGGTGTCTTCGTCAAACCTTCAAAGCATCGACTAGAAATCAATAATGGTTCACACGCAACTTTACCACAACGGACACGCAGTCCAGACACGCAGTCTTCAGCAAAGAATCAACACGCAGAAGATCCTCAATGACCCGAAGTCATAAACTTCGTAGCGACTCACTCCACAATAGCATGCAGCTCTCGGTTGTAGAGATCTCCCCACAGAGAATGAACAGTAACAAAACTATGATTTAGGTTCAACAAAACAACTCACACAAAAGCAATTGGGATTGTGGATTATAAAACAAAAGTTATGAACCCTCTAATATGGTTGGAGAATAGAAAAATGTATTCTGTCAAAACCCAATTTTTCTCCACCCAAAAATCAGAAGCCTGACACCCTTATTTATATTAAAATCAAGGCGATGACGTGTCGGCTTAAAACAGCTCTCGTTTGAACGACATGGGACGTCGTTCGAGCAAACCTCCATCTCGTTCGAACGAGATGTGACCTCGTTTGAATGACAATCACCAATCCCTTTAAAAAATACTTTTAAAGTTTTAAATAACTTGGAATCCGCAAACCGTAAAACTGTTCACGGGATCAGGAGATATTTTTCCAAAACTTTTATGATAAAATATATTTGAAAAAAATAAAAATCATTTTTAAAAAAAAATCATTTTAACTTTTATAAAAAAATATCCCAACACTTTTAATGTGAAATGTAAATGAAACTTAGACACATTTTACCAAGTTCAGCCTTGTTGGGCTTGAATGTTGAAGTCTTCTTGAAATTCAGATTCGTCTTTTGTAGATGTGAGCTTCTTAATTCTTCGACGACTTGTAGCAACTTGTATCGGTATACGACATACTAAATTGTGATGGACAATGTCCTTATAGATGATGATGATTTTCAAATGAATAATTCTTAACTGGTCTAAATAAGGTTAATAACAAACAACATAACCACGTTCAAGTTAGTGAAGGAGAAATTGTTATTATTAATCTAGGTTCTAGTAGCCAATTGCGCGAGATTAGGATAAGGTCTACCCGTGACGAGCATGAGAGTGATCAACTCGAAGAATTATTGAAAGAATTTGAGGATGTCTTTGCATGGTCGTACGACGACATGAGCGGAATTGATCTCGAGATAGCTCAACATGAGATTCCAACTCTCCCAGAATGCACACCGGTCAAACAGAAACTGCAAAAGCTCTACACCGAATGGTCGCTCAAGGTTAAGGAAGAAGTGGTCAATCAGTTGAACTTGGATTTCATTCGTGTGATTGAATATCTCACATGGTTAGCCAACATCGTACCCGTGACAAAATCCGGAGGAAAGGTTCACATGTGTGTTGACTATCGAGACTTGAATAAGGTTTCTCCGAAGGATGACTACTCACAACCCAATATCGATAAGATTATGGAAAACACAACCAGGCACGCTCTTAAGTCATTTATTGATGATTTTGTCAGATATAATCAGATCAAGATGCACTTGGGTCATCAAGAGAAAACTGCATTCATCACCCCTTGGGGAACCTTTTGTTACACCGTTATACCATTTGGTTTCAAAAATGCAGGGGCTACCTACCAAAGGGCTGCCACAACCATCTTGCATGATCTTATACAAAAATAATTCAAGGTCTACGCAGATGATATGATTATCAAGTCCAAGACAAGGTTAGGTCATGTTCTCGAACTCTGGAAGTTCTTCGAGCGACTATGACAATATCAAATGCGGCTTAACCCACAAAAATGTGTCTTCGGCGTTACCAAAGGGAAGCTCTTGGGAATCATGGTTAGTGAGAAAAGGATAGAAGCAGATCCTGCCAAATTGAAAGCCATACTCAAGATGCCACCACCCCATATAAAGAAGGAAGTCCGGGGATTCCTTGGAAAATTATAGTATATCAGTCGGTTCATCAGCCAGTTGACTTCTATTTATGAACCCACCTTTAAATCCTCCAAAAGTATTCCACCAAGGTTTGGAATGAAGCTTCCAAAAAAGACTTTGACCGAATCAAGCAATACCTAACCCGACCTCCGGTACGATGCCACCGCAGTCTGGTCTTCCCCTACTCTTATACCTGACTGTAACAAATATCGCAATTGCGGTTTGCTAGCCTAATACCATGAAGAAACCCGCAAAGAGAGAGACACCAGTCGCAAGTTATCCAGGTACGAAGTCAACTACACTGTCTTGGAAAAAGCATGTGTCACCCTTGTCTGGGTCACCCAAAAATTACGGCATTACATGTTTGCCTTTCCCATCAAACTTGTATCCCGAATGGATCCCATCAAGTACCTACTCGAGAAGTCTTCCCTATATAGACGAATGGCTCGATAGTTGATGCTACTAGACTAATTCGATATTGTGTATGTCACGAAGAAATCCATATAAGGAAGGGCCATCTCCGACTACCTCGTTGACTACCGTATGGAAGAATTATATGTTTGGATTTCCGAATTACCAGATAAGAATATCCTTTGTACCTCCCAAGAAGACCTCCGATTACAAATGTTCTTTGACGGTGCCGCCAACAAGAGAAGGTATGGCATTAGGATACTCCAAATTTCCCTTGATGACTCTCACACTCCTATTGCCATCAAGCTGGATTTTCCCTGCACCAACAACATGAAGGAATACGAGGCGTGCACGGTAGGCCTCCAAGTTGCTTTCAAGAAAGGAATTCGATACCTCGATGTCAATAGGGATTCAGCCCTCATAATCAGTCAACTACTCAGAAAATGGAAAGTCAAGGACGAGAAACTCTTACCCTTCCATACCCACCTAGAAGAGTTGGCCTCCCAATTTCAAGATATCACCATCCACTACCTGCCCTGAGCAAAGAACAACCTAGTCGATGCCCTTGCTACCTTAGCCTCCATAGTTGACATGCCTGAAGGAATAAAAATAGCCACCTTCCAGGTTCAAAAGCAAGCCAATGCCACTCCTTGCTACCACATTCAGATCATCACAGAAAAAGATCCTGATATAGGCGATTATTGGTACTATGATATTTGAAGCCTCCTCAAGCATGGTAGGTATCCCCAAGGTTCTAACAAGAAAGGTCGAGCAACCCTTTGCAAACTTATTGCCCAATACATTGCCTGTGAAAAAGCACTGTTCAAGAAAAACTTTGATATAACCCATTTACACTGCATCACAGGGGCTGACATAGAAGAGATGATGTAAAAAATCCACAACAGGGAGTGAAAACCCCATATGAAAAGCCATATGCTCGACAAGAAAATCATCCGATGAGGTTACTACTGGACTACCATAGTTTAGGATTCACCACCTATGTTCAGAGATGCCTTAAATGCCGATAGTTTTCCAACCTCCAGCACTTCCCTCCACGAGAATTGTATAACAAGACCTCTCCCTGGTTGTTCTCCACATGGGACATCGACATCATAGGGAAAGTTACACCCAAAGCCTCCAACATGCATGAATTCATCTTGGGTGCCATTGATTACTTCACCAAATGGGTCAAACCGAACCATACGCAGTGCTGAATGCCAAGAAGGTGGCCAAGTTCATTCAAAAAATTATCATTTGTCGATATGGGGTCCCGCTCGAGCTAGTGTCAGACAACGGGTTGCATTTTGAAGCTGAGGTCACAGAATTGGTTGACGAGTATAGGATTCAAAGACATAAATCATCTCCATATTGACGTCAAACCAACGGTGTCGTTGAAGAGGCTAATAAGAACCTCAAATTCATTATCAGTAAGATGACTGAGAGTTGTCCAGATTAGGCCGACTAGATCCCTTACGCCCTCTGGGGATACTGCACTTCAGTTCGAACATCTATTGGGGCTAACCCTTACTCTCTAGTATACGGAATGGAAGCAGTCGTACTTGTTGAGATGAAAATTACTTCACTTCATGTCATGCTTGAAAACAAAGTCAGTGAGGAAGTTTGGCATCAAAGCCTCCTTGATGAGTTGGCACTCTTAGACGAAAGGAGACTGAACACTCTTTATCATATACAAGGGTACCATCACCGAATAGCACGATCATTTAATAAGAGAGTCAAGGACTGTGGTGTCCGAGAAGAGGATTTAGCTTATCAGGGATGAGAAGTGGCGCGTGTAAAACGCCGATCATTATTTTCTGTTCACCGCCTCAATACAAAAACCTAAACTTATGACTATGCTCTTTTAAGGGAGTATAGCGGTCAGTCCGGGTATCGAATCCATAAAGACAAGTTGCTATAATTTAATTGATTTATTGCTTCTAAAATAAAAGTGTAAAAGATAATTGCTAACAAAATAAAAGATAAATAAAGGAACAGATTATATTAGGCGAGTGTATTTAAACTAGATTAACAAAGCGAATAAAACTATAGGTTGCGTCGAATATCCCTCACCCGAGTTAATTAGTATATAATGGTTACATGTCAACCCAAAGTGAGTTCAATCCGACACAACCTAGACTAACTTAGCTAGAAAGCATATTAAAAATGCGATAAATAAACACAATAAAACTACACTATAAAGCACGAAAAGAAAGCGCGTAAACCTAATTATGAAAGCATGTAAATTAACTACAACGCAAGTAAAGAAAGGAAGACAACTAAATTAATAAACTTACATACATTAAAATGGGCAAAACACCCAAAGCAAATGGAGAGTAAGGCAAAGCTCTCAAGATAAACCCTAAACCTAATGTGAAATGTAAGATATCTCTCTCAAATGAGAGATATGAGTATTTATACAAAACCCCCCAAAATGGCAAACTTGTAAATAGAAAAGCTGAGAAAAACAGGGGATCGATCGATCGACCCCTTTGGTCGATCGATTGATCGCTCAGGTTTCATCCCACTGTCTAAGATCGAAGGAAAATATCTGAAGGGTCGATCGATCGACCCTTTTGATCGATCGATCGATCAAGCAAGTCTACACAAAGCTCCCCTCTATTTTGGTTCATTTGGAATTCTCTTCTGCTAAAATCGCAGTAACTTCTTCATTAGGGATCAGAATCGCATACCGTTTACGGCCACGCAAAGCTCGTACAGAGGGCTACAACTTTCATAAGATGTTGGTCCAAGTACCCAAAATCTGGAAAGACAAAATTTCCCTTGAACGTGCGAAAATGTACGAAACTTGAGAGGAATGCGTTCGAACTTCATACTTGGTACCTAAATACCTACAAAAGCCCAATTATACCTCATATAGCATCTTAACAATATAAAACATAGGTTGTGTGGTTAACGGGCTTAAATATAGAGATTAAGGCACTCGAGGGGGATAAAATGCATAGGTTCGAGGGATGAAATACGCAATATTTGTGTATTATCACACCCCCTAACTTACACATTACTAGTCCCTAGCAATGAAATAGGATGCAACAAGAACTATAATCAAACCAAAAGCAGGATACAAGTACAAAAATATGGTATAAAAGCATAAGGCCACTTTCGCGGGTGATTCGATTGCATTTAGCGTATGCAATAAGCCGTTAAACCCCTAAGTTACCCTAGTGGATGAGTGTCTACTCGTGAGGGTTTTCAGGGATGAAACCCACAAACATCAAATAGTTTCCTCAAAATATGCCCAACCCAACATGCGACAAGCCCAATAATAACGAAAAATATTTCATACACGTTATTAGCAGAATGAACGAATTCAAACAAAAGTCCGTTTGATTAACATTATAGAATGCACCTCATAGAATTAAAACTTTAAAATGTGGGAGGAGAGCGAGCACATGCAAAGTGTGATTTGGCAAAAACTTATATAAACCAGATAAATATAAAGGCAAGCATATATTCAGTCCTCACGGTCATTTAACTCATAAAGTGAATTCACTCGAAACAGGGAGTTAACACACGGAACATGCGGGCATAAAGAGTAAATGTAAGTGAAAACTAAACCGCACACATGTCACAAATGAAGAACGCTATATAGGGAATCGAAAAATTGTAATCTCAATGAAAGATACCACGCATTAAAGGAGGCGAAATGTATTTTCACAGATTATCAAAACTATTATGACTTTTAAATTAAATGAACCCTAAGATCACATAGGACTTGATAGGGTTGTAATGTAGGTTTGGGCTAGGGTATGAAACGAAGGATATGTATATACGGATTCAAAGTGTTCGGAGTGAAAACTTATAATAATGGGAAGAATGCGAGCAATATCAAAATTGGAAAACAAGTTCCAAACAAGCATTAGATATATCATTTGGAGAGCAATCAAAGATTATTGAACTATATACACAATATACAACTTTCTCTTTTCTTTTTTTCTCATTTTTCTCTTTTGTTTTCATTTTTCTTCTTTTTCTCACTTTTTTCGTTTATTTTTTACTTTCTCTTTTCTTCTATTTTTAACTTCTTTATTTTCTTTACTTATCTCGCATGCGTAAATTGCAACCACACAACAATAACATCATCCAATCCCAAGTAACATTCCAAAAAAGGGTAAGGAAGGTAATAAGTATGGGCTAAAACTCCAATTTAGAGTTGGTTATGGGATTTTGGGGTATGAAACGAAAGGCTATAATAAGGCTCAAAGGGGTTAACGAGGGAAAACATATAAGGTGAAGTCAAGGCTAATATGGGTGATATAACAAAGATCGCCTATGATCATTTCCTAAAGTTTATGCAATTCTCGAGTCAAAGCAATATATGAAAATCATGCTCAAGTAACACATTTCATATATGAACTCAATTAATGAACGATCAAATTAAAGAATAGAGAGATTACCAACGACTGTAACGTTTTCAAAGAGGAAAGAATAGTGTATACACTCACAAACGACGAAAGGTACAAATCTCACTCGGTGTAAGTATATACAATGCAACAAAAGATTACCGAGTTATAAAAATCTTAAACCAAATCAATAAAGCAAGAAAAGTGCATGTGCTCATGGGATTAAAGTTTAATTCATGAAGTTATTCATAATATCAATAATTAAGGACTAAAGTCTAATAACTTCTAAAATCGAGAACATGCATCATTGAGTTGTCTATTGGATCGTACAATTATTGAAATTTATCATCAAAAATAAAGGCAAAATGCCTAAAAACAAGAAAAAAGAAAGAAAATCTTTTTGAAATTTTTAAATTTTTCTAAGAAAGGCATACTTAGTAACTAACATGTGATAAACTCAATGGACAAAACAAAGAAATAAATAGAATATCCCACACCCCCTAACTTAAATGTTGCATTGTCCTCAATGCATCCATTAAGAACACAACACAAAGAGAGGAAAGAACGATATTACCCAAAATTGGAGCGATCCCCATAAGAACAAGTTCAAAGAATCTACAAAACAAGTTAGTACTGAGCATAGCAAAAAAAAGTAACAAAAAGTTAACTAATTACCAGAGACTAAAATAAAAGAAGGAAAAACTAAAGAAAGAAAACATAAAAAGCCAACTATATACAACCAACTATTTAGGTTCACACTAACTATACACTAGAAGTCTAAATAGTTGAGGGTCCACCACAAAAACGATTTGACTTTGGAGGATAACCGGTGTACCCTCACTCTCAAGCATGCCTTCCGAAAAATATGAACTCCGTCTGAACAACGGAAGGCATGTGTAAGGCGGAAGAAATGAACCATCGTCAATTAAAAGTTTTAGAGGGATGATGGGGGATTTGGATCGAACGGGTGACAAAACATGTGGGGACCAAGAAAAGCAGAATATCCTCCCAAGGATTTTGAAATTGGAATAGGAGGTGACGCACACGAAGGCAAAGATGCGATCGTGGAAGGCGACTCGAGCAAGTACTCCTCATCGGCGAAAAGGTTTAACACATTAAAGTTTGAAACCGATTCATCAGGTACTTGTGACGGTGTGATAACAGAGAATGAAAATGGGGAGGAAAGAAAATCAAACTCAAGAGATGAGTCATCATCGCTTGAAGGTTGAGTTTCAAAGGAAATAAGATCATTTTCAATGAAATGTTCTTCTTTAGGGGCCAAAGAAGAAATCATTTCATTGCAAATGGATATTACGTCCATTTCATCTTCACTTTCAATATCTATTACGCAATGGGAAAAGTCAAGAATCGTTTGTTCCAAAGTAGTAAAAAATCCTCATTTGGTTCAAAACATTCCTCGACTTCAAAAGTTTCGGAAGCAAAATCGTCGTCGGATTCAAATAATAAATTCAATTCATGTTCCCAACAACGATTTTCATCCCGATTAAGATTTTCAATTTTCTCATTCTCAAGCATACGCAAGCCCTCACCGAAAGTCATAGGTCGAGGCGCGGATACTTGAAAATGCGAACTTTGAAAATTACCATCAGACTCAAACTTAAACTCATTATCATAAGAATTTGAAAACTATTGCAATTCGTTTCAAAATTCATATTATAAGGAATTAGAGGCCCAAAATCATTATCATCATCATCAAAATTCCAATAACCCAAGTTTTGAATTTCGTTATACTCTCCCAAAGTCATTTTTGAATTTGTAATTTTTTGGGACTCTAAGTATTGACCGAAAGTCATGGGATTACGGGCATTTTGAGAATTATAATAATGATTACTGAAAGAATTGGAATAAGGCATGCTTCCCCCAAAAATGGCTCAAAGTGGCGAATTCCACAAAGTAGATGCGCTAAAGAAAAATTCAAGCGGTTCTTGGCTCTCAAATGTAGAAGTCCTACAAAATATATTAGGCAAAAAATACAAATAGAAAGAAAATACTACGAAATACTAAATCAAATAAATTCTAAAACAAACTCATCCCCAGAAACGGCGCCGTTTTGATCAAGGGTGAGAAGTGGCGCGTGTCAAACGCCGATCATTATTTTCTGTTGATAGCCTCAATACAAAAACCTAAACTTATGACTATTCTCTTATAAGGGAGTATAGCGGCCAGTCCGGGTATCGAATCCACAAAGACAAGTTGCTAGAATTTAATTGATTTATTACTTCTAAAATAAAAGTGTAAAAGATAATTGCTAACAAAATAAAAGATAAATAAAGGAAAAAATTATACGAGGCGAGTGTATTTAAACTAGATTAACAAAGCGGATAAAACTATAGGTTGCGTCGAATATCCCTCACCCTAGTTAATTAGTATAAAATGGTTACATGTCAACCCAAAGTGAGTTCAATCCGACACAACTTAGAATAACTTATCTAGAAAGCAGATTAAAAATGCGATAAATAAACGCAATGAAACAACGCTACAAAGCATGAAAAGAAAATGCGTAAACCTAATTATGAAAGCATGTAAATTAACTACAAAGCAAGTAAAGAAAGGAAGACAGCTAAATTAATGAACTTACATACATCAAAATGGGCAAAACACCCAAAGGAAATGGAGAGTAGGGAAAAGTTCTCAAGACAAACCCTAAACCTAATGTGAAATGTAAGATATCTCTCTCAAATGAGAGAAATGAGTATTTATACAAAACCTCCAAAATGACAAACTTGTAAATAGAAAAGCTGAGAAAAATAGGGGATCGATCGATCGACCCCTTTGGTCGATCGATCAATTAGGTTTCAACCCATTGTCTAAGCTTGAAGGCAAATATCTGAAGGGTCGATCGATTAACCCTTTTGGTCGATCGATCGATCAAGCAGGTCTTAACAAAGCTCCCCCCCTGTTTTGGTTCATTTGGAATTCTCTTCCGCTAAAATTGCCGTAACTTCTTCGTTAGGGATCGAAATCGCACACCGTTCGTGGCCACGCGAAGCTCGCACGGAGAGATAAAACTTTCGTCAGATGTTGGGCCAGGTGCCCAAAATGTGGAAAGACTAAATTTCCCTTGAACGTGCGAAAATGTACGAAACTTGAGCGGAATGCGTCCGAACTTCATACGTGGTACCTAAATACCTACAAAAGCCCAATTATACCTCATATAGAATGTTAACAATATAAAACAGAGGTTGTCTGGTTAACGGGCCTAAATATAAAGATTAAGGCACCCGAGGGGGCAAAAATGCATAGGTTCGAGGGATGAAATATGCAATATTTGCGTATTATCATTTGCCCTCAAAGAAATTATAGATCCCATCAGGGATCCCGAAGGGAAATTCAAGCCTAATTAGAGTGCCCCTACATTATGAAGAACGTCCTATCTGGCGGCGCCGCTATGCTCACCGACCTCGATGGAAAAGATATGACCCATCCAGTCAACCTGGGTCATTTCAAGAAATTCTACCCATAATCTCGACGCGCTACATTCTTCTCATCTCCCTTATATTCTTAAAAAAAATTATTTCCCTCTACTCAGAACTACATGAGACCTGATCCTCTAAAAATCTTTTTACATTCAAAAATTAAACTCGGAAATTTTCAAAACCCCCAGAGGTACGTAGGCACCTCATACACTTTACATGAGCACGACCCCTTTCTTTTTCACAAAATACTATTCTTTTCTAATCCCCAAGGACGATGATTCATTTTTATCATTTACATGAACAAAAGGATTATGTATGCCTTAGCGATTAATATAGATAATTCAAATGCAAAAACTCATCAAAAGGCACAACATTATAATAAAAAAAATATTTTATTTATGAAAATTCAGTTACAATTACATCGGCATAGAGAGTCAAACAACTTCGCTAGCCAACCTAACCCTACTTTCCTAAAGCCAAATAAAAACGGACAGGAACCAATTACTCCTAAATAACCTTTCTAAATTTATTCCCCTACATAACCAAACCCATTACAAAAACTTCACTAAAAAATCACCCAGGGATCCTACCCGCAGCTGCCAGAGGAGCTGGCCCCATCATCATCTACATCCTGGGGTCCCCAAACCTCCCCTGGTTGAATATAGTGCCGCAGACGCTCCATGAAACGGTAAGACCGGACTAGCCTAGGGAAAATAATAACACCTTCCTCCATGGTGTCAGATATGGCGAACCACCTTTGTCCGGTCTCCACAACCAGTATTTTAGCAACTACCCTCCTCAACAACCACTTCTTATAATCTCTGAAACATGTCAAACTCTACAAATAGACTAGGAAGAATGGCACGATGATCGATGATTCTCCCATAAATAGCCCAGTCGCATGTGCAGACGCTCTGTCAAATCCTCCACAAGAAAAAAGTCTAGTGTTCGAGGTGGCACAATTTTCTCCCAGCCAAATTGGCGCAAGAATCGTAAGGGAAAGTAGAAAGAGGTCTGTCGGAGGCCAACCAACCGAACATACTGGTATTCCCCCCACTTCTAGAATGGGAAGTAATTCTCCCCACCAAGGTACTGACCAACCCAAAACTTGTACCCTGTGCTCCACAAACCAGTTCTCCCAACTTTTAATATACAGGCCTACGCTGATAAAGTAACGAGAAAAGAAGTTTGGCATAGCTGCCAAGGGATATTTGGGGGGGGTCTCCATACGAAATCTCTCCGATAACCACATGAACAGCATAACAGGGCTACCCCTCAGGAAGTCATAACGACTTTCCCGCCAAGCATCCAGACCGTTCAGAGTCTCCGCCTGTATCATCATTGCAGGATTGCGATGATACGACATCCATGAAGCAATGGTTGTGAGTTATGGGTCCACCAATGGTTCCCAGTCACCAACAGTAATTTCAAAATCAAGCCCAGAATGACGGCTCCATCATAGCCAGCATCACCAACATCCTGCAAATGCACAGAATGTAGCACAGTAGGGAGAGAGATCATTCCACCCGTAACTAGTGACCTAGTCGCTGAGGGAGAGATATGGAGAAGTCCCGCTAACAGCTCCCAAGGAGACCGGGAGAATTCAGGCATAGCTGTTGCAACATTGGGATTTATCCCCAATATGGCAGAGAACTCTTCATAAGTCGGACCAACTTCGTCCAAGCCAAAGAGATAGACATGGTCTTCGGGGTACCAAAATTCTACTGCCGCCATCAGCATGTTCCATTGTATAGGCCGATTGCGCCATAATGAAACCCTATGCATGTTGAAAGCATCGTAGTCGACACTGTATGAGCACATCGCCTCTAAGTTTTCGAGGTAAGTAGCAAATTCAACACTTCCGAGGAGAGACATATCGTAAAATAATGAGACAAGAAGCAAGAAGAATGCAAAAGAGAAGGAATATGGAGGGGTGAAGAAAATGCTCCACCGTTACCCCCTATTTATACTGGAAAACCTAAACCAAAGACAAAAGTCCTGCAAATCTCGGAGGAAAACATGCCCGACCAAGTACCAAGAAATTTAAGAAAGTGCAATCAAATCCTTGGATTTATTAGATTGGACTGACATGCCAATAGGTAGGACATAAGAGCATGCTGACCGGCAACCCCCTATTTTTGGGAAATTCGCTTTTTTAATTTTTTATCAAAATCAAAAAACTCAATAAAAATAATTTGTATTCTACGGAATTCAGAATTTCCTTCTCCCTATATTTTTTTACTTATCCTATTTTTAAATAAATTTTCTCTCAAATTATTTTAAATCCTTTTTACTGTCTCAGCAGCAAAGCCAGCAAAGTAAAAAGCGCATATGCATTAAGTCACTAAAACAAAAATTAACAAAAACTACATTTCATTGCATAGATATTGATTTATTATACTTGTCTCGCAAGAAAATAACAAAAACAATGGGACTCAGGCCAAACCCCCCAAACACTCTCTATCTCTGCCTACCTTCACCCACATTCTCTCTCTCTCTCTCTCTCTCTCAATTTCTCTTTCTCTCTCTTCTTCTTCTCTCTCTCTCTAAGAACCTCTATCCCTGTAGTGCGCGCACTTTCCCCGACGAGGAGATGACGTACCTCCATTCCCTGAACCAGACCCCTTCTCAAATGATGTAGACAACGCCAATAAAGACGGAACCGGGATCGACTCCCGAATGTAAGCGGTCACAGAAGCTACCCTATCCCGAATGTCCCTCAGCGAGTTGGTCGACACCCGAATGTGCTACAAGAAAAAACATAAAAGAGCAAATCAGTTAGTCTGAGGCAAAGAAAGAAATTAGAAAATCAAAAGACACAGAAATGAAAAGTATAACAATGGCTGAAGAACGTCCTCTGTCAGCCCCAGCTCCTCCGGGTCCATCGCATTAGGACGATGCAGCATACGCACCGACCCTCCATCTGATCGTCGAATGTTATAAGAAAGAGGAGCCAACCGTATAAAGATAACCTCCGATGTCGATGCACCACCTGCACTGTGGGAAGACCCCACTGGCCTACTCGAGCTCACGGATGGGGGGGGGGGAGAGGAATAACGTCATATATACTGGGTGGCATCAACCAGCGCGACACAAAGTCCAAATAATCATAAGTCACCACCGTGACGGTATATGATGAATAAGGCTCGCCAATCATCGTCGCCACCCTCGCATCATCTGACATCTCCTGCTCTCACCTCATATACATCGGGGGCCTCGCATGTGGCACCATCACCTCGTCCTCCACCACATGTCGGACTACTCTCTCCCCAAGATACCTAGAGTAGCTGAACTCATGCGCCAGCAGACACCGCAACTGCGCGTTCCCTCGATCACCCACGTGTGCTTGATGGTCGTCCCCTAGGGATAGAAGGTCACCTGCAAAATTACCAGCAAAAAATAAATATCTGAAAAGATCATCAAGGAAAAATGGTCTCATGGAGAAAGAAGATTTACCCGATCGCTCGTCAGGCCGTTCAAGGCCTGACGCACCGCCTCTAAAGAGAGGGACTGCCTCGGCTGCCGGTTGGATTTCCGCCATCGGTACATCCAGCAGAAGTCCCCAACAGACTCATCCTTCAAAGTTATAAATTAGGCGATAAGACCAATCACCTCATAGAACCACGTCTGCAAAGGACAAAGAGTCAACAATCAAAAGAAGAAAATGCATAAAGTAAAATGCATAAAATAAAGAATACCTCTAAAAGATACGTGGCATCATCACCGGCTGAATTCGTCTAAAGAAAAATAAAGGGTCGTAAAGTCAGTCTCCCCCAGTCAAAAAGAAGGACATCAAAAAATACCCTCAAAAATGCCAAAAAACACAAGCGGACGATGTCACCACTCGTCGCCACTAAGAACCCTCCCCAAAAAAGCAGAATAAACAAACGGGCCATCTTCCGCACCTATCGACCGTCAGTCTCATCGATCCGTTGACTCACTAATAACTCCCTCGAAAGGCACAAATGAATAGAGTCCCTAAAGACTATCCTCTCCACATCACCCAACGTTGCCTCCACCGCTGCCGACGTCACCCGTAATGTCCGATCCACCTCTATCTGAACCCCCTCGCAATCCAGCACCAGCAGTTATTGCACATCTATAGGAGTCATCGTCATCTCCCCGAAGCCAAAATTCATGGTGTGGGTGGTGTCCCATCAACTATCCCCAAAAGCGCAAAGAACATCCATCGAATGATGCGTCTCGTCCAGTGCGTACGCCAATCTACTAAAATCGGCTGATGACACCACCCAACGCACCACCGGTGGAAGGCGCTCCCAGACGTCCTTAAGCCCCATCGTCCCTCGAGAATGCAGGTTCGACGTAGAGATATCAGTTTGTCAAAGGCAAAAAGGAAAAACCCTTGTCAAAATTTAATAAATAAGGAAATATCACAAAGAAAAAAGAAAAGAATACCAAAAGTCATCAACACTTACATAGCCATCGGGATTCACCGCCCTAGAGGATTGATGACACACCGACTCGTGCAAAAGAGTCCGCTTCTTCACAACTGGCTCGAATGAGTCAAAAGCATTCTCACTACTAAGCGCAAGGGGCACCCTCACCCTCCATTCCAAGTTCGCCTAGTCGTCGACATTTTTCCATGCCATGTGGGTCTCACTCCTTGAGAAATCAACCATTTCTTGGTTTCAAAATGCTCAAACAGTTTGCAGATACAAATAGCAGAAGAGAGAAAGTCTGGAAGCTGTGAAAAATGAGGAAATCTCGCCCCTATTTATAGGAGGCTAAGGGGCATGCCGATCGGCAGCTACCAGCAACATACCGATCAGCACTGTCCCTTCACCTACTCGAGGTACCCCAAAATACTGTGACACTTCCCTTTGGCACTTCTCACACCATGTCGGTTGGCACACTCCCTGAAATTTTTGTTCAAAAATTTCCAAAAAATGCCGAAAAATCCCCAGAAAATTCTTAAAATTATCAAATGAATTTTAGATCCTTTTTCACAAAGGAAAACATTTAATACCACACTTACTTTCCTAGTGGAACATTTACTTCCCCAACGGAACCAAAAACTCAAAATCAAATGCTTCCCCAAAATCCCGAGCGGAACCACAAGATAATTTCCTCCAATGGAGTCTCCGATTTCCCCAAGAAACTACAACTTAAGCCCTCAGAATCGGCTTTGACCCACATAATTGGTTACCTCTACTTAAGCCCTCAGAATCGACTTCGACCCGCTGAATTCGTCACTACAACTTAAGCCCTCAGAATTGGCTGGTCACACTCACTTAAAGCCCTCAAAATTGGCTTCGGCCCACAGAATTGGTCACCTCTACTTAAGCCCTCAGAATCGTCTTTGACCCTTACAATTGGTCACCTCTATCTTAAGCCCTCAGAATTGGTTTCGACCCTCAGAATTGGTCGCTTCTACTTAAATCCCTCAGAATTGGCTTCGACCCACAGAATTGGTCAATACAACTTAAGCCCTCTGAATTGGTTTCGACCCTCAAAATTGGTCGCTTCTACTTAAGCCCTCAGAATTGGCTTCGACTCGCAGAATTGGTCACTACAACTTAAGCCTTCAGAATTGGCTTCGACCCGTAGAATTGGTCACCCTCACTTAAAGCCATCAGAATTGGCTTCGAACCACATAATTGGTCACCACAACTAAGCCCTCAAAATCGTTTTTGACCCACAGAATTGGTCACCTCTATATTAAGCCCTCAGAATTGGCTTCGAATCTCAGAATTGCTCACTTCTACTTAAGGTCTTCAGATTGACCTCGACCCACAGAATTGGTCACCTCAACTTAAGCCCCCAGAATTGACCTCGGCCCACAGAATTGGTCACTCCCACCTTAGGTCCTCAGAATTGACCTCGACCCACAGAATTTGTCGCTCCATACCCTAGGTCCTCAGAATCGACCTTATCCCGTAGAATCGGCTATCCCCAGCATTTCCTTAGGTCCTCAGAATCGGCCTCGACCCTCTGAATCGGTCATTCTCATCCCTTAGGTTCGTAAAATCGACCTCTTAAAAAAAACATCATGTGGTGTCTATTCGACGACTTTCAATTCTTCCAAGCTCAACCGACGAGGGGCTTTATAGAAACCACATTCTAGGATCCCCCCTAAGTCTCTCCTTAGGTCCTTAGACCCCCCCCCCCATTTCACTACAAACCCTAGGTCACACTTCGAGTACCGATCTAGAGGCCGTCAGGCGCCCCCGGGCCCTGTTTGACTCCGATCAACTCTATTATCAGAGGGATAGCTCTTTAAATCTTATAAGGTATCCGAATTGCCTTTCCAACGGTTCACTTTTGCACAAATTAGCATAACGGTTCGGACGAACGGACCATTTTACCATCGAAAATCGATCTGGAGGCCACCGGGCGCTCCAGGCCCGAATTTGACCCCAATAAACTTCATCGTCAGAGTGAAAGCTCTTTGAATATTCGAAGGGCACTAAAAATCCTTTCCAACCGTCATAACCATTCGGACGAATAATTTATTTTCCCTTAAAAATTGATCCGAAGGCCACCGGGAGCTCCCAGCCTTTGTTTGACCAAGGTCAACTCTTCAGCTCGAACGAGAATGAATGAATATTCGAAGGGCACTGAATACCCTTTCCAATGGTCTTTTCCGTGCACAAATCATCCTTACGATACGGACGAACGACCCATTTTACTCCAAAAGGTCACCGGGCACTTTCGGGCCCCGGTTGACCAAGGTCAACTTTCTGAACCTAGCAAAGCTCTTTGTAATGTCGAAGTACCTTACATATAATTTCCAACAGTATACCCCGTGAGCGATTCTGACTTACCATTCATTTCCGTCTGACGATCTCCCGTCCAAAGAACCGATGAGCGCTTTCGAGCCATGTTTGACCCAAAGTCAACTCCCAGACCCGGGAGCGGTCCAAAGGACTCATGAAAGTATCTGAATTACCTTTTATAATGGTATGCCCCGTGCATGATTTAGATCAGTGAATTGTGTTTTACGACCATTTTTTCGGGAAAATCTGCACGAGACTCCCGATTAGCAAGTCCATTTCCCTACCTATCGGCAGTGTGTCTAGGGTTACCTGCCGATTGGAACGGTTAGGACCATGCCGATCGGCACCCCCTCACTCTATAAATAGATTGCATGACCTCACTCCCAAGGCACACCTCCAATCCATCAGCATTAGTGATCTCATCAACATTCTCTTGTAATCAGCGAAGTTTCCTTATGTGAAATCCTTTCCATCATACATTCCCATCCTTTTCATACCCAATTTGGCAAAATCTCATTCTCTCTCATACAACATTAATCTCAACATTCAAAGGAGTTCATCCAAGATCAAGATTCAATTCTTCAAAGAAGGTCCAAATCCATCCCTTTCTCTTTAAATTTCTTATTTTCGCATTAATTACATTAAATTCATAATTTGGTTCTTACTTTAGTTCATACATATTAACATCTCACTTTTTTATTAGGTATATTACACATATTTTATTTTTCTATAAAAAAAACAAAATAAACAAAAAGAGGGTTACACCAATAAATTCCAACCGGATTATCCTTCACACTTTTTCAAAACTAAAACGCATTTTCTACACACACATATAATAAAATCTCGCTCGAATCTATGGGATAAACCCCACCCTTATGACACATGCGAACTACGTGGACTTTGATACCTTTATAGGCTACGTAGGCATTTCGGATGAAAACCCGAGACTCGAGTCCAATTTTCCAATTTTCCAAGATTTCAAATTTTCCCAAATTCGCCATTTCTTCATTTGTCATATTCTTGCATTATTTTAATACATATTATGTTTGTGATCCTTAGAAGTGTTTTATCCAACGCATATTATCGTTTTATTATAACGATCAATATCACGATAAACGCATAAATCATATTTTTAATATTATTTTTGAAACATTCATATGAATGGCCTCACTCTATCTCTCCCATGGTATGAGTTAGGCGATTCATATCTCCATTATATATACATGCAAACACACTTCATGAAGAAATAAAGGAAAACAATAACACAAACCCATCATAGACCGAAAGGGCAGGATGGGTGCCTAACACCTTCCCATTCCGTAACTTAGCCCTCGAACCTTCGAACTATTAGTTTCGTAAGCATCAGTTTGTCTTTAATTCCGCTCTCTAGAGGCGACGACACATTCTTTTTCCTATTTTGTGCAAAATAGGCTGGCGAATCCATCTCTTTACATTCACCCCACACCGACGACGGGCGAAGCATTCCTAGATCAGAGAGGGCGCGAGACCTTTATTCCCCCTTTTCCCCAACCCCCTTGGGAGGAGAAGAGAGGAGAAGAAAGGATATATAGATATCGGGATGGCCACAATCACTGTTTTTTTCATTATCTCCCCACCCACACCCAAATAAACAAACACGAACCTAGATTTCTAGATCAATAATAAGTATAAATAATGGAATAATATAATAAAATCTTCAACAACGTAACTTGTAAGTGACCCTTGCCAACTAATATAGGTAATGTGGGGATTCGATTTATTTTATCTAGTACATAAATATATATCCTAAAGAAGAGTAGAGTTATATCAAAAAATAAATCCTTTTCATTTTGACTGCCTTTTTATTTTTTTGGAAAAGTAATTAATTAGTACATGTCCTAAAATAAAACCGTTAATATAGTATATAACTAAAATTGATAGCCAAACATGGAGATGATATTTGTCACGTTTCCAGAACGCCAATCGAGCAATTATAATTGATGTTTTTATATAATGTATCTGTTTCTTTGCTAAGATTTTTCTCTCTTATTCAAGCACACACGCCCCTATATCTTCCTCTTGCATTTTTTATTTTCCCATCATTCATGCTTAATGCCCTTTACTTTAAATCAATTTAGGAGTTGATGAGTCTTTTTAAATGACTTTATGGTCTCCATTACTCAATTAATTTGGGAGTTGATGGCCCCCACTTTTTACCACTCCAACTCATCTCTTATTTAACTGTCAAAACCTTAAAAGTCATAGTTATCTTTTTGGATTCGAAATCTCGGGGTCTGTTTTTTGTGAGGAATACTAACCAATTTCTCTTTGCAATAGAAGTCACAAGGTTCATAAAACAATTTAAGATTCACAGTTCCACTTTCAATTTCACATTCTTAGAAAAACGACTCATTTCATTGTATGTATTCTCTTTTGACTTCGTGTATTTCACTTGACGAAATATTTTTATTTTTTTACTATGAGTCAATTTGCTCATTCGACTGCACTGTATTATTTAAGTAAATACATTCACATTCATGGTTCCCAACTTAGTCTGGTAATTGCTATAGATATGTAGAGTAGAGAAACGATGTGGCTACTGGTGTACGGGTTATTAGAAATCACTAAGGTCATTTTCTTGCTTCTTTCTCAGCTAATTTTAGCACTGGGTCAACATAGCATCAGAGACACTGTTGATATTTTACTATGCTCTTCTGGGTATGAAAGGAGTTGATAAATTTGAATGAGGTAAATATGCAATGGAGTTTTAGTTGTTGTATTTCATAACACAAATAAACCTCACATGTCTATTTTTTCTTTATATTTTGTTTTGTAAATATTTAATTTTTAAGAAATCAGGTAAACTCATTCATCTCTCTTTATCTCTCCCTGCTTTTCTATGTTATTCGCACAATGTTTTTTTAAGATTTTGTTGGGATATTAAGGGTTGAATAGTTGTATTATAAAATGAGTTTTTGGTTTCGAAATGTGGTTTAAAGTATGGTTCATCATATGATTTTTTTGCTGATATGTTTACATCGACTTATGTTATTTATTTTGTTTGGTTTGTTAATATGATTAGAACTTTGATTTCTTATATTAATTCATTCATTAAATATCTAGGTAACCTCTAATTCAATGTTTGAGCATTTCATTCTCGAGGTTACAGTTTACCTTTGCGAAAAGTCTCTCTCTCTCTCTCTATCTATCTATCTATCTATCTATCTATCTATCTATCTATATATCTATCTATCTATCTATCTATCTTTATGTGTATATATATATATATATATATTGAAAATTGAACTATTGTAATTTTCTATTTTTATTAGTGCAAATTTTATTCTATTATTTGTATTGGATTTCATTGGATAATTTTTTGGGAGATTTGCTTGGATATTATTTCAGGTATTTATTTTACATCTCCGATTTCTCCCGTGAGAATTACATCTTGAGTCACACTTCTTCATAAATTTATGTGCTTTTTGCCTAGGTTTCTAATGGGGTAGTGTTAGTATTTGACATGTTCAGGGGTATGATAGTAACTGTTCATGTGATAGTTTTGGTCATCCTTATAGAATGTGTTTATTTGAAAAAAGAGATTTATTATGTTATGTTATATCTTTTTAGGATTAAGAATTCCCCTTTAAGTTATTTTGAATGAATTGCAAAGGGGTTATTTACTAATTATGCTTTTTTATATAGAAAAACCTTAAACTGTAGTTTAGGTAGGTGGAATTATTTTTTTAATTTTGGAATTATTGCTTCACCTAGTCATATTTTGACCTCATTTACCATTTAGGGTTATGTTCGAAAAATTTCTTTGCGTATGAATTTATATTTCACAGAATAAAAGGTTTTTTATGATTTCACTAACACTTATTTGGTATTTATAATGTATACTTTAACAATTTCTTTAAAAGATGATCCCGCATAGCGAGGTATACATGCTAGTATACAATAAAGATGAAGTGATCTTAGTGTCGCACATATTTCTTCATGCTGCATTTCTCTATCAGTATTCTTAACTTTGTTGTTTTGATTGGAATCAGAAGAACATCTGGTGACTAATTATGCTAACTTAATATAGCAGTATTATATTTAAACCTTCATAAGAAATAATGATTCCAAAAGGCATGGAGCAAACATGTGGTCGTGGGAATGTTGACCACAAGTACAATCAGAAATCACTTGAAGTTGATTTTGATAAAATATATTTGTAAGTCTTGTCAACACTCTAACTAAGAAAAAAGAAACTGTACTTTGGTGAACCAAAAGATAGTGAATAATGCACAACTATTAGCCTAATAATTTTTGGATGAGAATGGACTCCTATAGTTAAGGAGTTAATTTTGAAAATTTGTGCTCTATATATGACATACGAATAAAACCTCTAATGAGAAGTTTGAGTCTATTTATACTAGGTTTTTCAAAATCATTCATGGTGTTAGAGTTGAAAGTTTATCCACTGGGTTAACTGGTCCATTTTTTTGTCTCTTTTTTGTTACATTGACGCCCATGGGTGGTTATAATCCTTTATGCACAGTTAATTGCCTTACATAGAATTTTTTTTAAAGGAATGCAGTTAAAGTATTGTTTTCAACTGAACATTATTTTGGGGTGAAGAGTTTTTCTATATATTATTTGTGACCATTTGACTATATTATTATGAGTTATAAGTTATATATATTTCATATATCTAGTTATCATAAATGCTTTGGGGTTGTGCATATTGTTACTTATATACATATTTTTTAGGAGGAGGATTTCTTCTCTTTAGATTTTTCTCTTTGATGCATAATGTTATGGGCTATATTTAACTAGAAATTTTTTAGTTTGGAACCATTGTCCATGTTGTGCACTTTTAACATTGATTTTTATGTTCTATTTATAAAACACGAGATTATAATTTCGACATTACATTTGAATTAAGACGTTTGAAAAAATAAGGAATCATTTTTATACAGTTACCAAGTACACTAGATCTTTAAAATAATTTTGTTTTAAAAGTTTGATATTTCATTAATTCGTAAGATTAAATAAAATCTTTGAAAAAAAATTCAATTGTCTTACATAGAATTTTTTTTAAGGAATGGAGTTATAATGTTGTTTTTCGTTGTACATTAGTTTAGGTTGACGAGTTTTCTAAATCTAACTTGTTACCATTTGACTATATTATTATGAGTTATAAGTTATATGCATTTCATATGTTTAATTATCATAAATTCTCTATGGGATTGTGCATATTGTTATTGTTATACATTATTTTTTTAAGGATAATGACTTCTTCTCTTCATATTTTTCCCTTTGATGCGTGACGCTATACAATATATTTAATTGGAAATTTTGAGTTTGGAACCTGTGTCCATGATGTTCATTTTGACCACTGATTTGTAGGTTTTACTTTGAAAACAAGTGATTAGAATTTCTAGATCACATTTGAATTAAGACATTTAAAAAACCTAGGAATCAATTTTCTATAGTTGCCAAGTACACAAGCTCTTTAGTTTAATTCCGTCACTCAAATAAGTTTGTTAATTTTGTAACTTTGATATTTAATTAATTTGTAATTATGGATTGCATCAAATTTAAATTAAAGATAGCCATATCAAATTTAAATTAACAATAGCCGATCTTTATCACCAGAAAATCTGTGATCGAATTACTACATACATCTTTATTTATGAAATGAAAAGGACTTCATGTTCTACATCAAAGTCAAGAAGTTGAGTAATAATGATCGAAAATCAAGATGCTTCGTGGTGTATCAAGTGGAAGAAACACAAGAGCCGGACTTGAATATCAAGAAAATATTAAATACATAGCTCACCAATTTCCTTCATATTCACATATTCATTTCTGGACAACTTGCTAACCAAAGATTGTTTGCTTTTTCAGTTCCTCGTGTTTAAGTTCTATGAGTTCAAATAAGTCAACATCATATAATGCTTCTATGAGATGACTATATAATAATTTTAATATCAAAGTTAACAAGGTATAACTATACAAACAAAAAGTATATTCTTTATTTAGATTAAAAATGCATACTCATATAAAAATTAACTAAATACATAAAGAAATTGTTCAAATTCATTTACTATCACATATTTATACACACATTCTTAACGTTAATTAACGGTTACAACTATAGAGTCACTAATTACATGTACATTCATCCAATGCGAGTCTTACATGCAATGCACGTAAGTGGCAACTAGTTATTATAAATAGACCTTGTTTCCCTCCAATTATTTTAACATGCTTCCCTCACTTTCAAATACATACTCAGAGGAAATTTTCTCACTTGAGAGATTTAATTTCTTTCTCTCTATTTCAAATTGAGTTTGAAATTTAGTTTTGTGAGAATTTCAAGGTCTACAATTAGATCTACATGTTTGAGAGGATAAATCCACATGAAGCCACTGTTCACATCTGATTTTCAATCAATCCATATGATCTGGACTTCGATATCTAAAAGTAGGTGCTCTATCTAGATGGAGTTGGAGCATGGTGTGGACTTAGGATGATGAATGGAATTTTGTATACAATTGATGGAGCTTTAGTTAAATTTCTCATTGGACGGGGAGAAATTTGCACTCTCCATAGATAATTTCTTGTGAGTTCATGAGAGAGAATTGCCATCTTGTATTGAGTAAAATTTGCTTTTCAAATCTAATGAGATGTTAGGTAACACCGAGGTTTTTTCCCCCATAAATTGGGGGTTTTCCTTGTATATTCGGTGTTGTGCGATTGTGTTTCATTTTTCATTTCTTCATTGTGTTTGTTTGATTGCAAATTAAACTAGATCAAAATGCAAATTGAAATATGACTTGGATCTAGGTTATAAGTGGAAAAATTGGACAAATTTGTTAGATAACCTATTCCCCAAGGCGATTTCTAGTAATCACAAACTTGCATTTTTAAACCATATATATATATAACATAACATAACGATAAATAAATGGACATATCACACAAACCCGACTAGCCACATTTATGTTCCTCCTCATGTTGCCCCACCTGTGTTGTATATGGTACAATAGCACCCTTTGTTCCCAGTGCTCGAAGTCTTTAGCTCTGTTGGCCTTGGTGAAGCACCTTATACCTTTGACTTGCTTAAGTCTATACTGTATAAGTGTTCAACTAGTTTGGAAATAGTGACAAAATTGGTTGTCCAACTTAGAATCCAAAGAGCCTCAGATATTATCTCTCTAATCCTCTTCAATGATCCATGAAGGTATAAATTGAATCACACTACACACAATTAGAAGTGCATACATGTGTTCATATTGCTTAAAATTCAGTGTGTGTTTAATTCCCCTTGAATTGGAGCTTTAATAATTTTTTGGGAATTTTTAAATATTTTTTTAAAACATTTATAAACATTTTTTAAATAAATGTTTTTATTAATAAAATGAGATTATAAAATTTGTGGGGTTAATATTCTATTTTGTAAACTTCATTTCTCACTCGAATGTTTGGTTGGGTAGAATCTCAAAGCGCTAGAGACTTCAGGGTACCTTCTGTAATTACTTTAGACGCGCGTGTGTGAGCCTCTCATATGTCAACACTTGTCATCCTCCGGGTGTACCTATTTGTGTTTGTTATGTGAGAATGTTGGATGGTTGATTGCTGAACGATGGATCATTCCTAATCGAGGGTCTGCATGTGTTCTTAGTTAATCCCGGTGCTATCCATATGAACCAATCACAATCATTTTTAATCACCGCTGTTTTATAACCTTTGTATCAAGTCAAAGTTTGCAAGACTTGATCTCAGCCCTTGATTTCCCTCGAACATCCAGAACCTTCCCTCAGCCCTATAAATACCCTCCACTTCTCCGCCTTAGAAGACTTTTGGGCATTCGTCTTTCTGAGAGAAAAAATAAGAGAGAAGAGATAAGTGAGAGAGAAGAGAGAAAAGAAAAGAGAGAAGAGAGAGAAAGGGAAACTGTTAGCCAAACCCTAACCCTAACCCTAAACACTTCAACTCTGAAACAAACCTTCGTATATTCAACCCCAAACACAACCCTGAGTGTTTGAGAGAGAGAGAGTGGTTTGTTCATATCGAAGCTGTAACCTCCTTGTCTTTGATCTTGTTCACAACTTAAACATTCGTGTGAAGATCTTGTTTCTTTTTCATAGAAACTTTAGATCTACACTCTGCATGTTACATTTTCACTAGATCTGCATATTTACTACTTGATTTAAGAAAATCTTTATTGATTTGGTTTTGAAAATGTTTTATGGTTTCTGTTCTTACGAAACTTAACCCTGACCTAGTTGGATTCACACTTGGAGATTTTCAATCTCACAAATGTTTTCAAAAAGAGATTGATTAAGATCTTGACCGATTTTAAAAGCGAGATATCCGTGGAATCTGGGATAGAATAAAGGTCAAAAAGGTTTCAAGTTCTGTGAGAAAGAAATAAACTAAAATCACAGCATATAGACTTTATATGTAATTTACTAGGACTGTCTGTAAATCTAAGTGTGTGTGAGTTCATGCATGTTGGTAGGAATCACTACACAAACACTTAACACACTACTACACTGGAAGTGTTGTGTATAAGATCAGAGATCATTGAGTCGACATAAGGAAGTTAAAGCAAAGGAAGTTAGCAAACTGGAAGAACATCATCAACAAATCAGATCTATGAGAAGTTAGAAGGACACCAAGTGGGGTATATTCCTAAACATAGAATAGGTTGATTTGTGTGCTTACATGATTGTATTATTTGTAACTATTATTTGTTATTAGTGGATTTTTACTTTTGTGACTTAGAAGTCACCGTGGATGTTTCCTCTGTTGGGAGAGGTTTTACCACGTTAAAAACTGTGTGTTGATTATCTTCATCTACTCATCTCATTCTATAAGTGTGCTGAATTTTTGAAACTGCCTTAGTTTTAAAAATTGATTACACAGTCTTAATTACTCTCGTACATAAGTTTCTTTGTAAACACATCTTGTTTATAATTTTTATTTTCAAAAGAAAAGGGTTTCTTCAACAAACATCTCGGAGTTGCTTATACAGTTTAATCTTGTATTAAACGGCATTAGCGACGTTTTTCAATTGGTATCTGAGCCCTGTTAACTTTTATTTCAAAAGATCTTGTGTTTCTGAAATCGTTTTCTAAAAAACCTAACTATGGACGAGAAGAATGAAAGGTTTGGTAATCTGTCCAGACCTCCACTCTTTGATGGAAACAACTTTGCTTACTGGAAAGTAAGAATGGTTGCCTTCATCCAAGGGACTTTAGGAGATGATGTCTGGGACATTATTGAAAACGGATACACTTATCCTACTAAACCAGCCACTGAAGGAAGTGATGAGGGGGTAAAGAAAATCTTAAGTGAGTTTACCCAAGAAGAAAAAACTATTTCTTGTAATAACAATAAAGGCAAGAATGCCATTTTTATGTCTATTAATGAGTATGAGTTCAAGAGAATCTCATCTTGTGCCACTTCTAAGGAAGCGTGGGACACATTAATCACTGCCCATGAAGGAGACTCAAGAGTTAAAGCTGCTAAAACTCAAATGCTTATCCAGCAGTACAACTCTTTGATATTCTGAGTCTTTTGATGATTTTTACATGAACTTGACTGATATAGTCATTAAGTTGCATGCTAATGGTATTACTTATGATAGAAATGAAATTGTTTCTAAAATCCTAAGGTCATTACCACAAAAGTTTGACAGTAAGAGGTATGTTATTGAGGAAATGAATGATCAAAACCTTACCCCTGAGTTACTCAGTAGCAAACTTAGGACTGTGGAAATGGAATTAGACTTTAAGAAACAATTAAATCATTCCCAAAGAAAACAGCCCAACTCTAACTTGAGTTTTGCCTCTAAGATACCCAAACTTGAGTCTAATTTGACTAACTCTGACTCTAATGAGGAGTGCGATATAGACAAACTAGATAATCAGATTGCCTTGATGTCTAAACAAATTAAGAAAATTGTCAAATTTCGAAACAAACAGGCATCTAAACAAGGCAAGCCTAATTATCATACTCTGTCTAATCCCAAACCTCATGAGAGAGGTCTTGATAAACATCCTAAGGACAACAACTCCAGACCCACTAGAGACCTTAAAAAGATTGAATGTTTTAGATGTGGGAAACTAGGTCACATTGCTCACGATTGCAGAGTTAATCTGAATAAAGCCAACACACACAATAGAGCCAATGTCTGTAAAACTTGGGATGATTCAAGTGAATCTGATAAAGAGGAACTTGAGTCATCAAATGTTCTTGACCCTTGCATGTCTTTTTATGCTAAGATCATTTACAATGATGATATGCCTGTGTGTGATAATGATGCTTCTACTCCTGCTTATGTGAATACTGTTTTGACTGGCCTAGATGCTTTATTATCTGAAAATGTCGCTAGTTCTAATTCCGTGTGTGTGAGCCAAAGTGATCTCGATAATGACAATGCAAATGGGTGCGTGAGTACTAAAACTGAATCGTTAGGGGTCACTACACACACTTCACTTAGCGACTCAGACACAGATGACCTCCCAGATATACATACATTGTATGCTAAAACTCTCAAAAAAGGCACTAGACTGGAGAAGACTGTTAAAGACCTGACTAAGAAATTAGATGATCTAAGTCTTATTGTGAAGCTGAATGCCGAAGAGTACACTAACCAGTATCTGTCTCATCAATCTGAAATTGAAACTTTTGATCAAAAATTAAAAGAGTTGACTAAAATTAATGAAACTCTGGAAATAAAATACAAGGGAACATTATTAGAACTGGAGGAAGCAAAAACGAAGACAGCTACTATTTTCAAAAAGTTTTCTAAGTTTGAAAGCAATTCAAATTGTTTTACTGACTTTGTTGTTGACTCCAAGACCAATTCTGATGATAGAACCGGTATTGGATTTTGTCCTAAGAACAAACCACAAACTACAAAACTTGAACCTATTAAGTTTGTGTCTGGGGGCAAAAGACCATTGAAACATGTCCAGATTTTCAGTTTATTAAAAAGGAATTTGATCAAAAGCAACAACAGAAAGACATTGGAGAGTCTAGTAATTCTAAGGCTGACACTAAACTTAAGACTAAATACGTCTGTCCTTTGATCAGAAAGGCTGAATGTACCTTTAAAACCATCCCTCCTAGGAATAGCACTACTGAACAGAATGCTGTTAAACCCATTTTTAGAAGTTTTCCTAAGGAAATTCATCCTTCAAGCAATCAATATTGCTCGTACTGTGACATTTATGGTCATTCCTTTGAAGGTTGCTATGTTAGACGTCTAAATACTCCTGTGTATAACACTTCTGTCTACAAGAACTTTAACTATTCTAGGCAAAATCGTAACCATTATGTCCTTCCAAGACAACCTGACAAGAACTCTAACTACAGAAATAGAAAGACCAAAACTAAGAGTTCATTTAAGAGAAAGGCTCCCAGAAACTTTCCTAAACCAAAAGCTCAAATTTTCCACAATAATCAGTTTGTTGCCCCAAATGTTTTTCGACAAAAAGCTGTTTCTCGAAAGTTTTATCAAATGAGGGCAAACTTACGCAAAATTAAAACTAGAGCTATTTGGGTTAGAAAAGATGATCTTTTACCCCAAATGAAGTGTAACATTGTCATCACTGCCTTAAAAGCTGAACACACTTCATCTGGTTGGTATTTAGATTCAGGATATTCCAAACATATGACAGGAGATGAAACCAAGCTTTTAAACAAAACCAGATTTGCTGATGGGAAAGTAGTTTTTGGTGACGGAGTTTCATCTCAGATCATAGGTAAAGGAACCCTAAAAGAAGAAGGAATGCCTGTTCTCGAAAATGTTCTATTAGTTAAAGGCCTTAAAGCCAACCTCCTAAGTATATCATAATTTTGTGACTCTGACCATACAGTCACCTTTTCAAAGAACAATTGTAAAATTCTAAATGATAAAGGTGAATGCATTATTACAGGATTTAGAACACCTGACAATTGTTATATTGTCAAGACTAGTTCTGAAACCTGTAACATTGTCAGAATGGATGACAATGAAATCTTGCATAATCGCATGGGTAACTTAAGTTATGATATCCTTGGTAGATTGTGTAGTCATGAGATAGTTAGAGGAATTCCTAAAATTAAACCTATTTCAAGTGTTGTCTGTGGTCATTACCAGGAAGGAAAAATAGTTAAGACTTCGCATAAAAAGGTTAAAGACATTCTCACCTCTAGACCTCTAGATCTCATCCATATGGACCTTATTGGTCCCTCTAGAACTGTTAGTCTTTGTGGACACAGTTATATCCTTTTCATGGTTGATGATTTCACACGATTCACTTGGGTTGCCTTCTTGAAACAAAAATCTGACACGTTTCAGAATTTTTTGAAAATTTTACTAAGAATTGAAAATGAGAAGGACACACAAGTAAATCGTATTCGTAGTGATGGAGGGGGAGAGTTCATAGACACAGGAATAGTTGAATATTGTGACTACAACGGTTACAAACACGAATTCAGCGCACCTAAGACCCCTCAGCAGAACGGTGTTGCCGAAAGGAAAAACCGAACTCTTCAAGAGATGGCACGAGTCATGCTCCATGCCAAATCCCTACCTACATACTTCTGGGTAGAATCTATTAGAACTGCCTGTCATATCACTAATAGGGTCTATCTAAGGAAAAACTCTAAACAAACTCCTTATGAGTTGTGGTACGATAAGAAGCCTAATCTAAAATATCTAAGAACTTTCGGAAGTCAATGTTATGTCTGTAAAGACAGAGAACATTTGTCTAAATTTGAGACATGTGGTGATAAAGCCATCTTCTTAGGATACTCCCCAAACAGTCGTGCTTATCGTATATACAATCTGCGTACTAAGGCCCATATGGAATCGATAAATGTAATTGTAAGCGACACTATTGTCGAAAATAAGATATCTGAATCACCTATTGTGGTTGAATCTGAAAATGATTTCAAAACTGATTCACCAGAAATAGATGACTCATTACCTACTGAGAGTCCAGAAGTACCTGGCTGGGTCTCTAAAGACCATCCCATTGACAACATGGTCGGTAATCCTAATGAGCCAGTTCGTACTAGATCCCAGTTAAGAAATTATGCTAATTATGCATGTTTCGTCTCCCTTGTGGAACCGAAAAATGTTAATGAAGCATTGAATGACACACACTGGATTTCTGCTATGCAGGAAGAACTTTTACAATTTGTCATTCACGATGTCTGGTATCTTGTACCTCGGCCTCAAAACAAAAATGTTATTGGAACACGTTGGATCTTTAAGAACAAATCTGATGAAAATGGGGTGATTCTTAGAAACAAAGCTAGACTTGTTGCTCAAGGATACTCTCAAATAGAAGGAATATATTTCAGCGAGACATTTGCCCCTGTCACTCGTCTTGAATCTGTTAGACTTCTTTTCGCCATAGCGTGTCACTTAAAATTCACACTTTATCAAATGGACGTCAAATCTGCTTTCCTAAATGGAATTCTGTCCGAAGAAACGTATGTAGAACAACCCAAAGGGTTCATTGATCCTAAATACCCTAACCATGTCTTTCGTCTAAAAAAGGCTCTGTATGGCTTAAAACAAGCTCCTCGAGCTTGGTATGAACGCCTTTCCAACTTTTTGTTGGATAAGGGTTTTAAGAGAGGAGGAAATGACCAGACTCTCTTTGTCAAACATTTTGACAAAAACATTATTATAGCCCAAGTCTATGTAGACGACATCATATTCGGGTCAACTTAAAACTCTGAAGTTAAATCCTTTTCTGCTATTATGCACAAGGAGTTTCACATGTCCCTTATGGGGGAGCTACAACTTTTCTTAGGATTTCAAGTGAAACAGAATTCTGATGGTCTATTTGTCTCTCAAACTAAGTATGCCTTAGACCTTGTTAAGAAATTTGGTTTAGAGAATGCTAAAGTTGCCAAAACGCCTATGAGTACTACCGTTAAATTAAGCAAAGATGAAAATGGTAAGTCAATTGATTCCACACTTTACCGTAGTATGAGTGGTAGCCTACTCTATCTAACTGCCTCACAACCAGACATAATGTATGCTGTATGTCTGTGTGCTCGTTACCAAAATAACCCTAAAGAGAGCCATTTATCGTGTGTAAAACGTATAATAAAGTACATAAAAGGCACTCTCAATCTTGGACTTAGGTACACTAATGATACCTGCAGCAACATCATAGGGTATACTGATGTTGATTGGGCTGGTTGTACTGATGACAGTAAAAGTACATCAGGTGCCTGTTATTATGTCGGCAATAATTTAGTTGGTTGGAGTAGTAAAAAACAGAATTGCACATCTTTATCTACGGCCGAGTCCGAATATATAGCAGCAGGAAGTTGCTGTGCTCAATTATTATGGATAAAATAGATGTTAAGCGATTATGGGATTAAAGAAGATCAATTACAATTGTATTGTGACAATCAAAGCGCCATTAACATATCTAAAAACCCGGTTCAACACTCGCGAACTAAGCATATGAAAATAAGACATCATTTTATACGCGAACTTGTTGAAACTAAGGAATTAGAAATTCATTACCTGCCTACTGATCTGCAACTTGCAGACATGTTCACTAAACCTCTAGACTATAATAGATTTCTGTATTTGCAAAATTCAATAGGCATGGTATGCGCTGATTAAACTCTTAAGACCTTAAGTTTTACCCTTTGTCCATTTGAGACAAAATGGGGGAGAAATTTGAGTTTTTTGAGTTCAATATTTTGTTCACATTTCATCTAAACTGCTTGATCTTAGTGTGTATATTTGCAGGAATCTCTTCTACTGATTGTCTACCTTTTCTAGTGTAAAAATTTGTAAATAGTTGAGTTATGTAATTTTTGACTTTCTAGAAAATGGGTAGATAGTATCTTTTGTATAGGACTAGGTTTCATTTTTTTTTGGTTTCCTATGAGTTTTAAGCTAACTCAAAGGAGATTTTGTCTCATATTTCCAAAGGGGGAGATTGAAGCACCTTATACCTTTGACTTGCTTAAGTCTATACTATATAAGTGTTCAACTAGTTTGGAAATAGTGACAAAATTGGTTGTCCAACTTAGAATCCAAAGAGCCTCAGATCTTATCTCTCTAATCCTCTTCAATGATCCATGAAGGTATAAATTGAATCACACTACACACAATTAGAAGTGCATACATGTGTTCATATTGCTTAAAATTCAGTGTGTGTTTAATTCCCCTTGAATTGGAGCTTTAATAATTTTTTGGGAATTTTTAAATATTTTTTTAAAACATTTATAAACATTTTTTAAATAAATGTTTTTATTAATAAAATGAGATTATAAAATTTGTGGGGTTAATATTCTATTTTGTAAACTTCATTTCTCACTCGAATGTTTGGTTGGGTAGAATCTCAAAGCGCTAGAGACTTCAGGGTACCTTCTGTAATTACTTTAGACGCGCGTGTGTGAGCCTCTCATATGTCAACACTTGTCATCCTCCGGGTGTACCTATTTGTGTTTGTTATGTGAGAATGTTGGATGGTTGATTGCTGAACGATGGATCATTCCTAATCGAGGGTCTGCATGTGTTCTTAGTTAATCCCGGTGCTATCCATATGAACCAATCACAATCATTTTTAATCACCGCTGTTTTATAACCTTTGTATCAAGTCAAAGTTTGCAAGACTTGATCTCAGCCCTTGATTTCCCTCGAACATCCAGAACCTTCCCTCAGCCCTATAAATACCCTCCACTTCTCCGCCTTAGAAGACTTTTGGGCATTCGTCTTTCTGAGAGAAAAAATAAGAGAGAAGAGATAAGTGAGAGAGAAGAGAGAAAAGAAAAGAGAGAAGAGAGAGAAAGGGAAACTGTTAGCCAAACCCTAACCCTAACCCTAAACACTTCAACTCTGAAACAAACCTTCGTATATTCAACCCCAAGCACAACCCTGAGTGTTTGAGAGAGAGAGAGTGGTTTGTTCATATCGAAGTTGTAACCTCCTTGTCTTTGATCTTGTTCACAACTTAAACATTCGTGTGAAGATCTTGTTTCTTTTTCATAGAAACTTTAGATCTACACTCTGCATGTTACATTTTCACTAGATCTGCATATTTACTACTTGATTTAAGAAAATCTTTATTGATTTGGTTTTGAAAATGTTTTATGGTTTCTGTTCTTACGAAACTTAACCCTGACCTAGTTGGATTCACACTTGGAGATTTTCAATCTCACAAATGTTTTCAAAAAGAGATTGATTAAGATCTTGACCAATTTTAAAAGCGAGATATCCATGGAATCTGGGATAGAATAAAGGTCAAAAAGGTTTCAAGTTCTGTGAGAAAGAAATAAACTAAAATCACAGCATATAGACTTTATATGTAAATTACTAGGACTGTCTGTAAATCTAAGTGTGTGTGAGTTCATGCATGTTGGTAGGAATCACTACACACACACTTAACACACTACTACACTGGAAGTGTTGTGTATAAGATCAGAGATCATTGAGTCGACATAAGGAAGTTAAAGCAAAGGAAGTTAGCAAACTGGAAGAACATCATCAACTAATCAGATCTATGAGAAGTTAGAAGGACACCAAGTGGGGTATATTCCTAAACTTAGAATAGGTTGATTTGTGTGCTTGCATGATTGTATTGTTTGTAACTATTATTTGTTATTAGTGGATTTTTACTTTTGTGACTGAGAAGTCACCGTGGATGTTTCCTCTGTTGGGAGAGGTTTTACCACGTTAAAAACTGTGTGTTGATTATCTTCATCTACTCATCTCATTCTATAAGTGTGCTGAATTTTTGAAACTGCCTTAGTTTTAAAAACTGATTACACAGTCTTAATTACTCTCGTACATAAGTTTCTTTGTAAACACATTTTGTTTATAATTTTTATTTTCAAAAGAAAAGGGTTTCTTCAACAAACATCTCGGAGTTGCTTATACAGTTTAATCTTGTATTAAACGGCATTAGCGACGTTTTTCACTTGGGTCTTAGGATATCTTGTAGCTCGATGTCCTATATCTTTACATGAATAACAAGCACCTTTAAAAGGCCCTACCTGCCTACCCTACACTCGCTATCCCTGTGGAAATGTCTGACCCTGTCCCTGAGGAGTCTATTGGACCCATATTACCCTGCTTAAAGGTCTGTTGTTGATCATGCCGTGCTAGAGGCTTCTTCCAAATATGTTTCCCTTATTGGTCATTTTGACCCTTATGCTCTCCTGTAGCATTAGCTCTCCCCGTTTTTATCCCATCATGACCACTCGGTTCAACCCTTTTTCCAACTCTTTATGATACTTCACACACTCCAGCCAAAGCATCAGCACGATATTCACCGCGTGAGCATAAGTGGTGTACGTTGGATTCCCCATCACAACCTAGTTAATAGACTAATTCAACCTATTTATGAAATAATTCTTCTTTTTCTCCCCAGTCCTCACCTCCTCCAGTGCAAACATACATAAATTAGTGAACTCGTGCTCATACTTAAGAATTGTACATGAACCCTGATTCAAAGTAAGAAAATACTTATTCTTGAAATACCTAAAGAAAATCCTTATTCTTGAAATACCTAATGGGATATGAAAAATACTTCTCATTGTTTGCTTGTGTAACATTTGTACGAGTTATAATATTTATTATTTTACTCAAACCCAGACTACAAAATAACATCCAAGTAATGCACAAAATTTTTGATTTCCTATCTTTTCTTATTTTATAGTTTTCAATTGAAATGATTAATTATACAATGAGGATATGTGTATGCCCCTTTTACTAATAAACCATCCAATCCAGATAAAGTTAATGCTCATTTTCATATATTTTGTGGAAATTGCAAAGCAAATCTTGAATGAATACAACATATATTCACTATTCTAACTAATTCGCTATACATGTAGATGTCGATTACTTGATTATAAGAGAGTGATTTTAGGGCGTCCCTTTCAATTGCTAATTTGGCCATATCCAATTGTGATGTATTTATATCCTATGTCTCAAATAACTTTTAAATTTCTATGTGTTGTCACAATTTTTTATGTATATATAGATTTTTTAAGGTATTTGTGTCTTATGTGTAAATATTAGACTATCTCTAGAAAGTTTACTGATCCTTATGTTAGTTCACGTCTTAAAGAAATACTTATTAAAAAATTTACAAGTAAAATTTCTCAATAGAAATTCTTATCACATACCCTGTCAGATCATATAGGAATAGACATAGAAAACCCCACTAGAGATAGTTTATGTATATATATATATATATATATATATATGTATGTGTGTGTGTGTGTCACAGAAACTTGTATAGATAAAAATAAACATTAGCCAATTGAGATATCCATAGGAGTCACCACCAATTGACAAGGGTTCTATATCAAAGTTATAATGTATGTGTAACATATTGAAAAATCTTATTTTTAAATTAAAGTAAAAGGTGGAGTCAAGCAAATGAAGAGTGGATATTTTCCTATGAACAGAGAAGAATTATGACTTATATTGGTGCAACAAATGTATTTAATTTCGAGATATATTTTTATATAGAAAAATAAGGAGGGTCCAGATTTGTAATACCTAAATATATACCTAAGTTAACTGACGGTGCTGAAACCAAATAAGACTTAAACCTTACCAAATATGCCTCTTGGAGATAGGATTTAATGTTTTTAGGTTAAAATAATGATGACACGAGGATGTATAGTGATTCAGCACCTCTGATGAGGAACCTATCTCCACAATTATAAGTATGCCCAACCTAGGCATTTATTGAGGTAAAGTAGAAGAGTTTGAGGTTTTCTCAACAAGTAAAGTGTTGGGATTTTATTCTTAAAACCAAGTTTATGACATTTAATTTTCAATAAAGGAATCATGTTTTTTATAATGACTTATATTTATTTTAAATATATTGTATTTATGTCGGTTAATTGAAGTTAATAGGAATTATGGTGAGCTGGGTTCGATATGATCATAAAATATCAGAATTTCGATTATAGTATAATTTAACATTTCACTGTAGGTAAATAAGTGTGTATAATCTTAGTAGTTTATGTGGACTATGGGAACCTATTGAAACATGAGGAAGAGTATAAACTATAGTGACATAGAAGTTATAAAAATCGACCAATTATCATCATAATGAACATTTTTCTTAAAAACACAAAAAAATGACTTAAGTCTAATGGTTTAGGAATTTGTCCGATAGTTCAAAGATTATTCTACGGGTACATTACAAATGTATCGAACAGGACCAAAGGTGATATTTAAATATAGGTAATGACAAGATTAGACTTGCACTATTTCACAAGTTTGCGAAGGGTGCATAGATTATTAACCCCGACAATTATTAGGATTGAAATATTCATATAATTATTTCTTTGATTTGGTATGGGTGAGATTCAATTTATTGACTTAATAATCTTTATACGTTGGTCATTCATTGTGTGGGTATGCTTGAGATCATATTCTGGAGGAATTCGCATCCACGATACATCGTGGGTTGTGATACCTCGTTGATAAACTGATAAGTTTTTATTCTGCTGGTAAACATGGCCAGCGAATTTATATTTGGTAGTATATCTAATAAGTTTAGTTTGATATCAAGGAAAAAATAAGATGGTGGTGAAAATCAATTAGCGAAAAATTAAATTTCACCAAGCATGTATTGTGTGCTAAACGCGAGAAATCACGTTATGTACTATCAGACTTTGCAAACAAAACCTCATTATTCGAGTAATTATGAGATAAATAAATTAGAGTTCATTTGTAATTGTTTATTGGAAGTAATTGCAATTAAACAGAAAATAATATATGTTGTGGGCTGTAATATGGGATTTTCATATTTTTGTTTGAAAACTAATTTAATTATTACCTTTTGGTTCCTAATATAGTACAAAACCAAGTAGCAAGCCCAAAATCTCTCTAAGTCTTAATTATATATATATATATACATATATATACATATATATATATATATATACATATATATACATATATATATATATATATATATATATATATATATATATATATATATATATATATATATATATATATATATATATATGCAGTATTATAACACCTAAGTGTTAGAGAAAGAGAAAAATACTATTCACATTTTTGTGAAGGGATGAGGAGAAAGAAAGTGATTTCTCTCAAATTTCATCAAGTTTTAATTTCAAAAGTTCCCACACGCATAGCATTCTTTGGGTGGATCATATACTTGAAGACCTAAGGCCTACTGCACGTCTAAGGAAGGATTTCAAGGTGAAAAATGAACAACATCATCTTCTTCATCAAATCTTTCTCCTACATCAAACAAGCTATAATATCTGTAAAGGTATCGTGATATGAAC
The DNA here is from genome assembly GCA_949130495.1 of Sambucus nigra. Taxonomy (NCBI): domain Eukaryota; kingdom Viridiplantae; phylum Streptophyta; class Magnoliopsida; order Dipsacales; family Adoxaceae; genus Sambucus; species Sambucus nigra. Next base: position 591,544,675 of record OX422210.1, read on the forward strand.
CCTACATCTATTCTTTATATCTAATTTTTTTGTTTACTTTCTGAAACACGATCAAAAAAAAAATTGGGCAAATTTTTTTTTAATAATGATCCCCGTTAATTAGTATCAAAGCCTTAGTTTTAGATTGATTGTGTTTTAGAAAGGTCCATGTTGTCCAACATTGAAACCTTAGGTTTGCATGTTAGAAAATATACACATGGATGTGTATATTTTCTACTAAAATTATTTTATAGGATTCTTGTTAATCCTTCCATGAAAATGCAGGATTATATGCATTCACTTATATATTAGGTCACACACACAAAAGATCCATTTTTTAGCAAAGTTTTATTTTGATTAGATCTAGATGAACATTCAAGATAATGTGAAGCCAAAAACACAAACCATATATCCAAACCAAAGCAGAATGGGGAAAAGGTAGAAAATTCCTATCGGGCAAAACCTATATTCAGCACTATTTTACACTCAACAGACCAAGACAAACTTATAGACAACTTAAAACTCCACTAACTTTGAGGCAGTATCATTTTTGAATCTTCAATAAAAAAAATGGTACAGTCCAGCACCACCCATAGAAATCATATCTTACCTCGGTATCCACCGATCAGCCTTAGGAATCGAAATTCATTTCTTCTTTAGTAGTAGAGTCTCGACTCTACAAATCAGCAACAGAAATCTCCAAAAGGGTTTAAAACTCACATTATTTTCTTCTTGGTTTGGAAAAGAGATCCTAAATGATCCAAGGGATTTGGATGAAAAATTTGAAGAGTTTGATCACAAAAAAGAACTCTGAAAAGTCTTGAAAATAAATACAACCCCACATCTCTATTTATAGGGAAAGAGATCACATATGGATAAACATGAACGATTAAATTTTATATTGATTAAAAATAAAAAACTCGCATACTAATTCGAATGAAATCAAATCTCGTTTGAACAACGTACCCACTTTCGTTTGAACAATCTTCCAACGAATCTTCGAACGACATTCCAGTGCTTGCAAAAAGGCAAAGCATCAAAACTCATTCGTACAACCCTGCGAGACGTTCCAACAATTGGTGAACACTCGTTTGAACAACATTTAATGTAATTCTAACAGAATTGCAAAATTTTCAAAAAACTTTGAAATTCATTTTAAAACATTTTGAAAAATATATATAAAAATACCCCTAAATAATTATAAGATTACCAAAATCACCCCATAAACCATCTCAAGTAAAGTAGCGACGCTCGATCTTCGATCCTTGTAAATGGTCACTAATGATTCTTCTCTTGAAGACTTGAAAATGTTCATGAAGGTGCAGTGGGGTACAACGGGATATGCCAAATAAAAAAATTAAGAATGAGCAGTCACGAATATTTTTCTTACAAAAACCAAAGCCAAATCGACCCCTAAGAAAAATATAACTAATGCCTTCCCAAACAAGAAAGGAAAAGGAATAAATGTCTTTGTCTTACACTGAAAGTGTTCACATGTAGTACATGATATCATCATCAAGGCGGAATGACCTATACACATGAAACAAAAGAAACACAATGACGCATATGAGAGTTTAAAGAAAATAAAAACTCCCCCTCAATTTGTTCTCCCCCTTTTGTCCGTAATAGACAAAGGGTAAGAAACTAAACATAAATATTAGCATCAAATGAATCCAAATATGAAATATCATCACAAAGATAAATAATTAAGTATATGTGATGAATTTCAAAGAAGCAACCAACTATTTTTGTAATTTTTCAATTTTTGATCATAAAAGTACACAAAAATATATGAGTATAAAAAGTACATATAAGTAAAAAAACATCAGACCATGAAATAACACAAAAATATCTTAATCATGAAAGTGGAATAATTGTGTGAACTTAAACAATGGAAAAATCAATGTAGGCATACGAAACAAAGTTGCACGAAGTCAATGAGATACTTCTAAAGAAAGAACTTAATTGTAACCTTATAATGATGAACAAAGTAAAATTGACTTGACTTATGCAAAATGCCATGAATTTTAATGCTTCTCAAATCAATAACGCCAAACTATTGAATATTTTTCAAGAAAGTCCATTGTGCAAACCAATTGATCTTCTACTTTATAAAACCCTCAAAATCTCACATTTTTAAATATACACTCTCGAATTTTTGAAGATATCATAATACTCATGAAGGCGAAGTAAAAAAGAAATAAAAATTGGCCTCGACACTTCTGTTTTGGTGTGCCAAAATCTTTTAGGCGATTGTCAATGGTGGCCTTTAATGCAAAGATAATTTTCTCCTTCGTATCCCCTTTCCATTGCTTAATAAATTTTTCGGAAAAACAAATATGAGCAATGGTTCCTACAAGCACAACTTATCTCTAGTAAATTTAGTTAATTATTAAACACTATTGAGATCAGAGCATCGTATTCGACATATGACAAGAAGTATAATGTTCAAAAATTCTGTGAATGTCGACAATAAAGGTGATAAAAAGTCTAGCATGAAGAAAGTGATCATCAATGGACAACAAAATGCTAGCCACGCATTCTTAAGCACGCTAAAGGAACGAAGTCATGTATCAAAACATCATGATAAAGTCACATGAATGAAATGTAGTTATGATTTGAACATCTTAAATGCACATCCATATATGATGAAAAAAAAATTACAAAATCCTTTTTCAATTTTTCAAAATAAAATATGTTTGAATTTTTTCTAAAAGAAAAAAATATTTTGGGATTTGTTTAATAAATATAAACACATATAAACATAGAAATACAATCTAGTAATAGGGACAAAAGATAGCAACATGATAATCACCCAAAACTATATACAAGTCATAACGTCAATCATTAGTTTGGGAGGTGTACTCAAAAGGAGTAGGCATACTTTGAAATTCCTCCATCAAATACTGAGAAGTATTGACTAGAAACTCCACTTGATCTCGAAAACTACTAAAATCTCTATGATGATACGTGGGAGCATATGGAAGCATGAAAGAATCATCTACTCTAACATTTAACGCCTTGAAAATTGATTTCCTAACCCAAATAGTTTTGGAAACCATGGGGACACTAGACTTCAACTTCATAGGGTCTTTTCTAAGATCATAGCAAAAGCGCCTAAGGTGACCTTTCCTACTGCAGCGTGTGCACGTGAAGATGCGACGTGAAACGGGACCTTCAAATTGACCTTTTTTAACACCCTGGGATATAGTTGATCCTCTAAAACAAACAGTTGTCTTAGCTTCAGTAACGGAACCATTAGAATTATGGAAGCCAGTACCATCACAACCAACACTACTTGAGTCTCTCAAATCATCTTTTGACCTCAAAATTCTAGACTCAAGCCGATGTGTTTTATGATATGTAGCGACACGTAGTGCGTGGTTGTGCTCCCGCGAGAAGAATGTCTTTTATTTTGTATTTTAGTTTAGGGTAATATTGTCATTTTCTTTGATTTCTAGTCTTTAATTGGTCTCTAAGCATGTTTGGGGCTAATTATTTATTTCTAGTTATTAGTTGACCTTTTTAGTCTTTTGGGTCATTACTTGGTTACCAAGTAATTTTTCTCCTATAAATAGGCCCTTGGCATTCATTTATAATGACACTTGAATATTTAGAAAGAGAAAATAGAGAGAGAAAGAAATTCATTTTCTTAGTTTAGTTTTATTTTTTATTAGGGGTGATGCTGTGTAGTTAGTAATTATTGTGTAGTTGTAATAATAACGCGTCCGCATTCACAAATTCACATAAAATTAGTATCAGAGATGCGTTTATTTTTTATGTTCGTCGTGGTGCATGAAGTGGGTATCGAGTTGTGGTTCCAACTTGGGAAACCCTTCAATCATTGCATTGATAAATGTTCAAATAGGAATCGGGGGATGGAAACCCTAGATTCCATCATTACTAATTGGGGAGATACCAACCTTTATATCCACCACTTTTTCAACCTCTACCACCACATCTTCCTCCACCATCACCACCGCCTACCACAACATAACCACCACTACACTAAGAATGTAGTCCCATCTTCTTCCCCACCCTCGTCTATAGCCCAAAACCTAACCCTACCACCCCAAACCCCAAACCCTAACTCCTAAGTTTTACCCCAATCAGACCTAACCTCTTTTAACCCTTTCACCAATCATCCATGGCCAACCACAATCAAATATGATTAAAAAAAAGGACCTGCCCTACTTGGACTCAATCTCCTAGCCTAAATTTGACCTCAAATCCGGTCAAAATTAGTCTAATGGCCTATTGTTTGCACAACTCAAAAATACGACCCACTTGGGATCCATTTTCGACTATTTACTATTTTGAGTCCAACTTTTCAGAATGTCGTCGCCTTCAGTCAGCTTGTTTCACCATCGAAATTGCAAAGGTGCGATCGTCGGAGTTTCAGTCCTTGTCAGATTCATTTTTTTTATAACCCTGAACCTCCACACGAACGAGCCCTTTGGACTCCCTCGTGCAAGCTAAACAGGGGGGCACTGCGCATGTCCACCTCACACACGAGCCCCGCTTAAATACTGGTAAATCCTGCGGGGGATCGAACCCACGACCATGCGCCTAACCACACAGCCCTGAGGAAGCCCTCCAACAGGGGTAGGTATCCGTGGGGAAGGATTGAACTCATGACCTATGATCAGAATGAAGTCCATCCTTACCACTGGACCAACGGTCCACCAAGCCGAGTTGCAACCACGTTCTCGTGGTGTAGAGAAGGCGCATATGATTTTTAGTTTTTTGTTGCTCGAATTTTGTAGGGAACACTGTCGGGATTTAGGAATATTAGACCCATTAATGATGAGGTTCACATGCATGAGACTAATTAAATTTTGGGCATCCCACTTTTGGTTGATTTTAATTAGGGTTCGAACTTTTTCAAGGATTATATCATGTGGCATTGATGAGCCACCCTACACGCTTGAGGACGAGCTTTTTGAAGACAGAGAGAATGATATGTTTTGTGATGCGTAGCGGCACGTAGCACGTGGTTGTGCTCCCGAGATAAGACTATCTTTTATTTTGTATTTTAGTTTAGGGGAATATGATCATTTTCTTTTATTTTTAATATTTAATTTGTCTCCAAGTATTTTTGGGGCTAATTAGTCTTTTTTAGTTATTAGTTGTCATTTTTAGTCTATTGGGTCATTTCTTGGTTATCAAGTAATTTTTCTTCTACAAATAGGCCATTGGCATTCATTTGTAATGACATTTAAATATTGAGAAAGAGAATATATATATATATATATATATATATATATATATATATATATATATATATATATATATAGAGAGAGAGAGAGAGAGAGAGAGAGAGAGAAAAGAGAGAGAGAGAAATAAATCCATTCTCTTAGTTTAGTTTTATTTGGTGGTGGTGGTAGTGGTGTTGTGTAGTTAGTAGTTGTTGTGTAGTTGTAGTAATAACGCTTCCACTTTCATAGATTCACTTCACAAGCACAGAATTAGACTCTACAAGTACTAGGGACTCCTTCTTCAAATTTTAATTATTCCTAGAAGGTTATCTAGCTCACCCTTAATGTAAGCGAACTTATGCCTAAGAATCTTCTCACGTGCCTTCAAATCATAAAATAATTTAATATTATCCTCAATGGCACATACATCAACCCTAGAAATTTTAGAGTCCTCTAATTCTTTCTCTAAAATATTGATCCATCTCCACAAGCTTTTCACGAAGGATATCTCTTTGAGTTTGAATATTTTGCAAAAATTCAATTTCAGCTTTAAAGAGAAAATTTTCTTTTTCAAGAATTTTACTTTTTTTTTTACAAACTTCAAATTCAAAAGACCTAATATTTCAACAGTGTTATGAAGCTTATTATACTCATCTCAAATATCAAATTCATCATCATCGCTAAATGCATCGGGAAACTTATCACAATGATGACTCATTGAGAGAAAACAAATAAACAAGCAAACATGATGGAGAGAGAGAGAGAGAGACCACCCTAAACAACACGAAATGAGGATCTACATGATGACTTAGTGTAACCAGCTCTGATACCAATATGATAAATTGGTATCCTAAATGAATCCACACTAAAACTAAGGTCTCACAATAAATTAGTGTAACCTGCTATAATATCAATTTGAAAATGCAGGGTTATATGCATTCACTTATATATTAGGTCACACAAAAAAAAAAGATCTAATTTTTAACAAAGTTTTATCTTGATTAGATATAGATGCACTTGCAAGATAATGTGAATCCAAATACACAAACCAAATATCCAATCCAAAACATAATGGGAAGAAGACAGGGAAAAAAATCCCTTTTGGGCAAAACCTATATTCAGCATTGTTTTATACTTAAGAGACCAAGACAGACTTATAGACAACTTAAAACTCCACTAAGTTTAATAAAGTATCGTCTTTTAATCTTCAATAAAAAAATGGTAGAGTCCATCACTTCCCACAATAAGCGGATATTGCCTCGGTATCCATCGATCAACCTCAGACATCGCAATTCCTTTCTTCTTCAGTTGTAGAGCCTTCACTCCACAAATTAGCAGAAGAAAAAATGTCCATATGGGATTAGATCTCAGATTATGTTCTTCTTGATTTAGCAAAGTGATCCTAAATGATCTAAAGGGTTTGGATGAAAATTTTGAAGAATTTTATCACAAAAGGAACTCTTAAAAGGCTTAAAAATAAATGCATCACCTCATCCCAATTTATAAGAAAATAAATCACCAATGAATAAACATGAAAGATTGCATTTGATATTGATGAAAAATCAAAAACTCTCGTACTCGTTCGAACAAAATCAGATCTCATTCGAACGACGTACCCACTTTCGTTCGAACAACCATCCAACGAATCTTCAAAAAATAGTCTAGTGCTTGCCAAAAGGCAAAGCATTAAAACTTGTTCGAACGAGCCCCTGAGATGTTCCAACGACTAGTGAAAACGATATTTAATGTCATTTTAATGAACAAACAAAGTTTTCAAAAAACTTTTAAAATTCATTTTAAAATATTTTGAAAATATTTACAAGAACAAACTCTTTGAAAAGACCCCTGAATACTTTAAAGATTACAAAAACCACCTCATAAATCTTCTTGGGTAAAGTAACGACGCTCGATCTTCGGTCCTTGCAAATGGCCACTATCGATTCTTTTTTTGAAGACTTGAGAACGTTTATAAAGTTGCAATGGGTTATAACAGGATATGCCAAATAAAAAAATAAAGAATGAGAAATCATAAATTTTGATCTTACATTCCATAATGGTCACATATTTTTATTATGTTTGTGCATCCTACGGTAGTAAATCCATAGTTTTTTTCCCTAGATTTGATTATGTTATAATAACTATATTATTTAAATTAGCGCATAAATTCATGTATATGGGGGAATTTTTTAGGGAATGTAATAGTTTTTATATAGTGAAATCCTATATTGTATTGAGGTTTGATCGTTTAGGAAGTCCAATGGATTTTGGTTGTGTCATACTTAAGTTTGTATTTCCAACAACACAGTTTCGAAGTTGCACTATGGATCAAAGTGACATAGTTTTGATCATGCAAGAAAATGACCTAGAACAAAACCAAGGAGCACGCAGAGGAGCGCGACCTCAGGCTCCCTTAGCCATGACCACCAACAATAAGACCGTGACTGCGGCCTTCCCAGGAACGAATGCGACCCCTTTTTGGTGCGAGAAAGGATGTTCATCGTGGCAGGAGATATTTTGGTGGATTTCCGCTTCTTTACTTCCAACTAGTAAATGCATGTTGTGTTGGGGTTGTATGCTAAAAGTCATGGCTTGTTAATGAATTTTAGTATGTACATTTAATGATAATATTCTCAAGCAATATTTACATTAGATTATTTATATATTGATGCATAGGTTTGTTTTAGTTTACATAATAGATGATTTAGTGGGTAGAGTTTCGCTTACACACAGAAGATCAGATCATCGGTTCTTGTAGACTATAAGTATCGTTCACGATCATAGATGGACATGGACACGCCCTCAGTAGGGGAGTAGCATAACATTTAAGTATGTCTATCTTGATTACGGGAAATGGGACCTTCTCGACTTATTGTGTGAGTACACTTTATGTGTATTGAATGGGATAAATTTGAGATAATTGTCTTTATATTGACTATATAAGATAATACACGTATCATGTTATTATGAGTGCTTAAGCTCTTAATCTAGACATAATTGATGGGCACTTGCATTCTTAGTAGATTCAATAATAGTAATGATTGTATGGTGAAAGTTAATGACGGATGGAATCAATGTTTAGGTTAGAGGTTGATGATACCCCCTTGATGTACCTTATAAGTTTTGATTACGTCCAACCTGATCGGTGGATTTAATTATCCGACGTATCAAATAAGTTAAGTGGACGGTCTCAAGGAATTTATAATAAGTCGATTAGATATAATTATTAGTAATTTATTTAATCAACGAGTATATGTAATCTTAATAAAAATACATGAAAAATGAGAGGTAAGGTCGTTCTCCTTGGTGTCCACACATAAATAACATGTCTTGACTTGAAAGGAATATAAGGGAAGATCGAGGTCTCTTTCACAGCTCTTGCCTTGTAAAATACAAACCACACAATTTAAGGGTAAAAAAATCTAAAACAAAGTAACAGATGTTCTTAACAGATAGTTTAGGTCATTTGTAGATTGTTTGGTCCATCCACTTCATGCATCTTTACAAAATAATGATTCGGGAAACAGATTTGACAATACAAGGTAAATCGAGAATCGAACGAAGAAGAAATCAAGAAGGTTTATTCATTATTTAAGAATGTATTCTAATACACATAAATCCTAACATAATAATTGGGGGTTCATGGATTTGGAAATCAATTCTAAAACATTACATAAAAGCCCAAACAAATTCACGACACGACAAGGTGTCTATCTTATCGGATGCATAACTTGAGAACAGTTTGTACAAATGGGATGAAATATTTTTTAGATGTTTCAGAGGTCAAAATCTATAGAAAGTCATTAAATATCTCGTTTTGAGGTCATTACGATTTTCGAAAAAAATTCGTGACAACCACACCAACAGATTCACGATACATTATGATGCAAAAGTGATCAAATCTCTACGGTTCAAGCGAGAAAGAACTAAAAAAGTATGAGATGTTGAATATTCTTCATAGATCCACCATAAAAACATTTTTAATTAATACCCAATTATTAAATAAATCAAATTATCTGATGAATTAAGTCCTCCAGCAATTGGTATCAGACCTGGAATTTGATTTACATGATAATTGGAAAATCCATATCGTCCATCGAAATTATTTCAATTGATTTAGGTTTTAATATTGAATGAATATTAAATGAATTCTAGGATAAGATCTATCTTTTTTTTAGATTCATAAGTTTGCATGTTTTTTTTTAATTTTATGTACATCGCGAATTTATGCCTAATTATTGTTCAATCTTCAATTGGGTTGTAATAATTAATTTTTTTATTTTTATATTTATATCATTAGATCTGGTTGTAATTATTATATTTATTTTTTGGGTCGAAATCTATACCGATTGATGAGGCAGGCACCGAAAATAATTTTAGGGCAAATTAAATTTATCGAATAATAATTTGGATAGTTTGGGTGGACTTTCATTATGTATAATGAAATATGAGAGTGTTGGTTAGCGATTAAAACATCATACGAGGGTATCACGACAAACCTTGCAGGCATACGAGGAACCTCCATGACATGGCACAGTGACGCTGTTAGGCGTTGTTTAGACACGATCAACCTCCCAAAGTATTTTGAGTGTGGTGGCATGGTACGGGAAGACCTAGAATAAACCTAGATCTTCAATCTGGCACAGTTCCTTCAATGGGAAGGATTCTGGCATTCCAAGTTTGCCTAGAATAAGGAACTATAGACCATAATGGAGAGAGACCTAATTTTTAGCTTCTTTATTGTTCATGGACTAATTTTTTTTCTTTTCATATTCTCTCATGATTGCGGTTCTTATTTAAAATCTACGTTTTATTTAATTGTGTGTTAAAATTAATTCATTAGCAGACACATTAAATATGCCAAATATTATTGAACCCATCCATAGATCAAGATTTTCTTAGAAAATAGAATAATTGGTGGTTCTATTTTAAATTAATTAAATTTAGTGGGTTTTGTTTATTATTCGAATTAGAACCAATTTCCAAAATTATTTAATTTAAAATAATTTAATTATTTTCGAATAATTATAACAAGGAAATAGGTTATTTTCATTTGAACAAATAATTTGAAGAATCCTAATACTTTAATTGGACTATTTAAAATTTAACATTCTCCTTGGTTATATGTTTAATTATTTTACAAAAATTATGGGTTATTGAATATGTGTAATTAGTCAATGAAAATTAAATTCCCTAATTATTTTATAAATATAATTGCTTTTATTTTCGGAAAATAAAATTTTAGTTTTTTATTCATTACACATATTTAGGATGTGTGGAAATTTTGGGTGACCTAAAATTTTCTACATTCGTTAGTTACCCCGGAATTTTAAAAAATTGAAAAATCAAACATGTCCTTTTGACAATCCTCACAAAAGTTTTAAATTACTAAGTTGGAGAAGGATTTGGTTACAAACAAATCTCACGGTCTCCACCAACAGTTTTTATGTTTTGAATAATAAGTAGGTCCTCCAAAGAGGAATACTAATTATTCTCGTAGTCAGAACATATTTTCTTACGAATAATTTTGGGCTCATATTCACACAGACAGCCACTAAAAAGAGGAGTCTGTATGATATTGGATAGTCTAAAATTAGTTGTGGTATAAGCTTAGATACAAAATTATTGTTGGTTCTCGAAAGAAATGTAATACCCCGTATTTTTATAATACTTAATTATTTATTAAATTGATTTTTGAATTTTGATGAGTTGTTATATAACATGCGGTATATCATTTTATGATTTAACATGTTGGACATTCGAGATGTTATTTAGTATATTGAGATGTTACATATTTTGTATTACGTAATTGAGTTATGTGTGATTTGATGGTATTGATATAGATGTTAGCGGACTAATAATAACTCACTAAGATAAATAATTAAGTGACTTGGTAGTATAGGAGGCTATGGAATGGTCAGGGGCTAGGTGTTGGGAGTTTTCTTATTTGGATTATTCCCTCGCATCGGGTCACACTGATCGTGAAGTATGTTCTTATAATATCAAGTCGCGGTTTAATTAATTAATAATCAAGATTTAACTTAAGCTACGTGTTAATTAAATTGAATAATTAATTAACTTAATAAATGAATGACTTGTAAAAGATGTTAACTTTCCAGTAGGTTTGTATAATATTCAGAAAGTTCGATTTGAGCTTATTTTAGTGGAATTTAGCTCGTTGGTTAATATATTGATTGGTCCAAGTTTTAGGCCATTTGGGGCATATTTTGTCCTTTTAAGTTAAGGCTATTTTAGGGCCTAAGCTTGATTTTGAATTTAATGATTAATATAACCTATTAGCTTAACCTAATTATCATAACACACATGATGAGAGAAACTCCGCCAAACACCTATTAGAAAGAAAAAGTACCATTGTAACTTGTATAACATTTATGAACTAATGATAAATGAACTGCACCCAAGTGGATGTAATCTACTTGGCTAAACCACTCTAAATCTATGTTTGATCTTATTTATTGTCTTTAATTACTGCAATTATTATTTATCACTCTTGCTAAGAACGAGTTCCACATATGACTCACTGAGTTCCTTCTATTTATTTTAAATACCATTTTCATGTATCATCAACACATGTGGGAGAACCATAGATGATAAGGAAGATGTGAGGAATACCTAGCTTGAAGAATGGAGAATTTGGCTTAGAGAATTGGGAAAATGGAGCACTCATTCTTCAATCAATCCAAGGAAAGTTTACTTAGTTTAAGAATGTGATTAAATTTTTGTTAGAATGATATTAATGGGTTGGAATCTGTTAAGATAACATTATAAATCTGATTTTGTTAGTAATAAAACTTTAATTCGTAGTTAAAATTAATTTAATAATGAACCCTAGTTTTATATTAAACAACTATTGTAATATTGTTAAATAATCAAATAATCAAGACTTGAATCATTGTAATTTGAATTGGATATTCTTAGATGTGCATATTACATGCCTTAATCTAAAAAAACCCGAATATAATCATGTTAATTGATGAAAATTCGTATGCTAATTAGACGTTTCTTATGAAGAACTTAAACCTAGGGTTTCATTTATTTTTTAGTTTAGATCTTTAAATGAGTTTTTAATCATCAAAAAGTTTTAGAAATAGGTTCCTAGTATTCATATGATGGTTATATGTGAAGGATAGGATCAATTTGGAGTTACAGAGGCTAGTTGAAGTGGAGGTTTTTAGCTATGGTCGCACTGTAGACAAAGGTTGAAGAAAGGGGATTAATTGGGCCATTTGGATTGATTTGGCCTAGGCCTAAATCAATCTGACCCTAATGGGTGGCTGGGTCAGGTTTGTTTACGGGGTTTTCAGTTAAGGTTTTGATTGGAGATTTTTTGGGGGACTTTGAATTAATTTATATGAGTATAAAATAAGTAGGTTTGAGTATCCAAACCAAGTTTAGAGACTTTAGGATTCGATTCAAAGTTTGTTAAGTCGATAACATTTAGCGATAGCATGTATTAGATATAAGGTGAGAATGTAGTTGTGATCCAACGAGTAGGGTGGTGATTTATTTAAAATGATTATGTAAGTAATAGGTTGTAGATGATACCTAGTTTAGGGGCGTTGGATGTCGGGTCAAGACTTATGATATTTTATGATATTCGGTGAATTTAGCAATTGTATAGAAGTTATGATAGTCTAGAACATGTTTATAACCCATAGAGTAGAGTAGTTGTCGATTTAGAATGATTCTTATGAACGTTAGGGTGAGACGACACCTACACTATGGAGCTTTGGGAGTTCGGGCTAGTGTTATGTATAAACGATTACTGTTATCATGAATATTAACTTGTACTAAAATATAGTTTTTATGTAACTTAATTGAGTAGGGTTTGTGGTGATTTTCTTGACTTATGTGGGATTATACCGAGAGTTTGTATGTGCTCATTAGTGACGTACTAGGAAGGATTTAATGCGATGCATATGATGTTAACCGTGCGTGATATTCCCGGTGATAGAGACAGGCTCTACCTAGGTCCTATTTACACCGATCATACGTGCTATTGTGCCCGTATCCCGAGTGGAACTAATAGGAGGATCCTCTCATACAATCTTGGGTATAGGGCCAATACATTTAGTGTGATGGCGTCATGATTTCCCTTTTATAACTCTTTGAGATTATAGGGTTCGAACGCTCTATAACTATATTTAGTATGCATAAGTGATCCACGAAGGCATTAGGGATATTTGTACTTCTACTTGTGGGATTGAGCATAACCCGTGTGATTTGATGTGAGTTGGGCATACTAACGAATACTCTGGATGGTGTGATTACCATTAGCTTGTCTCTTGAGATGATTGTACTGGATTATAATTTCTACCAGATATGTATACACTTGAGATTATGAATCGTGAATAATACGATAAGATATACTAAATACGTACATGCTGAACTGACTTTATAACGTTAAAGATTGTTACAATATAGAAACTTATTTAGGATCATAACTTGATATTAATAAAGGAAGAGAATGATGCTTAGTAAGTGATATACCATTAATATAAGAGATTATCGTAAAGTGAGTGATAGTAATTGCATATTGTTAAAGTAAAGATTAATTAATTAAAAGATGAAATTAAATCACACGATCCTCGTGCGGGTTGGGAGTAGAACTGCATGCTTATTTAGGTTGTTTTGGTTAGGTAACTTAAATAATTTAAAATCAACTTATGATTGGGGGAAGATGTTTTATTATTATTGTGGCCCAAATGTATTAATATTCTTAAGAACTTTAGACTTACTAGAATTAATCATCGTTTATGAATTATTTTTACATGTCTTGGTTGTAGTCATTTTCATTGACTTGAGCTACTTATTGGAAGAGGTTATCCAGCACCGGTTCTATTTATCAATCCTAGGATGTAACTACACCAAAAACAGGAATCTTAGCTCCTTTACGTTCTTGTATTCATTTATATTTCAGTTTTCTGTCAGTTGTATTATTTTGAATTTATCAAGTCAAAGATTTGTACGAGATGTATTTATTATTCAGAGTTGAACTTTGAGATATTGATATATATTTTATATTCCAGAGTTAAAGTTTGATTGTATTGTTATTCCGGTGGTATCATGGATGTTTTAATTTATTCAGCATATATTTATATCCAGGTGTATTTATTTATATTATTTTATTTATCTCATTATGCTGAGAATGTTACTAATTGTTATTTAATCCCCATGATTTTTATATTAGAACTGATTAATCTATTTATCAATTTTACGAGGTGCCACGAAGAAATGCTACTATTTTGTTGGACCAAAGTCTATGCCTAGATGATAAAATTGGAGGAATTGACTTGCCTAATGTGATAGAGATAATACGTTCTCCAAAGAGAAATGTTATTCCAAAGGTAATTGGAATGTTAACAAATTCTTTTAAAATGGTAGAGTGAACCAGCTTTAAATTAAATTCAAAGTTATTACTTGTAATAATATGTTCTTTATTATGTGATTCTCTAGTTTTAAATGGTAAGTCCAATATCCACTTGTTATCATAATCAATTTATATACTTTTTGGAATACTTGAAACGAACTTAATTTAAGTTGGACATAGTGTTGATGGCGGAGGAATGCATGTGTGTATTCTCTTAATGTTGTCTTAAATAGTCACGTTATAAGATTTATGAAAGGAAATATGGAATATAAGTGGACAAAGACTAAAGAAATTATACAATATTACCTGTTTATAAAGTCTGGTATATTTTAACATCAACTTTAGTTGATGTCCACCGCCTATGCTATAATGATTATATCACATCCAATGTTTGATAATCAAGGTTGTATAGTTAGGCAGGTAGCCATGCATGACTTTAAATAAATATTAATATGATTGATACAACCCTAGTTTTAATATTGTGTTGTGAAGCTTGCTTCCCATCTAAATGAACTAGAAGTTTAAGGAGGTGAAATTGATGGGGAACGTGAGGTCAATTTTCTCTCTATCAAAGGGTTTTGTCAGGAAATGATAGAAGTATTCATATTACTAAAATAACTTCATTTTCTTAACTTAAAGGTAGATAGATGTAAAAGTATAGTCAAAAACTAGTAAGTCAAAATCCAGGCGGCAACTAAGACTTGTGTAATTTTGTTAAAGAATCAAACAATCAAGACTTAAATAATTGTAATCTGACTTAGATATTCTTAGATGTGAATCTTACGTGCTTTAATCTAGAGTAACCTAAATATAATCATGTTGATTGATATCAATTCGTAGTCTAATTAGACCTTTCTTATGAAGAACTTAAACCTAGGGTTTCATTTATTTTTTATTTTAGACCTTTAAATGAGTTTTTAATCATCTAGAACTTGTATCAATATTGGTTTTATGTGAAGGAGAGTATCAATTTTGAGTTATAGAGGTTGGTTAAAGCGGAGGTCTTTAGCTATGGCCGCACTAAGACAAAGGTTAAAGAAATGGGGTGACCCGAGATCGTCGGATCGATCTGGCCAAGGCCTGGATAAATTCGACCCTAATGGGTGGATGGGTCAAGTTTTTTTAGGGAAATTTCGGTTAGGTTTTTTATTAGGGATTTTTTTGAGATTTCGAATCAATTTAAATAAGTATAAAATCAATAGGTTTGAGTATCGAAACCTAGTTTAGAGATGCCAGGATTCGAGTTAAAGTTTGTTAAGTCGGGTAACATATAGAGATAGCATGTAAAGATATAAGTTCAGAATGTAGTTATGGCCCAATTAGTAGGGTAGTTATTGATTTAGAATGATTATGTAAGTAATATGTTGTAGATGATACCCAGTTTAGGGTCCTTGGGTTTCGGGTCGAGATTTATGATATTTAATGATACTAGGGGATCTTAGCAATTGTGTAGAACCTATGATAGTTTAGAACATGTTTATAACCCATAGAGTAGAGTAGTTGTATATTTAGAATGATTACTATGAACGTTAGGGTGAGACGACATCTAGATTATGGAGCTTTGGGAGTTTGGACTAGTATAATACATAAATGATTATAGTTATCGTGCATATTAACTTGTACTAAAAGAGATTTTCTGTTTAACCCAATTGAGTAGGGTTTGTGATGATTTGTTTGACTTATGTGCAATTATATCGAGGGGGTGCGTGTACTCATGAGTGACGTACTATAAGAGGGATTTGATGGGGAGCATATGACGTTGATTGCGTGTGATATTCCCAGTGATAGAAACATGCTCGAGCTAGTCCTATTTACCCCAATATTACGTGTTGATGTGCATGTATTCGGAATGGGACTAACGGGAGGTCCCTTTTGTACAACCTTGGGTATGGGGCCCGCACGCTTGATTTGATGGCATAATGATTTCCCTTTTATGACACTTTGAAGTTATAAGGTTGGAACGCCCTATAACTATACCTAGTATGCATGAGTGATCCCCGAAGGCATTAGCGATATGTTTTTGCACTTTTACTTGTCGGATTGAGCATAGCCCTTGTGATTTGATATTAGTTAAGTATACTCATGGATACTCTGGATGGGGTCATTTCTATCAGCTTGTATCTTGAGATGATTGTATTGGATTATGATTTCTACTAAAGATGTATAAACTTGAGATTATGACTCGGGAATAATATGATCGGATATACTAGAGACATATATGTCGAACTATGACTTGAGAACGTTAAAGGCTATTACACTAGAGATTCTTATTTAAAATCATAACTTGAGATTGATAAAGTAATAGAATAATGTTTAGTAAGTGATATACCATTAATGTGAGAGATTATTGTAAAGTGAGAGAAACTAAATGAAATAGTTGAACTTAATAATATTAAAATAAAGATTACTTAACTAAAAGATGAAATTATATCACATGGGCCTCATGCAGATTAGGTGTAGAACTGCATGCTTATTTAGATTGTTTGGGTTGGGGTAACTTAAATAAATTAAAATCAACTTATGATGGGAGGAAGATGTGTTATTATTATTGTGGCCCAAGTATAGTTATATTGTTAAGCACTTTAGACTTGCTAGGATTAATCCTAGTTGAGCAACTTGTTTGAGGAGTTTCTCCAGCACCAATTATATTTGTCATTCCTAGGATGTATGTGTCGAGCATTGTATCTCCTTTACATTCTTGTATTAATTTATATCTTAGTTTTCGGTCAGTGGTACTGTTTTGGATTCCCTAGGTTAGAGATTTTTATGAGATGCATTTATTATTCAAAGTTGAACTTTGATACATTGAGATATATTTTATATTCCGGAGTTGGAGTTTGATTGTATTGTTATTCTAATAGTATCAGAGATGTTTTAATTTATTCAACATTTATTTATATCGTGGTGTATTTACTTATATCATTTTTATTTATCTCGTTATGCCGCGAATGCAACTAATTCTTTTTAAATCCCGTTATTTTTATATTAGAACTGATCCATCAATTTTTGGATTTTACGGGGTATCACAGAGAAAAGCTATTATTTTATTGGACCAAAGTTTCAGTAATTAATTTTGTTTGTCATAGTCTTTGCCTAGATGATAAAATTAGAGGAATTGACTTGGATGATGTGATTAGAGATAATACGTTCTCCAAATAGTAGTGTTATTCCAAAGGTAATTAGAATGTTGATGAATTCTTTTAAAATGGTAGAGTGAACCAATTTTAAATTAATTTAAAGTTGATTAATTGTCATAATATGTTCTTTATTATGTGATTCTCTACTTTTAATGGTAACCCCATTATACACTTGTCATCAGAATTAATTTATATACTTTTTGGAATACTTAAGATGACTGAATTGAAATTGGACATAGTATTGACAGTAGAGAAATGCATGTGTGTATTCTCTTAATGTTATCTTAAATCATCACGTTTTAAGATTTATGTATGGAAATATGGAATATAAGTGGATAACGACTAATGAAATGATACGATATTACTTTCTTGTAAAGTCTGTTTTATTTTAACATCAGCTTTAGTCAATGTCCACTGCCTATGATATAATGATTATGTCACATCCAATGTTTGATAATCAAGGACATATAGTTAGGTAGGTTTCCATGCATGACTTTAAAGGGATATTAATATTATTGATACAACACTAGTTTTAATATTATGTTGTGAAGGTGACTTATCATCTGAATGAACTAGAAATTTAAGGATGTGAAATTGATGGGGAACCCCAGGTCGATTTTGTCTCCGTCAAAGGAGTTTTTCAAGATATCATAAAAGTATTCATGTTATTGAAATAACTTCATTTTCTTAACTGAAAGGTGGATATAAGTAGAAGAATAGTCAAAAAATGGTAAGTCAAAATCCAGACCGTGACTAAGCTTAAAAGACGGTTAGTGAATTACTTAATCACATATGAATTCACTAAGAGAAGTCAGAACATTAATAGGCGTTAATAAACTTATCATTTTTAAAAGAACAATGTAGATAAATTTTATTCACTAAAGGTTGAATAATTTCAATGGTTTATTCTATGATAATATAGATTATAGACACGTGAGCCATTAATTATGGATTCTTCAAAACCATTCAACTAGTGATAGGTGAACTTATCTATTATTGGGAATTTGTAGTTGTAGTGGAAGGCATAAGTCTTAGTTAATGATTTAATTTTAAATGATTTCTTATAATTACCAAAAAAAATATAAGGAATTTTGGTTCGACTTCTACGTTTTTAAGAATATTTATTTTATTTTAATAACAATTATACAATTAATAATAATAAACATTATATCCATCCTAGTACTAAAGCAGAAAATCATTATAAAATAAATCATATATTTATTACACTGTAGTTTTATAATAATATATATAATTTATCACCAAAAGGATAATCTTATTCTTTGTAAACCACAATATATCTAAGGCACCAAATACTTAGGCCATTTTATCTAAATGGATTCATAAAGTGGTAGAAGATGGATTCTCGCACTCACCGAAATTGGGGGCACTTCCAGTTAGTGAAGGTATTTTATATGGAAAATGGTCATGAGGTATTCTAGGGAAACAAATATTATACATGGTTTACTGATGTAATATTTTAACTACCTCTTTCGGAATTTAAAAATTAAATATAAAGCGTACCACTACACCAAATGTTGTCAATGCTCACAGTTTTAGCCTGTGATTACCCCTATGGTCATGATCCAAACCCGTAACAATATTAAGCATGACCAATCTGGGGGTTATGATCCAAACCTGTAACCCATAGGGGAGAACTTGGGTCATGGTCCAAAGTCGTGACCACCATACCACAGGGGTCACGGTCCAAACACGTGACCCTGATGGGAGATTTTGGGTCATGCCCTGACCACCATATCACGGGGGATCACGATCCAAAATGGTGACCTGGAGGGGAGAATGTGGGTCACGGTCCAAAGCCAGACCACCATACTACGTTTTTAATTCAAAAATATATTTGGTCATGATTTTGGACCGTGACCAAATAAAAAATTATAAAAAAAAAGTAAAACTTATTTTTCTGCATCCCAAAAAAACCTATACAATTTTAAAACCTGATTATATTTACAGAAATAGATATTTATCCAATATGTAATAAAAGCTATAATTTTTATTACATGCTTGCGTGAATATGTAATAATTCAATACAAGTTAACTAATGGATGCTTGCGTGAATATGTACAACACAAAAAAAAAATACAATGCATGTTTGTGTGAAAATGTACAACACAAATAAAAATACAATGAATTCTTGTATGAATATGTTCCAAATGTTCCTTCTCCAATGAGTTCTTCAAATAAAATTTCAAAATGTCCCAAGTGGTAAGTAACAAAAGACTTAAATCCAAAAATTACTTTGGGATGCCTACGTAGCAAAAAAATGACATCAAAGTCCACGTAGTTCGTAAGATGGACAAGGTTGAGGTCTATACCATAATTCGAATGTAGGGTGTCTCTTTTGATTTATGAAAATATATGTCAAATGTATTGAAAGTGTAGAAAATTGTGAAAATACTCTAAATTAGGAATTGTGGTATATGCCCCCTTTTTTGAATTTTTTATATACAAAAAATATATGTGAATGCATATGTGATAATAAAAAGTATGGAGTCTAGTGACTACGCTGTCATCTTTTCAAACATAAGTCTAACTATTTGCAAGTTTTGGTCATATTCTCAAATTGAGAGCGTCGTAATTATATGGTCAGTTGCTATGTATTACGTTGGCCCCGTGCGACGTGTTCGTGCCTCTTACGGGACCGTTTGGGGGCAATTTTGTATTTTCTCCCTTCAACAGCATGTTTTCAAGCCTAAGTCTAACTATTTGTAAGTTTTGGTCCTGTGACTACATGGTCAGTTATTAAGTGTTACGTTGGTCCCGTGCAAGGAGTTCATGCTTCTTACGGGACCATTTGGGGGCTGTTTTACATTTTCTCCCTTCAATGGCATGTTTACAAGCCTAAGTTTAACTATTTTCAAGTTTTGGTCATATTCTTGAATCGAGAGTCCCGTGACTATACGGTCAGTTGCATGTGTTACGTTGTCCCGTGTGAGGTGTTCGTGCCTCTTGCAGGGCTGTTTAGGGGATATTTTCCATTTTCTCCCTTTAATGGCATATTTTCAAGCCTAAGTCTAACTATTTAAAAGTTTTGGTCATATTCCTGAACCGGGAGTTCCGTGACTACGCGATCAGTTACTACATGTTACGTTGATCCTGTACGAGGTGTTTGTGCCTATTATGGGTCCATTTGGGGTTTATTTTGCATTTGCGCCCTTTAACGGTATGTTTTCAAGCCTAAGTCTAACTATTTAAAAGTTTTGGTCATATTTTTTAATCGAGTGTCCAGTGACTACGCGATCAATTACTACGTGTTATGTCGGTCCTGTGTGGTGATGCTGTAAATAGCACCACCAGCTTAACGTGATAATGAGCTCAAACAAGTATAGCAATGGCAAAAAGGAATAAGAAATATAGCTGTAAGAGAATGAGATGAGGCAAAGAGAAGATGAGACAACAATTTAAGTGGTTTAGCCAATCAGGCCTACATCCACTTGTGTGTGTGTGTGTGATCCACTAAATAAGGGCACTAATGGATATGGATACAATCACTCAATCTTTTTTCTCTCTTACAATCAGTTGACAGAGTTTCTGCTAGGGTTTTTAATATTCGATCCCTTCTCATGGAGAAGATGAAGTGTATATATAGGGCTTGGGGGTGTAGTGTACCCCCAAAGCATGCAATAAACATAAACATAAGGAGGCTCCCGATCAGGAGGAGACACCTATCCCTTGCGCATGGATACAATGATGAGGTAATAGTCCCTCACGTGAGGGGATGATCTTATTGCAACGGTTTTCCTCATGTGAGAACTTCCATTTTGGAACCTTATATTGCTATTATAGTGGTCTTCATATTGTTGAGCATCAGCTTGGCTAGGTATGATGTTGCCAACATTACGGATTCTTCGATGCAGGAAATTAGTGAGCGTGTCCTTTGCTGAGTGCCTCTGGCCGAGGTTGTGTGGTCGGCCATCTCCTGGCATCGGCTATACAAGAGGACGAGTGATGCTCTTCATGCCTGGAGCTTTCAGGTGACGTATCGGCCTATGAAGTGGTCGAGGTTGTACATATGCATATGCGGCCGACCCTAAAACTGGAAGAGTCTTGGAAACATCTTGCTAGCCCTTTCTGAGAGGATCGGCTATCTGGTGTCAGGTGGCCTCATAAATAGACGAGGTCATACTTGGGTATATCAATCACCCCTTAGCCCTTAGTCATCTATGTGAAGAGGTGACTGGGGGATACGAGTTAGCAGGGTTCTTTAAAGGGTAAAGGCGATTGATATGTGTATTAGTTCTGATTGGGTAGTGTCTCCCCCAAACCTGAGCTGACGACTGAGCGCTTAGGGCCTTGTGCCCTAGTTGATGATGTGCATGGGGAATTGCGCCTAATCATTAGGTGGTATTTAAACCACCAAAACAAGTTTTTGTTTTCTTCTTCTCATTTTCCAAACCCATTCCCGCCTGTATCTTCTTGAACCTCCATAGTAAAACCTCACTTGCTCCTCATTAGCTTGCCTTCTAGACTTCGCTCAAGTCCCTTCTTCTTCCCAAGGCTCATCTTCTTCCAGGTATCCTTCTTTCATTAACTTCTCTTTCCATTTTCAGTTAGGATTTCTTCCATTTGATTTTTCCGGCGACTGCTTAGCTTTTCGGTGAGGCACTAAGGTAGCTTTTAGGGTTTGGAATGTTATTTTTCTCACCTCCGTCGTCTAGTTTGCAGTGGTAAAGGTGGTTATTGGTGGATTCAGGTGCAAAATCACCACTTTTAGGTTTTGCGAGTGATTTTCGATCACCTTCTCCGATGAGTTTCTTGGCTGTTCTTCATCAAGAATGGTTAAGATTCTTGCTTGTGATCTTTTGGTCAATAAAATTCAGCCCTTCTATTTGTTTATCCTCCTTCACAATTTAGTCAAGTGTAACCTCGTCTTGTTCATGTTAAAATGTTTGTACGAACTTGCTAAAGAGTTTCCAAACCTTAGGGAGAGGTATTTTTAGGAGATTACGAGGATTGAGCTTGAGGAAGCTGAGAGAAGAAATGTCGAGGATTTTCCCCTCCGACCTATATTTCCACCCCAATTATATGTTGTCCCTCTTACACCCGTCGAACCAAGTGATCCCATTCCTTTGTAGGATTCATCCCAAGATGAGAGTATATTTATGATAGTGTTGACTCTTCTGATGAGTCTATGGCTCAATCCTCATACCATGATGAAGGGTCTGAGGCCGATGAGGTTTCCTCTCGCGCCTCGTCTTCTCAGAGGGACGAGTCATCAAATCGGTCTGACGACTCCGTTGAGGTTGATGAGCCTAATGTTTCCATCCCTCCTCCACTTGACACCATTCCTCTATCGAGCGTAACGAGGGATGAGTTTATGCAATGTTTTTCAAGTGGTGATCCTAACCAACCCCAGGCTGAAGAGTCTGACAATGATAGCGAAGAGAGCGTTCTAGATTTATCCACAGCTGAGTCATATGTGGGCTCTGTAACCGAGGTCAATTTGTTAACTTGGAGGCATTTGTATGGCATCAGGCCATCCATTTCTATGAGGAAACCTTCTACGGATGAGAGAGCCTATAACGACCGAGAGGATGAGTTATGTCTCTACGAACAAATGTTCAAGGTCGGCTTTCGACTACCTGTCCACCCTAGTCCATCTTGGAGTTGCCCCATCCCAGCTTTCTACCAACGCTTGGAGGGTTATCCTAGATTTTATCTCTCTCTGGAAGATAGTCCATCAAACTGACCTTCTAGTTATCATTTTTATGGCTTGTTATACCATATCGTCCTCTAAAACTCAGCCTTGCTACTATCATCTTGTAGTCAGGAAATCCTCCCAAAAGGTCTTATTGATTACCCAAACTTCCAATCATGACTGGAAACCCCGATATTTATTTGTTTTGGAAGCTTGGGAATTCGGCCCCACCGAAGCTTGTGGTAATTCTGAGCCCAGGGTTCCTCAGAGGTGGGCCAAAGTTTCTATGTCAGCCAAGCTTGAGCCGGGCTTGAACCCTGATACTACTAAAAAAATCGAGAAGCTTAGAGGTCAGGGGGACCAAGGTCGTCTTGTGAAATTTGAGCAGTTGATGACCCCTTACTACCTGTCTCAGATAGGTTTAGGGGTTGACCATTTAACCGAGCTACGTGACTGGCCTCTTTTGTTGAAATGATGTGTCGTATTTTTTTGATTCTTCAATGCTAATCTCGTGTTCTTTTTGCAGATCATTCAGATGACGTGTCAGATTATCTTTGGGAGATGGTGGCCAAAAATTTAAGCAAGCTTGTTAGCAAACATGGCAAGGGAGCCAACCCCTCTACTGCTATTTCCCCTAAGACTACTGCAGGCGGTCCTGGATGAACTATTGAGGCCACGAAGAAGAGAAAGAGCCGAGAGGAAGAAATAATTTTTGCTCATCTGTCAAAGCAGAGTCAGTATGATCAGGCCACTCCAATTTCCATGAACGAGGGTCTTGCAGCTCGTCTGTCCCAGCTGAAATTAGATTATGAGAGCGTCATCGGCAATCCTAGGAAAGCATGTGATGGTGTCGGCTCTTTGATATCCGAGGCTGATAAACATTTTCTGCAAGCCACGGACATCTCCCTTCTCACAGAGTTTTCCATCCACAGGGTCGTCCAGGTATATTTTCTAAAATTTAGTTAAAAGTTGCCAAGTGTTCTCTCGTACTTTTCTTCATATACTGATTAACTCTTCTCTAGTTGCATGGTCTTATTTCCCTCTATCGGCTGGGGGACTGGATTAACAAGAAGATCCCCTTGATCCAGAAGGGGAGAGAAGCCAAGACGACTGAACGAAATCTGAAAAAGGAGCTTAAGGATTCCCAAAATTCCCTTAAGCTATCTCAGGATGAGGTAACCAACCTCAAGGCAGAGCATGCCAAAGCTTTGAGAAAGCACTCTGACGATAAAAAGGCTGAGATTAACGCTCCAATTTAGACTGCTATTGATGATTACAAGGAGTCAGAGGAGTACAATGATCACGCCTTCGAGTACTTGGAGAGGGGCATCAGAACTACTTGCCTATGGGATGCTTTGAGGCAAGAAAAAACTGGGAGCCTAACCTCTCGGGACTTTGTGGGTCTGGACTTCAGCGACCCTCTCCTTGAGACTGCTCTTACCGATGTGGAGATTCCAGGTGGAGGTGTCGAGGTCGACATTGACACTCATAAGGCTCAAAAGGAGACGGCTGAGTTGGATGCCGATGCTGAGAGGACCGAGGTTGTTGATGCGGTCAAGGCTTCAGCTACTGATGGGTCGGCCCTCGGAGATGCCGAAACTACACTTGATCAGTGAATGCAGCATTAAGTTTTTTCTTTTTGTCAGGGCGGTCGTCTGTGACCTGTTGCCCATTTTTCGAAGTAACACGTGAACACTTTTATCTTCTTTTCTTTTGATCAGTTTTTGAAATACAAATGCCTGCTTGCTTGAATATTTTCTTGCTTCTTCTATTACATGTTGTGTTATAGTAGTAACGTCAACACCAAATTTCATAATTTCGACTCACCAAATTATGGTGTTATTCCATACCCCCTCTCATCGTTTTGAGAGTGCATGGTTGAGTATCGACTCGTCCATGCACTGTCGTCTCGACCGGGAGAGGTATTTATTTTTCACCAAATATTCACTAAATTAATTATGTTTAAGGTCTGAGATCACCAAAATAATGATGTTTTATCTCTCGCTCACCAAATTAATGATGTTTAAGTAATGAACCACACCCAAGTGATTTTCAATTTGGACTCACAAAATTATGGTGTTATGCCATACCCCCTCTCGTCGTTTTGAGAGTGCATGATTGAGTATCGTCTCGTCCATGCACTGTCGTCTCGGCCGAGAGAGGTATTTATTTTTCACCAAATTAAATGATGTTTAAGGTCTGAGATCACCAAACTAATGATGTTTTATCTCTCATTCACCAAATTAATGATGTTTAAGCTAACCTTTCTTGGTGTTATTGAAAGTCCATGGATGGGGTCGGCCCCCTTTCCAAGTTACCCTTTCACCAAAGTTGGGTTTGTTGCTATCTCACCACGAATGATGTTTTATAGCTTTTAAGGGTACTTAAAATAAATCATCCAAAACAAAGTATATAATATATGAGGGAACAAACCATTTTCACTTTTCTCATTCATAATAAGCCCTTTTACAATGATTCATGATGAAAAAGCTCATATACAATCGGGTTGGAGAATGGTTCCCCCTCTAGGTTCTCCAGCCAATTGGTGCCCGGGACTACCTCATCAGTAACCATGTATGGACCATGCCAGTTGGCATAAAGCTTGTTCGGCTTCTACCAAGTCTTCTTCAAAATAAGGTCTCCCACTGCTATCGGCCTCGGCTTTATCCTCTTGTTATAAAACTTGGTCGTCCTCTGCTAATAGGCTTCCACTTTGACCTCATCATCCTTTCTTCTTTCCTCAATCAAATCTAGCTCAAGTATTCTCTCTTCCAAATTTCTCTCAGGGCCATACGTCTGAACTCTGTGTGTTGGCAGACCAATCTCGGTGGGGACTACTACCTCTGAGACATATGCTAACATAGAGGGGGTCTCCCCTGTCGGTGTGTTGATTGTCGTCCTGTAAGCCCACAGTACATCATGTACCTCTTCAGTCCATTTCCCCTTAGCCTCTTCCAACCTTTTCTTGATTCCATCAAGAATAGTTCTATTGGTGACCTCTGTCTGACCATTAGCCTGGGGTCAGCCAAGCGACGAGAAGATCTGTTTGATGCCAACCCTTGTACAATATTTTTCTAGGGAATGTTTTTGAACTGGGTACCATTGTATGAGATGAGTTTGTTAGGTAAGCCGTACCTGCAAATGATGTTCTTCCATATGAACTGAAAGGTCTTCTTTTCCGCGATCTTGATCATAGCCTCGGCCTCTACCCACTTTGAAAAGTAGTCCATCGCCACAATCAAATATTTTTAGTTGCCCATGGCCCTTGGCAGAGGTCCAACCAAAATAATCCCCCATACTGTAAATGGCCATGGTGAGGTGATAGACGTCAGAGGTGGATGGAATTGGTGAGGGATGGTGGAAAACTGCTAGCATTTGTCGCACTTCTTTACGTATTATGTCGAGTCCTTGGCCAAGGTTGGCCACCAATATCCTTGAGTGATGATCCGCTTTGCCAATTATCTACCCCCAATATGGCTTGAGCAAGATCCTTCGTGAACATCCTTGAAAATGTAATCTACCTCGGGTGTATGGACACATCTGAGCAGAGGCAGAAGAAACCTTCTTTTGTAGAACACGTCCCCTAGGATAGAGAACTTAACTTCTTTATATCTCAACTTTCTTCTCTCGGCCTTAAACTCCGGCAAGCTACCCTCTTTGATATGTTGAATAAGGGGGTCCATCCAAGATGTTACCATGTTTAAATTGAAGAAAAAATTTTGCTTTGCGTCATCCTCCTCTATCGTCTGCCGAGAAAGGATTTCTATTGGTACCATACTCTTTATCTCTTCCCCTGTTGCCGAGGCTAACCTTGTTAGGGCGTTGGCTCGGTTATTATCCAGTCGAGGCACTCTTTTGACTTTGATCTCACCAAAGTCCATCATTCTTTTCACCTTTGCTAGGTATATTGCCATTCTGTCGTCTTTGGCTTCATAGATCCCCAGGACCTGGTTAACCACGAGCTGAGAGTTGCAATGGGCTAGAAGTTGATCGACGTTGAGAGCTCTGGAGAGGGAGATTCTGGCTATGAGGGCTTCATACTCTGACTCGTTGTTAGAAGCCTTAAAACTGAACCTCAGCGCATACTCTATATATGTTCGGTCTAGGACTGACACAATCAGACCGGCTCCACTCTTATTTTCATAGGATGAAATATCAATAAATAAGTTCCATACTACCCCTTCTGAAAAAGGCCCTTCTTCAATAACTCCGTTTCTAAGCAAAAACTTGTCAGTCTCGGCCGATGGATGTCTCGCCCCTCTTGTCTTGGCTCTTACTGGCTCAGTACGGTTTTTCTCTGACCTTTCAAGGTCGTCCGCTTTTTCACTATCGGCATTATCCCAGGTGAACTCTGCCACAAAGTCTGATATGCCTTGTCCTCGGCTGATACACTACGTCATACTCCCCTAGCTCAATGGCCCAGGTCATCAATCTACCTGATTTCTCAAGTTTATGGATGACTTGCCTAAGGGGAGAGTCTGTTAAGACATCCATTGTTTGAGCTTGAAAATAAGGCTTCATCTTTATTAAAGCGTGGATGAGGGCATAGACCAATTTTTCCATCCTAGGATACCAATGCTCAGCCCCTTGGAGGGCCTTGCTATTGAAATACACTGGTCTTTATATACCCTCATCATCTCGTACTATCGTCACGCTGATAGTCGACTCGTACACGGCCAAGTAAAGGTAAAGCTTCTCTCCTTGGACAGGACGAGATAGTAGGAGTGGTGAGTTGAGATACGACTTCAGCTATGAAAAGGCTTTCTCTCATTCCTCGTCCCACTCAAAATCTTTTCTAACAATCTTAAAAAATGGAAGACACTTATCAGTGGCTTTAGAGACAAACCTGTTTAGAGCAGCCACTCGTCCAGTGAGCCTCTGAATGTCCTTGATGGTCTTTAGGGTCTTCATCTCTAACATAGCTTTTAGCTTCTTTGGGTTGGCTTCTATACTCATTTGATTAACGGTAAAACCCAAGAATTTGCCAGATCCAACACCAATGACGCATTTAGCTCGGTTGAGCTTCATCTTGTACTTGTCCATGGTGTCGAAGGTTTTTTCAAGGTCGGTCATTTGAGTGTCGTCCTTCAGACTCTTGGTCAACATATCATCTACATAAACTTCCATATACTTTCCAATCTGGTTTTCAAACATCTTATTCACCAACCGTTGATAGGTAGCCCCGACATTCTTCAAGCCGAAGGGCATAACCTTATAACAGTACATCCCCTTATCAGTGATGAAGGACGTTTTCTCTGCGTCGGTCGGGTCCATAAAAATTTGATTGTAGTCGGAGTATGCGTCCATGAAGCTCATTAATTCATGCACTATCATAGCGTCTACCATCTGATCAATATGCGGGAGAGGGAAACAATCCTTCGGGAAAGACTTGTTCAAATAGGTGAAGACCACACACATTCTCCACTTTCCATTGGCCTTGGGCACTATGACTGTATTTGATAACCATTCAAGGTAGATAACCTCTCCAATGAACTAGGTCTCTTCCAGCTTTTTAACCTCGTCTCTTATAACCTCGTACTTCTCATGAGAATAAATTCTTATTATCTTCTTTATCGGCTTAGCACCTTCCTCCACGTTGAGTTTATGACACATTATCTCCGAGTCAATGCCTGGCATATCAGCATGACTCCAAGAAAAGATGCTATGCGTTCTCGTCAACAGTTTGATCATCTCATCTTTAATCTCTGGCCTTAGGTCTTTACCGACCTGGATGGGTTTTTTCAGCTCGTCCTCATTGAGGACGATGGATTCTACCTCTTTCGCGGCTTCCCCTTTCTTGAGCTTCGTCTCGTCTCTAGGATCAAGGGTATCAATGTTATATGTGGTTGTTTCTTTCTTGTGTGCTTCTCTCTCCTTAGCTGAGTTAAAGTAGCACTCCCGGGCTGACATTTGGTCACCTTGAACTACCACTACCCCATAGGGAGTCTGGAATTTTATCATTTGGTGGACCGTCGAAGGCACGGCCTCAAAATCTTTGAGGGCCACCCGCCCCAATATGAGATTGTAGGCCGAGAATACATTCTCGTCCATCACAAAAAAGTTGATCTTCTTGGTGAGCCTCTTCGACCATTCATTTCCCATTCTGACATCCATTTCATACATCCCCAGAGGGTGAACCTTATCTCCACTAAATCCTATCAGAGGACGATGATATGGGACAAGCCTGGCTTTGTTAAGTCCTAAGCCTTTGAAGCATGGCCAGAACATAACATCTGTAGAGCTTCCTCCATCAACTAAGATTCTTGGTACTTCACATCCATGTACTCTGGTTGTTATAATGAGCGGGTCGTCATGCGAATCTAGGATACCCTTAAAGTCTACTCTTGAAAAGATGACTATGAGGGTTTCCATATCAACTTTCTTCCTTTTATCGGACTTTGCATCAATGGAGGTCGAGTTCATAACCTCGGTCTTAGTTATCGCCTTTGCCTCGGCCACATAAGGTTTTCAATCGGTAACCTCAGAGTCTCCCCCTGCTAGGCCACCACCACCAAGACTTGGAAAAATGATGGAAAAATTAACTGAGGCAGAGGAAGCTAAGCCGTATCCCCAAAACCATTTTTGGCACCGTGGCTTGGCGGATGACAACCACAAATACGGAGTGGAAATTTTGAAAAAACTACGGCAAAATACAACAGGCCGCAGCCTACTTGGAGGAACCATTTACAAGGTGTTGTCGCGGCCTTATATCAATATTTCAGTTATTGAAGAAGCATATTTGCAAGTTCATTCAAGCAATCAAATATATAGAGGCGGCATTCAAATATCAAAGCAGACAATAAAGGAATAAGTAAAGGAGCAATTAAGAGAGAAGTTAGATTAAAGGCCATAACCTTGGCTAAAATTTAAGTATAAACAAATGGTCGTAGCCTAAACAAAGTTCAAATGTTAAGAGGCCACAGCCCAATGTACAGTACAAAAAAGGAGACAAATTCCTAAGTCTAAGACTCAGCATCATCTTCAACGTCTCCGTCTTCACCTTCTGTGGCCGTCTTAGTCTCCTCATCATCTGTCGTAGCCTCCTCCATCAGCTTCCTTGCTCTCTCCTCTGCCGCAGCCCTCATCTCAGCTACGCAGGCACTGTGTTCTTCATCAACAACACTCCAAGACATAACCCAGTCCTTGGCATCTGGAAAGTTTGTGTCCACCCTGTATCTTAGTTCTTGGTAGCCGCGAATGTATGCCTTGTTATTGGTGAGGAAGAAATCTCTCGACTTTTTGTAATCATCTATGGCAACTTTTGTGGCCTGTTTGAGAGCTGTGCAGTGATAATCCTCCATTTGCTTAAGGGCTGTGACGTGATCTGTCTCCCGCTGACTATATTTTTCTTGAAGCTCCTTCAGCTGGGACTCGAGACTTGAGGCAAGTTTAGTAGATTCTGCAGCTTTTGCTTGTTTAGTTTCCAGAGAGGCTGCAACAGTTTTCCATTTTTCTCTTCATCATCCCTAGCCTTGACAGCAGTATCAGGGTTCATTTGGGCTGCTTGGAGTGCCGCAATAGCAGATTTTTTGCCTACCTCAAATGAAGAATCCCTAGCATTCTTGCGGCCTCCTTAAGCTTGTAGAGGCCTTCGTATTTGAGCTTCTGGGACACCACAGCATCCACGACCTAAAAAGATTGAAGGTTAGAAACAAAAAGAGTTACAAGAAGAATGTTGAAAAGTGATGTTTCCCTTACCCTCAGCAGACTGTAGAGAGCATATTCTTCGAGATGTTTATGGTCCTCCTCCACCAGGCGATCCAAGTCCATGTTGTCAGGAACCTTTCGCATCCTGTGGACCGTCCTGGAAGTTGTGTCCCAGGATGATTGAGGATCTGGCACCGTAATTAAGGTCGCGGACGACCATCAGGGCTAACACTGGCACGGCTTTGAAGAGGTTCCAGGTTGGCATTAACAACCATAATTATTGGAGGAGGGAGTGAAGTTGAAGTGATAATTTGTGAGGTGCCGCGGCCATGCTGCGGCTCAAACTTAGAGGGCATTAAGCCTACCGTGGCCAGATGACTGCCGATGTCATCAGTACATTGTCCCTCAGGCCCTTGTGGAGCAAACTTCTCAAATATGAACTGTAGGCGCGGAAGGAGTTGTTTGGTCGACCACAGTGGGTGCGGCAGGACGCTTGGAATTGGTCCTTTTCTCTTCTTCTGTCTAGCTGTGTTATTGAGGGAAGTTTCATCCTCACCCATTTCATCTAGTTGAGCTGCTAAGAGCTCCCTATCTATCTCCTCACCTGAAGAAGAAATGAAGCAAAGTCAAAATTTGAAGGTTTAAAAATAATTATCGCGGCGTTAACAAAGTAAGGGGTTAATACCTTCCGAAGCCATCACTTTTGGCAGAGATTTGTTGGTGAAGTATCCTCCCTCAAAAATTGAAGTTGTAGTCACTAAGGTTCTAATTTTTTTTATGGTCAACACTTACGGCCGCAGCTCTTCTTATTTTTCTCTCCTGTTGCTCACTTAGGGGAAAATTATCAAGAGCTGCATAAAAGTTCAATGTTAGTACAAAATAATAGAAGGAATATGACAGGACGCGACATATAATCAAAAGTCTGCAACCTTATTTACCTAGTTTGGATGGGCGTCCCCACTGCCGCGGCATCCTGAATGATTTCTCTCTCTCAGACTCATCTGGGTGGATTTCCCATCCTTCTCCATAAACATAGAAATACTTGCCCTTCCAGTTTTTTACACTTGTGGGTCTACTAGTATAAAGGGTTTCATCGTTGTCACGAAGGGCAAAGTAATAATACCACGCAAACTTTACAGAGTTCTCCTTAGGTTCGTAAAAGTTGAAGAACTCTGCGGGAGTTATGTCCCTCCTAAATTTATTCTTCCACAACACTATAAATGTAATAATTTCCCTCCAGCCATTGGGATATAGTTGGGCTGGGGCTAGCTTCATGGTGTGGAAGATTCTCCTAATTGGAACTGGCACAGGTAGCTGCAGCCCATATATGAAATCATGGAGGGGGAAACATACCCCATCATCAGCAATAGCGGAGCATGGCCTTTGTTCCGCGGAGGGTGCTGAGTAGATCACATTTTGAGGAAACTCAAATGCCTTAGCAACTTGGTTAACCCATTCCTGAGTCATAATGTTGTAAACGTTCAAGGCTGCAGGTGGTCTCTCTGCTCTGTTCGATGGCCCAGAAGGTGCGTCCCTGGCCTTTGAAGGCCCAACAACCGTGGCATCAAGGTCCATAGGGTTACTACTAGAGTGGGTTTCCTCCTCCACTGCCTCAGTATCCTCCCTACAAGCAGAGTTTGCGGAGTCAGAATCTAAAATAACGCAATTTGGGCAATCTTTGAGAAGGCAAGTCCCAAATGTCTTGAGAGGACGCACGAAAAGGAGTTCGAGAGGAGAAACTCCAAAATGTTTGTTCCAGAAATCCTTCAAAAATTCATCAGGATTCCAACTCATAAGGCTGTAGCAAGACCTGAAAAGCGGAAAGTCCGCTTTTAGGTGCCGTAGATAGTATGGTGAGATAAGCCTCTTAAAGGCCGCGGCAGTAACAACGTAATAGCACGTTCAAAGATAAATAGAAGTTTCAATAACTTCAGCTAACTACTCTAAGTGCTGGGTCGTGGAATCTTAAGAGATCAAATTACTATCGTGGAATATTATTTTTGGGGAAGGAGATATTAGGTATGTCTTGATATGCCATAGTCCTTTAGTTTATTGGCAAAAAGGCTGTGACTACTAGCCTAAGGCTAAACCCTAAGGACAAAAGGGTATTTATCATACAAATATTGACATGAGGCCGTAGCTAAATAGCATCAGAATATGATACCTACCGCGGCCAAACTCCTAAACAATTTGATAACGAAGGTTACCAAAGATAAAGATCGAAGCCCTAGAATTTGAAAGGTTTGCTCAAGAACATCAAGAATAGAATGGTATGTTTTCAACTTATGAGACTCTAAGGCCAACAAATTCGATCCTACACAAGCACAAGGAATTCAAAAACCCTAAAAATCTAAGCTTAGCCAACAAACTTTATTCCTTGAATCAACATGGAGGATTAATAGTTCCTTCTACTGATTAGAAATGAATTCTATTTCAAGTAAGTTCTCTATTAACACCGAGCAAATTAAGGAGTTTAAGTGAGTTCAAATCATTATGGAATTAATAGTGCGGATGCAAGTGATGATCAGTTGGTTAGCATGATTAGTTTGCAAAATATGAATTCGTATGGTTCATTTAACAGCAAGAATTAAAAGCACACAATAAAGAACATAATAATATAATGATTCAAGAGGTGTTTGATTTGAAAAGTACCTAGAAAATTTATGAAAACCAGTTGGTCAGCGTTGAACCAGCAATTCCTCAACCAAAGACCTTCGAGGAAACCACTAGAACTAACTCGAACAATCGCCTGAAGATCGTCGAAAAGCTCAAAGGAAGAAATGGCAAAAAATTTCTCTCGATTTGCTCTCAAGGATTTGGAAACGTAGTAAAGGCCACGGCCAGTTTCCATTTATATAAAAGGCCACGGGAAGATAAAGCGTCGCGTTTAAATGATTGCGGCAACTTGAGAAGAGAAGACCTGATTACTCAGTCACAACCCCAATCGCTATCTCTCGGCACTACGACTTGGGGGATTATTGATATGGCTAATATTGCACCCACTGCCACAGACTCATAAGCAACAGGTCATTCCTTGAGGACCAGATGCCGCGGCATATAAGTTTGCTAGGTAACAAGCCTTGGACGATCGCCGTTGCCTGGGGTCAAATAGGGTGCAGCACCTCACAGTCAACTATGTAGTATTAGCTGTAACCTTGTCACAGACAGGCCGCGGAACCTCATTCAACGGATGTTGACTGGATTCAGATAGGTCGCAGCCCCAATCAAGACCACTCCTACTTCTAGAGAAGCTTCATGCTCTTCATACTTGTCTACATGCCATGTGCCCTGAGCAGCACCGCATTCATATCTCCTATAAATAGAGGTGTTCACCTCATGATTGTGGGACAAAGGGAAATACCCGGTGAAGCCTTGCCAAACTCTCGACACTACCTCTCTCTACACAGCTATTCCCACTTGGGTATCCGGGTTCATTTCTTGTACTGATACCTAGTCCATAGATCACTACACTTATGGAGGCATTGCCAAACACTCTACATCCCTCGCTACAGCTTGGGGGTACTCATCTGCATCTCGGTCATCTCTTCGACACTCTCGAAACCATCATATACATGTATTCTCTTCTCCCATCTACATTGTACACCTATTACGGCATTGTAAACCTGTACTACAACACATATAATGAGAATGACGCACTAAAGTGGACGTAGGCTCATTTTAATAGCCGAACCACTCTATATCTTATGTTTTGTGTCTCTTTATTAGCTCTATATGCTTATTATGTATTTTACACTTGACTTGCTGGTACGAGAATGACTAGTGTCTAATTTTTCGTATCATCACCATGCAAGGTGTTTATGCCTCTTGCGAAGCCGTTTGGGGGTTGTTTTGTTTTTTTTCCCTTCAACAGCATGTTTTCAAGCCTAAGTCTAACGATTTGCAAGTTTTGGTCATATTCTCAAATCGGGAGTTCCATGACTACTCGGTCAGTTGCTACGTGTTACGTTGGTCCCGTGCGAGGTTTTTGTTCCCCTTGTGGGGCCATTTGGAGGAAGTTTTGCTTTTTCGCCCTTTAATGACATGTTTTCTAGCCTGAATCTAACTATTTGCATGTTTTGATCATATTCTCGAACTGGAAGTCCCCTGACTACGAGGTGAGTTGCTTAAGTCTAATTGTTTTGGTTTTACCCCTAAATGAGCACTTAATTAACCATTATATAGGAATAAATCATTTAAAAATTATGCATATCAAGTATATAAAAATGTGAGTCATAGTAAAGAATATTTGGTTCCTACAATAGTTTGGGCGCTTTAACTGCCTAACACTATCTCTCTAGCCTATTGCATTTCTCTTGAGCCCTATTTTCTCGAACGAGGTACATTTAAAGTCCTCATTAATGAGGGTGAGTTGATCTTTAAGGTGTTCGACATCTAACTTGCATCTTTTCAAATCAAATTCCATTGCGTTCCTTTCCAAAAAAAATCTGCATGTTCCTTTCTCATGGCATCGTGTTTGGTTTTTATGATTGATTCTCGATTCATCATAATTTTTTTGACGTTCGAACTCGATTCATCATATTTTCATATCCTTAGATCGCGGCGCACCCGCCATCCATTTTTTTACTGAGATCCACCCAGACATGTTTCTATAAGATGTTTCGCAACATTCTTCTCCATATACATCACATTAATTATATGCCTTACATGATGATCTTTGCAATATGGCAAGTCAAAAAATACTGATCATCTGGACCATGCTTTCATTTTACTAGGTCGTTCGAATCCCACTAGCTTTATGCTTTAAGTTTACAAACTGGGGGTATTTGTCTATGTACGTATTCTCCACAGTCGTGGCCTTCGCCCTCTCCTCAACTTGCTGACCGAAAAGTCGAGAAGGTTCTGTCCTACGCTCGTGACCGACAGGTAAAAAATTATACTTGTTGTTCCTAAAAGGGTGTGTGGTCGGAAAAATCTACGATGACCCATATAACTTATTTTACCACAATGAGTTAGCCAATTGGCTTCAGTTTTCTCCCCACATAATCCATAACAACCATGAACATTGCAACCGGACAAGGTCCCATAAGCAGGAAGGTCGTGGATCGCCCATATCACCAATGTTTTAAGTGTGAACTCTTCGACCTTAAAAGAGTCAAGCGTCGTTACGCCTTTATCCTATAACTCTTTAAGTTCTTCGATTAATGGGGCTAAGAATATATCAATATCATCGTCGGGAGCCTTCGACCCAGGTATCAATAAAGATAACAATGTGAACTCATTTATCATGCATAGTGTCGGAGGGAGACTTAAAGGCATCATAAGAATTGGCCAATAACTCTGATTAGTAATTAAATTATTAAAACGGTTAAACCCATCAGTTGATAATGCAAGATGGACATTATGCGATTTCTTTGCAAATTCACGGTGTTGTGCATTTGAAATTTTCCATATGATTGAATCAACCGGTTAACGCATCAGATTCCCACCCACCTCGCATCAAGCGGACCATTTCATGGCCTATACTATCCATGGTACAGTGAAAAATCATTTTAACTGTGGCTCGAGGGGAAAATACATCAAAACCTTTTCTGGAACTTGCAAGCACTCACGATATTTTACGGACTTGACTTTTCAATACT
Source organism: Sambucus nigra (assembly GCA_949130495.1). NCBI lineage: Eukaryota > Viridiplantae > Streptophyta > Magnoliopsida > Dipsacales > Adoxaceae > Sambucus > Sambucus nigra. Next base: position 591,581,277 of record OX422210.1, read on the forward strand.
CACAAGTCACATATCCAGGCTCACTGCATACAGGACACTCTCCCCTATCTTCGTGATCGTTGCAGTACAATATGCAATCATACATGCTTGTATGAATAGATTTATAGTTCAAATCCATTTCAAGCTCTTCTTCATGCTAGAATAATTATCTGGTAATGTGTTCTTTTTAAAGAGGATGTCTTTAACCCACTTAAGAGTTTCGATTATGATGTTGCCTAACAAACCAAATTGACTCTTCAAATTATTCAAACCGATCATTGCGTACAATATCGAGTGACCTTCTTCATAATTTCTATACAAAGGTCAAGCTGCATCATCTTTCAACCGTATGTATTCCCGATCTTTGAATAATTCAGCATCAACTTATTCATTGACTTTGTCATAATGCACATTATCCATATCCATAAGTTGGTGGTTTTGATCATGGTGGACTCCGTAAGCATCATCAATTAGGTCGATCAAAGGATAATGTGTTGAAGAATCGTTCACCATTTTCACCCGATGTGGTTTCATCATGCGATCATATACCGGTAATTCTTTCAGAACATATGGTACATTCTTTACCCCATGGAATGTCCTTATCTTATAGTCTTACATCATACCCCACATTAGTGAATGTAATTCAACGTCTTCCAACTACTTAAATTTTCCATTTATACAATAGTCTTAGTATAGTAATAAGAGTGCACGTGCCAATAATCCTAGTATCAATCAAGTTTGATATATAATATGCCTTTCCAAAGTCAGCGTGCGTGAATGACGATGATGCACGGAATGTTCCAGGTGTAGGCATTTGCGAGCGGAATGTTTCGAGAGGAGGCATTTGGGAGGGAAATCTTCCAGCAAGAGGCATTTGGGAGGGGAGTGTTCTAGGGGGAGGATAGGGGAATGTTTGAGGCATCTGAGGAAGGGTAACCTTATTGTTAACTTAAGAGTCAAACTAACCCTTGGATTTCATTCATCGGGAGTGCCATGTCCTTTCGATGCTCTGATATCTCTCTTTCATCTTGTCACCTGCTTCCAATCCCCTCGCCACCTCACCCCTCGTTGAAAATATCTCGTCTAATAAAGGTGCATTGTGATGTAATCTAGTACTTGGAATACGTGATCCCACACCTTTTTTCCTCCCCTTATGGTACCTCCTAAACACCTTGGTTAGGGTATCTGATTGAATGTCATTGGGGCTGCACTTAAACAAACTAATGTACATGCCCTCTATCATTTCCTGTAACATAATACTATATTTGGGACTACTATTTTAACAATAATAATATTATAACATGTATATATATCATAACTAAATTCAAACTCACCAAAGCCGGAGCCAATTTGTTTGGAAATCATTAGTCCCTTTTCCCGTCAGGCATACAAGTACAAGTTGACCCGATTAGAGTCTTTACCTTCTTTCGGAATCCCCTTGGTTTGTTCCGCCCATTCAACCTTAATATCATCATAATATTTTGCCCCGAGTCTGTGGGCATCAACCTTTTTTGATCTGTTCAGCTTATCTCCGACCCTCTCATTCAATTTTCCCTACCTGGCCTCATTCTCCAATAATTAATTCCATTGGTCAGTGGGCCTTTCAATATTTTGGGAAACTTTTCTTTTCAGCCTAAAATATCAGAGCTCGTTGCCTCCCTGGTGAAAAAATTCTGAAGATTTTTTTTATAGGTTTTCAAAGCATCAGCTACTTTGGAAAGAACCTTTGGCTTCGAACTAGTTGGGAATGAAAATTTCTTATTAAGTTGCTCACAAACGTCATCCTTTAAGGCAGGATAAACCTTCTTCCAGTTGTCTGTGCCCCCAACGCCCACAGCCATCTTTCCAAGAGACAGAGAACGTTTTTTAAAAAGATGAACGTCGCCTTTATCACCGGTTGGATTATCCCTGCTAATGGAGAACCCAATGCACTTCTTAGGGTTATCTTGGGATACCTCGGTATCAGCAGTTGGGGGTGTAAGATTACTAGGGGTTTCTTGAGTTTGATGACTCATAGATGGAGTAGAATGAATCTTCCGTGGAGTAGAGTACTGATATCCCGTAAGAGTTGAGAATTGAGCTTGGGGTATAGGTAAGCACCCAGTTAGCATTCTTCCGCTATTTTTATTATTATTGTTTTTCTCTTTGATATTTCCTACAATTAAATAAATTAACAATGTATGTAAGAAAATATGATTTACGACTATATATATATATATATATGTGTGTGTGTGTGTGTGTGTGTGTGTGTGTGTGTGTGTGTGTGTGTGTGTGTGTGTGTGTGTGTGTGATTTCCATCCAATAGGTATAACTTTTTAAAAATCTATGAAATTTTGCACGTGGCTAACTAGGCAAAAGCATGTATATGATTGACATATAAAGGTCCGTGGCAAGAACTCAGAATCCATTCTTCTTCAACTTATTTGCAAGCTCATTTTTAATATGCATATGTCATGAGACGTCATAATCTGGGTGAATACTCTCTTTACGTAGTTGTATCCACATAGGATGAATATTTTTTTCAACCTTTTCTAACTGCATCACCAATGCCAGTAACCTGTTGGGATTATGCAGGTGAAATTATTCTTTACTGCCTCATCCCAGCTTTCTGATAATGAAAACTAAATTTGATTAAATAGGTAGTCTTGTGAGAGATCAACTCAATAATTTATAAGTTAATTAAATTATTCAAGTAGACACCCCATCCTAGTACCTCCTTAAGAACCTCCTTAGGTCCCTAACACGCCACCTCTCTTCGTAAACCCTAGTTCATACTCCGAGTACCGATCTAGAGGCCACCGGTGCTCTCAGGCCTCGTTTAACTCTAGTTAACTCTTACACCAAAGTGAAGCTTTATAAAATCTCGTATGGATTTGAATCCCCATTCCAACGGTCGATACCAGGCTCGAATCAGCCCCACGATTTGCATAAACGGTCCTTTTTACTTTGAGAATTGATATAGGGGCCACTGGGCACTCCTAGGACCCATTTTACTCTGGTCAACTCTCCAATTTTAGATAATCTCAATGAAATCTCAAAAGTCTCTGAATTTCCTTTCCAACGATCCATACCATCCATGAATTGACCTCACAATTCGTACGAACGACCCTTTTTACTCCGAAAGGCCACCGGATGATTATGATCCCTGTTTAACCTTAGTAAACTCTCCAACCCAAGAAAATCTAATTGAAATCTTAAAGTTCAATGAATTCCCTTTGCAACAGTCCATGTCGTGCATGAATCGGCCTCATGGTTCGTACGAACGACCCGTTTTACTCCAAACCACTTAGAGACCATCGAGCGTCAAGACCCATCTCACTTTGGGAAACTCCCATAACTAAGAGTGGATCAATGGATTCTTAAAGGTATCTAAATCCCCGTTCTAACGGTCCTGGCCGTGCAAAATTTGGACTTACGATTCGCATTTTACGCCCATTTTTCTAAAAAAGTCAGTTCTGGACTGCCTATAGGCATCCCAACTCCCCTGCCTATCAGTAGGGTGTACTTTCCTTGTCCAGAAAAGCAGGAACTGTGTCGATAGGTAGGCCAGAGGCCATGATGATTGGAACCCCTCTAAACCTAAAATGGCACTATTTAAGGAGACCATAACCTCACTCCTGAAGGAGGTCCCTTTCAACAATCAGCAAACATTCTCTCGAAATCAGTGCGCCAGCATTCCCAAAAAACTCAATTTTCTAACATTCTCCCCATTTTTCTTACCTCACTTTCCTACCACCTTTAGTCACTTACCTCACCCTACTTTACCAAGATTATACCACTACAAAATCAGCATATATACCTTATAAATTCAGTAGCAAAAATCTTCTAGGAGGTCTATTCCTAAATCTTTTCTAGTTTACACATATAGTATTATTTACTCACTTTATTCCCATTTTTTGATGTCTTTTATTCTTATTTAATTATCTCACATCAAGTAATATCCATATTTATTATTAGTATCCACATAACTTATTTAAAAAAAGTACTAAAAAAGAGGGTTTACTTGTAAACACCAAAAGTAAGACTTCCTCAATTTATCACACTTTTACACTTGAACACGTTTTCTTTAAAAACACGCAAAGAGGAGTCTTAAATTTGGGTTTATGAGTTGAAACCCACCCACATGATATGTCAAAATACGTGAACTTTGATGCCCCATAGACTATGTTGGCATCATGGGAAAATCCTAGGATTCAAGTCCTCTCTTTTCATTTTATGCTTTTAAACTACATTATTTTGTTTTGTGAGTCATGAAGTCCTATATAGTTGTGTCTCATTCGATGTGCACATTTTCTTCCCTATAGTGATTCGTGATTCACCGAACACTCACATCATATATTTATGTTATTATCGAGTATACTTCTATAGATGATGTAAGGACATAGTTCGTCACATTCAGTATGTCATATACCGCTACAAGTTTGTCGATGAATTGAAAAGCGCAAATCTGCAATCGACGATCTGAATTTCAAGTCAACTTAAACAATCATGCCCAACAAGGACTAACTTGGTAAATGTTCTTAAGTTCCATTTACAATTTGCATAAAAGTGTTGGGATATTTTTTATAAGAATTAAAATATTTTTCCTTTTATGAAAAATGATTATTGAATTATTTTAAATGGATTTTTAGCTTTTCAAAAACATTTTTATCATAAAAGATTTTTCATAACGGTTCTCAGATTCGTATGACTGTTGGTTTCTAAGTCCCCAAATGTTTAAAACTCTGTAAAACGAATCTCGAGATTTGTGACTGGTCGTTCAAACGAGATACTATCTCGTTCGAACGAGACCAGATGTTGTTGGAACGACATGACAGTTCATTCGAACGAGAAGTCTTTGTTGTTGACACATCATCGCCTTAATTTTTATTATTTAAAGGGTGTCAGACTTCGTATTTCATGTGGAGAAAGCACTGGTTTTCACAGAATACGTTTTTGGTGTTTTTTGTTTATTCTCCATCACTTTTGAGGGTTCAAATTTTTTTTCACAAATCCCAAACTTTTTGTGTGAGTTATTTTATGGAACCCAAAGCATAATTTTGTTGGGAATTTTGTTGTGACTCAACCTCGGTGGAGAAGGAATCTCCATAACTGATCGGTGGATACGGAGCATAGGGGTCTGCGTGTGGACGAGCCGAAGACGAAGAACCGAAGCCTGGAGGGTATTTTCGTTGTCTCTCGTATCTTTGAAGGTTTTTTGAAGGCACCGTGCATTACACACTTGTGGGTGATTATCAGGTTGTATGTAAGTTAAAGGTCTTATAAATTTTTCGAAGTGTTATAAAAGCTTTTACCCGAAAGGGGTTTTTCCCTGAATCGGTCGTCTTTATCTTCATCATGATTTGAATGGTTCATAACACTTAGATGCATGTTTAGGGGTTGAACTAAAATTGAACTTTGTTTGTTCAAAGTTTGACACCTAATTAAATAAGTGTGATTGGTTTTCCTTGAAAATTTTCTAATTAAGTTAATTGGTATCACACCGCATTTCACAAATTGGTATCAGAGAAGCTTTCACTATTTTACTGTGAATTCCTATTTTTCGCAAAAAGTTTTGTGATATCAATCTTCTTTGAAAAATTTGATTTTATCGCAAATTTTTTCAATGGATCACTTATATAATCGGGTGCCTATCTTTGACGGCAGTAATTATGCATATTGGAAAGCTAGCATGATATTCGTTTTAAAATCCATAGATGAGCGCGTTTGGTTGTTGGTTGAAAATGGTTGGACCCCTCCCACCGTGATTGTTGATAATACTGAGGACGATTATAAATTGTCTAACTTTAATTCTCGTGGTTTGAGTGCTATTTCTAGATTTGTCACTCCCGACCAGTTCCACCGTATTATGACGTGCACCACGTCTAAAGAGGCATGAGATGTTTTGAAACTGACACACGAAAGTACAAACGTTATTAAAGAGTCAAAATTGCAAAATCTAGCCACCCAATTTGAAATCATTACTATGTTAGAGTCTAAGACTGTTGATGAGTTTTACACACGTTTGTCGAATATTGTCAATACTAGTTTTAATTTGGGTGAGGTTATTGATAACACGCAGGTTGTGAAAAGATTTTGAGATCTCTTCCAAAACATTTTATTCCAAAAGTCACTGTTTTAAACTCGATGAGGAATTTTAGCACACTTAAGTTAGAAGAGTTGGTAGGTGATCTTCCGACTTACGAGTTATATATGTTTCCCCAAACTGTTAAGCCAAAGGAAAAAGGGATTGCACTTAGGACACAGTCGATATCGAGTGAGGATGTTTCTAGGAGGAGAGAGAAGAAAATGAAAGAGAGTGTCTGTGACTCCGATTCTGAGGGAGATTTTGATTTTAATGATATGGCCCTCTTTGCGAAAAAGTTTAAAAAGTTTCTCAAGATGTCTAAAGAAAATTCTTCCAATAAAAAAAGATCTTTTGAGAAAAATAAAAAGAAAGAGGAGGCTAAAGAAAGTGATAAGGAAGATGAGATCAGGTGCTTTGAGTGTGGAGGTAAAGGGTACATAGCTAAAGAGTGTCCTACTAGGTAAGGAGAAAGGGCAAAGAAACTGCTATGCCTGCCACACTTAGTGATAGTGAGGGAGATGAGGAAGATGAGGGAGATGAGTCCAGTAAAGGTTTAGCACATGGGATGTGTGTAGCGCTCCCACTCTGTCCCACGATGATAGTGTCCACGAGAGCGACGACGATGAGTCAAGTGTTTCTAGTGGAGATGAAAGTGAGATCCAAAAAGCCTTTAGGAATTTGTACACCGAGACCTTGAAAACAAAGAAGTACAATAGAGATTTAGCTCGTCGGGTTTTAGATTTGGAGAGAGAGAAAGAAGTGTTGAAAAGGAAAAAGTGTGACTTGACCGACAGGTGTCTAGTCTGACGACACGTGTATCCCAACTCGAGAGTGATCTTGAATGTGCCCGAGAGGTCAAAGTTCCTTCAGAGAACACATTTAAGAAAGTTGAAAAGATGGTTCTCAATCCCGTTTTGGGTGGTGGTGAGAATGTAGGAAAAGGTCATGACGGTGTGTCCACTTCTTTTGTTGCACTCGAGCCCGTTCCCACTTTGGTGATTGATTCACGCGGTTCTCATCCCAACCTACCTAGGGGTCCTGTACTGGTAAGGAGAGCACGTCCTAGAATTTTTGAAAAATTAATTCCTAAGCCGATTTATGTTTGCTCGCATTGCAAGAAGAAAGGACACCTTAGGGAGTTTTGTTCTAATTGGGTTTCGTGCCACATCATGCCACTTCACATGTTCACGCACATGCACCCACTCATGATACTTTGCATGCACATATTTGTGAGCAAGTAAAGTTTTTGGTCAAGATTACACATGATCTAATGGAGTTGGTTTAAAAGATGTCACCGTCTTTGGAAAACTCCACCGCACTTCCCGATTGAGGTCTAGACATGTTTGCTAGCATAGGATGATTTACATGATGACACTTTTGCCTATTGCTAGCATGTACCATTTGTTTTATAATTTTTGTATGTTTTTCCTATTTTTGGTACCATTTTAGCACTGTTTAGCAATGTCTGCCCTTTCCAGGTACTGTTTCTAAGAATTTTTCCCACTGGTCAAAACTGCATGACATTCTGTGTAATCTGGGAAGTTTGTGCTTTCTCGTTCTAACGAGATTGCATCTCACTCGAGCGAGATCGCCTGTCGTTCGAACGACATGGCATCTCATTTAAACGACCCCTGGAATTTGATTTGCAGTCCTTGTTTCTTCCTGCTATTTGCTATTGATACTGCTGGGTTGTTTCTGAACAGTGTTTGAAAAATACAAAAAGATTTTTCTTTTTTAGAAAAATTTTGAAAAATCCAAAAAGAGTTTTGTATTTCGTTTACACTTTTAATGAATGCACACTTAGGATGACCAAATCACAACTTCACGCCATATCCCTGTGACTATTTGATACTGTTTTGAGACAATATATTGTGTTATTCATGTGCTTTACAAAGTTTGGAGTCATTGAGATACTATAGTGTTTCTTCCTACAGGTTTGACTCCTTTTGTCCTTTGATGCACACGAGCATGGATTTGTTTGACATGTGTTCTTGTCAAATCACATGTTGGTTACGTGTTTTCATCTCAATTCTATCTATTAAAACAAACCAAATGCGATAAAATAAGATAATAAAAGGTGTGCATGTTTTTACCGTTTGCTGTAAGTTTGTGTGAATTTTAAAAACGGTGAAGGGCTACGAAAGGTACACATTTATCCTTTGAGATTAAGCCGTCGTTTAAATTGGACCTAAAAAATTGAGGAATTTTAATTATCCAGGGTCCAAAGAGGTTTCAAAGAGCCCGAAAAAAAATTCATGGCAACAAAAAGAAATATATGCCAATAATGGGCCATTAGGTTTATTCACCAATTCTCCAATGTTTTAGAATTTACATCACCTCGAAAAGAAAATATATACATGAGGGAGTTTGGTTGGAGAATTAAAACGGCTTTGCACGTCCTTAAAAAAGTCTTAAAAAATCATAAAATCGTTTTGGACGTTATTGGTGTGAAAATCATGTTGACTTTGATTTGTTGATTTTGATTTAAGACGATGTCATCTAAATTCAACATTTTAACTCCTAAGGACTACTTTTTATGTTCATTCGTTACGAGTACACTTATGCATCTTGCACATATGATATGATTGAGTTGATTTTCCTATCAAATTTGTTCACACCCATTCATTCCGTTTCCACGATTTGGTCGTCTTAGTAAAAATTCATGGTGTGGTTTTTTTGTAACATCAATTTTTGCATTTTTGTCTGAAAAATTCAAAAATAGTTTGTTTGCTTGGTTTTCCATGACACCCCGATTTGCACTGACTCAATTTATTCTTTCCTATCTATTTCGGACAAATAAAAAGGGGGAAAACGAATTATGATATTATGGGGGAGTTTTAAGTATGGGGGAGATTTGATTATGCTTATATGTTTTATGTTTATATCATTTCAAACTCGATACGTCACGAGATTTTTGCTTTATCACATGTGTGTAGGTACAATTGAGGATTCTTTGGATTGCACACCCTGATGAGAAAAGTTTGGAGTTTTGAAAAGTTGATTGTTGAAGCCAAGGTTGAAAAGATTGAAGACATCCTCAGTTTATCTTTCCATATTTGAGTTTTGGGGAGGGTAGATTTGTATAGGTCATTTTTGTTGATAATTCGGATTATTTTTATTTTGTACCGGCATAGACATAGGGGGAGATTTGTAAGGATGTAGTCTGTCACATTCAGTATGTCATATACCGCTACAAGTTTGTCGAGGAATTGAAAAGCGCAAATCTACAATCGACGATCCGAATTTCAAGTCAACTTCATCAATCATGCCCAATAAGGACTAACTTGGTAAATGTGCTTAAGTTCCATTTACAATTTGCATAAAAGTGTTGGGATATTTTTTATAAAAATTAAAATATTTTCCTTTCATGAAAAATGATTTTTGAATTATTTTAAATGGATTTTTATCTTTTCAAAAACATTTTTATCATAAAAACTTTTTGATAACTGTTCTCAGATTCGTAAGAGTGTTGGTTTCTAAGTCCCCAAATGTTTTAAAACTCTGTAAAATGAATCTCGAAATTTGTGCCTGGTCGTTAAAACGAGATACTATCTTGTTCGAACGAGACCAGATGTCGTTCGAACGACATGACAATTCATTTGAACGAGATATCTTTGTTTTTGACACGTCTCCGCCTTAATTTTTATTATTTAAAGGGTGTTAGACTTCGTATTTCGTGCTGAGAAAACATTAGTTTTCACATAATACGTTTTTGGTGTTTTTTGTTTATTCTCCATCACTTTTGAGGGTTCAAAATTTGTTTTCATAATTCACAAATCCCAGACTTTTTGTTTGAGTTATTTTATAGAACCCAAAGCATAATTTTGCTGGGAAGTTTGTTGTGATTCAACCTCGGTGGAGAAGGCATCTCCATTACTGATCGGTGGATACCGAGCGTAGAGGTTTACGTTTGGACGAGCCGAAGACGACGAACCGAAGCCTGAAGGGTATTTTCACTGTCTCTCGTATCTTTGAAGGTTTGCTGAAGGCACCTTGCATTACACACTTGTGAGCGATTATCAGGTTGTATGTAAGTCAAAGGTCTTGTAAATTCTTCAGAGTGTTATAAAAGGTTTTACCCGAAAGGGTTTTTTTCCTGAATCAGTCGTCTTTATCTTCATGCATGATTTGAATGGTTCTTAACACTTAGATGCCTGTTTAGGGTCTGAACTAAAATTAAACTTTGTTTATTCAAAGTTTGACACCTAATAAAATAAGTGCGTTTGGTTTTCCTTGAAAATTTGTGAATTGAGTTAATTGGTATCACACCGCATTTTACAGATGATTCCGCCATGTCTTTCCCATGACGTGAGTTGGATGATTCCTTTCTCCCGCTATTTACATTACACACATCATGCTTTAAAGAAAAGGAGAATATTAACATAGCCCATGAGGTATCGAAAGGGCGAAATGGGTACCTAACACCTTCCCATTTCGTAACTTAGTCCCCTGACCCTCTATTCACTTGGTTTCGTATGCATCAGTGACCTTGATGTCGTTATCTCGAGGCAGCTACATTTTTTTTTACCTGCTTTTAGCAAAATAGGCTGGAGACTCCATTATTTTGTGTTATCCCATTTTAATGACGGCTAATTTCATATCCAAGATAGACCGTGAAGACACCAGCGTGAGTGACGGAAAAGATAGAGAGACTCCTCCAGTTCCTCCCTCCCATCCCGATTTTGGGGTCGGCCCATGCCGGAGGAATTCAAACCGGATTGACACAGTGGAAACTTTGTTGAGGACTTTTTAGAGGACTAGACTCTATTATTACATGGGTGTTATTTCTTTGCTCTCCTGATGTTCTATATGTATACATATGCCTCCACTTGTATGTTCTCTTCACTCCTATGCTTACATCTTACATATATATCTCATTCTTATCATGATGATTATCCTTACCATGCACTTTTTTACCACATGTATATATCACCATCTTGTCACATGTTTCACTTTTTACTCACTTGTACATGCTCACCATATTTCACCCTATGTTCACGTGTATAGATTCTCTATGCTCACTTCACACACTCAAACTCGTATATAGTCTCACTTTTACTCACATGCTTCACATAGCACTTGTAGATTATCCATGCTTAGCTTCACTAGAACACACCCTGACTTCTTTCTCACTTGTATATCTTCATGCTCACTTACATGTATTTCACGCACCACTTGTAGATTATCCATGCATAGTCCCACTATCACACACTTCCACATTTCCTTCACTTATATATATTCACATGTTGTTTCACTCACACCATTCCCACGTCACTCTCTCATCTTACACATATTCCTCACTTGTATATCCACATATTCACACTTTATCACCATGTTTTGTATAGTCTTCATACTCCATGTATATACTCACTAGTTTTGCTTGACAAGATTATCCCTCTTATCCCATGTGATTTATATATTCTCCCTCATAGTGGTAGTACTCCCTTTACTTAGCATACAAAAATTCTCCATAAGATATTAACTAAGACTCGTGCATTTTTGCACACTACATCACCTGAGCATGGCAATATTGACAAAAAATTTGTTCCGTAATGGGGGGTCACTTCGTGATGGGTGTCGGTCCTGTGGGGCATGGTTAACCTAAGCGAAATAATTCTCACCTTCCATTTCCATACTACCTTCGATGCATATCGAACGGTTCCCCCTGCATCGTACCGCTTGACTGACCTCACAATGGGAGGTATATAGCATGGAACTCATTTACGTACGTCGAGTATATCAAATTCGCTCTCACACGTACTGTTCCATGAGGTATATCGTGAGTCAATTCATGTACAGCTAGGTATATCAAATAGCTTGTCCACATGTACCGATAAATGATTTCACTTATAGGCAAGAGGTATATCATGGAAGTCATACCAAATGGGGGAACCCTTACACTAACCCACAAAATGCATTAACCTCGTATAGGCGTCCGCCCTAGGACACTCATATTTAGTTTTTCAATTACAATGCAAAAATCTACTGAAATTTTGGGTCGCCACACCGCCCAAATTTTCACGTTATTTCGTCCATTTTTAAAATAGGACCCTATACGTGAGCCTGAAAATAAATCAAACCGTGTCTTACATCTTATACCCAATCTTTTCCACAGGCTCGGATCCTGTCTGGCATTTTCCATGCATTTTTGGCAAACATATTACAAGTGGATCCTAATAATAATAACCATGCCGAGGATTTTCCCTTCTTCCTCATTTCAAAAAATTCCAAAAACAAAACCTCCCTTTTTTCCAAAAGAAAATACCAAAAACATTCCTCTTTCCCTCAAAATAAACTAAAATCATTTTATTTCTCAAGTTGACTGCATACCCAGATTTTCGCCTGGCTCCCTATTGGCTCCGATCTTCCTTCAAACCACTCCAATTATCTATTGCTTCCTCTTCTTCTTCCACCAATTTTGAGACCTACATCCGTAAGTTATTCACGGAAAACATAAACCAGGCTCCGAAGGTTCAACTAAATTTAATGGCCATCCTAGCTCAGCTCAGTACCAAGGTTAACAAACCAGATTCTGACCCCTCCATCCAAACCATGCCCGTCAAAACACCCAGCATACCTACAATCTCATCCAAACCCTTCAAAAATTCTCCATCCTTTCTCTTACATCCCACAAGTTTACTGATCAAGCTCGATCACTCCTCACTTCAGCCTGCATTATTGTTTGCACCCGAATAGAGAGGGGAGCCATGGAATTATCTGTAGATTTAGACCAACTCGGGAGGATTGGGCTATAATTTCCCACAGAGATGACCATCTATGAAGAAAATTTCAGCAGCTTGTTCATAGAAGCTCGAAAATGGGCTCGAGAATCAGATAAATGGGTTGTGCCTATAGAAGAGATCAGCTTGGACGACATCGTATAGATCATGCCAGCTGTGTTCTTAAAGAAAGGAGAGATATACAGCATCCTTGAGTTTTTCAGAGTCCTAAAACTCCGAGGGCATTTGGTCCCCTCACTCCTTCACTTCCCCACTAAGTGGGAAGGCTTGTATAATGAAGCAGGGAAAGTTATTGAATGCATTAATTACTCTTGATAGGATGATATCGTCGCTACTCGATGGGGGACGAAGTCAATAGCTCTAACGATGAATCGATTTATGAAGAAAACAATTCAATCACCTCTTGTGTGTAATAATCTCTCTCGAAGAATTATTAGGGGAAGTCAACAAGGTGTCTATTCAGCCCGAAGTAAATGAAGTCATAGGGTTCTTGTTCTTTCCCGCCTATGTTAACCATATGGCCCAATCGAGGTGATAATACAAAGATCCAATTCACCAACGAACCAGAACAGATAAAGGGAAGGGAGTCTTCGAGGAGATCCCAATGCCATAAATAACAGTTTAAGAAAGTAGGGTTCTCAACCAACTCAAGAAGACCCAGGCCAACATCACCTTATAGTGGTTATTCATGTCCTCCCAGTTGCATCAAAATGCTCTAATAAAATTCCTCACAGGACTCATAGTTCCTCCCTTTACTACTCCCTAAGAAGCAGTGAATATGGTCGGATCCCTGACCTCTACCAGACTCCTCTCCTTTTTCGAAGAAGAAATAATTATGCCCTCAACATCTTCATCAAAATTTTAGGAAAGATAGTCCCATTAGCACTTGTAAATAATGGATCCGCTCTCAACGTTTTCCCACTCAAAACAATCGATATCCAGGGATTAAAAGTTAGCGATCTCATTTCCACATCCGCCGTCATGCATGTCTATGACAACACCCGTCAAGAAGTAATGGGTTCTATAAAACTCACACTAGGGGCTGGCCTATCCACCCTTTGGAAGAATTTCAAGTCATCAATATATCTGTCTATTTCAATCTACTCCTTGGCCGCCCATGGATCCATAACATCATAAGAGTATCTTCCTTTCTCCATTAGAAACTGAAATTATTCGCGAATGGTTAGGTAATCACCATCCTTGGGGACGATGACAGTTCGGATGGTGCCAGCACCAGGTATTGGAAATTCATCATGGGAACAATGACATGTTCCTCTCCGATTTCAAAATCGATTCAGTTCATGTCCCAATGGGGACAATTTTAAAGACCGAGTATGTCTAGAACACAACTCTCATGGAAATGTCAATGTAGTTCAAATGTTCAAAAATATGCACTTCATGCCTGGAATGGGTCTAGTACAACGTCAGCAAGGGATCCTTGAGCCAATAGTCCTAAAAGAAGCCTTTCACACATGCGGCCTGGGCTACCATCCGAACTCAAAGCACTTCATCGACCATACCAAAAAAGAAACCTAAAAGATAGGATGACCATCCCGAGGGATTCCTTGCATGGAAAGTTCTTTAAAGAAGGTGAGGATTTCCCCTTCTGTGGGTTCCCTAAACCATGGTATAACCCCATTGGAAAGAAGACGAAATCGAGAATGGAGATATTCTTAAAAGATGACCACACCTAGGACGAGGAGTAGAAACATAAGGTCGACCTCTGATTGACAAAGCCATAAAAAGCGCTAAAAACCCTGAAGACAGCAACGCCGAGGAGTCACTCAACCTGCACACACGGGGGTTGAGTCTCTATATAGTTCGTCAAAAGGTCGCGTTGTATGATCCGTCTATGAAGATCATCATTGTTGAAACACCTCTCCTTAACTGGGATGCCATTCATGTCCATCCTGCTCAAACCAACCTGAACCCTGCTATCCACTCTCTTTAAGAGATCCCTGAGCCTGTTACCGCTTTTCTTTTTTCTGATATTATTGTAAACAAGGTCTCTTTGATGAGGTTCTCAATGTTATATTTCCTGAAAATGAAATAAATGAGGATTTTGAGCATCATGTTGTTCCTTACATTAATTTCCTTGATTTTAACTCTTGATGGTGATAATTTAGTAAATGAACAACTCTTAATTGATCTCAATAAGGAAAAAAAATAAACAACATAACCATGTTCATACTAATGATGATGAGATTGTTGTTATCAATCTCAGTTCTAGTAGCCATCTGCGCGAGATTACGATAGGGTCTACCCTCAATGAGCATGAGCGGGCGCAATTCGAAGAGCTTATGAAAGATTTTATGGACCTTTTCGCATGGTCCTACAATGATATGCCCGGTAATGATCGAGATATAGCTCAGCATGAGATCCCCACATTCCTAAAAATTATAAATGATACGCCGAAATTGAGGAATCTCCCAACAGAATGGTCCCTCAAGGTGAAAGAAGAAGTAGTGAAACAGTTCAACATAGGCTTCATTCACATAGTCTAATACCCTACCTGGCTTGCAAACATCGTCCCTGTGCCAAAATCCAGAAGGAAGGTCCGTATGTGCATCGACTATCGAGATCAGAATAAGGCATCCTCGAAGGATGATTATTCTCTGCCTAATATCGACATGGTCATAGATATCACGGCCAGCCACTCCCTTAAATTATTTGTCGATGGTTTTGCTGACTATAACCAAATTAAAATGCAGCCTTGGCACCAGGATAAGACCGTCTTCATCACCCCATGAGGACCTTTTATTACACAGCCATGCCGTTTGGTCTCAAGACTGATAGGGCTACCTACTAAAGGTCCTCCACAACCATCCTGCATGACCTCATCCACATATAAGTCGAGGTCTATGTCAACGACATGATCATCAAGTCAAAGACTCAGGAAGGTCACATTTTTTCCCCGAGAAACATCTTAGAGCGACTGTAATAGTACCAGATGTGGCTCAACCCACAGAAATGTGTCTTCGGCGTCACTAAAGGGCAACTCCTTAGATTCATAGTCAGTGAGAAAGGTATTAAAGTATGCCCCACCACACTAAAAGCCATACTCGATATGCCACCACCCTGGATGGACAAAGAAGTACGAGGATTCCTGGGTAAGCTATAATACATCAGTCGATTCATCGGCTAACTGACTTATATTTGCGAACCCATTTTTAAACTTCTCCGTAAGGACTCAACTAAAGTTTGGAATGAGGCATGCCAATAAGCCTTTGATCAGATCAAACGATACCTCACCCGACCTCTAACACTCGTGCCTCCGCAGCCAGGTCTCCCCCTCCTCTTGTACTTGACCATCATCGATACTGCAGTATGGGCTTTATCATCCAAATAAATTAAATAATATCAAAAGGAGAGAGAAATATCTTGCATTAGTCAAAAGCTAACTGGGTAAAAAACCAAATACACTTCCTTGGAAAAGGCATGTGTCGCCCTAGTCTGGGTCACACAAAAAATACGGCACTACATGCTTGCATTTCCCATCAGACTAGTATCCCGAATGGATCCCATAAAATACTTGATGGAGGAACTCACTATGTCTAGCCATATGTCCCGCTGGCTAATGTTACTAGCCGAGTTCAATATTGTGGACGTCATGCAAAAAACTATGAAAGGGAGAGCCATATCTAATTATCTTGTCGACCATTCCATGGAAGGAATCGAAGTTTGGGTTTCTGAATTTCTAGACGAAGACATCCTTTCCACCTTTCAGAAGGATCAGGTGGAAAATGTTCTTCGATGGATCTGGCAACAAGAAAGGATATGGTATTGGGATATTTTTTATCGCTCTCAAAGACACTCATAACCCCATTGCCATTAAACTGGGATTCCCTTGCACCAACAATATAATAAAATATGAGGCATGCACCGTAGGGGTAAAGATCGCCCTCGAGAAAGGAATCAAACACATGGACATCTATGGGGATACTACCCTCATCCTCGAATAAATTCTCAGGAAATGGAAAGTCAAGAACAGGAAGCTCCTACCTTTCCATGCCCATCAAGAAGAACGTGCTTCTCAATTCAAAGATGTCAGCTTCCATTACCTTCCTCGCTCGAAGAATAGCCTAGTCGACGCACTAGCAACCTTGGACTCCATGGTTGACATGCCTGAGGGAATAACAATGGCCCCCTTCTTGGTTCGGAAGCAAGATACACCCACCCACTGCAGCCACATTGAGCTCATCCTAGAAGAAGATCCAGACATAGAAGGATTGTAGTATTATGACATTTGACGCCTCCTCAAATATGGTAGGTATCCCCGAGATGCGGACAAGAAAGACCGTGCAACCCTTCGCAAACTGGTTGCCCAGTACATCATTTACGACAAAGTACTTTTCAAGAGAAACTTCAATGGAACCCATTTGCATTGCATAGAAGGGGCTGGGATTGAAGAAATAATGTAGAAAATCCATAGTGGGGGATGTAAATCCCACATGAACGGTCACATTCTTGCCTAGAATATCATCCGTCAAGGGTACTACAAGACCACCATGGTCCAAGACTGCACTACTTATGTTTGAAGATGCCTCAAATACTAATAGTTTGTTAACCTCCAGCACTTACCTACCTGATAATTGTACAACATGACCTCTCATTGACCCTTCTCTACTTAGGGCATAGATATCATAGGGAAGGTCTCTCCCAAAGCTTCAAACGGGCACGAATTCATCCTGATCACCATTAACCACTTCATAAAATGGGTCGAAGTCGAGTCATACGCGGTACTGAATGTGAAGAGAGTAGCAAATTTCATTAGAAAAAACATCATTTTCTGATATGGAGTTACCCATGAGTGGGTATCAATAAATGGACTCCACTTAGAGGCTGAGGTCACAAAATTAGTCGATGAATATAAAATTCGAAGATCAAATCTTCTCCCTATCGGCCCCAAACCAATAATGATGACGAAGCTACCAACACGAGCCCTAAGACCATCATCATCAAGATTACTGTAAGTTGTAGAGACTGAGACGACTCGATCCCATATGCCCTCTGGGGCTACCTCACCTCCATCAGAGCACCCACTGGGGCTACCACTATTCTCTGGTATGTGGCATGGATGTAGTTCTCTCCATCGAATTAGAAGTTCCTTATCTAAGGGTTATGCTTGAAAGCAAGGTCAGGGAGGAAGGTTGGCATCAGATCTGCTACGATGAACTCTCACTCCTAGATGAAAAGAGATTAAAAGATCTATAATGTATACAAGGGTACCATCGCCAGATTGTGCAATCATTCAATAGGAAAGTTAATGATCGTGGTTTCTAAGAAGGAGATCTTGACCTTAAAGACATTATAAAACCCATTTGGGATCCAAGAAGAGAGTTCAAACCTAACTGGAGGGGCCCCTACATTGTGAAGAAAATTTTATCAGGTGGCATCGCTATGTTCACAAATCTCGACGAAGAAGAAATGGTGCGTCCAGTTAACCTAGACCGTCTCAAAAAGTTTTACCCTTAATCCTTCAAAAAGTTTTACCCTTAATCCTTACACTTATCGGGCTATGACTCTTCTCATCCCCCTTCTATTCTAAAATAAATATCTTCATTTCCCTCTACTCAACGTGGGACCTGATCCTCTCAATTCACCCCTTTTAAAAGAAGAAGCTCACAAGTTTTCAAAACCCACAGAGGTACGTAGGCAGCCCATAAAACACACATGGGCATAATCCTTTCTTACTCACAAAATACTATTCTTTTCTTCCCCTAAGAATGGAAATCTCTCTTATCATTTAAAATGAGCAAAAGGATTATGTATGCCTTAGTGATTGATGTAGACAATCTAAATACAAATTTCATCAAAAGACACAACATAATATGTTAAAATTACTTTTCTTTTATTATCAGGAATATGGCTATTACATGAAGTATCAGCGATAGGAATCAAACAAACCACTCCCTTCCTAACCCTCATACATCATACAAATCACTACCATTAGCCAACTTCATAAAAGATCCAAAAACATACCAAGCACATACCCAAAAAAAAATTCCATAAACATAAATCTATTCCAACTTCCCAAAACTTTGTCCTTAACTACCATATGGGCCTACCTTATCATCATTACCATCCCTTATAGGCCCCCAGGTATCCCACTCCTGATTATTGCTCTGATGAGATCCATGTGATGGTAGGCCTTAATGAGCTTTGATGAAACAACGACACTCTCTTCCAAGGTGTCAAACATTACAATCCATCTTTGCCCAGTCTCCATTACCAAAATCTTCTTAACCACACAACCACTTCAAATAATCTCCAGATATAAACCCAACCTCTCCAACGGATTGTGGCAAATGGGAAGATGTCTAGCGGGGATGCCATAAGGGCCACAGTATCATCCTTAAAGACTCGGTTGAATCCACCATCGAAAATAAACTGGTTATGCAGGGAGGAATAATTTTCTCCCATCCCACTTGGCACAAAAGCCACCAGGAAAAGTAGAAAGAAGTCTAGTGAAGACCAACCAACAGCACATATCGGTATTCCCCCAACTACAAGATAGGTAAGAAGTCTCCCCACCACAGTACAGACCAGCGTAGGCATTGGGCCACATGCTCCACAAGCTAATTAATCCAGTTCTTCATTAACGGACCAAAGCTAAAGAAGGGACTAGAAAAGAAATTAGGAACACCCGACAAAGGGTACTCAGGAGGGGCCGCGAGGCACAGTATTTCAGAAAGCCACATGAACAACATGACAGATCTCCCCTACAAAAATCCAGCTCGACCATCCTTCTAAGAATCAAGGACGTTCAGAATCTCCACTAATACCACCACAGCAGGACTACAGCGATAGGACAATCACAATGCTATCGTAGCCACATGAGGGTTAGCTGTCAAATCGCCCATCACCAACAAACCTTGACAGTCAAACCCAAGACCACAACGTCGATAAGGCCATTGTTAGTAAAATCCCTATAGCATATTGAGTTCATGACGGTCAGAAGGACGATATTGCCTCTATGAATCAGCGACTGAGCAGCTGAAGGGGAGATGTGGAGCAATTCCGCCAAAGACACCCGAGGAGAATGACATTAATCTATCAAAGCCACCGCTGCACTGGTGGATGACACCTAGCATTGTAGAGAACTCCTCGTAAGTAGGACACACCTCATCTAAGCCGAAGTGAAAAACATGGACTTTAGGGTATCGAACTTGTACCACTGCTTCCAAGAGGTTCTAGTCTATGGGACGATTACGCCACAAAGGCACCTGGCGTAGATCAAAAGCTTCATAGTTGACGTTGTAGAGGCACATGGCCTTTAAACCTTCAAGGTAAGTGAAAAAGGCCTCGGACAACGAAAGAGACATTTGCATAATAGAGAATCACAGGACTACAAAGTGGAAAAAAAAGAATATGGTGATGAAAACACCTCTAAAGGCCCTCTTTTATACTAAAAAATCCAAAAAAAACATTTTTCCTACTTTTTCCCAAAATAAAACCTCAGCATAAAATTAAATTGCATGTAGAGTAAGTCACTAAAATCAAGATGACCAAATTAAAATGCATCTTTTTTTGCCTTTTTGAGTCTCTTTTCAGGTACAAAGAAGCCACTTAATCAAGAAAGGAAAGAACCATAAATGGATGTCGCCTCACCCTCCATTACCTGCCTCACAAGCCTCTTCCACAGGTACCAAATGTACCCAAACTCATGCGCCCAAAACCTCCTTATTTGCGCATGCAGACCCATAATCCTACGGCCCCCAAGGATAGACTTCTGAGGTAGAATATCACCTGCTTCCCTAGCAAGAGTCGGTAGCCTAACGACAGTGACCTTTTCCCCTCCCCGAGAAGCCCAGGAGTCCATGCCCTATGCTGATAGGCAGCCTATCGGCAGTCCCCTTAAAATTTTGTTACAAAAATGCCATTAAAATCCAAAAATTTTGCAAAAATTCTCGAAAAATCCACGCGAAGTCAAAAACGTCATTATTCTAAGAAAAACCCATTGTAGTGCACCAAGCCTATTATAATCCTTCGTTAATCCCCATCAATATCATCGACACTGACTCTTATCACAAACATACTCCCCAGCGAAACCAAAAATCCAAAGTACGTCTACACCAAAATACTCTACGCTTTCCCAGCGGAGCCAAAATCCAAAAAACTCCCCATAAATAATATCTTTAGATCCAAATAATCGGCCTCAACCCTCTGAATCGGTCCTTTCAATCCTTAGGTTCGAATAAATGACCTCGACTCGCTGAATCGGTCATCTCAATCTTTAGGTCCACAGAATCGAACTCAACCCTCTAAATCGATCGTCTCAATCTTTAGGTCTGCAAAATTGGCCTTGACCCATTGAATCGATCACTTTAATCTGACCTGCTGAATTTTTCATCTTAATCTTTAGATCGGCAAAATCAACCTCGACGCGTTGAATTAGTCACTTCAATTCGACCCACTGAATTGGTCTCTTAATCTTCAAGTTTGTAGAATCGACCTCAACCCTCTGAATTGATGACTTTAATTTAACCCGCTGAATTGTTCATCCCAATCTTTAGGTCCGCGAGTCGACCTTAACTCTTTAAATCGGTCATTTCAATATGACCCACTGAATTGATCATCTTAGTCTTCAGGTCTATAAAATCAACCTCGACCCTCTGAATCAATCGCTTCAAATTGACCCGCTGAATTGGTCATCCCAATCCTAAGTCTGAGAAATCGACCTCGACCATCTGAATCGGTCACCCCCGTCCCCTAGGTCCACAGAATTGACTTTAATCCTCTTCCTAATCATCGATGAGGTGTCTATCTTTCGAAGATCTTCGCTCGTTCCAAGCTCACCTGTTGAGGGGATCTATAGACACCCCATCCTAGTACCTCCTTAGGTCCCTAACACTCTTCCTCTCTCCATAAACCCTAGGTCATACTCGAGTACCGATCTAGAGGCCATCGGGTTCTCCCAGGCCCCGTTTGACCACAGTCAACTCTCCCATCTGATTGAATCTTAATAAAACCTCGTACGGCTCTGATCCCCTTTCCAACGGTCCATACCATGCTTGAATCGGTCTCATGGTTCGCACGAACGATCCTTTTTTCTCTACGAATTGATCTGGAGGCCACCGAGCGATCCCGAACCCCATTTAACTTCGATCAACTATCTAACCTAAGTGGATCTCAATGAAATCAATAAGGGCTATAAATATTGTTTCCAACAGTCCATATTGTGCACGAATTGGCCTCATATTTTGCACGAACGACCCTTTTTACTCCGAAAGGTCACCTGGATTTTTTGGGAACTATTTAACCTTGGATAAATCTCCAACTCGAGCGAAGCTAAATGAAATATCTAATGGCAATGGATTCACTTTCCAACGATATGTTCTATGCGTGAAACAGCCTCACAGTTTGCACGATCAACCCATTTTCTTCCAAAACCCCTGTATAGAGAACATTGGTCGCTTTCGATCCCCGTTTGAGTTTGATCAACTCCTGAATCCAAGAGTGGCTCAATGGATTGTTGAAGGGCTCTGAATTCCCTTTCCAACGGTCCTAGTATGCACTATTTGGTCTTACGATTCACATTTTATGCCCTTTTTTTAGAAAAAGTTCGTTCCGAATTGCTTATAGGCTTCCCCGCCCCCGACCTATCAATAGGGTATACTTTCCTTATCCAGCAAGGTAGGCACTGTGCCGATAGGCAGACCATGGGCCATGCCGATCAGCACCTCCAACCCTAAAATGGAACTATTTAAGGAGCAACTCTATCCTGAAGGAGGTCCCTTTCAGTAATTAGTACACATTCTCTCGAAATCAGAGCATCGTCATTCCTAAAAAACCCTATTTTCCAACATTCTCACCATTTCTCTTACTTCACTTGCCTACCACCTTTACTCACTTACCTGACCCTACTTTACCAGCCTTATACCACCACAAAATCAGCCTACATACCTTCCAAATTCAGTAGCAAAATCTTTTAGGAGGTATATTCCAAAATCTTTTCTCGTTTACTCATTTAGTGTTATATACTCACTTTATTCCCATTTTGTGATATCTTATATTCTGATTTCATTATCTCACATCAAGTAATATCTATTTTTATCATTAGTATCCACATAACTTATTTTCATAAAAAAATATATAAAAGAGGGTAAACTCCAAAAGTAAGACTTCCTCGTTTTATTACACTTTTACGCTTGAACACATTTTCTTCAAAAATACTCGAAGAGGAGTCTTAGATTTGGGTTTATGAGTTAAACCTCACCCCCATGATATATCGAACTATGTGGAATTTTATGCCCCCTGGGCTACGTAGGCGTCCCGAGCCAATCTTGGATTCGAGTCCTCTCTTTCCATTTCATGCTTTTATACTACTTTATGCTTTAATACAACATAATGTTATTTTCGAGTACACTCATATGGATGATTCCACTTCGCCTTTCCCATGACATGAGTCAAATGATTCCCTTCTCCTGTTATTTACATTACACACACATCATGCTTCGTAGAAAAGGAGAATATTAACATAGCCCACAAGAGACCAAAAGGGCGGAATGGATGCCTAACACCTTTCCATTCCATAACTTAGTTTCGGACCCTCGATTCACTTGGTTTCATATGCATCAGTGACCTTGATGTCATTCCCTCGAGGCGACTACATTTTCTTTTGCCTGTTTTGAGAAAAATAGGTTGGCAAGTCCATTCCTTCATTATCCCCTTTTGTCTACGGTCGATTTTACATATGAGGCATCCCGCGAAGACACCAGTGCAAGTGGCAAAAGAGGACCCCCATATCCTCGAATCACCAGCACGTGCATGGAATGGAAGAGAGGGAAACTCCCCTAAGTTCTCCCTCTCGTCCCGATTTCGGGACAGGCCCACGCTCGAGGAATCTGACTCGAATGGCCCCAGTTCAATTTTCCTATTTCCATACTTATAAATCGGGGTTCCCTCTATATGGTGTGAACTAATGAAAGATGTTTTAGTACGGTCAAATTTCACCCTCTCGTACACTTGTTTTCAGTAATTAATACTATGACTCATTTTTCCTGAGAAAATATATAGAAGGGGGTGAATATGAGTCTTAAGAGTGAAGACACAACAATTTAAGCTCATTTAAATTTAACTAAACCTAAAATTACAATTTGTCCATCAATTTTGCAAGCCCTTCCTTGTGTTCACCCAAACATGTTTGGGTGGACACAATTTTGTTATTCACATAGGACCTTTTTGACTACATACTTTCTAAACGAGACTGAATAGTAGACCCCTTCATTTTTCCAACAAAATATTTGAAATTACAAAAAACATGGTTTCTTCCAAAGAAAAAGTGATCCTAATTGATTTTGTTAGGTGTTTGTTTGTTACATCTGAACTCTAAATTCAAGTCCATTAAGACATTGGAGGGTGTCCATAGTTGTTTGTTTTTTCAATATATTTCGTTTTCAGTCTTCAAATTCAAAGGAAACACACCCTTAATCTCTAACAGTTTCTAAATGCAACCACTAAAACATAATATCTATCTAACCAGTCTAATAAGATATTTTAGATCTTCAACAAAAGACCACCAAACATATAACAAAAAAAACTCCTAAATGAACATAAACACAAAACAAAAACTTGTGTAGATGCATAAATATTCAGTAAAATTACAATAATCCTTAGGGGCATCACCATACCACAAGGTAAAACCAAAAAGGCGGAGCTTCCTTTAGTGGCAGAGCAAGGTCCCAAAAATTTATTTTAAAAAAAAGCATTTTAGATCAGCAGCATACAACATCCATATGTATAGAATAGGTTACCGAACAACCTCTTAATATGATAAGACTCAATTTATAGACATAATCAAATAATAAGTAAGAAAGAGAGCAGAGAAAGACAGCTTAAGTATATATATATATATATATATATATATATATATATATAACTAATCACACACACACACACATGCTTACAAAATTAAACAAAACATACAACTAATCAACACTGAAAACACACAAATCATCACAATCCAAAAAATTACGGATTCAACTCAATTATATATATATACATACATACATATACATAAACACACACACACACACACACAAACAAACAAACTTACAAAATTAAACAAAATCCACAACTAAACAACATTAAAAACACACAAATCCCCACAATTCAACAAAATCCAAGCTTCAGCTCAATTTCACAACATGCACCTTCATACACACACACATATACATATACATATACATATAGAGAGAGAGAAAATAAGACCTTCTTCCAACCAGCATGTGCCGGCAGTTCCAAACAGACAACATCTTCCATCGAGCTCGCCATTTCACCTACTCAATTTCAAAACCCTAGAAGTCACAAACATATACATACATACATATAAACATATACATACATATATATATATATATATATATATATATATAAACAATTTTCTCACACAAACCTTTTTGTGTGGGATTCTAAAATGAAAATCTGAGTGTGAAATCTTGGCAAGGGATTAAATGGTAAAGTGAGAGCGAATATGACAAAAGCAAAGGGGGTTTTTATATTGTGCGCTTTTTATTCTTTGAAAGCATCATATATAAACCCTAACTTTGTTTATGGGACAATCCAAAATTAATTGGGTATTTTATATTTTAGTCAAATGTGCCAGATTGTCATTAAACCGTACCAGAATTTGGCACAGTTTAAAACTGTACCAGATTTTTAATATCAGGGTGTTCCAAATTGTTCTTTTTGGTGTAATGACAACAAACATTACGGAAGGGTGAACACAGCCACAACAAGTTAACCAAATGACTCTATTCTAAAGATTTAGTCATTAAGATAGGGTAGTCGTTAAGACAAATAATTAGTTAAAGGTTTATTATGGTGAATTAATAGAGTGAGCATTTTAAGTATCTATCATCCGTATCAAACCATGATCATTCAACACAAGCCACAACAACAATCAACCCAATAATCCAACATAATTTTATCCCATACTCCTTCTAAATCGTCTACTTGATTAATTTCCAACACAAGTTTATCTCGTACAACATTACTAATATTAATCTTTTCTCTAATCCATAAATATTACAACTATCCACAAAGTTAAGCATTGAGTAATCTATAAGAAAATAAAAATTTAATATAAGAAAAATACATTGACATTGACAGTTTCCTTAATATAAGAAATAGAAAGTCAAATTTAATATAAGAAACACAAAGTCAAATTTAATGTAAGACAATAAGATACAAACCCATATTGAACCCCACATAGTTGACCCTCCCCCCAACCAACACACACACACACATATAGTTAAACCCCCATAATTGAACACCTGCCCCACCCCACCCCACACAAACACACAAACACTGTCTCACGCACACTATCACACACACACACACACTACTAAATCACACGTACACACACACACACTGAAACCCTCACACATACAAACTGAAACACAAACATAATAAACACACACATGCATGAAATAAACACACACACACATACGTAACAAATGGAGGAGAGAGAGGAAAGGAGATGAATCTGTGTTGGGAGATGACCGAAAATGGGGGAGAGAGTAAGGTAGATGGCCTGAAATAGAGAAGACTATCGTTGGCGGTTGGGTAGAGAGAGATAGATGATTTTAAGTATAAGGGTGAAATGAAATCTTGGGGTTTTGATATTTTTTATACCCAAAATGGGTCACAATCCAAATCCGTGACTCATTAATCACTTAAACATGGTCACGATTTTAGACCGTGACCCATACATAACCAATTGGAAACTCGAGACATGATCACGATTTTGTACCATGGCCCATATCATGTGACCATTTTGAAATGGATTTCATGGTTTATGGTTCTAAATCGTGACTAGTGTTCAATGATATTGTCACGAGTGGAGTCACGTTGCGGATTATGACCACTTTTCTGACCAAAACTGTGGAAATTTTATCAACATAATGGGTCATAGGGAGTCACGGTTTTGGATCATGACCCCTTGGTCACGGCTCCTGACTATGAACCTCAATCCTGGACACTGTATATTGTCACGGGAGAATCACGATTCTAGCCCGTGGCCACCAATGTGACCAAACGAGCGAGAAACTTGGCGCCATAATGGGTCACGATGGAGTCACGGTGGAGTCACGGTTTTAGACCGTGACCCCTTTGGTCATGGCTACTAACTGAGACCACCGCCGTAATGAGGTGACCATAAACCCTGATCACTTATTTGGTCATACTAAATAGCTAGGGATCACGGTACATAATCGTGACCCATTTACTATGACCATTTCTGGCTTTTGGTGTAATGTACGGGCTATATCTCATAATACAATGCCACAAGTTACTTTCAGGACAGTTTGTCAAGGATAGAAGAATTAGGTTTCTTTTAGACGTGATAAAATTCATGATAGATTATTCATAAGAAATAGATACACATAGTCAAAATTATTTTCCAAGTTAATTTTCTTTACTCCCTTTAGAGATAGTGAACTTCTTTCAAACT
This sequence comes from Sambucus nigra, assembly GCA_949130495.1. NCBI lineage: Eukaryota > Viridiplantae > Streptophyta > Magnoliopsida > Dipsacales > Adoxaceae > Sambucus > Sambucus nigra. The sequence goes on from OX422210.1 coordinate 591,608,518, forward strand.
CAATTCCAGTAATTTCTATATAACAGTTAGTATAACACTTGTGTTGGGAGAAAATATCGAGCAGTTGAAACAAGGACAAATGTTTAAATTCATATTCTAGGCCACATTCCCAAAAGCATTGTTCAGAACAAATGAAGATTTAATAAACTTATTTGAACTTCTTTCATACTACCTGTATAGGTGAAAACATCACCAAGAAAGGAGTATGACATTATACTACCTTGTCGTAGTGGGAGGATTGTCAATTCTCATAATAGTGAAAACTATTTAAACGCATCACGATTTGTACACTCGTAACGGGCTAGATTTATCATAGTGGGAGAGTTTCTTGTTGTTGGGATAGTTACCAATTATGACCCCGGAGAAGAAGATATTGAACCATGTAACTACAATAAAGTACTTGGAAAAAGTTATGATATTTGGTACCATATAGATTCAGCAAGATGGGGTCTAGAAAGAGAGGTAAAGACGAGAAGGCGAAGTCCTTCATTATTAGGCTTAAGAGTATAGGTTTTATCTTATCACTAGTAGTCACATCCACGTCATTTCATCATCTTTTTATCATTGTTATTAATTTATGTTACGAAATACCACAATGCAATCCAGATAGTTTTGACTATTTTGTAACGAGATAAGATTATAATAAAGTACCAAGAGTGTACGGTGTGAAAGATTAAGAAGTTCATTTATGAACTTAAGCAAGCATCAGAGTTATGTAACATATATTTTTATCAAGTATTCAAGTCATTCATTTTGATAAATAGTTTGATGTGTCCAGTGTATACAAAAGGTACGATAAAAGTGCAGTGGTGTTTTTAAGATTTATGAATATATTTATCGTCACATGCGATATGGGGATATGTTATACGCTGAGAAGTTCGTAGTCCACATAAATTAATACGAAAACATTTGAATGGTTTGTTACATTATTGGGATCAGACTATCATTTAATCACCCGAAAGAATGTATTTTCACTTATTTGAGTTATTATATTGGTATTGGTATTGGTATTTCTAGACTTTGTTATGTAAGATAATAAGAAATGTTTTCACTCCTCAAAATTTGGAATTAGTATAACTCTAGAAAAGAAAATTCATTTTGGTAGAATATATATTCAAGTACATAAAAAGTATTAGAGAATATATATTCCATTGCCAAATGATGAGGTAAGTACTTATAGGTCACTAACTCAAGTATTTAATGAGATGTAAGTATCTAGAAGGTGTATAGTTCGTTTGGTATAAGAAATTGTTTAGAATGGTGTTGATTTCATTAGTTATGAATACATTGGTTGACAACCAGTGAGATTTCTACGTTATGTGTGATGTATGATTATTAGATGCATGGTTCGGTGTTTTTGAGTATTAGTGGGAGATTATTGGGGTTGTTTACTAAAAGTCATGGTTCAATAGTGAATTTTAATATGCCCGTTTAATGAAAATGTTCACAACAAATGTTTGCATTAGATTATTTATATATTGATGCATAGGTGTTTTTTTTGCATAGTAAATGATTTGACGTGTTGAGTCAACTTACACATAGAAGATCAGATCATCAGTTATTTTAGAATATAAGTATGGTTCACAGTCATATCTGAGGTGGACACATCGTTAGTAGGATTGTAGAATAATATTTTAGTAGGTTTATCTTGGTTACGTGAAATGATGCAGTTTTGACTTATTGTGTTAGTAAACTTTGTGTGTATTGAACGGGACCAATTTGAGATAATTGTATTTATACTCACTATATAAGATAATTCACATATCATGGTTATTATGAATGATTATGCTCTTAATCTTAACATAATTGATGAACACGTGCATTGGTTGTTCATTATTTGAACTTATTGGGTAAGATTCATTTATGGATCAATAAACATGGTAGATTGGTTAATGGTAATTAGTGTATAGTGAAATTTAATTATGGATGAAATCCATGTCTCATTATAGAGATTGATGATACCCCCTTGATGTTGCTTATAAGTTTCGATTATGTCAAATCTGGTCGGTGGATTTAATTATCCGACATATCAAATAAGGTAAGCGGATGGTCTCAAGAACTTTATAAGAAATTGATTAGATATAATTTTTAGTAATTTAATTTAATCGACAGGTAATTGTAATCTTAATGTGGGGAGATTATTAAACATTAATAACAAGGAGGTCAAAATTGTATTTTGAGATAGTAAATTGAGTGCAATTATTATTCTTTAGTGGAATGAATAGAAATTAATAGAATTATGGAATTAATTATAAAGTTTAATTATGATTCCTAATTCTATAGGAACATTGTCTTCTATATCTCTTGGAGGTCCTCGTGTTAGCCTACATAAGAAATTCATTGTCTCCTAATTATGGAGGGGATCATTATATGTCAAAAAAATATATAAAAAGAGTGGTAGGGCCATACTCATTGGTGAGCACACATCAATGGTGTGTCTTATCTTGAAAGGAATATCATGGGAGATCTTGAGGTTTTTTTCACAACTCTCACCTTGTAAAATCGATTTTGGACACTTGGAGAGTTAGAAAATTTTGAAAAAATATATAAGAGGTTCCTGATAGATAGAGGAAGACGCATACAAAATTTTAGGTCATTCTAAGATCGTTTGGTCCATATTCCTCACACATCCTTATAAAATAATGATTCGTAAAACAGATTTGACAGCATGGAGCAAATCGAGAAAAGAATCAAGAAGAAAATCAAGAACGTTGATTCAATATTAAAAAAATATGTTCTAATACATATAAATCCAAATATTGTCGGGTATCTATGAATATGAATATTTGGTGATGAAATCAATTCAAGAATATCATAGTTTATATCCCAAACAAATTCGTCATATGACATGGTGTCTGCCTTGTCGGAGGCATAACTTGAGAACCGTTCGTCGAAATGGGCTGAAATTTTTTTGGATGTTCCAAATGCTGAAAGCTCTAAAAAAAATCAACAAATATCTTGGTTTTAGATCGTTAAGATTTTTTTAAAAAATCATTTTGATATCGTGACAACCACACCGACAAATCCATGACACATTATGACACAAAAGTGATTAAATCTCTATGGTTCAAGCCAAAAAGAACCGCAAATATATATGAGATCTTGAATATTTTTTATGGATACACCATAAATAATTTTTTATTGAAAACAAATTATCATATAAATAAAATTACCCTATAAATTAAGTCCTCTGGCATGATGGACTCTTCTTCAAGAAGTTGTTGACCAAAAAGGACTCTACTCAAGGAAGAAGTCTTGGCCATGATCAAAGGGTTTTTTTTTCCTTTATCACATATAATTGTATATATTCGTGATTGGTTATATCCCTGTCATCTCATATTTATATGTGGATAATTTTATGCTTTGGTTATTAAATTAATTAGGGACCCACATTATTATGGACAACATTGATTTATTTATGAGACCGGCCTAGATAACGATTTTTCAAGAAAAGAAAAATTATATATGTTCTCTTATTAATGAATTAAATCATGCAATCATGTTAAGGTATAGATTAAATTTTTGTCTCCATTTTTATTTTAATTAAAAAATATTTTGGAAAATTAATATAGTGAGATAATGTAATTTAATTTGTACAAGAAATTGGAAGATTAGTGGTCATTTGATTCAGGATTTTAGAAATTAATAAATATCTTTTTAAATACCCTAAAGTTAAAAATATAAAATGAGATAGTGCCTTGTAAATAAATCCCACAGTCTCCATCAGTATCTTTAAAATGTGATCTAATTAATTCCTCGTGTTATCTCGATTTTTCTCCCCAATAGAAGGAATAAATCACGGGTTCACAATATTTTTAATATTCTTAAATTCTACGCGATCGAGTTTAATTGTGATTGAGTTTGATATCCACGATGGGGAAGTACTACGCGAGCGAATTTAATATCAAAGAATGAACTGATGGTATACACTTAAACACAAATAATGATACCCTCCCCAATGAAGTCACTATCATCAGTTGTGGGCCCAAAAGACATTAACTATATAATTATGTCGGATAAAGGTTTTTCGAATTGTCCGGATAACATAATTGAAAGATATATTATCCACCTACTTTAGGGTGAGGTGATTTAAACTCCCAATGAGAAATCTCATTTCACAAAAGAATTAGGATGATTGATATGATTAATTCTAATTAGCAGTAGAGGGAAACTAAATTTAAATTATATCAAAAATTAATTATCACATATTTAATTGAAAATCAATCTTTTTCAGCAGTGATTCTAAGATTTTAAATTAAGACAAACTTTTCAATCACTTGTTTTAGTCTTAAAAAGTAAAAACTTTTAATTAGAATAAATTTCAAGGACTAAAAATGATATTGGATGTTGTTCTAACTAAAGAGGATAATAAAATTATCTAACCCACGGTTCCCATCAGTATTTATAAGTATGATGTGATTAATTTTTTATGTTAGCTTGACTTTCATCCCCAATGGAGGGATAATCAAGATATCATGGTATTTTCAAATTATTTGATTGGTGATTCTTTAAATTTAGTGTAAGTATGTTCGGTCCCCCTAACGTGAAAGTTCTAAAAAACATATTTAATTTTAAAGAATGGACCGACAAAATTTAGTAAACACTAATATTGATTGATGACACTCCAATATGGATCATGTTCTTAAGATGATTTTAATCTTAGGTGAAATAGGGATCCTTTGAATTAGAAATTGATGGGAAAACCTGGATCACTTTTGTTATCCAATAGTGAACATCACCTTAAGTCCATACATGGTGTTAATTATTGAGAAACACTCGATTTCTTTCCTAAAAGGGAGGAAGAAAGAGAAGGTTGAGTCTCAAGTGCAACAGTTTGTGGCTAAAAAATTTCATAGTCCTCGAGGAGCAGGGAAAAAGTCGAAATTAAGGTATTTTCACAGCAAGTAGTTAGAATATCAGTACTGGTGATATTCAATTTTCCTAGCACTAAAAGGAAAAGGAAAATTTAATGGTTATTTATCCTTTGAAGTAGACGCGTGATTCATGGTACAGTCTATAGTAACCTGGTGTGCAGATTCAGGAGACATAAATCAGGTCTACAACTTATTGTAAAGGTTCTAGGTAACCGAGCAACTACTTAAAGGAGAGATGTTCCTAATGATAAGCAATAAGAATAAGGGAGTGGTATTAGCAGCAGGGTATACATTTTGGTGAAGACAAAAGGATAATGTTGGAAGGTTATTTTTATGTGCCCATTTTTAAAAGAAATATTATTTTTGGTTTCAAAATTATTTTAAACAGATACTCAATTACCTTGATAAAACTATTTTATTAAAATTTGGAAATTTGTTATCTATATAGGTTCATTGGAAAATGATTTATATGTTATAAAGTATGTCTCACCTTTACAGCTAAATAATTGAATGAATAACTCAAATAGAAATAACCTAAAGAGAAAGGAACCTTCTAAGTTGAACCAAAAATATCTTTGGCACTTACGCTTAGGTCATATTAATCTAAAAATAATTCAAAGACTCGTTTCAAATGGAAAAGTGAGCTCATTGGAAGTGAAGGCACTTCACATCTGCGAATACTGTTTTAGAAGGTAAAATGACCATGAGGCCCATCACGATCAAAGGTTATAAAGATAAAGATGTTTTGAAGTTAGTTCATTTCGAATTATGTGGTCCAGCGACAATCTGGGCAAGAGGTGGTTATAAGTATTTCATCACTTTCATCGATGATTACTCAAGGTGTGGATATGTTTACCTTATACACAAGAAGTCTAAAGCGTTTGATATGTTCAAAGAGTAGAAGGCTGAGGTAGATCGTAGGCATGGTAAACTAATCCAAACCCTACTATATGATCGTGGGGGTGAGTACCTATTGGGATAGTTTAGGAACCATTTATCAAAGGTGGGTGAACAACCTAATTATTTGAACAGAGCACACCACAACAAAATGGTTTAGAGGAAAGAATGAACAGGATTATTTTGGACATAGTTAAATCCATTATGATCTATTCGTATTTATCATTATATTTTTGGGGCTTTGCATTAGAGACACCTACATATTTGCTGAACTTAGTTCCTTTTAAATCAGTCTAAATGACTACTACAAAACTATGGACTGGGTCCAAGCCTAGTCTGGGATATATTTGAATTTGGGGCTACCCAACACATGTGTTTAGGAAAGAGACAAGGAAGTTAGAATCAATAATAGATGTATGTCTCTTTGTAGGTTACCCAAAAGGATCCAAGGGTTGTCAATTTTATGATTCTATGGGACCAAGGGGTATTTGTTAGCACAAATACCGGGTACTTAGAGGAAGATTATATAATAGAATACAAACCTAGGATTAAGTTGATCTTGCAAGACCTAAGAGGGAAAGACCAGTTAATTACTTTTGAACCACCCGTACAGGACAAAATACAACCTAATGCCAATAATACACCGCTAATCGGTAATGGGAGTACTACTGATGAACGGGATACACGTGTCATTTATACTAGATCACAAATGGAGCCACGTCGTAGTGGGAGGGTCAGGCGTCATCCTGATAGGTTAGTGTATTTGGGTGAACACTTCGATGAGATCCTAGGGGAACATGAACTGGGTCCCAGGAACTATAATCTAAGACCAGGACTCCGAGCTTTGGGTTAAGGCTATGAAAATCCATATGGATTCGATATACTCGAATAATGTTTGGTAACTTGAATACTTTCCAGATGGGATAGAACCAATTGGTTGTAAGTGGATCTACAAGAAGAAATGAGGGACATATGAGAAGGTGGAAACCTTCAAGGCAAGGCTTATGATGAAAGGGTTTACTCAGAAAGAGGGAATGACTATAAGGAAACTTTCTCATTGGTAGCCACGCTTAAGTCTATCTAAATTCTTTTATCAGTTGTGGTATATCTTGATTATGAGATTTGGAAAATGGATGTCAAGAATGAATTCTTGGACGGTAGTCTAGATAACTGCATCGATATGATGAAACTCGAGTGATTAATAGCATGTAGCCAAGAAAGCAAGGTGTACAAGCTTAAGAGGTCCATTTAAGGACTTAAGCAAGCGTTAAGGTCTTTAAACATTCAATTTGATCAGGCAATCAAATATTTTGGTTTTGATCAATGCCCATATAAAACTTGTGTGTATAAGAAGCATGACATAAACGTTGTGGTATATTTGGTACTATACTCAATACGATAAAGACTTTTCCCAATTATTTAGGTTCGATATATATGGTACTCTATGAGGATGATATTCTCCTAATCGAGAATGATGTGGATGTGTTACCCTGTATAGGAATATGGCTATCTAGCCAATTAGATATGAAGGATTTAGGAGAATCCAGTCACACCCGTGGATTAATATTTTACGTGATCGAAAAATGGGATATTGGGATTATCCTAAGCCACTTATATCGATTATGTACTCACAAATTTAAGCATTCAACATTCTAAGAAATGACTTTTTCCTTTCTAACATGGAATCTCTTTATCTAACGATCAGTGTCCTAAAACACCCGATCAGATAGAGAGGATAAGGAACATATCGTATGCTTCGAAAGTGGCATTCCTCATGTATGCTATCTTGTGTATAATACCGAAAACCTATTTTGATGTTGTCATGGTCAGAAGATTTCAGTCTAACTTGGGTGATGAGCACTCAACTATAGTAAAGCAGGTTCTCAAGTACCTAAAAAGGACTAAAGACTATGTGTTGGTTTACTCAACGAATAGTCTTGTACCTTTTGGATACACAGACTCAGACTTTCAATCGAATAAAGATTCCAAGGATCAACCTCAGGATATATATTTACCCTAGAAGGTGGAACCATAAGTTTAAGGAGTATTAAGAAATCATGTATTGATGATTCCACCATGGAAGTTGAATATGTTGCCGCTTCGGAGGCAAAAAATGAGGTTATTTGACTCCAGGACAAGTGATTTGGTTGTGGTTCCTTCAGTGAAGTAGGCTATTACATTTTACTATGATAATAGCGGAGTGGTTTCTAACTCAAAAGAGTCAAGAACACATAAAAGAGATAAGCACCTTGAGTGCAAGTATCACTTGATACAAGAGATCGTGCGAAGAGGAGGCATCATCGTGACCACGATTTAATCTAAAAAATAACCTAGAGGATCTTTTTACAAAGATCTTACAAGCTAAGTCTTTTGATAGTCATATAGAGGGGATCAGTGATAGATGTATAGGCACGTGGGTTTAAGACTAAGTGGGAGATTATTGGGATTTCATTCTTAAAACCATGTTTACGACATTTATTTTTTAATAAAGGATTGTCAAGTTCGTTTTGAAATATTAATCAAATTTATGATAATGCCTTATATTTATTATAAATATATTATATTAATGCCATCCAATTGAATTTATTATGAATTCTGGTGAGTTGGGTTCGGCCTGATCATAGAAGTTGAAATTTTGATTATATTTCAATTAAACAGTTCACAACCAAGATAGGAAGCTGATATCCTATCGATAAATCTATGAGTACGATCTTAGTAGTTTATATTTACTGCGAGAAAATATTTGATGATTCGGGAACTTGTCTGATAATTCAAAGAGGATCGGGCTGATAAATTTGGAATGTATCAAATGATACAAGAGTAATGTTCAAGTCTAGGTACAGACGGACTTGCACAAGCTCACATCGTTTCCAAATGGTACATTAGTTTTTAATCCAGAGGACTATGAGGATTGAAATGTACATAAAATTATTTCTTTGCTTATTATGGGTGCGATCCAATTTATTGGGTCTAAGTCTTTACAAGTTGGTCAATCATTGTGTGACATGTCTGAGATCATACTCTAGAGGAATCTGCATTACGGAGATATCCTGGATTGTGATACTCCCTTGATAAACTTGTAAGTTTTGACTCTATCAGTAAACTTGATCATTGGATTATTTATAATCTGGTAGATTATCAAATAAATTAAGTTTAAGATCAAAGAATACATAAGATATTGGTGGAAATCAATTAGCGAAAAATTAAATTTCACCAAGTAGCTATTGTATGTTCTACACGACGAATCATATTATACACTATCTAACTTTTCAAACAAAGAACTCATTATTCGAGTAATTCTGAGATATTAATTATAATTACACAAGAAATAAAATATATTATGGGAACTAATATGGGGTTTTCATATTTTATTTTGTAATCCAATTTAATTATTAGCTTTGGGTCCCTAGTTTAGGCCTTTACCTAAGTAGTAGGCCCAAACTCTATGGAAACCCTCAATCGCTGATTTTAAAATTTTAAAATGGAATCCTTCAACCACCAATTTATAAAAATTAATCTCATCAGACATCCTAGTTCCCTTATTATGTGAAATTTATAGATGGGAGATTAAATCACACCACCTTGAACTAGACATATTTCCATCATTCATTTTGCTATCCGGACAATTTAGGACCGTTATATCCAACATAATGAATAGTCAACAATTTTTGGTCCCACTCATAATGATAGTGACTTTGATGGGGAGGATATCAAAAGTATTTAAGTGTATAACATCGATTCATTTATTGAAATCAAACCCGCTCGTGTAGACTTCCTCGATGGGAGGACCGAACTCACTCACATTTAATTTCAATAAACTATCACTTAAGAATTTTAATCTTTTTATGATACTGTGATTAAAACCCTCTGATGGGGTCCAAATCAAGCGGACATGAGGAATTGATCGTATCACAATTTTAAAATGTCGACGGATACCATGGAGTTTATATTAAAACCACTATCCCACTTAGTATTTTAAAACTTAAAAGTTTTGAAAATAAAACACTCAATTCTAAAAGATCGAATTAAAATCCTTGGTAATTTTAGAATTTACTTGTGTGAAATAAATATCTTGATCTCACATTTTAATTCTCTTAAAATAAAAATATTAATATGAATTCTCCAAAAATAAAAATAAAATCCAGAGATCTCAAATTGACTCACACATTAAAATTTAATTATCCTGATTTAATTCAATTTAGAAAATAATAAACAAAACAATTTTTTTAGAAAAGTGGTGATCTAAGCCAGTCTCAAAATTAAATCCATGTTGTCCATAAAAGTGGGTGTTCATATTATCTAATTAATTAGCACGCAAAATTATGCAACATAATAATACAGAGCCATACAGGCAAATAATTAAATGAAAGGACAAAATTGCCCATTTCCATCATGGTTTAATTTTATTCTTGAAGTAGAATCTTCACGCCCATGAATCCTTATTGAAGAAGACTTCCCTTTGATATAGAATCCAATTTGAAGTAGACTTCATCACAACCATACGTTCTTAATGATCTTTCTTTATGGAAAAACTCATTTGCATCTTTTGGGAAAGATCGAAATGGAGAACTGGAGAAAGAAGCATCAAACAACATCAAAATCCTCTAAAAAATGAATCTGCTCGGGGGGATCGATCGATCGGCCTCCGAGAGTTGATCGATCGGCTATGCTGGGGATAGCCTTCGTCTTTCTTTGCAAAAACCTCCATAACTGGGTCAAAACTTTAGCAAACTCAACAAAACTTAGTCCAACACCCAAACCTATATAAATACATAATTCTAACTGTATATAAACATTACAACCCTCTTCCATATCCTCCAAATATATTGATATTAAAAAAATGTTAAAAACCTAATTATTACTACCATATCCAATCTAGGAGTAATTAATAATTACAGGGAGTAAAAAATAACTACGGGTAAACCACTGTAGGATATAATCACACAAAATAAATAAGTGTGACCGTGATGGAAGGGATATGAATATGGAATCTCTAGAAAACCATGTTAGTATGACACCATACACAAGATGTATAATCGTACCACATACCAAAACTAGAGTTTCTTGGGGGACAACATCGATCTTTCCAAAATATGATTAATCTCAATCAAGTCTCTCATACCAATTATTGGGAAAAACAACTTGAGATAGACATTTAAGTGTGGAAAAATTTTAGCCATGTGGATCTTTGATTAATTATGCATTGAAAAGAAAACAAGAACTAGGTTTAAAGATTAAACCTAGGGTTTCAAGAATACAATACCTTTGCAAATCATGTTGTGATTCGTATGAGAAGACAAAGCTTGAAGATGAAGAAATACTTGCTTCCCTACAAGATCTTCGAAAAATATTAATTAACCTTCTGTAAAACTCAGGTCTTCAAGTATATGATCCTCTCCAAAGCTAGGTAGGTGTGTGTCACCTTTTAAGATGAAAAATCATCCTTACGAGTGAGATATGGTGGTATTTTTATAGGTCTCTTCACTAAATCATGAATAGTATTTTCTCTCACCCCCTCTCAAACCCTCATAATGATAAATAATTATTAAAACCCCTTCCCACAACTTTATATATAAGTATAATAGGTGAGCTTGGGACGAACTGGGTATCTTGAGAGTCTGGGTCTAATTACTTGGGTATATGGACTACACTAGGAACCCAAGATAAATATTTAAATTGAATTCCAATTAAATACTAGGAAATCTCAATTAACATTATCGTAATCTATTTTCTTTATTTATTTAATCATAATTAATTCTACTAAATAATTATAACTGCACTCTAATTTAATTCTCTCAAAAATCACTCGGATATAACGAGGTATTATTTGTAAAGTTGACTATGGTACATAATATAATTCCTCACACTAAGTATTTGATACATGTTCGGTCAAATAAATCTACTGTTAATCGATTTTAACCAACATCTAATCAATTCCTTCATTCTCAGACTTAACTTAATTACTACTCCACCCGGATCATAAAATAATTCATCGGTCGGGTTTTACTTGGTGGAAATAAAACGTATAAGTCTATCAAGGGGGTATCACAATCCAATGTATCCCCGGACACAGATTTCATTAAGATCTCATACCTGCTTGTATAATTGTCTCCCATTATACGGGGATTATTTGATTCAATAAAAAATTGAATCGCACCAATAGCAATCAAAGCGACAAGTACATAAGCATTCTAATCCTCGTGATTCTCGGAATTAAGAATCTATACACCCTTTACAAATGTTGTGAGATTGCATGAGTCCAATCTAGACAACCCTTAGACTCAAATCTCATGGATGGCTATGTTCAACACATTCATGGGATGTACCGATCACAATCCTCTATTGAACTATCATACAAGTTCTCAAATCATCATGCAGGTTCTCGTAGTTTGAGATAAACTACATGGGATTGCATCGCAACCGTTCCAATGGGTTATTAGCCCCATATCTATGTTGTAGAAGTTTTAATACTGCTAGAACCAAAATTTTAATCTCCCAGTTATCAACTTGAAGCCAACTCACCGAAATTCCTACTGAGCTCTATTAACCGACATTTTACAATATATTTAAACCAAATATAAGGCATTCTCGTAACCATGATTCTTATTTAAAAATGAAATGACATAACTTTACTTAAAAGTAACTATCATACATGGTTTTAAGAATAAAACCACAGTAGTGACACTTCATGAGAAATGTCTATAAATGAATGTTTATAAAATGACACATCTTTTCATGAAAAACGCATTATTGCCTATAGATACAAGACTTCTAAATGCCTTTAGCAGGAGGAAAAATAGTTTAAAGTATATTTCATATTAATCAAGTCGTGGAGAGTATCAAACATAATTGGTTTGTGGGACACGCACATTATAGTTCTTTTTACGCGTGGCGACGATCATTATATCCTAGGAGGCAAATGCCCATCGATTTCAGTCGTAAGCACCATTAGTAGGGATGAAATCTAGCTTAAGGAGAGAGTGTTCAACGTTCGATTTGATCTATTCACCTTTGTTATTTGTAAGTTTTCGAATGGCTAATTTTTGTTGTTCCTTAATAATTTCATTTTACATATTAATTTGATGATAAGACGAAAATACACATAATTATTCTAACAAGAATGGAAATAAACGGTAGTTCAACATTAAATGAGTTCAAAATTGGTGAAAAAAATGACGTTGCAAATCTTTATATTCACTTTAGTTACTATAGCTCCCATCGATAGAGTCTTCCATTAAAGATTTGGCAAAATCCATTGTCCAAATTTGGAAAAATGTATATATATAAATCTCATCTGAGGACTAAAAAACATATGGTCTATTTTAAGAAAAGACAAATGATAAAGTCGATTTATTTTTTGAAAAAAAACACCCACAAATCTAATTAAGAATAAAAAAAATTAAGGACTAAAATCATAAATAAAAAAAATGAAACAATATCTAAGTCATGTTTTAATAATATAATTGAGAGTTAGATATATTCATTCCTAAAAAGTAGGCAACTTGTGCGATACGCTTACACTTTATAAGATTTTAATTTAAAAAAAATTATAAATGTAGACAACATGATGACACGTAATTGTTTTATTTATATACAAACTCATACAATATATGATGATATCATTTTAATTATGTTTTATACATTGATATACCAAGTATAGCCCCATCCCAGGACTTAGACCTCTCGGCAAAGGCCGACCGTCGCCAACCCATTTAGCATAGGGAATTATGACTCGGCCATGGTCCCAGCCTGAGTTGATTCATCCTAAGCCAATGCCTCTTCGCAGGGTACCTCGACCTCGTCTCGGAAGATTAATCATCATACCCAGCATTAATAACCTTATGATTTAATATTCTCGGCCTCGACCTTCACCTCGATGATGAGGGCAGGAAGAGATAGCTCAACGGGACAGGTAACATTCCATTAGTGGACCCCATCTTGACAACTCGACCTCGAACAAGCCTAAACGGACGACAGCTAGACAGTTGGCAGAGCGCGTGAATTGGGGAATGCGTGGGAGAGTGGGCGTGGGCTGCGGATCCCACGTGGACCAAACCGTTATAACAACAATACCCTCACACGTGAGGGAATATTTCATCACCATGACCTACATGTGACAGTGATAGATGGCTCAACCTCATTGGCTAAGAACATTCCACAGATGCTTATTACATACTTGGAGGGTACATTACACCTCCCAAGGACTATATATACTTGTCTTGTACATCTTTGTAAAGGACCTTGATTCGAAACCCAACTGAAACCCTGCTGAAATTAAAGTATAGAGAGAGAGAGAGCTAAGTGATTTGTATCTAAAGGCAATTAGAGCCATTTATTTATTAAATTCACTCAGACACACACAATGGAGTAAGCCTAGATAGGCTGAACCACTTATATACTGTCTTTCTCCTCTTTACCTCACCTCCTTCTTTACTTAATATCTGATCTTCACCATTATTACACCTTCAAGGTTCTACTGGGTTGAGATCATATCATATTTACTTGGTGATACTATAACTGATATCATCAGTTGGCGTCGTCTAGGGGAAATGAGATCATCATCTTTTTCCTCTCACTTGTAGCTACTCATCATCGGATTCTCTAGTGGTGGTTTGACTCCACTTTTAGCTGGACTTAAACCACCATTAAAAGAGCTCTGGTTTGAGTTCAAGCTTTCTTATAGTTCATCTAGCTCACTTCCAGTACATCTCTTGATCTTTTCGGTCACCGTAATTCAATGGCATCAGACTTTCCACCAGGAGGAGGTCCTAGTTCCAATCAAGCACCGCCACAATCTGAGATGGCGAATGTCGCAGTAGCATTATGCTCATTGGCATCCAGTCAAGATAAGATATAGGAGCAGCCGACTACCTTCAGCTAGAATTTCATACCCAGACGACGGAGATGATAACTCTGGCCGCCAGAAAAGGCATACATCAGGCGATAGGAGTACCAAAGGATGCATAGCCTCAACAGAGGCAGAGAGACATTGTTGATCCTAGGCATTTATGCCTGGGGAGGCAAGGTCAAGAATATGAAGGTAATGTGTATGCTGACGATAAGGTCGAATACTGGGAACTGTACGAAATTTCTGGGGATACTGTGCGCCTTATCCAAGCTAGTAGAGGAAACACTGCAAGTCCGAGCCAAGAGGGACGATCTCATCCATCGTCATTTGATAGGCTCAGCAGGGGGTCCGCATTTAGCAGACTCGACCCTGTAGGTGATCTCCGAGATCAATTGTCCAGGTCTCGCAGTAGGGTAAGATCTAGAAGAAATGGAGGGTGTGCTGACAGACGATCCCCTCATGGCCGAGATGAGGAGCAACATGAAGTTAATAGCCGTCAAAAACTGCCAGTCGAGAACCCGTCCAACGCCAAGTCAAGAGGGAAGGGGCTGGCGAGAATGTTGGTCAAGCCAAGGGAGATAACGTCGTAGTGGTCACTATCGATAAACCCTAGAATAGCTTTATTCAGAGATTAGAGGACAAGATTGGATATTTGCTGAAGAGACGAGACCATCTGCAGAGGGGTTATAATAAAGGGTCGCTATTTATTGCTAGGATTGTGAGTTATTCTACCCCGGCTAAGTTCAAGCCATCGGTGGTGACATCGAGGTATGATTAGAGTACCAATCTAGTCCACCATGTTGAGATGTATCAATCTGTAATGAATATCTTCTCGGTCTCAGACGATATGAAGTGTAAATCATTCTCAAGCACTTTGATCGGTGTTGTACATGTCTGGTATACTTCTCTCCCAAGAAATTTAATAGAGAATTTTAAGCAACTGACAGAGAGATTCATTCATAACTTTTATTTTGGGGTTAAGCCGAGAAAGAAGACCACTCACTT
Organism: Sambucus nigra; assembly: GCA_949130495.1. Classification (NCBI taxonomy): domain Eukaryota; kingdom Viridiplantae; phylum Streptophyta; class Magnoliopsida; order Dipsacales; family Adoxaceae; genus Sambucus; species Sambucus nigra. Next base: position 591,624,142 of record OX422210.1, read on the forward strand.
ATTATATGTAAAGCAAAGGAAGAACTAGTCTCTACGGGATTACCTAGCCCACTTTAATAAGGAGAAACTGGAAGCGGAAGACTACGATTAGAATATAGCAATGACTGCCTTGATGGGTGGTCTGCAAAAAGGAAAGATTATGTGGAAATTGGCCGAGGACCCTCCAAAGTCCATGGCAGTACCCCTGGATACGATCGGGATAATCATGAATAACGAGGAGGCTATGGCGACCCAGGGTGAAGATAAAAAAGAAGCTAGTGGGAGAAAGTTCCAGAAATTCAAAGGCAAAGGAGATAAAAAGAGGTCGGCGGATGACAAGTTTGCTGACTACACCCCATTGACTGCCACACCAGAATGATACTGAATGAAATCAAGAATGATAGGTCCTTGAGATGGCCAGAGAAGCTCAAAGCCCCTCCTCATAAGAGGAATAAGATTAAATGGTGTGAATTCAACGAAGACCATGGCCATACCACTAACAGATGCATCGCTCTGAAAGACGAGATAGATAAAATGTTAAAGAAAGGAAAGCTGAGAAACTATGTGGATAAGAATAGATCAAGGGGTGGCTGAGATGACGCCCGAAAGAGAAGAGACAACAGGTGTAAACCTAATGATCTAGTGAATACGGATAACGATGCGTCATACGATGATGAAGAGGCCGACCCTGACCTCCCACCAAAGATAATTGATCCCAAGGGTCGGTTGCATTGTATTTCTCATAATGTGAAAATGATATGTGGTGGTTTGGTTGGTGGCAATAAAGAGATAGTTGATCGTAAATCTCATGTTGCAGAAGCCAAAGATCTTCCTAAGCTGGAGGTAGTCAATTCAGTCGGTGTTGATTCAAAGTCAAGGAAGAGAACAAAAGTTGATATAAATACTCTGATAGTTGACTTTTCAAGGTTGGATTTCAAGGGGATCCTAGCCCTGCATGATGACCCTCTGGTGATCAACACTAGAGTACATGGGTATGAGGTCTCTAAAATATTGGTCGATGGTGGAAGTTCGGACGATGTGATGTACTGGGATTATTACAAGGGCCTCGGACTGAGTAAGAAGAGACTTGTCCCATATTACTAACCCTTAATTGGTTTTAGTGGAGAGAAAGTACAACCTCTGGGTATTTATGAAATGGATGTCAGAATAGGAAACACTTGGATGAAATGTCTCACAAGGAAGATCAATTTTTTTGTCATGAACGAGAATGTATATTCATCCTACAATATAATTATGGGATGAGTAGCCCTAAAAGAGTTTAAGGTCGTTCCCTCAACAGTTCACCAAATGATAAAATTTTTGACTCCTTATGGAGTAGGGGAAGTTCAGGGCGACCATATTAAGGTACGTGAGTGCTACTTCGATTCGGCCGAGGAGAGAGAGGCGCATAAGAGGGCCACCATAACTTACAACATAGACACTCTCGACCCCAGAGATGAGACAAAGCTGAAAACGGGTGAAGCTATCGAGGAGGTAGAACCCATCGTCCTCAACGAGGACGAGCTTGAAAAAATAGTTCAAATGGGCAAGGCCATGAAGAGAGAGATTGAAGAAGAATTGATTAAGTTGTTAAGGAAGAGACAGAGCATTTTTGCTTGGAGTCACGAAGATATGTCGAGAACTGATTCGGAGGTCCTCTGCCATAAATTGAACGTGGTCATGGAGCCAAACCAGTCAGACAAAGGCGAAGGGTCTACTCCAGGGAGAAATACAAGGTAATAAGAGACGAGGTAAAGAAGTTTAGAAATGTTATTTAACCAGAATGGTTAACCAATGTTTTCATTGTGCCGAAGCCTAACGGCATATGGAGAATATGTGTTGATTTCACGGAACTGAATAAGGCATGCCCCAAAGACAGCTTCCCTCTGTCGAGAATAAATCAAATTGTTGATGCCACTGCTGGGCATGAACTGATGAGATTTATGGATGCCTATGCAGGCTATAATCAGATATTCATAGACCCGACCGACGCCGAGAAGACCTCGCTCATCACGGAAAAAGGTACATACTGCTATAAGGTAATGCCCTTCAGCCTCAAGAACATCAGGGCTACATACTAGAGGCTAGTAAATAAAATGTTCGAGGATCAGATAGATGATACCATGGAGGTGTACGTTGATGGCATGTTTACCATGAGCCTCAAGGCTGAGACGCATGTGGCAGACTTGGAGTGCACTTTTAACATGATGGATAAATATAGGATGAAGTTGAATCACTCAAAGTGTGTCTTCGGAGTCGGGGCAGGCAAGTTTTTGGGTTTTATTATCAATCAATTAGGGATAGAATCTAACCCAAAAAAAATCAAAGCTTGGATAGAGATGAAGACTCCTAAGGCCATAAAAGAAGTCCAGAGGTTGATCGGACGAGTAGCAGCACTGAATAGGTTCGTATCCAGGGTAACGGACAAGTGTTTGCCCTTCTTCAAGGTGCTGAGAAAAGCCTTCAAGTGGAACGAGGACTGAGAAAGGGACTTTCAGGAGTTGAAGGTCTACCTCGGCTCCCCACTCTTGTTGTCAAGACCTATTCAAGGGGAAAACTTATATGTGTACCTGGTCGTGTCAGAGTCAGCCATCAGCGCAGCAATTGTGAGAGATGATAAGGGTATCCAGAAGCCAGTATATTTCAACGACAAAGCTCTTCAAGGGGCTCAGCAGAGATATCCAAAAATGGAAAAATTGGCTTATGCTCTCATACATGCATCTAGGAAGATGAAACCTTACTTTCAGGCCTATACCATGGTCGTCCCAACAGACGCTCCTCTTAGGTAGGTCATCTATAAACCCGAGAAATCGGGTAGGTTGATGGTCTGGTCTATAGACTAAGGAGAATTCGACATCGTCATCAGCCAAGAACAGCCATCAAGGGGCAGGCTCTAGCCGATTTGATAGGCGAGTTCACATGGGAAGAGGTCGATGCAGAAAACAGGCTCGAAAGAGAAAGTCCTAACTCGGTTGAAGCTGAAATGAGTACGGACAGGACAGTGGTGGCCGAGAACGAAGAAGAAAAATTTATGTTCAAGAATGGAGCCTTGTAATAAGTCACTTTCTCTAGAAAGAGGTATTTCATGGAGCCTCTTTGTTGATGGTTCCTCTTGTAAGGTAGGGAGTGGCTTGATCTTGTCGGCTCCAGAAGGAACTAATATAGAGCATGCTTTGAGATTCAAGTTCATGGAATCTAATAATGAATCTGAGTACGAGGCCCTTCTTTCGATCTCAACCCTACCAAATCACTAAATGTAAGTAAGTTGTTAGTTCACAGTGATTCCAAACTGGTAGTAAACTAAATCCTAGGAGTGTACGAGGCTAAGGATGAAAGGATGGCCAACTATCTATCCAGGGTAAAAGCAATGCTGAAGAACTTTAATGAGATGAAGCTTAAGAGGATCCCTCGGCTGGATAATGGCCGAGTCGATGCCTTAGCAAGATTAGCATCAGTAACAAAAACTGAGATAAGAAGGTCGGTGCCTGTCGAGATTCTACATCGGCCAACCATCGAAGAAGAAGACAACGCGATTGAATTCTACTTAAGCCTTGAGATAGGAGAATCTTGGATGGATCCTCTCATCTGATATATAAAATATGGCAAAATACCAGATTCAAAGTTGGAAAGAAAGAAGTTTAGGTACAAAGCAGCTAAGTTCTCAGTCATTGGGAATGTTTTATACATGAAAGGATTTTTCCTCCCTCTGCTCTGATATGTCCATTCGACAGAGGTGGAATACATCCTGAAAGATATACATGAAGGTTCTTGCTCCAGTCATATAGGGGAAGATCTTTGGCAAAGATAGTGATCACCCAAGGATATTGGTGGTCGACATTGGCAAGGGATGCGGCCAGTTATATCAAGAGATGTAACAAGTGTCAGAGGTTTGCTAGCATCCCTCTTCAGCCTCATTAGCCTCTATCTTCTATTAGCTCTCCCTGGTCATTTACTATTTATGGAATTAATTTGGTAGGACCCTTGCCCAGGGCAACTGACAACTATAGGTACCTCATAGTGGCGATCAACTATTTCTCAAAATAGGTTGAAGCAAAGGCCATGATCAGCATCACTGAAATAAAGACCTTTAAATTTATTTGGAGGAACATTATTTATAGATATGGTCTACTTCATACCCTGATCTCAGGCAATGAAAAACAGTTTAAAAACTCATCTTCAGAGGCCTGCTATAAAAGGGTCGGCATCAAGCAGTTTTATTGAGCTCCAGGCCGATCCCAGGCAAATGGTCAAACAGAGTGGGATCAAGAAGAAGTTGGAAGACGTCAATGGTCTTTGTACTCATGAAGTGCATCATGTCTTGTGGGCCTACAGAACGACAGAGAGAACTCCGATAGGAGAGACCCCTTTTATGCTTGCCTATGATTCAGAGGTAGTGATCCTAATAGAAATTGGTCTGCCAAGCCATATGGTTCAGACCTATGACCCAGAAGTATATGCTAAAGAGAGGAGATTGGATATGAACCTCATTGAAAAGAGGAGAGAAGACGCAGAGGTTAGACAGGCAGCTTATCAATAGAGAACTGTCAGATTCTACAACAAAAGAGTGAAGGTTAGGCCATTAGCAGTAGGAGACTTGGTTATGAAGAAGGCTTGGCAAAAGTCAAATAAACTTCATCCTAATTGGCATGGTCCCTAGAGGGTAACAGAAAAGGTAGTTCCTGGAACGTATCGGCTTGAAAATTTGGAAGGAGAGCCATTCTCCAATCCTTAGAATGCCGATCATCTAAAGAAGTATTATCAGTATGACATTGTAAAGAGTTTTCTTTTATCATTGCATCATTGTACACTGTACGATAAGAAAGGTTATAAATGAAAAATTGCAAGTGTTCTCTCATATTCTTGTTGTATAAGTAGTTCAGATTGTATGTTTCTAATCATCCTAAGTTATAGAACATCACTTATGTGGTGAAGTAGCATTAACTTACTCTCGGTGACATCACAATCCGGACGGGGCTAACCTCGTCCATGGATTCTCAATAACATCGAGAGGGGGAAAAGTGTGATAATTTAATCTTTGATGGTAAAAACTCTATCGATTGAGATGACAGTGTTGGATGAAATGTCTCATCCATACACTCGCAAAACGACGAGGGGAGACTTTTGATTAAACATCATAATTTGGTGAATTCAAATTCAAAAATCATTTCATTATGGTTTACCTTAACATCATTAATTTGGTGAAAAACTCTGTCGATCGGGACGACAATGTAGGACGAGATGTCTCATCCATACACTCTCAAAATGATGAGAGGGGACTTATGATTAAATACCATAATTTGGTGAATTCAAATTCAAAAATCATTTCATTATGGTTTACCTTAATATCATTAATTTGGAAAAAAAACTCTCTCGATCGAGACGACAGTGTATGACGAGATGCCTCATCCATATACTCTCAAAATGACGATAGGGGACTTATGATTAAACACCGTAATTTTATGAATTCAAATTTAAAAATTATTTCATTATGGTTTACCTTAACATCATTAATTTGGTGAAAAACTCTCTTGGTCGAGACGATAGTGTAGGACGAGAGGCCTCGTCCATACACTCTCAAAACAACGAGAGGGGACTTATGATTAAACAGCATAATTTGGTGAATTCAAATTCAAAAATCATTTCATTTTGGTTTACCTTAACATCATTAATTTGGTGAAAAACTCTCTCGGCCGAGACGACAGTGTAGGACGAGAGGTCTCGACCATACACTCTCAAAACGATGAGAGGGAACTTATGATTAAACACCATAACTTAGTGACTCAAATTTGAAAAATCATTTAACTTGATTATACTCATCTCGGCTAAGGACGAGAAGAGATTGGAGAAATACATCATTGATTTGGTGATCTCATATTTAAAATCATTTAATTATGGTTACTTATAAACATCATTAACTTGGTGACTCAAATTTATATAATCATTTTTAATGGATAATTGAAACATCATCAAACAACGAGGGGGAAATAAAGTTAAGTGTTCGCATTCACTCAGGAAAAAGTACAGAAAAGCTCAAGTATGAGGCAACACTTCAACATTCATTCAAACAAAAATGAAGATTAATATAAAACATTGGCAAAAGATCAATTATTCAAAACAAAAATTAACTACAAAGAGAAAGGATAACGGTCACAGGTGACCACCCTATATAGTTGGCTCAATAATGGTGGTCAATACTCTAACACCTTCCCCAACCTGAGTCTGCTCAGCATTGCTAGACGACCCTATAGCACCTCCCTCGGCTTGAGTCTCTCCAACTGCAACATCAGTATTGGCGTCATTTGGGACCTCGGCCATAATCTCATCTCCCTCGACTGATGCTAGGGACTCAACGTATTCCAAAGTTGAGGCCATGCAGGGATCTTCCATATCGGGAGCGTCTAGCTCGGCACTGATGGACGAGACGACTTAGTAAATTTTATGGCCACCCACCGATATGCCGTCTTGAGACCCCTTTCAAAATATTCCATGTCAAAGCCGAGGAACTCATCAGATACCTTATAATCTTTGATGGCCTCATCTTTGATCCTTTGAACAACTTCAGTTGAAAGCGCCTTCTCCTTAGCTTTATGGACGGCTACAGCAAAGTCTGTGGCATGATTGGCAACTTATGTTTTTAGAGCAGTCATCTCTCCGTCCTTCCTCTTCAACTCATTGTCATGATCTAAATTGAGCTAAGTAAGGGTCCTCTAGTACTCCTCTCGGCGCTGACTGTGCCTCTTCTTCAGGTAGGCCAAATATTGATGGCCTTCTCACCCTCTTGGAATTTTGGTATATTCTCAGTAGCCCATTTATTGACAGAGGCGGTGGCACACACAGATTGCAAAAGTTATGAATACATAGAGGTTAGAATAAGATGAGAAAATAGATTGAATGAGATAAGATTCAAATATAAGACGAGGTTGATACTTGTGCTAGATGATAAAAGCCGAAGTCCAAGGTCTTCAAGGGAGGCATCTTCCCCAAGAATTCATAATCTCCCTTGGAAGGGAAAGTAAGAAGACCAGCTTTTGATCTTCGCACAGATGGGATAATCGAGTCAGGTAAGGCCTAGAGTTGAGCTAGGTTAGCCGCCCAAAAGATTTCAAAGAAATCTCCAGAGGGGGAACCAGGCCCAGACTTTGTTAGAGGTTTCGTGCCTCCCTTCTTCAAAACATTTTTTAGGCTGGGGGCCACAATATTCCACAAGTCGTCTGAGATGTGTGTAGAATGATCTGTAAAGAAGAAACAAAAATTATCATCCATATAAAATAGATATGAGATAGGACTTGTGAACAATAAAGTTAAGTAACTCACACAACTCGTCTAGGGGTTAACCCCCAGACCAGCCTCCTCTAGAAATTTAAGAGACATTAAATCTTCAAACTTAAGGAGGGCACCTTCCTTCCCTTGACTCTTCAAATATTTAACCCTATTTTGGTCGGTAACACTGAGGTCGGGATCAAGTTTGACTGACATGGAGGGGTTTACCCAGTCACAGGGAACTCTTGGCTCTTCATCAGATGGGTCGGCATCGGTTGGAAATTCCCAGGCCCCAAAAATGAAGAAAAACCTCGACTTCGAGGAATGGTTGGATGTTTGGGCAACCTGAATAATTTTCTAATCAGGTTTTCTTGCCCCCAAGTGGTAATAACCGGGCTGAGTCCTTAAGGACGAGACGTTATAGTAAGCTTTTAATATGTCGACTAAAGGGTCGTCCGTATACTTGTTCATCCACAGGGAGATATAACTGAGTATTATTCTTCATGAATTCGGCTCTAGTTGAGATGGAGCAAGTCCCAAACTAGACAAAATGGCTCTGACGGCCGGGTGAATAAGAAGGTGAAAACCGAACTTAAACATATGTTCATAAACAACGATTTTACCTTCTCAGTAGCCATATGCTCTCTCGTCCTCGTCAGGGACGTGCATGACTATGTCAGATTTAATTCCGTACAGATGTCTCCAAAATAGCAGGTTGAACTCTTTAATAGTGGATTAAAAGGTCTCGGCATAAGAATAATTTACTGGTTCCTCGGTCTTTGAGCTCTCGGCCTTTGGTTCCTCATCCTTAGCAGGAGATCCAGCAGCTGGAGCTCCATATGGAAACGTCTCTTAAAACTCACTCTCGGTTATGGATCTGGGAGGAATGGCAGTTGGAGGAAAAGCAACGTTGACTCTCGGCTCAGCATGGTCTGAGATGACTTGAATCAAAGAATCATCCTCACTAGAGGACCCATCGTCCATAATTTAGACTGAAGAGTAATCTCGACCAGAGGACTCGGCTTGGCTGGAAGATAAAGTCCAAGATGAGCTCTCGACTGCCTCAGACCCCACAGGATGTGTGGGTGGTACTCTCATGGCTTATTCAAATTAATCTCTACTCTCAACCGGAGCAGAGGCCGAGTCAGGCATCTCGTCTATACCTACCTCAAAGGAAGAGGGTAGAATGGTCTTTAAAGTAATGGGAAAGATTAGACGAATGAAATTTGGGTCGGCTCTACGTCTTACCTAGGCCTCTTCCTCTATCCTACGTATCTCTTGGAAATACCTCTCCCTGAGTGTGGGAAATTGCTCTGCCAATTTCCATAGGGTCTGTAACATCTAAGAGGCTGAGTTTCAACTTAAGCAATAAAAGGCCAAAAAAGCACAAATTGTTTTTGGGTTTGACCAAAGTTGGCCTACAAATAAAACAAAGGAAACTGAATCATTTTCACAAGGAACTCTCAAGAACAGGGGAATGAATGAAACCGAAGTTGGTGACTGGAGATCACAGGAATACTCAAGACTTGATGATTAGAGGCTTAAAACCACCTAATATTAAGCCAAACCACCTTTTACTACCTAGAAACCCCATAAATCTCCAAGGGTTTGGCCCTAAAACTGCTGGATACCTCACCGAAAAAGATTTCAAGCTCGTCGAAAAAACTCGATGCAATCGAAATGGCTAAAGAATGGAGAAATGACTTAGAGAAGGGAGAATAAAGGTACCTGAGATGAGTGCACGCAGAAGAACCCTAAATGTCAACACAGAAAAGCTTGAATAGCGAAAATGGAGGAAAAAGTTGAAGCTCTGTTAGAGAGGGAGAGAGTTTTAGCGCGAAGAAGAAGAAGGATGAAAGGGAAAATGAATTTTAAAACCATTTAAATACTCCAAATCATTTTGCACAACTTCTAAGGCGATCATCATTAGGTCACAATACCATAGGTGTCACTTACAGCCGTCACTCTTGGACAACACGCCTTTTCATAAAGTGGCTACCAAGTGTCAATCTATAATCTGCATCTGATGCACCAGACCTGACATATGGAAGGACGTCTCAACTCCTACCCAAAAGATGCTTTACCCATCATTCTTCCATTCACATTGAAGACTAAGGGCTAAGGAGTGATTAACATACCAAGTATAGTCGCATCCCAGGACTTAGACCTCTAGGCCAAGGCCGACCTCGCCAACCCATTCAGCACAGGGAATTATGACTCGGCCATGGTCCCAGCCTGAGTTGACTCATCCTCAGCCAATGCCTCTTCGCAGGATACCTCGGCCTCGTCTCGGAAGGTTAATCATCATGCACAGCATCAATAACCTTATGATTTAATATCCTCGGCCTTCACCTAGACGACGAGGGTAGAAAAAGACAGCTCAACAGGATGGGTGTCATTCCATTAGTGGACCCCAGCTTGACAACTTAGCCTCGGCCTGGCCTGAACAGCTGACAGCTAGACAGCTGGCAGAGCGCGTGGATTGGAGAACGTATGGGAGAGTGTGCGTGGGCTGCGAACCCCACGTGGACCAAACTGTTATAACAACATCACCCTCACACGTGAGGGAATATTTCATCATCATAACCTACATGTGACAGTGACAGATGGCTCAACCTTATTGGCTAAGAACATTCCACACATGCTTATTACATGCTTGGGGGGTGTACATTACACCCCCAAGAACTATATATACTTGTCTTCTACATCTTTGTAAAGGACCTTAATTCGAAACCATACTGAAACCCTGCTGAAATTGCAGTAGAGAGAGAGAGAGAGAGAGTTGAGTGATCTATATCTAAAGGCCATTAGAGCCATTTATTAATGAAATTCACTCACACACACACCGTGGAGTAAGCCTAGATAGACTGAACCACTTATATACTGTCTTTCTCCTCTTTGCCTCACCTCCTTCTTTACTTTATATATGATCTTCACCATGGTTGCACCTTCAAGGTTCTACTGGGTTGAGCTCATATCATATTTACTTGGTGATACTATAACTGGTATCATCATACATAGAAGAGCTATTATGAATGAAAGCACAATACCAACAAAATTGCACATTTTGTTCATAATAGTTACATATATATATATATGTGTGTGTGTGTGTGCGTGTGTGTGCGTGTGTGCGTGTGTGTCCGTGTGTGCGTGTGTGTAAACTTTTTTCTTATTCGAATGGAGTGTATCTTTTTTTATATAAAAAAAAGAGGGATGGAACCCCCAATTTCATTAGATATTTAGGTAGAATATCCCTACCGTGATTTCTTTAACAAGAGATGAAGGATGATTATAAAAGTAGCCATCAATACAATTAAAGCGGCAAATAAATGAGAAAATATACTACTAAATAAATCTGATAGATTGAAGACCCTGAAGATCCATCCTAAAATGGCCTCTACAGGAAGAAGTGAGATCCTTGACATGAACAAAACGTTTGAAAGACTGAATTTGAGTACCATGATTAGCTAAATTGTCAGCTACAAAGTTTGATTCTCTCCAATAATGAACATATGAAATTGATATATGGTCTTCAAAAACTCTAATAGGGTTGATCAAGTCAATGATGTTCCAAAAGGATTTCTTTATAATACCTTTTAGCACACCAATCACAAATTGAGAGTCAGATTCAACAATGACTTTACTAAGATGAAGAGAATTACAAAGCCTTAAGCCCCTTAGAATGGCCATACACTATACCCTATTGTTAGATGCCACACCTTCAAAAGCTGAAAAGGCATGACTGGGGTGTATGTTGTTTTAAATAATTTTATTATTATAAATATTTTTATGTATATTTTAATGTGGAAAATAACTTAACACAGTACTAAGGATGGGAGTATCGCCAATAAAAAGAAAAAAATGGAAAATTGAGAAGAAAAAAATCAATTGGTAAAAGAAAAAATATATATATTTAAATCATTTTTTTGGAGGTCAAGTATCATGTCAGTTACGAATAAATCTAAATTGGCACGATCTAAAATTTCGAATGCATAATATATAACTAGCTTAACAAATAAATCATAATTTTCTTCAATTTGAAATTGATTAAATGAAAAATAAGAATTAAAAACATATGAATATTAAAGAATATAAGGTTTTAGTGTTATGAAACAAAATCATAATTCATTAATATTTTTGTTATTGAAGATGAATGTGTATGCATGCATACGTGAGGGAGAAAGAGAGAGGGGGGGGGGGGGGGGGGGGGAGGGTAAAGGGGGGGACTACTATTAAATAACTTTTAGTATTAAGGGCTACTCTCAAAACGATTCTTTTGTAACATTTTTTTTCCATAAAAAGTCTACCTCCAAAAACATTCCTCAAATCGATCTACGACTTGAATTGAAAATTCTTACACATTATCCTTCAATTGCCTCTAACGAAGACCACTTGTAGGAGTAAAATTTTTGCAAATATCATATTTTGTAAACATGTTTAGAAAATATTTTGATATGGTGGATCTATTTGAGGAAAAAAAAATTGAAGGTGAGTTTTTTGGAATAAAATGTGGTAGGGTAGGATATTTTTGACATTTTTTATATTATTAATTAGTATCACGTGTCGAGCTGTGTTCAAAAGGGATTATTTATATCTATATTATGTGGTAAACATTTCATGTCTTAAATTTTGAATTATTATACTTTGTCTGTCCTAAATTATAGTTCGCGTTTGAAAGCCAATTTTTTAAGAGAAGTTTTTGCTTTTCAAATTTATCCTCCTATTAATTATTAATATTTTTGAATGGAAAATATGCAATTGAATCATTTTTTTCATATTATTTTTAGAAACAGTATTATTACATTATTATTGGGAGGGAGGGAGTATTTAATTTTTTTTTAAAAAAACTAGTCGGTCAAAAAGTAAATGTGGTAAATAATTTGAAGTCGTTGTCTTGTAGAAGTTGAGTAATGTTATCATTCATTTTTGACCCAAGTGGTTTAGTGTTGTCATCAACAGTAAAAATCGCTCGACATTGATTTCACAATATCCCAAGCATGGACACCTGATTGACAACCATATTAAAATTTTGTCTTATCTAACAATGTAATCACATGATTAAGAAGTAACAACTTGACAACTTGTTCTTTTTATGAATACGTGTAGCTATTAGAATGCGGCCTCACAGAAATCCCATCGAGTCAGTCCACTACACGATCGAACCACATCCCTCCCTCCCTTGTATTGTATATGATATGATAATATTATTTCATTGCTTAATTAGCTCGTAAGCACTGAGCAGACTAATCATCTCACCCATTCAAATACAAACAACACGTGCAATGCAGAGCAATAGGGGATATGGGCATGTGTAAATATATAATTGCACTCTGAGCATTTTAATTGTGACCAAAGGCAACACCATCCCTCGTATTTATAATTAAAAGTTATTTAGTATTTCATTTGGACTTTGCTTGTAAAAAGCCATTATGATTACCCATGGCATGCCCCTTCATGGGACCAATCTCAACTTGTTCATAAAGTTTACTTCTCTAGTAAAGACATTGTCTATTTAGGGGAGAGAGAGAGACACATTTATATTTAGGGTTAGTTTGATAAAAAATTGGAAAAATGTAAATGATTACAGAATATTTGATTTTAGAGTAAATAATTTCAAGACAAATAAATATTTTCAACGTCCATTTGATTTAAGTTGAAAAATTATCAATTTTTCATATTTTTTATCAAACACAAAAGCTGAAAAATAGACATAAATGTGAAAATTTTGTTTACGAAATATATTTCGTAAATAATATATTATATATTCATATATTTTTTATTTACGAAATATATGAATATATATTATATTATATACTGAATATATATAAATAAATATATATAAATAAATTTACAAAAATATGATTATATATATATATATATATATATATATATATATATATATATATATATATATATATGTATTATTTAAATAATATATATTATATATATACTGAATATATATTATTTACAGAATACACACACACAATATATATTATTTACATAATATTTACATATATACAGAATATATATTATTTACAAAAAATACACACACAAACACACACATATATTAATTAAAAAAACTATACGAAATATATGAAATTTATTAATTATACGAAATATATGAGTATACGGAATATATCAAATGTACGAACTATATATATATATATATCTGTTCTAAAAGCCCCGCCTAGGCTTGAGGCTTGAGAGAAACGCATCGCCTACGCCTTATTCTTGGTAAAAGGCTTAAGGCACACTTTTTTTTTAAAAAACAAAGGATTAGTTGACAAATATTGGTTATGGAGCATGAATATGAGAAAGATGGCTACCAAACATATAGATATATTTTCAAAATTCAAGGTATGTACTATTTTATTATACTACTAGCCTTGAAATAATTAAAATAATAAAAAAAGGAAAAACGCATTTTTACGCCTAGGCTCCTAAGGCTTGAGGCTTGACCTTTACGCCTCGACCACGCCTCGCGCCTTTTAGAACCTTGATATATATATATATATATATATATATATATATATATGAATTCTCTTAAAAAAAACTATACGAAATATATGAAATATATTAATTATATGAAATATATGAGTATACAGAATATAATTAATATGAAATATATGAGTATACAGAATATGAATTCTTTTAAAAAAAACTATACGAAATATATGAAATATATTAATTATATGAAATATATGAGTATACAGAATATAATTAATATGAAATATATGAGTATACATAATATATCAAATGTACGAAATATATATATATATAGAGGCAGACTCCTGTGCACACTAAGTTTGCACACTAAGTTTGCACATTACCTTTTTAAAGTAGTAAAAAAAATATTTTTGAGTTGATTTTTTTTTTGTGATATTTAAACATTTCAAAGAACCTATATAAAAAAAATCAGCTCAAAAAAACTTTTTTTGCTAGTTTTAAAAAATCGATCAAACTTTCTATGCTTTTAAGCCCTTTAAAAACTGCGAAAGTTTGACCGATTTTTTAAAAATAGCAAAAAAAGTTTTTTTGAGCTAATTTTTTTTATGTGAGTCCGTTGAAATGTTAAAATATCACATAAAAAAATTGGTGTGCGCCAGCACTCAAAAATATTTTTTTTACTACTTTAAAAACTTAATGTGCAAACTTACTGTGCACAGGAGCCTGCGTCTATATATATATACACACACAGTACTGCTCTTGGGTGGATCAGTCCGTATTTTAAGAGTGCGGACCGGACATTTGTCACCTAGTGGTGAGTCTATAAATTATCGACTAAATTATAAGCACACACTCTCTCTCTTCTGGGTTCACCGCCAAGTGACGTATGTTCGACCCGCACTCTTAAAATGCAGATTGGTCTGCACAAAAGCATGTATGTATGTGTGTGTGTGTGAAATATACGAAATATACATATATATGCTAAAATATATAAAATATACGAACATATACATATATATATTAAAATATATGAAATATATATATTTACAGATTTATGAACAATATATATTTATATATTTATGAAATATATAGAGTTTTAAAAAAAAAATTGAGTGACTTGTCACCCATAGGAGGGAAACAAAAACCTGCCTTCCACCCCATCTCACCCCCACCAAGGAATTAAATTCCATCAAAAAAATTATGCTTAAAAGGTGTTGTACATAGAAAATAAATTTTAAAATAAATTAAAATTATCAAACAGGCTAAAAATTAAAAATTTTAAGTCTATAAATAACTATTAAAACTATCCTCGAAAGTAAAACTCTATGTGTGGGTGGGTGGGGGGAAGAGAGAACATCGACATGAACTCATCGCAACCCACTTTTAACTTGCTTATCTAGGGAGTGATACTAAGAAGAATGATTGTTGGGCCAACATGTAGCTTTTGAGTAAAGCTAATTATACTAATCCATGTATCCACGTCATCACATCACAATGTCAAAGAAAAGTTCAAACTAAGTCAACACAACTTGTTGGATGAAAAGTACAAGCAATGGAGTACAGATTTCAGAGGAAATGGTATTCATTAGGAAAAAACTTGTGCAAGTGGAGATGCCACTTTAGCACAAATTGACAAGGCTCAGTGAACTCATGGGTCCCATTACTTTAAATACCTATTCGTATAAATTAAGTTATTTCATTTGGTTACAATGTGTGAGATTTTAATTGACTATTAATTAGAATTATTACAAGCTCCCAATAAATAAAATAAAATAATCAACACCTTCTCACGAGTCATGCAGTCAAATACTCTCTATTCCATAATTTATTTCACTTACCGTTTATCCCTCTAATTACTTCCCACTCACATCACTCCCTTCAACTTTTAGATTTTCTAAAAATAACCACAAAAATTATATAGGGACATATATCGAATAGTCCCTCGAACATTTTTTTAATACACGTTTAATCCAAGTCTTTTTACTTTGCTCCAAAAAAATCTTTCACCATGCAGCTGACGCGGACCTTTAAAAACACGAGAATATTAGTTAAATGGGTGTTTGAGAGACTTTTTGGTACAAAATAAAATGTTTGGACTAAATATGTATTACAAAAATATTTGAGGGACTTTTTGGTATTTGACCCAATTATATAACATTTCCTTTAAGCCCCCATTAACCTTTAAAGTACATAATTGTCAACAGAGTTTTTAAGAAAATATAGTATCCCTAATTGACTACGTATTGTGCGTTGAATGTTTGACTAAGATAGATACCACCGTAGGCACAAATTGTGGTAGTGTGTATTAGACCATGTCGAATGGTTGAGTTTCCAAAACCGTTTCTTTATAACAGTTAACAAACCTTTCCCATCCATTTGGCAGCATACCGATATATGTGGAAGAAAATTTATGTTCCCCTTCTCCGGCCTTAACTTTCTACCCAACAGTTTATATATATGTTTAACTACAAAAGGGTAGATGGGTGAATTTTCAGCCATAGAATGGATTCCATGTCAGATTGTCCAACTGGTTGTAGAAATGGTGATAGAAATTTTCCAAATGACTCATCATACACGTAAAATTTACTGCTATTTAGAAAGTGTTGTTGGAGAGGTGAGGTTTTGAACCTTTGCTCATTTCTACCGTAGAAAAATACCAAGAAAGAAACCATTGCCTTAGTGTGTATACAAGTAGAGTTTCCAATTTACGATAGTGTAAATTTATCATGCCTCGTGGTTTATTTTACCATTTTTCTTAATCAGTTCCTATCATAATGTCGTTATCAAATTATTTGATCTCCGTTATAACTTGGTGTAAATCAAAGTAAAAGCTTAGATGAAAGGTATTTTTACCCTTCCTTCTTTTTCATCGACGTTTCTTAGTTGATTGCATTGAGATCAGTTACAAACCCTGTTGCGTATATATATCTTTCACATTCCTCCCTCTCTTTGGAATTCAATCTTTAAGTAATAGTCAACTTAAAATGATCTATCCCAAATCTGAGCATAAGATTTTTTGGATATACAAACTATCATGATAACTTGTTCGGTTGTAGCATTCATTTTTCGCTTTCCAAATATATTAACTTGTTTGCAATCACCTTCAAAGGAAACATACTTTGTGTTTGGTATGGGAAGCATGCTCCTTTCCAAACATATTACTGTGGTATATTTTGTGGGTCACATAGAAACATACTTGTTTGCAATCATGAGGAAAGAATGATTCTCACGAAAGGTTTCAAATTGAGGAAAAGAAGTTCAAAATTGAGAGCTTGTCTTTACAGAAGAACGATCCTCCATTGATAGAGAGATTGTAGACTTGAATAGCAGTCATAGTATCAATCCATACCTAAACTCAAAACTCCATAAGGCATTAAACAAAGGACTTGCACGCACAACAGTTTAACAAGCAATTTCATGCTTTAATGACAAGCTCATAAAGACTTAACAAGGCTCTATTTATTCCATTGGTGTCAACATCTTCACAAGCAATTTCATACTTAAATGAATAGCTCATACAAAAATAACAAAGTTGTACATATTTCAGTGTAAACTGCCAAAAATTCATCTCAAAACCAGGTGGTCAATTGCAAAAAAATAACCCCCCACAAGCACAAATGATGTAATTCCACTGCGAGCCATTCTCAACCAAATGCCACGAAAAAGAATATTCCTATCTGAGGGGTGGATCCCCGTGTATCTCTCGAACCTCTTCCCCGGTAGTGTCCATTTGAGAAGCCTCCTCTCCATGGATATATACTGCATTAGAACAGTCCACAAAATAATCTTTTTAATGAATAAATGCCCGTTAATCATGACTATAGTGAGTATTGCATCCTTCCATTTGCATCATTATATTGGAATAATGACAGCGAATGTTTGAAAAAGAAAACCAAATTAAACATGAAATGATTTACTCGAGAGGAAATTGAATTAACTAGAACTCCTCCTACTGTAAAAGCCCAAGAGTAGAACTTTCAAGCCCAAAAACAATATTACATTGACATGTATCTCTCCTTAAAGAGTTTTATTTTTCTTTGTACAAAATTCATTTACAATTTGAGCATTGTGTTATTATTTATCAGTGAGCGCCTGTGCGCAATCACTGTAGCAAAAAGACCCTTAGCATATTGTGATGCATGACCTATCATTTGCAATAGTAGGATGTCAATCATTTTAGGGCTAGAAATTATCTGATTAAAAATAAAAAGACTTTCAACTGAATCATGAAAATAGGATCTCAACATACTAAGACATGACACTGCATCTCTTAATATAGTTACATACCTTGGGTAGCACAATACACTGTGACCGACTCTTAGCAGTGTCAAAACAATGAGAAGCAGCAGCGGCAAATGAGCCAGAAAATCCAGCAGCAAGACTAACAGTTAAAGGAGACAACGGACCGATTTCTTCGTCGGACCTGAATAAAAGCAAACAATCTTTACAATCAAGAGGAAAAGGAGAATATATGATGATGAACCAACCACCAATTTCCTTATCCTTTGACTTGCCACGTATTTTTATAAACTCCGTCCGACTTATGCTAATAAATGGGGGATAATTCAAATCTCTCTTTTTTTATATGAATGATAATTCGATATCTCATTATTGACAAGGGACAAGTATATAAATAAATAAATTAAAATTAAAACAAGAAAAGGAATTTGTGAAGGCTTACCCAATTATGCGCCTCAATAATTGCATTTATACCAACTAAAACAAGAAATGCCCGGTATAAAAAAAAAATACAATAAAGACTAAAATAAGCATGGAATCCAACACTCCCCTTTAAACTAGAGCGAAGAAGTCAATCAAACACAACTTGGCAATCAAAGACCGGAAAAGAGAAGACCCAACCGATTTCGTAAAGTAAAATGTCGTCTGTAAAAAGCAAGAGACATGAAGGGACAATTGATGTCGGACCTAACTAACCCCCGAATAAATAGTGTTTTAAATCGCGGTCGCGCAAGCATTTGCGTTTTGGTCTCGGGTGTGCGCCGCATAAATCGCGTCGCGCATCACACGAGCAATTCGGACATTTCAATTTTATAATTAAAAATACAAATAAGTAACTTTAAAAGTGCATTCCAAATTAAATACTATATTCACTTGAAATAGAGTCATAGGTTCATAAAGTACTACATAATTCTAAACCACGCCATCACGTTGTCTCAAATAAAGTAAACAAATTCATAAAACCAACACATGAAATCTCAAAAATAAACCGACAAACATATGAGAAGTCAAATGAATTATACCTCCCTTAGATCTATGATTACAATACTTGCAAAATATGCCATTTTCCCCCTCTTTTTCAAAACCATATTTCAATCATAAATCTTCTTTTGACATTATTAAGTGGAAAAAAAAGGGGAAAAAAAAGCAACTCAGTTGGTTTACAAGGAAGAAATCGGGTTTTAAAGAACAAAAAACAGAATGCAATGAAGAAATAGGGTTTTTTTTAAAACGAAGCAAAGAAATCAGGTTTTAAAAAACAAAAAGAAAGAAGGGAATTGGATAAAGAACATTCGGGTTTTAAAAAGGGAAAAAAATGAATAAAGAACATTTTGGAGAAATTTTCCGAGTCGGGGTGGGTTTATTTTGGAGCCGAGGCTAGGTGTTTTTTTTGTCTTAAAGGACTAATGTTTTAATCGGGGTGGGTTTGTGTTTTGATTAGGTGGCTTCTAAATTTCTAAATGTTAAAAAAAAAAAAAAAGAATAAGTGAATAAAATATCAAACTACGTAGTTTTGTGCATTTTCTGTTAAATAAGCTTGAAACCCAAATAGCGTCCAAATCGCGCAAATAGCGTCTAAATAGCGTATCACGTCATCAATCGTGCACGCTATCTGTGACCAGGGGCGGACCCACCCCATCCCGAAGGGGTGCGGCCGCACCCACAAGGTTTTCCGGAATCTTTGTTTAGTATAGTGTAAAATAAAATTTATGGACCTGTGTAAGTTGTTAAAAGGAAAGGCTAGCAGTAGATAAGGGTTTTTAAACTTTGGGGGCGGATGTGTAATTTATTAAAAATCTAACCTAACTTAACTTTGTTAAAAGAAAAGGGTTTCTTCTTCTCTCCATTTCTGTATCAGCCGTTTCCCCCCTCCCTCTCTCTCTCTCTCTCGGGTGTCTCCCTCCCCTCCTCTTCTATCCCTCTCCCTTGCGGCCCCTCTATGTACTCTCTCTCGCACACAACCCTGATCTTCCAGGCGCAGCAAGCAGCAGCAGGAACTCCTCCACCTCGGCAGCAAGCAGGTATTTTTTTTAGTTTGTTTTCTTAATTTATGTTATGAAACTTTTAATTGTTGTTGAGTTTATGATGAAATTTTAAGTTGTTGATTTGTTCTGTTTATTGCTGAAATTTGTTGCTCAAATTGGATATTGTATGAAATTTTATTAGTTAAGCTGTTGATTTGTTGCTAAAATTTGTTGCTCCAATTTTATTAGTTAATTTTGTTGTTAACTTTTAAATGTTAGTTTTGTTAACTGTTAATTCAAATGTTAGTTTGGTTGGACTAATGTTATTAAGTTTGCATTATTGTTTAATATTTTGAAATAATATTACGTCTAATGAAAATATTTCAAATGTATTTTTAGGGGTCATGGAAAAATACTTTAAAAGAAGGGGTGATAACTTATTCTAAACCCGAAGTGCAATCGCAAAATGCGGGTTCAAATAATGTGCCAATGGAAGAAAAAACACAACCTTAGTTATCTAACATTTTTGGGGTTAAAAAATTGCAAAAAAAAAGTATAAATAACTCAAAAAAATTTGCCGCGGCGGCTCCCGCCCCCGAACCTCCGAACTTCCCTAGAACTTTTCAAACCCCCTTACTCAAAATCCTGCGTCCGCCACTGTCTGTGACTTGGCCAAATATGAAAGAGCTATGTCGCGTTTTCGCCCAAAAATGCGCAATCGCTCGATACATCACGCACTTTTTAAAACACCGCGAATAAAGTGAATATCCACCTCAACGTGTTTCGTCATCTTATGAAGCACATTGTCAAAAGCAAGCAAGATGTCAAACTTATCATCACATAATAACTCTGACGATTCTTTCTCCACAAAACCTGACTCTTCCCCTAAGCCATAGCACGATATTCAGTCTTTTACGAAAGAGCATGAAACAATAGCCTAATATTAGCTCTTAACCATAGAACGTGCAAAATCCAAAATGGAACACCTATTTGTATTAAACCCCGCATCTTCCACGACAACAAAATATGAGAGGCCCAAATGACTCCCCGAGGCATATAATATCCCAATTTGATATCTCATCCAAATGAGTAGTACGCGCAGCATGCATACCATACTCCCAAGCGAAGGTTAGATTAGTCTTTTGTTGGTCAAATAAATAAGGCGTACGAACAACTTGTAGACTAAGGATTAAGGGTCAAATCACCAGTCTCGCAGGACAAAAAACTAACATCCCCGTATATTGAAGAAGATACCGAGTGTGTACTTATGTTTAAGAAAAAGAAATGTTGGCGAGACCATAAAGTGAATTTGAATACGAAAAATTATCCTCGTACACTCCTGAGACCAAAAACCCAAACGTAGAGGAGGTGGGCAGAAAGATACCAAATTCCGGAGAAGTATTTAGTTAAGGTGACTGTGGTAAACAAGAGTAGACCACCGAGTGAGGCTTCGATGACTCAAGAGGAGAAGCCTCACCAAAAAGGAGCATGTCGATCAAGCGACAAATCCTCATCATCCTATTAAGGCATGGAAATAAGATTCGACAGAACACTTGTACCACCATCAAAAGGAACATCCTCAATAAAAGGTGGTATCACTAGGTATGGCTTCTTTTTCATCCCTTTTTGTCTCAGAGAGCGATACATATGTTTAGATAATGGGTTATAACACCAATATCCCTTCGACATAGCGTACTACACTACAAAAATGCATCGATAGATTGTTACCAAGTTTGTGTAGAGAAAAACTACAATTATGAACAAAACATATTCATAAAGGATGTCGAATATAGTAGTCTCGGTCTTGAGGCGCTGCAAGGGTGCCTTCCAACCCAAAACCCAACTCGAGGTGTGATTAATGATAAAAGTGACAGCGAGGACGGCAAGTTGCCCATAAGATTTAGGTTAAAAAAAAACACCTAACAACGAACATGAGGTGACGATGTAGTGGTTCCCTTCTATCAGGGGTATATATGGGAATGTAAGTCGGTGCAAGATCCCCTTCTGGCTAATTTGAGACATAAACTCATTGTATGCTCACGCCTTTTACCAAACCTGGTATTACGAACCACAATCTTAAATTGGATTCCAATCATCTCAAGTAATTGAACAAATAAAGGAAGGACTTTGGAATTAAGAATAATATTAATGGTCAGAAAATAAGGCCCAAAAAATAAAATAAATCTAACATACTAAGAGCACGACTCATACATGAGACCTAGTTAATTTTAGTATGTCTCGAAAGCTCACACATTTCACATCGAAATTTAGAGGGAAATAACAAACATATTTATTGAAAATTAGCATTCCCTAAATAGGTATGCCATAAAGGCAAAGACTGGAAATGAAATATCATTAGAGCTATAATTGTGGAGGAACGATGCTCTAAGACTAGATGGAGGAGGTTCTGGTAGAGGATTCCCAAAGTATTTAAGCCAATCCCTACCAAAAATCCTCCTCAACTCCTGTAAGAGACAATGAGTAGGTAAACAAAATTTAGATTTTAGCAAGGCCGCATATTGATAATGTGTAAAACGCAAAGTTAGGGACATGTAACATCTAGAGACAAGCATACATCTCTAAGGCTGCAAACGAATCGAGTCGAGCCTAATCAAGCTCGATTAAAACGAGCTTGGGATTAAGTTCACGTCATTTGTTTATCGAACGAGACGAACTCGAGTTTGAAACGAGCCGAGCTCAAGCAACTCGATTTTGAGGAGTCTACTTGAGCTCGTTTATGCGTTCCGTGAATCTATCAAATTCAGAAGGGAAAAACTCGTTACAGTATGTAACACCCCCAATTTCGTCACCCAGTTGATCAGGCTGAAATGCAGAACACAGGGAGCGCTATACAATTTATATTATTCTCAGGATCAACGATAAATAAAAACAACAATAAATAAAAAACATCCACGACAGTAAAAGTAATAACAATAATACGAGAAACTGCGCTGAAATAAAATAAAACTCCAAAACTGAATCCATTAATATGAGTTCTCAAAATACAAAAAAGTCTCCAACAGAAATGTAAATGAAACTCATGAATACAAATGCTAATAGAATATCAATTAAAATCAAATCAAATCCTACACTAAGGATGATTAACTGGATCTCAAATGATCTACAGCTCTGACAGCTCAGTCCAACTCTTAACTGCTCAGTCTTGCTACTCTTGCAGAAAAATAATACCTTTGGCCTGGGTGAGTGGGGGTGGGGTTAAGTTGCTTCACAGTATAAAAATGTGACCCATTTACGCCCCATGCCGTCTCCCGTCGGCACTCATACATACATACCTCACCCCTCCTCTATCCTGATACAATTCTAACTAACAATACCGAATCCAAATCAAATGCCATGACACTAAGGCTAAAAACCCTCATGGTTACAATACGAATACTGACAGTCTAGTGTCTCACCGTCTCCCAACTCCCAACTATATATTTAGTGACAACCTTACACACACACACACACACACTATATATATATATATATGTGTGTGTATATATATATATATATATATTAATGACATAAAGCCTCAATCTAAAGTCTCTACTCGCACTAAAACCCAATCTCCTTCAAATAAAAGTTGTATAACATCACCCCTCTGTAACAACAATATTTAAGTGTTTCTACCATTAATCTACAATTATATTCTAGATCAAGAGTTTAAGAACCCTAAGTTCATATTCTTAGCCAATCCGACTCAAATTTGTTTCAGTTACGATTTAAACAAGAGGGTCATGAAAATTCCATGCAGATTTGAATACTAATTCATAGGATTATCAACATACGATGATTCACACATCTAAATCAAAGATTTCCACAATATAAGTCCTCTAATATTAAATTAATCATGTGTTTTAACATAGACATGGGTCAAAACGATTAACTTATTCAAATATACTTTAAACGAGTTTTGAAAATCAGATTATATCATTCAATTCAGATTTTTGAACCCTAACCACATGCTCCTACGCAATTAAATCAACATGGTGATGGAATTCATAAATGAATTACACTAATACGGTAAGCAAGATGAATGGTTCAAAGTCTCAGTCGAGTCAACTCGGAATCGGCCAAGTTGACTCGAGATCTGCAGAAGACGAGACAATACCGTGTTAAGATTCGAAAAAATATCAGATACGGACGATACCAGCTTGACTCGCCACTATATCGCCCGGTCCGAGATGAGGGGCCGATATATCGGCCGAGATAAAGAAACACGGGCGAGATTAAGTAAAACAACAGTGAAATCTTGAAAAAAAAGGGAAAGTTGTACAATCATGAAAAAAATAAGGAATCTTGAAAAAAAACATGGAAAGTTGAAAATAATTACCTTTAACATCTGATGGGGACAAAACGAAGTCACGGAGTGTTGAAAAATGTTGCAATCTTGAACTATAAAACAAAAGATCTGCAAACCAGCTCATACCCATCTCAAACCAGCTGAAAACCAACCCAAACTAACCAGCTGAAAACCCATATTACCCGTCGGAGAAGAAGTGCAAGCCCAGGTTTGTCGGCCAAGATTTCTCTTTCTCGCCCTTTCTAGTGTCGTGCGTGTCATATTTTAGGTTTTAGAGGGTCGGTTGTTGTTTTATTTGTACAGGAGTTAATTTTGGGGGGGGTTTAAAAGAATGTTTAAAAGAATATTTAAAACCCATGTTTATAAAAGTTTAAAAGAATGTTTAAAACCCATGATTAAAAATGTTTAAAAGAATGTATAAAACCCATGTTTAAAAGAAATGTTTAAAACCCTTCGTATTTGTATATTTTTTGTAAAAAAATAAAATAACATATGCATCCTTTTTATATAAAATAACTCTAAATTGTATTATTCTTACCATACTTAATGTTTTTAAATAACATTTGCATTCTTTTAAAAAAAAAAAAAACTAACATTAGAATTATTTTTTGGATCAATTACCAAAAAGTTTCTCTTGTTTTTATAGGCCCGCGCCAGCGGCACACAAAATAGCATTTGCATCCTGATAATGCTGGTTAT
Source organism: Sambucus nigra (assembly GCA_949130495.1). Lineage (NCBI taxonomy): Eukaryota > Viridiplantae > Streptophyta > Magnoliopsida > Dipsacales > Adoxaceae > Sambucus > Sambucus nigra. Next base: position 591,649,036 of record OX422210.1, read on the forward strand.
AGAGGTTTTGGATATTATCATCATGGTAGTCAACTGGGAGATCGTCAACCACAATTTTCAAACTATGGATCCTCTAGTCAGTCATCCCAAGTCATCCCAACCCTCTGAGCAGCAATATGGTTCATATTTCCTTACCCTACTAAAAGAAATTACCCCTATCCAAATCCGTATCATCGATATCGCAACTAGATAGGGAGACGAAAATGACGAAACATTGTAATCATTTCTATTTATCTTCCATGTAAATTTTTTATCAAGTTTTATGCGTCATTTGATTGTTTTTCAATACTAGTATTGGTTTACTATGCAATATTGAATCTGATAACTCTGTCGCGCTTTAGCATAACCAATTCTACAATGCATTGCATATAGGGGTAAATGTATCTCATTGGTCCACATTGTTAATCTTATTTTTTAAAATTTTCTTGATTAGCTCTTACCATGATATTTCTTACCTTAAACGGAGGTCGAATCTTGATTAGCTCTTCTTGAATGTTCTTCCCAAGTTTGCCTCGTCTCTAGGGTTTGCTTATGTTTTGTTATATGATTAATGAGAGTAATCAACATATTAAAGACCCTAATCTCGCAGGTCTACTAAGGGCCCATATTTGGACCCCAAAATAAGCCCAAAAAACTAATCAGATACTCTTAAAACATGGCCCAAAGGTATACCTACCTCCGGAACACAATCAGCAACATTTAAAACACCATTTCAGGCCTCCAAATGTCCCTAAACTCCCGTCCAAATGTTGCAACCCAAAACATCAAATTGATTACGACCTAGTTACTATAATTTACGAGTTATACACATAATATTTGAAATTCTCATATTAATTTCTGGTTATTAATCGAATTGATTACTCATTAATTCACCCCAGTAAATACAAATTAAATAATTAAATAATTATTTAATTAATTACCAAAAATATGGGGTATTACATTCTTCCCCCTAATAATGGAATTCCGTCCTCGGAATTCACCAACGCATAACACCCTAATGTATATTGCACAAACACCGTAATACATATATATACAACTAGCCCATGCATATATGAACAAGAGATGAAAGAAATAAGGCTCACATACGTCTATCATAGTGTACCACAACCATGCACCCATACACCCAATATCATGTGTACAAAACACACCACATATAGGGACAGGGAAAGGGAAACGGTAAGCTGTTGGAGCCAGATTTCAACACTCGGTAGAAACTCATGCATCGGACAAATAATCCAAATGAGAAAACCCTTGTATATACTCGTAACCTACCCTCTGAGCACTAGACCCACTAGCCTACGAAATCCCCCAAATAAAAACGTCTAAACTAAAGCTAGCATTTTCAACACTCGTTAGCGTTGTGGCAAACCTAACATCCCAACACTAATCAACATCTCACTCTCGTTGTGGCAATTCAACCATGCCCTTCTGCCTAACAGACCAAACCGCACTATCCCACCTAACAGCTCACTTATGTTGTGGTGGACTAACACGCAGTGGCAATCCCAACATGCCAATATCAATCAACTCACTCACGTTGCGACAAATCAACCATATCCTTCTGCCCAAAAGCTCACTCACGCTGTGGCAGGGCAAACTGTAATCCAACTCAACAGCTCACCCGCGCTACGGCGGCCTAGTACGCCGAAACCAGTAAATCACCCATGCTTCAACACATAACAAATGTCATACATCCTAGTAGTTACACCTATCATATCTAGTTTATCTACACAACATTCCCCTATACACAAATATAAGGAAGAACAAAATGCTCACAAGTACAACCAAGTTACAAGGAGATTCACTAGTCCCTCCGATAGGGTACCCAATCTCATAAGGTACCATCTTAAATGACCTTCTAACACGGTAATTGTTATCTCCCCGGCCCTTGCGGTGCCGACCAAGCTAGAGAAACTTTATCTGAGGCTACTACAATGACGAATATATCACCTGAAGTGGTAGGATCCAATTACCATGCTCATCAACTCATCTCGTAACATCATCTTCCATTTCCCCCACTGTCTCTAATCGGGGTACTTCCGACCGTAAACTCATCATTACAATCCTTAATCGAAACATGCTCTCCCCTCGAGCCCTCTAAGACTTACTCGTTTCTTAACCTTCTGCATAACTAATGCATCCACAATATACGCTCAAAACACGTAGGCAAAAACCCATTCTCACAATAACCTCTTATTGGGTCGTCTCACCACAAACAACGGAAACATCAATCCTCTCATTTATAGTTTCCATCTTCTCAAGCGTATTAACAAATCATTTCTAGCTAGCTTCAGCTTATACTCCGCAACCACGAGGTGACCCTACTTTTAGGTCAAAAGTTCTCACATTATCATCACCCTTAATCATACACGAGTTTACCAATACAAACCAACCTTGCTCAAATATGAGTGAAACACAATTCTAGTCTCTCACGGGAATTAGCCACACATATACTCATCATCATAGTCCTCTTATTTTGCTAAAACTCAGCAATCCATTACCCCCTTTATGAGGTGCACAAAATCTCGTAAAGGCATTCTACTAGCCTTAATTGTCATCACAATCCATATCATCATAGGTAAGACCCAATTCTCTAATAGGCTCCTCCAAACTCAAATTCTCTAATGTCTCCCAAAATGAACTCAACATGAAACACATTTCACTACTTATGCCTACAAAACAAAAAACAAAAAAATCTCTAAGTTGCAGATTTCACCTAAAACATGACAACCCCAAAATCATCCTCACAGAGGTGGTTATAACGCATTTGTCCAACCACTCATGCTATACTTGACCACTAACTCACAACAGTCTTTATTCTCGTTTTTCTCTATCCTCGAATCTTGCCAATGCTCAAACGGCTACAAACGATGCCTACGCACAAGTCAGCGCGACACCATAGTACAAAATCATATGACAGGGTCTAAACATATCAAAAAACGCTCAGCGAAAAATAAAACAGGCACAATTACAAATCCTAAGGACACTGGAACCAGGAAATTCTGATACCAACTGTAACACCCCCAATTTACGTCGCCCAGTTGATCAGGCAGAAACACCGAACACAAGGAGCGTTATAGAATTTATTTCATTCTCAGCATCAACGATAAATAAAAACAACGATAATTAAAAGCCATCCACGACAGTAAAAGTAATGACAATAATATGAGCAATTGAACAGAGCTGAAATAAACTAAAACTCCAAAACTGAATCTACTAATATGAGTTTTCAAAAAACAAAAGTCTCCAACTGAAATGTAAATGAAACCCCTGAATACAAATGCCACTAGAGTATCAACTGAAATGAAATCAAATCTTACACTAAGGATGATAATTTGGATCTTGAATGATCTAGAACTCCTCGGTCCAACTCTAATTGCCCAGTCTTGATACTCCTACTCTTGTGGAACAATAATATACCTTTTTCTTTTTTTTTCTTTGGGGAGTGTTACAGATTTGGATCAGCGCCCTAACGTTGCAAGAAATATTAATTTGTTTAACAATATTTAAATGCGACCCATTTATGCCCCATGCCGTCACCCGTCGGCACTCATACATACATACTTAACACCTCCTCAATCCTAATACAATTCTAACTAACCGTACCCAATCCAAATCAAATGCCATGACACTAAAGCTAAAAATCCTCATAAGTATATACTAACAGTCTAATGCCTCACCGTCTCCCAACTCCCAACCTTACTAAGCTCCGTGCGGTGGACGTCTCGCAAGCGAAATCAAGGGAAGGAACCCTCCCGATACACTTCTGCTTAGCTTAGATGGTCGCTAAGATCCATTAGCCCAAGATTCACAAACAATATCCACATAAATCCATTATCTAAAACAGGTAAGTCGTAAAGATCTCACATTTAATATCTCATAACTCACAACCAAATTAGACTCTATGCGTGGGACGTCTCACAAGCGAAATTCAGACAAGACCCCCCACCCCCCGATAAACTTCTGTCTAGCCGGCTAGTTCGTCTAAGACAATGGTACGAGACTCCCTATACAAATACCCCAAGAATTCAATATACATGTATACCCTATAATATACACTAATATACACATAACTTGTCAGCTAAGCAAATCAACCATCCCGAACCGACCACAACAAAGAGTTCTTAACCCAACTCATAAAGTCTATCTCCAAACCGATAGGCCATAACCAAGAGTATTCACTCAACTCATGTCGTCTATCCTCCCAACAGATGGATCCCAGAATAACAAGATTCAATGACCGAGGGATATCCCAACTCTGGTCCACATAATTCATACCAAGAGCAAAGCTACTCTAACAGAATTCCGTCGCTAAGGACATACCAAAACTATACGTTGTTAACCATTTGTTACTCGTTATGATTAACCCAATCCCGGTGTAATTTAACTTTTCAATAGTTAGTTACACCTACCATAATACATTTTTCTTAAATCAATGAAATTCCAACAGTCTCATAAGTATAACCAATTCCCAAGTATACCAATACACGTATATATATATATATATATATTATATATACATAACAACCGCAGTCCACGATACTCAACACTGAACTACCCACAACCAGACACTTGGGTTTTTACTATATAACCATTGTCCTTACTTCCGACTTCGTATATAACTACGACTATATGCAAGCAAGACTCATCCTATAGTCTATTAAATATCCAACAGTATATACATATATATAGGCACTCCCACATATATATAACTACACATACCCAAGGCTGTACTCATAGTCTAATAATATCCCCCCTCATATGTATATATTTACTCACTGACATATACATATAGATATAACTACGAGTAAACTCATAGTCTTGACAATATACCGCATCTGAGGTATACAATATACATCATAGTAAAAGAGACTACACCCATGGTACTAACAACCTAGGGATGGCAATTTTCCCCGAAATTTCGGGTCCCCGCGGATACCAGAAAAAAAATCCCCGAAAAATCTCCGAAAATTCGGGGATCGGATCGGGTTCGGGGAGTGGAAAAAATCCCCGAAAAGTTTCGGGTCGGTTTCGGGTATACCTTCGGGTCTCCACGGGGATACCCGAATTACTAACATATAATAAAAAATATATATTTATATTATAAAAAATATATAAACTAACTAAAGCCCTAGACTTATTATTCTTCCCTCACACTCCCTCACAACACACACATCTGCTAACGCTAAGGCAGCCGCTGCCTCCCTCCCTTCCTCACTCCCTCACGCCCGGCCCTCACTCCCTCACACTGTCACGCCGCCCCAGACAGGCAGCTCTCACGCTGTCACTCCAACACCCCGCTGCAGACAGGCAGCTCTCACGCTGTCACGCCCAGCCCTCACTCCCTGCTAAGCTCCCTGCTCAGCCCTCGCCTCTCTCCTCACAGCTCTCTCACATCAGCTATGTAGCACGGACACGGACACAGGTGTCGTGTCCGACACGACACGGCAAATCTAAAAAAATCAGGACACGACACGGCGGGGACACGGTATTAAATAAATATTTTTTATAATTATTTTTATATGTAAAAAATATGAAATATCACATTAATACTAATCTCATACTAAGAACAACATTAAACATATAAGCATTAAGAGTATTAAATCCATTTTACACATCAAACATCACAATGATACTAAATCCCATACTAATAATAACAATCAAAATGCATATGGCTAATGCAATTTATTGAACAAGAGATTAAAAAAAAAAAAAAACAGGTGAGAAAAAGGAGAAAAAAAAACATATGTTTCCTGCCCCTTTTTTTTTTAAGTTACTATATATTTATGTCAGCCGTGGCCCTTGCGTGTCCCAGCCGTGTCCAACTATTTTTAAATGCCTTTTAAGCCCGACACGCCACGTGGCGTGTCGGACACGTGTCCCAGCCGTGTCTCTTGCGTGTCCGTGTCCTTGGAGTGTCCGACACTCGTACGCGGCCTTCGGAGAAGTGTCCGTGCTTCATAGCACATCAGGTAGATCTCTTGTTTTATCTCTTCTTTTTTGGGTCTCAAATGGTGAAATCTATTGTCTAAGGTGATATTTGATTCTTACAAGAATCTGTCAAACAAGCGTGTTTCGTGACAGCCTAGAAACTCTCTCACATTAAGGTTTGCTAAACTTATCAAAAGCTGACATTAATTTAAATCCACCCTGATGACTCCTTCATCCGATTTCATTTTTTAACAAACAAATTAATCAAAAGCTGACATTTTTTAACCGCAACTGTCTTATTCTGACTTTAATTTAGTTCCACATGGATGTCATATTCTATTGCTTTTATTAATTTTGATAAATAATACCACCTCTCACAGCTCTCTCACAACCTTCATATTTCATTCCATAGTTTTCTGTAAGCATTTTTTTTTGGGGGGGGGGGTGTGTTGTTAAATTCTGTAAGCACTTTTTTTAAGACTGAATCTGCTTTACTAGGTAGATCTTGTCCTGTTTTTTTGGGGGGTCTTGTCTTGTTTTTTTTTCAGATTATTTTTTTCTCATTAATTTTAGTTGATTTTAGATAAATATAACAGATAATTTTTTTTTTGAGACTTAACAGATAATTTGTTCTTTATATGTCCAGGTTAAAATGTCTACATCAAAGGAGATTCCAACGCAATCGGGGGATGTCCAATCAGCTCCTCCAGCAAACGAGGTAGCTTCTAATCAAACACCAATTAATATATTGGATGATGATAATGAAAATCGTGAGCTTGAGTCCCATGACACTGATGTTACTAATGAAAATGGAAAACGACCTCGGCGGTCATGGGTATGGGACCACTTTGATTTGAAAAAAATCAATGGACAAGATAAAGCGATTTGTAGATATTGTGAAAAAAAAAACTTGGGGGTTCAAGTAAAAAGGGAACATCTCATTTGGGGGATCATTTTAAGTCTTGTCCTCGACGAAAATCAATGGATATTAAACAAGCAATTTTAAATCAAACACGGAGGCTCGATGGAAAGACTCAACTAACTAATTTTTCATTTGACCAAGAAGCGGCAAGAGATTCTCTTGCTAAAATGATCACTTTGCACGAGTATCCTCTTAGTATGGTTGAACATCAAGGGTTTAGGAACTATAGTAATTGTCTTCAACCATTGTTTAAGGTTCCATCTCGTAACACCGTAAAAAAGGATATATTCAAAATTTACGAGTTTGAGAAAACTAAAACAATGGAGTTGTTTAGAAAGAATCGGGGAAGATTTGCAATCACTACCGATATGTGGACTTCCACTACCCAAAAGAGAGGATTTATGGCCGTGACATCACACTTTATTGATGATTCCTGGAAATTGCAAAGTCGAATTGTGAGGTAATTTTAGTGTTGTTATTAATTAAATTGTGTTGTTTTTTTACTACATAGAGTTGTTTTTTTAATGAAGTAGTGTTTTTTTTTTGTGTTTGTAGGTTTATATATGTTCCATGCCCCCACATCGCGGAGGTACTTGCCGAGGCTTTGGTTGAATGTTTGATGGATTGGAATCTTGATCTGAAGTTATCTACGGTAACTTTAGATAATTGTAGTACTAACGATGCAATGGTAAACATTCTGTTGGATAAATTACCTTCTAATTCTTTATTATTAGGAGGTAAAATCTTTCACATGCGTTATTCTGCACACATATTAAATCTTATTGTGAAAGATGGGTTGGATGTAATTGGTAATTCAATTGAGAAAGTGCGTGAAAGTGTAGCTTATTGGACAGCGACTCAAAAAAGATGGGAAAAATTTGAAAAAGTAGCTCGTCAATTAAAAATCTCATGCAATAAGAAACTTGCCCTAGATTGTAAAACGAGATGGAATTCAACCTATATAATGCTCCACACTGCCTTGAGTTATAAAGATGTTTTTGGTCGCTTAAAATTAAGTGAGTCTCAATACAAATGTGTCCCTTTTGAAGATGATTGGTTATTAGTAAGTGAAATTAGTGAGAGATTAGAGATATTTTTTGAGGTGACAGAAATGTTTTCGGGAACTAAATATCCAACAATCAATCTTTTTTTCCCGAAAATTTGTGAGATAAGAGCGTCGCTTAATGATTGCACATTCTCAAGTTATGATGAAATACGACTCATGGCATCTAATATGATAATAAAGTTTGAAAAATATTGGAGTTCACTTCATGGGGTAATGGCTTTGGGTACAATTTTGGATCCTAGATTTAAAATGAAAGGGATTGAGTTTTACTTTCCACTCATATATGACGATGAAGCGTCGACAGAAATTGAAAGGGTGTGTAACATTTGTTTTGAGATGTTGGGAGAATATCAAGTGAGTGAGAAATTAAATAAGAATATTCGTGGTACATCATCTCAATCTCAAGGAAGGAATCGGTTGATTAATAAATTTGATTTATTTGTCTCGAGTACCTCTAATACTGAACATGTTAAGTCTGAGTTGGATTACTATTTGGAGGAGAGTGTTTTGCCTAGATCTGATGATTTTGATATATTGGCTTGGTGGAAGTCAAATGGTCTTAAGTACCCGACACTATTTGCTATAGCGAGGGATATTTTTGCCATTCCCGTATCAACCGTTGCTTCAGAGTCGTCTTTTAGCACTAGTGGTAGATTTGTGAGTCCACATCGTAGTAGACTTCATCCAAAGACTTTAGAAGCGCTTATGTGTTCTCAAGATTGGTTATGGGCCGAGATTCAAGGTAATAACTTCAACATATTGAAATGTTTTTTTTTTCCTTTTTACCTTTATTAATTATTGCATCATTATATTATTATGTAGGTTCGGGTTCTTGTGCAACACGATTTGAGAGAGGTACCATAAATGAAGATACTGATGATGAGGTAATTTAATTATTATATAAGCATTGAACTTGTTTGTATAGTTCTATTTGTTTATATTGTTGTAAACTCATACGTCATGTAATTTGTGTAGGTTGAAAGTTGTGTGACAAAGGGGTGAGGTGATTGATTGACGGGAAAGTTTAGCACGCCAACAATGGATGGAGAAGCAAGCAAGTCTAGGAGAATATTGCGAATTTATTTTGTTTGTTATTTTATTTGTTACTTAGTTGTTGTTATTTGTTATGTTGAAACAATGTTCTTCGTTTGATTTGTATGTTATGTTCTAAAACTATTAACTATGTTGGAGATTTTGGAGTTGCACTTTACTTGTGTTTAATCATTTTCTAATTGAGATGTAATTTAAAAGTAACTTTTACTTAGGTGCCTAAAGAGGAGTTGAAAAAAAAAAAAAAAAATTCAAAGCGGGTTCCCCGCGGGGAATCCGATACCCGTTTTAAACGGGGACGGGGATCCCCGATCCCGTTATAACGGGGCGGGGACGGGGAATGGTTTTTCTAACGGGGACGGGAACGGGGAGTTAAAACCCGACCCCGAACCGACCCGTTGCCATCCCTATAACAACCCTTGTATTACCCGACTTAAATTGTGTGGTCCCGCCAAGAATTAACCCAAACCATTAACCCACTAGCCATTACTAATCTAAGTCGTGCGCACGGCTACCCACTAAATCCAAATTTCATTCTAACAATATCCAAATCTCATTCTAAGGTGATTGATGCAGAGCCATCTTCTCCACGCCTCTAAAAACGGCCATTAACGACATAAAACCTCAATTCGAAGCCTCTACTCGCACTAAAACCCCATCTCCTTCGAATAAAAGTTGTATAACAACATCACACACCTATAACAACAAGATTTAGGTCATTATACCATTAATCTACAATTAAATTCTAGATCAAGAGTTTAGGAATCCTAAGTTTATATACTTCGCCAATTCAACTCAGATTTGTTTCAATTACGATTTAAACAAGAGGGTCGGGAAAATTCCATTCAGATTTGAATATTAATTCTTAGGATTATCAACATACGATGATTCACACATCTAAATCAAAGATTTCCACAATATAAGCACTCTAATATTAAACTAATCATGTGTTTTAACATAGACATGGATCAAAACGATTAACCAATTCAAATATACCTTAAACGAGTTTAGAAATTCAGATTATATCATTCAATTCATATTTTTAAAAATCTTAACCACATGCTCCTACACAATTAATTCAACATGGTGATGGAAATCATAAATGAATTACACTAATACAGTAAGCAAGATGATATCTCTTTCCTTAAACAAAGGTCGAATCTTGATTATCTCTTCTTGAATATTCTTCCCAAGTTTGCCTCTAGTCTCTAGGGTTTGTTTATGTTGCGTTGTGTTAGATGAATAATGAGAGTAATCTACCTATTAAAGATCCTAATCCCGCAGGTCTACTATGGGTCCATATTTGGACCCCAAAATAAGCCCGAAATACTAATCCAATACTGTTAAAACTTGGCCCGAAATATTAATCTAATACATTAAAAATACCATATCGGCCTCTGCATGCCCCAGAGTCCTGTCCAAACGTTCCAACCCAATACATCAAATTGATTACGACCGAGTTACTTTAATTTACGAGTCGTCCACATAATATTTAAAGTTCTCATTTTAATTTTCGATTATTAATCCAAATTAATTAAACCCAATTAAGTACTCATTAATTTACCCGAGTAAATATAAATAAAAGAATTAAATAATCATTTAATTAGTTCCCAAAAATAGGGGGTATTACACAGTTGATTACATGACTAGTGAGTCGTCCCTTTTTTATGCACCCATAATACCCATTAGTCAGTCAGTTTGCAGACAGTTCCTTTCCGTGTATTCGTAGTAAGGGAGATCCATTACAGTTCCTTTCCGTGTATTCATAGTAAGGGAGATGTATACGAATTGAGCTATTCGCAAACAACTCGAGCTTGGCTCATTTTTAAGCAAATAAACCGATCTCGATCTTTAGCTCGTTTTAAAAATTGAGCTTGATTAGCTCGGCTCGAGTTCAACTCTTTTAGTCTATTGTCTTTTTATCCTAAATATGCCCCTTCTCAACGGATTTCTTTAGACAAAGACTTCGTTTTTCCTCTTTTCAGATTGTAAATATTTCTCAAAACTTGGAGTGTGAATCAAACTTATGTTTGAATTGGAATTGAGATCTAGCTCTTGAATCCATAACACAAGTGGGCTTCTCAAACCTAACATGAAAATTTGATAAAGTACATGTAGCAATGGTGGTAGTGGGTGTTGATGACCTAACCCTGAAAATTTTAGAATCCTACTCCTGCAGAAGTTCAATCTAAGATTGCAATTGTAATTGGATCAAATCAACCGTTGGCGAAGGAGAAGGAACCGCGATATCATGAAGAGGAATCATAAGTGGTATGCGAGTGGAAGCGAATGCTCTGTTTCGAGCAAACTTTTGCTTCGACACAGATGAAGTTTGAAGCACCGAGCCCTTACGCGCCTTGTAGCAACAATATAATGCAAAAAATCTCCTTGTCACTAGAGCGGAACCCCGAACTCGTAGCAACAGACAACAGATCAAATGAGGAGACAAGTGCAGCCACGGAATATAGAAAAAGACCTCGCCCTGAGGTCTCCTATTGGTATATACTTTGACAAGGTTTTTTCTTTGATTTTAAGAATGTATCTGTTTCTTTTTTTTCTTTCGTTAGTGAAATCTGCTAGAAAAGGCTTGTCCCTGGACTTATTCCCCCTTCATCCGGAGCTACCGTAACTTGGGCTCATCATGCTATACTAGCGGGGAAGGAAAAGCGAGCAGTTTACGCTTTAGTAGCTACCGTTTCACTGGCTCTAGTATTCACTGGCTTTCAAAGCCTGAGCAAGGCGAAGGCGACGCTACTCACCATCTACGGTAGTAAAGTCTTCTTTCACGGAAATCATAGGATATTAGTTTGGATCTAGAGTCTTGAGGGAGTCAAACTTTGATCGTGAACCCATAGAAATTAATACGTGTGTTGCCGATCAAGTAACTTCACCAAAAGCTAGGCTACATCTTGTGAAAATCGTTGGGAGACTCATAATGGGCTAGCTCCTCCCACCAAGACTGCAAATACCAAAATAACGTTTCACAGTCTCAGACTCTAAGAAGCGCAAGAGATCTCCAAAAGCAACTCAAAGATACGAGCATATTATGCGTATGCACATAAATCTGGTTTGTCCGAAGGCTTTGCATAGAATCATAAAACATCAGTGTTCTAAAAGGAACGCCCCGCATAAGGCGTAAAGCGTTTTAGAAATGCCCCGCATAAGGCATAAAGCGTTTTAGAAGGCGTGGTCAACGTGCGTGAGGCGGTCAACGACCCATGAGCGTAAGGCGTGTAAAAGGCACACCTTTTTTTTCAAATAAGGAAACGGTGTCGTTAAGGAATTCTTTTTATTTTTTCTTACCAAAACCCACATAAACAACCTAAAGAAAACCCCCAAACCAAATCCCCCCACCCCCACCCCGATCAGACGATTTTTTAGTCAAAACCAAATATGGACTTATTGAGCATGCATATGGGAAAAAAGGGCTACCAAACATAAGGATATATTTCGGAATTTCAAGGTATGTATTATTTTATTGTTTTACTAGCCTTAGTATAATTAAAAATATTAAGAAAAAAAAGGGAAAACGCCTTTTTACGCCTAGTCTTAGGCACACCTCCTAAGGCTCGAGGTTCGACCTCCACGCCTCGCACTTTTTAGAACCTTGTAAAACATAAAGATGTTCTAAATCCTCTCTTTTATCGAGTTGAATCTCAAACTCAAGATTGTGCAATTATTAATATCTCATTGAGCAAACTTGGGACCATTCGTAACTGATTTCCTCTTCTCCCGCAATAATAAACCAGATTTCCCTTCGCTGCTAATGTAAAGGCGGAGGACACAAGACCGTAAGATAAAAATGTGGTCATTCAAGAGCACACTAGTAACTCATTGAGTTGAGATATGATGCAAGGAAAAGAAATTATCCTTTGGTTACCCGAATCACCCATATAATAGCGAAAAATGATTGAAAACTAATCTGAAAAAGACCTTTGAGACGAAGAACAACTAGCAAGAGGCGAGAAAACACTAAATAATTAGCCGAAGAAACGACAAAACACCAAATAACGTTGTTGCAAACCCACAATCCCAAAAATAGAAGAACATTCCCTCTACAATACATCAAAACTCAAATGGACCCTTTATAAATGTAAATAGGGGGGGGGGGGAGGGGGGGGGGGTAAAAGACTTGGTCGGAACTCTAGAGCGGCCTGCGACGACCCATGGCTTGAGACACTCCGAGGGAAGAGAGGGGAGTTGGAACCCCCCATGGAGAGAGACCCTCGACCAGAGATGTAATAGGGAAAGCACTGACGAAGCTTCTAGATGAAGCTAGGGTGTTGTGGTGAAGAAAAGGAAAGACAAGTAGGCGATTGGGTTTAAAGGAGAAAAGGATTCATGTAGGGCTATGAGAGAGAGAGAGAGAGAGAGAGAGAGGTTTTGGCTCTCATATCAAAAAACTTCTCCAAAATTCTCATTTATCACTTACAAATGTTTTTTCAAAGCTTGACATCTTTCAACCTTGAATCTTGAACTATTGTCACCAGAGCAATTAGTCGACTAAAGCTCTTTATCCCTATCTAAACAATCAATTAAGTTACCCTTTTAGATTTGCTCAAAATGCTTTATTTAACATAGCCGGCTATTGACTATTGCTATCATTTGTGTTGATTAGTGTGTAACTTAAAGCTTTCTTCTCACAATAGCAACATATGAAATATGACTCACTTAAATTATTCAAATAAATTCAAAAGATTTTACTCGTCATCATCGATTTCTCTTGAATTACTTATTGAGTAAGCATCATTTTATTTCTTTTACAAACATTTATTATCTTGAGAGAAATACGCTCAAATTGTCATCATCAACTAACTGAGTCAATCATTCTCTATTCAATCTACTTGAGATAATTTTGGTGTGTGTTACATTTGATTAGTATAATCTTTACGCTCTAGAATGCCAGATAACTGTCCTAAGCAGGCAGAGTTCGGTAAGTGATAGTTGTACTACAAAGCACGCAAACCTACTAGAGTGGGTTATTTATCCTGACTAAGAGGGTCATTAAACAGGTGGGTCAGTTCTATGATCAAGTAAGGACATGAACAAGTATGGAGCAAAGGTTGCCCAGAAAGATGTTCGTTACCCTAATTTTGAAGGAATTGGGTATTAGTGCCCTTCCAGTTTGGAACAAAGCCAGTCTGATCTGGGCTAGGCCTGTCAACGGGTCGGAGCCGGGTCGGGTTTAGGGAGATCCAGATCCGTGTAATCGGGTCTTCATCGGGCTCGGGCCCGGGTCTTCATCGGGTCTACGATATTGGATCCAGGCCCGGATCCATTCGGGTCTCGGGTTCGGGTCCGGGTCCGGCCAAATATATACATTTTTTTATATTATCCCCCTTCTTTATTTTTTAATCTTAAATTAAAATATTTTGTAATGTATTATAGAATATTATTAGTATAAATAAAACATATATTATTTATATTTATTATATACATAAACATATATTTTTATATATATTACTTGCATGTTATATTGATAAGATATATTTATAAATACATATAAATTTATAGTATATGTATATATATTTAAAAAATAATAATGTACAATTCGGGTCGGGTCTTCGGGTCCGGGTCTTGTATATGATCCAGACCCTACCCGTTTAATAAACGGGTCTTCGGGTATTCGGGTATTCGGGTCTCGGGTCCAAAAATATGCTCAGACCCTATTATACGGATCGGGTTCGGGTCGGGTCCGGGTCCAGACCCGACCCATTGACAGGCCCAATCTGGGCCATCTGGGTTAAATGGTGTCATATCTACATGCTGAGAGGAAAAAGGCTTTGGAATGAAGGCATTTCGAACGATACATCATGAGCTTGGAGAAAGCTGGCTACGGTCATAAAGATACTAGGGCTGCCTACAGTATAACTAAGGGTGTGCAGAAAAAACAACGTACAGATGAACCGGACCTAAGTGAACTGTAGAGAAAAAAAAATTGGACTCATGATTGAAAGGTACTAGGGTGGGTGTATGATGCAGCAAGTAGATTGGAAGGCTGGTGAATTTATTGTTAGTGGAATTTGGAATTGGCCTAGACCAATATCCTAGGCTGTAAGGGAGATTCAAGCTGCGAATGTTAGAATCAGTCATGATCAGGAGGATACAGTATGATGCAAGAGCATAGGGACCTGTTCGTCATTTTTGCATTTCTTAGGGCCCGATTGGTTCTGTATTCAGAAAACTCGATTTAAATGCTATTTTAAATACAATTTTAAAATTCAGTTTTTTTTTTTTATAATTATTGGTGCGAGTTTGGTAAACTTGTTTTTAAATAAAGTTTTTTGAAAATTTGACAAACATGTAAATTTATATTATACATATGTGTGTGTGCGTATATATATAGTCACGCTCTCCAACATACCTCGTAGCAACATATCCTTTTTTTTTAATAGTAAAAAAAAAATTGAGTTGCTATTTTTTATATGGGTTCATAATATTTCAATGTGCCCCTATAAAAATATTCAGCTCAAAATAATGTGTTTTGTTATTTTTAAAAAATAAATAAAAAAAATGACAGTTTTTTTACCTATTTTTTAAAAATAACAAAAAAGAATTTTTTTTAGTTGATTTTTTTTATAGGGGCACATTGAAATATCATGAATCCATATAAAAAATATCATCTCAAAATTATTTGTTTTACAATTTTAAAAAAAGGGTATGTTCACAGATATGTTGCTAGGAGGTATGTTGGAGAGCCTGACTGATACATGGCACATGAATGTATACATACATACATATATCATAAATTATATGCATCTACATTTAATATCATATATTTTTATATATATTTAATGAGGTATGTTGGATAGTTTAACTATATATATATAATGATATTGCATGTATAATTCACAATAAAATTATATACATACATGAATTGATAATAATGATATTGCATGTATAATTCACAATAAAATTATATACATACATGAATTGATAATAATTTTTAATACATAGTTTAACTATATATATATTATACGTATATTTTATATTATACCATACATTAACAATACATGTATAAAACTATATATAAGTATCATGTATCTATTGATGATATTATTTAACATATGGATCTTAGTATATTATATACGTAATTTTGTGTACATGTACATATATATTTTATATTTATAAGAATTACACACATTTTGTACATGTACATATATATTTTATATTTATAAGAATTACACACATATTAATGTATTATGTATGTATATTATATACTAAGGTGTAAATGCATTAAAATATTAAGAATGAATAATTCTGAGTTAAAAAATAAAAAATAGAAGTTATAGAACACCCTTTTGCTGTTTTCTGAAAAACTTGATTATAACACGAAAATATTATAATTCAGTGTTTAAAAACAGGTTGTCAAACGCAAATTTTTATCAGGATATGTATATAAACACAAAAAACAAAATTATAGTTGCAAGCCAAACAGACCTTTATTAATTTCTTGTTAATTTTACCTTTAGTATAAATAGCTAGAAGGTCCTCATTTGTATCACTTTTGCCTAATTGAGAATGAGAGACTAGCGAGAGAAATAAGAAACCCTTGATCTTTTTGTCGTTGTTGTGTAGATAACTTCTTTTTTTTACGCTTCCGCACCCTAGATTACATCAAATTGGTATCAGAGCGTGGTTTGTTTTTGGATCAACCATGTTCATTGAAGATTGGAATTTGAATTGGGCTCATCCGGATGATGCCCGAATTACCCCCAAAAATATGTCCCAAGATCTTGAAACCCTAGCCTCAATTCAAGTCGGCGAAGAGGGGTTGACCCCGCCTCTGACTGGTCAGAACAAGGGAGACGGTATCCCGGGGCCTGCGACTATTTCAGTCGGGTTTTTCCGGTCCAACAACATTCCGGCAGAGACAAACTACCACCAGAAACCTACAGAACCTACAATTGACGCTAAACAGAAGTCACTGAAATTCTAGGCAGCAATCGTTGCCAATCCACTGCCGCCTCTGCCGGCGTTACAGCAGACGTCGTCAAAGCAGGGGATCCGCCCGGCCCCCCAACCTCCTTCCGCAACCAAATCAGCCCGGATTCCCCACTGGTTCTGCCCAGAACTGTAGCCGCAACATCTCACACTGAAATTCAAACCATGAACCAAATCCGATTGATGCAAGAACCACCGAAATTTCAAAAAAGCATTATCCACACCCAAGATTCATTGTCTTCTCCTTCCAAACAATCCAAGATCCATCCTATTTCAAACCCCATTCAATTTCAACAAAAAAAAAAATTAAACCCCAAACCCTACCTTTCCCACCCTCAAGAAACCCAAAAACCCACTTCATCTAAAAATCCTAACCCTAATATACATTCATATTCAATTCCGGCAATCCCCACCCACATCACAAACCCTAAACAAATTTTCCCACCACCCAAACCTCTTTAACACGCTAATTCCCTACCAATTTTTGAAAATTACAATTTAGCCCTTGAATTTTCTAAAAATTACAAATCTGCCCCAAATCTATCAAGAGTCTACGATTTAATCCCTCCCCCACCCGAAGAATATCTTTCTTCCAAATTATTGTGGAATGGTACCAAATACGGGCTCCATATGAATGCATGTGCCGATTTCAACAAGGTAAGTTGTGCTACCATCAAGAAACTCAAAAATCTTTTAGATTCTTGGGCAGCAACGGATTCATATCTTTCTCAAAAGCTTCACACATTTGCGTATAGTTCTTACTCCATCGGGGAGTATGAGATGTACCATCAACACCTAAATAGGTGTCGAGCCGAGTATCTTGAGATAGAGATGGCACGTGAACAATGGGTACGTGCACGAACGAGACATTTGGTCCAATATTTCGAGTACTTGTCCACCGGTGTACCTCCTCCTACATTCGATATCATTCCCACGCACACAGATCATACTATCTCTTCGGTTATGCTTCACAAGGATGTTTCTGAGGTTGTTGAGATCCCGACGATGCTTGATAATGACTACGTGTTCCTTCCTTGTGACTTTTTTCCCATATTCAAGGAGGATGGATGGATCACTCGCACTCGACATAGAAATTTGGAGGCCTTTGAGATTGTGGACTTCATTCCAATCTTTGGGATAAAAGATGATGGGTACTTTCTATGTGATTTTTTCGATTTATTTGTTAAAGACGGTTGGGAGACTCGCACTCACTATCGCGATGTGGAAATATTTGATTTGACAGATTTCTTTCCAATTTTTGCTCATAATGATGAGTTTTGTGATGATGGTCTGGTGATTGTTTCCTTTGAGGAGTATATGTTGCGTGGGGTGATCACGATTGGCGTGGGATTTGTGGACCCTTTTGGGGTTAGTTATGAGGAGCGCTCCACGACTCATTTACATGATTTGATGCTACGGAGGCTCATCACGAGTAATTTGTATGAAATTTGGCATCAATGGTCCTATCCGCGTCGATCTTGTGTTAGCTCTTCATTGGGACGGATTAGAGGCCACATTCCTATTCATTGGCCATGGGGTAAATTTGTGGTTTCTCTTCGAGCATATTTTGCGAGTCGTTATGCGGGACGCTTTAAATGACGACTTCCCTCTCAAGTAGGGGAGCCTGCGGATGAGAGCCTAGCACACACTTTCTTCGCTCGGGACGAGCTCTCTCAAGTAGGGGAGAATGATGCAAGAGCATAGGGACCTATTCGTCATTTTTGCATTCCTTATCAATTTCTTGTTATTTTAACCCTTTTTGTACCTTTAGTATAAATAGCTAGAAGGTCCTAATTTGTATCACTTTTGCCTAATTGAGAATGAGAGACTAGAGAGATAAATAAGAAACCCTTTGATCTTTTTGTCGTTGTTGTGTAGATAACTTCTTTTTTTTACGCTTCCGCACCCTAGATTACATCACAGTATTGCTAGTTTTTCGCTAAAAACTGGACCTACTCCAGTACCTCAGCCGGTGAAGCCGTAAGGAACAAAAGGAAAGACCTATATGGTTTCCTTTGCTATGGTTCCCCAAAGATATACCGAAGTGCACCTTTATGAGATGTGACTAATAGGAATGCAATTTTTTGATAAATAAAGTCGTCTGCTGTGGAGTGTAGCTACTAAGAACAGAAATTGCATATTCTCTTAATGCAATTTTTCAAGGCATATATCAAAGAAAATACAATGCTGACAAAGAAAGTCACAGGGAAGTCGGATACAGAAATCATAAGCCTAGTACGTGTATGCAGAGGACATTCCCTCGAGCAATGCAAGTAAACAAAATATGGCAAGATAGATACCAAAGAATTTTTAAAAGGCTCCAATCAAATCCAGATGCGATTTTTAGAAAGAGTGGGAGGAATAAGATGATTCAAGGCGCAGGTTTCAAATGAGAAAATATAGAAATATTAAATATTGGAGCATTCGTAAAACATGCGGAGTCTCATAGAGGATTATAAACCGTATTTATAATAATGACAACAGGGATGAAGTACGAAATCGGACCACGCTCCCTGATGGATGTGGAGTGTTGTTTGATGGATGCTACTCAAAACTCTAGCAGACAGTTAATTACCCGGTAGATGCAGAGATAGCTTGCTTGTGGAGTCCCTTTTGCAAATATCAAAAGTTTGACCACAATATAGTGAGGGTGGTGGTTTGGGGATCTGCAAGGGGACGTAAGTCGGGTTTCTTGTCAATATCTGGGTTGTTAACCACTGAATTTAATAAATGGAGTGAAGCTCTGGGAATATTATTTCAGATCACAATGCAAGAGTTTCTCGATAGATTTTTGTAATCAAACGGACCCTAAAAATCATGGGGATTTTTTTTAAAAGATGTGTAAAAGGAAAGTAGGTACTTAAATGCGAGCAACTACCTATTTTATTATAAATTACACTGAACCCTCACATAAGCCATCAACTTGACCAGTGCAGAAAATATTAGGCTCAATCATTCTCCTTCCCACATGGAGGACGACAGCAAGTAAACCAATCCATGCCTATGGTAGTGGTCAACTGTTTAAGATAAAAAGATTACTCTCCTTTTGGGTTACCCAATCAAAACTGGCATATCAGGGCCTAAGAAAAGAAAAATGCAAGAAACACAAAATAAAAGGAAAAAAACATCTTAGTGAACAGAATAATGAGAGAGAGACAAAACCTGGGGGGAGGATCCATTCCGATTGCCTTCCAGTCAAGCATTGCCCGATGTAGAAATTGCCAGCTTGAAAAGAATATTCCACCAAAAATGGAATCCCTAACTAGTCCCGATCGGAGACCTCTCCACAGAGCAACCCAGCCTTCTAAAGAGACAATGTCTGAAGGCATTCTAACATTGCTGACGGATGGCGGCCTCCCAGAACCAGTCATCATCCAGGGGTACTCTTTTAGGGCACCACTCATATTGGGGCATTTGGTGGTCAGGGTGGATAAAAGACCAACAGAATGGTTTAATGCCCTCACATCTGGAGAATACCCGCGTAGTAATCTTGCAACTGAAGGCGAAACATTACTCTTCTGTATAACAGGGGTAGAACGGGAAATGCGAGAAGCAGAAGCCACCTGTGCACGGATTTTGATAAGTTCAAATGGAGAGCTAATGACTGATTCCACAGCACCAGCTGCAATTCCTGCAATGAGGGCCTCAGAGACATACACATGATCATCTTCTCGACCATCTGCAGAAAAGTATGCGCAAGCATCACATTAGGTGTTGAAGGGGGTAGGGTGTTGAGAGGGTGATCCTGTAAAAAAAAATCTGGCGTACTGTAATATTTATTAAGGAAATCTGGTTGCTCATGCAGAAGAGATAAATGCATTTGGCTTGGTTGAAAATTGGGCCCCCAAATTTAATTATGAAAGTTCCAGAAACTGTGCCATACAGGTCTGAGGAGAGCCTGCTATCAGGTGCCCTCAGTTATTGTTTCTACCTTTCCATTGATATATCTCTGTGATTCTGCTTGAATGATTAGAGAGTGTTCAACACACTCGAATATATTTATTCAAAATATAAAAAGCACTTATTTATGTTTATCTAAATAATTAAAAAAAGAAATTATGCTCAGTTGGGCTGGGTTGAATAAAGAAGTTACTGAATTAGCATTTACAAAAACTAAGAGCCCGTTTGGTTATGTATTCAGAAAACGCGATTCAAAAACTATTTTTAAATTCAGTTTTCTGTGTTTTTAAATATTCGTCTGCATTTTGTAACTTGTGTTTAAATTCAGTTTTCCCAAAAATTAAAAACTAACACACACAAAATTGGTAAACATGTGTATATTATATATATTTATATATATATATGGGCGTTCATATAATATATATAATATAAACACATACATGCATAAAACTTCTATACATACACGAAATATAAATGTAGATATACATACATACATATATGCATAAATGCGTAGATATATCATGTGTTCTTTAGGTATGTTTAATAAGGTATGTTGGAGAGTTTGACTATATATACATAAACTTACATACATACACACATAAATATATATAGACATATATATATATATATATATATATATATATATATATATATATATATATATATATTATGATATTGCATTTATAATTAACAATAAAATTACATTCACACATTAATTGATAATATTATTTAATACATATTGACGAGTCCATTATTTTATATATTTTATACCAAAATTTATACTTTGTTAGACCCATTTTATTTTGTTTAATAAGTTTGTAAGACCATTTTGTTAAATAAAGAGACGTTAAAATATTTTATACCCAAATTGATCATTTCATTTAAAACATAAAAGTGAACTTTTTAAGGGAATAGGGATTTAAGCCGTCTAAAATTCGAGATGTTAAAATATTTCATGAACGTTTTTCGTTATATTTTCCGGAATGTATTCGGCGAGAGTCGGTGCATTTTGAGTTATAAAATTGGGTATGATGGAATTAAATTAATACGTAATATTAGTTTAAAAGTGATAAATGAATCCAAAGTCCTAGTTTTCTCCGATATTTAGTTACATATCTTGTATGCTCTCATTATTCATTAGTTTTTTTTCTACTTAAGTATTAGACCATATCTTAATCTCTACACCGTATTGTCTAGTTGAAAAGTTGATAATTTCAAAAATTGACCAAATCTCTGTGGATTCGACCCGTACTTGCATAAGCTATACCATAATAACCCGTGCACTTGCGATAATTTTATAATTTGACAACAGATATATACTATATGTATATATTATATTATTACATACATGTATAAAATTATATATAAGTATGATGTATATATTGATAATATTACTTAACATTTAGATCTTAGTATACTATACAATTTAATAAAATATAAAAATATGTAATTTTGTGTACATGGACATATATAATTTGCCGGTCAATTTAAATTTGAAGTACAACTAAGAATAGAAAATCAAGATACATGTATATATTGTAAAAATATTTATGTGTATTAAACTTTATTAGGAAAAAAGACACTGTAAACCTTGAAGTTTGGGATAATTTGCAATTCTTACCCGAATGTTTTAATTTAGCATGATAAACCCCAGAATACATAAGTTTAGCAATTGAACCGCTAACACAAAACACCAGTAGAGACGGTTAACGGAAATGTGATGTGGCATCCTTTGTGGCAAGTGATGTGGATAAAAGTCATTGTTGGCAAGACAATGTAAACCCTAAGTTTGGGGTAATTTGTAATTATTACCCCAACCTTTCAATTTGGTATGATAACCCTGAAGTATATTATGCTTAACCAAATTATAAAATTCATTAAATTTAATTTAATTTTAAAAAAACAACTAAAAATTTGAAAAATGTATTTGAAAACAAGAAATACTTGTAAAAATAATCAAAAAACGAATGTGTTTAAAAACTATGAAAGACTGGAAAAAAAACTAAAACTAGAAAAAATTAGGAAAAAACAAAAACATATATAGGTGTTTAAAAACTAAGAAAACAGGAAAGAAAACTACAAATAGAAAAATGTATTTTAAAACTAGAAATACTTGAGAAAAAAAAAAGAGAGAAATGTGCTATATATCTAAGAAAATACATAAGAAAAACCTAAAAACTAAACAAAACTTAATATGCATTGCTTCCTGTTGGATATTTTTGTATTTATAAAAATAAATGAAATATAAATAAAAGGTCAAATATGTCATTCATTCAAATAGTGCAAATAGTGAATGAATAGTAAATGCCTGAATCAATTGAATGGGTTTTGAAATTCATTTATATTTGCTGAATTTGAAAGTCTTACAAGCTTTCACATCTAAAAACACATCCCACAAAATAGGGAGAAATATTGGTCCAAAATCTCTATACCCATTGCATGGAATCAGATACGTTTTGAAAAAAATTCCAACCATTTAATGCTTTGCACGCATGAGAATTTTTATGAAGAACAGCTTATCTCATTCCAAAAGAAGAGAAGTGAAATATACTTCAACAGATAGAAAAAATATACGAAGTCTTCCACTTTGCAGAAAAATCATATTGAGTTAATTTTTATAAAAAAAAATACATTCTCTTTATTTTTAGTTGGTATTCCGAGCAAGAATTTGAAGGTGTATTAGTTTTCATATATTCTTCCGTGCAAGGAAGTTCAAGACAAAGGTAATTCTTGACTTGTTTAATCCTAGGGACGATGTGACTATACATTGCCCGCGTAGAGAGGGTAGAGTCGTGAAACGTCTTAAAGAGAGCGAGATAGTCAGCTACTCAACCCAAGAAGTACCTTGCTTAATCATTCGGTTTCTCATTTAACCTCTCTGGTATAATTTTTTCATTATTATATTAGATTGTTCCAACAATTTTAACACGTTTTTATCTGCCATGGAAACCAAAAACAAATCTTATGTTCCCACTGATATTAACAAACCCTTCAAGTTTGAGGGATTGAACTTCGAACGGTGGGAACGAAAGATGTATTTTTACATATCAACTAAAAAGGTAGCTTATGTTTGTACCTTAACCAAACCTGATATTAGTAAACCACCTACTACTGAAAACTCTAAAAAATTGAAAAATGGAGAGAGAATGATTTTCTTTGTAAGAATTACATCTTAAATTCCCTTGTCGATGATCTATATGATTATTATTCCTCTTTCGAAACGGCTAAGGACATCTGGGATGCACTTCAAAAAAATGACACCGAAGAAGCTAGAACTAAAAAATATGTTGCAAGTCGCTATCTGAAATTTCAAGTGGTTGATGATAAACCTGTTATTGCAGAGTCTCACACGCTACAGAAATCCGCTCATGGGATTTTATCTGAGGGCATGCAATTAGATGAAAATTTTCAAGTTGTTATGATTGACAAGTTGCCTCCTAGTTGGAAATATTTTAAAAATGCACTTAGACACAAGTCTAAAGAATTTTCACTTGAAAGACTCATTACCCGCCTTCGTATGAGGAGGAAGCTCGGAAACAAGACCAAAAGGAGGTTCTGATTAGGTCAAACAATAAGAACTCGATTGTGTTGAAGCCAAAGGGAAGAAACATGAAACCAATCCAAAGCCAGAAATCATACCAAAACAAGAAGTTTAACAACAATAGAAAGCCAAATCAGAATAATTATCAACCCCTTCACGTCAGGCTCAGAACACCGACTCTATTCCAGTTTTGTGTTACAATTGTCTCATGTCAGACTAGACATTTAGCTCGAAATTACCGGAATCAGCATCGACTTTTTCCTCAGAGGCACTGTACCGAAGAGCCACTTACGGCTATGATATCAATAAGTGGATAGACATTGGCGCTTCGCACCATGTCTGCTATGATCGTTGAATGTTTAAGACATATTCTGAAGAGGATAATAAGAAAGTGTTGTTGGAAGATTCTCGGGTGGTTGCTGGAACTGGTGAGGTAGAACTAAAGTTTATTTCTGGAAGGGCCGTCATCTTGAAAGAAGTCCTGCACACTCCAGAAATAAGAAAGAATCTTGTTTTCGGCAATCTCTTCAACAAGGTCGGATTTACTCAAACTATAGGATCAAACCACTACACCTTGACCAAAAATGGAATGTTTGTAGGAAAAGGCTATGCTGCTGATGGCATGCTTAAACTAAATGTTGAAGTTAATAAAATTGCTCCTTTTTATATTGTTTTCCATTAATGTTTGGCATGCTAGACTCTCACATAAACAAAAGGTTAATTAGAAATATGAGTTTATTAGGACTTATTCCTAATCTCTCTTTAAATGATTTTGAAAAATGTGAATATTGTAGTCAAGCTAAGATCACAAAAACTCCTCATAGATCAGTGATTAGAGAATCAGAACTTCTTAATTTAATTACTCGGATACATGTGAATTTGATGCCATTTTAACTAAAAATGGAAAAAGATATTTCATTACATTTTTTTATGACTATTCAAACTATTCTTACGTTTATCAAATGAAACATAAAAGTGAGGCAATTGATAGAATTTTTTAACTGAAATAGAAAATCAATTTAAACGAAAATTAACCGATTTTGTTGCAAAAAAGGCACTGAATGTGATTTCGGAGAATATAGGAATTATATAAATCCACTGGAATAGTTCATTAGACCATTGCTCCCTATTCCCTTGAGATGACTGGCAAACATGGTTCAAAGTCAAGGCCGATACCGCGACGATACGGCCGAGTTGACTAGGTATCGGTGCCCACCGATCCGATTCCGAGTTACGAGTTGAGTTTTCAATTATTGATGTGAGTCGACCCTATATCGGTAATTTCTCGATAGTATCGGTGATATAGCGGTATAATCCATATCGACGATATCGCAGTCGAATCGGCCCATATCGGCGATATCGCGATGGAATCGGCCCATATCGGCGATATATCGACCAAGATAGTATAAGTTACTAAGCATCAATCTCTCTCTCTCTCTCCAGTGTTATGTTGGTAAGCGTGGTTTTTTGGGAGGGGTTACGAAATGCTAATTGTTTTTTTAATTTAGTGTGCTGTTTGTGGGAGTTATTTGGTCATCGTGTGGGTTTAATTTAGTGCGTTGTATATGTGCCAGTTTTTTTTTTTAAAGAATGCAAATGATCCAAATGTTATTTATTATTTTTTATAATAATGTTCCCAATATTATTTTATAATATGTTATTATTTATAAAAAAAACGTAAATGTTATTCTTTTACAAACAAATATACAACTGTAATTATTGTAAAAATAATATTTGTATCCTCTAAACATTTGTAAAAATAATACTTGCATCCTTTATGTAAAAATAACATTTGCAACACAAGTAAAAAAAAATATTTGCATCCTCTTTGTAAAAAAATAACATTTCCATCAATTTAAAAAAAAACATTTGCAACCCAACAAAAAAAAATAACATTTACATTCCTTTTCTAAAAAAATAACATTTCATCATTTTTTAAAAGAAAATAACATTTGCATCCTTTTTGTGAAAAATGATTGTAAAAAAAATGTTGTGTTTTGTCAAAATCACTATTTGTATCCTCTTTGTAAAAAAATAACAATACTAAAAAAGAAACATTTCTATCCTTTTTAGAAAAATATAACATACTTAAAAAACACATTTGTATCCTCTTACTAAAAATAATACTAAGAATAAAATAGTTGTATCCTCTTTGTAAAAAAAAAAAAAAAAAATTCCTCTTACTAAAAAAGTAACATTTGTTTTTCTTTGTAAAAACATAATATTTGTATCCTCCGTGAAATAAAACATTGATTTATTATGGAACATTGAATCTGGCAAGTTCGCAGCACGTCAATATAATCAATTGTACAATGTTTTAAAGGATAGTTTTAAACTTATCTGATTGGTCCACATTGTTAATCGTATTTTTTTAAAAATTTCTAGATTTTTTTCGGAATTTTTTGCGCTATCTAAATAGTGTATCTTTGCGTATCGCTCGATACCGTGACCAACACCGCGACCGAGTTGAAAATCGAGTGGCCGATACCGGGACCGATACCGAGACTTTGAACTATGCTGGCAAAGAAGAAAGAAAGAAAGAATCAAACATATGTTGAATCAGTTGTAGCCACTTTAGTAAGCTCGGCCGTTGCTCTACATTGGTGGGGTAGTAGTCCCATTGACTTTCTGTTATGTTTTAAATAGAGTACCTAACTCTAAAAATAAAATTTCTCCATATGAATTATGGAACAATAAGAAACCTAATATATCATATTTTAGAGTATGGGGTTGTTTAACTTACGTTCGCATTCTAAACCCCTAAAAATCAAAATTAACTAGTAGAGCATATGAGTGTATTTTCGTTGGCTATGCTGCTAATTGTAAAGCATATAGATTCCTTAACATAAAGAATAAAGTTATAATTGAATCAAATGATGTTGATTTTTTCAAACATAAATTTCCTTTTAAATTAAGAAATAGTGGGGGCTCGACATCCACTAATGTATCCATATCAAGAATTAACGAATCTAATGACTCTGAATTAGAAACACCAAAGAGTAAAAGAGTTCAAACTGCAAAAGATTTTGGTTCAGACACTTATGCCTCCGAGTACCCTCTAAGAAGTCTTGTCTTCCGTAGATTCTGATTTATGTCGAGAAGCCATTAATGATGAAATGGACTCTTTAGAGTCGAACAAAACTTGGCACTTAGTTGAACTTCCACCATGTTGTTAAGCCATAGGATGTAATTGGGTTCTTAAACGAAAATTAAAACCTGATGGTACACTAGATAAAAACAAGGCTCAACTTGTGGCCAAAGGATATAGACGAAGAGAAAACATAAACTTCTTTGACACCAATACCCCAGTGACTAGGATAACATTTATTCGTGTCTTACTCGCCATAGCCTCTATTCATAACTTAGTTGTACATCCAATGGATGTCAAAACTGCCTTTTAAATGGAGACCTAGATGAGGAGGTTTATATGGATCAACAAGAAGGATTTGTTGTCCCTGGCCCGGAACATAAAGTATGTAAATTAGATAAATCTCAATACGGTGTGAAACAGTGGCATGATAAATTTGATAACTTAGTCATCTCAAATGGATTTAAAATTAACGAAAGTGACAAATGTATTTATTACAAAATTGTTAATGATGTTTGCACTATAATATACTTGTATGTTGATGAGTTGTTAATATTTGATTCCAACATCCATGTTGTTAATGAGACTAAAATTTTACTTAATCAAAATTTTGATATGAAAGATTTGGGTGAAGCTAGTGTAATCTTGGGTATTAAAATTAATAGTCTAGAAAATCGAATTTCCTTGGATCAATCACGTTATATTAAAAAGATCTTAAAGAAATATAATTACTTTGATTGTAAACATGTATCCTTATGACCCTAGTGTAAAATTGTTTTAGAACAATGGTGACAGTGTCAGACAAGCTGAGTATGCTAGCATAATTAGTAGCCTTCGTTACGCTATTGATTACACTAGGGCTGATATTGCATATGTTGTAGGAGTTCTACATAGGTTTACTAGTACACCTAACATTGAGAGGGTCATGCAGTATCTAAAACGAACCATGAACCTAGGATTACACTATCATAGGTTTCCCTCTGTCCTTGAAGGATACAACGCCGCCGATTGGAACACCCTTTTGGATGACCATGAACCTAGGATTACACTATCAGAGGTTTCCCTCTGTCCTTGAAGGATACAATGTGGCCGATTGGAACATCCTTTTGGATGACCCCAAAGCCATCAGTGGTTATGTGTTCAACATAGCTGGAGGCGCAGTTTCACGGAAATCTAACAAAAACATAATATTGGCTCAATCCATGATGGAGTTTGAGATGATCGCACTGTTTGTTGCTAGTGAAGAAGCAAGTTGGTTGCGAAACCTATTATCCGATGCCCCTATATGGGAGAAACTGATACCAACCATACTAATCCACTGCGATAGTACCTTGGCTATTGCTAAAGTTCAAAACCATTATTATAATGGCAAGAAAAGAAAAATACGTAGGAAGCACAGCCCGATTAGAGAATTACTAAGTATTGGGATGTAAGAGTGGATTATGTTAGGACTGACAAACCTGGTTGGTTGATCCTTTAACGAAAGGACTAACACTAGAGAAAAGGTATTAAACACCTCGAACGGGATGGGACTAAAGCCTATTAAAAGTTGAGTCACTTGTGATGGAATCCAACCTATGGACTAGAGATCCCAAGAAATAGGTTCAAAGGGTAATAAGAATTTACGAAGTGATACGTGTTGAATCATGCTAATTTTGTATGGAGTTACACTCCAAGTCCATCCCTAAGGAGCATGACATCTTGAAGTGAGTAAAGGTTAAGTTACTAATATCTTATAATGAGGACTATAGCTTTATGTTGAGTAAAGTACCTAACTACATGAGTACGCTTTATAGACTCGCATATATGAATGTGGAAGTGAGGCCGCTTCCTATGAGTATTTTGGATAAAATTCTCTAGAGCATTCAATATCCTGAGATATAAGCACAAGGCCATATTGTGCTGGCTTTAGAACTTTACACTAGTAGAGTTACGTGTGTTATGCATTCAGACTTAAGAGTTCACGACAAAATGTCACTCGAGTGTAATTTTTTAATCTGTAGCGTCTTCACTATGTAAAGGTTCAAGTCAAATGACACCCTTATGCACATCTTTATACATCTTGCACGATGAATCTATACTTTAAAAAATACAAGTGGGGGGTTGTTGGATATTTTTGTATTTATAAAAATAAAAATGAAAAATAAAATAAAAAGTCAAATATGTCATGCATTCAAATAGTGTCAATAGTGCAAATGATGAATGAATAGTAAATGCCATAAATGCTTGAATCAATTGAATGGGTTTTGAAATTTATTTCACATGAGATATATATTTGCTGAATGTGAAAATCTTCCGAGCTTTCCCATCCAAAGACACATCCCACAAAATAGGGAGAAATATTGGTCCAAAATCTCTACGCCCATTGCATTGTATAAGATATGTTCTGAAAAAAATGTCCAACCATTTAATGCTTTGCACGCGTGAGAATCGTGATAAAAACCTGCTTATCTCATTCTAAAAGAAGAGAAGTGAGATATACTGGAACGGATAGAAAAAATATGTAGTGTTCCACTTTGCAAAAAAATCGTAATGAATATTTTTTATTAAAAAAATCATATTGAATTTATTTTTCATTAAAAAAATATATTCCCTTTATTTTCAGTTGGTAATCCGAGCAAGAATTTGAAAGTATATTGGTTTTCAGATCTTCTTCCGTGCAAGGAAGAACAAGACAAAGGTGATTCTGGGCTTGTTTATTCGAAGGCAAGAACGCGACTATACACTGTGTGGACAGGGAGGGTAGACCCGCGAAGAGTCTAAAAAGAGCGACTTAATCCGCGACTCAAGCCAAGAAGTACCTTGCTTAATCACTCGGTTTCTCAATTAATCTCTCTGGTATAATTTTTTCCTTATTATATTAAATGGTTCCAACACTTGCCCCACCCCACCCCCATCTTCCCTTGTAAAACCCACCCCCCGACCCACCATACTTTGTTCCTTCAGCTAACCCACCTTCAGGTAGCCACCCCCAACCATCCCCCATCCCCCATCCCCCCCACCACAACCACCTCTCGAGAGAGAGAGACACACGCACACAATTCGATTTTGGAATCGATCAATATGTGCGATTTTGGATCCCCTATTTATTTTAAAATTAATTTCAAAAACAATTTTTTTATTGAAAGGGTTCGGTTGGATTAAATCTAGGACTTGTTTTGTTGAAAGAGTTTGGTTGGATTGAATCGAGGGTTTATTTTGTTGAAAGGGTTAGGATGTGCAAGGGTACTGACAGGTTAGGAAGCATATATACTTTTAAGAAGGCGACGTGTCGTGTCTGACACCGTGTCCGACACTGACACTCTAGGACACGTGTCTGACACTCCTTTTCACGCGTCCATAATTTAAATATAAAATTAATGTGTCCGACACTTATGATGTAAATCAGGGACATGGTCGTCATCTTATCCTTTTTTTGTTCTTTTTAGTATTTCTTTTATTTTGAGCATTCATTGTATTTTTCTTTTTTTTGGTATTTAGAAGAAGGAAGGTTAAGTGGCACTTAAGGGCATAATTGTAATCAGATTGTTAGCTTAGAGGCCAAGCAACCTCCTTTTATAAATACCTCTTTTGTAGACTCATTTGAGCAATTCCTTAATTTTGAGAGATTGTGAATAGAGAGAGAAATATCATTTCTTGCTCCCATTTGACGTCATTTACGTCAATTGGTATCAGAGCCTAGTCGCTCCACCCGTTGTTGTTGTTGTTGTTGTTGTAAAACAAAACTCGTAAACAACGTCAAGGTGGGTTCAAGAAAAGATGGACTCCTCCAACGCAAACCACATCAATCAAATTCTCGAGGCCCTCAATCGATTGACGGCTCGAGTTCATGCGATGGACGCCCATAGTTCTTCCCACCACAGACCGCCCTCACACCGCACCGGTAACATCTCTAAACCCTAACCCTAGTTCTCCAAGATCAAGCCATTCTACACCCCTACCCCAAAAAACCCTAGTTCATCAAACCCTAACCCTATAATCATTCCAACAAACACCACCAAACAAATAATCATTGTGCCACCACCACCAACTGCCGAAAAATCAAAAAAAGCCAAAAAAAAATACCCAATTGGACCCGAAAAACCCTCCCCTGCCCCAGACCAGCACCGCTGCTGCCCCAGGCCTCGTCCCTCTTCAACCCGACCCTAACCCCTACCCTCCCCCGACCACGACCTCCCCTGAACAACCCCCCGCAAGCCCCCAACCGCATCCCGACAGCCACCCCGCCCTAACCCCCTCAATTTCGACCCATATTCAGCCCCTACCCCCGAAATCTCACCCTCACACCTCCGGTTATACCCTCTGAAATCGTATAGTCCCCTACTAGGCCCCGACGAACCCCTTTCAACCCATGGGACCCTCTGGACACTCCTTTGTCTTGTATCGACAACACCACCATTTAACCAACCTCCAGAAGGGACATCCAACATCTCCAGGACATGCCGAAGCCCTTCCGATAAACCCTACCCCTTTGTGTATCCAAACGGTACCACCTATGATCGGAACATATTCCCCCACCATTGCCGAAATGATCCATGACATTCGGCACACAAAAAAATCAAATCCGCCTCCAATCCATCCCAATGTCACAAACCCTATGCCATTTAATCCCAATCTTGCACCCCAAACCCTAGAATTTTCATCTTCCCACATTCCCCAAAATTTTGCCTCCCAAATTTCACCTCCACCGCCAAACGCATCCATCCACCACCAATTACCCTCACCCCATTGTTCCCCAATCCATATTCTCATCCCATCCCACTCTCCACCACCATATTCAATTCCACTTCCCCATGACCCCACTTTACCCCCTATCTCCATTTACCCTCGCCATCATCCACAAAAGCATCTTGAAAACCCCCACATACAACCCCTACCCCCACTCCTTCTCTTCCCCCGCACCCTCACCCACACCATTCCACGTTCCCCACGCTTCCGCCCCCACCTCTTTTATATACCTTTCCCCCACATCAGCCACCCCCATGGGATACCCATTCCTATCACTCCGCACCCGTTGACTCCCATGAGAGGATCCGGGAGTGGATTACCTTACCTCCCCATGCCGAACCTTCTTCCCCCCGTCCCCACTCTGCTCCTGAGTTTGACAAACCCCCTCCTGCTGAGTGGCGCACGGATGTTTCCCCATTTGATTCCCTCCACCCCAAGGTGACCCCCTATGTCCCTATGTCCCCATCTCCGAGTGCTATTGCTTTGTTTGCCATCAAAAAGGCCACCAAATGAATCAATGCCCCTACCGCCGGTCATTGGTACCTCCACCTCCTCCTTCCCCACCTCGTAGGCGTCTTCCACCTCACACTACTACTCCTGCCACCTCAGTTCACCCACCCGCTCCTGACCATCCTCATCCACCGCCTCGGGGGCAGCCACGGCGAGCCTGCTTATGGAGCCTCCGTCAGGCGATGATGCTATTGATGAGGATACCCTCGGCCTTCAGGGTGGTGATACTATCACACAGTTGGCCCTCCAGTTACTTTCCCGTCCCGGAGTATGCAGGGTGATATCCGAGTTGATGTGCCCATGTTTGAGGGCCACCTGCAACCTGATGTCGTTGTTGATTGGCTTGCCGCCATGGAGCGGATTTTTGAGTACAAACGGCTGAAAGGTCGTAGATTTGTTCTTTTAGCGGCAACTAAATTTCAAGGTTATGCTAGTGTATGGTGGAATGACTTGGAGCAGCGACGTGTCAGTGAAGGCCTTCCTCCCATCCAGTCCTGGACCGAGCTCCGAGCGCAGTTGATGACCGCTTTTGTTCCCGCTACATATGAGCGAGACTTATTTTTACGAGTCCAGTCTCTTCGTCAAGACTCCTATGTTTTGGACTACACCGAGCGGTTTCAGCTTCTCTGTACTCGAGCCCGCCTCAGTGAGAGTGAGGAGCAGCGCATTAGCCGATATATTCACGGACTTTAGGAATACATGCATCGTGATCTTGCTTTGCGAGAGGTCACCTCTTTTGCCAAAGCGGTGGAGTATGCCACCAAGGTGGAGTCATACCACCAGACTGCCCCTCCACCACGTAGTCGCTCCACGCCTACTCCTCCAGCTCCAGTGCCTTCTGCACCTACTAGGACTCCTTCCACCACTACTACTGCTGTCACGGTTCCTCCTCCTGCTCCTGCTCCTGCTCATCCGGTCACCTTCAAATACTACAATTGCGGGGTGATGGGCCATCGCGCCTCCGATTGCTCTCTCCCTCGCCGTCGAGCTCTCTTAGCTTCTGGAGATCCTGACTACATTAAGGAGGCACCAGAGATACCATCCCAGCCAGCTCTCCTCACGATCCTTGATGGTGACAGTGAAGGCCTTCTTCCCCTCTGAGTTTGAGGACGAACTCTTTTCAGGGGGGGAGAGTGATGTAAATCGGGGACGTGGTCTTCATCTTATCCTTTTTTTTTGTTCTTTTTAGTATTTCTTTTATTTTGAGCATTCATTGTATTTTTCTTTTTTTTGGTATTTAGAAGAAGGAAGGTTAAGTGGCACTTACGGGCATAATTGTAATTAGATTGTTAGCTTAGAGGTCAAGCAACCTCCTTCCTATAAACACCTCTTTTATAGGCTCATTTGAGTCATTCCATAATTTTGAGAGATTGTGAATAGAGAGAGAAATATCATTTCTTGCTCCCATTTGACGTCATTTACGTCACTTATTTTCACGTGTCTGACATTTGTTTACACGTATCTATATCTAATGTACAAGTATATAACATTAAGTTAAATTGGTGATAGCGTTGGTATCATTTTATGCACCATCCATTAAGAAATATGCTCCAATGATATGCTCGAATGGCCCTAGAATGATCTTCGAGAAAATTACTATATTAAAAAACCTTTATTTTCATGTTTTGCTTGAAAATATTAGTTCATTCTTTCTAATAATCATTCACATAAGAAATATGCTCGAATGGCCCTAGAATGGTTCTCCGAGAAAATTACGATATTAAAAAACCTTTATTTTCATGTTTTGCTTTAAAATATTAGTTTATTCTTTCTAATAATCATTCACATGTTCTTTTTTTCTTCTTTTCTTTTCATGTTCTTGTTTCTCTAAATAAATTGACACAAACACACACATACACATGCATATATATATATATATATATATATCGTGTCCCGTGTCCTTATTTTTCTAGATTTGTCGTGTTTGCAAGTCTGTTTCGTGTGAGACATGACACCCATGCCCGAGTCTATGCTTCTTAGGTGACAGGTTTAAGCGGTGCAAGGGTGGTAAAGCAACCGAGTTTTTTGATCTTTTGTTTTAGTTTTTGTATTTCAATTCATTAAAAATAAATATTTTTTCACGTGGAGTCACTTAATTGGATGTCCAGAACCATTTTTACACATCACTTGCTGTGAAAGATGCCACATCAGATTCTATCAACCTTCACTAATGATGTCAGTGTCAGGGGTCCAGTTGCTAAACTTAATGTGCTTCAAGATTTACCATGTCAAATTGAAACTTCGGTGTAAGCATTGCAAATTACCCCAAACTTCAGGTTTGACGGTGACTTACCAACAATGATTTTTATTCACATCACTTGCCACATAGGGTGCCAATATTTTCATCAACCTTTATTAAATGGTGTTAGTGCAAGTGGCCAATTGTTAAACTTAATGTACTTTGAGGTTTACCATGCCAAATTAAAACATTGGTGTAAGGATTGCAAATTATGCCAAACTTAAGGGTTAATAGTATTTTTGTCCCAATTTATTATATTAAATTGGCTTTTTATTCAAAATTGGGTCTATAGAGTCCAAAAGGAAATATAAGAATTTATGGCAAATTTAACACAAACTTAGTGTCACAAACACTTGCACATAGTTTCTTCGTGGTTGACCTCAAAATGTCAGTGTTGTCCCATTGGTTTCTCTAAAGCTGCTCAGTATATTTCAAGGTTCTAAAAGGCGCGAGGCGTGGTCAAGGCGTAGAGGTCAACCCTCGAATCTAAGGAGCCTAGGAGTAAAAAGCGTTTTTCCTTTTTTATTATCTTAATTATTCTGAGGTCAGTAATATAATAAAATAATACATACCTTGAATTTTGAAAATATATCCGTATATTTAGTAGCCATCTTTCTCATATGCATACTCCATATTCAATATACAAAATGTATTTTTCAACATTTAATAAGCAATATACATTATGTATTTTTCATAATTCAATAATCACTATTATTAATCATTCAATAATCGATAATCAATAATCAATACAAAATGATTCAATATAAGAAATGTGTTTTTCACCTTTCATACTTTTTGTCGGTCGACAATGTTTTTTTTTTGGACAAGGGGCTAAAAGAGGCAAAGAGGCTTGGGATATTGTTTGTCTATTGATTGTTTTGGACAAGATATTAGTCCGATTTGCAAAAAAAAAAGTCTTTAAAAGGCAATATCGTTTCACTAAAGCGTTTTTATTTTCAAAAAAAGTGCGCCTTAAGCCTTTTACCAAGAATAAGGCATAGGCGGGGCGTTTCTCCCAAGCCTCAATCCTACGCGCCTAGGCTAGACGCACCTTTTAGAACACTGGTATATTTTCAATAACAATAATATTGCCATGAGAATTTGGAGGCGTTTTACTTTCAGGACCAATGTCAAATATTCCTCCGAGTGCCTTCATCTTACTTTAAATGGTTGGAATGGTTGGCGGCTCATTTCTTCTAAATCAGAAATTTATGCTCCTGCTGTATAAAGTTGTACCAATGCGATGTGCTGGCAGATCAGGGTTGCAAGGATAAGAAGTAGATTTGACAATATGATCATGAAAGAAGGCCAGGCGATTGAAGTAAGAAGGTCTAAAATTCAATATATTATGAGACCCTGGAAGAAACCTCAAAGTAATTCAGAGAAGTTTAATATCCTCGCTGACTTATCTATCCAACCTCCACCGCCTCTTCTCTCATAGTTAAAATCAATATGACATGGTGGATTAAGCCTACTCTAGACTGTTGCAAACTCAATTGTGATGCTGTTCAAATGGTAATCCTGGTTTGCTCGAGATGGGAGAGTTACAAGTGATAGTAAGGGAAGGTTAATGTTGGGTCATTCTCAAATTTATAGAAATTCCACTAATATGAATGCTGCGATGAAAACAATGCTGGCCAATATTCAATTTGTTAAGCGTATTCACCTTCACAAACTTATAATCGAGTCAGAATCGGCTGTTGGTGGATATGGTTCGAAGACCCCCCCCCCCCCCCCCCCTCCTTTTCCTCTCCTTTCTCTCTTGGAACTTAACTGGGCTGCTGCAAGAGATTTTTGAGGAATTATTGTCAGTCTTGGAGTGTTGCAACTCCCCAGCTGATGGTTTAGCTAACTTGGGAGTTTGTACATGTTTAAACAGTTGCTTCCGTGTTTTGTGAAGTTCCTAAAGATGTTAGAAGTGAGCTTAGGATGGAGAGTGTGGGTCTCCCATCTTTTAGATTTTGTAAAGTCATAGGTCATGGGCTAGAGAGAAGGTGTGTTGTGTTCCTCTCATTTTTTTAAATGCCACCAAGGAGAGGCTTTTCCTACCTGTATGTTTGTGAATCTTACAATTTTTTAGTGGCTTGTGATTCAATTCATATGATTTGATTTGGTAATAGCTAAAAAAGATTATTGAATTGTGTAAAAATCTAAAGTAAAACATGACCATGGTGATCTTATGATCTTATTGATTGAATCGAAAATCACAATAATTTTAATTTAAAAGTATAATGACAGTATTTGCTTTGGGAATTGTTTTTATTACACATAAAATATAATTGGATTTGGGTCAATGGCATTTTAATAATCTTAACTTTAATTCTTCATGTTATTTAGTAAGAATTCAATGTAAACACACAATATAAACTAAGCACTTTTAACTTATCATTGATAATTAATTGATTCCGGTGAGGGGGTTACGCCCTTATTTATATCCAGGAAGCAATCCCTGTTAAGGATTCTAATCAATGGAATAAAGACAAAACTGGGAGAGTGATAATGATCATATCTAATTGGTAAACATATCCTTTATTAAGATAGATTACGTTCCTCTCTCTCCTCTAAATGGCCAGCCCCAGGGAGGCGTGTGGGACTCGATTTTGCACTCATGTCACTCTCCCTACTTGGGCCCATGGTCGCGTCCTGGGTCGGTTGGGACAATGGGGGCAAAGGCTATCAATTCATTTTCGCCTGCAGGAGAATTTGATAATAGCTTTCCTGATGTGTGCAAGTACGTGGCGCACGGGTGGAATTGAGCCAAGGATGATGAATATTTTTAATTGTAGATATTTTTTGTAATTGTCATTTACTATTAGAAAATATAATTTTCTTTGGAATATTCTAGAAATGGATAGTTAAGTCTACTGATGTCATGACTTGGGTTACTAAGCTCATGATATCACCTACTACATCATAGTTTAGCTTTCCCTCCAAGTATTGGGCTAGAGTACGGTTCCAGACAAGGGTCGGCCGCCACCTCGGCCTGGACTTAGGGTGAACCGGCTAGATTTATCTAAAGCAGGCTGCAGGCCTACGGATACACGTGCACTGACAAGTAGGGCAAGGCCGACCCATAGTAAGAGATTCCATAAGGCTGTGGGGGCTGAATTTTAGAGTAAGGGACGCAATGGGCCAGGTAAGGGTGAGTTCGATGTGGGTTTGGGCTAGGATGAGTGGAGGACCGGCAGGTCAGCGTCATGGAGGGTTGGCTCGAAAGCCGGAGCAGAAAGGGGGTGTGGCCGAAGCCCTAGTGGTGGACTACAAAGGCGGCGGGCAGAGCAACTAAGGGCTAGACGACACGTATATCCCCGGCAGGTGGCAGCTCAATGCCACAGCGCCACTATACAGCACCGGCGACGTGAGGGGCCAAGGAGGATGGGGTTCAGCGAAGTGGAGGCATTGATCTACAAAGCAAGGCTGCTAGAGAAGGCGGCGGCCAAGCAACGCCGCTGGCTACGAATGTGGTGTCTATCAGAGTAACTTTAGAGGTCAGGACGACAGGGGTTGTGACCAACGCCTGAATCTGAGACGAGAGTTGGTTAAACCCCTTCATCCACGCGGTCGGACTTTGTGGCGGTATTGTTGTTGGTCGTAACTCTGATACCAATGTAAGCACTCTTAACTTCTCATTGATAATTGATTCAAATGTGGCTAGGATCTTATTTATACTAATTTGGGGAGCAATCATTGTTAGGCAAGGATTCTCATAAAAGAAGAAAACTAAAACTACGAAACTATTAGGGTGATTTTGACATAATACGATATTAGACTTAACCCCAATTTTGGCCACTAATTAGACTGTGCACCAAAGTCACTAGTATCTTTTTGGGTTTCTCAAAGATACCCCCAACACCTCTTTGTCATTTCTCCTTTTTGTTTCTCTCTCTTTTATTTATAAAAAATTTAAATATAACGTTTATAAAAAAGTTCCAAAAAACTGTTTTATAAAAAAATCTTTCATAATAAGCCAATTTTTATTTTAAAAAATACTTTTTTATTTATAATAAAATACTTTTTTATATAAAAAAGTTGTTATTAAATTGTTTTATAAAAAATTTATAAAGAAAATGCTTTATAAAAAAAAAAATTTAAAAAGTTTTGCTTATAAATTTATTAAAAA
Source organism: Sambucus nigra (assembly GCA_949130495.1). Classification (NCBI taxonomy): domain Eukaryota; kingdom Viridiplantae; phylum Streptophyta; class Magnoliopsida; order Dipsacales; family Adoxaceae; genus Sambucus; species Sambucus nigra. The sequence continues at coordinate 591,688,075 of OX422210.1, forward strand.
AATTAAATGACATACATTTTTTTCTTATAAATAACGTTTAGTTTTTTACAAATAGCTAAATAAATATTGACATATATTAGATAAATATAAAACTTCTTTTTCACTTTTTATCTATTAAAAACAGTTTAAATAGTGTTTTTAAAACTAAAAAACTGTTTTTAACGTAAACTACACGTCAATGGCTAAAAGAAAGAAACAAACCCTAACTTTTAGAAGAGAGACTCAAAAGATGTCTTGTATTCAAGAATTGAAGAATGAGTACAAATGAGAATACAAGAGGTATTTATATGAGAGGAATTATTTGCTAATCAAGTAGTTAGCTAAAATGACTAAAATACCCAACTAAAAATAAAAGAATGCCTAATTAGTCCCAAACATGCTTGGAAATTAATTAAGGAAAGAAAAGGCATAAAAAGAACTAAAAATAGAAGTTACAATGAAAATAAAAGGAAAATATAATGGATTCCCATCACTCTCCTCCCCTCAAAAAGATTTCGTCCACGAACTCCAAGGGGAAGGACAACAGAGTCGCCCTCTAAAACTGTAATCAATGCACGGTCAGGAGGATGCTCTCGCTAACAAGGCCCGGCGGCGTGGTAGAGAGCAGTCTGAAGCTCGGTGTCCCACGGTGCCGCAATTAAAGTACCGAAATGTGGGAGGGCCTATATGGGTGGGGAGCGGAAGTGGTGGTAACTGGAGTAGTGGCAGAAGATGTCGAGGCTGATGTTGTAGGGGAAACAGAGCTCAAGGAAAATGGAGGTCGGGATGCTAGAGGAGCTGTCAGGGCTGTATGATAGGCCTCGACCTTGGTAGCATACTCTACCGCCTTCAGAAAGATCGGTATCTCTCTCAATCCAAGGCCACGCTGAATATGATGCTGGAGTCCCAGAATATAACGGCTGAGCCACTGTTCGTGCAGGCGAGCTCTAATGCAGAGGAGCTGGAACTGCTTCGTATACTCCACTACCAAAGAAGTATCCTGTTGGAGAGACTGAATGCGCGTAAAGAGGTCTCACTCGTATATCGGGAGTATAAAGGAGGCCTTAAGAACGGCCTTGAGATCGAGCCAGTCCTGGATAAGAGGGAGTCTTGCAGCCGTCCTACGGTAACAAAGATCATTCCACCAAACTAGGGCAAAACCCTGAAATTTAGTAGCAGTTAGAAAAACACATGAGCGTCCCTGAACCCGCTTGTAATCGAAAATTGTCTCCATAACGACGAGTCAATCGGTCATATCATCCGGGGAGAATCTACCATCGAACATAGGAATATCTATGCGGATATCCCCATGGAAACTCCGAGAAATAATCTGAAGTGCTAATGAATGCAGGTCTCCATCCTGATGAGTGCCTAGACCCATCACATCCCCCGGCGCAGGTGTAGCTTGATCGGCTGGTATCGGTTGTACCTGAACAGGTGGTGGATGATGAGGATGATCACGGGGCGCTATGGGAGGTACAGGGGATCCCCGGGGGTAATGGGGACATGTACCAATCAAATGGCCACGTTCCCCGCAATAATAGCACTGACGGTCTCGTAAAGGGGCAAAATTAGGGCCACTGGGTGGGGGAATCCAATCTGAGATGCTACGGTGAGTGTCCCTCGTGTCGAAAGATGAAGAGGAGTCGGAATGGGATATAGAAAGGTCATAGTGGGACGGTACATGATGTGACGCTGGAGGGGGTGGTCGGGGATTAGGAATACCAAAATACGCACCGGGGCTATAAGATGGGTCGAGGAGGTTGAAATTTTGCCAAAGGGTGGGTGGGTGGGCTAGAAATGGTTTCAAGGTTTGGAATGTGCGGGGATATGATAAGGAATTGCATGATATTGGATGTGGTTGGGAAACCCTAGAAAATCAAGATTGGGTTTTTTTTCACTAAAATTGTTGGTGTTTGGTAAGTTTTCTTGAATTTCCATTGGTTCTTGAATCGGTCAGGGTTGGTTCTTGGGTTGAATTCCAGTATTGGACGCGGGTTTACATTTCGGGGCGGATTTGGTGGATATTCAGGACTGTTTTGACTGCGGAGGTTGGTCGGGAAATAGTCTGGACCCACAGAGTTGTTGACATTTGCTGAAATGAGGGTAAGATGGGTCCTAACTGGGGCAGGCTGCGGTGGCTGACTGGACCGCCGAGGGTTTCTGACAGCCTAGCATCATAGACAAGAAGTCCGGTTGACCCGCATAGGTCAGATCTTGGCCTGCGCCTGCAAACGAGTGTTGCCTGGAGGTCTGATGGTCTTATGTTTCTGCCGAACATTGCGTCGAGGCATTAATCTGTCAGCTAGCGGCAATATTATGGCATTGGGGCAGTGGGTTGTCATCGGGTTTGTCGACGGGGGTCTCTTGTTTATCCGGGTTAATTTTTTTTTTTATTTGCATTGTTGTTCCGCTGTGAATTGTTTGCCGAACAGTTCTGGGACAGATCTGCTGTTCTTGATGTTGTCATCATCAATTTTTGGTTGCCACATGGGATTTGGAAATTGGGGATAGGGTTTTGCAACATAGAAAATTGTTGCATTAGGGTTTCAAATTGAACTTGTTGTCTTCTTGAAATTTGAGTCAATTGCTCTATTCTTCGTTCATTCTTCTCTTCCGTTCTTGCCAATTGTTCCTTCAATTCTTGAATCTCTTCAAATTGAGGTTTTGGATTTCTTCGGAGCCATCGAGAAAGTAGCGTACGATTTTTTTGATAAACTACACACACCGATACCAACTAACAAACGAACACCAATGTTTGGAGCGACACCCGCTCTGATACCAATTTGACGTAAACTACACGTCAGTGGCTGATACCAATTTGACGTAAACTACACGTCAGTGGCTAAAAGAAACAAACCCACCCTAACTTTTTTAAAGAGACTCAAAAGACGTCTTATATTCAAGAATTGAAGAATGAGTACAAATGAGTACACACACCGATACCAACTAACAAACGAATACATGGTTCAAAGTCTCGGTATCAGTCCCGGTATCGGTCACCCGTTTTTCAACTCGGTCGCGGTATCGGGCGATACGCAAAGATACGCTATTTAGAGAGCGCAAAAAATTCCGAAAAAAATCTAAAAAAATTTTAAAAAATAAGATTAACAATGTAGACGAATCAAATAAGTTTAAAACTATCATTTAATATGCATAACGTTGTACAATTGATTATATTGACGCGCTGCGAACTTGTCCGATTCAATATTCCATAATAAACTAATATTAATATTGAAAAACAATTTAATGACACATAGAACTTGATAAAATAAAGGGACATATACCAAATAGTCCCTCGAACATTTTTTAATACTCATTTAATCCAAGCTTTTTTATTTTGCTTCAAAAAGTCCTTTGCCACATATTTTAGAGAGGGAGTGCCGCTGGCGCGGACCTCTAAAAATAAGAGAATATTGAGTGTTTGAGGGACTAAATAGGTTAAACTAAAAATATGTGTCCTTTTTAAAAAATATACATTTATAGTAGGGACTATTCAATAATTGACCCTAAAATAAATAGGATACAAATGTTATTTTTTTCAAAGTTTTAAAAAACAACTCTACTAAAAAAATAACTCTACTTTTATTTTTTAGTAGAGTACTTTTTTTTAAAAGGATGCAAATGTTATTTTTTTGATAGAGTACATTTGCATTCTGTTTTTTTTAAAAAGGACTCTACTGTTTTTTTTTTAAAAGAACACAAATGTTAATTTTTTTAGTAGAGTTATTTTTTTAAAAACGTTAACTCTTGTAAAAAAAAATAAAGACCAATTAGAGTTATTTTTTTTAAATGATGGAAATGTTATTTTTTTTACAAGAGTTAACATTTAAAAAAAATAACTATACTAAAAAAATAACATTTGCATCTTTTTTTTTTAAAGTAACTCTACTGTTATTTTTTTAGTAGAGTTCTTTTTCTTTTAAAAAAAAGGGTCAATTATTGAATAGTCCCTACTATAAATATATATTTTTTAAAAAGGACACATATTTTTAGTTCAACTCATTTAGTCACTCAAGCATTCAATATTTTCTTATTTTTAGAGATCCGCGCCAGCGGCACTCCCTCTCCGAAATATGTGGCAAAGGACTTTTTGAAGCAAAATAAAAAAGGCAAGACTAAATGAGTATTAAAAAATGTTCGAGGGACTATGTGGTATATGTCCCTAAAAAAAATGCAAATGTTATTTTTTAGTAGAGTAACTTATTTAAAAACGTTAATTATGATAAAAAAAAAATGTACAACTACAATAATAGTTAACTATTAACTAACACCACGCACACTTGGATTGTAAATGTTATTTTTACAAAAATAATACAAAGTATTATTTTTTACAAAGACTATGCAAATATTAAAAATTAACATATTTGCCTTTTAAAAAATAACAACACAAACTTGACATTTGTAAAGTTAAAAAACAACATTTGTCTTTTAAAAAACAACCAACACATTTGTAAAGTTATAAAAATGTTTGCCTCTTTAAAAAAAAAACAGTTGGCAACCACTTTGTAAATAACCCCCACTAACTTGACACTTACGTTTAAAGCTACACACAAGACAGCAGCACCCTAATACAACCAGCTTTTCATAACCCCCAAAAAGGACACACATACCGACGCAGCACAGGAGAGAGAGAGAGAGAGGGGTCTGCTCCGATCGAAATCAGGGATTTTCTTCGGGCGAAATCAGGGGTTCTTCTCCGGCAAAGGTAAGTTTTTATTCTTTTTCGTATCGTGACACGGAATCGGATCGTTGCCTGCCGAGTCCAAGTCAACTCGGCCGATTCCGAGTTGACTCGGTCGAGACTTTAAACCATGAACGAACACCAATGTTTGGAGCGACACCCGCTCTGATACCAATTTGACATAAACTACACGTCAGTGGCTAAAAGAAACAAACCCACCCTAACTTTTTTAAAGAGACTCAAAAGATGTCTTATATTCAAGAATTGAAGAATGAGTACAAATGAGAATACAAGAGGTATTTATATGCGAGGAATTACTTGCTAATCAAGTAATTAGCTAAAATGATTCAAATACCCAACTAAAATAAAAGAGTGCGTAATTAGTTCCAAACATGCTTGGAAACTAATAAAGGAAAGAAAATGCCTAAAAAAGTACTAAAAATAGAAAATATAATGAAAATAAAAGGAAAATAAAATGGATTCCCATCAGTTTTTATAAATATTAACACGAATTAAATAAAAATAAAAACTTTTTCCCACTTTTTATCTATTAAAAATAAATTTTCTGTAATTAAATTATTTTCTTTTTTATTCTTGAAGCACATTTTTAGCATTAAAACTGAAAAACTAATATTTTGTGTGTGTGTGTGTGTGTGTGAGAGAGAGAGAGAGAGGGGTGTTAGGGGTATTTTGGGGAAAAACAAAAAGATACTAACGGTGCGAGTAATTTTGGTGCACTCTAATTATTGACCGAAATTGGAGTGAAGTCTAATATAATATTATCAAACTGGGGCTTTGTCAAATGACCCAAACTATTGTTTATCATCTAATCTAATTGGGAGACATGTCTTATTAATGACATATAACCAAATAAATCAAAAACAATAATGTTTCCCTCAACTCTAGCTGGTCAGACCCAAAGAGGTGCGAGGGATATGAGCATTGATAGATAATATATTTATGTAAGTTGCAAACCTGAGTACCATAAGAAATTCAACTCATATTGTTTGTCATGGAGGCTAGTGACTTACTATTAGATTATGTAATCCTTTTTTACAATAGGTTTTCCATAATAATATGTTTATTACTTAATATATAGTGTTTTCCACAAGTTTATAAATTATTTACTAGTTTTTATATTTTTTTACCCAATTTTATGATTTGCTTAATGATACAATTCTCAATTCACAATTCATAGACTTTTAATTCGTGATACAATTCACAATTTGACAAGTATGACTTTAATGAGTCGAGCAAGATTCGGAATGTTATATCATTATTCAAAATATCCAAAGAACGTCCAATCAGTTCAGAATGCGAGAAACTCTTATTTAGGGCGAACCATTTCTCATATATTTCATCAAATAAATTAGCACCCAAGGAGCAATATTTTACTGAATTTAAAAGGTACTACAATAAAATATGCGATTTCCGCCAACCAACACGAAGGAATTGTGGTCTAAATGGTCAATTTTATCAATGTCACACTTTATGAAGAGAATAAGCACCCATGCTGGTAGTACTCCAGCTACAATACCAGCATTTGCATAAAATGATTTTCTTTAGAAGAAAAAAATCAATTGGTAGAACATTAAGCAGCATAAGCACATGTTCATCGACAAACACCACTACATGTATAGAGAAGTAAAAAAGAAAATATTTAACAAATGATGACATGCTTACACGATGGAGAGCATACCTTTGTAGAAAGCTGTCAGCATTTCATAAGTGCCAAAGCGAGCCCCCACACCAAAAATTCTCCCCAATGCCAACCATCCAAAACCATTGTACAAACCTACGACGTTCATTGACATGTTATTAATATAACTGGGGATATTTATTTATTTTTCGATTAGCTTGACCTGGCATGAGTATCTGAAAGGCAATTGCAGAAAAGAAAAAAATGTAGCAATAGAGGATGCAGGATGATACAAGTACAGTACATAGCAGATTAAAATTACATTGACAGCAAAAATGCAATATAAGATCTTAAAACTTTGCTTTATGTGTTCATTTATCTTGCTTTCAGATCTTTCTTATCGAAGTGTCAAATATATCAAAACAACTGATCATCCATGATGCAAATTTAAAGGGGAACATATATATTATTGCTATTTTTATATTCAATTTAATATATCAAAATCCATTTCACATGCCATTACAAAATTAGACATATTCACTGAATTTTATTCAATTTATAAGCATTAACATTGCCTTTTGAGCCCCTTGGCTGAATACAAGAAATCCATTTCACATGCCATTACAAAATTAGACATCTTCACTGATTTTATTCAATTTTCAAGCAGGCTGAATACAAGACTTATGTCAAAGATACATAACACTAAATGTTTTACCATTTCTGCATTTTCCACTGTTCTACAAAATGATATTCAAACATCAATTAACCCATGAGTTGCTCCTCCAAAAAATTAAAAACTTGATTCGCGTCAAAGCGCTTTCTAGTTGAAATTTTAAATATTCATAAAATACACAAAAATCATCTGCGATCTTTTTAAAATAATAGAAGAAAAGGCATAAAAATTAGGAGGATGAGAATGCCCCAAAAAATAATATATCTAACACCAAAGTCAGATTAAAATAAAATGAAAAAAGAAAAAGAAAATATAAAACTCAGCATCCTTCAAGTTTAAAATAAAAACATGCTTGATAAATATCAAACAAAAACTGGCAATACCTCATGAACTACACTCTGCTGTGTACTAATGCAAGTTCCGAAATGGCCAAAAATTGATTGAGTTACCTGAATTTCCTGATAAAGTTTGAACTCTATCGAGGACCTGAGCTGCAGTCAATTGTTTACTGGAGCCTGAACCAACCTGTGAATAATTCCACCACAATAAATAAGCATGGATTTTATCAACAAGATACTTAAGCAATCAATTACTAGATCTAGAGAAAGTATTATGAATCTCAAACCTGAACAAGGACTTTAACAGTATCGATAGGGTGAGTGATTGCAGTTCCTAGTGTGAGTGACCCTGCAGCAGCAATCGCATGTGCGAAGATCTGATTTTTCAAAAGTTCGTCCATCTGAAATACTAGCACGAATTTTCTAAAAATGCTCGCCTGCAATTCAAGTCAAAAAGCATCGTCTTGATTTCAAATAAATCTGTGAAGATAAGATTTTTCAATTCAAGACTTCAATAAAATAAAAATCCTCTCAAATCCGGAGGAGGTTTACAACACGAGTTAAACTACAAAACAGTTGCCATTAATACCCAAAATCCATGGATACATAATACACCAAAACAAGTATTTGCCTCTCACACTAAAGAGAGTATCCTATCTTACACTTACCTGGAGGTCATTAGAAAGGTACTATTCTTAGAGATTCAGTTCTTCCAGTCGTCTTCCAAATCATTGTATAAGGCTCAAAAATTGAAAACGATGGAGACGATATCAAAGAAGGATTTGCAAGAGAATTAGCCTTACTTATTACCCAACCAACCCCTTCCGTTGTTATATTCCTGAGATAAAGAACATATGTCAATGATAGACACAAAGTGATGTATATAAATGCATGTTATAGTTCTAATTATCGTATAATTGTCTCTAATAGTGGTCACCATTCCCTTTTTATATAATTTATATTACTAGGTAGATTTGAAAAAGGAATATCCCTTTAGGTATTTTAGTCCCTTTTCATCCTTTTGCCAAATAGGGTTAATACATAATTCCTTAGTAGCCAAGGTACTATTTATAAATCAGCTCTATTCAGTTATTAATATGTTTGGAGTGCTTTCATTGGTGCAGTAGACATTACGTCACAAACACATCAAATTTCAATCATTAGGATTTCCTCTGAATGTGAGATAATAGAAGAAAATTTTGGAGATTCCAAGAGATCGAATCTGAGATGACATATTTGAAATTAAGAAATACCCTATAGACCTTAGGATAAAGAGAATGCAAAAAAGAAGAATTTGCAATTCAAACACACTCCCCAAAAGGAACTTCGTCTCACCTGCCCACAACAAACTGAGTTGTTTTATAAGCACACAATTAAATATGAAGATGGTACTCTAGTCAAAGCACCCCAAAGAAGGCCTTGTTCTTGAGGGAACCTCCAAAATCCTTTGTCCAAGAGAGCGAGGTTTCTTTTAAGTAAGTTACCCACCTCCAAACCTCATTTTCTCTTATTTCTACAAACTATTTCATATTTGACAAGATGATCTTTCCTTTGATCTTTCAAAAGAAAAATTCTCATTAAATATTTAAGTTATTTGCCATGGCATACCTGTACAACTTTAAAAGCCTTTTATACATGTGCTTTGGAAATTTCAGCTCTATACGCCTATGCAAATCAGTAAACAAGCAAGCATGCGATGGCAGGTCTGATTAGATATTTAGAATAGAGAATACAAGAAGTCTAATCTTTTGCATTTTGGCTCACCATCAACAGGAAAGCCGGTTGCAAAGATGTTAATATAAGGGACATTTTTTTTTTTGGTTGGGGGTGGGGGGCGGGGGGATAGGGTATCGAGTGGATATGTTGACAGATATTATGTCAACAAGTGAGACAACAGTTAGAGAAAATGAGAGCTCCATTGTTGAGTGAAGGTTCCAACCTTGCCGGTGAACATTGTTGAGTGGGAGAGATTCAAGAGAGATTTGTGCGTATAACCTTGTTCCTAGCTTGAGTTGATGAACCTTGTTAAATCGGTGTGCTCCCTTGGGTGTGCTTGTTGTTTTACTTTCATTTCTGCTCTTTGGTTATCTCCGTACCGTACTCTTAACAATTGCTTTGGTGATGGTTGATGGAAATTGGTGATGGTTGATGGAAATTGGTGAAGCTTTGAGGATATTTTAGAATTTTTAGTCTTTTTATTTTATTAGATTTCTTTTGTTTTTTTCACGTTTTGTTGCTTGTATTACAAGGCTAATAGGAAGCATTCCAGAAGGCACATAATAGGAATGTATTGTAAAGATAGTGCTCCTAGGTCATGTGACATCACTTGGGCCTAGGCCCACTTCCCTAATTAGGGAATTGATGTCACCCTTCTAAATCCTTCTCATCCCCCCTATAAATATCCCTTTACCCCAAATAGTAAGATCATCCTACACTTCTTAAAATTGAGCGTTAATCTCTCACTTAAGTGTCTTTCTGTATTGTCATTGATGATTCAATTTACGTCAATTGATATCAGAGCGAGGAACGCTCCACCTTTGTTGTTGTTGTAAAATCACAATCGTAACACAAACAATGAATGGCGCCGAGGAAACCCATCAATGCCAAAAGAAGAAACGCCCGATTAGAAGAGGTCGTAGCTATGCTTGCTCACAAAGTACACCTCCTCCTCCATGAAAACCACCTCCACAAATCAACACACTCCACCTCACGCCCACTACCCAGCCGCATAACCGCCCCCACCAGACCGCCACCTGGATCCACCCAGCAAGCCGACCCTCGGTTTAACTCCCAACCAAGCCGCATGAACCCAACAGTCCCGCCTTCCGCTGCCACTAACCCGCCCCTGAACCCCGCTCACATAACCCTTCAGCCAACCCCGCCCAGATCAAAACCCCGAACCACCCAAACGGACAGAATGTCCGAGCCTCCAGTCCCCTCACAGGGCCGAGCCTTTCGCCTCTGCCGAACCTGAAGTATCTCGTCCACCCGGCGACCTCCCCTGACCCGCTTAACTCCCAATCTACCTGGGCCATACACTAACTGTGCACCTCGCCTCTTCCCACACGATGCGGCCCCCGCCCCACCAACACCTCATCCGCCCTCACCGGTCCCGGCACCAACCGACCACCCCGGTTATCAACTCACCCAAACTCCCCGACCAGTATCAACCCTAGTATCCCCGCCTGTGCATCCGGTCGAACCCTCAGCCCTCCCCTTCTCTGAACCCCCCAAACTGAAACCTCTCTAAACGACCCTCCCTCGCCCTCGACTGAGGGTGCACAGGGAACCGGAAAAATTGAGAAACCGAACAAAAACAGATGTATTGGATTGGTTTGGTTCAGTGTTTTAAACTATTGGTTCGGTCCCGGATCAAAAAAAAACTATTTTACGGTTTGGTTTCCGGTTCCAATATAAAATCAAACCGAACTAATCTGTAACCCGAACCAATTCAGAACCGAACCGGAACCGACATTAAACCGTAATCGAACCCGTGTTTTAATATAACTATATATTTATACTTTATTACCTAACAGCCCTCTTTCATTTATTTCACTCGGCAGCCCTTCTCTCTCTACACTACCCTACCCCTCCCCTCCCATCCTCTCATCTCCGGCCCATACTGACCTTTCCCAGCCTTTCATCTCCAGATCCCAACCTCCTCGCCCCTCGCTAGATCCTGACCTCCCCGCCCCTCACCATCCCGTCTCTCTCTCTCTCTCTCTACAAGTATGAATATAACAATAATTGAATCAGTTTTGAACTTTTGTTGTTTTCTTCATCAATTTTACTATTTTCTAGTGGGGTAGTATATTTGATACACAGTTAACTTTCGAATAAATTAAGTAGATATATATGCCACAAATTTTATTAACTTCGTTATATAGTTTAACATTTCTATAACTGTGTGGCTATTTTGATAGAAGCTTTCTGTGTTATATTCATAGTAACATATATATATATATAAGAGGGTAGTTTAGATTAGATGGAGGCGTAACCCCTTTTTGAGTATAGTAATGATAAGTTAACTAATCACGCCATCACTTAACTACAAGACACACAAACACAATTTAGTGAAGATAAACTCAGTTCGAACTCACAAATCTCTCGTGTATAACTCAAAAGGTAATAATGAACTGAGAAGTAACTCATTTGGAGGGAGAAAGAAGTAAGCACCCCAGATACACCTTGGCAAGCAGCCAAACAGACCAACCACCCTCAGAGATATCCGTCAAGTATTAAAAACTTCGTAATAAATGGCAATGGTGGGTGAGTAAACTCTGGTTTGTAATAAATCTCTCTCTGCTGTATATTTTTGCTCTCTAATAATAACTTTTGAACTCTCAACAAGGAACATAATCTCTCCCCAGAGGTGGTTGGGGTCCTTAAATAGCCCCCCACACTACCCCCGAGGCAACTCAGTCATTAATGCCTGTGAAAGACATCCCTCATACTTTATGTCATAAACATTAAATACTTGATGCACTAGTTATCTCCACGTCATAAACATTAAATGCCAAGAGATGCCTTTTGCCTAACCACTGTGTGTCACGGGGCTGTCGTCACAGAGATGGCTCACCAACTGTCTAACAGCCCCAAATACCACGGTGGTTTACTCAAGTGCAGATCTGACATTGCCTAGCTGATTAGTGACATCACATAAAGTAGATTGACATTAAGTAGAGGGTTGTTTGGCTCACAACTCAACGCCCGATGAAACTCAAGGCTGCTCCCCTCGAGGTTCCACGGTCAGGGTCCTTTTAGTGTTTTACCAGGTGTATCTAAGATGGTCAGGACAAGCCCCAACGGTGCCTCACTTCTCAATCCTCCAAACCAAGTCCCTCTGAAGTTCCCACAGCGAGGCCGTTCGATAGAGCATGAAAGCTCTCCCAAGCCCTGCTACCGTTCGACCTCACACTAAAAATCATTATAATCATCACAACTCATGGTAAATGTAAATAAAGGGATACAACAACGCCAAGTAAAACAATGGAACTAAAGGATCAGCTCTCTCGGCCAGCTTCTTCGTTGGAGATCCCTCTGGGCTGCCACGCTGACCTACCTCACTTGAGCTACATCACTTTTAGCTGCAACGCTGCCTTACTAAGTTGCATCGTATTGAGCTGTCTCACTGAGCTCCATCGCTTTAAGCTGCAACGCTGCCTTAATCCCAAATACTGTTGTTAATGGGAAAATTATCTCTAAACTCAAGATTACCTTCAAGCGCCCTCTACAATATATATATAAACTTTTATTACTATATATATATTGTACGAATGCTATTTCAGAGCCATTGTATTATTTGCTCCTATTTTTGTGATACTAGATTCAATTTTTTATCTTAAAAAAATTATTTTCACGATACATTGATTCTAATATTTCATCAATTTTTAAAGATGACTTTGGAACCGAAAACTGATCCGAACCAACCCAAGAACCGTTGGTTCGGTTTGGTTCAATTCTACAAAATACCGGTTTCGATTTCGGTTTCGATTCCAAAAATTTGGAACCGACCAATCCCGGTTCCGGTCTTGGACTAGTAGCGAAATCGAACCAAACCAAACCATGTGCACCCCTAATCTGGACCCACCACTTACCCGCCCTTACCCAACCAAGCTTACCCCCGCTGCCCATGACACCTCCGATCAAACCTACCCCTATCAAATATTTTAAAAGGCGAAATGAGGCTCGCCTCCAGGCGAGGCGCTAGGTGGGCGGACTGAGGCTTACGCCTCTACTGTATCATCTGAGACTTACGCCTTTTGTGACTGAGGCTTGCGCCTTGAAGCTTTGCGCCTCGAGGCTATTGAGGGTTACGCCTTTTTTTTCTCTCCTCATTAAGGGTAAAAGTGGTCAAAAGTTTAAAAAAAATAAAAAATTACCTGTCGTTTCCAACACAAAACAAGTCATTTGCTGCCCAAAGATAATTCAAAACCCAAAACCCTAGCCGATCGTCTCTTTTACGCTAAATCGAAGGTAATTTCCAAGCCTTCTTTGTATTATCTATGCCGATGTGTCTTTTTTTTGTTTTTTCTATATATATATATATATATATATATATATATCAAGGTTCTAAAAAACGCGAGGCGTGACCAATGCATGGAGGCCAAGCCTTAAGCCTTAGAAGCCTAGGCGGGCCTTGGCGTAAAAAGGCGTGAAAAGACGTTTAGGCATTTTTTAATATATTTTAATATTTTTTGACTATGACAAAGCTATTTAAAATACTAAATTGGTACATACCTTAAAAATATGGCAAAAAATTTGTAAATTAAAATACTATTTTTTTAAAATACAAAAAAAAAGCAAAAAAATTTCATCTTTTCACGCCTCACTTCTAAAAAACTCGCTTTTTTTCACGCTTTACCCCCCAAAAAACGCACGTTTTTTCACGCCTTGCCCCAAAAAATGTTGACCATCGTTGACCACGCCTTGATCCACGCCTAGGGTCAAAACTTGGCGTATCTAAAAAGCCTCGCGCCTTGGCGCCGCCTAGGCGCGTTTTTTAGAACACTGATATATATATATATTTTGAGTTTTTACTTATATATATATATTCTGTTTTTTTTTTTGCTATATATATATATTAACTCACGTTATTTTTTTGCTATATTATTGTAGTGAGTTGTCACTATTATAGATTTTTTTTGTCGTGACGGTATAATATGTATTATGATGATGACAAGATGGTGTTGTTATTTGTATTGTGCTGTGGAATCGAGTTTACATCGTTTGTGTTCATGATAGAAGTGATACATATTTTGTTCCTCGTTTAATTATTATTTTGATATCATTCGTAGTGATTTTCGTGGAAAAAAGTTGAGGCTTACGCTTCGGTCCGCCTCGAGGCTTACGCCTCGCCTCACAGAGGCAAAACGCCTCAACTAGGCCTCGCGCCTTTTAAAACATTGACCCTATGAACCTCTTGAACCAACCCTCAACCAAACACAAAACTGCCGCCTTCGCCGCTACACTAGGGTGCCCAGACCCGATTCCGTGTGGGACACCCATTCCGCTATTTCCGACCCCATCAACCCTCAAGACTTCTCACGTGATTATCGTCGACAAGTTAAAGAGTGGTTGCACCAACACCTTGTCTGTCAACCGCACATGCACTTTGGGCCCTTTAAAGGAGACACCCCACCACCCAAGCGTACTTCACTCTATGGGGGGGAAAAGAGTTTCGATGCATGAGGAATGGCGCACCTACACCACTCCTTTCGACTCACTCAACCCTAAGGTGACGTAATTCGTACCAATTGAGGACCGTTACTGCTTTCTCTATCATGAGTGTGATCACTTGATGGATGATTTTTCCTAATACCCTCCGGAGGAACCCGAGGATTCGATTTATTATGATGCCCCAGACCCGGTGGGGCCACCTCCGATCCATAGGCCCTGGCACCGCGCATGACCCGTTCGAGAGGAGTTTATTGAGGATGAGGACCCAATGGATCCACCACCGGGGGATGACCACCTAGCTCTAGCATTTCGCCTTCTCTCCAAGTGTCAATGTTTGACGGGCACTTGGACCCGGATGCCCTCGTAGACTAGATTGATGAGATGGAGACAGTGTCAGACTACAAGCGCATCACGGGACGCAAGTGTGTTCAGTTAGCCGCCGCCAAATTTCAAGGATTTGCCCGGATTTGATGAATGATACGCTGCAGCTTTGAGAAAAATGCATATGTAGAAAAGATCAATTTTGGCTAATAGCAATGGAGGATGCAAGGCATTCTTGTCCAACTACGGTTGCAAATTGCCTTGATGGAGATAGACAACCGAATTAAAACTCAACATTAATCAAAGAGCATTCTACTCTATCGAAATGTATATCATGGATGAGGTTTTGAACCATGTGATATCAATTACCACAACCAAGGTCAAGTGGAACAAGATTATAAAAGATGTGTTTAAGGAAAACTTTGTTGAATAAGCTTTTGCTCAATAATAAGTTTTTTAAGCTAGAAGAGGGCGAAGATGTGAAGCACATTAAGTGCTTCGATCAATGATTTGAACTGCAAAAATGTTCAATTTGTGAAGAGGAATGAGCCTTATTATTGCTTACGTCTTTACCCAATTCATATGAGCAACGAGTCAATTTAGGCCTAATTCTATCCCTAATGTTATCATCAATATTAATTAAATCACTCTTACGGAGCCCTTGCAAGTCTACATTCTATGACGTCAGAACCAAGGGCGGATGCACATAGGGACCAAGGGGGGCCTTGGCCCGTTCAATTTTTGAAAAAAAAAAATATATATATATATATATATATATAGGGTTTTTTTGGTAAAATTTCAAACTTTAAGGTATAACTTTAATTATATTCAAAACTGAGGGTGTAAGATTGTAATTAATTAAAAATCTAAACCTTGTCAAATTTCTGTAATTTGTGTCCCAAACATATATGCCCAAAATAAACTCGAAAAATATAATTTGTAGTCAATTTGGATGAACTATAATTTGTATAAAACTCGAAACAAAGTTATAATTTGTATAAAACTCGAAATAACCCAAAAAAAATCGTCTCGCGGGCTCCCGCCCCCGAAAAAACCGGCACCACTCGAAACTTGGCCCTGGTTGACCAAAAATCCTGGATCCGCCACTGGTCAGAACAATCTAAGCCGATTCTTCTCAATTCATCTTCTATAGGAGTTAATTTTACTATTTCAAAAATATGTTATTTTTAATTTTATCCTTTCAAATTTTACCACACATCCACCCTCACGCTCATTTTCTGCACATATTTGTTCTTAGATGCACAAAAGTCACTTTGTTTCATATATCATGGCACGTCTAATGGCTATCCTATAGAACTTCCTCGGTATATGATGATCACATAATATGGCAATAGCGTTTCTCCACTTTGAACCAACCTGATTTAATTGTATAGGTAACATCAGCACTAATATCTCCATCACTTTGCATAATCGAGCTTAAATAACGAAAAATTATCACTTTTAGGTATCTGTTGGTCCTCAAGTTTCACCGCATTCCCATTTGTCCTCCTCGTATTACTAAAATTGCACTACACCTACTCTGTTTTATTTCTACTTATTTTTAACATTTCTCTCTACACTTCCAATCTAACAGCCTTAGTTTCATCGACTAACAATATCATATGCAAATAAGATACACCGTGGCACCTCATCTTATATTTGTCCCGACGGCTCGGTCTTGCTCTTTACCAGAGGGGACTATGGTTTGCGACAGGGGCGGCTGGGATTTACGAGTGAGTTGGCTAGGGTTTGCTATTGAAGATGACAAGGCTGTCAGGGATTGCTGCCATTAAGGTAAAAAAAAATACTGTATGAGCATTTGATTAAGCATGTTGTGGATGTTGATTTTAGCAATACAATGGTTATTTTTGAGCTTGTTAAAGAAGGCTTGCAGAAGCCCCAGTTCCAATGAAGCATTAACCCAAACGTGCTCTCAAAATTAATTTAAAAATAAACCTTATTTTTGAGTAATATAGAAATTCTACATGTGGTGAGCTTAAAAGTGTATCCAAAGAAATTCCAACCGAAATTTCACAAAAAGAAATACAAACCTCAGAAGCCTGACACGCCTGTTGGAATGAGCTTCATTTTTGTGAGAATCTGGTAAGGTGGGTACTGAATGCTGTAGACCTTCGGCCAAGACGACAAGGGACCAACGCTGAAGGTTACGTAATAGGTAGGGAGCGGCTATTTCCGCTTCCAAATTTCTCTCACACTCTCTTTTTATCCAATGTCAATCATTCCCTTATATTTAAAAAAAATTAATTTTTATCTTTTTACCTTCAATTAAAATAAATATATTTAAAAAATAATTAAAATAATTATATATTTAATAAAAAATATATATATTATTTTATTAAAAACTGTTTTCAACAAAAATATATTTTGAAAAATATATTTTTTTACTTTTCACGACTGTTTTAAAAAAATATTTCAATTGTTTCAAAAAATTGTTATCTATTTTTTATTGAAAACTGTTTATAAAACATAAAAAATTATTTCACGCAACGTGACATGTAATCGTATTTTTTTTATACCGCTGGCGTGGACCATTTTTTACGTTTTTAAAAAATAATCTTTTTACAATTTAAAAATAATGTGCCACGCTAGCAATATGTATAGGGGATGAAATGTTTTTTTAACAAAACAGTTGAAATGTTTAAAAATAGTAGTAAAAGATATTTCATCTGACAACTGTTTTTTCAAGTGTTTTGTTAAAAAATGCATTTCAACTGTCTTTCTAAAAAAATATTTTAACTGTTTTATTATAAAACATACCACTGGCGCGGACCAACATATTAGGAAAAATGGTTCGCGCCAGCGGTATGCATAGGTGGTCCTAACACCTATACATACCGTTGGCGTGAACCATTTTTTTTAAATAGTAATAAGATATATTTTAAAATAATAAAAAATTATGCGTGCCAGTGGTACGAAAAAAAAAATACAACTCTATGTAATACCGCGCATTTCTGAGTATTTCTATTTAATTAAATTGGAGAATATTTAATTAAATTGGAGAATCAAATGAGAAAATACGATTTGATTCAAATTATGCAAGAAAAGTAATTTAGTGAGTTTTATTAATAATTGTGATTTATGGAGTATTAATCGAGAGATAGATACTGATTAATATTGCCTCATTCTTTTTACCTAGCGCGTGTAGTAAATAGTTACTTAGCACGTGTAGACCATTTTGGGGTGAGAACGAGTAATATATTTTTAAGTGACTCAAATGATAATTTAGAGGTCACAGATGAGTTCGGGAGGGTCGAATTAGTCAAAATAGTATACTCGGGGGTACTAGTTGAGTCCCGGGGTAATTTTGGACTAAATCAAGACCGTTCGGGGGCGTTTTGGTCTTTTAACATGTGAGGGTATTGAGACCTACGAATTTGAGAGTCTCTTATCAGCCGTATGAAAGATGGGTTAGGGTTAGAGCACCCATTTAAACACCAAGACCATTAGAGAGAAGGAGAAAACCATTCTCAAGGCTTAGAAAATACTTTTGAGGAGGTTGGGTTTGGATCTTGCATCCTAGTAGCCAAAGAAGGAAGGATTGAAGAAGAGAAGCATCAATCCATCATCAATGCCGCGAAATCAGAATCCCTCTCTCAAGGCAAGTTGTTTATTACAAACATTATAAAGTTATAATACCCATGTGTAGGGTTTTTGAATAGTTTTGTTAAATCAATATATTGGAAAGAAAATAATGATATTTATGCATGTTGGGATAGGAATCGCATGTAGAATGATTTAGCATATGTAGAGGAATAATATTCAGAGTTGACTTCATAATTATTTCGGAATAAAATATGGGTTTTGAATGAAAATATGGGAAGAACACCATAACTAGGGTTTTAAGAAATTCTGAGTTTAATCCACTATTTCTTTAAATGAATTGAGGTTTTGATGTATTTGAAATGTTAGAAATTGTCCTAGTATATATGGGAACACATTAGGATAATTGGGTATAAGTTTGGTGTACTATAATGAAGTTTGGAGGTTTGTTAATGGAAGAAGAAACTAATGTAAAAGATGAACTGCTGCTGCCCCAGATTGATCGATCGATCTTGAATGTCGATCGATCAACTAGGTCGATCGATCGAGCCCAGGAGTCGATCGATCGACTTAATGTGTTTTTCTTGAATTTTTCCTTGGTTAAGGGTTCTTTGATTTCCGGGGATGAATGGGAATCCTATGATTTATATTATACTTATATGGGAGTGAGAATAAGACCAATAGGTATATTGTTGAAGTCCGGTAAGGCCATTGGGTGTAAGACTTGGATCATGGACTGACGAGAATAAATCGATTGAGTAGAGCATCGGGGAATTTGGAATTGAGCTACGAGGCGAGGTAAAGTTAATTCAAGTGATAGACCAGTAGGGTAAGTAATAACTACTGAAATTATATGTGAGGGGTAACTAGGGCCCTTAGAGTTGAGAGAATACTCAAATAAATGCGATAGTGAGAAATCGTAAATTGACGGGTACGGTTAATATAAGAGAATATTATATTACGTACAAGTGTGATTGATAGGTCGGGTGTGTACCTACTAAATTGTATTAACTATTAGGTTGAGAGATGTGTACCTAAATTAACTACGTTAGGGTCGACAAAGTGTTCCGAACTAACGTAGGGTTATTATACGTTAGGGTCGATGAAGTATTCCGAACTAACGTAGGGTTATTATACGTTAGGGTCCATGAAGTATTCCGAACTAACGTAGGATTATTATATGTTAGGGTCGATGAAGTATTCCGAACTAACATTGAGTTATCATATGTTTGGGGTCGATGTATAATGCCGAACTAAACCTTCGAACTGGTGGCGTGATGAAAGAGTCCGAGAAAGAAGATGTGTATGTAAAAAATTGGGGTCGATGTATCATTCCGAACCAATTCTTACTTGGGGTTGATGAATCATTCTGAACCAATAGTCCTTTACGTGTGTCAAAAGGACATAATAGTAATGACTGATATTTAGTATATATTGTGTGTGAAATATATACTTAATGATATTCTACTACTGTGTATAAGTAGATTGATATTTTATGTATTTAAAGATACATATCAAACTGGTAAGTTAAGTAGTGAAACTTAATTACGAAACGTAACGTTCGATAGAGAATATCTAATTAGTAATTTAAGTAGTGAAGCTTGATTACAAAAGTGGGAAGATATTGATTGTGAGAATCTTAGAAACTTAGTGGTGAAACTAAATGAGAAGTTTTGAAACACAACATAGGTGAAATGTTACTTAAGAATTAATTAACCTTCGTGAGATGTTATTGAAATGGATGTACTGTATGGGCGGGATAAGTTCAGATGATTACTTTAGTCCTAGTTGGCTTGGGAGATATGGCTAGATAGGCTAAGTGTAGAATGTTAGGTGTGCACAATAGATGAGGAGTGAGTAAACTCAAGAGAGTGTGCGAGAACCTAACATGTGTAATCAATAACCGCATTTTATATTGTGATAAACGCTTGCTAAATATTTTCAAAATGTTTTGAGTACTAACTCTTGCTATAAAATATTTTCAAAACCTTTTAGGTGTCCAGCCACAGAGACGCCATGTGTGATGATTTCATTTCAGGGACTCGAAGTTGTAGCACAGTGGATACTTACAGGATTTTGATTAGACGATATCTCTCATTCAGATCTAGTGCAGGATCTCACACTATTCTATGCATGGACTTGTGGTCCGGTATCAGTCTCAAATATTTAGTTTCAGACTAGTGGTTGTTCTATTATTGTTTTGGGATTTTAGTCGATGGTTTATTCGGTAATATTCTTATTATTTTATACTTATACTTTGTTGGCTGGGTTATAGTACATGGTGATTGTTATACTTTATTCCGCATGGTTGATTTATCTGTTTTAAGAAAGATAAAATTTAGCACCGGTCTAATTTTCACTTAGGGGATTAGTAATTAAAAAAGTTTCTGACAGTGATGCTAAGAATGAACCATTTGAGAAACCTGTTTTAATTTAATAAAGGCATGATCACCCGATATTTAATTAGGCGGGGTGTCACAGATGGTATCAGAGAAAGATAAAGGCATGATCACCCGATATTTAATTATGGATTTTCGATTACTCGAAATTCTCATTTTAAAGAAACAATGAAAATAGCTTAACCCAACATGTAAACACATGAGGATTTGGCTCATTTTTCATTTGTGTAGAAGTTAGGAGGATACTCTCCTTTTATAGAGCATATTTTGGAGCCCTCTCCCTCTCCCAACCGATGTGGGATATGGGAAACTTTCAAAAAATCGGAAAAGAAATCGGAATCGGAAAATAATTCCGAAAAAATCGGAAATAATTCGGGAAAAAATCGAAAAAATCGGATCGGCATAGTTTCGGGAAAATCGGATCGGAAAAATCGGAAAATCAGAAATTCAGAATTATTTTCGATTTTCGATCCGATTTTTTTCAGAAAAATCGGAAATCGAAAAATCGGAAATCGGCAAACTAAAATTTCATTCCAAATTCGGAAAAAATCGTATCAGAAATCGGAAAAATCGAAAAGTTCGAAAAAAAAACACAGCCCTAGGTTCTAGTGTCCATAGGATCTGTATGGCTTACTACGTTTTCAGCGTATCGTTTGATTGATATAGAGCCCTATCTTAGGATTGATGTACCCTTCTACGTACGTGGTTTACGTTCTCCTACTATTTAGTAGATGAAGTAACATATATATACGAGTTTGATTGAGTATGGTACGTCGAACATGGCTGTAAAACCAGCGTAGGCGTTGGAAGAATTGCAGGAGGAAGGGGCTCGGCATGAAGCATGGAGTGTTCGATGATAGTAAATTGTGGAAAAGATGACCGTTGTCGAGTTCACTCATAGTGTGTAATGAAAGTAGATGTTGCAAGGACTGTTGGGGCATAGCAGGCATTTTCCAAGTACCGCGACGACAAAGGGTGATGTTAATTTAGACCTGCCCAACGCAGTGATAATGGGAGGAGGTTTGAAAGATCTTTGAAAAGAAGGACTCGTGAAAAATCTAAAAACGTCGATTGTGCATGTTAACCAACGGATGTAGAATGTCCAGAGGTCTTGGCATTAAGGATAGAGTAGGAGTACTCATAAGTGAAAATTTAGGTAAATTCTTATAGAGGCAACATGGTGGGGATACCAGTCACCACATCCGGACCGAGGGTCAGAATACAAATAAAGGAATCTTAGGTATAGTTAATCGCAAATTCCTCTAATAATAGTTCAGAAGCGGAGTAAATGGAAATTCTGAATCCATCACGTGAAAGCCTGGTAGAGGCCAATTGTGAGAAAGAAATTTATCTGTTGAAGTGAACTTGTGATCGATGAGACAGGTACAGGGGAAAAAGAGCCCTTGAAAGAATAAACTCACGAGTTGTTGTCACACGCAATTTTGGGAAAACTCTTCTTAGACGACTTATGTGTATGATGGTAGTACGATGCTTCTTACAAAGTTGATGAAAATGCTCCTAGGTGAGCAGAGCTAAAAGAGTTTAAGAAATTAGTCAGAGAGTAAGACTGAATGTAAAGGGGTTACTGCAAGCCATAGGTGGAAACCCACTAGGGGAATTTATTGAATTGATTCTAAGTCAGGACTGTTAAGTCCAATAGTACGTTCCTCTTGGTCAGCGGAACTAAGGGAACCATGATGATAGTGTTCAGAATCGAGGTTGTCAAGTCTGAGAGGAGGAATACCCTAAACTGGTCGTTGTGGCCTGGAATAAGGGGATTTATGAAAAGATGTCTTATGTGGGACGTGAGACCATGCGTTTTAATCTTGCCCAAAGTTATTTAAGGGAAAAATAACTCCGATAAGTTTTGCTTTTCGAGAAGGATAAGCGTGTTATGTTCGAGAACCATTTAAACCGTCAGTGCGATGGGCAAGAAAGTATATGAGTTTTGGCCTCGAGTGAATGAGGTATATGACGAGGCCTCACCTAAAAGAGATCCGAGCTCGCATTATTCATCAGTATGTTGGAGACTTCAGACATTATTGATGTCTCATAGTGATTGATCCCGGTGTGTAGGGACCTTGATGATGTGATTCAAAGTATGTTGTATGACCGCTGAGCGGAAAGATCGAGCTCGTTGTTGTGATTAGTGCTAAGGACTTAGTGATAGTATAAGCGCAGTGCCACTTGATTCCTTTAGAGATGTTAGAGTATGGTCGTACCTACTGTCGGGGGATGGAATTTGAGTATCTCGACCATGTTTTATTCCGACAATGCTTAGTAAGAATGCAGTGGGAGAAGTCCCTTGTTTAAGTTCGGTTGCGAAAGGGCATACGATTGAATTTTGTATGCACGTCAGGATAAGAGACGTTGTTAGATGTTAGGGCATCAGTGGAGCCGGTAGTGTTTGGGAGGGAAACACTAAAAAGCTTATCTTACCACGAAGGGATAAGTGGGACTTTGTGGGTAAGAATTTGATTTTAGCCTATAGAAGATTGAGAATACCTCCAAGTTTGTAGTCACGCCGTGAAAACAAGGCAAGAGTTGAGGAAAATATGGTTACGAGTGCGACGGTTGCAATGTTTTTGCAAATATGCACGGATAAGAGGGTGTATTGGCGCCCTAGTCAACTGGCCTTACTAGTCATCCGAGATAGAGGGATGCGAAAGATTATATTTGATAAGTACGCCGGTGGGGATGTTATGAGGCAAGTCATATTGATGAGATGGATTCAACGTCATGGGAGATAGATGAAAATCCAAGCTTATATGTGCTGAGAGAGCCAGCACACCCTATGGGATAAAAAGTCAGTGGGAAGTCGTTCCAAATTTATCTCTTGATATGGGAGACCTAACTGTTGTGAAGAAGTAACGCAAGGTGCTACTTGACTGGGTGTTAGGAGTGGCTTACTCGTTACTAAAATGTTAATTCTCATAAGGTAACCCACCCTAAAAGTGCTCCAATTACGAAGAGCGAACGGATTGTAAAGTATAATATACCCGGAAAGAAAGGGGAATAGAGTACCACTTGAGGAAATATGACGTAAGTGGGAAGCGATGTTGAGGAAGAGACATGGTGAGATTGTCTCCAGACGCACCACTAGTTGATAGAGAAATATGGGCTCGAAATGAGCAACCGGAATTGGGTAGTGAACCTACTTTTCCAGTGATGAAATGAGTAGGCAGACTTATAATTTATGGATGGGTTATGAACATCGTAACTAAGTCAACATTCCGTTGGGGTAGCGGAATGGATTGATCGGGATGGACTAGTATGTCGTTGAAAAGGAAGAGTGCACAAGTGCAAAATGCCGCTTTATATTGTTGTGAATCAGAATGAAATCCTAAAATCCCACCCTGTGACAGATGGTCAGGGAGGAATGGAGATGAAGTTTTATTTTGGGTATGTTGTGACACCTATGACTCCATGGTTGTGAGAAAGGAAGATACTACGCTCTAACGATAGTGGAATTTTGATAGAAACCACTGATCAATTCATAGGTTAAATGTATACCTGTATGAGCATATTTATAGGTAGTGTGAGTGTGCCTATATGGACTATAAATAAGGATTAGGTTCGTGTGTATCTATTATGAACTTATGTGTACTTTGAGGTGTGGTTAGAGGAGACATTCCGAACTCTTAGTCCTTAATGCGTGATATGAGGACATTCTATTAGAGTATGACAATTTAGAATATATGATGTGTGAAATATATAGCTCCTAATTTGTCTACTCATGTGCGATGAGATATATATACATATATTGGTCCTCGAAGTGTGATTCCGAGACAATGTAACAAATCACTATTGGTGATCGAGGTGGGATTCCGAGCCAAAAAACCCCAAAAGTGTTATAGAAGGAGGGGTGATTATAAAATAAGTGTTGATAGTATATGTTATGTGTAAGATATATATACCTTATGATTTTCGTACTTATGTGCGATAATAAGTATGCTTAATTATGTATTGGGGTCGATGGTGTTCCGGACCAATACATGAAAGATTGATTTGGGGTCGATGAATTGCCGAACCAAATCGATGATGAATAATAAACATTGGTATCGACGGAAGGTCTGAACCAACATATGCATTACATTTACCTTGGGGTCGAGGGATTCCCGGACCAACGTAAATGACAGGACGATTGGAGCCGATGATTTTGCCGGACCAATTCTCCTCATAGTATATATTGTGCGTGAAATATATATCTTAAAATATTCTACTTATGAGCGATAGTAGACATATAGATGCTATATAGAGAGATATACATCAAAAGGGTAAATTAAGTAGGGAGAAACTTAATTTCAAGAGTTAACGTTAGATTGGGAAAACCTATGGAAATATTAAGTAGTGAGACTAAATCATATTATATGAGGCATGGAAAACGTAAGGACATATTTTTAATAAGTCCGTCACAATTAATTATGTCATATACCGCTACAAGTCGTCGAAGAATTGAGAAGATTGTATCTACAAAAGACAGATCCGAATTACAAGTTGTCTTCAACGTTCAAGCCCAACAATATGAACTTTGGTAATATAATGCTTAAAGTTTCATTTACATTTCATATTAAGAGTGTTGGGTGTGACACCCCGCCCAATTTAATATCGGGTGATCAGTCCTTTATAAAATTTAAAACAGAATGTTCGGTTGGTTCATTCTTAGCATCACTGTCGAAAACATAATAACTTATTTAATCACCTAATATAATTAAGGTAAGTGTCAAAACAATTTTCTTATTAATTAAAATCATTTAATTACCAAACCAAGAAATTTAATATAAACCATCCACGCATAATTAATTAATACAAATACTGAATCAAAATCACATGCTGAAATAGATAAGACTGGATAAAACATTCCAGTTCGAATCTCTAAACCAAAACAATAGTAGCCATCAATCCACATGAAAATGAACGAGAAATAGAGCAAACATAATCTCTGAAAATTGTCCAAGGAATGGGCGACACGTGCCCTAAAGAGAATATCTATAAAGAATAGAAATGAAATAATCGAGGTGTCTAATATAAAGTCCTACAGCTTCCACAATCGCTGCAGCACGCCAAGCAATCCGAGTCTCTAAGCCTGATGCCCCTGTGACTGAGCACCTGATATAATACATACATATAGCAAGAGAGAGAAGAGATGCAAGAAACGGGTCAGAGCCCGATGTGTAAAAATATTTGTTTAACCAAGTATTTAAAATTTGCAGTTAAGCAAGTATCAAGTGCATGTTAGTTCGAACTCTCACATGAGATTCTCACCTCTCTTCTAGTGTGCACGCCTAACGCGTATCTAGTTTTTTTCTTAGCTATACCACCCCATATAACTAGCCTAAATTCATCCTAATAGTATTTATCCTCACTATTAGTAAACCCGTATCGCCCATACAATACGTTATCAAATTAGCCTATGTCGAATAGCTAATTAATATATTTTCCCATTTTCATATTAACCCGATTATACTCTTAAATTTGTCTTAAAAGATTTATATGCCCATCTCTACGAGCTATACACAGTAGGTTAATTCACAACTCACGTACATATATACATATAGTCATATCAACCCTATATATATATATATATATATATATATATATATATATATATATATATATATATATATATATATATATATATATATATATATATATATATATATATAAATAAAATATCATACTGCACCCCCGGGCTATATCCCATTAGTGCACCTAACCAAGATACTGTACCCCCGGGTTATCACCCTTTAATACACTTATGTAAATAATCTTGTACCCCCCGGGTCATCACCCATTAGTACACTTATAATTCATTCTTGTACCCTCGGGTTATCACCCATTAGTACACTTAATAATAAGATTCTCACACCCCCGGGTTATCACCCATTAGTGCCTTTAATAATTATATTACATAATAGGCATACACACATCCTATTATAATTTATAGGTATTTCCCTCACCTACATATATGCTTCTCTTACGTATTTGAATTTCAACATTTTATAATACAGTTATTGAGATTATTATCCCTTTCGTAATCTCTGAGGTATATTCTCTCCGTACCGAGTTCATTAAAGTATTTAGTCGCTCATACTTTTTTCGAAATTTTGTCTTACTTAAGTTTATTATTTGGAAACTTTTCTCTCATCCATGAACTAATAAACTCAAAAATGAATTCTAAGAATTTCTCAAAATTTCACTCTGTCGCTCGAACGAGATGGCATGTTGTTTGAACGACTGCCACATGTCGCTCGAAAGACTTCTCGTGAGATGCAATCTCGCTCGAACGACTTCGAGCGACTTCGCGCGAGATTGTGCTGTTCGTCCCCTACCCAGATTTTTCAACGTTTTCCCACCATTTTTAACCCCAAAACTTCTCATTCAACCTCCCAAACTCCAAACAAACATTTATACATCGAACCCCATTAATAATATATGAATTCTAACATCCTAGCATCATCTATTCATTACGAATCATTCATAAAACACGAAATCCCCAATTTAAATTTATCAAAACCCTAGTTCTTCCAATTCATGTTCAAGAACCCATAATTTCCAGATTTGTTCTACACATTAGTTCCTACAAAACGTGATTTCTAGTCTACATACATGAAGGGTTTCAATTTAGCAAATCTCAGAATCAATTTATATATTCAAATTCCTCAATTTCACTATCTTTATAAACTATAACATATTTCTAACAATCCTATACTAACATGAGTATGATAAATACCGAAATGCAGCAAGTTATAAACACTTTCCTTGAGTGAGTCGTCTGATTTCTTGACGTTGTTGGTATGGGTGCGTTCCCTTTGTCCCGATCTACACGGTGGTGGTGGAGGTTATGTAAGGTGGTGTCAATTTAGCCCTCTTCTCTTGGCAAAAGCTCTCCCTCACACTTCTTATGGTCGTTCCTTCTTTCTGTAGCTTTCTCACCCTAATGTAATTTCTTTGGCTGATAAATTAACCCTTAATTTTCGTCCGTTAATTAGGCCTAAAAATCCAATTTACCAAAATGCCCTCTCGGGGTGCCGGTTAGGCCTAAAATTGCCCCGGGATCCAAACTAAACACCCGGGTATTCTATTTCAACTATCTCGACCCTTCCGGATTCAATGGTACCCTCGAAATAACCATACGAGTTACTAAAAATAATTGATATATTTATTTCACCAATTTAGTCCCGACACGACTCACACGCGCATCTGACTTAATTCACTAAACTGTCGTATTATTCTCTCTCGACAATTTATCAAAGTGTATAGTTTCATATTACATGTCGCACAGTAATATTAAATTAATAAGTATTAACCCTTAGCATGCTAGTTAATATTTATTTTTATTAGGTCCGGATTAATTAATAATTTAATTCTCAAATTTAAATTTAAATTAATCCCTCGGTAATAAATAATCCCATAATTATTTAAATCATAAAAAATGTGGGGTATTACATACTTCCCCCCCAATAAAGGAATTTCGTCCCGAAATTCGAAAAAATAAGTCATACCTGGTATGAATAAATCTGGATACTTCTCACGCATATTCGCCTCACGCTCCCAAGTAGACTCCTCCACATTGTGATGCTGCCACTGCACCCGAACCAGTGGAACTACCTTTGACCTTAGCCTCATCTCGCTATAATCTATGATAGCCACCGGCCTCTCCTCATATGAACTATCTGGCTGTAACTCAATCTCCTCAATCGTTATGTGAGTGTGTGCCAACTCATCCCGAAGGTATTGCCTCAGTGACGAAATGTGGAACACATCATGGATACGATGTAAGTGTTCCGATAACCCCAGTTTGTAAGCCACTGGTTCGACCCTCTCTATAATAGGGAATGGTCCTACATATCTCGGAGCCAACTTCCCTTTCTTCCCAAATCTCATTGCTCCCTTCATCGTAGATACTCTCAACAAAACCTGGTCCCCCACTGCGAACTCTCGGAAGAACCTTTTTGCATCGGCGTAGCTTTTCTGTTTGTCTTGGGCTACTCGTATGCGATCCCAAATCATCTCAATCCTGCTCGACGTCCTGAATTACCTCTGGCCCGAGTAGTTTTTTGTCTCCCACCTCTAGCTAACAAACTGGGGAACGACAAGGTCTGCCATACAATGCTTCGAACGGGGCCATACCAATCGTAAACTGATAGGAGTTGTTATAAGCAAACTCCACCAGTGAGAGATACTGCTCCCAACCTCCCCCAAAATCAAGGATACACATGCGCAACATGTCCGCGAGCATCTGATTAGTGCGCTCGGCCTGTCCATCGATCTGCGGGTGATACGTTATACTCAACGGCAACTCGGAGCCCATAGCCTCCTGGAAACTCTCCCAAAA
Source organism: Sambucus nigra (assembly GCA_949130495.1). Lineage (NCBI taxonomy): Eukaryota > Viridiplantae > Streptophyta > Magnoliopsida > Dipsacales > Adoxaceae > Sambucus > Sambucus nigra. The sequence goes on from OX422210.1 coordinate 591,717,186, forward strand.
ATGAGATACGAATGTCTTATTTCTGTCCGACACGATGTTGAGAGGTACTCCATACAGTCTCACTATCTCTGCAATAAATAGCTGAGCATACTGTCCCGCTGTGTAGTCTGTCCTGATGGGCAAAAAGTGGGCTACTTTTGTCAACCGATCCATAATGGCCCATATAGAATCATGCCCTCTCTACGAAGTGGGCAACCCGGTGATAAAATCCACGGAAATGCCTTCCCATTTCCATGTAGGAATCTCCAACGGCTGAAGCAAACCTGGTGGTCTCTGATGGTCCACTTTCACTAACTGACAAATGGTACACTTGGATACGAACTCTGCGATATCCTTTTTTATCCCACTCCGCCAATACTGCCGAATCATATCCTGGTACATTTTTTCCCCACCGGGATGTATCGTAAATAGGGACCCAGGCGACTCCGTCATTACTGCATGTCGAAGGTCCTCCCCCTATGGAACTACGAGCCTCCCATTCAAGCGCAAACCACCCTCAGAACTTACTGAATAAGACTCGGCTCCCCTGGCTAAAAGCTGCCGAATTCGATCTTGACAGAACGAATCCGCTGCCTGTACTACTCGCGTAATGATCTGAGGCATAACTGTCATTGCAGACATAAATGATCGGGTTACCGCATCCTGATGTCCCAATTCCTTTCATTTTGCTTTCCACACCTCGCCCGTCTCATCTACCGGCCTGCGGCTCATTGCATCAGCAACCACATTAGCCTTTCTCGGGTGGTAGTGTATTTCGAACTGATAATCTTTTACAAACTCAAGCCATCGGCGTTGACGCATATTCAAATCTTTCTGCGTGAACAAGTACTGCAGTGACTTGTGTTCCGTAAATAAGAGAAACTGTTCCCCCAATAAGTAATGCCTCCAAATCCGAAGCGCAAACACAACTGCTGCCAGCTCTAAGTCGTGGGTGGGGTAATTCTTCTCATAAGGCTTAAGCTTCCGGGAAGCGAAAGCTATGGCTTGCTCCTCTTGCTGGAGTACTCCCCCAAGCCCCTGTAATGATGCGTCAGTATAAACCAGATATTCCACTCCCACTCTGGGGAGTGCTAGAACGGGTGCTGAAGTCAACTTGTCCTTCCGCTCATCAAATGCCAACTGATATGCATCATCCCAAACAAACGACGCGCCCTTACGAGTCAGATTTGTCATAGGACCCGCAATCTTTGAGAATCCCCGAATAAACCATCTATAGTATTCGGTTAATCCCAGAAAACTTTGCACCTCCGTCGGTGTCGTGGGCTGTCCCCACTCCTTCACTGCTGATACCTTGCTAGGGTCCACATATATCCCTTTCTCTGATACAATGTGTCCCAAAAACTGTACCTCTCGCTGCCAAAATTCACACTTTTCATACTTGGCGTAAAATTCATGCTCTCGTAAGGTCTGCAGAACCATACGTAAGTGCTCGGCATGGTCTTCCTCAGTGCAGGAATAAATCAGGATGTCATCTATGAAGACAATGACAAACTGATCTAGGAACTCTCTGAATACTCTGTTCATTAAGTCCATAAATACCGTTGGGGCATTGGTTAGCCCAAATGGCATAATCCTGAATTCATACGATCCATATCTCGTCAGAAAAGCAGTCTCGGCCACGCCCTGTTCCCTGAGGCATAGCTGATGGTACCCGGATCTCAAATCTATCTTCGAGAAGTGGGCCGCTCCTCTCAGCTGATTAAACAAGTCATCGATGCGAGGCAACAGATACTTATTCCGTATCGTGACTTTGTTAAGCTCTTGATAATCAATACAAAGCCGTAGGGACCCATCCCTTTTCTTTACAAACAGAACTGGGGCACCCCAAGGCGAGGTACTCCTACGGATGAAGCCCTGTCCCAACAAATGTTCTATTTGATTCCCGTAGCTCTCTCATCTCTGCCGGATCCATACGGTTAGGTGCACGTGCTATCGGACGAGTGCTTAGTGTTAAGTCTATCACAAACTCGATCTCCCTACTCGGAGGCAACCCTGGTGTATCCTGAAATACATCAGCAAACTCGCAGACGACCGAAATTTAATTGAGTGGGACCACTACTGCAGAGGTCTCATCCTCTATATAAAATAAGTGGGTGGACGACCCTCCCTCCGAGCGAGGCATCGCCACTAAGAAAATCTCCTCGCCCGAAATGGAGAACACAATACTCCTACTGAAGCAATCAATCATGGCCCTATACTCGACTAACCAATCCATACCAATAATGGCGTCGTACTCGGATATATCTAATACTAGCATATCAGTCGGTAAAATCAAACTGCCAATCTCTATGCCTACTCCCCGGCATATGAAGAAAATCATCGACCCATTACCTAGCGGTGAGTCTACACAAGTCACTGTACTCTCTGTCGTGCTTAACAACCCAGTGGCCCGTGCAAAGCTAGTGGCTATAAAATAGTGTGATGCCCCGTGTCAAATAAGATGAGACCCAAGGTACCATGGATAGAAAACTTACCCTCCACTGCGGGTGGTGCCTACGGAACTGCGACCTGGTGGACGTTATAGACACGTCCATACTACAACTGCCCCTGCTGCATCGAAACTGCGGGCAAAGCTGGAACTGGAGCCGGCGCTGGTAGGGCGGCAGGAAAAATAGGTCTCTGGGGCTCCTGGTGAGCATCCTGCTGTCGAGGAACTCTGTCCTTATCCGGGCACTCCTGTTTCTTATGGCCAGTCTTGCCACAAGTATAACATTTCCCAATGAAGTTTCCTCTTCTCTTCCCCTGGTAGCCTCGGCCCGATTGACCGTTACCACCTCTACCTTGGCCCTGCTATCATCCCTGCTGTTGGCCCTGCTGCTGATTATGTGGTTGGCCCTGTGGCTGGCCCTGTCTCCAACCCCTATGACCATGCCTGAACCCTCCAGAACGGAACCTCTTAGCAGACTCCCCCTGCTGGGAACCCTGCCTCTGACTCTGCTCAACTGGTACCCCACTAGCATTACCTCCCCCTGTCTTTCCCAACTGGCTGGGCTCTCCCCCTCGCTTGCTTCCCTTAGCATGGAAGCGGTTGTCCTGATAATGCAATAAGGCTGATTCAGAATGTCGGTATATGAGTGTAGGGAAAGGTTACCCAATAAATGTTGTCGTATCCTCCAAGTCAAGCCATCCATGAACATCTGAATGCGCTTCTCCTCAGTAGGCACCTCCTCTGGTACCATGTTTGTCAATCGTGTGAATTCCTCCTCGTATTCCGCAACAGTCCTCCCCTCCTGGGTGAGGTCTAAAAGTTTCCGCCTCATCTCAGTCTTGATGGCGGAAGGAAAGTACTTGCGGTCGAACCGCACCCAAAAATCACTAATAGTCATCAAATCTCGCTCCTCGGTAGTAGTAGTGGACTCCCACCACTGTAAGCCTGCCCCTCTCAGCTTGAAGGTAGCCAACACTTGCCTCTGAACCTCCGTGCACTCATGTATACGAAGATGTCGTTGTATGTCCTTCTTCCACTGACTCGCGATAACCACATCTGAACTGCCCATGAACTCTGGGGGATAAGCCCTCTGGAAGGACTCTCTAACCCTTTCCCATGCAGTGGGAAATGGATGAACTGGAACTGGTGCCACTGCCTGAACCTGGGGTGGGGCCTGTTGCTCCACCGCTAGGGCTGCATTCACCGCTTATGGGCAACCTCTGTTGCGTTTATTGTCCCCTGAGCCTGTACGGCCGACTGCTCTGATTGGGCCTGTAGATCTTTTGGGGCACGTCGAGGAGGCATATGAGACGAGAAAGAATATTATTAGTCCACAGTTATTACTAAATCTCGAATAACTGAAGACGTAATCGTAAAAATATAAGATCACAACAGTTCTAAAAATAGGGCTCTATATCAAAGGACACAAAGCTAAAAACATAGTAAGTCGTACAGATCTTAAAGGACACTAGAACCTGATGCTCTGATACCACCTGTGACACCCCGTCCAATTAAATATCGGGTGACCAGTCCTTTATAAAATTTAAAACAGAATGTTCAGTTGGTTCATTCTTAGCATCACTGTCGAAAACATAATAACTTATTTAATCACCTAATATAATTAAGCTAAGTGTCAAAACATTTTTCTTATTAATTAAAATCATTTAATTACCAAACCAAGAAATTTAATATAAACCATCGACGCATAAATCACATGCTGAAATAAATAAGACTGGATAAAACATTCCAGTTCGAAACTCTAAACCAAAACAATAGTAGCCATCAATCCATATGAAAATGAACGAGAAATAGAGCAAACATAATCTCTGAAAACTGTCCAAGGAATGGGTGACACATGCCCTAAAGAGAATGTCTATAAAGAATAGAAATGAAATAATCGAGGCGTCTAATACAAAGTCCTACAGCTTCCACAACCGCTACACGCCAAGCAATCCGAGTCTCTAAGCCTGATGTCCCTGTGGCTGAGCACCTGATATAATACAAACATATAGCAAAAGAGAGAAGAGATGCAAGAAACGTGTCAGAGCCCGATGTGTAAAAATATTTGTTTAAGCAAGTATTTAAAATTTGCAGTTAAGCAAGTATCAAGTGCATGTTAGTTCGAACTCTCACATGAGATTCTCATCTCTCTTCTATTGTGCACGCCTAACGCGTATCTAATTTTTTTCTTAGCTATACCACCCCATATAACTAGCCTAAATTCATCTTAATAGTATTTATCCTCACTATTAGTAAACTCGTATCACTCATACAATACGTTATCAAATTAGCCTATGTCGAATAGCTGATTAATATATTTTCCCATTTTCATATTAACTCGATTATACTCTTAAATTTGTCTTAACAGATTTACATGCCCATCTCTACGAGCTATACACAGTAGGTTAATTCACAACTCACGTACATATATACATATAGTCATATCAACCCTAAATATATATATATATATATATATATAATATCATACTGCACCCCGAGCTATATCCCATTAGTGCACCTAACCAAGATACTGTACCCCCGGGTTATCACCCTTTAGTACACTTATGCAAATAATCTTGTACCCCCGGGTCATCACCCATTAGTACACTTATAATTCATTCTTGTACCCCCCAGTTATCACCCATTAATACACTTAATAATAAGATTCTCACACCCCCGGGTTATCACCCATTAGTGCCTTTAATAATAATATTACATAATAGGCATACACACATCCTATTATAATTTATAGATATTTCCCTCACCTACATATATGCTTCTCTTACGTATTTGAATTTCAACGTTTTATAATACAGTTATTGAGATTATTATCCCTTTCGTAATCTCTGAGGTATATTCTCTCCGTACTGAGTTCATTAAAGTATTTAGTCACACATACTTTTTTCGAAAATTATGTCGTACTTAAGTTTATTATTTGGAAACTTTTCTCTCATTCATGAACTAATACACTCAAAACAGAATTCTAAGAATTTCTCAAAATTTCACTATGTCGCTCGAACGAGATGGCATGTCGTTTGAACGACTGCCACATGTCGCTCGAAAGACTTCGCGTGAGATGCATTCTCGCTCGAACGACTTCGAGCGACTTCGCGCGAGATTGCGTTGTTCGTCCCCTAATCAAATTTTTCAACGTTTTCCCACCATTTTTAACCCCAAAACTTCTCATTCAACCTCCCAAACTCCAAACAAACAATTCTACATCGAACCCCATCAATAATATATGAATTCTAACATCCTAGCATCATCAATTCATTACGAATCATTCATAAAACACGAAATCCCCAATTTAAATTTATCAAAACCCTAGTTCTTCCAATTCATGTTCAAGAACCCATAATTTCCAGATTTGTTCTACACATTAGTTCATCCAGAACGTGATTTCTAGTCTATATACACGAAGGGTTTCAATTTAGCAAATCTCATAATCAATTTACATATTCAAATTCCTCAATTTCACTATCTTTATAAACTATAACATATTTCTAACAATCCTATACTAACATGAGTATGATAAACACCGAAATACAGCAAGTTATAAACACTTGCCTTGAGTGAGTCGTCTGATTTCTTGACGTTGTTGGTATGGGTGCGTTCACCTTGTCCCGATCTACACGGTGGTGGTGGTGGTTGTGCAAGGTGGTGTCAATTTGGCCCTCTTCTCTTGGCAAAAGCTCTCCCTCACACTTCCTATGGTCGTTCCTACTTTCTGTAGATTTCTCACCCTAATGTAATTTCTTTGGCTAATAAATTAACTCTTAATTTTCGTCCATTAATTAGGCCTAAAAATCTAATTTACCAAAATGCCCTCTCGGGGTGCCGGTTAGGTCTAAAATTACCCCGGGACCCAAACTAAACACCCGGGTATTCTATTTCGACTATCTCGATCCTTCCGGACTCAACGGTACCCTCGAAATGACCATACGAGTTACTAAAAATAATTAATATATTTATTTCACCAATTTAGTCCCGACACGACTCACACGCGCGTCTGACTTAATTCACTAAACTGTCGTATTATTCTCTCTCGACAATTTATCAAAGTGTATAGTTCCATATTACATGTCGCACAGTAATATTAAATTAATAAATATTAACCCTTAGCACGCTAGTTAATATTTATTTTTATTAGGTCCGGATTAATTAATAATTTAATTTTCACATTTAAATTTAAATTAATCCCTCTGTAATAAATAATCCCATAATTATTTAAATCATAAAAAATGTGGGGTATTACATTGGGATATTTTAAAAGGAGTTTTAAAAAGCTTTTATATAAAAATGTTTTTATAAATGTTTTTTATAAAAAGGGTTTTATTGTTGTTTCAGAAAAATGTGTTTTTGAAAAGGTTTAAGAAAAATTTTAAAAGCAGCAAATGTACCTCGGTTTCGATTCCAAGGTCGTTCAAGAGAGATTACCATCTCGTTCGAACGACATTGGGCTGTCGCGCGTAGTCGTTCAAGCGACACGTGGATCTCGTTCGAGCGAGATGACTTTTTGGATGACACGCTGATTTCATGTTGATCTCTTTGACCGCCTCAAATTCCTATAAAAAGGAATGTCACCCTTTTTTTTAAAACGGGAGAACAGTTTTCTAACCTTAAAGAGTTTTATCCTTTGAAAACTTTTGTTTTGTTTATCTGCCCAAAATCATTTAGAAAAATATTTTTTGGCAGAAAGTTTTTCTCCAATAATTTGAGGGTTCAAATATTTTGTTTGGTTTACAATTCACAAAAATCCCAATTACTTTTATGTGAGTTGTTTTGTGTAACCCAAGAACATATTTTTCTTTGGTTCATTTTTTGTGGGGAGAACTCTACAATCGGCAGCTGCGTGCTATTATGGAGGGAGTCCTTATAAAGTTCACACTTGTGGAGAAGTCGTTTCTTCTTCATTGTTGCCCACCTGGAGTTCTTGCAAGTGATTCCAGCTGAGACATCGAAACCGACGCCTGAGGGTATTTCATATGTCGCTCTTATTTTCATTGTAATTCGTGTAACCGTTATTTACAAATTATAGTGAAAATAAAAGGTTTTGCCCTTCGGGGATATTTCCTTAATATTTGTGTCACATGCTTTATTTATCTATGGGTTGACACATGCACACGCATATATTCGTGTTTAGGGGCTGAATTAATTTGGTTTATATAGACTCCAATTAAATAAGTGTGCCAAATTAGAAATTTGCGAATTGAATCAATTATCACACAGTCACGTTTTACAAATTGGTATCAGAGCGGGTTACGCTAATTTATCACGTGATCCTAATTTTTTCAAGGATTTATTTTTTGATACAATTTAACTTCTCACGTCGTCAAATTGGTATCAGAGCGGGTTGCGCTAATTTATCGCGTATTCCTATTTTTCGCAAAATCTGTGTGATATTGATTTTTTTTTGAAAAATCAGTTTTGTGAAAAATCGCAATTTTTTCGATGGAGCACTTATCTAATCGGATGCCCCACTTTGATGACACGAGTCAAAGTTTTAATGATATAAATCATTTGAATTTGATGTTTGCTAAAAGAATTGATTTTTTGAAAAAAGAAAATTCTCGTTTTAAATCCGCGACGGATCTTTTGCAAACGGTTCAAAATCAACTAGATTTTTATCGTAAAAAAATTATTTCCTTGGACCATGACTTTGTTGCTTTAAAATTGTCCAATAAGGAGAGTGATGATAGGGTCCTATGTTTAGAAAAAGAATTGGAGGACCTTAAAAATTCGATGGTTTATGTTTGTGCCAAAGATGACAAAAATATTTTAATCAATGAGTTTGTGGCACGTATGGGTGTGCACGGGTCGGTTCGGTTCGATTTTAGACCGTAATCCAAACCGAATCGATCGGTTCAGTTTTGGAAAAGGTTAGACCGAAATCGAACCGACGATGGAAAAAACTGTCGGCTTCGGTTCGGTTCGGTTTTGGTCAGTTTTCAGTTTTGGTCGGTTTTTTTTGGGCGGTTTTTAAGGTCGGTTAATGGATTTTTCATATAAAAATATAAGTTTTTTTAATATAAATATTGATATCGGTTCGGTTCGGTTCGATTTTTTCCATGGCTAAGCTGCCAAACGAACCGATATGGTCGGTTTTTTAATTTCTTAAACCGTAAATCGAACCAGGCTAAAAAAACCACCGTTTTGGTTCGGTTCGGTTCGGACCGGTTCGGTTTTGTTTTCGGGTCGGTCAGTTTTTTTGCACACCCCTAGTGGCACGTGAAGAGACTCTTAGGGAAAAGTTTGCTTTGATTGAGGGAGAGAGAGATACGCTTTTAGGTGTTGTTGAAAATTTGAAAAAGGCGTCCCTTAAATTATAAGAGTCTAATTATTTGCTTGAGTAAAAAATTTTGAAGTTAAAAAATGATTTGACAGACTCAAATAGGTTTGATAGTGATGATACTGGCTCATCCTGTTCATATGCTTCTAATGCTAAAGCCAAAACCATTATTTGTTTTAGAGGGTCAACCGTTCCTATGGACATTAGAAAAGGTCAACCCATAGGTGTCGTTCCACCCGTTTACACATGTTCATATTGTGGTAGGAAAGGTCACCTTAGGCGTTTTTGTTTTGATCTTGGAAAATGTCATAAGAAGTTTATGTCTAGTGTTCCCGTGGTTCCCAAATCCCCCACACGACGTTTCACATCTATTTGGGTTAGGAAATCAATTTTAGAGGGACTTGATTTTAGACAAGTTGATTCCCGTTTGCTTGCACGTGATTCTTCTTTTTCCATATCATATAGATGATTGTGTTCTCATGTTTGTCATACGCTAGTTTTTATTTCATGATATTTATGTTTGCTAGCGTTGTGACATGTACTTTTTGTATAAATTTTTTCTTTTGAAAATTTTTGAAAAATACAAAAAGATTATATTTTGATAAAATTTTTGAAAAATTCAAAAAGATTTTTTTTGTTTGCACCTTTTATGGATGAACACTTAGGATGACCGAGTCACAACATCATTCCATTTATTCATGTGAATATTGATAGTGTTTAGAGACAATAGGTCAATTCATCCATGTGCTTTATAATGTTTGGAGTCATTAAGATGTGATTAAGTGTTACTTCCTACATGTTTGACTCATGTTTTCCTTTATTGCACACATGCATGGATTTATTTGATCATTGTGCTTGTCTTATCACATGTTGATTGGGTGTTTTTACTTCAATCCTGTCCTTAAAATGAACCAAGCGCGATAAAACTTGATAAGAAAGGTGTGCATGTAAAAACCGTTTGTGAGGTTGTGTGCTTTATTTGAAAACGGTGAAGGGCTACGAAAGATTATTATTTATCCTTTGCGATTAAGCCGCCGTTTAATTGGACCTAAAAAATTGAGAAATTTTAGTATCCGGGGTCCAAAGAGGTTTAAAAGAGCCCGAAAAAATTTAAAGGCAATAAAAAGAAATTCATGCCAATTAAGGGCCAATTAGTTTTTTGCACCAATTCTCCAAAGTTTGATAATTTAGTTTATACACATCTAAAAGAAAATATATATGAGGGTGCTTGGATGGAGAATTAAAACGGGCTTGCACGTCCTTAAAAGTCTTGAAAAAGCGCTACATAGTTTTGGATGTTATTGGTGTAGAAATCATTTAGACTTTGATTTGTTGATTTGCATAAGACGATGTCATCTAAATTCAACAATATTTACACCTAAGGATAATTTTGATGTTCATTCGTTAGGGGTACACATGCATCGTGCACATATGACTGATTGAGTTTATTTACCTATCGAATGTGTTCACACCCATACATTCCATTTCCATGACTTTGTTGTTTTAGTTTAAATCCATGGTGTGATTTTTAGTATCTCGTTTTTGTATGAAAAAAATTGAAAAATCCAAAAATAGTTTGTGGATGTCTGTGGGATACTCCTCTGCATGCACGTAGTTTGATCCACATTTGCTATGCATTTTATCGTGACACTCCATGTTTTGATTTTTTTCTTCTTATCTGTCTATTTGGGGACATCATAAAAAGAGGAAGAAATAATTATCATGTTATGGGGGAGATTTGATTTATTAAAGCTTTATTCTTATATCATTTCAAACTCGATGCGTCACGAAGGTTTTTACTTTATCTCATGTGTGTAGGTACAAAGATTGAATATCATGATGTTGCACACCCTGATGAGAAAAGCTTTGAGAGTTTTGATGTTGAAGAAAAATTTGAGAACTTGCAAATTTGACCTTTTCAGTTTTGGGATTCATGGGAGGGTAGATTTGTATAGGCATTTTGTTTTTTGATAACTCAGATGTTTTTATGTATGTACCGGCATAGACATAGGGGGATATTTGTACGGACATATTTTTAATAAGTCCGTCACAATTAATTATGTCATATACCGCTACAAGTCATCGAAGAATTGAGAAGATTGTATCTATAAAAGACGAATCTGAATTACAAGTTGTCTCCAACATTCAAGCCCAACAATATGAACTTTGGTAAGATAATATTTAAAGTTTCATATTAAGAGTGTTGGGATATTTTTAAAAGAGATTTTAAAAAGCTTTTATATAAAAATATTTTTATAAATATTTTTTATAAAAAGGATTTTATTGCTGTTTTAGAAAAATGTGTTTTTGAAAAGGTTTAAGAATTTTCTGAAAAGAAGCAAACGTACCTCGGTTTTGATGCCAAGATCGTTCAAGCGAGATCACCATCTCGTTCGAACGACATTGGGATGTTGCGCGTAGTCTTTCAAGCGACATGTGGATCTCGTTCGAGCGAGATGGGGTTTTCGTTCGAGCGAGATGACTTTTTGGCTGACACGCTGCTTTCATGCTGATCTCTTTGACCGCCTCAAATTCCTATAAAAAGGAATGTCAGCCTTTGTTTTAAAACGGGAGAACAGTTTTCTAAACTTAAAGAGTTTTATCCTTTGAAAACTTTTGTTTTGTTTATCTGCCCAAAATCAATTAAAAAAATATTTTTTGGTAGAAAATTTTTCTCCAACAATTTAAGGGTTCAAATATTTTGTTTGGATTATAATTCACAAAAATCCCAATTACTTTTGTGTAAGTTGTTTTGTGGAACCCAAGAACATATTTTACTTTAGTTCATTCTTTGTGGGGAGAACTCTACAACCGACAGTTGCGTGCTATTGTGGAGGGAGTCCTTATAAAGTTCACACTCGTGGAGAATTCGTTTCTTCTTCATTGCTGTCCACCTGGAGTTCTTGCTGGAGATTCCAGCCGAGACATTGAAACCGACACCTGAGGGTATTTCGTATGTCGCCCTTATTTTCATTGTAATTCGTGTAACCGTTCTTTACAAATTATAGTGAAAATAAAAGGTTTTGCCCTTCGGGGATTTTTACTTAATATTTGTGTCACATGCTTTATTTATCTATGGGTTGACACACACACACACACACACACACACATAGATTCATGTTTAGGGGTTGAATTAATTTGATTTATATAGACTCCAATTAAATAAGTGTGCCAAATTAGAAATTTGCGAATTTAATCAATTATCACACAGTCACGTTTTACAGAAAACATGCGATAAGGATTTATAATGAAGCAAGGCATGTAATTGGGGCGGCCCTCAGTGTAATATAATTTGATTTTTGGGTATTAGAGGAGGCACTGATGCTTAAGGTCCTTGGTCTTATACCAGTCTTATCCTAATTTCGAGGACGAAATTCCTTTGTAAGGGGGGAAGTATGAAATACCCCGCATTTCTGAGTATTTCCATTTAATTAAATTGGAGAATATTTAATTAAATTGGAGAATCAAATGAGAAAATACAATTTGATTCAAATTATGCAAGAAACGTAATTTAGTGAGTTTTATTAATAATTGTGATTTATGGAGTATTAATCGAGAGATAGATAGTGATTAATATTTCCTCATTCTATTTACTTAGCGCTTGTAGTAAATAGTTACTTAGCACGTGTAGACCATTTTTGGGGTGAGAACGAGTAATATATTTTTAAATGACTCAAATGATAATTTAGAGGTCACAGATGAGTCCGAAATGGTCGAATTAGTCAAAATAGTATACTCGGGGGTACTAGTTGAGTCCCGGGGTAATTTTGGACTAAACCGAGACCGTTCGGGGGTGTTTTGGTCTTTTAACATGTGAGGGTATTGAGACCTACGAATTTGAGAGTCTCTTATCAGCCGTATGAAAGAGGGGTTAGGGTTAGAGCACCCATGTAAACACCAAGACCATTAGATAGAAGGAGAAAACCATTCTCAAGGCTTATAAGATACTTTTGAGGAGGTTGGGTTTGGATCTTACATCCTAGGAGCCAAAGGAGGAAGGATTGAAGAAGAGAAGCATCAATCCATCATCAACGTCGCGAAATCAGAATCCCTATCTCAAGGCAATTTGTTTAATATAAATATTATACAGTTATAATACCCACGTGTAGGGTTTTTGAATAGTTTTGTTAAATCAATATCTTGAAAAGAAAATAATGATATTTATGCATGTTGGGATAGGAATAACATGTAGAATGATTTAGCATATGTAGAGGAATAATATTAAGAGTTGACTTGATAATTATTTCGGAATAAAATCTGGGTTTTGAATGAAAATATGGGAAGAACACCATAACTAGGGTTTTAAGAAATTCTGAGTTTAATCCACTATTTCTTTTAATGAATTGAGGTTTTGAAGTATTTGAAACGTTAGAAATTGTCCTAGTATATATGGGAACACGTTAGGATAATTGGGTAGAAGTTTGGTGTACTATAATGAAGTTTGGAGGTTTGTTAATGGAAGAAGAAACTAACGTAGAAGACGAACTGCTGCTGCCCCAGATTGATCGATCGATCTTGAATGTCGATCGATCAACTAGGTCGATCGATCGAACGCAGGAGTCGATCGATTGACTTAATGTGTTTTTCACGATTTTTTCCTTGGTTAAGGGTTCTTTGATTTTCGGGGATGAATGGGAATCCTATGATTTATATTATACTTATATGGGAGTGAGAATAAGACCAATAGGTATATTGTTGAAGTTCGGTAAGGCCATTGGGCGTAGGACTTGGATCATGGACCGACGAGAAAAAACCGATTGAGTAGAGCATCAAGGAATTTAGAATTGAGCTACTAGGCAAGGTAAAGTCAATTCAAGTGATAGACCAGTAGGGTAAGTAATAACTACTGAGATTATATGTGAGGCGTAACTAGGGCCCTTAGAGTTGAGAGAATACTCAAATAAATGCGATAGTGAGAAATCATAAATTGACGAATACGGTTAATATAAGAGAATACTATATTACATACAAGTATGATTGATAGGTCGGGTGTGTACCTACTAAATTGTATGAACTATCAGGTTGAGAGATGTATACCTAAATTAACTACGTTAGGGTCGACGAAGTATTTCAAACTAACGTAGGGTTATTATACGTTAGGGTCGATGAAGTATTCCGAACTAACGTAGGGTTATTATATGTTAGGGTCGATGAAGTATTCAGAACTAACATTGGGTTATCATATGTTTGGGGTCGATGTATAATGCCAAACCAAGCCTTCAAACTGGTGGCGTGATGAAAGTGTCCGAGCCAGAATATGTGTATATAAATAATTGGGGTCGATGTATCTTTCCGAACCAATTCTTACTTGGGGTCGATGAATCATTCCGAACCAAGAGTCCTTTACGTGTGTCAAAAGGACATAATAGTAGTGACTGATATTTAGTATATATTTGTGTGAAATGTATACTTAATGATATTCTACTTCTGTGTATTAGTAGATTGATATTTTATGTATTTAAAGATACATATCAAACTGGTAAGTTAAGTAGTGAAACTTAATTACGAAACGCAAGGTTCGATAGAGAATATCTAATTAGTAATTTTAGTAGTGAAACTTGATTACAAAAGTGGGAAGATATTAATTGTGAGAATCTTCAAAATTTAGTGGTGAAACTAAATGAGAAGTTTTGAAACATCACATAGGTGAAATGTTACTGGATAATTAATTAACCTTCGTGAGATTTTATTGAAATGTATGTACTGTATGGGCGGTACGAGAACTTAGGTGTAGATAAGTTCAGATGATTACTTTAGTCCTAGTTAGCTTGGGAGATATGGCTATACAAGCTAAGTATAGAACGTTAGGTGTGCACAATAGATGAGGAGTGAGTAAACTCAAAAGAGTGTGCGAGAACCTAACCTGTGTAATCAATAACCGCCTTTTATATTGTGATAAACGCTTGCTAAATATTTTTAAAATGTTTTGAGTACTAACTCTTGCTATAATATATTTTCAAAAGCTTTTAGGTTTCCAGCCACAGGGACGCCATGTGTGATGATTTCATTCCAGGGACTCGAAGCTGTAGCACAGTAGATGCTTACAGGATTTTGATTAGACGATATCTCTCATTCAGATCTAGTGTAAGATCTCACACTATTCTATGTATGGATTTGTGATCCGGTATCAGTCTCAGATGTTTAGTTTCAGACTAGTGGTTGTTCTATTATTGTTTTGGTATTTTAGTCGATGGTTTATTCGGTAATATTCTTATTCTTTTGTACTTATACTTTGTTGACTGGGTTATAGTACATGGTGATTGTTATACTTTGTTCCGCATGGTTATAGTACATGGTAATATTCTTATTCTTTCGTACTTTTTCTTATTATTTTGTACCTATGTCGCTCAAACGAGATCCTTAAGTCGTTCGAACGATACGCATTTTTAGGCGGCGCTAAATTATTATTTAAAGCGTGTTTTTATCAGAGTTTCGTAAGTGTGCAACTGGAAAAAACAAAATATATTCTAGTACGTTGTTTGCACATGTTTTCTAAGGTTTACAAAGCTTAAAAACATCCTTATAGTTTGCAAAGATCCGAGATATCATTCTTATATGTTTTAGTGATCTTGCGGCACCAAATAAGTTTGTTATATCATTGAACATCAAAGGGTTTTGCGATGAAGAAAAGAGAAGGACTTCTTGTTGGACATCGTCGACGAATCAAAGCCAATGACACCGAGACATACGTGGACACGTGTGTTGTGGACATGTATCGTGGAAGATAGAATTTCTACGTGAGCACTATTGAAGAGCGGTAGAAGATCAGAACGAGCGTCAAGACCCGTGGGAATCGAGTCCTAGTGTAAGGATGATATGTCTTTGTAAAACCATTATTCATAGTGATTGTCTGGCTTGGGCCATCCGAGGTTGTTTTACCGTTTTGGATTTTTTCCTCGTACAGCCGGCATTGTGAGTATTCTTTACTTTATTTTACTTGCTTCAATCACTAGATGCATGTTTAGGATTAATCAAGATAAAATTGGTTTAAAGTAAGAATTGGGTTTTCACAACTTGGTTTAATGCATAATTAAAAGTTGGATAATTTTTGGTGAAAAATTTGGTTTTGTTTGAAACACACATATTGAGCACTTTCAAATTGGTATCAGAGCTAGAAAATATTTTTTATTTGTTTTGTGATCCCGTGTGTTTTCAAAGATGAATTCTGAATATAATGAATTTTCTCGAACTCCTGTTTTTGATAGCACTAATTACACTTATTGGAAGATGAGAATGAGATGTGCTTTAAAATCTATTAATGAGCGTGTGTGGCTAGAAGTTGAGAAAGGTTGGACACCCCCTGTCACTGTTGTAGGTGAGGTCACTAGTTTAAAGCCTGTAAAGTCATGGACCGAAACTGAACAAAGACTTGCACAATATAATTCTAAGGGTCTGCAGGTTATTGTTTCACATGTCACACAGGAAGAAGATAATAGAATTATGACTTGTGAAACTTCAAAAGAGGCTTGGGATATTTTGACACTCACTCACGAGGGCACTAGCACGGTTAGGGCATCAAAACTTCAAAATCTCACTACACAGTTTGAGTCCATTAGAATGTTAGAGAGTGAGACCTTTGATGAGTTTTATTCTAGGTTGTCCAATATTGTCAACTCGTCGTTTAACCTAGGTGAGAAAATTCCCGATAATCGTGTTATTAAGAAAATCCTTAGGTCGTTGCCCAATAGGTTTGATGCGAAAGTGACCATTTTAAACTCCTTGGGTAGGTTAGAGTCGACGAAACTAAAAGAGATTGTAGGTGACTCACAAACCTATGAAATCGACATGATTACCTCCAAGCAAGTGCCTAAGAAAGAAAAGGGTATTGCTTTGAAAACCCGAAAGGAGGAAATTAAAGTTTCAGATTCCGATTCCGATTCTGATTTTGCGGATGTTGCTTTGTTGGCAAAGAAATTTATTAAGTTTCAAAAGCAATCGAAAGATGCCAAGAAATTTGAAAAATTCAAGAACAACAAAGTAGATCCCACCTTTAAGGATAAGTTTGAGAAGCCTAAGAGAGATGAGTCGGATAAGTGTTTTGGGTGTGAGGGGTACGGTTACAAAGTTAAGGAGTGTCCCACTAGACTTAAGAAAGAGGGCAAGCAACCCATTGTCTATAATGCCACCTTAAGTGATAGTGATCCGAAAGAGGGAGAGAGTTCCCCCATTGATCGTAACTTTGTTGCATTTATGGCATGTCATGTGAGCGACGACGATTCTCATGTGCATGACACTTCTGAGGAGGTTTTGAGTGAATCCCATGTTAGTGAGGGTGAAGAGAGTGACGAGGAGGAGATAGATGTGAAAGAGTTACAAATTGCGTTTAATGAGTTGTATGCCGAAACGGTGAAGGTGAAAAAGGCTAACTTAAAATTGCAAGCTAAGTTGAATGAGCGTGCCATAGAAAATAATGATAGTTTGATTGAGGATCTTAGGGCACGAGAGAAGAAATTTAGGGAGAAACTAGAGTTTGTGGAGAAATAGAGAGATAATCTTCGTGGTTTGATGGAGTCCTTGAAAAAGGATATTTTAGAGTTTGAGGAGTCCAGGCATTTGCTCGAGTCTAGGATTCACGAGTTGGAGGAGAGATTAAGAGACTCGTCTAGAGTCAAGTTTGATTTAAAGGCTAGGTCAGAGAAGTTAGATAAGATCCTAGGCACCGTCCAAATTAAGGGAGATAGGGGAGGTATAGGTTTTGGTGAGAGAGTTGTCCCCATCCCCCCCGCACGTGTGAGAAACACTAGGAAGGTTAGAAAATGTCCACATATAGGTAATCCTTCCCACCACCGCTACACTTGCACGTTTTATGGTAGGAAAAGTCACCTTAGGCGTTATTGTTACGACCTTAGACAAGCTCCTAGGAAGTTTAGGAATAAAGTTGCCCCGGTTCCCCAAAACCCCAAGCGTCGTTTTACACCTACTTGGGTTAGGAAATCGGATTTAGTGTCTTTAGGAATTAAACTTCATGATTCTCGTTTGGGTGCACTTGCTTCTTCCCATAATAAATCTAAAGGATGATAGTGTTGCCATGTTTGTCATGTACTTGTTTGCATCATGATATATTCATTGCTAGTATAGTGACATGTGTATCATTTTGTATTATAGTTTTAAGTTGTTTGAGTCCTATTGAAAAAATATAAAAAGATTTTTTTTTTTTTTTAACTTTTGAAAACCCAAAAAGATTTTGCTTTTATTTGAGTCAAAATATGAAAAGCCAAAAAGATTTTCGGTTTTTGTTTTTGAGTTTACATGTTTGATGTGGCATATTGGTGTGCTTGGACCCCCCCCTCCTGTCGTTTCATTATCCATGTAGCTAGGACATATGGTCATTATTATCGATGCTTAGAATGATCTTAACCATTGTTTATATGGGGTTGTTTCGAAGTTGATATGCATTTTGATTCGACTTTGTATATATGCCAACATTGCACACATGCACGAGTTTATATAGATGTTTGACTTCTCTTGCATATTTGAATTTGGTGAGGCGTTCTTATCTCAATCTTGTCATCTATGCGTAAGTAGACTTAAGGAGAAGTGTGCATGTAAAAATCGTTTACCGTGAGGATTTAAATTGGTAAAAATGATGAGTGATTCACGGGAAAGGGTTGCGAGAGTTCAAAATTAACTCGTCGTGAAAGCCACCGTTTAAAAGAGTCCAAAAGAAAATGTTATATGCTATGAAAAGGGCCAAATTAGTTTAGTTCATTCCAAAGAAAATATGATATTATTGAGGGAGTTTGGATGGATTAAAAATTTAAACGGGTTTGCACAACTAATCCCAATGTTGAAACATTGCAATTTGACGCTATTGTTTATAGAATCGTCAAAATTCTGGATTTGTGTGCATGTAGTATGTTTAGTTCATTAAGCTCACACTTTTATTGTTATATGGCTATGATAAAGTTTGATGCTTTATCGCTATCAATTAGAGCTTTTTGATCGTCTCGATGTGTTGGAATTGTGACTCATTTGTTTTAGTTTCACTCCTATTCATTCCATATCCATGTTTGAGCACATCGGTACTATGTTTGCATGTAACTCGCATTTTTAGTTTTTATGAGTTTTTGACTTTTGTGTTAAAAGGCTACTGTTTTGCTTCTGTCAAGCCCTTCCTGGAATTTTTTGTGGAAATTTTTTCACTGGGCAATAGCATATAATATTTCTAGGAATCTTGGAAATTTTGACAAGTCGCGCGAAGTCGTTCAAACGACAGTTGTACTTCGTTCGAGCGACATCCTCAACTCGTTTGAGCGATGTCCCTGGCTCGTTCGACTGACAGGATGATGTGTTGGCTTCTGATTGGTTTGCAGTCCACTGGTTAATTTGGTATTTTTTTTGGTACTGCTCGAAGTTTTTCTGGACTGACTGGTTTATATGCAGGTTATAATTGGTTCAAAATTGATTTTTTGCATATAGTTCATTTATCACACCTAATTAGATTGCTACACTCTTTGTGTGGTTCTTGGTTTACTAGCTACTGATTTGTCATTACATGATCATATTTAGCTGGTTGTTTCATGGTTATCTAGCGTTTTCAATTCTCAAATTGATTCAAATTGGTATATATTCTCATGCAAGATATTTCAAAATCGGTTTATCTTATTACCGGATTGTCTATCCGAGACAAAAAGGGGGAGAGATGTATGTGATGTATGTGATTTAGGGGGATATTTGTTGAGCATCTCTATTGATATCTGGATGTAGTTATTGTTTGATTATAATTCTTCCTAATTGGTATTAAAAAATTGCTCACATGTTTCAAATGATTTGTTCTTATTGGAAATATATTTTGGTATCATTTGTTCCTCCATACTTCACTACGTATTTGTTTGTCTGTTTTATGTGTGTAGATATGCTTCAGCGATTCGAGATTTCAAGTCTACATCACATTCAGACAGTTCATGTTTGTCGGTGCTATAAATTCTAGTCAGTGTACTGTATTTTTGACTTTGGGTTTATGGGATGGGATTTAGGCGTCATACGTCTTGACGGACCGGTTAGGCATTTCACTGGTTTAATTTTGTCCCGGAATAGTCAAAGGGGGAGATTCGTAAGGACATAAATTTCCAATTGAGTTCCTGTATTGTTTTGACTCAATTTCGTGAACAAAACTTGTTTGTAATATGTCATAGGGAGATTTTTAATTTGTCACGATTCCACTTGGTCTATGACGTATTGAAGAAAATTGAAGACGTTGCGACAAAGCTTCAAAGAATTTATCATGCCGATGTTTAATTGGTGCAAGTTTACTCGTCTTCAAAGTTAATTGAATTCCGAGATCACTCAGGTATGAATGCGTGTAATTAATGGTGCTAGGAATTGTTTTTATAAAAGATAAGGATGTATTTTTATAAAGAAATATATTTTAAAATGTTTTTAAAAGTGTTTTAAAGGTTTAGACTACGTTTTAATTCTGATAAGCTCGAAAAAGGAGTTTGACTTTACTGGGTCTCTTTAAAGAAACGTTTTAATTGAAAAGTCAAAAAGTCAAACTTCTCGCTCGAACGACATTAGATCTCGCGCGAACGAGATACCTATGTCGCTCAAACGAGATCCTTAAGTTGTTCGAAAACATGCATTTCGAGGCGGCGCTAAATTGTTATTTAAAGCGTGTTTCTATCAGAGTTTCGTAAGTGTGCAACTGGAAAAAACAAAATACATTCCAATACGGTGTTTGCACATGTTTTTTAAGGTTTACAAAGCTTAAAAACATCCTTAGAGTTTGCAAAAATCCGAGATATCATTCTTATATGTTTTAGTTATCTTGCGGCACCAAAGAAGTTTGTTCTATCATTGAACATCAAAGGGTTTTGCGGTGAAGAAAAGAGAAGGACTTCTTGTTCGACATCGTAGATGAATCAAAGCCAATCGGTGGACACCAAGACATACGTGGACGCGTATTTGTGGACAGGTATCGTGGAAGACGGAATTTCTGCGTGGGAACTATTGAAGAACGGTGGAAGATCAGAAGGAGCATCAAGACCCGTGGGGATCGAGTCTTAGTGTAAGGCTAATCTGTCTTTGTAAAACCATTGTTCATAGTGATTGTCTCGCTTGGGCCGTCCGAGGTTGTTTTACCATTTTGTTTTTTTTTCCTCGTACATCCGGCGTTGTGAGTATTCTTTACTTTATTTTACTTGCTTTAGTCACTAGATGCATGTTTAGGATTAATCAAGATAAAATTGGTTTAAAGTAAGAATTGAGTTTTCACAACTTGGTTTGGTACATAATTAAAAGTTGGATAATTTTCGGTGAAAAATTTGTTTTGTTTGAAACACACATATTGGGCACTTTCAAATTGGTATCAGAGCTAGAAAATATTTTTTATTTGTTTTGTGATCCCGTGTGTTTTCAAAGATGAATTCTGGATATAATGAATTTTCTCGAACTCCTGTTTTTGATGGCACTAACTACACTTATTGTAAGATGAGAATGAAATGTGCTTTAAAATCTATTGATGAGCGTGTGTGTCTAGAAGTTGAGAAAGGTTGGACACCCCCTGTCACTATTGTAGATGAGGTCACTAGTTTAAAGCCTGTTAACTCATGGACCGAAACTGAACAAAGACTTGCACAATATAATTCTAAGGGTCTGCACGTTATTGCTTCACATGTCAGACATGAAGAATATAATAGAATTATGACTTGTAAAACTTCAAAAGAGGCTTGGGATACTTTGGCACTCACTCACGAGGGCACTAGCACGGTTAGGGCGTCAAAACTTCAAAATCTCACTACACAGTTTGAGACCATTAGGATGTTAGAGAGTGAGACCTTTAATGAGTTTTGTGCTAGGTTGTCCAATATTTTTAACTCGTCGTTTAAACTAGGTGAGAAAATTCCCGACAACCGTGTTATTAAGAAAATCCTTAGGTCGTTGTCCAGTAGGTTTGATGCGAAAGTGACCATTTTAAACTCCTTGGGTAGGTTAGAGTCGACGAAACTGGAAGAGATTGTAGGTAACTTACAAACCTATGAAATCGACATGATTACCTCCAAGCAAGTGCCTAAGAAAGAAAAGGGTATTGCTTTGAAAACCCGAAAGGAGGAAATTAAAGTTTCGAATTTCTACTCCGATTTTGAGGATGTTGCTTTGTTGGCAAAGAAATTTAAAAAGTTTATTAAGTTTCAAAAGCAATCGAAGGATGCCAAGAAATTTGAAAAATTCAAGAACAACAAAATAGATCCCACCTCTAAGGATACGTTTGAGAAGCCTAAGGGAGATGAGTCAAATAATATAGAATATACATATAGTACATATGTATTAAAAAATATTATCAATTCATGTATGCATATAATTTTATAGTGAATTATACATGAAATATCACTATATATATATATAGTTAAACTCCCGAGCATACCTCATTAAATATATCTAAAAATACATGATATTAAATGTTCATGCATATAATTTATGATGTATGTATGCATGTATGTATGTATACATTGATGTATCATGTATGTATGAAAGTTTCTATATATATATATATATATATATATATATATATATATATATATATACATGATTGCTAATTTTGTCAAATTTTCAAAAAACTGAATTTAAAAATTGAATTTAAAAACATCGTTTAAATCGTGTTTTCTGAGTGGAGAACCAAACGGGCCCTAAATGTTTAGTCCGATTTTTAAAATTTATTTGTATCCATTCTTATGTTTTTATTTTTTTGTTGTTGGATCTATTTTAGCAACTATGGGACAAGTGTCATTCTCTGCAGCAAGGAAGATGGACGGCTAGTGAGTAATTATGAACAGTTCTCGGTAGTTATGGGACTTCATACAATTTTAAAAACACGTGGGATGGGAGCCTAAAAAATCTTAGAAGATGAAACTAAAGCCCAAAAAACTAAAATAAATGTCAACATAAAAATATAAAATAAAACTAATTTCAGTTAAAAATATTTTTTGTAGAAAAAAATTCTACCAAAAAAAATGATTTTCAATAAAAGAAAAAAAAATCTACCCAAGAAAAAAAAATCCAACCCAAAAAAATATGAAAATAAACTAATTTCAGTTAAAAAATATATTTTCACAAGTAAAAAATAAATTCCAACTACAAAAAAATATTATTTTCAACAAAAGGAAATATATTTCCCCCAAAAAAACATTTTTCACGAGAAAAAAATTATTTTCAACAAAAGAAATTTGTTTTCCACCTAAAAAAAGATTTCCAACTAAAAATAAATAATTTCCAGCAAAAAATAATTTTTGGACCCTGCCACTTCCACGCTAGCGTTACAACAACCCGTAACCATTTGTTATGTCTACGATTTAATTATCAAATAGTACAAAATTATTAATAAAATAATAATTGCAGAATTAAAACGAAATTACAGAAATGAGAATCACTTACTTGATATTGCAGAATTAAATAATAAATACAGAAAGAATTTCGAGCCGTGTGTAATACCATAGTGTCCTTAAGACAAATTTAATCCCCCTTCAAAGTGCTTAGGGTTTGATATTAATGTCTCCCAAGATAGAACGAAATTTTCAAATCAATACAGGAAGCACAATAATGTAATGATTCTGGAGAACTCAATTTCCATGTCTTTTACTCAACCATGAACAAGACTTATAAAATGCAGGTACTGTTTTAGGAGAGGAAATGAACAGAATTTTCAGAGTGGTAATTTTTGGATTTTTTTATTAACGAAAAAATAGAGGGGAGTATCTATATTTATAGCAGTCAAGAGGTGACTGTTCAGAAAAAAAAACTGTCAACAGTTAATTTCGTTTAATTGTTGATTGTTGGCAATTAATTAATTTCATAATTAATTAATTATAAAACCCAGAAAGTTAATTAAATTCGACCAAAAAATTTAAGAGATTTTTATAAGCCTAAGCCTAAGCCCGAGCCGGCCGGATGGACGACGCGCGTGCGTGCATGTGGGCTTTTGGGACAAGCCCAACACATGCATAGTGTAGGCCATCTCTCCTTCAAAGAGTTGGAATACCCCAAGGCATCCAAGCCTTAGTTCATCATTGGCGTTTTATTAACTCATAATTTTTCTACTACTCTTCCAATGTGCGACAAGAGTTAAAACATACCCAATATATTAACTTTCATTGCTTTATGAGTCACTTTGGGGACATATTCATCATTAAAAACATAATAGAATTGGACATATGAATATGCTACGTTAGTCTTCTTTCGAATAAGAACGCGCTCGTATATAGTTTCACAATTATCGTGGTGTGGGTCCCACCTAAATTTGAGCTCAAATTTGCTCAAAAATTCTGTCCAGAAAATCTGGATAACATATGTCCAATTTTTTCCAACAATCCCCCACATAAAAGATATATCACTATAAACATAAACAAAACATATGCAGATACAGATGCAGGCACAGGTTGAGTAAAACAGAAGATTTATTGCATCAGGAGAAGTAGCATAGTGGCCTTGAACTTTTCTCAGTGATATACCATTGGATTTACTTAGTTAATCAGTAGACTTCACGTCTTTGAATCGTCAACCATTTTTGTAAACCTAGACAACTGTATTCACACAATAATTCTTAAACACGGTCGGTTCTCACATTTGTGTTCATTTTGGCCATGAACACCATTTGGTTCCATGAGTATTTTAGAGAATTTGCCTTTCATTATTTTCATACAAGTGGCCCCCTTCTTACTCACGTAGGTGACTTCCATAAAGAGTGTCATGCAATACCCCACTTAGACATACTAAGATATGGATGTCATTAAAAACATAAGTTATCCTAATTTCGCGGCAGATGTGCACTGTATCATCTTTGGAATGGATATGATTAAATATCCTCCAGTGCTTACTGAATATAATACAGTTCGGTTTGCCCATTGAACCTAGATCTTGGGATCTCTAGTCAGCTAAGTTGGGTTGCCACTATATTGATCCTTATTTATTTATAGGCTTTAGACCCATTCCTCTCGATGATCTTTCAACTTGCCCTCGACTTAAATCTTTAGGTGGTGGATCTGCTATATTTTTTTTTACTTTACATAGTTAATTGAGATAATTACATTTAAGAGAAGTTGTCTAACGGTATTGTGTCGACGGCGAATATGCCGTGACTTTTCGTTATACGTGTGATTCCGTGCCCTTCTAATTGCCGATTGACTATCGCAATGTATACATATTGCCGGCACATGTTCCGACCAATTTGGAACATCCTCTAAGAAATTTTGAAGCCATTCAACTTCTTCTCCAGCTTTATTTAGTGCAATGAATACGGATTCCATTCACTACACCAAAATGGTCAAATTGTCACCTTTCAGCCGGCCACCCTTGTCACGATCATTGACCGTGACAACAAACACGCGTTTTGTGTCACGGTCATTGACCGTGACAAGACCGTGACAAAGAATTGTCACGGTCAATGACCTTGACACGACCATGACAATGTCTTCAGTAAAAAAAAGCCCTAGGCTTTTTTTCCACTGTTTTTTGGTTTTCTCTCTCTCTCTCTAAGGTATGTTTTTTTCCTCTCTCTCTTTCATTTCTATATTTGTGTGTATGTGTGTATATATATGTGTGTATATGTATGTGTGTATGTGTGTGTATATATGTGTGTGATGGTGTGTGGTGGGGGAGGGGGCAGGGGGTGGTGGGGGTGGGGTGGGCTGTGTACGTGTGTGTGTGTGCAGGTGTGGTGGGGGTGGGGTGAGGGGGGCAGGGGGCAGGGGGTGTGTGTGGGGTGTGTGTGTGTGTGCAGGTGTGGCGGGGGGAGGGGGCAGGGGTGTGATGTGTGCGTGTGTGTGTGTGGTGGGGCAATCTTAACAATTGTATAGCTTTAATTAATAAATTATTTATGTGTTTCAAGAAGTTGAAATTAATTAAATTTAAGTTATTGTAGGCCTATAAGTGGTATGATTGGTTAAGAGAGAAGAAAAAAATTATTTTATATTTTACTTAATGTATAGCTTTAATTGTAATTTTAATTGTATAGTTTTAGATGAAAGTAAATTAATAATTAGTGCCCATTTCATATGAAAGTAGGATTGCCCCTCATTGTAAATTAGTAAATTAATAATTGTATACTTTAATTGTTAGTTTAATTGATGAAATGAATTAATTGAGTAGATGAATTAGAAAGAGTACGGGATACACATTTGTTGTTGACATTGATGTTAGATTATTTTGTTTAGTAAATGTTGGGTTGGTTAGTTTTGAAAGTGGCATGACCACTAGATTATTGTCCATATGGGGGTGGGATTTTTCAACTTTTTTTTAAAATTACTTTGTATATCGAACAATATATATATAGTATGATAATTAAATGAAATATACTTGAAATATATAGTGTGACAAAAAAAGTTGTCTCACCCCATTGTTGTAAGATCTTAGGTGCACTAAAGTCATGTTTATATCCATTACCTACACAGTACTCTGTAACACCTGAGTATATGAATTCTCCACCTCTATCAATTCTTATGCGAGATACTTGGGTGTCCTTCTCATTCTCAATTTTTAAAAGAATTTTCAAGAACTCACGGAGGGTGTCAGATTTATTTTTCATAAAAGCGACCCAATTAAATTGTGTACAACCATCCACCATTATAGGAATATAACTGTTACCACAAAAGCTAGTTCTAGAGGGGGCAGGGATGGGGGAAGGGGGTAGGGCAAGGTGGGGGGAGGGGGCAGGGATGGGGGTGGGGGGCTGCGTGTGTGTCTATGTGTGTGTATGTGCGTAATGTCCCTATGTGTGTGTGGTGGGGGGCAGGGATGGGGGTGGGGGGCTGCGTGTGTGTCTATGTGTGTGTATGTGCGTAATGTCCCTATGTGTGTGTGGTGGGGGGCAGGGGGTGGTGTGTGTGGTGGGGGAGGGGGTGTATGAAAGTAAATTAATAATTAGTGCTCATTTTTATTTGTAGTAATTGTACATATTTGCATGTCTTCTTATAATTTTTTTTTATCTGTACTAATAACATTTTTTTACAGTAAATATCTCCTTCAGGTATTAAGGCGAGGATGATGATGCTGGTTATGATGATGTCGTTTGGGCTCGGTGGTAGCGGAGGCGACGAGGTCTCCTCGACCCCTAGGCTCCCCAAATATGGCAAATTTGGGATTACCATCGAGAACAAGTCGAAGCTATTAGCGAGATCCCTCGAGCTGCTAAAGACGGTCATCGACCCGGAGTTTATGAGTTGGAAAGAGGTGCCATATGAGCTCAAGTTAGCTGTTTGGACGGCACTACATGCAATATATTTATATTTATATGAATATTTCAATTTCATTTTATATTTATATGTATATTTATTCTCAACTAACATTGTATTTGTTGGACAAGAACAATTCAACTTGGATCCAAAGCTACGCGATTCCGTCTTGGAGCAGTTGAGGGAGCAACACAAGACGTGGAAGAAAAATATGCGGACACGGTACTTTGAGAAAACACGAGAGTCCATTATCCAATGACGTGAATCCATCCCGCCGAATGAGCCGATCTCATTGGCACAATGGCAAAAGTTCATTGACAATGAGATCGGGAAGCGACAATTGGCATCTCGCCAATCGGGGAGGGAAAATCGGGCAAAAAATACGAACGTGCACTACTCCGGTCGGACGTCTTACGCCGAGGTGGAGCATAGGATGAAGGTAAAATTTAATTTTTTTATAACTACAGAAATATATTATTCTGCATTATTTTACTTTGCGAGGCCGATACTAATTTTACTTTATTTTATTTCAGGGGGTAGGGAGTGGCCCTGGGGGTAAGCCACATAGGCTCGATACTTATGTGGCTCTTCGAACGAAGAAGGGGAAGGACAAGAAGGTGTCCCCGACAGTCGCGACCACGATTGTAAGTAATCCGACAGTTTAATTTTTATTAATTACGTTATAATTTTTTAGTTTACTTATTTTACTAATCATGTGCTTTTTGTCGTTTCAGGCAAAGCTTAAGGAAGTGCATGAGTCGCAGTCTGATGCCGACAAGGTATCTTTATCCACATACGCACTCAGCCAAGTGCTTGGCTCTGATCGCAAGGGGAGGACAAGGGGGTGAGCTCGCGGGTGGCCAAATCTAGGATCATCGGATTGGAGACGAGTGACACCGGGTTGGCTCGAACGGTGGATTCACATAACGCGAAGCTGTCCCGTTTGGAGGTGACGGTCCAAGATATGTACTCATTCATGAAGCATACGTTGGGCGGAGACCGTAAGGGGAAAGGGAAGGAGAAGGCGGTGGAGAAGGAGGTGCGGGAGGACGAGGCGCAAGATGATGAGGATGTGGACCTCGCTGCTTCATCACCGACACGTGCGTACTTCGACGATTCACTTCCCTATTTGGCTCCCTTCAACAGACCGATGTCGACACTTGGTTGTCCGAGCGTGTTCATATTGGACGTATTTGATGTCTAGCGGATAGGAAGGGGGTTGAGGGACCCGAATATCGTCCAGGGTGGAATAGTTCATGGATGTGAGCTTCAAGAGATCGAGTCCAAAGTGCTCGTTACGCATGTGATACCCGGGAAGGAGAACTCCCTATTGTGGTTGCGCGAATAATGCGGCACGATGTATATTAGTGGGTGTGTCAATTCGTATATCGTGTGGCCTACTCACCTCCTCACATTTACTCCAGACATGTAGTGACATTATTTTTATGTTGGTACATTTGAATTATATTTGGATTATATCGTCATGTATATTGTTTCTATTTTGAATATATATTTGCATTATCTTTAGTTTATTTGGATATATGATGTTGCTATAAGATGTACAAATATACTGCTGGGCAGTGGCCATACTGACCAACAGATTTTTTTAAAATTTTGCCCAGAATTATCAGGGTCATTGACCGTGATAAATTTTTTAAGAAGGGTCAAGGATTTGTCACGGTTAATAACCGTGACTAAACTTGTCACGGTCATGGCCCATGACACGACCGTGACAATTCTAACGAACTTGTCACGGTCAATGACCTGACACGTTCGTGATAAAAAAAAGTTATCTCGCCCCGAATTATCACGGTCATTGACCTTGACAAGTTGAACTTGTCAAGGTCAATGACAGTGACAATTAGGCAGATTTGGTGTAGTGATTGTCGATCTAGCAATGCACGTTTGTTTTGAAGATTTCTAAGATACAACTTCACCTCTAAGGGTAAACACATACCCACTCGTAGATTTAGAGTCTTTTATATCTAATATCCAATTTTCATCGCAATGTCCTTCAAGAACAACTGGATCTTTTAAGTAGTGCAGTCCATAGTTTTGAATGTATTTTAAATAACCCATAACTCTTAATATTGCCTTCCAGTGATCTCTCCATGGATTACTCGTAAATTGACTTAGCTTAATTATTGAGTATGCTATGTACGGTCGTGTACAGTTTATGATATACATTAAACTGCCAATAATTCGAGAGTATTCTAGTTAAGATATGCTTTTACCATTATTGCTTGATAGATGTAAATTTACATCTACAGGTGTCTTGGTATGACTGATATCATACTTAGTGTAGGCCATCTCCCATTCAAAGAGTTGGGATACCCCAAGGCATCCAAACCTTACTCCATCATTTGGGTTTTATTAACTCATCATTTTTCCACTACTCTTCCAATGCAGGACAAGAGTCATTAACTTTTATTTCTTTATGAGTCACTTTGGGGACATATTTATCATTCAAAACTTAATGGAATTGGACATGTGAATAAGCTACGTTAGTCTCCTTTCGAAGGAGAACGCGTTCGTAAATGGTCCCATAATTATCGTGGTGTAGGTGCCACCGAAATTTGATCTCAAAGTTTCTTAAAAATTATCTCTACAAAATCTGGACAACATATGTCCAATTTTTTCCAACAATCCCCCATATGAATGATATATCGCTATAAACAGAAACAAAACAGATGCAAATGCAGACAGAGGTTGAGTAAAACAGAAGATTTATTGCATCAGGAGAAGTAACCTAGTGGCCTTGAACTTTCCTTAGTGATATACCATCGGATTTACTTGGTTAATCAGTAGACTTCACGTCTTTGAACCGTCAACCATTTTTTTAAACCTAGACAACAGTATTCACACAATAATTCTTCAACATAGTTGGTTCTCACGTTTGTGTTCATTTTGGCCACGAACACCACTTGGTTCCGTGAGTATTTTAGAGAATTTGCCTTTCATTATTCTCATAGAAGTGGCCCCCTTCTTACTCATGTAGGTGACTTCCATAAAGAGTATCCTGCAATACCCCACTTAGACATACTAAGATATGGATGTCATTAAAAGCATAACTTATCCTAATTTCGCGGCAGATGTGCACCGTCTCATCTTTGGAATGGATAAGATTAAATATACTCCAGTGCTAACTGAATATAATATAGTTCGGTTTGCCCATTGAACCTAGATCTTGGTATCTCCAGTCAGCTAAGTTGGGTTTCCACTATATTGATTCTTATTTATTTATAGGCTTTAGACCCATTCCTCTCGACGATCTTTCAACTTACTCTCGATTTAAACCTTTAGTTAATGGATTCGTTATATTATCTTCTGACTTTACATAGTCAATTAAGATAATTTTGTTTGAGAGAAGTTGTCTAACGGTATTGTGTCGACGACAAATATGTCATGACTTTCCGCTATACATGTGATTCTGTGCCCTTCCAATTATCGATTGACTATCGCAATATATACATATTGCGAGAACAGGTTTCGACCAATTTGGAACATCCTCTAAGAAATTTTGAAGCCATTCAGCTTCTTCTCCAGCTTTGTCTAGTGAAATGGATTTGGATCCCATTGTCGATCTAGCAATGCACGTTTATTTTGAGGATTTCCAAGATACAACTGCACCTTCAAGGGTAAACACGAACCCACTCGTAGACTTAGAGTCTTTTGTATCAGATATCCGATTTGCATCGCAATGTCCTTCAGAAACAACTGGATATTTTGAGTAGTATAGTCCATAGTTTTGAGTGTATTTTAAATAACCCCAAACTCTTAATATTGCCTTCTAGTGATCTCTCCCTGGATTACTCATAAATCGACTTAGCTTACTTATCCAGTATGCTATGTCCGGTCGTGTACAGTTTATGATATACATTAAACTGCCGATAATACGAGAGTATTCTAATTAAGATACGCTATCACCATTATTTCTTGGTAGATGTAAATTTACATCTATAGGTGTCTTGGTAGGACTGATATCATATTTCTTGAATTTTACAAGTACTTTCTCTATGTAATGAGATTTAGATAATATAAGTCCATCCGATGTTTTAGAAATTTTAATTCATATTATAATATCGGCGATACCCAAATTTTTCATGTCATATCGACTAATCAACATGTGTTTTGTAGTTTTGACAATTTCAAGGTTACTACCCGTGATAAGCATATTATCAACATAGAGGCCCACAATGACATATCCATTTTGAATGAATTTAAAAGAAACACGTTTATCACATTCATTAATTTTGAAATCATTTGATAACATTGCATTATCAATTTTTTCATGTCATTGGTGAGGTGCTTGTTTTAATCCGTAAAGTGATTTAACAAGCTTTCATTCTTTTCCTTCTTGTTCGGGAGCCTTGAATCCTTCAGGTTGCTCCATATAAATTTTCTTGTCTAGTTCACCGTTGAAGAATGAAGTTTTTACATCCATTTGGTGTATTTCAAGTCCATTAATAGCAGCTATTGCTATTAACATTTGAATGGACATAATTCTTATTACCGGTGAATATTCGTCGAAGTAATCTAACCCTTCCTTTTGCCTATAGTCTTTAGCTACAAGTCTAGCTTTATATTTATCAATTGATCCATCGGCCTTCAACTTCTTTTTGAAGATCCGTTGATAACCTAACGGTTTTGAACCTAGTGGAAGATCCACTAGTTCCCACGTGTGATTTTGCAAAATGGATTTAATTTCACTATTAATTGCTTCTTTCCAATTAGAAGCATTTGGTAAGGATATTGCTTTTTTGTATGATTGAGGTTCATTTTCTAGCAAATATGTTAGAAAATCTGGACCTAAGGAAGTCGAGGTTCTTGCTCTTTTACTACGTCTTGGTTCATTCTCCATTGACGTGTGATCAATAGGTTGATGAGTACCACTTGTAGTAGTTTCATTTGTTCTTTTAGATGAACAAGATTCTCGGGTCATGTTATACGAAAATTTATTTTCAAAAAATGAAGCGTCCATCGATTCAATGACCGTATTCACATGAATATTCGAAATCTCAAATTTACAAACTAAGAAATGACATGTGTTGCTATTAATAGCATAACCGATGAACACACAGTCAACGGTCTTTGGTCATATTTTTACCTTTATAGGTTCAGGAACCATCACTTTTGCTAAGTAACCCCATACTCGTAAATATTTATAGCAAGGTCTTCGACCGTTCCATAACTCATAAGGCATCTTATGAGTTTTCTTATGTGGTACTTTCTTAAGAATATAGTTATCAGAAAATAAGGCTTCCCCCCACAATTTCTGTGGAGCTCCTGAACTTTTTAACATATAGTTCATCATTTCCTTCAGTGTACGATTTTTGAGTTCAGCAATGCCATTTGATTGAGGAGAATAAGGAGCGGTGGTTTGATGAATAATTCCATTTTTGGAACAAAATTTCCTCAAACGGATATTCATATTCACCTTCTCTATCACTCCTAATAGCCTTTATCTTTTTTCTTAATTAATTCTCAACTTCCTTCTTATATTCTTTAAATGCATTAATAGCCTCATCTTTACTATGTAAAAAATATACATAACAATGTTTTGTGCAATCGTCAATAAAAGTAATAAAATACTTTTTCACCTCTAGTTTGTACAAATTTTAAATCAAAAATATCCGTTTGAACTAAAACTAGTGGTTTGGTGATCCTTTCAATAGAATGAAAAGGTAATCTAGCTAATTTTGATTCCACACAAATATCACATTTATGATTTTTATCACTATTAAATTTTGGCAAAAATTTCAAGTTAATTAATCTACACAAGGTATCAAAATTAACGTGTCCTAATATAGCATGCCAAATATTAGATGACTCAATCATATAAGTAGAACTATAAATTTCATTCATAGGGGGTGTGACACCCCGCCTAATAAAATACCGGGTGTTCAGTCCTATATCAAATTAAACAGGAATTTCACATGGTTCATTCTTAGCATCACGATCGTTCATTCATTAATTACTAACCACCTAGTGTTTCATTAAGCTGATGTCAAATTTTATCTTGATTAATCCAACCAAACAATATGATAGCACAACCACAACCCAATACAAGAATCCAACTAAAACATGCCACAAAGTAAAAATAATAGTTCTATCGAACAACGCGACTACAAGCCATCCACAAATGCGAATATAAAAGTCTCTCAATACATGATATACCCATATATAACCTCGGCCAGGCTGAGGGCGTACTCCACTTGGGCGAGGCTAGGATGATCTCTCAACCAATATCAGACGACCCTTCAAGGAGCCGACCCATCATCATGGCCCAGACGACCCTTCAAGGGGCCGACCCCTCATCAGGCCTAGATGACCCTACGAGGGTAAGACAGTACGAGGTCTGCATTGGGCCAGACACACTATCAGAAGGAACTTTTCCCTCGATCTCATATCATAGGCCGAGGGTGACATCATCACAGCGCGTGGCTTAGGAGACGCGTGGAATAGTGCGCGTGAGGCTCACATGGCACGTGGAAGACCGTTATAACAATATCACCCCCTCACGTGAGGGAATATTATGTCATCATTAATCACAGGTGGCATCTACAGGTGTCAGCGGGGGATTGGCTAGATCATCATTCACATGCACCATGCATGCTTGGGGGGTACACTACACCCCCAAGACCTATATATACTTGTCACCTACAACCCTACAAAGGGATCGATAATTGTAACCCTAGCTGAAACTCTGCTTGTACACACAGTAGAGAGAGAAAGTGAGCTTATGTGCATTGTATCCAAGGCCATTAGTGCCCATACTTAGTGGATCACACACTCACATTGGATGTAGGTTTAATTGGCTGAATCACTATACATCATTGTTTGATTCCTCTTATACTCACCTCTTTCTATATACTTATACATACATATCTCCAGGGCTGCCATGGTTACTACTGTTTGAGCTCATCATCACTTATCTGGTGGTGCTGAATCTAAGCATCATCAGTTTGGCGCCGTCTTGGGAACGAGCAGACATTTCTTCCTTTGTACAACTTGATCTCATTGGGCACTCTGGTGGTGAGCCAGTTCTCCCCCTATGTGGTGATGTTTCACCATTGAAAGAGACCCATTAAGGTTCTCCAGCTCACCAGTCTTTTCTTCAGTTCAGCTCTCCATAGCTCAAACACATGGTACCGGAGATGCCACCACCACCACTTCCTCCACCGGATAGTGGAGTAGGACCCAGTTCCAGTCAGCCACCACCTCAGTCTGAGATGGCTGATGTGGCGGCAACCTTGAAGTCTTTGGCAGCAAGCCAACGGATCATGCAGGAGCAGTTTACAGCTCTAAGCCAGAACATACTAAGACCACCAGGGGTCCCGCCTGAGATGATTACTCCGACAACGGCTCCGGGGCAGCATGAGGCCAGGGGACCACCCCAGGCACCACGCAACGACTTGCTACCCCCACAGCGATGGAGGGATGTTGCTGACCCCCGACGTCTACGCCTAGGGAGGCAAAGAAACCCTTGCCCTGAGGACAGGTATGATGATCTGGAGGGAGAGGAAGCCCCCATAGAGTACTGGGAGCCGTATGAGGTCTCCAACAATACTGTACGACCTCTACAGGAGAGTAGAGGGAAGTGTGGGAGGAAAAATCCTGACGATTTCCCGAGAGGATCTGCTTTTGATCGTTTGAGCATGGGGTCGGCCTTTGAGAGGCTGGGCCCAGTAAATGACATGCGGGAAGAATTGTCCATATCAAGGAGTGTTGCGAGGTCCAGAAGGGAGGCAGCAGATGGCCGACTCCACGGGGGCCGACCACTAGGAGGGTGTAACACCCCGTATTTTTGGTACATTTAAAATTTAATTAATTTGGATATTCTAAATTACTAGTGTGTTGTAATTTAATGAATTAATTATGATAGAATAATATATAAATATTAATCTGGGATTGAATGGTTAATATTTAGGGAAAATTTATTTACTAAGTGAATAGTAATAATGTAATTTCGTCGTTTCGAGTATTAATGACGAGGTATGTACTTATCACATCCGGAAGTCGGTATAGACTATATTGGGTGGGGGATAAGTATTTTTATAAATTAATTCGGATGCAAATTCTGAGTGTACAGTTGAGTCCGGATGGGCCGAGATAGTCGGAAAAGTGTACCCGGGGGTAGTAAACGGGTCACGGGACATTTTTAGACATAGTCGGGCCCACTCGGGGGCATTTTGGTCACTTGGGTTGGCCCATTAGTCAAAAAACGGGAATTGAATAATTAAACTAATAAAAAGAAATAAGGGCATGGCTGAGCTTAATTAGAAAAAGGAATTAAAGGGTTAGGAAACCCTAGCAGCAGCCAAAGCCATTTTGGGGATCTCAAAGAACCAACAAGGTCATCTTCAACCTTGGAATCCGTCGCAAATTTAGACACTACGAAACCTAAGGCAAGTGAATAACTTGCAATAGCATTAAATCTGTCTTTCAATTCATATTTGCGTGATGTAATGAATTAAAATTCGTTTTGGGGTTTCATGGCATAAACATGGGGTTTTGATAATACAAAAAGAAAACATGAATCTGATTTGCCCGAATTTATGAGGAGTTATGTAAAATCTGATATTGGAATATTGATGTGTATCTGTTAGAATGATATCCAGATAAATTAGAATGAATTTGATGAAGAAATTTGGAGTAAAAATGTATTTAAGGAAAAAAGATGGATTTTTCCCCAAAATTATAAATCAGTAGTTTATGGACGAATTGATGATTGTTGTGGACTTTCTGGGGAATCCTAATAAGGTTTCTAATATGTACTGGTGTTAAAAAGGTTTAAAATTCATGTTAGCAGAGATTAGGGTTTAAGAAATTCCGTCCATGGCTGCCCTGTCTTCGCGAAGAAGACGAAGACCTGTTCGATCGATCGATCGACGGTCTGGGGTCGATCGATCGACGGTCGCCAGATTTTGGCAGTTTCGCCAGTTAGTTATATAAGAGGGGAAAATCATATAAATATCTTATGTAATTAATTATTGAGAAATTAAATACATGAGAGTAAATCTAATTAATTGTAGATAAATTAATTAGGGTTTGAGGCTAATAAATTAGAGTCGGGAATTTTGGACTCGGGTAAATTTATTTTGGGCTACGAGAGTAAGTCCAAATTTATGGTGGGGGGGCGACACCAAAAATAACTTAATTAATTAAGGTGAAATTTAATTAATATTTAAAGTTGGACCATAAACTCTTAATAATATTAATAGGCTTATGTTACGGATTTAGCGAACGGCATAGCCGGGACTTCTATATTTATATATACGGAGGCGATAGTATATATATATGGTGTGCACAATTAATATCAGTGATTAGATATTTTATACTATAGTGCTATAGGGGGAGGTTGCGCGTAGTGGATGAATCCCCTAGCTTGAGGAGTAGGGTGAGTATATTCCCGAGGTCATAGCGTCCGTTATATGGGTGAGGGACATCTCACTTTCAGGGAAGGAATATGACCGCCTCCAATTATTTATTTTTATCAAGTTGGTGTGAAAATTCTGACTTGGGATATCTAGGCTATGTGATTGTACCTAGTGGGATAGCACTTTATAGAATTTACATTCCGGGAGTATTTTGCTCGGGAGGATGCAAGTTGTTATATATATTACAGTATGATTGTGAATGCTGAAATATGATTATAAGTATATAATTAGATAATTAATTATATACGGGTTATTAATGAAAAGTGAGTTATTTCACATGTATAACAAGTGTAGAAGTTATATGAATATAAAAAGGGAAATGATTTAGTTAAGTTGATGTTACTAATAACTTAAAAATCATAATCACTACATACTCAGTTAGAGTAGGGTGGGTATAAAGGAACTTTGTTAATTATCTAGTCATGAGATGAATAACTAGGTAATTTAATTAAAGCGTTAGTAGTGTACATTAGAGGAAGGGTAAGGAAGTCCTCAAGAGAGTGCGATACTAACTAAAAATATGAAGAGCATGCATATTTATTTATTACTGCAAGTTAATCATTTGTTAAATGTTTTTCAAATGTTTTGGGTACTAACCCTTGCTATAAAAACTTTTAAAAACCCTTTTAGGTGTCCAACCACAGGGACGCCAGCCTTGACTATATTCCAGGGATCCGTTGCTGCAGCATATGTGGATGTTGCGGGGTTTTGATAGACGCCTCATTCTTCATTCTTAATGTAGAAGTTCATGATTAGTATTCTTTCCATTTATTTGTATTAGACTTGTTGGGAGTTTATTCTTGTCTTTATGGGATTTATTACTTGGACCGTTGGTTTATTCGGTCAATTATATTTTTACTTGTGAATGATTAATTCAGTTATCTGTGTTTGTTATATAGTTTTATATTCCGCATGGGTTTTTGTTTAAATAATGAAAGATATATAAATGGCACCAGTCTATTTTTCTCACTTAGGTGGTTAGTAATTTAATATGACGACAGTGATGCTAAGAATGGACCAAATGAGAATCCTGTTCTAACTTGATTTAGGACTGATCACCCGGGATTAATTAGGCGGGGTGTCACAGATGGTATCAGAGCATCAGGTTCTAGTGTCCTTAGGATCTGTGCGGCTTTCTACCTTTCAGCGTAGCGTTCGGTTGTTATAGAGCCCTATTATTAGGACTGTTGATTATATTTTCCGCTTGTGAGATATTGTATTCCTGCTATTAGTTTTTGTATAAATTGTGTACTTATACAATTCAATCCATTTCAGATGCCACCAAAGAGACAGAGAGCGGAGAGGGCTGAGGCTAGAGATGAGGTGAGGGAGGCTCGCCAGGAGCCACAGATACCGCCACCATCGCCCCCACCCGAGTTGATTTCTACTACTCAGGTGGCAGTGATAGTGGCCCAAGCGGTCGAGACAGCGATGCGAGCTATGGCAGCTCATTTTCCACAGCCCCAAGCACCGCCTCCATTGGCTCCAGCAGTTCAGGCTCCAGTGGAGCCACCATCTTGGCAGCGAGTGAGGGAGACCTTTCAGAAGGGTCACCCACCTGAGTTTCGAGGTAGCACCAATGTGGTCGAGGCTTGTGACTGGAAGAAGAACATTCAGCGCCATCTGCGCATGTTAGAGGGTACAGAGGTGCAGAAATAGATGCTGGCTACCTTTCGTCTGTCGGGGGCAGCCTTACAGTGGTGGGAGTCCGTAACCACCGCTGAGGAGCGGGATTTGATGCCGATTTCTGAATTCTGGGTGCGGTTTGACCGCAAGTACTTCCCTCCTGCAGTAGAGTCTGAGATGAGAAAGAAATTCAGCGAGTTGGTACAGGGTGACAGGTCAGTAGCAGAATATGAGGAGGAGTTCACCCGTTTGGCAAACTTTGTGCCAAATGAGGTCAGCGATGAGGAGCGGAAGAAGTCAAAGTTCATGGATGGCCTAGCCTGGAGAATCAGGCAGCACTTGATTGGAAATCCGGCGTTAGTAACTTATACAGATGTCGTTAATGCCGCACTTGTACATTGCCAGGATCATCGTTTCCATGCTAAGGGGAACAAGAAGGCAGGTGAGCCGAGCCAGCAGGACAAGGCGGTTACTAGTAGTGAGACAAGTGGCACACAGCAGCAGGTTATCATTCAGCAAGGGAATCAGGCTAAGAAGTTTAAGCCTGGTGGGTTCCGACCGGGAGGACAGGGGTTCAGGCAGGGGCAACTAGGCCCTAATCAACAACAGCAGGTTCCTCAGGGCCGTCAGGGCCAAGGGAACAACGAGGGAGGCCAACCGGGCCAGCAACGTCAGGGCCAGCAGGGCCAACGACAGGGTGACGACCATAAACGCTGTTTCGCCTGTGGCCAGCCAGGACACTTCAAGAGGGAGTGCCCGCAGAGGGGCAGAGGCCAGCAGCAGGGTGCCCAGCAGGGGCAACAGGGTCAGATGCCGCCAGCAGCACCAGCCCCACCCGCCCCACAGCAGCAGGGGCAGATGCACTACGGACGTGTGTACAACGTTCGGGATGTTCCCAATCCTCCAGCACAGCAGGCGCCGCCAGCGGTTGAGGGTATGTTTTTCATTCATGGTCATGAGGGTAGCATTCTTTTTGACACGGGAGCATCACATTCATTCATTAAATCTAATTTTGCTAAACGGGCTGGGTTATTAGAGACAACGGGTAGCCTCTATATGAGTGTAGAGTCACCAGTAGGCAGCGGGGCTTTGATTCGCTCGATTTGTCGAGGAGTAGACATTTTGATTGGGAGGCTTAGTTTAGCAGCAGACCTCTTAGTGTTAGATATGGAGGGGTATGATGTCATCTTGGGCATGGATTGGTTGGCAGGTTACCGGGCTACGGTGGATTGTTATGAGAGGACAATCGTGTTCTCCATTCCGGGACAGGAGATGTTCCTGATAGCAATGCCGCTTCCTGAGGGAGGGTCGCGCACTCACTTATACTACATTGAGGAGGAAACCTCACAGGAGGTGGTAGTTCCTTTAGACTCTATTCCTGTAGTGAGGGACTTTGAGGATGTATTCCAGGAGATACCAGGATTACCACCCAGCAGAGAAATCGAATTTGTTATCGATTTGGCACCGGGGACGAGGCCGATTGCTCGGGCACCTTACCGAATGGCCCCTTCAGAAATGCGGGAATTGAGGGAACAGATTCAGCAACTACTGGGTCAAGGTTTTATTCGGCGGAGTACATCGCCGTGGGGTGCGCCGGTGTTGTTTGTGAAGAAGCGAGATGGTTCACTCCGCTTGTGCGTGGATTATAGGGAGCTGAACAAGGTGACGATATGGAATAAATATCCGTTGCCTCGGATTGATGATTTATTTGACCAATTGAGAGGGGCGTCTTACTTCTCCAAGGTCGACTTGAGGTCAGGGTATCATCAACTGCGTATCCGAGAGGGGGATGTTCCTAAGACCGCTTTCTTGTCGCGGTATGGATCATATGAGTTCAGGGTGATGCCCTTCGGGCTCACCAATGCACCAGCAGTGTTCATGGACCTCATGAACAGGGTTTTCAGGGAGTACTTAGATCAGTTTGTCATCGTGTTCATTGATGACATCCTAATCTACTTGCGCACCGAGGAGGAGCACGCAGAGCATTTGCGCATGGTTTTACAGACACTGAGGGATCATCAGCTCTATGCCAAATTAGGGAAGTGTGGATTCTGGCTACGGGAGGTACAGTTCCTTGGTCACGTCGTGTCAGATCAGGGTATTGCAGTGGATCCGAATAAGGTGTCGGCGGTGAGGGAATGGGGACAGCCCACGACACCCACCGAGGTGCGCAGTTTTCTGGGTTTGGCCGGTTACTACAGGCGATTCATTAAGGGATTCTCTAAAATTGCAGGACCTTTGACGAATCTGACTCGAAAAGGGGTACCTTTCAAGTGGGATGATAGTTGTCAATTAGCGTTCGACGAGCTAAAGGACAAGTTGACATCTGCACCCGTGCTTGCATTGCCAAAGGGAGGACTAGAGTATCGGGTTTACACAGACGCATCCTTACGGGGTCTTGGGGGTGTGCTCCAGCAGGAGGAAAGGGCTATAGCTTATGCTTCCAGGAAGCTAAAGCCCCACGAGAGGAATTACCCCACTCATGACCTAGAGTTGGCAGCGGTCGTTTTTGCTTTGAGGATATGGAGGCATTATCTTCTAGGAGAGCAGTTTACTCTATTCACGGATCACAAGTCACTTCAGTATCTCTTCACACAGAAGGATCTGAATATGAGGCAGAGGCGGTGGCTAGAATTCGTGAAGGACTACCAGTTTGATATTCAGTATCATCCTGGTAAGGCCAATGTGGTAGCAGACGCATTGAGCCGAAGGCCGACTCGGAAGATATCAGAGGTATGGAAAGCGAAGTGGAGAGAGCTTCAATATGAGGATGACGTAGCCAAGGCTTGCATGTCAGCTCTATCCATCACACCCGAGATCATTATGCGAGTTGTGAAGGCTCAGGCAGAGGATCAGATTTGTCGGGATAGGGTGGGCCAGTTGTTAGCTGAGGGAGCAGAGGGTTACTCGATTAGCTCAGAAGGAGGCTTACGCTTTAATGGGAGGTTAATGGTGCCAAAGGATGAGGATTTGAGGCACGCTGTTATGACAGAATCCCATGGTTCGAAATTTGCGATACATCCCAGTGGGGATAAAATGTACCAAGATATGAGGAGGCAGTATTGGTGGGCAGGGATGAAACGGGACATAGCGGAGTTTGTTTCAAAATGTGCCACGTGTCAGCTTGTGAAAGTTGACCACCAGAGACCATCAGGGATGCTACAGCCGTTAGAAATTCCCGTGTGGAAGTGGGATAGCATCTCCATGGACTTCATCACAGGGTTACCTGTATCGCAGAGGGGTCACGACTCCATATGGGTTATTGTGGATCGGTTGACTAAGGTGGCCCACTTTTTGTCGGTACGCACAGACTTCGAGACGATGCGATATGCACAGCTATTCATAGCAGAGATTGTTAAGCTGCATGGAGTACCTATAAATATTGTATCCGACCGAGACAAAATCTTTGTCGCCCACTTTTGGCAGAGCTTTCAGGAGGCAATGGGCACGGAGTTGCGCTTGAGTACAGCGTATCACCCACAGACTGACGGACAGACCGAGAGAGTTAACCAGATGCTGGAAGACATGCTCAGAATGTGCATTTTGGACTTCCGGGGAGGATGGGAGAAATATCTCCCTTTGGTAGAGTTTGCGTATAACAACTCTTACCAATTCACGATTGGCATGGCACCGTTTGAGGCACTGTACGGGAGACCTTGTCGTTCACCCGTTTGTTGGTTAGAGGTGGGGGACAACAAACTCTTGGGGCCGGAGATTGTTCAGGAGACATCTGCCAAGATAGAGTTGATTCGAGGAAGAATTCGGATAGCTCAGGACAGGCAAAAGAGTTATGCTGATGCTTCTCGAAGACATGTGGAGCTAGAAGTTGGGGACCAGGTTTTAGTCCG
The DNA here is from genome assembly GCA_949130495.1 of Sambucus nigra. NCBI lineage: Eukaryota > Viridiplantae > Streptophyta > Magnoliopsida > Dipsacales > Adoxaceae > Sambucus > Sambucus nigra. The sequence goes on from OX422210.1 coordinate 591,758,978, forward strand.
GGTATCCCCAATGAAAGGGGTGATGAGGTTCGGCAAGAAGGGTAAGTTAGCACCGCGATACGTAGGACCTTTCCCTATTATTGAGAGTGTGGGACCGGTGGCGTATAAGCTTGGGTTACCAGAACATCTTCAGCGGATACACGATGTATTCCATGTGGCATCGCTGAAGAAATATCGAAGGAGCGAGAGAGCCTTTGGCACATTCCACTCGAGGAGATCGACTTACAGCCAGACATCTCGTATGAGGAGAGGCCGGTAGCAATTCTGGATCATAGTGAGCGGAAATTACGATCAAAGGTTGTTCCATTGGTTAGAGTACAGTGGGGTCATCACAATGTTGACGAGTCTACCTGGGAGCGAGAGAAGGATATGCGGGAACAATATCCAGAGCTTTTCAACGCAGGTACGATCTAATTTCGGGGACAAAATTCCTTTATAAGGGGGGGAGTATGTAACACCCCGTATTTTTGGTACATTTAAAATTTAATTAATTCGGATATTCTAGTGTGTTGTAATTTAATGAATTAATTATGATAGAATAATATATAAATATTAATCTGGGATTGAATGGTTAATATTTAGGGAAAATTTATTTACAAAGTGAATAGTAATAATGTAATTTCGTCGTTTCGAGTATTAATGACGAGGTATGTACTTATCACATCCGGAAGTCGGTATAGACTATATTGGGTGGGGGATAAGTATTTTTATAAATTAATTCGGATGCAAATTCTGAGTGTACAGTTGAGTCCGGATGGGACGAGATAGTCGGAAAAGTGTACCCGGGGGTAGTAAACGGGTCACGGGACGATTTTTGACATAGTCGGGCCCACTCGGGGGCATTTTGGTCACTTGGGCTTGGCCCATTAGTCAAAAAACGGGAATTGAATAATTAAACTAATAAAAAGAAATAAGGGCATGGTTGAGCTTAATTAGAAAAAGGAATTAAAGGGTTAGGAAACCCTAGCAGCAGCCAAAGCCATTTTGGGGATCTCAAAGAACCAACAAGGTCATCTTCAACCTTGGAATCCGTCGCAAATTCAGACACTACGAAACCTAAGGCAAGTGAATAACTTGCAATAGCATTAAATCTGTCTTTCAATTCATATTTGCGTGATGTAATGAATTAAAATTCGTTTTGGGGTTTCATGGCATAAACATGGGGTTTTGATAATACAAAAAGAAAACATGAATCTGATTTGTCCAAATTTATGAGGAGTTATGTAAAATCTGATATTGGAATATTGATGTGTATCTGTTAGAATGATATCCAGATAAATTAGAACGAATTTGATGAAGAAATTTGGAGTAAAAATGTATTTAAGGAAAAAAGATGGATTTTTCCCCAAAATTATAAATCAGTAGTTTATGGACGAATTGATGATTGTTGTGGACTTTCTGGGGAATCCTAATAAGGTTTCTAATATGTACTGGTGTTAAAAAGGTTTAAAATTCATGTTAGCAGAGATTAGGGTTTAAGAAATTCCGTCCATGGCTGCCTTTTCTTCGCGAAGAAGACGAAGACCTGTTCGATCGATCGATCGACGGTCTGGGGTCGATCGATCGACGGTCGCCAGATTTTGGCAGTTTCGCCAGTTAGTTATATAAGAGGGGAAAATCATATAAATATCTTATGTAATTAATTATTGAGAAATTAAATACATGAGAGTAAATCTAATTAATTGTAGATAAATTAATTAGGGTTTGAGGCTAATAAATTAGAGTCGGGAATTTTGGACTCGGGTAAATTTATTTTGGGCTACGAGAGTAAGTCCAAATTTATGGTGGGGGGGCGACACCAAAAATAACTTAATTAATTAAGGTGAAATTTAATTAATATTTAAAGTTGGACCATAAACTCTTAATAATATTAATAGGCTTATGTTACGGATTTAGCGAACGGCATAGCCGGGACTTCTATATTTATATATACGGAGGCGATAGTATATATATATGGTGTGCACAATTAATATCAGTGATTAGATATTTTATACTATAGTGCTATAGGGGGAGGTTGCGCGTAGTGGATGAATCCCCTAGCTTGAGGAGTAGGGTGAGTATATTCCCGAGGTCATAGCGTCCGTTATATGGGTGAGGGACATCTCACTTTCAGGGAAGGAATATGACCGCCTCCAATTATTTATTTTTATCAAGTTGGTGTGAAAATTCTGACTTGGGATATCTAGGCTATGTGATTGTACCTAGTGGGATAGCACTTTATAGAATTTACATTCCGGGAGTATTTTGCTCGGGAGGATGCAAGTTGTTATATATATTACAGTATGATTGTGAATGCTGAAATATGATTATAAGTATATAATTAGATAATTAATTATATACGGGTTATTAATGAAAAGTGAGTTATTTCACATGTATAACAAGTGTAGAAGTTATATGAATATAAAAAGGGAAATGATTTAGTTAAGTTGATGTTACTAATAACTTAAAAATCATAATCACTACATACTCAGTTAGAGTAGGGTGGGTATAAAGGAACTTTGTTAATTATCTAGTCATGAGATGAATAACTAGGTAATTTAATTAAAGCGTTAGTAGTGTACATTAGAGGAAGGGTAAGGAAGTCCTCAAGAGAGTGCGATACTAACTAAAAATATGAAGAGCATGCATATTTATTTATTACTGCAAGTTAATCATTTGTTAAATGTTTTTCAAATGTTTTGGGTACTAACCCTTGCTATAAAAACTTTTAAAAACCCTTTTAGGTGTCCAACCACAGGGACGCCAGCCTTGACTATATTCCAGGGATCCGTTGCTGCAGCATATGTGGATGTTGCGGGGTTTTGATAGACGCCTCATTCTTCATTCTTAATGTAGAAGTTCATGATTAGTATTCTTTCCATTTATTTGTATTAGACTTGTTGGGAGTTTATTCTTGTCTTTATGGGATTTATTACTTGGACCGTTGGTTTATTCGGTCAATTATATTTTTACTTGTGAATGATTAATTCAGTTATCTGTGTTTGTTATATAGTTTTATATTCCGCATGGGTTTTTGTTTAAATAATGAAAGATATATAAATGGCACCAGTCTATTTTTCTCACTTAGGTGGTTAGTAATTTAATATGACGACAGTGATGCTAAGAATGGACCAAATGAGAATCCTGTTCTAACTTGATTTAGGACTGATCACCCGGGATTAATTAGGCGGGGTGTCACAGAGGGGTCAACGGTCAGGGGGAAGTAAACAGTCGACACATGCCTGCCGCGACAGAACCCTCCGTCCACCTCAAAGTGGCGTTAGGGGATAACATCGGCCAAGATGACCCTACGAGGCCCTGGAATGACTCGATCCAGTGACTGGAGGATAAGATTGGTGATATTTTGAAGAGCCGGGACCCTCTTCAGAGAGGATACTTCATAGGCTCACCCTTTGTGGAAAAGATAGTCAACTTCCCAACGCCATCAAAGTTCAAGCCACCCGTGGTCACCCCATGGTATGACGGGAGTACAAACCTTGTCCATCATATTGATGTACCAATCAGCGGCAGACATATACTCTGTCTCAGATGAGATGAGGTGTCGTGCCTTTTCTGGCACTCTGACTGGGGCTGCGCATGTCTGGTATATGTCCCTTCTAAAGAACTCTATTGAAAGCTTTAAGTAGTTGGCATACCTATTTATCCATAACTTTTTCTTTGGGGAGAGGCCACAGAAGAAGACCACACACCTGCTCTATGTTAAGCAGGGGAAGAACGAGAGTCTGAGAGACTACATAGCCAGATTCAATAAAGAAAAGTTAGAGGTTGAAGACTATGAAGAGAGCATAGCTATGACAACCCTCATAGGAGGACTCCAGAAGGGGAAGATGCTATGGAAGCTTGCTGAAGACCCTTCGAGGATGATGGCTGAATTACTGTCGACATCAGGAAAGGTGATGAACGCCGAAGAGGCGATGGCCGCAAAATACGAAGATGAAAAAGGAGGCACTAGTGAGGGTAAGTACCATAATAAGAACAAAGAGGGGAAGAAGAGGTCTAAGGATGATAAATTCCCTGATTACACCCCTCTAACGGTCAGTTGTGAATATATTCTCAATGAGATAAAGAGTGACCGGTCCTTGAAGTGGCCTGAGAAGTTGAGGGCAGCCCCCAATAAGAGGAATAAAAACCTGTGGTGTGAATTTTACCAAGATAATGGCCACGTGACAGACAAATGCTTTGCTCTGAAAGATGAGATTGAAAAAATGTTAAAAGAAGGGAAGCTAAGGAAGTACGTTGATAAGAGTGCCTTCAAGAGGGTCCGAGGGGACGACCCCAGAAAGAAGAGAGGTGATGTATGTAGAGAAGGTCCTCCGAAAAAAGGGGACGACCCTTTTGATGATGAGGACGACCCTGATCTCCCTCCAAGAGACGACCACGGCCTTGTCAAGAGACTTAATATTATCTCTCTCGGTATGGGGATGATCTCCGGGGGACTAACAGGAGGAGGGTTAGAGGTCGCAGATAGGAAGGCCCACGTAGTTGAATCCAAGGCAGTGACGAAAACTGTACACTCAACCTCTCTGGAGGAAAAGTCAGAAAAGAGGAAGAAGGTCGATATGGATACTCTGATAGTGGGGTTCTCAAGAATGAACTTCAAAGGCCTCTTAGCCCCACATGACGACCCTCTCGTCATCACTACCAGGGTGCACGAATGCAAGGTGCCGAGGATCTTGGTAGATGGGGGTAGCTCTGCAGATGTGATATTTTGGCTATGCTTCAAAGCCTTAGGCCTCAGCCGTGATAGACTCGTCCCATACCATCACCCATTGATTGGGTTTAGTGGGGAAAAGGTTAGTCCCCTTGGAGTGTACGAGGCCGATATCAAGATGGGGGACGAGAAGGTCAGCTTCTTTGTGATGGATGAACATGTTTTCTCGGCCTACAACATTATACTGGGGCGAGTAGCCCTTAAGGGGTTTGAAGTTGTGCCATCTACGGTTCATCAGATGATTAAATTTCCAACCCCTTACGGGGTAGGGGATGTTCAGGGAGACCAGATGATAGCACGTGAATGTTATTACAACTCCGCCGAAGAAAGAGAGGCACACAAGAAGGCAACAACCACTTATAATATTGATACCCTCGACCCCAGGGACGAGACAAAGCTGAAGAAAGGAGAAGCCGCGAAAGAGGTAGAATCCATCATCCTCAATGAGGATGAGCCGAAAAAACCCGTCCAAGTCGGTAAGACTCTGAAGCCAAACATCAAGGAAGACCTCATCAAGCTGTTAAGGAAAAGACAAAGCGTCTTTATATGGAGTCATGCAGATATGCCGGGGATCGACCCCAAAATAATGTGCCACAAGCTCAACATGGTAGAGGGTGCAAAGCCGGTAAAGCAGAAGAAGAGAATTTACTCTCAAGAAAAATATGAGGTCATAAATGACGAGGTCAAAAAGCTAGAAGATGCCGAGTTTATCCGAGAGGTCATCTACCCCGAATGGCTGTCCAACGTAGTCATTATCCCAAAAGCCAACGGGAAGTGGAGAATGTGTGTAGACTTCACCAACCTCAACAAGCATTGTCCTAAAGACAGCTTCCCTCTCCCCCGTATTGATCAGATGGTAGACGCTACCGCAGGCCATGGACTAATGAGCTTCATGGATGCCTACTCAGGTTACAACCAGATCTTTATGAGCCCTGGGGACTCGGAGAAAACTGCTTTTATTACCGACAAGGGGACATACTATTATAGGGTCATGCCCTTTGGCCTGAAGAACGCAGGGGCAATATATCAGCCCCTTGTAAATAAAATGTTTGAAGATCAAATTGGGAAGTCTATGGAGGTCTATATAGATGACATGCTGACTAAGAGTTTGAAGGAAGAGGATCATGTAGTTGACCTTGAGAGGACCTTTGATACGATGGACAAGTACCGGATGAAGCTCAACCCGGCCAAGTGTGTCTTCGGGGTTGGAGCAGGGAAATTTTTGGGGTTCATCGTGAATCAAAGAGGCATTGAGGCCAATCCTGAGAAAATAAAGGCCCTCCTAGAGATGAAGACCCCCAAGACCATTAAAGACGTTCAGAGGCTCATGGGGCGAGTGGCTGCTTTGAATAGGTTCGTGTCCAGAGCCACTGACAAGTGTTTACCGTTCCTCAAAATTCTCAGAAAGGCCTTCGAATGGAGTGAAGAGTGTGGTGAGGCTTTCAAGGAGCTAAAGTCATACCTAGGGTCTCCCTTGATGTTGTCACGACCAGTACAAGGCGAACAACTACATGTGTACTTAGTCATCTCAGAATCAGCCATCAGCGCAGCCATTGTGAGAGAAGAGGACGGAGTACAGAAGCCAGTGTATTTCAACAATAAGGCACTTCAGGGGGCAGAGCAAAGATACACAAGGATGGAGAAGTTAGCCTATGCCTTGATCCATGCATCAAAAAAGATGAAGCCATACTTTCAGTCCCATACAATGGTCATCCTCACTGACTCTCCTCTTAGGCAGGTCCTATACAAGCCAGAAAAATCAGGAAGGTTAATGGCCTGGGCTATAGAGGTAGGGGAGTTTGACATTGTGTATCAACCTAGGATGGCCATTAAGGGACAAACATTGGCAGATTTTATGGTGGAATTTACTTGGGAAGATGATGAAACTGCAGATGAGAGCCTCGGGAAGAGAGATACCCTACAAGGCAGACTCGCCGACACACCCGCAGCTAAGGCTGAGACAAGCACCACTAGAGAAAAAGTGGCCGAGAACGAAGAGGGAAGATATCTCTTTAGACAGGGGTCCCTCATCGAGGGAAATTTCTCAGAAGAACAGACTGTGTGGAGCCTCTTCATTGATGGGTCCTCCTGCGACAGCGGAAGTGGGGCTGGGTTAATAGTATCAGCACCTGATGTCACAGACATTGAACGCCTTGAGGTTCAACTTCAAAGCCTCCAACAACGAATCTGAATATAAGGCCTTGATAGCAGGCCTCTCCTTGGCCAAGTCTCTTAGTGTCGGCCAGATTTTGGCCCATAGTGATTCAAGGCTAGTAGTGAACCAGATACTAGGAGCCTACGAGGCCAAGGATGAGCGGATGGCCAAGTACCTTGAGAAGGTGAGGTCATTACTGAAGAGTTTCAGAGAAGTGAAATTGAAGAGGATACCTAGGCTCGATAATGGCCGAGCTGATGCACTTGCTAAGTTGGCCTCGGCAACTAGGACAGATATCAGGAGGACAGTCCCAGTTGAAATCTTGCTTCGACCAACTATTGAAGATGTTGAGGGAACACTTGGCACTTGCTTAAATGTTTCTAAGGAAGCTTCATGGATGGACCCTCTGATCAAATACATTAAAGAGGGGGAGATTCCAGAAGCAAGGCAAGAAAGGAAAAAGTTGAGATACAGAGCTGCGAAATTCACTGTCATCGGAGACACCTTGTACAAAAAGGGGTTTTTGCTCCCCTTACTTAGGTGTGTGCACCCGTCCAAAGTCCCACACATTTTGCAAGACGTGCACGAGGGGTCGTGTTCAAGCCACATTGGAGGCAGATCTTTAGCGAAGAGGGTGGTTACCCAGGGGTACTGGTGACCGACCTTGGGGAAAGATGCCACGGCATATGTAAAAAAGTGTGATAAATGTCAAAGATTTGCCACCATCCCTTACCAGCCCCATCAGCCTCTTACCTCCATTACATCCCCATGGACATTTGCAGTGTGGGGGGTCGACCTAGTAGGCCCCTTGCCTAGGGCCATTAATAACTATCGGTTCCTCATCGTGGCAATTGACTATTTTTCAAAATGGGTGGAGGTAGAGCCAATGGTCACGATTACCGAGCAGAAGACCTTCCAGTTCATATGCAAAAATATTATATGCAGATATGGTCTCCCCAACACCCTCATCTCAGATAACGGGACTCAATTCAAGAATACATCTCTCGAGAAGTACTGTGAAAGGGTGAGTATCAAACAATTCTTCTCTACCCCAGGTCGACCTCAGGCTAATGGGCAAACAGTCATAAACAGAACAACCCTAGACGGGATCAAGAAGAAACTTGAGGAGGCAAAAGGAAGATGGATTGAGGAGTTATATGCTGTACTGTGGGCCTACAGGACGACGACAAAGAACTCTACCGGAAAAACCCTGTTCATGCTAGCTTATGGCTCAGAAGCCGTCATCCCCACCGAAATTGGGTTTCCTACTCACAGGGTCCAAATGTACGACCCCCAGAGAAATATGGAAGAGAGGAGACTTGACTTAGACCTAATTGAGGAAAGGAGGGAAGACGCCGAGATAAGGCAAGCCGCCTACTAGCAGAGGACTGCAAGGTTTTATAACCAGAGGGTGAAGCAGAGGCCAATCGCAGTAGGGGACTTAGTACTCAAAAAGACTTGGCAGAAGCCCAAAAAGCTCCACACCAATTGGCATGGCCCATATAGGGTCATCGATGAAGTTGTCCCTGGAACCTATAGACTAGAAAACCTAGAAGGGGAACCCTTTTCCAACCCCTGGAATGCAGATCATTTGAAGAAATACTATCAATAATTTTGTAAAGTCCTATCGGACCACAGTTGTAATGAATGTGTTGCTCTAACAGAACACTTGGAATGTTAATGAGAATGTCACATTGATCCCTCATTTTGTGTTTAATTAATCCTAGTGTGATTGGGGTGATACTCTTTAGGACCACCCTCGGCTATAATGAGGGAAAATGGTGGGGACGACCCCTCATTCACCCCTCAAGAAAGACGAGGGGAGACTTGAAAAACCATTAGGTTGGTGAAAAACCACCCTCGACTATGATGAGGCCAAATGGTGGGGACGACCCCTCATTTACCCTCAAGAAAGACGAGGGGGGACTTGAAATTTAAAACATCATTCAGTTGGTGGAAAACCACCGTCGGCTATAATGAGGGCAAATGGTGGGGACGACCCCTCATTCACCCTCAAGAAAGACGAGGGGGGACTTGAAAAACCATTAAGTTGGTGAAAAACCACCCTCGGCTATGACGAGGGTCAATGGTGGGGACGACCCCTCATTCACCCTCAAGAAAGACGAGGGGAGACTTGAAAAACCATTAAGTTGGTGAAAAACCACCCTCGACTATGATGAGGGTCAATGGTGGGGACGGCCCCTCATTCACCCTCAAGAAAGACGAGGGGGGACTTAAAATTTAAAACATCATTAAGATTGGTGGAAACCACCCTCGGCTATAATGAGGGAAAATGGTGGGGACGACCCCTCATTCACCCTCAAGAAAGGCGAGGGGGGACTTGAAAGACCATTAGGTTGGTGAAAAATCACCCTCGGCCATAATGAGGGCAAATGGTGGGGACGACCCCTCATTTACCCTCAAGAAAGACGAGGGGGGACTTCAAAATTTAAAACATCATTAAGATTGGTGGAAACCACCCTCGTCTTTGATGAGGGTCACTGGTGGGGACGACCCCTCATTCACCCTCAAGAAAGATGAGGGGGACTTGAAAAACCATTAGGTTGGTGAAAAACCACCCTCGGCCATAATGAGGGCAAATGGTGGGGACGACCCCTCATTTACCCTCAAGAAAGACGAGGGGGGACTTCAAAATTTAAAACATCATTCAGTTGGTGGAAAACCACCATCGACTATAATGAGGGCAAATGGTGGGGACGACCCCTCATTTACCCTCAAGAAAGACGGGGGGGGGGGGGGGGGGGGGGACTTCAAAATTTAAAACATCATTCAGCTGGTGAAAAACCACCCTCGGCTATGATGAGGGCAAATGGTGGGGACGACCCCTCATTTACCCTCAAGAAAGACGAGGGAGGGGTTAGTGAGTGTTAATTTAAAAACATCACAAGGTAAATTATACAAGAGACAAGTATAGAAGACAAAAAGAGGCATTATATTGCAAAATGTTAATGTTTGTCCAATAAAAGTAGAGTACAAAAATATTGGTTACATAAAGAGGGTATGAGCTACAGACAACCACCCTATTGAGCAACATCGGAGGGTAATGTTTCAACGTTAATTATGGGGGTTTATTCTATGACCAAGACAAGCCGATCCTCAGATGTGCCGGTACCCTCGACGTGCACTTGGGACTCCACATGGGCCAAGCCCTCAGCAATCAGGGGGTCGTCCAACTGAACCGCCTCAAGAGAGGGGCGGACTGATGATACTGCATTAGCGAACTTAAGGACGACCCACCGACAAGCCGTTGAATCCCCCTCTCTAAGTACTCAAGAACGAAGCCTTGAAACTCGTCTGAGAGTTTGTAGGCCTCCACAGCATCGGCCTCAACTTTATTTACTGCCCCCTCAAGCTCAGCCTTAAATTGAACCCCCAGGTTGATCAAGGCCTCATCCGTATCCTTAACAAGAAAGCCCTTAGCCTTCAGGTCTGCATCATGCTGCTTCGTCAGCTCGTCCAGGACCCTTGCATGCTCGGTCCCCACACTCTCTAGCTCGGCCCTTGCAGTCTCAAGCTCGATCTGCAGGTCAACCTCGTACTGAATGGCTCTCTCGGCGTCATGAAATTTTTGTTGATTTTCAGCCATCCACTTAGTGGCCGAGGTAAAGGCACAGACAGACTGCATGAGGGAACACATATTAAGAGGGGTCAAGGGAACAGTTCATGAAATGCTGGCAAATCAAAAAGAGTAAAAAGAGAGGTACCTGGGCCAAAGTGTGCAGACCATAATTATAAATCTTAGTCGGGGGCATCTTTGACAAGAAGTCATAGTTCGCGACCGAGGCAGCAGAAAACATCGAGGCCTTGGCTGCCCTCAGGTTAGCAATGAGAGAAGACGGTTCAGACTTCAGGAATGCTAAGTTCTGAGACAATAGGCCCCATACTGGAAGAGGAACCGGTCCCCTCAGACGCCTCCACTCTTGACCTCGTCCTAGAATTTGGCCGAGGGTCAATAGGGACTTCCGGCTCTTTCCTTTTATGACTATCGGTGGTTGGCTCAACATGCGTCGGCCCCACGGCCTTTGACTTCCTCGGAGCTTGATGAGGCTCTTTGCCTTTCTTCTTGCCGAGACCAGGCAGCAAACTTGGCTCAGTCATTTCCCAAAGATGATCAGAGATACCTGCAGGACGACCTGAAAAGGAGACGACATATCAGAAAAATACAGAGGCAAAGATGAAACACTTGGAAAAATCAAAGATTGAGCAAAAAATAATAATAACTCACATAACTCTGTCAAGGGGCCCACCCTCAGACTAGCTTCTTTGAGGAACCGAGGGGTCATTAAATCTTCAAACTTTGCAAGTCCACCCTCTTTCCCTCGTTCTCTCAGATACTCGACTATGTCTTTTTCATCCAAGCTAAGTCCAGGGTCTGACCTAGCCTTCATATAAGTGTTAGACCATCTCCTTGGGACTCTCGGACCGTTGTCCAAAGGCTGAGCCTCGGTAGTAAATTCCCAATCCCCAGATATGAAGAAAAATCTCTTCTTCCAGTCGTGATTAGAGGTTTGTGCCACGTGGAGAAGTTTTTATCAGACTTCCTCGCCCCCAGATGATAGTACCCAGGTTGTTTGGACGAGGAAGTGATATTATAACAAGCCAGGAACAAATCGGTTGAAGGCTCGTCGGTGAAGGTATTTTTCCACAAGGAGACATAACCAAGGATGGTCCTCCAGGAGTTAGGAGGAAGTTGAGAAGGTGTAACGCCGAGGGCTGACAATATATTGACTATGGCAGGGTGCAGAGGGCACCTAACGCCGACCTTTAACATCTGCTCATAGACAGCAATCTCTCCCTCATCACCCTCGAAGACTTTCTCTGATTCTGTGGGAACCCTCATACTTATGCCGGGTTGTATGCCAAAGAGATGCCTCCATGCTAAGAGATCACGATCTTTGACTGACGATACATAAGTGAAAGCAGTTGAAGTGTCAATTTGACTATCATCATCATCAGAGGAACCGTCATGATCGTCCTTATCACTCTCGTCCCCAGATCCCGCAACCTCTGGAGGACCACCTGGAAAGGCTACTTGAAACTCGAAAGGGGACAGCGCTGTTACAGGAACAGCCTCAGAAGGTGTTGTGTTCTCGACCTGTCGGCCTGGGCTGAGAGTGGATGTCTCCCCCCTCCCAGAAGAGCCAACACCTGTCAGTGATGATGCTCTTTGATCCATTTCTCCCTCGTACGATTGACTCTTGGCTAGACGACCAGATGACCCGTCGAACTCAGATGGTACAATAGTGGCTAATGGAGTGGGAAGAATGGGTCATACCCAATTAGGGTCGGCCCCTTGTCTCCTCTCGTCCTCTTCCTCTATTCGTCTAATCTCTACGAAGAACTTCTCTCTCAGGGATGGGAATTCCTCGGCCAAATTGTAAAGCCTCCTAAGCATTAAGGGGAAGACCCTACACTTAGAAGAATTTGGCTAACCTAATTACAAATAAGTTGGCAGTTGACTAAGTTGGTCTTTTGGATTGAAACTAAGGGAAGCAAGGGTTTTAATCAAGAACACTCAAGAACAAGTCACTGGAGAAGAACGCCGGAAAGTTATGAAATAGCCAAAGAAAAATCTAGTCCTACAGGCCTAAAGTAGTCGAAGTGTAAAAAGCAATGGAATGTAAAGAGGGCACTAGGGCAGAGGGATTACCTGACAAGGAACAAGCGAGACTGCCAAAGCTAGAAACGATGAAGTTGAAAAAATGGCAATGATGCTGGTGAGAGGCTAGAGAGAGAGAGTTCAGGCGCGAAGAAGAAGGGGAATAAACTTCAAAAAAGTGTTTAAATACCTTGCTAATGAGTGGGCCCACTAACCAAGGCAAAACACGGCCCACGAGGAGGGCATCATTAGGGCACAAAGTCCTAGGCCAGGTGTGCAACCGCTATGCCTTGGAAACTGGAACGATAGTGGATATCTGCCTAGGTATCACATTAGCTTGACAGGTGTCACTCACCAAACTGGTCACACTTATCTCAAAATAAACACTATCCCTCAGCCATCTCAACATCATCTATGGCTAAGGGCTGGGGGGTGATTGATATACCCATATATACCCTCGGCCAGGCCGAGGGCGTACTCCACTTGGGCGAGTCTAGATGATCTCTCAACCAATATCAGACGACCCTTCAAGGAGCCGACCCATCATCATGGCCCAGACGACCCTTCAAGGGGTCGACCCCTCATCAGGCCCAGACGACCCTTCAAGGGGCGGACCCCTCATCAGGCCCAGACGACCCTATGAGGGTACGACGGTACGAGGTCTGCATTGGGCCAGACACACAATCAGAAGGAACTTTGCCCTCGACCTCATATCATAGGCCGATGGTGACATCATCACAGCGCGTGGCTTAGGAGACGCGTGGAACAGTGCGCGTGAGGCTCACATGGCACGTGGAAGACCATTATAACAATATCACCCCCTCGCGTGAGGGAATATTATGTCATCATTAATCACAGGTGGCATCTACAGGTGTCAGCGGGGGATTGGCTAGATCATCATTCACATGCACCATGCATGCTTGGGGGGTACACTACACCCCCAAGACCTATATATTCTTGTCACCTACAACCCTACAAAGGGATCGATAATTGTAACCCTAGCTGAAAATCTGCTTGTACACACAGTAGAGAGAGAAAGTGAGATTATGTGCATTGTATCCAAGGCCATTAGTGCCCATACTTAGTGGATCACACACTCACAGTGGATTTAGGCTTAATTGGCTGAATCACTATACATCATTGTTTGATTCCTCTTATACTCACCTCCTTCTATATACTTATACATACATATCTCCAGGGCTTCCATGGTTACTACTGTTTGAGCTCATCATCACTTATCTGGTGGTGCTGAATCTAAGCATCATCAGTTTGGCACCGTCTGTGGGAAGTACAACTGAAGATCCCTATCTAATATTGAATGAGATAAGAGACTACATTTTAGAAACCACAGCACTCCACGGAGCTACAGCCACGTACCCTGTAGGAAGGAATCATGTCGGGCACCCTTGTGGGAGGACACCTAAAAGGTTTTTAAAAATATTTTATAGCAAGGGTTAGGGCCCAAAACATTTGAAAACATTTAGCAAGTGAATTTAAATGCAAGAAGTAAATATGCAATGCTCTTCATATTTAAATTAGTGTCGCGCACTCCCTTGAGTTCACCTCACCCCTCAACTAATGTGCATGCCTAACAGATTAAACCTAATGTCCCTAACCACTTTCCTCGTAACTAGCCTTTCCCAAATACTATACTAATTACCCCACTAATACACCCCAAGTGAGTATAGTATTTTATTTATTAAGTTATTACTCGCATAAACTTACATAGATCATAGATCTTACATTTTAGCTCAAATAACATTCCCATAAGATATAATATCTATACATTTCACGCCATGTATATATGTAAATTCCCGTATATAATTTCTACACTATATATATACGTATCATATCTCAACATTCACACATATGTCGGATATACAATGCTATCATCGAACAAATAGGAGGCGGCCATAGTTCCCGCTGAAAGTGTCCACTCCATATCGTAACGGTCCCACCCCTAAGATTAGACTCTATGGCCTGGGGAATATACTCGCCCTGCTCCTCAAGTCAAGGGGATCACCCACATGGCGCAACCTCCTATGATAGCATTAATATTGGTATGGCTTTACTATATATATTATTCACCCAAATATATATATAAATCATATATATGTACTAGTACTACACATCAACACATATATATAAATCCAAGCTCCAGAGTATAATGCCCATACCCAAGCCTAAACATGCAAGTCTACGGTCCGACTTTATTCCAATTAATTATACACAAATTATTTATCATTATTATGGTGTCACTCTACCAATCATGCCCGGACTCTCTCTCTTGGCCCGAAATTACAATTTCCCAATTCATCATTCAATTAAGCCTACCCACTTAATTAACAAGGTTTTAAATCACTCAATCATAAACCTTAATCTCCCCAATTTAATTAATCCTCTAATTAATCGAAGAGTAATTAGTCACACCTATCAATCTAGGCAATCTTCAACGAAATAAATAACAACTAAAAATATTTCTTAAAATTTGCCCCACGAATCTGCCTTAATTTTTAAAATGCCGTTTTGGGGAATTTTGGAGACGTTTTGGAGAAAACGTATTAGATCATAAAAGTTAGAAAATGAGATTTTATACAGGGATGCGCGAACAAAATCACCATTAGAGAAGTGAATACCTCGATTCTGTACAAATTTCTTCTCAAAACTTTTTAAGATTTATCCTAAATCCATTCTTTTGTTATCACAAATCTAATCCTAACAATTTCATCAAATTTTCAAATCCTCAATCATCGAATGCATTATTTATCAAATCATCTACAGATTTATAATCCTTATACAGAGAAAACCCCAATTTATGCAAGAACTAACCCTAGAATTTGAATTAGATTCCACCCCTTATGATATGAATAACAAGATACAATTTAATACTCAAAATTTAAACCACTTGCCTTAACCAAGATGATCTAGGGCTTTGAAAGATGAAGTTGGATTGCAATTGCCTCTTCAAGATCCCCAATTTCACCATTCCTTTGGCTTTCCCTCTCTTCTTTCCCTTTAGTCTTCTATTATGACTTAATGATGCCTAACCCCTTACACATCTTAGGTTAAAACACTATTCACGTTTTGGCCTATAGGCCCTAATTAAAATGGCTCAAACTCTCTTTATTAAGTTCACACATGTGTAATTAGACCCCAATACCCAATATATGTATCTACCAACTTCTTTTGGACTAATTCAATCCTACCGGACTCAACCGCACACTAAAAATTGCCATCGGGATTATATTTCTAAAATAAATCCTCACTCGCTAACTTATTTTAAATATAACCACTTTTAAATATTTCCATTAATTAATTCTCATTAATTAAGAATCACTAATTATCGAATTAAATTAATTAAAATAATGACCCATAAATTACAAGGTGTTACAAGGGGATGCCTTAGACATCAATGTCATTACAGTCATTTTAAAGAGCCCCTCAGACAGGTAGCCCTTTCCCACATACACATCATTTTTAGACAACACAAACTTATTTTAGCATTCTTTGGATTGCGACACTTGCTTGAGCGGTGTCCTGGCTTTTCGCAATTGTAGCTTTGGCCTTTGAACTTCTTTCTTTGTTTAGATGCGCCTTCCCCATCACGCTTACGTTTGGATTTAGGACCTTCAACCACATGAGCCTTGGACTCCATGATGTTATTCCCACTTTTCTTTTGATATTCATCGTTATCTTCTTCAATTCGCAGTGGAACTACCAATTTTTCGACATTCATCTCCTTGCGTTTATGCTTGAGATGATTTTTGAATAAATTCCAAGATCGAGGCAATTTAATTATCGCAGTGACTTGAAAAGTGTCACTGACTGACATTCCTTCAGCACGAATGTCATGAAGAATAACCTGAAGTTCTTAAACTTGCGCAATAACCGGCTTGGAGTCAATCATTTTGAAGTCTAGAAAATGGCCCACGATGAATTTCTTCATACGAACGTCTTCAGTTTTGTACTTCTTCTCCAAAGAATTCCATAATTCTTTTGCGATTTTCATAGTGTTGTACACGTGATACAACGTCTTGTCCAAGTACGTCAGGAGGTAGTTACGGTACAGATAATCAGAATATTTTCATGCTTCAATAGCAGTAACTTTTTCAGTCTCATCTTCTTCTGTCAAAGGTGGACAATCGTCATACACAAACCTTGCCAATTGGAAAGTTGTGAGGTAAAAGTACATATGTCCTTGCCAATGTTTGAAATCAGCCCCGATAATTTTTCCGCTTTCTCCCCATGTGGCATGGTTATGGGGGCAGTGACAAGTGCATATATCACATTCATGGTAGGCGAAATGTTCACGGTAGGTGGTGGAACTGTGATTGCATTCCATTTCTGTTACAAAAACATATTTTTTATCAATGATAGTATTCATTTGTAATTAAATTATCCAAATGTAATACAAAATTCTGTACACCAATTTCCTCCAAATATAATTAAGATTAACTGAATTCTAATAAGAATGCTAATTAATATTCTGAATTATATAACATGGAATTAAAGTAAAATATTCTACACAATATTCTGAATTCTATATCACAGAATTAAACTAAAATGTTAAACACTAATTTTTTTCTAGTATAAATTAAGAAGAAGAAAAAAAATCCGTGACAAACTGTTTTTTCATATAAAAAAATTCATACAAAACAAAATTAAAATATTATTATTAAAAAAAAATTGTAATAAAATAATACTTTAATTCTAATTTTCTATAAATAGATTTATTTAACACTAATAAGCTTTCTGTAATTTAAAAATATTTTGTACGCAACATAAATAGTATAGAAAATTAAATTTGTCTTAAGAAGATTGTTTTGTTTACTATTTAATTATCAAATAGTACAAAATTATTAATAAAATAATAATTACATAATTAAAAATAAATTACAAAAATGAGAATAACTTACTTGATATTGAAGAATTATATAATAAATACATAAAGAATTTCGAGTCCTATGTAATACCACAATGTCCTTAAGACAAATTTAATCCCCTTTAAAAGTGCTTGGGGTTTGATATTAATGTCTTCCAAGATAGAACGAAATTTTTGAATCAATATAGGAAGCACAATAATGTAATGATTCTGGCGAACTCAATTTTCATGTCTTTTACTCAACCATGAACAAGACTTATGAAATGCATGAACTGTTTTAGGAGAGAAAATGAACAAAATTTCGGAGTGGTAATTTTCGAATTATTTCATTAGTGAAAAAATGGAGAGGAACATCTACATTTATACGAGTCAAGAGGTGACTGTTCAGAAAAAAATACTGTCAACAGTTAATTTCGTTTAACTGTTGACTGTTGACAATTAATTAATTTCGTAATTAATTAATTATAAAATCCCATAAAGTTAATTAAATTCGGCCAAAAAATTTAAGAGATTTTCATAAGCCCGAGCCTGAGCCGAACCGAGCCGGTCGGACGAACGACGCGCGCGCGCATGTGGGCTTTTGGGCCAAGCCCAACACATGCAAAGTGTATGTTATCTCCCCTTCAAAGAGTTGGGATACCCCAAGGCATCCAAACCTTAGTCCATCATTTGCCTTTTATCAACTCATTATTTTTCCTCTTCTCTTCCAATGTGGGACAAGAGTTAAAACATATCAAATACATTAACTTTCATTGCTTTATGAGTCACTTTTGGGACATATTTATCATTCATAACTTAATGGAATTTGATAAGTGAATGTACTACGTTAGTCTCCTTTCGAAGGAGAACGCGTTCGTATATGGTCCCATAATTATCATGGTGTGGGTCCCACCTAAATTTGAGCTCAAAGTTGCTCAAAAATTCTGTCCAGAAAATCTGGACAACATATGTCCAAATTTTCCCAACCCCATTAACTTGCGGGAAACCCACAATCAAACCGAACCCATTACCTGCCCAATCCGGATTCTTATACCCGGACATTTTCCATAACCTGTAGTCACATCACCTAGACCACCCATTCGGTCAAAAAACCAAACCGACGACAAAAAAAAACATCTTCGGCCAGTCCTCCCAAACACCTTAAACCCAGTAGAACCATTCAGTCTAAACCTAAGATCCAAACCCACAACACCTGAACCAAACTAAAAAAAAACACCTGATGCCTACTCCAAATTTCGGCCAAACCTAAAATGTTGGCAATCCAACATCTACCACTCCTCAGCAATTGGTGATACTCGAACATCAAAACTAGCTTGTGCTCCCGATGGTTGAATATTCATGATAAAACCCTCTGATTGGAATATATAGTCGAGATAATTAAGGATCGATGACAAGGAGAAGAAAGAGAAGGGAGGGAGAAAAGAGAGAACGATGAGCGAAAGAGAGAGAGAAAGAGTGAGAGGATTTTAGGATCTTAAAAATAGATATCAAGGGTATTTTAGGAAGGTGGCAAAAAGGGATACACTTGTTAAACTCTTATTAACTCAAACCATCAAAATAACATCCATGCAACTATAATATAAATTAGTGTACCCCAAATACCAATTATTATAAACAAATGTACCCCAAACAGTAAATGACCCAAAATTTTTCCGTTGCAAGACAAAAAAATTCACAAGTAAATTTTATAATTGTTTGGATTGATTTTTTTATAATATTAATTTTTAGGTGATAAAAATGCAATGTTTAATAAAATTATTCACAACAGTGACAATTGTAAAATAAATTGATATATAAAAAAATAATTTTTAACAAAAAAAAATCTTAAAATAAAATAGTTTTTTAAAAAATATTTTCTAAAAAAACAATCTTAACAAAAAAACAACTTATGATGAAAAAAAAACAGTTTTTAACAAAAAATAATAATAATAAAAATAGTTTATAAGGACGAAAAAACAGTTTTTAACAAAAAAAAAACATTTTAAAAACAATTTATAACAAAAGAAAAAAAGTTTTGACAAAAAAGAAAACAGTTTTTTAACGAAGAATAGTTTTTTAATAATTTTTTTTTAACAATAAAAAAGGTTTTTTAACGAAAACAATTTTTAGCGGAATACAGTTTTAACACAAAAAAATAATTTTTAGCTAAAAAATCACTTTTAAGGAAAACAGAAAAAACATTTAAAAAAAAAATAATTTTTACCAAGCTATAAAAAATTTTAACCAAGAAAAACAAGTTTTAAATAATTCAATGGGATAGCAAATTTGTGAAAAAACTTTGACATCCTAAATAGGTAAGGAAATTTTGCGAACAAAAGTAGAAATATGATGGAAAAATATGTATGTGGACATGGATACCCATGCAAAAAAATTCACGACAAATAAGGATTATGAGATACATAAAATAGTGGGCAAAACCTTCATTTGCCATGGAAAATGTGCCCTATCAAACGAACCCTAATTGTTTTGCTATTTATGGTATCGTGTTTAATTTTGTTTAATTGACCATAAAATTTAAAAAATTGTGTCCGTCGTGTCGTGTGGCCGTGGTCGTGTCAGATGAGAAAAAACGTGAAGTAGTGTTTGTGTCCAAATAACTCTTGTCTTGTTGTGTCGTTAGACCTAAAAAAATTACACCCGACGCGATTAGAAGACACGAATGGACACGAAGTTATTAGTCAATGGGTGAATCCTTAATGGTTTCGGATCATATCAATACCAACCCAATAAGACACGGTAATTACCGGGTCGAATTAGTGTTGACCCCTTTCACTCTTTAAGATCCACTAAGTTGAGCAAATAAGAAATATTCTTGGTGTTCCAAATAGTTCTTGTAAATTAATGCTAATATATTCAAAGTGAATATTAATTAGTGAAATATTTAGTAATGTTAATAAATAATTGAGTCTAATCGTGTTTAATATCGCGCTAATGTATCAACCCATATAGGATTCGAATATATTTATTATCTTAGTGGGTACTAACGGGTGAGCGCGACGTTAAGGTAACATGTCGGATTTGAATATGGTTTTTTCACACGATAAAAAAGTCACCTGTTTAGGTATAAACTATTGCCAAGTCTACGTGTCGTGTCTATTAGACCGAAACACGACCCAAAAATATAAATTGTCACCCGTGCGATGAACTTTTAGAAGGATCCGTGTGTCCTAATCTGATAACTTTCAACTGTTTTTTTGTGCGGTTCTTAAAAATTAATATAACATTATGTGTGGTACCAAATGTTATATAATGACACTGTTGTACTAGAAAAAATTGTCATAATAGATTTATTTAAGTTATATTAAAAAAACATATTGTTGTCATATTAGATCGCAATACTATTAATATTGTAACCAAATAATTGCATTGGGGGACGCATAAAACCACTTACAAACCTAAGGGTCACACATAAACACCCTTACGATGATACAGACTTATGACAGGTTCTTTACTTTTTAGCCCTTCAAATTTTCATTTGTTGGGGCTCAACACCGGAATAACTTTTAAAGACACAAGAAAGTGTCGTATAAATTTATTCGGTAAACTTTTTGTTATATTTCAATGTCACTAAAATTCATTTTGGGTCAACCCCCAAATAATCCTTTGAATTGTCTATTTTTCTTATTATCCTTAACAGTAGTTGTAGACCTCATTTTCCTACATATCTTGTCATATAAAGGTCTCTCGGGAGTCTCACTTTCCCGCTTAGTTAAGTGGACCTTTATGTAACACCTCGTATTTTGGTCATATGTTATTTAATTAATTTGGTTAATTTTAAATTACTTGTGCGTCGTAATTTAATTTAATTTAATTATTATTTATATTTATTAACTATTAATCTGGTGAGTAAACGATTAATATTTATGGAATTTAAATTTACTAAGTGAATAGTAATAACTTTATTACGTCATAACGGGCGATAGTGAGGTGGCTTTTATTTATCTCAATCGGGAGTTGGGCATAGACTATATTGGGATCGAGATAAGAACTTATAGTAAAATATTTCGGATGGCAATTCTGAGTGTACGATTGAGTCCTAATGGGTCGAAATAGTCGGAAAAGAATACCCAGGGATAGAAAATGGATCTCGGAGTATTTTTAGGTATATTTAAGCCCACATAAGAGTGTTTTGGCCCTTTTTATAAAGCCCACGGGCCTAAAAACGAGATTGAGTTATTAAACCTTAAAAGTGAGAGGGTGACAAATATAACACATTTTAGAAGAAAAAAAACAATTGAGAGGGAGAGAAGTGGGTGCAATTGGAGAAACTATGGGAGCCAAAATCAAGAACAAATGTGTGTGTTCTTCATCAAATAATCATCATCTACACCAAAGGATTCAGACCCTACGAACCCTAAGGCAAGTGGTTAAACTTACTTTTAAATTAATTGCAGATTTCAATTCATATCATTGTGGGTGTAATAAGAACATATGATTTTGAGTTGGCTTGATATCTAAATGTGGGTTTCGATTAGTTTAGATTTATGAACTGTAAAGGATATAAAATTTTGAGTCAATATTCTTAGATCTGTGGGGTATCGTTATTATGATTGGGGATCTTGAAACTAGATTTGGTGTGAGTTTTGGGCTTATGCGAAGAATCTGGGCAACTGGGTTTCTTGAAGTTGTCAATGGCGGAACAGATTGGTTTAAGGAGAAGGAGAAGGGGAATCCTGGGTCGTTCGAGCGACCTGGGTTTGGTTCGAACGATGTCCGGAGTCAATCGAACGACCGGACGAATGGTTCGATCGATGTACAAATTCTGGCGGCTCCTCCTCCCTCCTGCTGTTTGATCTGGGTTTTGATTTGGAGGGTATATTGATGGCTACTTTGGTATTTGTGTGAGAAAAACTTTGGTGATATATTTAGGGAGATTCCATAAAGGAAATTAAGGTTGAAAATTGAGAAATTTGGAAACCTTAGATAAATAAGTGTGCAAAACTTATTAAGGAGAATTTTGGGTCATAAATTCTGAATATTATATTGCGGGCTAAGTGAGTGAGTCCGTATTTATTAGTTGAGGGACACCAAGGTAATAATTTAATTAATGCGTAGTTAATTAAAGTTTGGAGTCGAGAAAATTAACTTGGATATTTTGGGACTAAGTGCTACGGGTGCTTAGGCACAATTTTGGCCGAATTAATTTATTATAGGGTTATATAATAAATTATGGAATATTCACAATAAAAGGGTGTTAACTTTAATAAGTAGAATTTGAGGAATAAGTCCTACAAGATGAAATTTTGGACCGAATGAGCGAGTCTGACACAACTCGAGTGATAAATAAATAAACATGGAAATTATTTAAATTACAAGTCAGTATATGGACTTGTGAACATTAGGCTAGTGTTATGGTAAATTGTGCACGGAGTAGCCTGAATTAATTAAAAATACACATGCGGTGATTTTGTAGTATATATATATATGCATATATTTGTGCGCTTTATAAATTTTAGTGTGAATAATATTTATAGAAATACATACCCCTCTAGTGCTATCATAGGAGGTTGCGTGATATGGGTGAATCCCCTCGCTTGAGGGGCAGGGTGAGTATCTTCCCCAGGTCATAGCATCCGTATTTAGGGGTGAGACGTCTTAGGTATGATTCGATCTCATTTTCGGAGGGAACTATCACCGCCTCCGCTGCGTTTATTTTGTTTCACTAATTTGGGGAGCTAACCGTGCTAGGGTGTCCGGGTGGATGAGTATACCTGGAATGATAGCATTGTAGAGAACATCCGGTGAGTGTCTACTCGGGAGGATTGTTATACATTTACGTCATGTGTGTGAATGTTGTAATGTGATGATACGTATATATGGTGTATATATTTATATACGGGTAAAATATATGATGTGAATTGTATTGATTATACATATAACTCGTGAAAATATTATATAGTCCCAAATGAGAAATGGCTAATTAAGTAATGTAGTGAATAACTTAAAAATCATATATTAAACATACTTGAGCTAGAATAGTGTGCCAGGAAAGATATTATCGAGAACCAGTCACGAGGTAGAGGACTAGGTGGGTTATATAGAAAGACGTTAGGTGTGAACAATAGTTGAGGGGCGGGTCGGTCCTCAAGGGAGTGCGACACTAACTTAAATATGAAGAACATTCATGCATTTTAATTTACGGCAATTTAATTCACTTGCTAAATATTTTTAAAATACTTTGGGTTCTAACCCTTGCTATAAATTATTTTAAACACCTTTAGGTGTCCAGCCACAGGGATGTCAGATTTGTTTCTATTATGGGATTACGCAGCTGCGGTATAGGTGAATGTTGTGGGATTTGACTTAACCACTTCAGTCATTTCATTCCTAGAGTTGGATGGAGTCAGTATTTTATATGGGCATATCGCCCTAGTTATTTCATTTGTTTTAGTCAGATGATGTACTTAGTTTACTATTCTAGTGGTTTATCTTTGGATATGGGTTTTGTAGCCGCTGGTTTCTCGGCAAAGATTGTATTTATTCATTTTCAGTATTGTTTGACACAACGATTGTGTGAATGGTTTCCTGACACGCAAAAAGAAAGTTATCAATCCGCATGTTGTTGTTGGATAAAAAGATAAAATTTGACACCGTTTCTTTTGAATACTAGGTGGTTAGTATGTTTTAAAAACTTTCGACAGTGATGTTGAGAATGAACCAATTGACATTCCTGTTTAATTTGATATAAGACTGATCACCCGATATTTTATTAGGTGGGGTGTCACAGATTGTATCAGAGGATCAATTTCTAATGTCCTTAAGATCTGTGCGGGTTTTCACGTTTCAGCTTAGCGTTATTTGATATAGAGTCTTATTATAGGATTATTGTATTCATGTACGTATGTGACACACGTTCTCTTGCTATAAAGTATAGATGATGTGATTAAAATATGGTTTTGGTTGAGCATGGCAGATCGAACATTATCGAGCGACAAGCGTAGGACGTTAGAAGGATTGCAGGAGGGAGGACTCAGCAGAAGCCATAGAATATTATGGGAACAGTGACGTGATAGGAGTCAACATGATTTTTATTCAAATAATTAAAGTTGGAGTAACCATTGGGGCGCAGCAGTTGCCCAAGAACCGTCGTTGTTGACACAAAAATTTTCCATCTACGAGGACCAATCGGAAAAGGACACATGGCATCCTACGTGGCAATATTCGGCACCCGAGGAGAGTTGATCGGCACCCAAGGAGAGTTGGTCGGTACCCGAGGAGAGTTAGTCGACACCCGAGGAGAGTTGGTCGGCACCCGAGGAGAGATAGTCGGCACCCGATGAGAGTTGGTCGGCATACCAACCAGGAAGATCAAAGGATAACTATGCATTTAATGTGCATTAAATGAAGATGACAACGCATTTAATGAGCCTTAATGTATATTTCTACTGTATTAATAGATGACAACACATAGCATACCAAGCAATTCAAGGAAGATCAACCATCATAGAAGGCCAACAATTAGATGCATTGAATGTAGACATAAATGTCTACATATAATGAATCTCTTTATCTCCCATCACAATAAATACATGTATTCCCTTAGCCAAAGGGGAGAACTAAGAAACACCATACACAAGATACACATCCTTTCTCTCTCTACACCCTATGGTGCTATTGTAAACCCCTGAGAATAAAATAATAGTGGACGTAGGCTTTATTCATAGCCGAACCACTTTAAAAATCTTTGTCTCTCATGTGCTTGATTGGATTGTTTTTATCTATTTATCTGTGATCATAAAAACGGGATTCGGTCCAATTTTTTGCATCAACAGTCGTGAAGGACTACGACGCAAAGTTAGAGCCACCAAGTGTAGACGATAAGGGGCAATGGTCGAAGGAGATTTTATTTCAAAAGAACAATTTGCTAGAATTTGAGGAAGGTGCGAAAGGGTGATTTACCAATGGATGTAGAACATCCAATTGGGATCACATGTGAGGGAGTGTAGTGACACTCAAGTCAAAATTTTGGGAAAAGATGTTTGCTCATAGGAGAAACGTAGGGTGATTGGAGTCAGTCACCATAGCCATGGGAAAATTACCATGTATAACGAGGAATTTGGGGTGCAAATTATTACGAATCCGCTCACCAGAGGTTAAATAGAAAGGCAAGGGAGATTTCCATAATTTTCCAAAAGGGCTGGACACTAGCCGGATGTGAAGGAAAGTTGACGAAATTCGTAAACCTCGTAATCGATGAGAGGGATAAAAAGGGTTTGTAAGTTTATAATAGACCCGTGGGTAGAAAATACAAGCGTGGATAGGAGATCCGACTAGGATGATTGGGGTCATTTTCGTTAAGGGCGTACATTTACAAATTTATATCAATGCTCACGAGATAAAGGAGCTAAGAGAGTTAGAGAATCTAACCGAAGCGCAAGACTGGATTTTTTTCCTGTGCTAGTGAGGCACTGAGGGAAGGGATACCTAGTAGAGGAACCAAATTTATGATCGATATTAATAGAATTCTACCACGTGACGGTGGGATCAGTCAAGGCTATCAAAACCATCAACAAGTTACCTAGGGCTAGCGCAACCAAAGGGAACAATAGGGGCAGCAATCGGGGTCAAGACTACCAGGTCTGTAGAAAGGACAACCTTGACATGGCCGATGGAGCAAGAGAAAGGGGACGGGCACAACGAGGTGTCTTATGACTAAAGAGTAGAAACACATGTTTGGATCTTGTCCGTAGCAATACAGGGGACAAGAGCGGGATGCCTCGCAAGGATAATAGTTATAGAAGTTCTGGTTCGGTCAGGACTAGAGTGTCATGTCCAGGAACCATTTAAGTCACCAATGTTATGGGCGATTTAAATTATGAATTTTATCCCGAAGTGATTGGGTATCTATTTTGTGTCACACGAGCGAGTCACAGTAGTTTGTTACTATTAAATTCACGTGTGAAATGGGTTTGGTAGAGGTATCATTAGTAGTACTATGGTTGTAAATAGTTATTGTTGAGTAGCGGGTCTCTCTTTAGTTCCACCTACAGGGGAGCGGGTATAGACACTGAGAGGATATATTTTTCAAGGTAATCCCATGATGAGAGGTGATTATGCATTTGTGATGTTATCCTGAGTACGAACAGGTAAACAATAGTGGGCGATTATCGTAAGACTATGGTGTTCGTTGTTTCCAAGACGGGATGTATATTCTTTGTGTGTTGTCTCTCCTAAAAGAGGGGCGAGCTCGCGATGATAATTTGTAAAGTAGACTTCAGAGAGTAAAATTGTCTAGTTATATGGGATCCTGGTGCGTAGGGACTCTAACTGATGAGATTCAGGGAATGTCAGGTTACCGTGCAACGGAGAGATTTAACTCATTATTAATTTAGTGCTGAGGACTTATTGATAGTGCGAGCGCAATAATATATGGATCCTTTAGATACGTGGGAGTAAATGATTAGACTTATGAGTATATGGACGGGGTTTGAGTGTCCCGGGTATATACTTTGGGGTTTTACAAAAATCGAGAACGAATAATGCTGAGGAATAGTGCATTGGGAAAAGCTCTTTTGGGCTTTGTTGTGAGATGCTATATGCATGAGCCTTAATAATTGTCGGGAGAGGGGAAACGTCATTGGATGCTAAGACATCGGATTAAATGATAATTATTGAACATGTGGAGAAAACATGTTGAGCGGAGAGCTATTAAGAAATAGGTCCGGTGGAGCCGAAAAGTGTTGCGAAAGAGACACTAGGAAGATTTGCACCACAAGTTGATGGGTGGGCCAATATCGAGAAGAATTAAATAGTGATTTGTGGGGTAACCGAAAATACACGCAAGATAGAGCCACGCCGAGAATGCGAGGGCCGAACTTGAGGTAAGTATGTCACGTACATGATGTTGTGAGGTTTGTGCAAATATGCATGGGTTATAGGGTGTATGGGAGCCCTGGGTGGAGCAGAGTCTCACTTTGTCAGATGCCGAGGAGTTTTGGGAGTAAACGTGAGGGCAATGATTTTAGGTATATTCCAGAAAAGGGGAGTAATATGTCCCTCGTAATGTGAAACATTGAGTGTGGAGATCGGTGATAAAAAAATGCATAGTGGAGTTGTCTCCAAGTTATACAATTCAGGGATGGAAAAGGTTGATCCGAGGTTTTCAACTAGGCTTTTATAATTTTGATGTTCCCAGTGACGGGAGTGATGAGCATGAGTGGTGAAATTCATAATTGGGATTGAAGGTGTCGGGAGGCGATGGGAATGAAACTGCATATCATTCTAGACGCGTCACCTTAAGTCAGTATTAGACGAAGCGACTAGGTTAGTGGAGGAATTGAGAAATGCACAATTTCATATTTGTGGGTGATTGGGAGTATTAATTACCACTAGTAGAGTTACGTGTGATAACCTCGTGGCAGTGTATTATCTACGTAACACGTTCTGAGACACTATCAGGGAAATTTTACCATCCACCCTTTGGCTGGGAAGGGTGGGGGAATAACAATCTTCTGGGACCCAAAGTAAATTATGGTCCATCGTCGGGAATGGAACAAACCGCGTATTTTCCAGATAGCTCAGAAACTTAAGGAGAGTTACGTCATTGTGAGTTAGGGATTTGAAGTTTGACATGAGTAGCCATGGATTATTGCGGATATTTAATCGGAGAAGAGTCACGGGATGGCAACAAGAAATTACACCCATATAAGGTGGGACCTTTTCATAAAACCGACAAAGCATAGGCTCGCCTTTTGAGGCACTACACATTCGGAGACCATTGAGTTGGATGTTGATGACCAGGTGTTGGTTAAAGTGTCTCGCATGAGGTTCGGCATGATAGAGAAGCAAGCACCGATTTTTTTTTTTTTTGGGGGGGGGGGGAATCCCTATTATTGGGAGAGTGAAACCGGTAGCGTATGGAGTGGGTTTACCATAGCATCTACAGCGAATACACGACGTGTCTCACGTGGAATTGCTGGAGAATTATCGGAGGAGCGTGAGAGCTTGTGGCATGTTCCACTTGAGGAGTTTGATTTGCAGCCATATGTCTCACATAAGGAGAGACCTGTAGCTATTCTGGATCGTAGTGAGTTCAAGCTGCTGTCTAAAGTGATACCACTTGTTAGAGTTTAGTGGGGACACCTCGTCGTTGATGATTCCATTTGGGAGTAGGTGGATGTCATGCGAGAGCAGCATCCAGAGGTACTCACCGCAGGTACAACCAAATTTCGAGGACGAAATTCCTTTGTAAGGGGGGAAGTATATAACACCTCGTATTTTTGGTAATTTATTATTTAATTAATTCGGTTAATTTTAAATTACTTGTGTGTCGTAATTTAATTTAATTAATTATTATTTATATTTATAAACTATTAATCTGGTGAGTAAACGATTAATATTTACGGAATTTAAATTTACTAAAGTGAATAGTAATAACTTAATTACGTCATAACCGATGATAGTGACGTAGCATTTATTTATCTCAATCGGGAGTCGGGCATAGACTATATTGGGGGTCGAGATAAGAACTTATTAGTAAAATAATTCGGATGGCAATTCTAAGTGTACAATTGAGTCCGGATGGATCGAAATAGTTGGAAAAGAGTACCCAGGTGTAGTAAATAGGTCTCGGAATATGTTTAGGCATATTTAAGCCCACATAAGAGTGTTTAATCCCTTTTTATAAAGCCCACATGCCTAAAAACGGGATTGAGTTATTAAACCCTAAAAGTGAGAGGGTGTGGCAGCTATCACACATTTTAGAAAGAAAAAACAATTGAGAGGGAGAGAAGTGGGTGAAATTGGAGAAACCATAGGAGCTAAAATCAAGAACAAATGTGTGTGTTCTTCATCAAATAATCATCATCTACACCAAACGATTCAGACCCTACGAACCCTAAGGCAAGTGGTTAAACTTGATTTTAAATTTATTGCGGATTTCAATTCATATCATAATGGGTGTAATAAGAACATATGATTTTGAGTTGGTTTGATATCTAAATGTGACTTTCGATTTGTTTAGATTTATGAACTGTAAAGGATATGAAATTTTGAGTGAATATTCTTTGATTTGTGGGCAATAGTTATTATAATTGGGGATCTTGAAACTAGGTTTGGTGTGAGTTTTGGGCTTATACAAAGAATCTGGGCAGTTGGGTTTCTTGAAGTTGTCAATGGCGGAACAAATTAGTTGAAGGACAAGGATAAGGGGAATCCTGGGTCATTCGAGTGACTTGGGTTTGGTTTGAATGATGGCCCGCATCGTTTAAATGACCGAAAGAATGATTCGAACGATGTGCAAATTCTGGTGGCTACTCTTCCCTCCTGCCTATTTAGGGGTGAGACATATTGGGTATGATTCGGCCTCATTTCGGGAGGGAACTATGATCGCCTCCACTGTATTTATTTTATTTCATAGATTCGGGGAGCTAACCATATCCGGGTGTCCGGATGGATGAGTATACTTTGAAGGATATCATTGTAGAGAACATTCGGTGAGTGTCTACTTGGGAGGATGGTTATATATTTACGGCATGTGTGTGAATGTTGTAATATGATGATGCGTATATATGGTGCAGATATTTATATACGGGTAAAATACATGATGTGAATTGTATTGATTATATATATAACTCGTGAAAATGTTACATGGTCCCAAATGAGAAATGGTTAATTAAGTTAATGTTATGAATAACTTAAAAATCATATATTAAACATACCAGGGCTAGAGTAGAGTGCTAGGAAAGATATTATCAAGAACTAGTCATGGTGTAGAGGACTAGGTGGGTTATATAGAAAGGCGTTAGGTGTGCACAAGAATTGAGGGGTGGCCCGATCCTCAAGGGAGTACGGCACTGGCTTAAATATGAAGAGCATTCATACATTTTAATTTACTGCAATTTAAATCACTTACAAAATATTTTCAAAACGTTTTGGGTTCTAACCCTTGTAATAAAATATCTTCAAAACCTTTTAGGTGTCCAGCCACATGGACGCCAAATTTGTTTATATTCTAGGATTACGCGGTTGCGACATACGTGGATGTTGCAAAATTTTGACTTATCCGCTTTAGTCATTTTATTCCTAGAGTAGGATGGAGTCGGTATTTTATTTGGGCATGTTGCCCTAGTTATTTCATTTGTTTCAATCAGATGATGTGCTTAGTTTACTATTCTAGTGGTTTATCTTTGGATTTGGGTTTTGTAGCCGGTGGTTTCTCGACAAAGATTGTATTTATTCATTTTCGTTATTATTTGACCCAATGCATGTTGTTGTTGTTGTTGGATAAAAAGATAAAATTTGTCACCATTTCTTTTTAATACTAGGTGGTTAGTAAGTTTTAAAAAGTTTTCGACAGTGATGCTGATAATGAACCAAATGAGATTCCCGTTTAATGTGATATAGGACTGATCACCCGATATTTTATTAGGCGGGGTGTCACACTTTATTCCTTCAAATAATTAAAATCCCAAAACCTATCCAACTTTCGAACAAGATTTACTCTTGTAAACCTTAGAGTTCAGAATTACATTGAACAAGAAATTTGTAGGTTTCTTCATGATCTTTCCAACGGCACCAGTCATGCACAAATTGGATGCCCGAGCCGAAAGATACACCCAAACCTTTAGAAAGACTAAGAATTTTACACAGTCGCCTATAGATCGGCAATATAATGGAATTGTCGATTAACACATACCCCTTTATTTCGGCACCAAGCCTTACCAGCTTACTGGTCAGCATGGCGGGTCGTGTATCGGTTGGCACCCCACCCCCATGTAATAACTCAAATCCTAGTAGATCGCAATATGTTATTTAGGCCACAACTATAATCGTTAGACCACAACTTCTGTTATGAGGACATGGAGTTCATAACTAGGAAGCACAAAAGAAACCTAACACATGGATCAATGATGTGGACTAATTATTTTATTTATTAAGGATCAATTTTTGAGAATCTAGAAGTCGTTATTAAAGGCTTTTTTTTTGGGGGGGGGGGGGGGAGAGTGGTGATATCCTTAAAAACCTTAAGTTCCCAACTCTTCTTTATATAATGAACCCTTATACACATTCCCAATGGTCGTTAATCAATTGGAAGAAACCCTATAAACTAGATCGAGTACTTTAGAGAGAGAAAGTGAGTGTTGTGAGCCTATTGTTAATGCTACCGACAAGAGGCTACGACTTGTGTCGATCACGAGTCAAAGTTGGGCTAATTGAGGAGGCTAGATTCATCAAAGGAATTACACAAAGTCCTTTTGACTAATCCAATGTCGGACTAAATCCATTTGGTAAGGGATTCTCCTCATAATTCCCTTTCTCTTTCATATAATAAGATCTCGTGTTCGTGCACTCATTGTATGAACGACAATTTTAAGTATTTAGAAAACATTGAGTTGTATTTGCTAAGGTTAGGTATATCACCAGGCTATAAGATATGGACATCCCATGGGAAAAAATATACTTTATGTTCTAGAAGAATTACCAGAAACCGACCCGATGTAGTTGGTGAGTGATTCGCCAACACATCCGACTTTGAACAACCGAATTGATGTTTCTTACAAAGACCACCAACCTATATATTTGGATAATGTTCATTATGATAAAGTTAATCAACAAGTTAAAGCTGAATTGCATTAAGATCGGGAATACATGTGGTTGAAAGACGATTTGGGTAGAACTTTATATATAAATTGCGATGCAGATCACTCAGTAATGTATGTCATGATCGGTTTGCATAATTTAAAGAGTCAGTACGATTTATCGGGCAATAGCACCAAATACATTATCCTGAATGAGAATACATTATCAGATAATTATCCAGCCATGAATAAGAGCTTGAAGGGTTTGAAGTGCAAATCCATTCATGCATCAAATTATGATTGCTTATTGTACTGCAACAAACACGAACTGGAGGATGAGTTTCTTGAGTGCATCGAGCCAATATTTACGATTAGTAAACATGGTTAAAGTGCACTAGAGTTTTGTATGGATTGTCACAGACACAACCATTTTTAAATTTTTCGTACCGGCTCATCGATGGCCTTAAGCACAAACTTTATACGCACTTTCCTGTACGTGTAATTGAACTCATAAAATAAAGGTGTCCTAGAAAACGATTGACCCTCTCTATATAACCCTCCCTGATTCAAGCTTAAAGAACTCATAGATACCCTCTTTGATACAAATTTAAAAGTGCACTGAGTTTTCTATGGATTGTCACACACACACACACACACACACACACACACACCAATTTCTAATTTTTCAAAATTAATTGAACTTAAATGATTAACCTAATTAAACTTGCATCAATTAAATGGATTATTACGAGAAAAAGTTTAACAAATTTTATCTTACCTACGCATGCATCTAAGTGATTATAGCGAGCGTAAAATAAAAGCAATCACACAACACGCCAATGTACGAGGAAAATTTATAATGGAAAAAGCTCGGACAACCAACCACCCAATTTCACTATGATCTAGGAATTACACAAGAACGATGTAATACCCCGTAATTTTTAGTATTACTTAATTACTTTATTTTATTATATTAATTGGGGAAAACTTAAACAGAAATTTAGTAAATATTAATTAGCAAGATAAAGGAATAATATTTATTATAATTATTATTTACTTGTGTGTGATAAGTAAATATTTACGTGATCTAATATATGTCGCGTATGAGTGATATCGACAGTTTAATTGGTGATAGGTCGATAGGGTGTTACATCGACGGATCGACTTAAGTTATGGGCAACACGTAGGTTACACACGTATCGACTCCGATTAATAAAAAGTTAGCATAAGTGGTGTTGGGTGACTCGAATGAACTTTACGAGTGCACCGGTGATCCGAGAAGGGTCGAAATAGTCCAAAATAGGTATGCGAGGGTTGTGTTTGGATATCGGGGATTTTTAATACATAAAAGGGCCCGTATAAGGGTGGGGAGGTCATTTTATATTTAAAATAAAAGGGAAAACGAGATTAGGTTTTAGGGAAGGCTTTTAAGGGTTTACGAAGGTGGATGACAACCCACCTTTTACATTCCAAATAAAAGGTTGAGAGAAGAGAACCCCTAAGAAGAGAAAAGAGGCAAAAAAGGAGAGATCTTAAATAAGAGAAAAGAATAGTCAACCCGGTTCAGAGAGACTTCAGATTGTAATCCAACAAGGCAAGTAAATATTTGCTTTATATCGCATTTTCAGTTGGTAGTTAATTACTTTCTTGATTTATATTAGAAATTGGGGATTTGATATTGAAAAAATTAATATTGACGATTTGATAAAGAAATATATTAGTAAAGATTGCATGATCTTGAATAAATGAATAAATTGGGTTTGATTATATTGATAAAATTAGGGGTTTTAATGTGAGAAAAAGAAGAACTTAAATGAAAGATGGGATCTTTAATTATCAACTTGGTATAAGAGTTTTAATCTTAAATCCGTGGTGATTTCTATGTTAGCTTCATATATATAGCGATGGAATTGTGTTTTATGGATGATACATGAACTATAATTCTTAGAAATACCCTATAAATGAGGTTAAGATTTTGGGGATGAATCATGCCTTAGAAAAGAGCTTCAAGTCTATGTTATGTAATCTTGTTCAGGCCTCGTTCGAATATCGTTCGAACAAGATGTCGTTCTCGTTCGAACGAGGTTGGATTTCGTTCAAACGACCCATGGGTTTGGGTCAGGTTTGGATCATGGAAAGGTTGTGAACATTTTTATGAACTCAAGTGAGTATGTGGGAGGTTATCCAAGTGGGTGGATGTTTAATTAAAAATAATTTTGTGTCTCTATTTATTAGTGAAAAATTAATAATTAACTAGGGTGCTCAGATAAGGGACTAGTTAAATAAATAAATCGGGAAGTTGGATGTACTTTGGGATTTGGGTGAATCGTACGCGATGGGATATGTGTACGAGTTCGATAGTTATTATATATACATATTAGAGGGGATATATATATATATATATATATATGTATATATGAATCTGTGTATGCTACTTATTTATTTGAACATACCTACTCGGGAGTGCTATCGTGGTCGATTTGACTTTTAAACTTTGATAGCCATCATCAAGGTTTATCCCAACATTATGAGCACTAGAAAACTTCCACCATAAAATTCATTGTCTTTTGTATTAAAATTCGCATTGTCTTCCACTACATGAACTCCGTAAGCATCGTCAATTAGATCATCTAACATAGAATGTTCTATGGTATCCTCCTGTAATTCCCCTGATGTCCTACTTGATGGTTACATGGGGGAATTGTTCAGGGATAATATATTTGCTAGTGAAAAATCTACTCCCGATAATCATTTTGCATACCCCATTTAAGCAAATAGTTTTAGGGGGTTTACTCCCATTTCCAAGGTTTTGTTATGGTCTCATCCCATGTATTTTTTTAATTTCATTATGTACCATAACCATCGAAACCTCCCTCGACCACCTTATAACCATCTCTCTTTCTTTTCGCATATAATGACACTTGTTCCGTATTTGTTACAATAGGACCAACAACTAAAAAAACATAGGAGTGGATACAAACGAATCTTTAAAATTGGGACTAAATACTTGTGGGAAGGTCTGGGAAGCTTGCCTAGGCATTTGGAAAAACTTTGAAAAAAAATGTCGGTTGACCGACGCGCGAGGTTCCTTACCAGGTGCTGTCGGGCTGTGATCGAGTTTTCTCATGGGCCTCGATGAGTAAGAGGGCGCGACGGTCTCTGCAAAACCTTAGGCGCGAGCCTGGGCGGAGCGGCCGTCGGTGCGAATCTTGGTGGTAGTAGCAAATATTCAAACGAGAACTTTGAAGGCCGAAGAGGGGAAAGGTTGCCTTATTTATAGGCATGACCTTGCCCACATTGCCTAAATTTTAGGCATCACCCAATCGACATTGCCTTGTTTCTGGGTATCACCTTGACGACATTGCCTTGTTTCCAGGCATCTTGATACCTTAATAAAATGTAATTCAACTATTTTTTACTCTAACGGTTCTCCATTTCTATAGCGTGTGCAAGGACGGGTGAACTCTTCACTATTGAGCCATATCTTTGAGAATTTTACAAACTTGTTCGCACCACTACCGTACATATCTCCGAGTATGTTTATCTCACCCATCCAACATTTGTGTAGAGGATACCCCATAAAAGCTTATAGGGATTGTTACGTACTATGATCAATAGTTAAATCAAATGAAAGTGCAACCTAATAAAGAGGTTAAGTCCTGACAAGTATGGGTTAGTCACAATGTGTTTCGTGAGGCCCATGACACTATCATGTTGAAACCCTAAGCTTCATATACATACCATATTGGTTTTAATTATAGTTTATAACTTAATCGAATCCAACTTTTAAAAGCTATGTACATTTGAATAACGTTAAAAATTATTGAAGAATGTTCATTGTGTTCTTTGTCATTTTCACCGAAAATCCTTCACATTTTTAAATAAACCCACAATGTTTTAACCCAACTGATTACATTTACATCAAAGAACACATTATAATAAAGCCCAAACATATATCAAAGTCAAATATTCACATTGTAATGAATAATGGTTTGAATGTTCAAACCTAGTTTTTGTAAAAATAGTTGTTAACAATATCAAATCCATATATATATATATATATATATACAATTATTTTACAACAAACAAAAAACGATATAATGAAGCACAAACAAATATATAAAGTCAAATATTTATATTTTAATAAATAATGGTTTGAATGTTCAAACCTAGGTTTTTCATTACTTGATTTCAAAGAATAAAAAGACAATACATGTATAAACAACTAGCTTACAACACATATATTTGAGAACTACACGCACACACACGCACGCGTGCATAAACACAAACACACACACACACAAACATGTGTGTGTGTGTGAGAGAGTCATAACTTTTGAGTGAATGACAACTAGGGATTTTAACCTAGTAGAAAAAGAGAGGAGGGTTGATGAGAGAGAGGAGGGAAAGAGAAAATTTTGTCCGAAAAAAATGTTTTAAGTGGCATGTGGTCGTCAGAATTGCCACGGCCCTTGATCATGACCAAAAAAAATTCGCGGTCAAGAATTAAAATAACAAATTTTTGTCACGTTTCTTGACCGTAACAAAGGTTGGCCAGAAAAGTGAGACATTTTTGCTCTTTTGGTGTAGTGGGTATTGTATTGTGCCTTATTTTGTTAACGTGCTCCATTGTACTTTTCACATTCTAAATTGCCTATTCCTTTATGCTCAAGGCCATATGGATAGTTCGAGGGAGATTGAGCATGTGATAGTTATGGCTCTTGTGTTTTGGCAGAGCTCGGCCAAGGTTGTGGAACTAATAACTGATTGCAGAATGATCATCCTGCAAGAGGCCGGGAGAGGTGGTCATGCCCTATGGAATAATTGGGTCTAGAGATACTGGTATAAGTCCATGGAGTTAAGAAGTTTTTCCAAGTTGGGATTAAAGGCCACATAGGACAAAGAGTCTGGCGAACTAAGGGAAATTGAGCATTGGGGAGCTGGCGGTAGTTATCCGAGAAAATTAAAACCCATTGACCAATATTCCTTTGTTATACTTTGAGACTGATGTTTGGGATTGGTAAATACTTCTTACCGCGTTACATTTAAAACTTATTGAAGATTATTCCATTTATATCCTATTTGTAGCTTTGTTAGTATATTTTCCGTTCTAACATTGGTAGGTCGGTCTACAGACATTTTATTTCACCCCTTCTATGCTATTTCATCTCATCCATTTAGTTTCTTGACTTCCTTGTGTTGAGAGGTCGCGAAAGTATGTAAGGCCGAGATGGTTATTAAAGGCCATGGACAAGATATGGATTTTTTTATTCTGAGTTAATGAAGTTTTTGGAGAGTTCTATACTCCGATGTAGTTGTAACTACTATGAGCCATTCATCTCGACCAATGTGATTGTAAAGAACTTGATTATGGTGTATTGAACCAAGTTGTTATCCTTATTGATGATTAAAGAATTGTAAGTTGCTATTTCGAGATTGTACTCATTATTTTAATTTAATTATTTGTGATGAATGATAAATGGTATTAAGAATGAATATGGGGTCACGTCCATTTGAGAGTCCATGACCAAATAATTTTGCCCTATCTATGATCCTTAAACTTGTCGTGATATGAGATTAAGAGAAACAACATTGCAGCGCAATAGGGCAATATCGTGGGCTTAACACCCCAACCCCGAGGGGCGGTTTAGTCTTTTTGCCTTTTTCAGGATTCTTATAAAAGGAAATAGTGACTTCAATTGACGGATCTCTATTTGCGTGCTATTTTCACCCCCATACTAAGCATCTTCTTACATTTCCTTGCACATTATCAAAATCCAACGATACACAATTCCTTTCTTACCTCATCAAATATCCATTCAAGCATATTTGGAGCCTTTTGAGCTCAATTCCAATGAAGAATTTTTATAAATCTTCATGAAGGTTTTAAACATACCCTTAAATTCTAATCTAAAGAGTTTATTTCTTTCATTTCCATTCAATTTCTCCTTTTTTACCGATATTTTTGTATCTCGAATTCATACATTAAACAAGAGTTACTTTTTCCATCAAACCTTGTCAGCACTATTTAATCCTTTTTTTATATACATATAATTCTAAACCTATTTTTTGTAAGCTAAAACACTCAAAACAAGGTTTATGTTGTTTTAGTAAAATAGTAGAACTATTTCTTAAAACTCACACTAAAAAGGATGGTACACATATTTTTTGTGTTAAACGGATCTTAGGTCCATAATTATCACCTAAGGGTTTCAAGATCCCCTCTCCCAAATTCAAGAGAACATTTATTTTACAAAGAAATGTAATACCCCTAAGCCAGTTTGAAATACGTGGATTTTGATTTTTTCCAGTGAATGCGAGGGTACATATACACTATCCCAAGATTCATGATGATGCGATAAATCATACAATTATCATTCCCAACCATCATATCAAGTATAAAAGTGTAAATATAACAAGTAAAGGGAAAAAATCACAAGATATAAAGTGTTTCGGCTATAAAAATGACCCTACGTCCACTTTGTTGCCTTATTCTCATTATGTATGTTTCACAATACAAGTTTGCGGTGCCATAAGAGGCGTATAAGAGAGATAAAGAGGAGAAAACATGAATGTATTAGAACTAGGCAGCCAGAGATACAACTTGTAAGGCAAGTCCTTAGGTGGTTGCGGTCGGATAAGCCCCCAAGTGACTTGTGGCTTGTAGAGAAAGGTAAAGTAGAGATTTTGGCAGGGCTTCGCTGCCAGATCCGTCCTCCTATTTGTGAGGTGAGCACTTCTATTTATAGAAGTCAATAAGAGGTGTCACGTATACGAAGCACGTGTCGTGGATAGGTTGTACGATTATGAAATATTTTTAGAAGTAGGACAGTTGTTAAGTGGAAGATGTCGTGTTAATATCCGCGACATGTTATATTATGGAAGGAGCAAGTGGTCACGACCTGTTTGAACCCAAGCAACGTCTGTTTAAAGAGAAGTCTCGGCCTGACTCTGTGTCAGGCAATAACTAATGTTCAATGCTGACCGCGACCTATCTGTCCCAGGAAACGGTGTTACATGTGATCTATTGAGATGGGTCATGGCCTATCTATTTCCAGGCAATGGCCTTTCACTTAGTGTTCGTGGCCCAGGTGTTAGTATTGGTCATATCAATAAGCCCCCAAGCCTCAGTGCCAAGAGGTGGCGAGTTAGTGTTGTGGTTGTGTCCTATGCCCTTTGTCGTGGTGTTATTGTTCACGACTTTTGCATCTTCTCTGTTTGGGACGCGATGGGGTGCCGCGGTCATTAACTTGCGATGCTTCACCTTTCAGCCCCCTTTTATATAAATGGAAGGGCGTTGAGGCTTTCACTACAAAACCTTGAGAACAAATCGAGGGCAAAACTCTTATAATTTTTCTTCCCAATTTTTGGCGACTTTGCATAGTGGTTTCAAGGTTGTGCACGGTGGAGCAAGGTGGTTTCAAGTCTTTCTTCAACTGATTTTTACAGGTAACTCTTCAATTCTTTCTTTTTTTGTACCTAAATTCCCATACTGAAATCTCAATTCCAAGTTTTGAATCTCTGCATGTTTGAACCCATTTACAACTAGGGTTTTAGATTTTGGGGTGAATTTAGAGTAGAAAAATGTAACTGATTTTTCGGGTAAAAATTCAATTTTTTATTGGATTTGGGGGAAAATATAACTTTAGCTGGTGTTTGAGACGAATTGACCCAACTTGCTGAATTTTTGTATGAATTTTGGATTTGGATTGATGGGTATTTAGATTATTGGTGTTTCCTGGGTAAGATCTTTCCCCAATCCCTTTTTGGATTTTGTTTTTGGCCAAGAACACCAAGAATATGTTCTTGGTGTTCTTCGCCGAAACCCTAGGGTTTAAGACCTTTGATCCTTGAAGTTTTGAAACTCAAACTGTTTACCTATTTTATCCCCCGATCGTGGCTTGATAGTGGTTCCGTACTAACTTGTTGCGACCTCTTTTCAATCCCTGCATCAAAATTCCTCCTAGATGGAGCCTTTAGTTGGTTTGAACTGACTGGCTGCAGCCTTTATTTTTTTTTCTGATTCCCAGGTCAAAATTCCCTTTGGATGCAACTTATTAGGAATTTTAGGTTAGATGCTTTCTACGTCCATTTGCTCAATTTTAGTATATTCCTGTGGCTATGACCTTTCCTTTTCATTTAATCTTTACACAGTCGTGGCCTCCTCAGTGGACCTCTGATCACAATGACCGCGATAACTAATTGTGGAGTCCTTCTACTTTTACAAGTCCCTTGTCGCAGCCTTATGAATTGGAACACTTAGGAATATTTGGAAGACTTTTGAAAGAGGCACTTTCGTGTTCCTCCTCCCACAGTTTTTAACATAACACCTTTGAAAACCAGTGGGTCTTGCAAACTCAAAGACGTCCCCAAATGTGTGATGATAGACTCTAACTCTGTGAACTCTTCTAATTATAGGAATCCCAGGGAGACTGTGACAACGATGGAGGAAGATACCCATTCAAGCAATAATCCTCCTACCAAGATAAATGCTGCGGCAGGAGCTAATACTTATACTGTGGTGGTAATGGTTAAGAATACTGAGGCGGGGCCTTCTGGCCACGGTCAACCGTCCGAGAAATCTCTTGCGGCACTTAACCACCGTTGTATCATGAACGAGGAGTGGTTAAGTGCCTTGGCTGAGGCTATTGAGTTCCCACAAGGAACTGTTTGTACAGTTCCTACTGCGAAGCAGAGGTCATGTTCCACAGTCCCCAATGATGGCATTTGTTTTCCCTTGCATGCTTTTCTCTTGGGTCTGCGACTGCCAGTCCCTATTCCAGTGAGGAGACTTTCGAACGCCGTAAATTTGGCCCCAGCCCAACTTAACCCAAATAGTTGGAGGACCATCCTTGTTTCCATGGTCATTTGGAAGAAACACTTCGAGAAGGACATCTTTACCGCATAGTTCTTTGAGTTTATTGACCTAAAGAGAACTTTGTGGACAGTTTGTGGTATTTTTACTTCGGCATGAGGCATGGGGATAAATACCTTCTAAGGGGCTAACCTCTAGTGTAAAATACTGGAAGGGTAAGTACTTTTTTATCTCCGAGTATAGTTAGGATACCCACCCCGAAGAAAACGAGAGGGAAAGAGCAATTTGCATGTCGTGGAAATGGGGTCGCCCACCTAAAGAAGGTAAACTTTTTTCGCGATCTTTATGTTTCCCTTTACATTATACATTGCAGCTTATCTTTCTTAGTTTTGTATACTTGCAGCGAGCTCCTATTAACTCCTTGTAATTACAACTTTCACATGGATGAAACTCAACACCAGGCAGACCTCTTAAGCGATGAAGATAATTTTTTTTTGTAACACCCCGTATTTCTGAGTATTAAATATTTAATTAATTCAGTTATTTTAAATTACACATGTGACGTAATTTATTTGAATTAATTATTATTTGTTTATTAAAATATTAATCGAGAGAGATAATGATTAATATTTATGCAATATAATTACTAAGTGAATTGAAAATAATTACTTTACGTCATAGCAAATGATAGTGACGTGACAGTATTATATCTCAATCGGGAGTCGAGTGTAAACTATAAGAGGTCGAGATAGAAAATTATTATAGAGTGACTCAAATGGCTCAAGCTCATGGTTAGTTCCAAATGGGTCAAAATAGTCAAAATCGTGTACCCGGGGTAGAAATTGGGTCCCGAGGCCTTTTTGGACATAACTGGGCCTATATAGGGGTATTCGGGTCATTTGGGCTTGACCCGTTAGCCTAATTTCGGGATTAAGGACATTAGAAGTTAGAGGCATCCACATTTCATATTCAAAACCCTAGAAATTGAGAGAAAGGAGACAAAAGAAAAGAAGGGAACTTTAAAGGCCAAATTCAAGGGGGAATTTGGTGTGCTTTTTCAAATCCTTTTTCTACAATGCGTAATCAGACCCTATGAACCTAGAAAGGCAAGTAATTAACTTGTTTCTATTATAAATTACAAAAATATATGTTCATATCATGGTAGGTGTAGATGAACTCATTTTTTGGGAGGGTTATCATATGAATAATGGGTTTTTGGGGATTTAGACATTAGATGTAGAATGGATGTGCAATTGATGTTGAAATACAATTCTAAATTATTGGAATCCGATTTATAGTTGAAACCCAGTAGTTAATTTTATTTAATTTGGATTATGGAATCAAATTGAATGATAGGTTTGAATGAAATTGAGAAAACCCAATTCATGAAATTTAGGAATTCTTAATGGAATTCAGTGATGATTAATGGTTTATATTATGATTGGAATCTAATTAGATGAGTGATAAACACCGAGTATGTTTGGGTTGAGTTATGAGAAGAACCCATGGAGGTTTGGGTGAACAACATTTGAGGAAATCAATTGGGGTAGAAGAGCTACCGAAGCAGCATCGATCGATCGATCGAAGATGCCTTACTTCAGGCAGTTTTCCCTACTTTTATTTTTAGGCTCTAGTTTCTTTGGGATTTGTTCTAGATTTATTTATTTAGTGAAAAATAAATAGGGGCCAATTACCTAGTGATTATAGGTGGATATAATTGGGTTTAGGAAAGTGAGATATGGTAAGTAACCTGAGAAACGAATAATGTGAGATAAATTTGTGAACATTTAAATACAGTCTGATTGGGTGAGTTTAGGTGTTTTAGTAAGTGAAGATACATTAATTATTTAATGGATGTGAAATTAAATAAATTAAGAGTCGCGGAAATAGACTTGGGGATTATGGGCTAGTGCTACGAGTGTTAGGCATGGGATAGCCAAATTTAATTTAATTATATATATACAAAATTAGAGTTAGTATATATATGTGCGTGTGTGTATTTTATAAATATCGGTGTGTATGGTATTTATTTGAAAACATACCCCTCTAGTGCTATCATCGTAGGTTGCACGATGTAAGTGAATCCCCTGGCTAGTGAATGCAAGGAGAGTATAGTCCCCAGGTCATATCGTTCAGTATTTTATTGTGTGTTTTACTTTCGAGGTGAGACGTTTTTGGTATAATTCGGTCTCACTCTAGGGGAAATATGATCGCTTCCACTACGTTTGCGATTATATTTACTTATTTCGGTGTGAGTTAATCGACTTATGGTAACAAGGTTAGAGTGAGTATACCTAGGATATGATAGCATTGTAAAGACAAGCATTAAGTTAGTTATTACTCGGGAGGATGGTTATTATACGCGACATGTGTGTGATTATTGTAGTATATCTACACGTATATAATAGAGTTGATAAATTATATATGGGTTAAGAACACAAAGTGTGAATGTATTTTTTATATAACTATTGTGAATGTTACATACTCAATTAAAGTGAAAATGATTAACTAAGTTAAAGGGTAGAATAAGCTAGAAACCAAATGAAGAAAGTACTCGGGATAGAGTAGAGTGATAGAAAGATATGTAACATAACTTGTTAGGTGGGGTAGTATAACTAGTGGGGTTAAAAGGTAAGCATTATGGGTGGATAATAGTTGAGGGGTGAGTAATATCTTAAGAGAATACGACACCGCTTAAATATGAAAAGTCTTAATGCATAATTAACTGTTGCATCTTAATTATTTGTTAAATATTTTTAAATAGTTTTCGACAGTGATGCTAAGAATGAACCAAATGCGATTCTTGTTTATTCCGTGATTAAAGTAGGCAGGGTGTCATCCTTGAATAGTAACCTCGTGGAAGCTTTTCAAAAGAGGATACTTCCCAGCTGAGGACATTCCAAAAATAACCGCGGAAGGAATCCTAATTTCTTCTAAATTTTTACCGCGGTGGGTTCTTGGCACTTGAAACTAAATTTTTTAAATTTTTAGCTGGTGTCGAGGAAATCAATCGTGAGGTGCTCATTGCTCAATGCAAATGAGATGGATGAGGCTACCCTTGGCCTCAACCAAGCCCCTAGAAATAAGGGAAAGAAGAGGAAAAGGGCACCCAATGACGTGGCCCCTGAGGTTGAGAAGGATACTACTACTACTGAGAAGGAGCCAAATGCTGTTGCTGGGGGCTGCCATGGAGCCTCAAGTTGATGAGCCCCAGGTTGACGATGACATAGGGGAGCAACTAGCTGTGGCAGACCTGATGTATTCTGGTGGGGATTTCCTTGGGGGTTTAAGCCCCATTTATGTTTCCACTACTGTGACCCATCCGTGGACAGTGATGGTCGTAGATGCTATTATGCTAACTCCAAATAGTAGAGTTGTTGAGGGGAGTCAGTGGCCTCGCTTGAGGGGCAGCCTCACCCTAAATCACCTTGGAATACAACTGCTATAGTCATCCCAAGGATGAAGTAAGCCGCGTAGACGTCTGATGTAAACCGTCTTGTTAAGAAAGACGTAAAAGATTTGGAGGATTATACCCTACACATCTTACTGACAGTGAGTATTTCCAATATTTTTTCTTTTTTGCGGTCATTTTTGCACACTGGTTCGAACTGTTCTCTTTTTTAGGCCGTGGAGTCTTCTTTATCCCAAAGGGTTAAGTATGAGAAGTTGTTTTCACAGCATCAAGCTGCAGATTCCATTCATCAAGCCCAACTGAAAAGTGCTAGGACTGCCTCCTATGAGGCTGGTAAAAAGTCTTTTACCGTGGCTCTTGATACATACAAGATAGAGGCGGACTCCAAGGTTGATGAGGCAGTGAAGGATAAAGATATGGCTGAGGTAAACTTTGGGCAGGCTACAGGGGCCATAAAGGTTTCTCAGGCCAAGGCTATGG
The DNA here is from genome assembly GCA_949130495.1 of Sambucus nigra. Taxonomy (NCBI): domain Eukaryota; kingdom Viridiplantae; phylum Streptophyta; class Magnoliopsida; order Dipsacales; family Adoxaceae; genus Sambucus; species Sambucus nigra. The sequence continues at coordinate 591,803,572 of OX422210.1, forward strand.
AGGTTGTGAGGCAGGTCATGAAAATATACAGGGCAAATTGACTGCTGCGAAGGCAGATCACCAAAGCCTTATAGAAATTCATACCGAGGCAATGAAGAAGAAGGACGATGAGCATATAGTGACCTTGAAGAGAGCTTCCGATGATGTCGTGGCCTGATTCAAAACCTCTAAAGACTTTTATTTTATCAATAATAAGTCCTATCACCATTGCTTCTAAGAGTTTAGGCACAGGGTAGTTAAAAACTTCGCAGAGTAAGGATATAATCTTTTCCTGAAAGCGCAGTGATGCTGAGCACATGGAGTGCGTGGATAAACTAAAGGCTTCGAAAGAGATGGCCAGAAAGAAGCATGAGGAAGCTGCAGCTGAGGAGGAAGAAACAAAGACTTAGACTGATAACGCAGATGATGATGTCGAAGAGAACTCGACCTCTTAGTTTTATTTCTCTTTCCCTAGTAATTTTTGTACTTTGCTTGCCCTTCGCGGCTGTTAGTAACTATTTTTGGTTTTCAGTTATTTTGGTAATTTTTTGAACTTCCTAAGGCCCTCCGTGGCTTTCAAACATTGAATCATCTTTTGTAATTATATACGGTTGCGGCTATATTTTTTATGTTGAATAGCATGCTCTCTCTTCAACTATATCTTTTGTTGACTTATATCTGAATGCATGCAGCTTTGAGTCTTGAACAAGCTACAACTTTTTATTGATTAATCTTGAATTCTTTCACAGTAGCTTTAGACATAGGTTGTAACCATCACACAAAATTCCCCCTATTTTGAGATAGGCAACAACGTAGACTTTGTAGAAAAATTGGTTGTGGTCTAAAAGTCCACGGCCATGAACTTAAAATGTTTGATTATATTCTTTTGATGAACGCCGCGGTCATTGATTAGGATGACCAGGCATCAAATTACCCTTATGTGGTCTTTAGAACTAGGTTTAGGTCCTTGTATAATTATCGTTGTAGTAACGTTCGGTCGCCGTGGTTTATTGGGAACAACTTCCCTTGTCGCAGACATCAATGTCCTTAGCCCACCTTCCTTATTTGACTGCGGTTACTTGCATAGAGTTGGACATTTTCTTATTTTAGGTGAAATTTTAAGCCTCCCTAGGTTAGGTTATCAATAATCCACACAAATCTATATGGGTATTTTTAGGCTTCCCCGGGCTAGGTATTATGAAGCTTCCCCAAGCTAGGTGTGTTTTTAAGCCTCAAATGGCTACATAAGTATTTTAAGCCTCCCCAAGTTAGGTTCCCAGTAAGCCACACATGGCTAATAATGAGTATTAGGATCCCTCAAGGCTAATAATGAGTATTAGTAATCCTCAAGGATTATATAAGAATTTCGTATCTTTGAATGCTGAGAATGGGTATTAAGATCCCCTAACGCTAATATAAGCATCCCGTATCTTCAAATGCTTTTGTAATATGAGGGGTGTTATAGGCCAATTAAGGTCGTCACCCTTCTCCTCAATAGACTCCTCCTCCCGTAATAAATAATCTCCGAGATAATTGGTCATTAATTTTTCTTCAAAATTTGTTAATAGAAAGATCTTTCATAAGATTTTAGGAGATCAAGAATTGAAATATGATTAAATCCATTATATATATATGTATGATTTTGTTAGCGAAATACAAAGCACATATGTAGAAACTACACTTAAGAGTTTCAGAAAAATATGAATAGAAATATTTGGAGGCAAAATCCAGGTATGCGGTCTTTTAGTTATGGGATACAACCCCCTTAGGAACCGCTGGAGCATTCTCTGCCTGACAAGCCTCTCAATCTCATTTTTTAGAGTGAAGTAGCTGTTGGTGGTGTGGCCATGGTTCCGGTGAAATTCACACCGTTTGTCCCCGTCTCTCTTGTGTGGTGGGGGTTTGAGCTTCTCTGGCCACCTGAGAAATTTTTCCTCTTTGATGATCTCAAAGATGTTCTAAAGAATGGAGATCAGAGGGGTATAGTCTCCTAAGATCTTTCTAGTTTTAGTTCGTCCTGTTTCCTTTTCTTCAAAGGCATGGGTGCGGCCTTGTCTTGTATGACCGTGACCTTTTTCTATGAGGTAAAGTTTGCGGCCTCCAGCATCATAACCCTCTATTCCAGGAGATTGATCTGGCCTTGGAGTGAGGCCCGACTGTCATACAGGTGGTTGATGCAGTTCAATAACTGGGCAATAATTAAATTCAGCTACGAACCTGACCCAGAGTTCCATGGGTTCTGCTATATCAATCTTTAGAAATATACTCTGAGATTAACTAAACAGTGGTGAGAAAACCAAGGAATGTAGAGAAAAAACCAATGTATAGTCACTAGGTTGCAGCCATTTTGTAATTGGCTGCAGCCCTTTCGTGTGCAAGTGTAGCCTTGGAAGGCAGACAAAGGCGAGGCCGCGACCTATGATGCATGTGAGGCTGCTGCATGGCTTCCCCAAGGAATCATTCACCAGAGTAAAATTATGAGCACAACATATATGTGGGTTACTTTCTCCAGGGGGTGAACTAAAAAGTTAGTGAAAATATGCAAACTGCCGTATTGGGTTTGCTGCCAATGGGCAATCATCCTGCTGGGCCGCATCCAGCAAAGAGTCAGAGGAGGTGTAATCTCAAAAATGGACCTATAACTTGGGTTTCACCTAGGAAACATGATAAAAAAGGCTACTAGGAGTCTACCAAAGGCATAAAAAGTCCTCAAGTGCAAAATAGTACAAATTTGGTAGTAAAACCCTAGATTATGTGTGTGTTGGGGGGGGGGGGGGGAATGGAAATAAATGAATACGAGTGCATCCCTAGTTACCCACCTTTATGAGGCCACGGCCTTTTGTGCTTTCCAACACTAACTAGGCAGGGAAACATCATTGGGGTAAAGAAAATAGATCAAGGCCATATAAGAAGACCTAGAAATTAGATACTGGAATAAGAAATCCTCTTAGGGAGTTTTATATGCAAAATATGGTTCTCAAAACCAAGATCTCACCCATGGGATAGTAACTTGGGGGTCCTCATGGATGAAATAAGGTACTAGGAACCCAATTCAAGAGGAAACTAGATTAAACACCTCATTTTCCACAGACGAAACCAAAATGATGATGCAAGAAATCATACATATATCATTCCCAGCCATCATATGAAGTATAAAAGTGTAAATGAAGCAAGTAAGGGGAGAAACTCACAAGATATAGAGTGGTTCGACTATAAAAATGAGCCTACGTCCACTTTGTTGCCTTACTCTCATTATATATGTTTAATAATATAAGTTTGTGGTGCCATAAGAGGCGTACAAGAGAGATAGAGAGGAGAATACATGAATGTAGAAGAGCTGGGCAACCAGTAAGGCAAGTCCTTAGGTGGCCGCGACTAGGTAAGCTCCCAAGTGTCTGGTAGCTTGTAGAGAGAGGTAAAGTGGAGATTTTGGTAGGGCTTCGCAGCCAGATCCATCCTCCTATTTGTGAGGTGAGCACTTCTATTTCTATAAGTCAAAAGGAGGTGTCATGTGCACGGAGCACATAACGTGGATAAGTTTTATGACCATGAAATCCTTTTAGAAGTAAGACAAATATCAAGTGGATGATGACTTGTTAATATCTGCGACAGGTTGTATTATGGAAGGACCAAGTGGTTGCGACTTATTTGAACCCACGTAACGACTATTCAAGGAGATGCCGCCGCCTGACTGTGTGTCAGGCAATGCCTGATGTTCAATGTTGACCACGACCTATCTGTCCCAGGCAACGGTGTTACATGTGATCCATTGAGATGGGTCACGGCCTGTCTGTTCCCAGGCAGCGGCATTTCACTTAGTGTCCACGGTCCAGGTGTCAGTATTGGGCATATCAGTTCAATTCTGATTTTGTACATACTTACATCTTTCCGTTTATTGATTATATGTTACGATAATTTCCTTTTCAGTTTACATGCTTATAGCTTACTTATTCGTATTCATTAATTCATATTGATGTTACAATTACCACAATCCCGCTTACACTCATTGTGACTGTTTGTGCCCAGCTATCCTATAGTGATGTTGCTATATGTATATGCTTTACGCGCACGCACACATGCATCTTCATATATCGCGCGTCCTTGCACATATAGGTACATATATACATGTCATGTCCATTGTTGATTGTTTTGTTATTATTGTGGAGACATGCTTAGAACCATAATTATCGCTTCCCGACACTATTTATTAAATTATCCTAATGGGATAACTAATACTTCTATGGAGATTTATTTTGTTCATTCTATGTATGAATTCATAACTTTCTCTTAGTCCTGATCCCTTTTCGTCTTATATCGTTTCGATTATTTTTCCTTATGCCCTATTTTAGGGTCATTTTCTTTCTTTTGTCTGCCTTTAGTATAAATAGGTTGGAGTCTTAATTTCACACCATCACACACATCTCAAAATGTCCCATTCTTCTTACCTTTGGGAATTAAGCCTTTTCTCATTCGTATGCCACCCCAAGTAGGCACACTGGAATGAGGGAAACCTCGAGCACATCCGCGCCATTGGGTTGGGATGACCACAATGGCAACCCCCGTTGGGTACATTGACGACTATAATCTACTTTGTGTGGGTTTTCTTTATTTTTCTTCTTTTTCTTTTCTTACTCTTTTATCACATGATATTTGTGCATGCATCTCACATGCTATATTTACATACATCTTTCATGCAATTTGCACATACTTCTCTTATCGTCTTATTATATACATTAATCTCCCTCGTTATGTCTTTTTTCTTTCTTTATAATTTTATATTCCCTTTTACATGCCTCGTGAATGCAAATAAAAGTCATCATAATATACTAATAAAACTCATGTTTTCACACCACGTTCAGGTGCATTTGAGAAGGCGTAAAAATAATTGTTTTAGAAATCTTTATATATTTTTGTATGAAATATGTATACGATCACGAAAAAGCATATCATATGATTAAGATATATACATGAGCACCAAATACTTGACATATTACTATAGGCTCAATCAGTCATGCAAATAACAATAATGTCCGAAGATAATAAAATCTATATATTGATCAAGAGGTCATGCAATGCCTAAATAAAAAATAATCAAAAGCACATAGCCCAGCGTAAGTTATATGAAATATGGAAATGCTAACAATGGGTATTGGGAAAATAAACCAACTTTAATGATTAGGGGTGGATTTGTTCAATTTTGGAATATTTTTTCCTTCTTTTTCAATCCGATCCAAAGTATCATTCTTTAGCCATACTTTACTTACACAAGGGGTCTTGGATTTAGGTGGGACACGAGACATATTTTTATTCACTTTGTCTCTCTTTTCCTGAGATCATTTTATCTCAAAAGTTATCTAGTTCTTTTTCACCCAAATTTTTCTTCCAACCGGTTAATTAGAAAAATTCTTTGGATCAAAAACATTTTTTTCCTCACACAACTCTTATAGCTCCTACCATGATAGGATGCAAAGACAAGGTTTGTTTGAGTAAAAAGCAAAACCCCGTCAAATGATCGAATTTGTAACAATGATTACCAAGTTTTTCGTCAAGTCATACGGGTTTTGGTTTTAGGAACAACTTATTCAAATATTAGCTTTATTCAATTTGTGACAAAAATCTCTAAGTTGGCATTTCACCTAACAATCAGAATAATTATCATTTTGAGCTCTCCTTACACTTAATGATTATTTTTTGTTAACAAATATGGATAATATAATATTATTCCTCGTTAATTGATTAACAATATCTTTCACTTTCTTTTTAGACTTTAAATGAACATTTCAAAGTATGTTGTGTCTTTTGATAATGAGGCTTTGACAAATTTGTCTCTCTTGGATTGTCTAGTTTGTTAAATTCAAAATCTTTTCGAAGATTCTTTACTTTCTCTAAAAGCTTGACATTGCCCATAACTTTCCTATATATATATATATATGTGTGTGTGTGTGTGTGTGTGTGTGTGTGTGTGTGTGTGTGTGCACATGCGTGCATATACACACCGAATGTCTTATTACTAATTAATACACTATTTATTTATTAGATTAAGGGTCCGTTTGGTGTATGTGGAATACTTTTAACCACGGTGAAAAGTAAAATGGTAACATGATTTTTACATATTTAAAATTGAATTTTTGTTGGTTTGAAATTAAGAATAAGTGCGCACCCTATAATTATGCAACTTTAAATAAAAAATGAACAAAATTTAACTCTAAATAGGTAAAAACATATTTCACCATTTTACTTTTCATCGTGATGAATTTTTTTTTACCTCAAACCAAACGAACCCCAAGTCAGGGACGGAGCTAGGAATTTTCTATAGTGTGGGCTAATTTAACGGCGATTTTCGGGGGTTCCCCGAGCCGAATTTTTTGAGGTTATTTTTTAGTATTTATAAAAAAATAACGTAATTTATTTATTATAATATAAAGAGAAACAGATATTTAAACCAACATTTCGACCTCCAAATTTAAACTAACAATATCCTTAATTACCCCCTAAAATTAACCATAAATAAATATATAATTAGAATCTCAACCTTCAAACACAACAAATCAAACAAATTTAACATGTACTAAATAAACACAACCAACCAAACACAAATTTAATATTTTATAAAAACAAATAGACAATAGCAGCTTAGTAGGAGAGCAATGAAATTAAAAGAAAAAAAATACCTGCGCTGGCTAGCAACGAAGCAACAACAAGGGAGTCTACCTGGGAGGAGGGGACCACCAGAAAAGCAGGGGAGAACCACCTGAAAAGCAGGGGAGGGGGGGAGGAGGGGAGCCACCGGTTTTTCTTTGCAAATGGAAATGTCATTTTTTGCCGCTACTTCCGAAAGTTTATAGAGTTGTTTGGTTTTAAAGAGATTGTTTGTTTTGTCTATTTATAAAAATACCTCCCAAAATTTTACTAAAAAAAAAAAAAAAAAAAACTGTGGCGGCACATTCCCCCACTATTCCCTACACAACTCCGTCCCCACCCCAAGTGTAAACTATGTACCAAATACATTCATTTACTTATTGAATTATTATCTGGTTCACAATAATCATAAAATATTAAATTTGTCAAATCATGTTAAAGTTCAATTGAAATTAAAATAACAAAAGTAATTATATTTTTTAAAACAATAAAGCTCCGTTTCAAAAGTTGCTTAAATTTTGAATCTCTATCTAACTTGTTTTATTTTACTCTACGTATAAAAAATTTTGAGAGTTTCTAAGGGCACCATAGAAATTGCTTCAAAATACCACAAGGTTTTAAATTTTGATTTTTGCTAAGGGCCACCACTCGACATATATATTTTTTTAACACAACTAAAACACATAATACCACTACACTCCAAATTCTTACTTTCTCTCTCTATCCACTACACTCCAAACTCTCTCTTTCTCATCTTCTCTTCACCCAAAAAATTTGTCTCCGTTAATATAACTTATCATCTTCAACAACATTATTAAAGTTTTGGTCCCCACACATCATTATTAAGGTTTTATCCCCCACCAACTATCTTCAACAACATTATTAAATATCTAGGGTTTATTCTTTAAATATTCACATACTAATGGATCTCCCACCATTATACAATGGCAACAACTCAAAAACAAATGAGAACTCTACAAATCCCATTACTGAGGTAAAATTTGGGTCCCATTACTTATATTTTTGTTTTTTCATAAGGGTTGCACATTAAAAAAAAATGCAGCAAACGTACAGTTAGTTTGGGATCGAGGCCCCGATTTTATGGAAGAAATTCGGGACAAACCTCCCGAGCCAATAATATATTTTTTTTTATCGAAGTAGGTTCATTTGTTATGATCATGCCTAACATGATGTACATATTCGGCATAATTACCCCGAATGTTTGTCCTTCTTTCGCTATATACATCCCGAACCATTTAACATTATTCGTTAGGATCACCGCGAAATAATGAAACATATTCGGTATATTCATGCCGAATAGAATTCAAACACATTGTAATTCAAAGACATAATGTAATTCAAGTTTGGTAACAAGTTTGGTTTCAATGTAATTCAAAGACATAACATGTAATTCAACTACATTGCAAGCTTGTTATGAAATCGTATCATGTTGTGTTTCAAACTGTTAATAATTATGTTATGAAGTATGCTATCAATGTAATTCAAACATACGTTGTGATTATGTTATCAAGTATGTTGCAAGCTAGTTCTCAATATTGTTATTCAAGTTCATTGATTGTGAGTATTAATAATATTATTACTTATGTAGGATGATTTCATGGATTTCAATGAGATATTATTTGATCAGGCTTTAGCGAACATCCAAAAACCCCAATTCGCGGAATGTGGTGCAGTGTTAGTAGATATTAGTGCGACGTTCTTTACGGAGCAGGTTTTATAATGTCTATTATTGATGTGATATTTTTATATATTGTAATTAGGTTGTACTGATTCATTATATTCTTAATTCTCAAGTATTTCCCACCCGACAAGAGTTAGTTGATTGGGCTCAAGAGCAATCCCGGTCTGTTCAAACAGTGATAGTCACAACCAAGTTCAATACATCTTTTGTAACGCGTAAGGGACATCTACACATTGGTTGTGAGAGGGGAGGTGAGTACCACGATCATCACGGGAAGAATGTTGGGAACGAAGGTAGGAAGAGGGACACAACCACTCGGAAGTGAAACTGTCCATTTTTGTTGAAGGGCATTCCGATGGACAATGGACAGTGGATGTTGTCTGTTGTTAGCGGCGTTCACAATTACCCATTGCCAGAAACCTTAGTTGGACATGCATATGCGGGTAGACTTACTTCGGTGGAAAAAAATATTGAACAGATGTCCTTGAGCGGTGTAAAGTCGGCCTCCATTCTAATGACGATTAAAAGTCGTAATGTTAGTAATGTTTCGACCATGAAAACAATATACAATGCCAAAGGGAAGTTGAGGATCTCGGAACGAGAGGGTAGAATGGTGATCCAACAGTTAATGAAGTTGCTTGATGATAAACATTACGTGTATTAGTATAGAACGAATGAGTTTACCATGGAGGTGGAAGACATTTTTTGGGTGCATCCAAACTCAATCCAACTAGCCAAGTGTTTTTCGCCCGTTGTCATTGTTGACTGCATATATAAAACCAATCGATACAATATGCCTTTTTTTGAGATGGTTGGAATAACGTCGTGCGGTAGGACTTTCAATATTTCGTTTGCCTTTTTAGCAACGGAGAAGGTGGAGAACTATCGGTGGGCGTTGGGACGTTTGAAATCTCTATTCGACCCGTTTATATGTCCCACAGTTTTCATCACAGATCAGGAGTATGCGTGCATGAACACATTGAGAGTTGTGTTCCCCGAGGCAAGAACTATGGTTTACACCTTTCATGTTCATCGCAATGTGGAGCTCCATGTTCGGAAAGAGATCAAAGATGAGGATACATTGAAGAAGTTCATGAGGGATTGGATGCATTTGGTTGAATCACCCACCGAGAGTGATTATAATGAAGAGTGGATGCTTTTTCACTGTGATTGGTATGAGTTCCCGAACAAGCTTCATTACATAGATTGTACATGGTACAATCTAAGGGTGAACTTCGTTCATGCGTGGACAAATATGATTAGGCACCGGGGCAACCGGACAACTAACCGTTATGAAGGAGCACATCGTAAGTTGAAGAGGTACTTGGAGAGTTCTCAACTTTCTTTTGACAAGGTTTTTGCCGACATGAACAACTACATTAGGTTGAAAGTGATGGAGATCATGAGGGAGTTTGAGGATTCTTTGCAAAAAATAAAGCACTCGCACAATATTCGAGTTTTGCGAGAGCTCATAGGTCGGGTTTTTCATTATGCCATTGACCTAATTCTTGAGGAGATGAAGACTTGTGACACCGTTAGCATAGATGTTAAATCGTGCCTACACTTGGCACACAACATCTATGATTTACCGTGCGCTCATGAATTAGTCCTCTACTGGATGGAGGGAAGGGCAATACTATAGGGGGATGTTGATGCACATTGGCGCAAATTAACAATGGTGCCCGAATTAGCGAAGTACCATATGGTTGACTACGAGCCGAAAATTATACTTTTTAAATAATGGTTGGAACGGTCAACTATTGATGAGCAAATGGCCATGTTGTGAAAACTGAAGGACATCGGGTGTCCCATAACCGCTAGGTTATTTGAGCCATCCGTGCTAAAGCATTGTAAGGGTCACCCGAGAGGTCAAAAACCAACTGCTAAAGAGCTAAAGCATGAGAAGTCAACTAAAAGGGATCCCTCGGGCTTCGACCTTGCTAGGCAATCAATAATAAATGAACACCCCGCGGTTCAAAGGCCTAAGAAGAAAAATAATTTTACGGAGTTCACCCTCCCAACCCCATGGTGCCCGAACTACTCCCCCGCATATAAACAATATATCAATAAGATACCATTTTTTTATAAAGATTGTGTAGAAGATATCATTGAGGTTGAAGCTGACGAAAATTGTGGGTTTAGATGCGTTTCTAAATGCCTCAGATTTGGCCCCGATGGATGGAGACGGGTGAGATCAGACTTGATTAAAGAAATCATGACAAATACTGACTTTTATACACATTATTTTGGTGACTGGTTTCCAAACACTGTTCTACATATGTTGGATGATTATTCTAGACCATGTATTCCCAAGTCATGGATGATCATGCCCGAGTGCGACTATCTTTTGGCGAAAACTTACAAGTGCGTGTGCGTCTGCGTCCTTATTTCGAAGAGACAGTGTCTAATGTTTCTACCAATTAGACATGAATGAACCGTGAATCCCTCGTTCATAGAGATTGCTCATGTATGCCGGAATCACTTTGTAGGTTTGAAGTTGAAGTACGGTTGTCCAATTCCCTCGATAGCAAGTCACTGGCATAGTTGCTCATTGTCAGAAGCAAAATCGTGGATTGATAAATATGCGCAACAAGTATCGGAGTTCCGAACGATGTAGCAACCAATGATGAGCCTACCATATCGACTAGTTTGGTGTATAAAACGTTATTATATGGTGTGAACGAACTTATATGATATGATCCTGAAACAAAGTTGTATGATATTCGAATTTAGTTGTACAATTTGTTGAGATGAATTAATGAAGTTATATTTTTTGATTTATTGTATAATTTATTGTTTAATTTGTTGAGATTAATTTTTTTCATTAATGATAATTAAAGAACTATAGTTTAGTTGTATAATTTTTTGATATTGAAACAAATATGTATGAATCCTATATGAACTGGTTCGCTATATACATGCTGAAATATGGTGGATATTTCGGTATATACATGCCGAATGGACCTCATTAGCCAATCCAAATAGGAATCTGTTAGGGATGTATATAGAGAACCAACTTTAACCATAACTGGTTCGCTATATATATGCCTAAATATAGTGGTTAATTCGCTATATAGATGCCGAATGGACCTCATTAGCCGATCCAAATAGGATTCTGTTAGGGATGTATCTAGCGAACCAACTTTAACCATAAGTGGTTAGCTATATACATGCCAAAATGTGGTGGTTAATTCGGTATGTACATGCCGAATGGACCTCATGTTCCATTATATCTGGGATTCTGATACACAACCAATAAATTAATTTCAAAGTATGAGTGATGTTTATACACAACCAGCAAATTAATTTCAAAGAAATACACAACCAACAAATTAATTTTAAATTCACCAACAAATAAGGGATGTTTATACACAACCAGCAAATTAATTTCAAAGTAATAAATAACCAACAAATTAATTTCAAATTCACAAACAAATAAGGGATGTTTATACAACCAACAAATTAATTTCAAATTCACCAAAAAATATTATCATTAAACCAAAAACTAATACAACCCAACAATATTATCATTAAACCAAAAGTTTAAAGATATCCGACCTATTTCTTTTTTCTAATTCTATGAGACCCCTCAACTACTTTATCTTTTACCTTAGCTTTGGTCTTTCTTTTCTTCGCCACCCGCTCCTCAATGACAACCGGCCTACCTACCCCGATGGCCACAGCTAGGATATCGTAGGCTTGCACATCACGTGCAATTAATATGGCCGGGTCAGTTGCAATTCCATCATCAATATTATTCTTCATCAAGTCCATAGCCTTATGCACCTAGTCCGCCTATGAAACAATTAATAACACCGTGGGATTAGATTAGCCAAAAAAGGGTATTATAATCACATATAATAGCAGATGAAGTTTAGACAAAAAACTTACCAACAACGTTTGTTGTTGTTTCACGCTGCGAAACTTCGAATTTTGGACTCTAGGATGGGATTTGGAAATGAACCAAGCCATATAATCGTTGCTGCAATTCCAGGGGCTAGATACCGGCACAAACCTACATTTCTCGGATAAAAGGTGGTCTTGCCAGTTTTCTTGGTACCATTTCTGCATATCGAATTTAACTTTGTACCGAGCCGCCTTATCTCCCCTATCGTCCTTCAGGGGTGTCATTGGGTCACACGGTATGATTTGTAGCCGTCCCATTTGTCTAAGGCATCTTTCAAGGTAATAGGGCTCCTCCACCTCAAAACAAATCATAATCCCTCTATACCATGAAGCTTCATGGAAGGGATAAGCAGCCCTAGAATCTCGATAGGGTTCCCAAATGACCTACAAATAAAACGTTACCAACAGTCATATCAAAACATAATTTGATGTCAGGAAATATAAATCGTTACAAAAATTAACTCACATCACCAACAGTCATATCATCCAATTGCTCTCGAAAATTGATTAAGTTTGTAAATGCATTTTTCTGAGAGGCAGACTGCAACGACCAACGTGCGATCCTTGGCTTCGTTTCATCAAACTCCATATCAACGCATCCGCCAACCCCTGTAAAATGCTCATATATCCATGACTGCAAAGCAAACACACATTACGAATTTATTAGAAAAAAGCAGGACATTGATAAATATACATAGACAAAATATGATGTGTTATTGGTTACCTGTATGAGAGAGAGGCAACCACTCATTTTTCGGACACCTGAACGTGAGGCAAGTCCCAACTACCTATAGACATACTCTATGATACCCATACCCCATGCTAGTTTCCCCACCTTCTTCAAGTCTCTAAGAACATGGAGGTATACCACGGAAATCTTGTTCTTGGTCTTGTCGGGGAAAACTGTGCACCCGATAATGTATAGCAAGTAGGCTCTAGCACAATAGTCTTTGTCTTCACTCGATGCGTTGGCGTCACGCGACCTCTCCTTTAAATTCGCAGTGAGCCAATTCAAACGGACTGTCGCATGCTCCCCACATTCATTCAATGCAACTTCCTTAGTCACTCCTAACAACTCTACCACTAGGTCCACAAGTGACGGGACCACTACGTCCTCCTCCTCCTCATCCTCCTCAACTTCGGGCTGCGGGTTATACAATGGTGATCTGACGAGAGGAACACCCAAAATCGTCGATACGTCGTCGAGGGTGATTGTCATCTCCCCAAAGGGCATATGGAATGTGTTTGTCTCCCGATGCCACCTCTCGACAAATGCATAAATGAGGGCGTAATCTAAATAACGGTGGCTAGATGAGATATGCCCCCCCAACTTAGCCCTCTGAACCCTCTTTTGAACACTAGCAGAAAGATCACTGAATTGCCACTCCTTGATCTTAGTCCAATGATTGATGCATAATAACAACACCTGCTCAACCTAGAATATAAGCAAAATATTTATTAAGGTTTATGAAAGAAACGTAAAATAGAAAACACTAATGTTATAACATTTAAGGGAAATGAAATTACCATTAATGCAGTCCAAATACCGTACGCCATATGATGCTTAAAGTGTTTTAATAGGCTAAGATCGGCAGGGCCCCCGTATGCCGGAATAGATGTGCCTTCTTCAGGGACCTTCTTCTTCTAGCTATAAGCTATTGCAGTCTTGTGTAAAATGCTAAACGGGTTTTCAGGCCGCTGAGGAGAAATATACTCCGACTCGGAACCCCCGTCCGTCGCCTCATGACCCTCATCAGCCTCCTCTTCAACCTAGTCCTCCTCCTTAACCTCGGCCTCCTCCTCAACCTCGGTCTCCTTAACCTCGGCTTCCTCACCCTCAACCACAACCTCCTCGTCCTCAACCTCGACCGCAACATCCTCATACGTCTCCATCACGAGGGGATCCACCTCCATCTCATCCGGGACAGTAGCAGCAGACAGAGCATGGATCTCTTCTCGATGCTTCCTCTCATAGGCAATCAACGGCTTACGGTTCTTGCGAGAGTAAGATACAAGGTTATTCATGTTTGACCTGCATTAATTATAAACATAAGTCAATTCATAACAAAATATATTCAAAGAATTGTTCATAATGTATTGATTATAAACATAAGTCAATTCGTAACAAATCATAGCTAATCATGTATTGATTATAAACATAAGTCAATTCGTAACAAATCTTAGGTAATCATGTATTGATTATGCTTCGATTCAAAGGGAATCATGTAATGATTATAAACATAAACATAAGAAACAAAGATAAGTCTGCATAATAATAGTTAATCATGTATCATTTGATAGGTATTCATTTGATAGGTATTCAACACAGATAATAATAGTTAATCATGTATCACTTGATAGGTATTCAACATAAACAGAAGAAACAAAGATAAGAAAATAATTGATTCCATGCGGGGCAAAGGTGCCGAACTATGATGGTTAATTCGGCATACACATAACGAAAAGTGTAAGTTAATTCGGTATAAACATCACGAATCAAACATAAATATATTGAGTGGCATTCGGCATAAACATAGCGAATTAGGGACCTCATTTCAGTATGAATGTAAAGAATGGTTCGCTTAATTTGAAATCAATCGATTCACTATGTTTATGCCGAAATCTTACACTTAGTTCGGTATGAATATAACGAATGAAACCCTTGTTTGCAAAAAAAAATCATTCGTCATGAACATATCGAATAAAGAGAATTCATTCGATATGTTCATAACGAATGAAACCCTAGTTCAGTGGCTTCAATATTTTCAACAGTCCAAACGATGTTTAGCAGACCAAACCCTAGTTTGTTTTCTAGTAGTCCAAACCTAGGATTGCAAGTTCGTTTAACAGTCTATGCGTGGTTCAAACCCTAGTTCGTATTTACAGTCCAAAATGAAAGAAAAGTAGAAGGGTAATGAAGATGATCGTGGGTGAGAGACCAATGTACGATGCCTCTGATCCTTAGCAATGTGTAGAGGGATGATCATGGGTGACAGACCAATGTTAGCTCGATGGTTTGAGATCGTGGGTGATTGGAATATGTAGAGAGATGAAGGTTTCAGTGGGTATATATATATATATATATATATATATATATATATATATATATATATTTATTTATTTATTTATTTATTTATTTATTTATATATATTTGGTTATTCAAATGGGTAGTGTATTCAAGATGAAAGGTTAACCTTTAGTTGAATGGATTTGAAGATGAAAAGTTAGAGATGAAAGGTTTGGGGATTTGAATGTATAAAGAGATGGAGAGAAAGTGTGTAAATGATTTTCACAACTTTAAATATGTGATGGCCATGATGTGATATTATGAAGTAACTTTTAGAATTAAGTGGTATTTTGTAATAAAAATAAAGTTGTGTTATTTTGTAATAAAAATAAAGTTGTGGTATTTTGGAGCACAAAATGAGGTGCCCTTAGAAACTCCCAAAATTTTACTTCTTGCCCTTTTGCACTCGAAAAAACCTTTTGCACGCTTCACATCTCACAAAGTGTCACTAAAAGTCATTTCTTGGGCGAAGTGAAAACATTAAGAGCCAAGCCAGGATGAACCCAACCAGTCCATTTTTTTATATACATGTCAACTTGTTAAACTAGTCATCGTGTAAACCACGAAGTGATGATATTCGTATTTGCTAAGGGACGTTCTTGACGAACCCTGCAGAATTATTGTAAGCTTGACACATAAGTCCTATTTACGTAAAATATTTCCTAATTGATCCGATTAAAAAAAATCCCAAAAGGCGGCCCTATTACATATTTTACATGGAAATATTATTACATTCCACATTTACCATAGTACATATTTACGGTAAGTTTTGCACAAGTTGCACAGGTAGTAAATATTTATTAGTTTTCTAGTGAGACATAATGGACCAAAAATGTTCTTTAATGAGACTAAATGGAGAATAAAATAATTCATGACTACGGACTTAATAAACAAGACCTATTGGTAATAATCCTTGAAATAAATCATTGAAGCAATATTGTGAAGAACCTCAATAAATATTGAACCACGGATCCACTTGACTTGCACAAACTAGGAGAGAATGAACTGCCTGACGATCATTATAACCGCACTCAATTTATTAGAATGTTCCATCTTTTTAAAGAATATCCTCTGAACCTGTCAAGGGGAAGAGAATTAAATTACAAACCCTCCTCTAAAACACCCAATTGAGACCCTTTTTCCCGTTTCTTTTCGGCATCACCCAATTGTGTTCTCTTTTCTCTCTTTTTAGCTTATTACAACAAAAAATGCATATAAATTATTCAAAGGCTACATTAGTCTCTCCCCTTCTCTTAGAAAACGAGTATCAGACTGTTTAGAGGGGATTTGAAGATGAATCCCTGGTCCTGGTGGCGCAAATCCATTGCCTCGGAGTCTCAACGTCATCGCCTGTGACCGTTGGAACATGCCAACTGCCCTTTTCCGACTCCTGCATTCGCATTTTTCACATTTTTCATCAAGAAATGGTAAGACTTCCAATATGAGGAAGAAAAAAAACCGCAAAAGAACTAGTTGATTCACAATGACATAAGAATAAATGGGGAGAATTTGATTCAACTCACCTGAACAACAATTGAATATGGTGGAGGCATGTGGAAGTTGAGTCCACGCCGTGATACACTCAGTCGAACCTGCAACCAACAAAACCAAGAATAAAATGGTCACATTTCATGTTTGGTGCCACCCCTCACTTTTTGGAGCTAACCAGCCTTGGGGTTGCTTCGGCTTCCGAAGCCAATATCAGTACAAGGACTACAAAGAATAACATTTCAACTTGAAGGGGCAAGTGTCAAAAAATTATATGCATTTTTGCAACAAAAAAAACACTATTTTAGGGGGGCAAAAACACCCCGAATTATGCATTTTGTTGCAATAAACATATTTCTAAAAATCTTGTAGCACATTTTTGAAGTAACCAAGAGGGATCTTTGATACAAGATGCATTATTGAATCCAATTCTGGGGGTCTTTTGAATTGAAATAATTCAGGGGGTATCTTGCAAAAACAACATAATTTATGGAAGGGTCACTTCACCCCGGAAGTAATGCAAATGAACAAACGAATAAGAACAAGAGGCACATCTCAACTAAATCTAATCAGTCGGTTTATATTGTGGATGTATACCACAGGGAAAGGAGGATGTTAGGTTACTCATGCCCACTCAACCCGTGGATAAAGTAAAACAACGACACAAAGGGTTGTTTTTCAAAATGGACTTTGTTGTGTTTGAAGGAAGAATGATTTACATCAGCCCCTCCTAATAGGACTGCAAACCTCTAAGTGACTACTGAACCAGATTATGCATTTTGCCTCTCCTTTCTTCGCATTGTTATTTCTCTTATAAAGAAGTGAAACCAGATTATGCAATTTGATTTAAGAATATCAATTTTATTGTATTTGACAAAACAGAAACCAATAATTTAAAAAAAAAAGGTCATTGTGATTCTGGGGTTTAGAATGGGATGATTGCAAACCCGTGTGCACCCTGTTTGATCCTATAGTGTTAAATTGTTTCCTAGTGATGGTGACTAGGAATAAAGCTCTTGCGAATAAATTGTTACATGGGATTTTTCTAAGAATAAACTTCCTTGTAACATTTAGCAGTCAAAAGTATGGTTTTTAGGAAAATCAGTGGGATTCCAAGTGTGGACCTTTGCCACTAGGGATATTGGAGAATTAATTCTCGGAAACAATTAAATTCCCTTCCCCATGATAGGGCATTGTTGGAGATCAATTAGTAGTCCAATCTTTATGAAATTCACTGTTTAGAAAAACTTTTTTTCTTTTCTTTTTCCCTTTTTTATTTCATAAAAAGTTTGGATATTCACAATTAGAAATTTGTTGCCAATTCTTGTCAACACTTGGAACTTTAACTTTTAATTAAATAAGAATGGATGTGAGATTAACAAGTTAATTAAGTTTTTACTTGTGTTCCAATATACTGACCGATGTTAATTTGTTTTCTTCTTTCTATACGATATATATGTCAGTATCTTGAGGTCCCATTTGGTTAGGGGTAAAAATATTGAGGGCAAGTTGGCCATAACTCATCTAAAAGTCACTGATGTAAAATGAAGCGGAATTAACAGATACACTCTCACAAGAATATTCATGATCAAAATCAGCTACTAAAAGCTCAACGAAGCAGATCACAATAATAACAGATCACAACGAAGCAGATCACAATAATATTCAGGATTGTGTTGGGGCAATTGATGGCACCCATGTTCGTGTCAAAGTGGCGGAGAGGGAAGCTGTGAGGTATCGTGGGAGAAAGGATTTTCCAACACAAAATGTGTTGGTTGCGTGTACATTTGATTTAAAATTTACCTACGTACTACCCGGGTGGAAAGGGACTGTTTCCGACTCTAGGATTATTAAAAATGCACTTACGAGAGAAGGTAAATTGAAAATACCTAATGGCAAATATTATCTTGTCGATGCGGGGTTCATGAATAGGAGCGGGCTTATGGCACCTTTTAGAGGTGTTCGTTACCACTTAAAAGAATACTCCACTCGAGAACCTGAGAATACTCGATAGTTATATAACCATCGTCATGCATCACTACGCAATGCAATTGAACGAGCATTTGGGGTATTGAAGAGGCGATTTCCAATTATAAGAGGCGGAGCCGAATCATTCTTTTCAATTCACACACAACCTGAAATTATTCTAGCATGTTGTATTCTACATAATTACCTAATGGAGGCAGACCCTGATGAAGCTATTTTAAAAGCAGTTGATGAAGAGCTTGAAAATGAAGACCCAGATGAAGACGATGAAGTTGGCCCTCCAAGGGATGGGGATGAGGATGCCGCACGAGGAGAATATATAAGAAATTGCATAGCGACTAATATGTGGAATGATTATGTGTTGTGATTTCAAGTTCTCGTACATTTAATTTGAAGTAATTAAAAATTGAATTATAATAAGCATTTGAGAGTTTGATTTGATATAAATGTTGTTATTTATTTTTTATGTTAATGTTTTTATCATAAAAGATATTGCGTAATGACTAATATTTATGCTTTTGTATAGATACTAACAATGAGCTAGAAAATAAAAGATGATGGTGCAAAAAAAATTCATTTGACTTGGGACTTCTTAAATGGATGATATGTTCATTGAAGCAATGCTTCGCCAGGAACGTGTAGGAAATAGGATTGACGGAACATTCACAACTACAGCGTACAGTAATATGAGCGAGCTGCATGCAAATATTCCTAACATTGAGCTTACAAAGGAGCATTTAAAAAATTGACTAAAAACTCTAAAAGAACATTTCAATAAATGCTATGATTTGTTTAAAAATTTGAGCGGCTTTGCCTGGAGTACGATAACTAAAATGTGGAGCGTTGAGCCTGAAGTTTGGAAAAATTTAGTCCAAGTAGGTATTCCAAATTAAGTTTAAGTAAATTAGTTTGGTACCGATAGTATATTAATTGTTTATTTTTTTTATGATAGGCGAAACCTGAAGCGAAAAAATGAATGACAAAACCTGTCAACAACTATGATAAGTTGGCAGAGCTATTTGCCAATAATCGAGCCACGGGTGACAGCGCTGAGACAGCTAAGGAAAAGAAGCGTTGTTGGGATAGGTCTATTGATGAGAGTGAGAGTATTACCATTGATGATATTGATTTGGATGATGATATTATTCTAGAAAGTTTTGGTAGTGATTCAGCTGACGGGGGGACGTGATGCTCAATCAAATGCATAATCAACGTGATGACACAACATCAAAAGGGAAAAAAAAAAAAAGACTTCGCACAATGAAGATGAAAATAATTTTTTGAAGAGTGCCCTTGACAATGTGGCCCATGCAATTCGAGAGGGAAATACAGTTATTAAAGAATCCCGCCCACGCGTTTACTCGGAGTCATAAATTTTTGGGGAGTTGGTGGCTATTGGAGTACATTCACATGTTATCGATGATGCATATCTTTTTCTCTCACAAAATCCCGACAAAGCAAGGATAGTGCTCGGTTGCCCTTTCGAGAGACGCTTGACAATTTTGGAGAAAATAATGGCGACTGCTCGTGCTTCGTGATGCATTATGAAGTTTATGTTTTGGAGATATCTTATTTTATGAATAATTTAGTGCCCTTTTTTGGACTATATGTTTAAGACTTATTATTATGGTTTGAGACATTTTATTATAATTTTTTGTTATCAAGATTTAAAATCTATTATTGTGTTGGTATGCATGATGAATTAATATGTTATTATTTTCTTTAAAATGTTATAACATACTTTGTTAGTTATAATAGTATAAATGTATTTTTCCTTTTTTTTCCTTTCCTTTCTTTTCAACTCACAAACAAGGAGGAAAGAAAGTCATTTTCCTTTCCTTTCTTTTCTCTCGTAAACTCTCGGAAAAGAAAGTCATTTTCCTGTCATTCCTTTTCTCTTCTCTCCTAATAAAACTTTCCTTTCTTTTCTTTTCTCTTCTCTCCGAAAACTCGCAAACGAGGCCTAGAGGTTTTACAATTTTACCTTCTTTACACACAATTTGAATGAAGGGTGGAATCCCATGTTGCATTATAACTGCTTTATAAACAGGATTCTTGATTTGGGAGAGGCTCGAAATTGGTAGACATGACTCTCAATCTGGTAGAGCATATAATTTATAGGCAATTTAAAATTGCTACCGAGAAATAGGATGAAGCTCCGTATCATCTTTGATGGTTCCACAGATATTACAATGCCAAGTTCAAACTAATGAAACTAAATAAATTTGAGGGGACGACCAAACAACCCTATCAAAATGCTGTGGAACTAATTTTTCTTAGCAAGTAGCAATCATATTCATATATACAGTGGTCGTATGCTTTAGTTAGAGTGACAAAATTAAACTTATACGCAGATTTACTTCCAAAGAGACTTACAGAGTGAAGCATCAACCTGCTAATTAACAGGAGAAAATACCTGATGTTTTTCTTTCCACCTTGGAAAAAAACTAGTCCCCAGCAGTTGGAACAGATGGTCCCTCATCTCATCATTTGTCACCAGCAAACACTTGCAACTAACAGCAGCATACAACCAGTACCTGAGAATGACATGAAGCACGTGGTAAAATGTGAACTGTAGAAAGAGGAGAGCTTATCTTATCTAGAAATACAATTGCCTCCACTGAATCATGAAAGGCAAAAGCTACAACACTTCACAAAACTCATACATAATTTTTCTTCAAACATAAGTTCATTAAGGTGTCACAACAACTGGACAAAATTAAGCATACTCAATAAACAAAGTACTTACATATTATTTTTATAATAATTGAAATGATAACGAGCACATATACTAACTAACATGTCCACGTGATTAGATGACAAAGGTGGCAAGTAATAATGAGATATAAATCTGTAACACAAAAAACAAAATGATTATAAAAGGAATATCAGGCATCACCAAAAATAGCATGTATTGAAGCAAGAGATTAAAGAAAAAGGGAAAAAATAGTGTATAAATTGGTGGACCATATAAGCATGGATTGGGTCCAACTACTTAAGACCATTTATGATGTAACACGACAAATGGCACACAAGCGCAAACAAGAAACTAGAATTAAACTGTTGTTTTATAGTCAAATATCGTATTATCAAACTGAGGTTTTGTCAAATAATTTGTCAATATAACCCTTGCAATTAAGCCCCCGTATTCCTCTATTCTCATCAATATCTTAATTTGTTTTAGTTTAGGGACTAGAATAAAGAATATTCAATAAAAAATCCCCTAGTTAGTTACTCTTTATTGTCGTCTTCCTAGTTAAGTTTGTCTGGTGAGCAACAGAGCAAGCCATTTTCCTTTATATAACACTGTCATTACCTTTGTTGAGATAGATTGAATTTCTCCCTCGACAGTGATCAAGAGTTTTAATTTATAAATCCTTTGTGTGAATACATCACAAACATAATAAATATTTAAGGGAATTAGTGGTGGTTTGTTTAAAATATATTGTTTTTCCTCTCCAGGTGAATGACGTTAAGGAAAATATCTTACCAATCATCATTTGAACCGGCTGGAGTAGCATATAATGCACCAGATTTTTTCCAACTCTCTAACAACTTCTTATTATTAGGATTCTGAGCAGGCCCGCCAGTTACACGGCTTTTGTGCAATACAATAAGTGGTAATTTCTTTGTTGGACTCATTTCGCGTATCTTATCCACAGCAGAATTGAGCTACAACAAAAGAATAAAAAGAAACATAGGTCTTCATCAAGCTTATTATCTGTACTATCCCCCTTGCCTTTCTTCCCAAAAATGTACATAATAATTTAAAATTATATATAAAAAGATATTACCTCAAAAAAACTGAAATTGTGTTTATTGACAAGGCCAACATTCGCACCATCGATTACAGCATCAAATGGACCATGCCGCTGAAGCCACTCCTGAATGAGTGTACCTTCTAAATTAGTCAGGATATCAAAATCTTTTTATGAATAGATTGCCTAAAGCATACAAAACTGACATATATGGGCTATCGACTATGACAATGAAATGAACAGTTTTCAGCCATTGGTGTTAGAGAATATATTTATTGATCCCAATTAGCAACAAGATAAATTTCACAATAAGACCGCAGATGAATGACAGCTGCACATTTTCTCTCAAATCATCCCTCTCCAATCTCATAAATTTCATAAATAATAATTCTGATTTACAAGAGAGGACCAAGGCCTTATTTAGGGATTATTCTAAACTTGGGGAGCAAGTCTCCTAATAAAAAGGGAACTAAATAACCTAAATTAAAATTGATAACTAATACCCAATAATTATCTCCAATAATAATACTAATAATAATTTAAATAATAACTAATATATAAATCGGATAATATTATTAATACTAATATATTAATTATTTCCAATTCACGTTATTCTCTCCTTCTTCGAAAAGCTCGTCCCGAGCGCTATAGGCTTGAACGTTGAAGATGCCAGACAAGTAGTGCCTTCTCCTTCTTCGAAACGCTGAACACCGTAAGTGTAAGAGCCAGTGCCACATCCACAAGTACTTCGAATATTTGGGACTTTTTTTTTATCTTTTATTTGGGGTGAAATATAATTTTTCTGAAAATTTTGGGGCTCAAATTAAATATTTTTTAACATTTTAAAGATTGGGGACTGTCCAAATTTTTCTATCCCAAAAAAATCAATTTTTGACCATTAACCTCCAAACCAAGTTGTTTGTCACTTAAAAATAGGCCAAAGTCAAATAAAGTCCACTTATGCAGCCCAAACTCCTCAATAGCCTTATGGCCCGCTCTTGCATTTAAAAAGTCCCAACTCATTAAAGTAAATCCTGGCTTCCCCCTCCTCTTTACAAGCCCTAGCAGCCCCACTTCCAAACTCACCCACCAAAGAAGTTGTCGGAGGTCAGAAGACCACTCTGTGTGGCCGAACCTCTTCACCAGAGGTTGTCATGTTATTGACGGACGTTGGCAAGGAGTCACTGACCTCCGAAGGGCTGGAATGGAGGTTTTTTTACGACAAAGCTGGCTGAAAATCAGACCTATGCTGAATCACGTCAGATATGGGTTGGAGAAGGACGGGTTTGGTCGGGAAGAACTTGGCGTTGATGGATTGCCTTGCTCGCACCGGATCTGCTCTAAGTTAGCGAAGACAAGGCCAATCTGGCCGGAAATAGCATAGCCCCTGTCAGCGCTGGGTGAAAGGAATCTATGGCCAGGGGTTGCCCACGGCTCCAACATAGAACTTTAACCTTGGATTTAGTCGGGAAGGTTCGAAGGTCAGAGAGAGACTTGACCGGTGGTCGTCGGATTAACTCTAACAAGGTGAACAGGGGATTCTTTTGTTGGTTAATGGATGATGTGGAAGTTGGACAGACTGTTTAGCCTTGGGTCGCTTTCCAAGCCTTACCCGCCTCGTGGGTAGCCAAAATCCCACCTCTTTGAACCG
Source organism: Sambucus nigra (assembly GCA_949130495.1). Taxonomy (NCBI): domain Eukaryota; kingdom Viridiplantae; phylum Streptophyta; class Magnoliopsida; order Dipsacales; family Adoxaceae; genus Sambucus; species Sambucus nigra. The sequence goes on from OX422210.1 coordinate 591,827,748, forward strand.
TTGAACTCGCAGGATGGATTCTCGTCGCCGCTCTGCCTTCAAAACCTCTATTTGTTCACCCAATTTTTTTAACTGGGTTGCGAAATCAAAACCAACCACCGCTAATGGTGGAGCGACTGTGATGGACACTTTTGGAGCATTGATCGTTGTCGTGTCGAGTACACATTGTACGATAGGTTGCCCCGAGCTTTTACCATAGCTCGTGACTCAATACACACACAATTTGACACACACTTGTGTGGAAAATCAAGAGCGAACGCAACTCTAATACCACTTTGATGTGAAACGCAACGAAATTGACACAAATGAATACACGCGAACAAAAATAATAATCTAAGTATATTTCTCTCAAATCATCTCTCCAATCTCATAAATTTCATTAATAATAGTTCTAATTTACAAGAGAGGACCAAGGACCTTATTTATGGATAATTCTAAACTTGGGGAGCAAGTCTCCTAATAAAAACAGAACTAAATAACCTAATCAAAATAGATAAACTAATACCTAATAATTATCTCTAATAATATTTTAAATAACTAATAACTAATGTATAAATCGAATAATATTATTAATACTAATATATTATTTATTTCCAATACACGCCAGAAGGTCATATATTACATTTCTTTAAGCTGAAAATTGTGAGTGCGTCAAAGGATACATAAAGAAATGAAGATAAGATACTGTGATCTTTGGTACGAGAACCAACATTGTTTGGTCGAGATTTGTGTGAGAGAGACCCATATACCAACAACATCCCTCACCGCTGTTCACACCAGTCAAAACAAGTTCATTTTTAAGCTCACAATGGGCAAGATCACAAGCATTGGGCAATGTTGCAGGTGTAGAGTCAGCGTTTCTTGATCTTAATAGCATAACCATTGAAAATTCCATCGATGACATAAACAGACCATAACATTATTGAGATAAGGGTGACCATATGCAGCAGTACTGCAAAGACCTCTGCATCGAATCTCTCAAGTGGACTCGGAACATTACATGCTTAAAGCCTTAAACGTAGATAGCCAACTAAGCTTAGAGCAGTCAACTAGAAAACTATTTAACATCTAGGCATTATTCCAGTATCAAAGTACTTGATGCTCACCTAATATTAGTTTGTTCTATATATCATGATTGTATTTTATTCTCTTCAGTTGTGGGAACTTAGGGCCGGCAAAATGGACTCAAACAGTAACGTCCACCCATTTCTAAACGCAATGGTTGAGAATGGGCAGCATCATGCTTGTTTTACGCAAATAGCATATGGATCTGTAAAAAAAGCTCACCGGTAATTTGCCGGTTTAGGTGGGTTGATAAATGACTCAATGTCCTTCTTACTCGTATAAACTAAGGATTTGTAATTACAAAATTTGAATGAGAAAACGGTTTGGCGGGTAATTCAACCCAAATCCGACCCGCAACAACCATCCCGCCCATATCTGACCCTAACCCGTTACCGACCCGACCAAATCCGCACACATCCTCCCATTTGCTGGCCTAATGGAACTATAACTTTAGTGTACTGCTTAAAATGATTTAAGTTTGATCCTAATAGGTTGTTTTGACAAGCTTGTAACACAGTTTGTCAGTGGCATTTAGGCTATAAAATCAGTAATTCACATATAAAAATTGCAACAAGTCCGCCCCTCCAAAATCCTGTTCTCCTAAAACCTTGCCATGCATGTGTCCTTGCCATTATCCTGTACTGTGTCATAAGTTGCATCCCTTTAAACTGAACGTGTATGACTTTCCCCCTCCGCACTCATTATCATTTAATAAGTATCAAAGGTAACAAATACATGCCATGTGTTTCATTGTAGAACATAATCTTTGATTATGTTATGATAAGCTACTGTATTAAGTATTGTTTCAAGAATCAAAACAGAAAGCAAATTTAGAAAAAGCAATGCATGTGAGCAGCACATGGATATGTTAGTAAATGAGGAAAATATATTTAGGAGAGAGGCTGTTCTGGAAGTGTGACAGCTGATTCATCAGTTAGATGGCCAGGAAGTTATGTTGGTTGGGATCTTGAGCAGATGACCAGATGCAATCACTACATAAACTTTAAATGTAAGTGAATAATCAATCAAGTAATAGATTCCATCTCCAATCTCTCTTCTCGTCTTCTCACTTTGTATCTTCTCTCTTCTGCAATGTTTTAAAAGGCTTAAGGCGGGATCGAGGCGTTTTGTACCAGCGAGGTGAGGCAGATAGAGGTGTAAGCCTCAATTTTACAAAAAAAAAAACACTAAAAATTATATAAAAATATACTAATAAATTACAAAAAAAATATCATAATTTACGTCACCGCCATAAAAATAGTGTAGCATCATCACATCGCATAAGTATATTGAGTAATCCATGTTTAAAACAACCAACAGTAAATAGTGCCTCATCATAAAATCGTCAAAAAAAAGGTGTATCATCAATTATTAATATAGTATTGTAAGAGAGTAGTCTAATTTAGGGGAAATACTCGATTTTAGCACGTGTTTGACTTGAGCAACTTCGGTTGCGCCTACGTATCCGTTATGCTCGGAATCAAAGTCAGCGTAGTTCGTGGGTTCGTACTATTCGCCGGAAAACTCATTGTGGTGGTTTTTGGGAGAGATGGGAGGTGTTGCAACTCTTCTCAAAGAACTTATCTCAAAACTCTCTCTAAAACCTCATAAGATAAGAAAATCACCCTCTTCTTCCAAGAAGATCTCTTTCAAATGTATGGGGGGAGGGCTTATTTATAGCAAAACCAACCCAAGTGGATCGCCACATGTCAATTAACTCGTGGTGACACATGTCCTATTTTAAGTGGCATGTGTCCCATAACATATGTCAAAACTCTCAATACTAGAATATTTTCTAGTTAATATGTAAATAATACACAAACACGCGTGATATGTCCAACGCGCATAATAATACCTCAGTCGCATAAACACATGGACTTTTGTCAATATTAATCATCTCTAATCTCATTTAATAATTTAATGAGAGGCTTATCATTAAGCCCCTCCTACATTTGCCCCCTCGTACATATAGTTGATATATTGATACATGTCTGAAATATATCGACTGTATGTACGAAATAACTTTAGTCAGTTTTCATATGTTCGATCGACCTGTGGATCGTGGGTAATAATCTCATATCTCATTTCATCTTGATGATGTACTTTTACCTCATATATCACATTTTATGATATAATGCAATCTCATATTTCATATCTCAGTTATATGATATACATCAATTTTATATCTCATACCTTAAATCCCATTTTGAGGCTTTGATCTCATAGGTTATTCCGAAGGACCTCGTTTATCATTATTTTCATACGAATGATATACACTGAGTGTTGCCCCCATTCTTACTTAAATGAACATGCATCCACATTTTTATTGCGATTGTTTGTAACTCTGCTTTGGTAAAGAGTATTATTATGGACACATACTAACTACCTCAGCATTCTCTTTCATCATTCTCAACCAAGCTTGGTGTAAGTATTATTATGGTTTACATAATAACTACTTCATCATCCTTGATTAATCTTTTAGTGCATGCACATGTTGTTTGACTTGTTTTAATCACGATGAGGTTTCTTGTGCATGCATGTATTATTGACTCGCTCAAATGACCACTTTTTAATGTTTTTCACAAACTCACACCTATAAGGTGACTTAATGATGAGAACATACTTGTAAAGGTTTCTCGTAAACTCCACCGTTAGAGGTGACTTAACAATGAAAACATACTTGTTAAGGTTTTTCTCAAACTCCACCGTTAGAGGTGACTTAATAATGAAAACATACTTGTTAAGATTTTTCGCAAACTCCACCGTTAGAGGTGACTTAACAATGAAAACATACTTGTTAAGATTTTTCGCAAACTCCACCGTTAGAGGTTACTTAACAATGAAAACATACTTGTTAAGGTTTTTCGCAAACTCCACCGTTAGAGGTGACTTAACAATGAAAACACACTTGTTAAGGTTTTTCGCAAACTCCACCGTTAAAGGTGTCTTAACAATGAAAACACACTTGTTAAGGTTTTTCGCAAACTCCACCGTTAGAGATGACTTAACAATGAAAACATACTTGTTAAGGTTTTTCGCAAACTCCACCGTTAGAGGTGACTTAACAATGAAAACACACTTGTTAAGGTTTTTCGCAAACTCCACCTATAACGGTGACTTAACAACGAAAACGCTTATCAAGATTTTTGTAAAACTTCACCAATAACGGCACACTCATGACGGTGACTTAACAACGAAAACGCTTGTTAAGATTTTTCATAAACTCCACCTATAATGGTGACTTAACAACGAAAACGCTTGTTAAGATTTTTCATAAACTCCACCTATAATGGTGACTTAACAACGAAAACGCTTGTCAAGATTTTTGTAAAACTTTACCAATAACGGCACACCCATGACAGTGACTTAACACAACGAAAACACTTGTTAAGATTTTTCATAAACTCCACCTATAATGGTGACTTAACAACGAAAACGCTTGTTAAGATTTTTATATATAGTCTCCACCTTATAACGGTGACTTAACAACGAAAACGCTTGTTAAGATTTTTTATATAATCTCCACCTTATAACGGTGACTTAACAACGAAAACGCTTGTTAAGATTTTTATATAATCTCCACCTTATAACGGTGACTTAACAACGAAAACGTTTGTTAAGATTTTTTATATAATCTCCACCTTATAACGGTGACTTAACAACGAAAACGCTTGTTAAGATTTTTATATAATCTCCACCTTATAACGGTGACTTAACAACGAAAACGCTTGTTAAGATTTTTATATAATCTCACTGTTTTTTATATCTCTTCTCAGGTTGCTCGCAAAGTTCTCGTAATATGATGTCATATATGAAGGATGACTATGACTTTGTCGATTTCTGAGTGACAAGTAATTAACCCGTTTGAACTCTTTGAGAAAGAAACTGAAGAAGCTTTTGTAATGACCTGCTTGGATGTTACTATACTCTGAAGGTTCATCAATCTAACCTTGTCGCGGAGGATGTCGAAGAAGCTTTACACTACAAGCTATGTTACATCATAATATCCATTTGCCCTCTTTATTTTATTTTTTTATCTCAAGATAAAATAAAATAAATTACATATATCATTTACAATTCCCACCCGAGAAAAATGAAAGCAATCTAATTATTACATTTCATGGGGTGTAACTCAAACTACCATATCTTTCAACAATGACTTGATATTTGTATCGCTCAATATCTGCTCATTCAGAAGCTCTGCAAAATAATATCTTTCTGACCCAATTATACAATATCGCAAATGTTAGTAAAGCTCAGTAAATATCCAAGTACAATTCTCATCATGCCCCCTTTATTTGTTTTATTTAATGTAATAAAATAAAATAAATAAATAAAGTCTGGGGATATTTGTGCAAATGAATCATAATCACCGATTCTCATAGGTGTATCGTGCTCAATTTAATGTCGTTTAAGCACACATCCTTTCAAACTCACGAGTGTGTAAAATATCCAGGGTGAATTCTGAATTGTGAAACATACTCGAGTTGTTTCGTAAATGATTCATAATGTATGCATACGATGTACAAACATAGGCTAATTTTTACAAGTGCCATAAAATACTCAAACAAAACTTCATCATGCTTCCTTTGTCTAAAAAAAAAATCTATATACAAGATTTAATGATTTAAAGAAAATCAAATATTCACGCGTTTTGGGATATTTGCAACAAAGATAAAATACTATCGCAAGGACATATATATACTGGATTCGTCTCACAAGTGTATTCAATTTATTATGGACAATGTACTTCTGATTTGCATAATCCAGGTGTGTCGTATACTTTCAGATTGTTCGTACATTCTCTTTTCCAAAATCGTTAGATAAAGATTCAATTATATCAACACTCAACAAACTTTTATACCGTGCTTTATAATCTCTAAAGTACACATATACATTTAGATATTCAGTCTCATCTTCCCTATATTTTCTCATACACAAAGAAATATTCACTTTTTCAACAACAATTTTTTTTTTTTTTTAACTCATAAAAAAAAAAGGTCTTTTATGAGAAAATACCTATACCGCTATCAAAGGAATCAACTCTAAATAAAGGATGCTACAACAATATTTAAAATTAATTTATTGAAATTTCTAGAAACTCCATACTATTATCCCTTTATTTTATTTTTTATTTTATCACCATAAAAAAAAAAAAAATAAACTCATTCTCAGTCATATTCAAGAAAAATAGTCATGAATATTTATAATCTCTAATTTAATTTTGATGGCATTTGGTGGCATGTATGAGGAATCACACATTTTTTTTTTTTTTACTTTTAGCTTCTTAATTGAGATTTCAATATGTAAGCTCAAATAAATAGTCACCAACAACTTGTAATATCAACATATTCCTCCCTTTTCGTTTGGAAGCACGTAATCATACATAAGAGAGGACACGTAGGGCCCGAGAAAAAGGGACAACACAAGAACTTATCCAAGGCTACTACTTTTGTCTTCTCACAGACTGGACTTGAAGTTTGAACAAAACTTTAAGCCATTATTTTCTCACGGCTCAAGGTAGTTGAAAGGCGAAATACCACATGAAATCTCAAGGTAAATCTTCAAAACAAAGTTCGAAGGTCTGTAACCCGTAGAAACTTAAGATGTAACGGTTTGAGATCCATCAGCTGGAGGTTTCTCGAAGCTAGCTCCGTTGATTTCTAACCGAGGTCTACCAAAATTTTTTTAAGCTCCCACGGTGGTTCTTCATATTTCAAGATCCCACGGTGGTTGGTTGATTTGGGTAGCAGCAATGGTCTCCTACCAGTTCGAGTTCCATTGGGTACAGGTCCCTCGCAGAAAATTCCGTTTGGTTTTGAAAAATCATAGGTGAATCCATTGAATTTTATGTCGGATCCACACATACATACGAAGATGGTCACTAGATTTTGAGTTTCTTCGAACGAGTTTCCTCGACCATTTATTTTGGTTCACTCCGAGCTTCATCGGGAAGAGATTCACCGGAGTAAAGCTTCGTTGGATCTTGCTAACAATTATCCTCGTTCGTCAAACGTCACCCAAAAAAAGAAGAAAAAACAACAACGATGAACCTGAAGCTTGGTTCCGTGCTTAATCGCCTCTCAAACTCAAAGATCAGCTGAGTCGGTCATAAGAAATGATGGTTTGTCGGATTTTAATTCTCAGCTTAATCGAACGGTAAATGGTTGGTTTTGGGAAGCTCAAGGTCCTTGACTCAAGGTGCATCGGTTTGGGTTGGTACAACCAGGATAGCAGCAGTGCTCTGTCACTAGTCCAAGATTTATCGGGTAGAGGTTCCTCGGAGCAAACTCCGAAATGTATAAATTAGTAGGGAGAATATTAAAAGATTTACCTTTATCAACACGCTATGGGACATCACAAAAATAGTCTACTCTGCCATGTTGTACTAAAGTCATAAAGGTTGTCCTATTTTTCTAATCGCTTCTCACTACCCACGTGGTTTTGTTCAATAAATGGGCTATACATTTTGACGATAGCTGTCAATGTTAAATACCTTACACGCAACAGCCTGGCTTTGGCACGAACTGATGTACCTTCTTGTCAGATACCAAGATATTTATTTGATGGATATATTATTCTGCTAATATTTTAATCAAAGTTCTATCATGCAACAGTCCAATCAATTAATGTGGACATAATACATTTGTACTCAGTCCGTAATTTGAGGCCCTAGCATTTTTTCTTTGGTAGCCATTAACACGCTGCTACTACTTCAGTCATAGCCATTAACACGGCGCTACTACCTCCATCAGTAGGTATTTATCCAACACAAACACATTTAAAACTATATTTGATCATGTTCTTTTTTTCTTTTGTAAAACACCAAATATAAAATCTCAGGTAAAGATATATATGTCAAACAATTTTTTCATTATGAAGGGCATCCATTTGTTTTGTGACAGATATCATAACCGATGCTCATATATTAAATATCATGGAATTTTGATGCAAGGCATGAGATATTATAAGTACGAAAATATAATACTTATCTGAGATGAAGTTGCATATTTTTTTCCATAAATCTTTGAGAAGAAGTTGTGTTGTCAACCTCTTTTCTCCATCTTTGTCCACTTTTCCGAGTGCGAACGAGGCGTTACATAATGAAAATCACGAATACCTCCCCAGCAGAGTCGCCAAATGTAAGAGAGTAGTCTAATTTAGGGGAAATACTCGATTTTAGCACGTGTTTGACTTGAGCAACTTCGGTTGCGCCTACGTATCCGTTATGCTCGGAATCAAAGTCAGCGTAGTTCGTGGGTTCGTACTATTCGCCGGAAAACTCATTGTGGTGGTTTTTGGGAGAGATGGGAGGTGTTGCAACTCTTCTCAAAGAACTTATCTCAAAACTCTCTCTAAAACCTCATAAGATAAGAAAATCACCCTCTTCTTCCAAGAAGATCTCTTTCAAATGTATGGGGGGAGGGCTTATTTATAGCAAAACCAACCCAAGTGGGTCGCCACATGTCAATTAACTCGTGGTGACACATGTCCTATTTTAAGTGGCATGTGTCCCATAACATATGTCAAAACTCTCAATACTAGAATATTTTCTAGTTAATATGTAAATAATACACAAATACGCGTGATATGTCCAACGCGCATAATAATACCTCAGTCGCATAAACACATGGACTTTTGTCAATATTAATCATCTCTAATCTCATTTAATAATTTAATGAGAGGCTTATCATTAAGCCCCTCCTACAAGTATATATGATGCAATAATTGAAATATAGTGAAACAAGTTATAGAATTATATAAACTAAACATTTTGTAACATAATAATGACGTTGTATCATAACCACAACATTATAGCATATTACTCCCTCCGTCCCAAATTAAGATTCCATGATTCACTTTTGGGTTGTCCCATATTATGGGCCTACTTCCCTTTTTTGGACATAATCAACGAACCAAGTTCCATAATGGTGAACTAGAGTTAATTTTGACCGTTGATTGAATGCATTCTTGAGCTATACAAAACAAAAATATGGACTCTTAATTTGGAAGGGAAGGGAGTATGACAGAATAATAACACTATGCTAATTATACATAGATTTTGAAAATAATTAAATAGAGCATAAAATGAGCACTCAAACGACTCAATAGCTGCCTCGAGGCAAAAGGCCTTGATGAATGGAAGCTTAAGCCTCAGTCCTATCCCACGAGGCTTAAGCCTCACGCCTCTGATCGATTTCGAAATCATTTCTCTTCTGTGCTCTAAATCTTCTTCAATCCTCTCATTTCACCGTTAATTGAGGTATCAAGGCAGCTTATTGTTACAAATTCCACGGTTGCACTATCTTGTTTTTCATTACAAACAATGCACTTCACAACCATTGACATTAGCCGGAAATCTATAAAAGCATGACACTAATGAAGCTTTTCCGAAAGAAAAAACAAAAAATCTATGATTACTTCAGGTTGTAGAGAATAGAGATTATGAAGTATATCAAGGTGCTTATAAAAATGCAATTAGGTGCAAAATAGGCATGCCCGATAAATCATCTAATAACCCCCAATACATTCAATCATATTATTAAGTCATCTCTTGTGATCACATCACGACTACTCTTCAAACAAATGGAACAAAATCTACCTCAATGAGATCAGAGCATTAGAAAATTTTGGAAAGAACACAACTTGGTGAATTTATTCAATTTCATATGCATACACTGTGTTTCTACAAGGTCTTAGAAACTCAAAAAGGAAATCTCAAATAACAATCACAAAGTCAGCCATACCTGAAACTTCATAAAATCGGCCTTCACCTCTCTTTCGCAAGCCAATGTGGTCAAAGAATTAGCAAAATTCTCCGTCTCTCTCGGATCAATATCGATTGAAACAAGTTTCTCCCCACACGAACGGCACACACCCTTCTCATCCATCTCAGTCCTCACCACTCTCCATTTCCCACTCCCCAACCACCCTTGCCCGTGCCACCCACCTCCACCCTTCACAACCCCTTCTCTCACCTTCCCAACATCCCAATCCTCCTCCCCAACACCCACAGCCATCTCCGACCTAAACCAATCCTCCACAACCACAGCAGTCTCCTCCAACACCTGTCTCACCGTCATCCTCAACCGGTGCATCATCTCATACACTTTCTCCACCCTTTTCGCGTCCGCACTAACCTTCAACAATGCCGAAACCTCATCCTCCTCAGCCAAAACCTTAGATTCCGCCATATGTACATCAACCTCATAAGCCTCCTCAGCCATCCCCTTCTTACAAAACCCCAACAATGCCGGCCCATACGACCTCAACTTGGGCGGAATCCCAACACCCTTCATCTTCTTAACCAAATCAAAAGCCATTTCCGGGTCTTCCTTAGCAGCAGCCAATCTAGCTGCACTAGTAAAAGTAGCCTCATTGGGACTAACATTATCAATACCCATTTGTCTAAATATGTCAAAACCCCTATCTAAACCCGAAACATTAGAAGAGCACAAGTAAAGCAAAATGTTATAATGGTGAACTGTAAGTGGAACTTTGTTAAGCCGAGCCTCATCATATAGTCTAAGGGCTTCTTGAAGGTCGTTGTTTTTGGAGCAAGTCCCAAGCTTGTGGTGAAGCACTCCTTCAGGGGAGTCTCGGCGGGCTTTCTTACGAGCCTTGTTGGAAAGTGAATTGTTAAAAGGGATAAGAGCGGCGGCTGTGGAAAAATGGGATAATTTGTTCATACAATTTCGATTTGTTGCATTGATGGGTGTTGAGGGATTATGGGAAGGGAGAAGAGGAGAGTGTGTGTGAGAGATGAATAATAGGGGAGGGCTTTTGGTGAGGAGAAGGAAAAGTGGGGAGGTTCTCGCGAGGGAAGGGGGGATATAGCTTAAACGTAAAAGCATTACTGCTGATGGAGAGAAGAGGATGCTCCGTTCGCTTGCCAAAACGGTAACATCAATAGCCGACGCTCCTGCGCTTTGGTTGCAGATTTATCATCTTTTGGGGGGTAATGTTTTGTATACTATAATAGGGGCGTTCACGGGTCGGTTCGGATCAGGATCATAATTCAAATTGAATCGGTCGGTTCAGTTTTGGAAAAAGTCAAATCGAAATCGAACCGGCTATGAAAAAGATCGTCGGTTTCGGTTCACATCGGTTCGGTTCCGTTTCGGGTCGATTTTCGACGTTTTTTGTTTTGGCCGATTTTTTTACGACCGGTTTTCGGTTTGGGTCGGTTTTTTAAGGTGGTTAACGGTTTTTGGATATAAAAATATAAGTTATTTAGGTCTTTTTTAATAAATATTAGTTTCTGGTCGGTTCCGTTTGAATCAGTTTTTCCCATATCTAAACCGTCAACCGAACCGACATGGTCGGTTTTTTATATCCGTAAACCGTAGGCCGAACCGAGCTAAAAAAATCGTCGGTTTCGGTTTGGTTCGGTTCGATTTTCGGGCCGATCGATTTTTTTGCACACCCCTATACTAGAATAATAATACTCAAATTTATAATATTTTATTTGAATTTCTATTTTACACTTGTATTATATACAAATAATAATTTTATTTTTTAAACATTTACCCAAACTCCACAGTCCACTAGAATCACCACTGCTTTTAAAACACCAAAGAACCACCCAACCATCCAAAAAAAGTACAACACCAACCACCGAAAACACCCTTATCAAACCATATATACACGAATCTAAGTATATTGGTTCGTATATACAAGGCCTCGTGTTTATATGTTTACGTGTACACAAATCTTGGTATATATGAATGTATATACATGAATTAGAGAATATATGAACTAGAGGTAGGGCGAATAATAGATGAAGGAGAAATAAGAGATAGAGAGGTCTTCAGCTTCAGCCAAGGCCAATTAGCATTTGACGTCCTCAAAGGCATTAATATATCCTTTGTCATAACTTGATTCCTTGGCTGAAGAGAGGTCTTCGGCTTCTTTTTAAATGATTACGCTCAAACTTCAGCTGGTCATTATCAACCTTCAGCTAATCGTACTTTATCTCCAGTGCGCTCATGGCGTCACTGGTGGACTTCTTTTCCTCATCATAACCCTTCTTGGCAAAGTTCATTGCTTTCTAAGAATTTTGAAAAGACTCAGTCAGCTCGTCATTAACTTTGAACTGGTCAAAGCGACTCTCCAAAATGGAGATAAAATCAAACTATAAGTGAACAAATAAGGGACATGTTAATGGCCTAAAAAAAGCATCCAACCATTTCAGAGCAGAAAAATAAGGAATTCTTGGATTACCAGAGATAACGATTGAGCGGCATAAGAGGTCAACTGCTCATAAGACAGCTGCTTAACCTTCTCGCGATCAGTAGCGAGCACAATTCCCTTCAGCAAGTCGAAGGCCAAGGAAGGAGTCTTGGCCACTAACATTGTCGGTGAAGACCTCACAAACAAAGATGTATCACCCTTATTGGAGGGTTGTGGGGGCATGGGAGCCTTGTATTTTTTGTTCTTCTCTCGAATAACCAAGTCTGAGTCAGTGGCTCTAAGGCCTTCTTGTGCAATCCCTTTTAAGGTCTTGTTCTTAGGGGAGGAGGCACCAACATCAACATCATCATCATCATCAATCAGCAAAATTCTCTTCCTTGGAGCCATTAAATCCTCTTCCTCAATAGGGATACTCGCAACATCTAGTGATTCAAAGGAGGAAGAAACAGACGCTTCCTCCCTGGAAGTGAGAGATCATGGATGATGTCTGTTGGACGAGTTGTGAAATTACCAATAAAATTCTTGTATTCAAGCAGAAAAGAGGCGGGGCGAGAACGATCACTATCTGGAACTAGGGGTTCCCTCAACTTCCAAACTTTCAATGGCCCTTCCCTGTTGATATGAGCAAGGGAGGTCTCTTTCTTCTTGATCGAGCTACTCAGAGAAAGACAAAAAGAAATATTATCAATCAACACAATCAGAAAAAAATTCATAAAAGTCATGAAAACAAAAGTCTTAACCCATGTCACTCCCCCATTTCGGGCACAGAAATCCATGATACTGTTTGCCCTCTAGGAGAGGAGGACGTTGCCAATTGCGGGAAATAAAACCCTGATCCTAATATCCCTTATTTGAATTTGGAAGGTTTACTACTTGAACCTGTCGACCTTCCTTGTCTTCAGGTGCAAAACACCATGTGTGGTGTGGGACTTGGTATAGCAATACTTGATTTCTGTGAGCCCCTGGTTGCTCCTATATAACTCATTGATCCTATAAACCCCATTAACAATGCGCCAGGTATTGGGAGCACATTGGGCTAGGATGACCTCAAAATATTCACGAAACTCTAAGAATAGTTAGTTTGGGAGAAAAGTTAATCCCCCTTGAACCACAACGAGAGTATGAATCTAGCTGCCATCATAACCAGAATAGGGTTTCTGGGCATGGGAACGCACTCGATGATAACCCAGGAAGGGATCAAGTAAGTTTTTTTTTTCTGAAATCCTCTAAATTCTTCTCATGTATGGTGTAACCCATTTTCACATAATAGAAGAATAAAAGAAGAGTATGTAGCAGATGCAAACAAAAAGAACTATGATGATAGAAAAGTAAGAGGAAACAAAGAGAAATTACAGAGAAATCAAAGAAAATGGAAGCTTTAGAAATCTTTTTAGCACAAATAAAGGGTAAAACAACGGGTACAAAGTTTGAAATAAACTGACGTTTTCATAAGGAATGATGCTCAAGAAGGATTTTGGCGGTTCAACTTTCATAATAACCAGCGTACCCCTGCCAATTTTAAGTAATCACAAATATGCCCGAGCATGAATCTCGGACTTTGGGTTCAACATTGGGCCTACAAAGGATTTAAAAATCTCTAGCCCATCTTTGGCAAAGAATTTTTGGGGACAATTGGCGGAACCAAACTATAAAGGCCCAACTTCTAGCGCCCGAGCAGGGCCAACACTTTGCCCCAATCAAATCCAGTGTCGTATGAATAATTACAAAGGGTTATCACATGGATAATTACGGACTCAACTTGTTACCTATATTTTCAAACGAGATAAAAAAGGATCACCAACAGGTCAATAAAGAGCTAAGAGAGTTTCTTGTACAACTCAACTACTTTTTACTACTATAAATACAACCCTTACCCCGCAGCAAAGGGGCATGTAATTTCGAACCTTTGAGAAATTAATAAAAATTGAAAACCCTTCCGTGGACGTAGGCAGTTGCCAAACCGCATAAATATTGTGTGTTATGACCCTTTTTATTTACTATTTTAATACCTCTGATTTCTAAAAATATTTATTTGTGAATTTTTGTACTCACACTAATGTATCTCTAACAGTCTCTAGATCGGATACTAAATATGTGTCTCGAGTCTATAAGTCCCAAATCCATCTCATGTTACTAATATAATATATATATATATATATATATATATATATATATATATATATATATATATATATATATATATATATATATATATGTTTAATATACTTGATGCATACATCCTGAGTTATAAATTTATAGTTATACATCTCCAGTATAAGATATGAAAACGGTAGACCAACTTAAGTACCACAACCCATAATCGTATAAAATAGAAGAAAGAAATCTCTATGTTTAACATCCACATAGATACGATCCCTGACACATAAAATTTAAATGGACTACTCTCGAGTCCGCACATAAAGTATACAAAGCCTATCCATTTCGCCTGTAGGAATCACTCGTGCATACTAGTTATAGGTTGTCTCAAACCTATAACCTCATAGCTATCAGCAAGGGATAATCACTACGCATTCTTGTTATAACGCTCGACCTTTATATAGAAGGATATATTCTAGAACTTCCCCGTATTGTCCTCACCTGCGGACACAGGTACGTCAATCGTAGGATTGGGGTAAAAGGACCAAGGTAAAGTTTGTCTCATCGTCGGGGTACCAGTCAATGTCGTACGCGCTCCATCAAAATCCCTTTTGATACATCACCCACGAGCACTCACATACCATTCTATGCCTCTACACATAAAGCAAATAATTTAGTACGACCCTACACAACTAGGCCCAATCAGAACCTTACTTAATCGGGTTACATATAAAGTTTCTTAACAATATTGGTTAATACGCACGTTAACTAAAATTGGTTAATACGTACATTAACATTAGTCCGAACTCCCAAGGCTTTCTAAGTCTAGGTATTATCTCACACTTAATCTATACAAGAAATACGCTTAATATAATAACTATCCCATCTAAGGGTTTATGACTTAATCCTAGACTCCCCCTAGATTATGCGTTCTTTAAACATATCATAAAAAACTTATCAAATTTGGCCATCTACCCCAATTCTCTAAGCCTCAAAAAGCACATTTAACAATCCATCATACCCTCGGATTTGTAAGCTAACGCTTCACAACCACGTTAACCACTATAAACTAAAACGAGGCCACAATACTAAAATGCCCAAACACCAAATTCGAAGCCTTTAAACATCAATAATCCAATACTTCTACATGTATAAGAAAATCTAAAGGTCATCCTAAACGATTGCCATGCCCTAAAATCCAACTGTTGATACCAAATTTAGTCTGCTGACGTGGACCAATCACTTGAAGACACGTGTCAACCTACATGGCAAATACCAATACTCTAGACGAGCAACTTAAGCGTACCGAGTAACTCAGGCTCCCCGAGCAACTTAAGCGGTCCTAGATACTTAGCGTGCAGAGCATCCAAATCAAGAGAATCAAAAGACAGCTACACATTAAATGCGCATTATTATCGTACAAATGTATATGTCTACTAGATAACAGCGCATTATCCTTTCATATGTACAGCCTCAAGGCTATAAATACATTGTAATCTCCTCATAAGAGAGGGACTTTGGATCTCTTGGTAAACCTATTATCGAGATTCAAGGCAAACAGTCAGCAATACAAAATAGTGGACGTAGGACATTCATTTTTATCTGTGATTGATTAATTAGATATAATCTAGTTTTTTTACATCAACAGATTGGCGTCGTCTGTGGCAAACGACTATACTTATCGTTTTTCACCAAAATAATTCATCAGTTATGGCTAACAATCCGGAATCCAGTAATCGAAACACTGGGGTCCCTCCGAACCTTTCTACTCCCCCAAATGTTCAAGACCTGGCAGACATAATGGCTAATTTAGCCCAAGGGCAAACAGCCATACAAGAAACCATGCGTCAACTTATACAAACTGTTCAAGGTGGAGTGTCGGCCCAATCAGGACAACGAAGTGTTCAAAGAAATACCCATTTTCCATCTTCAAGAAATAGAAGAACGTTATTCCCGGAGGCCTCTCAATCCAGACGTACGGAGTCATATCGTACTGAAAGATCCAACGATCCTTCATATCAACCAGGCCGGACTTCATCAGTATGAACTACTGATTCCCACCGAAATGTTACTCTCACCCCAGAAAGGACTAGTGCAATAAAAAGCTTGAGTAGAGTATCTCCTTTTGATCGATTGGGCCCTAGGAGGAATAGAAGTCCTCCTAGGATTGCGTCGAGGAACTCTCAACGACCATTCGACCCAAGGGAAGGCAATGCTCAATCACGCCCAGCAAGTCGTAATGAAAGGTCCCAAGAGGAAAACTCAATACGATTAGTTGCTCGAACAAACAGGCCCAAGGAAGGAAACGAAGCATGTAAAGGCTCTATTCAAAGATTGGAGGATAGATTAGGGGAAATGGCTAAAGCTAAGAATCCTCTACAAAGAACTTTTATCCAAGGAACACCGTTTGTACAAGCAATTGTGGATTTTCCCACTCCATCAAAGTTCAAAGGTCCTGTAGTGACGCCTAAATATGATGAAAAAACTTACCCTGTCCTTCATATAAAATAATACCAAGCTGCTACCGATATCTATGCGGTTCCAGATGAGATGAGATGTAGGGCGTTTTCAGGAACTCTCATCGAGTCAGCCCATATATGGTACAACAACCTTCCTCGGGGGAAGATTGTGACTTTCTTTCAACTGGCAGAACTCTTTATAGGGAATTTCTGTTTTGGAGCGAAACCAGTCAAACGAGTAGCACACTTGCTGAGTGTTAGACAAAATCCAGAAGAAAGTACTAGGGACTACATTACTCGTTTTAATAACGAGAAGCTTGAGGTAATTGATTACGAGGAGAAAATAACAATTACTGCTCTGATGAGTGGACTATTACCATACAAGTTGTACTATACTCTGGCCAAAGATCCACCTAGGACCATATCAGAACTGATGGCAAAAGCAGCCAAAATTATTAACGCCGAGGAAGCCATGACTGCGAAGAAGAATATAGAAACTAAAGAGACCAAGGTTGGAGGTGGTAAAATCGAGAAGAAGAATCAAAAGAACAATGGTGGCAACAGGCCATCAAAAGGAAAACAAGCACTGGAGCAGATGAGGAAATTTAGAAATTATACTCCCTTGAAAGTAGATATAAATCACATTCTGGATGAGATCAAGAACAACGAGGAGTTAGCCTGGCCATGGAAAATGAAGGCAGATACTGACAAAAGGGACAAGTCCACATATTGTGAATTCCACAAAGACCATGGTCATACGACCAAGCGTTGCATAGCTCTCCAGAATGAAATTAAAGCACTCATCAGGCGAGGAAAATTGGCTAAGTATGTTGATCGCTAAAATGATGGAAAGACCAACAACCGAGGAAAGCAAAGATCTAAATCTCCTCGTCGAGCAAAAGAAGACAAGAAGAGAGATCACGAAGATGATCCAGAAGACGATCCCGACCTCCCTAAAAGACCAAGACAGCCAGAGCGAGAGGTATTTTCAATCCATTTTGGATCATTTGAATGTAATGTTATTACAGGTGGAGATGCAGGAGGTAGAGATCTTACTGTGGAGAGAAAAGATTACCTCAATGAGGCTCAAGCTTGCTCGTATATACAGCGAATAAATTTGGCTGAAGATGATCGCCCGAGGAAGGTGAATAAGGACAAACTGGTCATTGTTTTTTCTAAGAACGACTTGGCAGGTGTACTATATCCTCATGATGACCCATTGGTAATCAAGATGAGAATGAAGGAAGTGGTGATTTCACGGGTGCTGGTGGACAATGGTAGCTCTGCAAAAATCATGTTCTTCTACCCATGCTTCGACAGTTTGAATTTGAAGTTAGCCCAGTTGGAGCCCTATCATAGGCCCCTCCTCGGTTTTACTGGTGAAAAGGTTTTTCCACTTGGGACGATCAAGTTGGATATACTTATTGGTACATGACCTGCTTGTCGAACAGAAAGAGTATGCTTTTTCGTAATGGATAAAAATGTCCAATCAGCTTACAATATCATCATGGGAAGGGTAGGTTTGAAGAAGTTCGAAGCAGTACCATCTACTGTGCATCAATGTTTAAAATTCCCAACCAACTTTGGAGTAGGAGTGGTGAAAGGTGATCAGAAAGTAGCTCGAGAATGTTACTATTCGTCTGCCGAACAGGAGGAACGCGAAGAATCCAGGAAAAAGACTATTACTTATCAAGTGGATGAGATAGAAGATGCAGAGATTGAAACATTAGACCCTAGAGACGAGTCTCAGCTCGTGAAGGGCCAGGTCATGGAAGCTACCGAAAGTATCATTCTAGACGATGAGCACCCAGAACGAACAACCCAAATCGGTGCATCATTGGATGTATCAATAAAACAGGAATTGATAGCATTTCTAAGATGCAGAAAACAGACTTTTGCATGGATTCATGAAGACATGCTAGGGATAGACCCGAGTTTCTTGTGCCACGAGCTCAATGTGAACAGGGAGGTCAAGCCAGTGAAGTAATGAAGAAGGGTGTTTAGCTTGAAAAGAACCAAGCTATACAGGAAGAAGTAGAGAAACTACAAAAAGCCTCTTTTATTGAGGATGTCAAATATCCTGACTGGCTAGCAAATGTGGTGAAGGTAAAGAAGAAAAATAACAAGTGAAGGATGTGTGTAGACTTCACTGATCTTAATAAGGCATACCCAAAGGATCATTTTCCTTTGCCCTGAATCGATCAACTGGTGGATGCTACCTCGGGGCATGAATTGTTGAGTTTCATGGATGCTTATTATGGTTACAACCAGATTAAAATAAAGCCTGAGGACAGGGAGAGTACCTCTTTTATCACCCCAAGGGGAACTTATTGCTATAATGTTATGCCTCTTGGACTTAAAAATGCAGGTGCGATATATCAGTGGCTGATGAATAAGGTGTTTACGGAGTAAATCAGTCGTACCATGGAGGTTTATGTTGACGATATACTGACAAATAGCAAGAAAGCTTCTGATCATTTACTTGACCTAGGTCAGACTTTTGATCAACTAGGAAATATCAAATGAAGCTGAATCCCACCAAATGCATATTCGGAGTAAGAGAAGGCATGTTTCTCGAATATATTGTTAACCAACGAGGTATCGAGGCGAACCCTAAAAAGATCAAAGCCCTATTGGAAATGTAATCTTCAACTACGAAGAAGGAAGTGCAAAGTCTCACAGGGCGAGTCGTAGCACTCAACAGATTTGTGTCACGAGCAACAGATAGATGCCTACCATTCTTTAAAACACTCCGAAATTTTTTTGAATGGAATGATGAATGCGAGAAGGCCTTTCAAGAGTTGAAGAAATATATGGGGACACCTCCATTGTTATCTAAACCATTGATGAGAGAAAAACTATATTTATATCTGGCAGTTTCAGAGAATGCAGTTAGCTCGGCATTGATAAGAGCGGAAGATGGAGTGTAGAAACCAGTCTACTACACTAGTAAGGCATTCCGAGGAGCAGAAATCAGATATCCAAAGTTGGAGAAGCTGGCACTAGCATTGATCGAAGCGAGTAGAAGGATGAGGCCATACTTCCAAGCCCATACTATAGTGGTGTATACTGATATGCCATTGAGACAGGCTCTGCACAAACCAGAGAAATCAGGAAGATTAATGTACTGGGCAGTAGAACTCGGTGAATATGATATAGTTTATGAGCCTAGATCGTTACTTAAGGGGCTGGCAGTAGTAGATTTTATCGCAGAGTTTACTCAATCTGATACATCCGAAGAACAAGAGTTTAATACAGACCAACCCATGGAGCCTACGGGATCATCAAATTTGACCCTCGACCAACCTCCATCCGTGGACGAGCAGCGAGAAGTGTTAGGGGAAGACAAAAGGAAGCATCAAATATTCCACCAAGGAGATCTAACTGACCAAAAGTTTGATAATGAAGTACCTGCGTGGAATCTGTATATGGATAGCTCTTCGTGCACTACAGGCAGTGGAGCAGGAATTATTTTAAACAGTTCGGATAAGATTGATATGGAGTATGCTCTGCGCTTTCAATTTAAAGTTTCTAATAATGAGGTTGAATATGAACCCATGATTGTGGGTCTAAGTCTGGCCAAAACCATGAAAGCAGAGCAGGTCGTTGTATTCAATGATTCACAGTTAATCGTAAATCAAATTCTGGGAGTGTATGCAGCAAAGGGAGAATTAATGGCCAAGTATCATGCAAAAGAAATGGAGGTGGTATCGAGTTTTACTGCAGTTCAGTTGATTAGAATATCAAGATTAGAGAATGCAAGAGCAGATGCCCTAGCTCGACTAGCATCAGCCACACGCACCGAGCTACGAAGAACAATCCCAATAGAAATCCTGGCTGATCGGAGCATAGATGAAGATTTAATGATGAATTTCATTGCCCTTGATTTGGGACCTTCCTGGATGGATCCCATAAGGGCCTATATCGAAGAAGGGATTCTGCCACCTGATAAACTCGCAGCTAAGAAACTGAAGTTTAAAGCTGCTCGTTACGTGTTAACCAGTGGCATTTTGTACAGAAGAGGAGTTATAGCAGGATTACAGAGATGTGTCAATCCCTCCAAAGTTAAAGACTTGATTGAAGAGGTTCACAAAGGGTCCTGTGGAGCTCATGTAGCAGGTCGAACACTTTTGCAAAGAATAACCACGCAGGGGTACTACTGGCCAATGATGAGGGCTGATTGCGTAGCTTATGCTAAGAAATGCAATAAATGCCAACGGTTCTCTTCCATTCGAACAACTCCCCAAGAATTGTTAACGCCCATTATGTTCCCTTAGTCATTCTCCATGTGGGGGATAGACTTAGTCGGACCACTTCCAATGACCAGGGAAAGATTCAAATACCTCGTGGTTGTTGTGGATTATTTAACTAAATGGGTGAAAGCTGAGCCTCTTATTGATATGATACATGACAAGGTCTATCAGTTTATTTGGAAGAATATTATTTGCAGATATGGTCTTCCCCATGCATTCATCACCGACCATGGAACCCAATTTGTCAACGAGGAATTTGCTGCTTATTATCATCAATCTAACGTATTGAAGATCCACTCTTCGCCAGGCCATCCCCAGAGCAATGGGCAAACTGAAGCGACGAACAAAACCCTATTGAATGGTTTGAAAAAACGGTTGGATGATGCAAAGAGAAATTGGATCAACGAACTACACTCTGTGTTGTGGGCCTATCATACTACACCACGAACAGCAACTGGGGAGTCTCCATACATGTTGACATTTGGGAGTGAGGCTATCATACCTGCTGAATTGGGTCTACTCACACATAGGGTGCTTAACTTCAACTCCCCTATAAGTGACTTAATGAGAAGATTAGACCTAGATATGCTCAAAGAAGTCAGGGAAGAAGCAGCAATCAGGAACGTAGCATATCAACAACGAACAACTTTGTTCAATAATAAAAGGGTGAAGAAGTGTGATTTGAAAGAAGGGGATTATGTACTGAAGAAAGTGAACCAAAAGCATAACAAATTGGAAGCCAACTGGCATGGACCTTACAGAGTAACTGCAGTTGTTCGTCCAAGGACATACAAAATTGAAACTTTGGAGGGAGAAGAATTCAAGAATGCATGGAATGCAGAACACCTGCGCAAGTACTATCAGTAATTGAAATTCCTATGTAATGCAGTTTCTTCAAAATAAATAAAGTGATATTTCACCCATATTTCTTTCTTTGTTAAATTTTTTTTGAAATATTAGTGCTACGCACTACACAAACCCAAATTCAAAGGAACATACCACCAACTCCAGTTGGTCGGTAACTCAATTCCACCAACTCCGGTTGGTCGGCAATTCAAATATCACCAATTCTGATTGGTCGGGAACTCAATACCACCAACTCCGGTTGGTCGGCATCTCATTACCACCAACTTCGATTGGTCGGTAAATCAAATACCACCAACTTCGGTTGGTCGGCATCTCATTACCACCAACTCTGGTTGGTCAATAAATCAAGTACCACCAACTCCGGTTGGTCGGCATCTCATTACCACCAACTCCGGTTGGTCGATAAATCAATAACCACCAACTCCGATTGGTTGGTACCAAACTAGGCAAGAAGCTGGACGACCTCCTGGGGCGTTAACTGTTTAGGCAACCAGGTAATCCATACGAGATTACTACAACTAAGTAGGAACATGGGGTGAAAATCATTCCATTGCTTAGGCCCAAAGAGTGACAAGTCACTATAATCAAACAACAAATGGGATAAGTATAGTATATACATATATATTTACCAACCAACAAACAAGGACATTCTATGAATTATTTCGAAGAAAATGAAATGGCAAAAGACAAACTTTTTCTTCATTAAAGCAAAGCAGATTACACAAGATATGAAGTCTAATTCATTACATCAAATATCCTATTCTATTGGTTTCTTTCCCTCTTCTTTTGACACAGGTTCTACCCCAGCTGGAGGATCATCTAAGTCATAAGGGGAATTTATAAAGTTTAGATCTCGCAGCATTCTGACATTTATTATGGATGAACGGTCGAGCAAGTGTTCTGGACGAGCTATTTCAAAGTTTGAATGAAGACTGTAATCACCGAGATACTTCGATATCAAAATTCGAGGAATAGCGCGGGCTGGAATCCAATTAAGGTCAAGATTGAAGGGAGGCACAGGTAAATCAAGGACCCCAGGTTCATAGTAATCCCACATGAAATGACCTTGCTCTAGCTTCAAGACACATAATGCATTTAACCACCCTTGCTTGTATCCTTCGTTATTCGACTGCTGCAAATGAGCATCAAGGTGATATAGAGCTTCATTATACCCAGCCATCCAGAATACCCTGGGCTGCTTGTGAAATTGATAAGTCAATCTCTCAAGTTGCCCATGGAGCTTCTTCACCAAAATTTCTTTACTTTCCAGAGCAGAACTTTGATTAGAGAGTTGCTCGGTGAAGTTCAGAATTTTCTTAGACATTTCTACCAAGGCTTGGTTCTTCACCATCAACTGAACGACTTGATTTTCTAAAGACTACTGAGTTCTCGCTTCTTCAATAGTAATCCGACCAGCCTTTACTCGTCCATGAGAAGAAGATCTTGCTCTACCACGACTAGGTGTGGAAGATCCTGCTCGTTTCAAGGTTTCTAACTCATCCCTTAAGTTAGCATATTCTACTTCCAAAAATGAAAAACCATCATCATTTACTGGGACCAAGGCTCCCGAAAAAGAAGCAGTAGATTTGAATTGCTTTATTTCCTCTTATAAAGTGATGTTCTCCTGCTCCAGCAGCATGGCAACATGTTTGTGTTCTTCAATTTCAAGCTTCAGAATACTCTCCTTTTTCTCATGAGCAGAAATGAACTTGTCATATCCTTTGTCAACACTCAATTATTAATACTTTTTCTCATAGCCTTGATGAAGAAGTGCCGAAGATTCTTTATACTGCTGCCGAAATTTATCGATCGTTCCTTGAAGATCTTCAATCATCTCGTAGTAGGCCACATTATTGGCTACAACACAATCAAGTAAGCACTTCAAGTATTGGTAAGCTTTAATTTCTCGGTCAGAAGCACCTGATCCGAGGATGTCAGTTATCTGAGCCTCATTAAGATCTGCATGACCAGCTTTGAAATAGTCATTGCATTTCTTCATCAATTCTGTATCATGAGCTGATAAGAGCTCCATCTTGACCATAAACTAATAAACAGAAGAAACAAACGAGAATCAACAATGGTGCAAACAGAGAAAGTAAAAGATGAATAAAAAAAGGTCAAATTTTATTCATCATAATGAAGGGGAACATAGTTTAAGGTTACATTCACGAAAACAGCAAAACAAAATGCCCGAACAACTTTACACCTTCTCCTTATTTCCTACGACTTTTTAAGAAGATTTGGATGAAGGAGTTGGTTGCTCGGAGGGCAAGGGCAGCTGCTCGGTAGATGTGCTGGCCGGTTGGACTTGCTCTGAGGATTGAGCAATAACAATAATAGGGACCTGCTCTCATGTCATCAAGGAAGATTCATCTGAAGCTGCTTCATCTTCTTCTTCTTCTCCAGGAGAGGGAGGAGGGCTATGAGTGTGCTGCTGGAACAACTCAGAGTTCTCAGTAGCCTTCATCTCCTTTAAGGCTGCTACCCATCCATACCTAAAATATTTGACACATGCATACTCCATTTGAGAAGACATGACAGCCAGACCCTTATTCCGGCCCTTGTCCCAACCAGCACTGAAGGATTTTTTTAACTGCATCTTTCCTTTTTACCCTCTCCGAGGAGGTCTTTTCCCTAAGGAGCTCTTCGACAGACTTCAATTTTTCTTCCACCTCTGTTTTATCCTGCTCAACATCTTAAAGCCTAGCAATATTTTCTTCGGAAGATTTAAGCTTGATCGCAAGCTCCTCTTTATCTTGTTCAGCTTCTTTTAATTTCTTCTCCAACTCTTTGGAGGCAGCCACAGCTTGATCTCGGTTTGCTTCAACAGCCTTGAGTTAATTCTCCCAAGAATCTTTATCTTCCTCGTACTTCTGACGAGATTCCCTCAAAGATTGGGTTAGTCCAGCAAAAGCTTCCTCTACTCCACCCGAGGAGCTTGAAGCCCTGATAGCTTCACCCTTCTTTAAAATGCTGTTAAAACACGTCACAAGCTGAAAAAAGAAAGAGATTTAAGTCAATATATGAACATAGTATTAGAAAATAAAGGGCTCAGGTTAACAATACTTACTGATGCAATGTGTTGAGCAGACAGAGTAGTAATTCTCTCACGAGAAAAAGTATCTTCAATGATTTTGACTTCTGGGACAATCCAGGATCTTATCAAGCCCACAGCAGAGCTCGGAGGAACAAGAGCTAGAACACTATCTTCAACATTTGAAGGTTGAGAGATAGGTTCAACAGGTCTCTCGGAAAAGCTTCTTTTTAATCTCCTCAGAGGAGCAGGAGTTGTCTCTGTTGGTGGAATGACAACAGTCTCACTCGAAAGTGAGATGACAACAATCTTACTCGGAGGCACAGGGGGCTTCTTGCCAGCCTCCTTGGCAGCAATAGAAGGGGGTACATCTATAGTCTTTGTCCCTTCTTTTGGGACATCTTATTTACTTTTCTTTGCCTCCACAGTGGCAGAGGCTGACTTGTAAAAAAAGGCAGGAGCTCTTCTCTTCTTCATCAGCTCAGTGATGGAAATGCTTAAGTCAGAAGAAGAACCTTCCACACTGGTTTCAGAGGTTAGCACTTGGTCAAGATCAACCACCACAGGACGAGGACGAGCAATAAAAGACGAAGTGTAGCTTCTGTATTGCAGCAAATAAGAAGCAGATGTAACATGCTCCTCAGTAACAGATTGATGCAATCCCCAGATAAGTTTTAAGTGCTTTATATTAACCTCAGTTTCTTTTGGAGGTTTCCTTTTACTGTCAACTGTAACAAACAAAATCAAATGTCAGTGATGCATTTTATCAAATACAAAGAAAACAAGATTTCAAAAATAAAAACAACCTATCCCATTGCCATAAAGTGGACACCTGGGACCTTGGTATACATCATCTCCATTTAATGGAGGGTGTTGCCAATTTTTCATCATAACCCCATGATCAAAATAATCTCTATTGGCATCGAGAAGATTGATAATTAACGCTCTATTCAAAAACCTAGTTTTTAAATAAAAGGTACTATCACCGGTAACCCATCTGTAGCAATACATAATCTCTGTACTACCTAAACGAGTTCCATGAAGTTGACTCAACCTATGTACGCCATTAATTATCCTCCATGCATTTGGAGCTACTCTTGCAGGTACAACATCAAAATATTGGCAAAACTCCAAACACAGGGGATTTGGCGGGAAAGAAAAGCCACATTTGACTATAAAAAGACTTGGGAACTAGTGTCCCTCAGCCAAAGAAAGTAAATCACAAGGATAAGAAACTTCTTCCAAAATAACCCACGAAGGGATTAAAAACTCAGACCGAAATTTGTCTAACGATTCAACAAGATAAACCATGGTGAATAAAGAAAATAAAGAAGAAGGAAGAAAATCTTACAGAGGAAATAGAGATCAGTTGTCAATAAATGATGGAAAGAACGAAGGCACAAGACAGAGAGAAGATGAAGAGTTCAAAGATATAGATTTGAAAAAGTGAAAGATGATAGGATTTCTATCACACTTAAATACTTTACCTCGGGAATAGAGAAAAGCAATGATTACAAGGAAAGACGTTTGCGTTACCGGCGGCTAAAAGAAGAAAAGGGCACAAAAATCGAAGTAATCGTGAAAATTCAAAATACTTATGAAGTCTGATATTATGCGCTCAAAAGGGAATTATATACAAGGAAAATCTTCTTAAAATTCATGAGGACTATTAATCCAAGCAGATTTCGAGAAGAATGTTCCACACTCTCCTTCAACCTCAACTATGAAACATCGGGGGCTTCTGTTGATACTAAATTTAGTCTGCTGACGTGGACCAATCACTTGAAGACACGTGTCAACCTACATGGCAAATACCAATACTCTAGACGAGCAACTTAAGCGTACCGAGCAACTCAGGCGCCCCGAGCAACTTAAGCGTACCGAGCAACTTAAGCAGTCCGAGCTACTTAGCGTGCAGAGCATCCAAATCAAGAGAATCAAAAGACAGCTACACATTAAATGCGCATTATTATCGTACAAATATATATGTCTACTAGATAACAGCGCATTATCCTTTCATATATACAACCTCAAGGCTATAAATACATTGTAATCTCCTCATAAGAGGGGGACTTTGGATCTCTTGGTAAACCTATTATCGAGATTCAAGGCAAACAGTCAGCAATACAAAATAGTGGACGTAGGCCATTCTCACAAGGCTGAACCACTTTAAAAATCCTTTGTCTTATTTATTCATTTTTATCTGTGATTGATTAATTAGATATAATCTAGTTTTTTATATCAACACCAACCAAACAATCCCTTCGCACATCCTTAAATGGGTTGATCGATCGACTGTCAGGGTAGATCGATCGACCTAACCTGTAGGTCAGGTCCTTCTCCTTTGTTATGGGATTTATCCTCTCAAAACTCCCATTTCTCTCTTTAAAACTCCATTAATGACTTCATAAGCTTTATTTCAGCAATAGATAATAACCCAACATAAAATCCACTTCTGATATAGGATTATAACCTATATCTAAGTCCATTGCATATTTTTTTATCAAGATTTGAAAGGAATTTTCAAATTCAACATCAAGAACCCTAGTTTTATAAATTTCTCCAATTGAGTTGAGATTAACATGGAATGATTCATTTAACATGTGCCTTTTAATGGATTAACATTGTAAAACCAAGTCCTAACAATTTTATGACAATTCTAACTCGAAATTATAGGGAAATCAACTCATTTCAAATTATGAAATTAATATGGTTATTAACATAATTAAGTTAATTATGAATTTAACTAATTTAATATTAAAATCAGATTATAATAAAGTTAATGTAAAATTCAATGGACTATTACTACCACAACAGAATCCTAATTAAATTCTTAAACGATGTAAAATTTTCCTTATGGATTGATTGAGGAAATGATCTAAAATCCCCCAATTCTTCTCCTCCTTTTGGTTCCTCCTCTCTCTAACCTTTAGGATCCTCTACAAAGTGTAAAGTGTGAATAATGAGAGCCATAATGACCAATCTAAGCCACTTAATCCCGAAATTAGGCTTAGGCCCCATATAGGCCTCAACCCAATTAGCCCAAATACACCTCAAAATGGTCCCAAACACTTCCTAAGTCGTATAAAACCCCATTAAGATTGAAATTCGATATTTTAAGTCAAATACAAATATTATACGCGTCCCAAAAGCCATTCCAGAATATTCTACGACTAATTAATTAATTAGCCTCAATAACTTACTAAATTAGCCGTTACGAGTTCACATATCGGTTATTTAATAATATATTAATTTAGCATGACCCGACATTATAAGAAACAAATTCATGATCATTGAAGTCCTACATCGAGGGTACAATCCAAACAAGAAAACCCTCGATAATAAATCCCTTACCGTTCCATAATCGCCCATTATACTAAGTCATTTTTATGTATTTAATTAATGATTTATTGTGTATTAAATTCGATTTCAAATACGAATACGAATCAAGTGACACATAAAAATATAAATATTAACATCACTTGTCACAACAAGAACGCATAATTAATTTTCATTATAAATAATGTACAAAACATACGGGGTATTACATCCCCCCTAAACAAGGAATTTCTTTATCGAAATTTGAATTCTTTATACTTCTATTCGAAAGTCGAAGAATATATCGCACGTAGTGTCCTCACACTACTTGTGAAGAAAACTACTCATTATTAGACCTAATATGCACCAATGTCACTCTCGTCATAAATCGCATTCGTCTAATGCTCTAAACCATATTAGTCCAACCTTTAAAACGTCAACTTGTTCCTAAAAGACTCATTTTGTCACGTACCCGTGGAAACACTATTTACACGTTAACAGTGATCGTTAAGGTCAGATGACACTGTCCTCATCAATTCCCATATTATGAAATAACTCCCTTTCAGAACCCGGGCTTCGAAATCCCCCACATTGGTGTGATCATAAACAACACATGATACCCCTTCTTGGGACCCTAGAACATGCTCCTCATCGACTCCAAAAGCTCCTTTGCATGCTCTGTCACAGTTCTCACATTCTAATACGTACACCACTTCCTTTTAAGTATTACAAACACATCCTAAAATGAATAATTAATTAATTATTAACTCTAATCAACTTGGTAAGTCTAACTCAAATGACCCCAACTGACTCCATATGCTCTTTGAAATTCCTGAGCCATGTCGAAATCCCATGGCCCCACTCTCCCACTTCTACACTAGGACTTCCTAATCCATATATAGACTCAATATGCCTAAAAACCACTATTTTAAGTCAAATATGGGCATTATATGCGTCCCAAAAGTCAATCCAAAATATGCCAAAACCAATTAATTGATTAACTCATTAACTTACTAAATTAGCAGTCTCGAGTCCACATATCAATTATTTAATTATATATCATTTTAGTATGATACTGGATTATAAGAAACTACTTCACGATCATTTGAACCCGACACTAAGGGGATAATCCAAATAAGGAAACCCTCGATACCGAATCCCCGACCGTTCAATAGTCGTCCATAATACTAAGTCACTTTCAAGTATTTAATTAATGATTTACCATGTATTAAATTTAATTTCAATTATGAATCAAATGACATATAAAAATATAAATAGTGACATCACCTGTCACATCAAGCATACATAATTAATTTTCACAATTAAATAATGTACAAAAAATACAGGGTATTACACTGGCTCAGAGTCTAAGTCGTCATGATTAGAATAAAATTCAATACCCCCAAACTTATTGGGGTCGCCCTTATTTATACGTACAAGGTGCGTACAAATCTAAGTATATTCTCTTTGAGCTTATCTCCAAAGTGGGAGAACCGAGGTTGGTTCAATCAATCGTGATATGTTGTGATCTTCCTGGATTTCCTACTAACCTTCCCTTGGTACTCTATCGACTACACCACCTCAACCTTTAGGTGCCACATCTCAGTTCATGTGGCATAATCGACCTAACTTCCCTTTAATTGTCCCCAAGATTGGGGTGATCAATCTTTAGACCAGGTCGACCTAATCTTGTTGTCACTTGTACATATGTCCATATGGGTTACTTCAAACATTGTTAGCAACCCATCTAGTGCCCACTTGCATAAGTGGGAGCATAATCATTTACCTTCAGAACGCACAATCTCCGTGCATAGGTTTTTGTGAGCCATTAATTATATCTCGTAGGCAATGATTGCATGTATAACGCGTAGCCTAGGTATCCATTGAAGTAGAGCTCACTTCCTAATACAAAATCGTAGTTCCATTTGCTTTGACTAGAGATTATATTCTTCTTTTTCTTTCTTTATTTTTTCTTTGTTAAGCTTTCTTTTCATGTCTAGGCGCTTGAGAAAGTATGGAGTGACTTCAGAGAATAACTTTAAAGTATTTTGTACTAAATACCTTATACCCGATAACTTGTATTTTAGGAATTCTTCTTCGGAGGAGGATACCTTCGACATCGATGGTTATCATAATTAAGGGAGAGTTAATTTTCCCCTTCACCCATTGCGGGTGGAAGTCGTTCATTTTCATGGAATACTTCCAATCTAGTCAAACAAAAGTTTTTTTTTTAATTATTATGGGCACAGTTGCCATAAATTAAATTTGGGGGACAAATCTTGTTTTGAACGAAATTATATACTACTATGACTTAAGGAGTTCTCCTGGGTCTGACATATACAATTTCTAAGCTAGTGATAAGTCTCGTTGTTTGGTAACGTGGCTGCCCAGGTCACAAAAAGACATTGACAATAATTTCTTGGTATTTTTGGGGTTACTTTATAGTGAGGGCTATGATCAAGGGTGAAAAGCAGCGCGCGTCAAACGTCGGTCGTTGTTTTCTGTTCACCGCCTCAATACAAAAACCTAAACTTACTACTACACTCAACGGGTGAGTATAACGGCCAAGTACGGGTATCTAATCCACAAAGACAAGTTGCTAGAATTTAATTGGTTAGTACTTCTCAAATAAAAGTGTAAAAGATAATTATACACAAAAATGGAAAAGATGCATAAAAGGGAAATATTAACCCAGGCGAGTGTATTTAAACTAGATTAACAAAAGCGGTAAAAACTATAAGTTGCATCGAATATCCCTCACCCGAGTTGATTAGTATAAAATGGTTACATGGGTTGACGAGTTATTAAGATTGCGTCTCGTTTCGACAGTTAATTAAATCAAGAGTTGTCACACCCCTAAATTTGCATAAAAGTCTAATAAGATTTTGGCGTCAACAAATACCCCAAAAATTGCGCACGTAAGGTCGTAAGCACGGAGCATACATGATATACCCCGTCAAATCTCCTAGGTGCAATAACTAGGAGAACGCACTCGAAATAGACCCGTAAACTCCATCACCAAAACAAAGCAACACGTCAAACCGAGTGAGTTCAATCCAACACAACCTAGACTAAATTAGCTAGAACGCATGATAAAAACACAGTAAATAAACGTGATAAAACTACACTAGAAAGCTCGGAAAGAAAGCATCCAAATCTAATTAACAAAGCAAGAATTAAACTAAAACAACTATATTAATGGAGAGGGAAAAGAAAAGTACAACTTACAAACCCAAATGGGCGTCAAACCACATGAGGAAGAAGAAAGAGCTCTCAAAACCTTAACCCTAAGCTAAACTATCTAAAAAACTAATTATATTACAAGATATTTGAATATTACACAAAAATTGGTTTATATAGTAAGTGGAAAAAAAATAAAGAAAAGGAACGAATTGCCAAATATTTGGTAGGATCGATCGATCGACCAAAATCGTCGATCGATCGATCGAGGAGGATCGATCGATCGACCAAAAGCATCGATCGATCGACCAAAAGCATCGACCTATGTCCTAATTCATAGGCTTAATTTCAAACCGCGGTCGATCGGGGGCCCAAGGCCGGTCGACCGACACTCTATTTCAGGTAACCATTGGTCCATGAAGAGGGGGGAAAGGGTTACAAACGGAAATGGCCATATTTTCCTCGTTCGAACTCCAAACGACGCGCCGTTTATGGCCACGCAATGCTAACTCGACAAACTATCTGTGGAATTTTCACGATTCGGAGATGAAATGTGAATTGACTAAAATACCCTTGAAGTAGCGTCAAGCGACGAAACTTCTCCGAAATGCAACCGATCCTCACTTTTAGCGTTCCAATACCTATAAAAGCACAATTAACCCCTGCAAAGCATGTATATATCCAAATCCATGGTTTTCTTGTTAATGAGCATAGATATAGGCATTAAGGACCGTAAAAGTGCTATAATGCATAAAGATAAAGGGCGAAAATATGCAATATTTGTGTCGTACCAGGATACATAGATTGTGCTTGTTATGGTCAGATCTCTCGGTAGGTCGTCCACCATTTTTGTGGTTAATCTCACTTTATTTGTTATTTCTTCCTAACCGTCTGATCTTGTTGTGTCCACATCCTTATTGAAAAAGAAAGTCTAGAGACTTTGAAGTTAATCTGCACGATTTAGAGGTCATTTGGAGAAGGAAAACTACAATTGACAGTGAGACCACATTGGACAGTAACCCATATCTTATTGGGCTACGACCTCACTATTAGCTCTGCTAATAGTTTTACAGTAATCCCAAAAGTAATGGTAGCCGATTATACTATGGTCGATAACCCTTGAATTCCAACAGCTACCCAAATTCCAAGTGAAATCGCATGGGGGGCGTATCTTAGGTAGGGGTGGCAATTCAGGTCAACGGGTCATGTTTCGGGCCGACAAGACAGGACACGATAAGGTTTTTTCGGACACGAACACGACATGACACGAATTCATATTTTTTTTTAGTTGACACGAACACGACCTAAATAAAAAATAACACGGCATGAAACGAATACTAGAATTTCTTAAATTTCACGCCCAAAAAATATGATAACACGATAACACGACACGACTCATAATTCGGACACGAACACGATATGACACGACTTCGTGTAAAAAAAATATGACACGAACACGACATATCGTGCCAATATTGGGTTGTTCCGTGTCATTTTTCCTTGTTGTTTCTAAAATTTCCACCCCTAATCTTAGGGGATCTTCTCCCATTTACATTGTGTCAATCGATTTCGATGAAGACCAACAAGAGGAGTAAGAGGATGAGAAAGAAGAGGGGAGGATAGAAATGTAGAGGGAAACTCTTTTATTATGATTTAAATCCCATTTTCTTATACGAAGAGGTGAGCTTCTCTGCTCACCCCTAAGAAGAGGTTGAAGAGGATGAAAATTATCAGCTAGATCACTTTAACTTCCCCTATTATAGATAATATAAAGGAGATGAAGAACCATCCATGCTGAATAGTGGACTTGACCTCCGTCTAAGCCAATCAGAAGAAATAATGCAGTCAGTCCTATCAGGTTACCCATGGTGCCGTCGATACGAAGAAAAGGGTGATTACCATCAGAGTGAAAGAAACTGTCGAACTGAAAGAGCATAGGGAGAAGGAGAGATATGATGAACTATCTAAGAAAAGGAGAACAAATAAATTTTCTCCTAATTCCCCTGCCCCATCTCTATTAGTAACTTCCAACTAACTTGCGGCTATCCATTCAGAGCCACAAATTCATCGAAGGACTCCATCGTCGACCACTTCTAGGGTGTATGCCTAGACGATTGCCTTTATGAAATTCAAGGAGCCCATGATATCTGTCAACTTTATCTATTGTGACCTATACATTTGGTACTCAGTTGTTGTTTAACATGGACTCTTTGAAGACTTTCACTTTGGAGCGCTTTCATAAGGAAGGGCTCCGTCATAGTGTACTTGTAAGCCTTATTTCATTTCATAATTTTTGCAACACATGTTTTTTAATGGGGCTTTGTAAATTTAGGACCTATTAAAATATGTATTTTGGAAATAGGACAACAAACATTATATTTATGATTTTAGTCCTTATTTTTTAATAAAGCCGCTGGCGCGGACTCATATTCATAAACCGTCAACCAATCACAACATGCCACGTGTCCCTTTAATTTGAAAATAGAGACTAAAAATGAAAACGAAATGTTTGTTGTCCTATATCCATAATCAATATTAATATAAGTCCTAAAATTACATAATCTATTTTTTAATCTAGTTTTAGGGTCATTTATCTTTCACAGACCATGCAGGAGGTTACCACCAGAACTGAGCGCCTGTCCAGGTAGAACAACGTTCTTCTTGACATCAATAACGTCTTAAAAAAAATAAGGATGTGACCGACCTCCAAGCCAAAATGAAGGAGCAGACAACCACCAATGACAAGGTAGTTAAAGAGGACAAGATAACTCATTTGGAGTTCAATAGGGTTGACAACGAATTGTCTGACCTCGGGAAGGCTTTCTGCCAAAAAACTTTATAAAAACTGATTTTATAAAGGGAAAAGTTTATATTAGAGAAGAAAGTTAAAGATGACCTGAACGAGGCCTATAATGGGGGATTCGAGGCAACTGTTCAAGAGGTTTATTTGCACTTGGGATATCATAAGTCTGTGGCGTTCAATCGTGGTTAGGTGGCCAAGCTCAAAAAGGGAAATGTCTCCGAGGGAGATCCAACTTATGCCGAGCACCATCCCTTAGAGAAACCCATTGTAGGGGGACAATGCCCTTTTGGCTCTTGCTATTGAAGTCAATCAGGCCATTGCTGATCTTTTGCTCCAATTGAAGGAGTAGTATATATAACCTTGGAGAATGCTACTCCAACAAGCTAGGGAGATGTCTCTTTAATACCCTGTATTTCTATGCATATTATTTAATTAATTAAATTATGGAAATTAATTATGTGTGCTTGTTGTTACTAGAGATGTCAACATTTATATTGTTATGTGTTATTTAATTTGGATTGGATTTGGACTTAAGACACGATTACTAATTAATTGAATTAATTAATATTTGAACTCGTATCGGGAAATTATTAAAAACCGAGTTGTTAGTTAATTGCTTTGGGTATGTTTGGTAATTGACTTTTGAGATGCGTAGAATGTCCGTTTATAGTTTAAAATGATGGTTTAAAGGACTATTGAGTTAGTATAAGTCTCGAGCATGGTTTTAAGTCACTTAGAGTTATTTTTTGGCCCTTTTAGGTAGGGATGTGCATGGTTCGGGTCCACTAGAGAACCAGAATCAGAACCGAAATGGTTTGGTTCTCTGGTTTTGGAACCAGAACCGAACCGAAATATATGTAGAACCGAACCGATGGTTCTCGATTCAGTTTGGGTTTGTTCACGCTTCCTGTTAATTTGTGATTAAATTAAATTATGAAATTACCATTCAAGTGTGGAATTAAATAGAATAAAATACCATTCAGTTACTACCTTACTAAAATGCTAACATACTAAGCTAGTAAAAAACAATAAAGAAATTGTCATAACATACTAACCTAAAATGCTAACAGTTTTAAAGAAACTGTCATAACATACTAAGCTAAAATGCTAACAGTTTTAAAGAAACTATCATAACATACTAAGCTAGTAAATAAATTATGATATCTTCAAAACTGTTACTGTAAAAAAAAATTATAACGGTTACTAACATACTAACATACTAATAGTTACTAACATACCAAAAAAACTAACTGTTACTAACATATTAAAATACTAATAGTTACTGCAAAAAAAAAAAATACTAAAAGTTACTACAAACTGTTACTGCAAATTATGAAATAACAGTTATGAAATTTTAGCAACCTAATCTTATGAAATTTTACCAACGTCTATACAGTGGTAAAATCCATTGTGAATAGCTGTATACAGTGGTAAAATCCAAACCTCTATACAGCGGTAAAATCCAAATGTAAGAAGAAAAATAAACCCTTGTAAATAAGATATTTCAAATAGTGCTGGAGCAAAACGTAAGGAATTAAAAAAAACATCGCATTTACTAGCTGGAGAAAAATAAACCAGTGTGTATGTAAATCGCATATATATCATATGTATGACATGAACTGAAA
Organism: Sambucus nigra; assembly: GCA_949130495.1. Classification (NCBI taxonomy): domain Eukaryota; kingdom Viridiplantae; phylum Streptophyta; class Magnoliopsida; order Dipsacales; family Adoxaceae; genus Sambucus; species Sambucus nigra. The sequence continues at coordinate 591,863,642 of OX422210.1, forward strand.
AATAAACCACTGTGTATGTAAATCATATGTTTACTTTAATAGATGAAATGAAATGAACGTATAAATCACATATATATCATATAAATCGCATATACATGTTTAAACACGATCGTATGAAATGAACTGAAAAATTAAACAAAACCATACCTACAATCGTATATGTTTAAATACAATCGCATATATACCATATGTGTATGAAGAGACTGAAGATGAAATGAAAAATGTCGGCTAGCTAAAGAAGATGAAATGAAAGGAAACCTACCTTTACTAACTTGAGAAGAAGAGAGGGAAAAGACGGCTGGACCTTGAAATGAATTGAAAACTAAAATGAAACCCTACATTTACTTTTACTAGCTGGAGCCTCGAGATACAAAATCTAAAGGACTAAAATATCCGGGTCTGATTTCGGTTCTAAATACCGGTTCTAGGTTCGGTGCTATGGTTCAATTTTTTGGTTCGATTTGGTTTGGTTTACATATCAACCAGAGAATCGAACCGACTATATCATTTTTTTCAACCAGAACCAACCCATAACTAATAAAAACCGACCCAACCCAAACCATAGAGGTCGGTTTGGTTCGATTCTTCGGGTTTACGGTTTCTATGCACAACCCTTCCTTTAGGTGAATCCCATTTGGAGCCCAAACCCAATTTTGAGATTTAAGGGTTGTAAGAGGTCATTAGGGATATAATTTTATCATAAACACAACAGGAAAGCACTAGAGGGCTAGAGAGATAATGCACCAAGAGGAAAGGAATATTTAAGATAATTAGGGATTGATTTCTTAATAAATCAATAAGGCGAGTTCTATATAAAATATGATTAACTATATCCGCTATGAACAGTTGCGCATATTACATCGTCTTAAAATCAGTGAAAACTAGCAAAAAGTGGGCCACCTTGGTCAGCCGATCCACTATCCACCAAATGGAGTCACGACCCTTCTGCGACATCGACAGTCTCATAATAAAGTCTATCGAAATACTCTCCCACTTTCACACGAGAATCTCTAATGGTTGTAGTATCCCTGAAGGTATCTGATGGTCTACCTTAACTAACTGATAGGTCACATACTTTGAGACAAACTCTGTTATGTCTCGCTTCATCCCGACCCACTAATATTATCTCCTTATGTTCTGGTACATCTTATCCCCATCGGGATGTACCGTGAGCCTCGATCCGTGCGACTCAGTCATAACTGCATTCCTGAAGTCCTTATCCTTTGGCACCACTAGTCTCCCATTAAAATGTAAGCCTCCCTTTGAGCTGATGAAGTAAGACTTTGAACCCTCAGCTAATAACTGTCAGACTCTTTTTGGACAGTGTGGATCCTCCGCCTGTGTTTTCACTACCCGCATGATAATCTCGGGAGTGATAGCAAAAATCGATATGCACACTCTGGCAACCTCATCATCACGTCTAAGTTCACTCCACTTCGCCTTCCAGACCTCTGCCAACTCCCCAGTGGGTCTTCGTCTCAATGCGCCTGCTACCACGTTAGCCTTACCAAGATAAAACTGTATATCAAACTGGTAATCCTTCACGAATTCTAGCCATCGCCTCTACCACATATTAAGATCCTTCTATGTGAATAGATACCGAAGCAACTCATGATCCGTGAATAATGTAAACTTCTCTCCCAATAGATAATGTCTCCATATCCTCAGAGCAAATACCACCACTGCTAACTCAAGGTCGTGGGTGGGGTAATTCTTCTCATGGGGCTTAAGTTTTTGAGACGCATAAGCTATGGCCCTCTCGTCCTGCTGTAAAACACCCTAAGCCCCTGTAGGAATGCATCCGTGTAGACACGATACTCCACCCCACTCCTAGGCATTACAAGTATTGGCTTTGACGCCAGCCTATCCTCCAGCTCATCAAAGGCTAGCTGATAATGATCACTCCTTATAAACGGTATCCCCTTGCGAGTCAGGTTCATCAATGGACCCACAATCTTTGAAAATACCTTAATGAAGCGACGATAATACCCGACCAAACCCAAGAAGCTACAAATCTCCATCAGTGTCGTGGGTTGTCCCCACTTACTTACCGTCGATACCTTACTCGGATCCAATTTAGTACCCCTGTTAGATACGATGTGGCCAAGAAACTTCACCTTTCGTAGCTAAAATCCACACTTCCAAAATTTGGCATCTAGCTGATGGTCCCGAAGTGTATGCAAGACCCTATGCAAATGCTCCGCATGCTCCTCCTCAGTACGAGAGTAAACTAGAATATTGTCTATAAACACGATCATAAATTTGTCCAAGAAATCCCTGAATACTCTGTTCATGAGATCCATAAACACTGTTGGTGCATTGGTGAGCCCAAATGGCATCACCCTGAACTCGTATGACCCGTACCGTAACAGGAAAGTAGTCTTAGGAGCATCCTCCTCCCGAATATGTATCTAGTGATATCCCGATCTTAAATTAATCTTTGAGAAGTAGGAAGCTCCTCTCAACTGATTAAACAAGTCATCGATCCTCGATAATGGATAATTATTCCGTATCGTGACCTTGTTCATCTCCCCGTAATCCACACACAAGCGAAGCGGAACCTTCCCTCTTCTTCACAAATAACATCGGTGCACCCCACGACGATGTACTTCGTCGAATGAAACTATGCCCCAATAATTGTTGAATCTGCTCCCTCAACTCTCTCATTTCTACAGGGGCCATGCGATATGGTGCTCGGGGAATCGGTCTCGTACTCGATGCTAGGTCGATCATAAACTCGATCTCTCAGGTGGGTGGTAACCCTGGTATCTCCTGAAATACATCCTCGAAATCCATCAATACTGGAATCGAGTCTATCAGAATTAATATCTTCTGTGAGGTCTCCTCCTTAACATAATACCCTCCCTCGGGAAGAGGCATCGCCACTAAGAACATCTCTTGACCCGAAATGGATAACACTATGGTTCTCTCGTAACAGTCTACTATCACCTTGTATCCTGCCAACCAATCCGTACCCAGGATAACATTGTATCCCTCTATGTGTAACTCCAGAACGTCCACTCCCAAGCTCAAACTTCCAATAATAATATCCACACCTCTACATACAAAGTGTATAAGTGATCCACTGCCCAACGGTGACTTTACACACATAAGGCGTGTGCCAGTTGTCTTTAAAAGACCGGTTGCTCATGCAAATCTAGTAGAAATAAAGGAGTGTGATGCGCTCATATTAAAAAGAATCCTATCCTCATGCCCATGAATAGGAAATGTACCCTCGACTGCTGGCGGCATAGGCACGTCCCAGATATTATATACACGTTCGTAGTGTATCTAACCCTGCTGTTGTTGTGGGGCTGGGGGTGATGGTGCTGGTACTGGAGGTAATAGAGTCTGCTATCCCTGTTGGGCACCCTGTTGTTGTGCCCTGCCCAACTGTGGGAAATCTTTCCTCTTATGACCCTGCTGGCTATTTGCAAATCACTGTCTCGAAAATGGTCTCTGCCTCTGGCTTTGACGCTGTCCCTGTTGGCCACCTCTATGGTTCCCTTAGCCCTGACGACCTTGAGGAATCTGCTGCTGCTGATTAGGGCCCTGATGACCCTGTTTGTATCCCTGGACCTCTGGCCAATATCCTCCTGACCAGAACCTCTTGGCATGGTCCCCCCGTCGAGAATCCTGCCCCTGCCACTTGCCTGCCTGCTGTGATGCTCCGTTGATACCACCCCCACTTGCCTTGCCCAAATGGCTTGGCATACCTTCTCGTTTGCTTCCCTTCAAGTGGAAACGATGGTCATAGCAGTGTAATAAAGCGGCAATGATGACATTTGTATATGTCACCAATACGGGGTTGTCGATTAAGTGCTACCGGATCCTCCAGGCTAATCTATCCATAAATTTTGCCTTCTTTTATTCCTCGTTACTCACCTCATCTGGCATAAGATTATCAAGAAGGGTGAACTCCTCCTCGTACTCTGCTACGGAGCGGTCACCTTGTGTCACCTCGTTGAATTTCTTTCGCATTTCGATCTCCACTGCTGACGGAAAGTACTTGCGATCAAACCTCACCTAGAACTCAATAATCATCATCAAATCTCTCTCCTAAATGGTGGTAACTGACTCCCATCACTATAGTTCTGCCCTAGAAAGTTTGAAAGTAGCTAGCATCTGCTTTTGTGTCTCACTGCACTTCACTATGCGCATATGGAGCTATATATTCTTCTTCCACTGACATATCTCTACCACATCAGAACTACCCTGAAACTCGGGCGGGTGACCTTTCTGAAACATCTCTCTGACTCTTTGACAAGTAGATGGCCCCGTCTGGGCCTAAATGACAGATACCACTCGCGGCTGTGGCTGGGGCTATGGGAAATGCACAACCATAGCTGTCATAGCTGCATTGATCGCTTGGGCCACAATCTCTACCACCTGGGCCGTCGAGATCATCTCTGGTGGTGGCTGTGGCTGAGGAACCTCCTGTGGCTCCTGGTGAGCCTCCCTCACCTCATCCTTGGCTGCCGCCCTAGTTGCTTTCTCTCTCCTCGGTGGCATCTAAAAATAGATCGAATCGTATAAGTACACAATTTATACAAAGTTTAATAGCAGAAGCACGTTATCTCAAGTACGCGAAGATAAAAGCAATAGTCCTAATAGTAGGGCTCTATATCAACAGAACGATACGCAAAAATCGTAATAAGTCGTACATATCCTATGGATACTGGAACTTGATGCTCTGATACCATATGTAACATCCCGACTAATTAAATACCGGGTGATCGGTCCTTTATTAATTAAAAGAGGTTTCTCATTTGGTTCATTCTCAGCATCACTGTTGAAAACCATATTGATTACTAACCACCTATTAGTTAATTAATCTAGTGTCAAAAATTTATCTTTAATTAAGCAATTGATAATAGTGTGCCGAAACTAAATTAAAACATTCACTCCATTAATATAGTCTCAACCATCATAATGAAATAAATAAATAAATGAGAAATGTCTTGCCGAATAAACTATGGGCTAAAATCCAACCCAACAATAATCCAACAAATATGAAAATAAATCTCACTACAAGTCTGAAATGAATAACTAAAATAAACAAGTCTCATAAGGGCAACATGCCCAATTGAGATACTGGAATGAAAGCCTACACTAATGAATGATTGAAGCGTCTAAGCAAGTCTTGCAAGCCTCCACAGTGTTGCAGCTAAGCGTCCCTGGAATGGATCGTCAAGTCTGGCATCCCTGTGGTTGGACGCCTAAAAGGTTTTGAAAAAGGTTTACAGCAAGGGTTAAAACCCAAAATATTTTAAAAATATTTTGCAAGTATTTATCACAATTTAAAAATCAGTTAACACTCCCTTCAGTTTCATCACCTCTCATTTATTATGCACGCCTAACGTTTCTACTTAACACACCTAGCCATACTACCCAAGCTAACTAGACAGAAGTATCTAATAGGACTGTCGATAACTATAAGTCCCCCGTACCGCCCATACAGCACACTATCTAAATTAACATATCTCGTATGTTATTAATATCATAAGTACCATTCTCCGTCCCTGGTCATTAATCATTAATTAAGTTTCATGACTTAATTCATTATTTACATGCACATTATCTGTCACGAACCCAATCCAATAGTAGTAGGGGATGAGTGTCTTGACTTGCCACCAAGGCATTCAATGTTATGGCATTAAAATATTTCTTAAAATAAATGCAACGGAAATACATTCACATGGTCATGAATCATAAACTATTGAAAAAAATGGAATTAGGTCATCAGAACTTTCTAAAAGGGAATTTCGTATATATTAAAGTATGAACGGATTACAACTTAGGACAAAATTAAAAACTTATTACTAAAGAGCCAAACATGCCCTATCTCCTAAAAATAAACGTTATATTTAAAAGTATAACAAAAGATCTCCTTAAGCTAGATATTCAACATAGTCCTTCTACACTCCGTCCTCCAGTCTAATTATTTCCTGAAAAATCGTTATTTATACAACGTCAGCTAAAAGCTGAATAAGATTTAATCTCCCGACATTCCATGGTTTCCAGAAAATAGATACCTATTCAAGTCAAAATAGAAGGCATATACATATATGGATAGGAACTTTCAGTAAATAGATATATATTTTGAAATGATAGTATATATATCACAATTGGATAGCTCAGAATAAGAAGAATGCAACAAATCAAATGTGATATCGTTTTCTTTCAATCATATCATTTTAATGGCCAAGTACACTCTAATACCGTGTTCTTCTACCGTATTATACCCCGGTTGTTGAGGGTCAATCGAACTAGTTCATCACAATGCCTTATTTAGGGCACACCAGCGATAACCCAGCTGGGAAGGTCAGTCAGTAAAGAGTTCCCTTAGGCCGAATCTTATTTCCAATATTCAATCTCATTTTCAATACTCATTTCAATCAGTATGTCTATATGGAGAGATATAAACATATCACAAATGATACAATCATCGTTATCAAATTCATTTTGAGAATAAAAGCATTTCACAAAATACATAGTTTGCATAATATCATATAATTTAAATGTGCAAGAAATGACATAGAGTACTCACCTAAAATAGAGGCTCGAAAAATACAGATATTGAGTCTTGGATCACACGTTAATCTAATAAATACAATAAAGGTTTAATTACGTATTCTAAATAAAGCCGAATTCTAAATATTATGTTTTAATTCTAAAACAACTTGCTGAAAAAGGTTACTAAAACTATTTTCTCAAATTTTAATATTCATTCATCGTATTTAAAGAATTCAATTCATAGTTCTTCCTAATTAGTCGGTTCCCATTAGAGATGGAGGGTTATAGGGGCACCACTTAAATACCATCTCATCTAGACAGAACATTTCGGACTTACTCCCAGTAGAGATGGAGGGTCCCAGGGGCACCACTTAAATACCATCTCAACTAGACAGAATTTAACCGGGACTGACTTTGGAATTACTTAAATGAGATTCCATAATAACGAGTAATTATTTACAAAAATCGTTTTAAAAAGCGTATATATATTTTTCAAACAAGTTGACATTTTTTGAAACTAAAATCAATTTAGATTGTTTCCAAGTTTTAAGTTTTGATTAGTGAAGTCTTTAGTGTATTATACCAGCATAACTACTAAGTAAAGCTATAAAATACGAAATTAAAACTACAAAAATGCATTATAACATTTAAATAAAATCATACCTACGAAATGAATTCTTTCTTCGAAATTATATAACTCCTTCTTAAGATATTTCCCAAGCTTTCTATCACTCTTTATTACTATAATTCTCAAGTCATTGGTGTGAGTTTCAAATGTGAAGGACCAAGGTAATTTCCTTTTGTTATAAATGCACAATTAAAATAATAATTTCCTTTTAAGTTAATGCGGAAGCGATGTAAAACAGGTGATGGTTCAATATTTAAACAAAACAAATTTTAGTTTAACAAAACAAAATTAAACCAAGTTAATCCAAGTCCTAGAATTTGCCTAAGTCATAATTTTCAATTATTTAAAGTTAGGCGAAACCAATTTTAGCAAATGACTTGAATAAACCAATTTTACCCAATATTTAATTTAGTCCCAAATTAAATGAGTGTGATAATAAAACCAAATTTTATCTTGAATTAATTCTAAGCATGCGTTCTAAATTATGATACAAGATAAAATAAACAATGTCACACTACACCGCGATGTACGAGGAAAAACCCACTAACGGGAAAAAACCTCGGGACGGCCCTAGCCTCAAATCCACTAAAAATGGTATTACAAAATACAAGACAAAAGACTTACTTCCTAAACTCGAACCCTCTCAAGCCGTGATGCTTCTTCTTGTATCAACCTCCAATTAACAGATAACCAACGGAGCTCCACCGTGGTCTCGGACTTCACCGATCGGGCAATTAGGCACACCGTCCACCACACATGGTGCCTTTCACCATGTGAGTAGAATCTCAACAAAAGTCTTCTTCTTTGATGGATATAGAAGCAAACCAAAACTCTCTTTGAATGGTGTAGAGAAACCGGTGCCAAAAACTCCAAGTAAAGATATGAATATATAGAGCTTGGAGTAAACAACAATGGGTGTAAACTAAGTGTTTAAAGATTTTTCTTTAAGTTGAAGAACACTCAAACATGAACATTTTCCTTTTGTAAATAATCTCTCAAACTCTCTCTAGGAGATGTATTAGGATGGAAAAGTTGTCTTGGAAAATGTGTTTCCCGCACATAATAATGTATGAAAAAAGTTGGTTGAAAACTAAGTGGAGGAGTGGGGAAAAACTGCAAAAAACTGCCAAATAACTGTTCCCGCTGGAAGTTCGTTCGAACGAACGTGATTCTCGTTCGAACGAGACTTCTAACGAGTGACCAGCCTGGGCTCGTTAGAAGTTCGTTAGATACCTCGTTAGAACGAACATTCGTTCGAACGACATATCGAACGACATATCGAACGACTGTCCAGTTAGGGTCGTTGGCAAAACTCGTTCGAATGAACCTGGTTCGAACGACAAAACTCGTTCGAACGAAATCTGGTTCGAACGAAAAAACTCGTTCGAACGACATTTCTAACGAACGACCAGAAAGATTGAAAAATTCGATTTTGGCCCAGAAACTTTTATATACTTATTTTAAAGTTTCTAATTGATTCTTTCTGAAAATAAAATGCAGTTTTTATTATACCTAACACCCAATACAAATTGTTCCAAGCTCCTATATAAATATAATTACATTCATACCTTGGGAGCATGGAACCTTAGTTGATGACGTAGAAACGAGGCACGCAAACCGGCATTTTGATGAAGCTTTAAATTCTTTGCCGCTACGTCTTCAACACACACTTCATAGGCTTGAGAATATTACAATTAAATACATTCCTATGAATAAATGTTTTTGTCCGGAATTGAGCCAAAACTATATATGGACTCAATTGGAAATTTGTGTCCTTACAAATCTCCCCCTTTGGCTATTCCGGGACAAAAACCAAACAAAAATCCTAAAGGGCCGTCAAGCTCTACTAGACTCAAAACATAACCCGCCCAAACTTGACTCAACCCAAGGATCAAACGCTTTGCCATAGAAAGATGCCGCTTTAGAATAATTCCTGCACACTTAAGCAAACTCATCAAATGCATAGGGAATATCAAAATATTAAATGTAATTAATTAATTACTCCCCCTAAATTAATTCTCCCTTTAAACACATGACCTACTTAGAAAAACGTCTCCCCCTAAGATAAATCTCCCCCAAACGTATCTCCATCAAACGAAGATACGATAATAATAGGATTAGATACCATTTCTCCCCCTATCATCATTCTCCCCCTTTTTGTTCGGGAATAGGCAAAGGATTAAAGAACTAATAAATAGCATATTGAAGCTTAAAGTGTTAAGACATGAAAGCATATGGACAATTAAAGCAAGGCAAAGACAAGCAAATATCATATATTTAAATTTGTTTTGTCTAAATATACTATAAATATACCAATAAGTACGTGCATATATAGATAGATATAAACACACACATGACACAAAATACAATAAGTTTGCACACTTGTATGGCAAAAATGTGTCATATGGAAACGGAAGTGTAGGGGTGTGAACTAGCAACAATTAAATTTAGACCCAAACACTTAAGAAACGTTCACGGAGTTCTCATTTGATTGCAAACTTCATCACAGTTAAATATAACCTCATGTGACAATATAAAGATTGAACTCAATGAACAAACATACACAATGCATACAAGCCTAGCATGATGATGATTCTACAAACCAAATAGAGTCATGGCATTAAAGACAACTAGGATAAACGGACATTGTGCAAACCGTTGATATACCATCCAATTCTCCCTCAATGAGCATATATATTCTTTTGTTTTGTGAATGAATATATCAAACAAACATAGGCCTTGGCAATTGCTTTCTGTTTAATGCCAAATATTCTGTTTTTAGGCCTTTGGATCACGTATTTCTTTTAGATCCAATCAACGGTGGCTTACAATCGCAAAGGATTTAATTCATCCTTTCGGAGCCCTTCCCCGTGCATATATTAATTTATCATGTTTTCATTTTTCGCACAAATCTCACATGCAACGGATTTTGACATGCACTAGTCCTCCTAGGTCATAGATATGTAGATGACTAGATTGATAGGAGAACACCTCAAAAAGCTCAAATATAACATGTGACATTAAGATTTCAAAAGAGCTCGTGCATGTGTGAACAGAGGCATATAGAAATAGAATCCATTTAAACAATACAAAATCCAACTACTCCATATAAAGCATGGTAAAGAACATTTTAAGGAATGAAAATTTAAACCAAAAGTACTAGCCACATGGAAGCGTAAACGATAGGATTCAAACACAAATATATGCCACATAAAGTGTGTCAAACAAAAATACACACAAAACAAAATCTTTTTGAGTTTTTAACATTTTTTATCAAAAATAAATATTTACTCAAAAGGACAAACAAAAATCATTTGTATTTTTCATTAAGCTTAAATGAAATAAATAAAACACAAATGATAAACAAAAATCTTTTTATATTATGCAGTCGATTCAAACACATAAATATAATACAAAAAGATAAACAAGTCATAATTTCTAGCATGTGATATGAAATAAGGTAATGACTAGAGAATGACTAAACAAGCATACATTTAGCATATGAATATAGCATGAAGTACAAACGCTAAAGTATGCAAACACTAACACATTCATCCATTAGATTTAGCAAAGGAGGAAGGATGTGAAAGTAAATGAGAATCAACAACCCTATTTTGTAAGGCAACCAAGTCGGACTTCCTAACCCAAATTAATGAAGAATTACTATCTTGGGGTGTAAAAACGTTAGCTATCGTGGTTACTTTACTATGGGATTTTCTAGGAATTCGTTTAAGATCTAAACAAAATTTCCTAAGATGACCTTTTCGACCACAATGTGTACAAGTAAGAATATGTCGAAAAGATTTATTTAAGGAGTGATCATTAAATGCATTCCTAGAAGATTCTCCTAAAACATTGGTTTTGACTTTAGGGTAAAAATCATTACAAGAATTGAAGCCTAAACCACAAGTGTCATTTTTAATTTGGACCGTTCCTAACATTTTATCTAGTTTTTCAGAACGACATTCCAAATCAAATTTGACATTACTAGAATCTTTTAATTTATTTTCCAATTCTAAAATTTTAGATTCTAGTAAAACATTTCGCTCTTCAAAAGCAAGAAGCTCCTTTTTCAAGGATTCCATTAAACCCTTAAGGCTATCTCTTTCGCCTTCTACATAGTTAAGCTTCTCTTGAAGAGTCCTCACATGAGTCCTAAGGTCTTCTATTAAGGCACTATCATCAACGAGCTTGACACTCTTTCTTAAACAAGCTTCTAACTTCAAATTAGTTCTTTTCAAATTAATAGATTCTTTATACAATTCATGAAAAGCATTTTGAAGTTCACTCACATCAACCTCTTCTTCATTTTCACTCTCTCTTTCTTCTTCACTCTCACTATCATTAAAAACAAGGGAATCACGAACAATGACCTTGGAAGTGGCATGTGCAATCGTGTCATCAATCGATGAGTTCTCATTATCACTCACATGACTAGCCATAAAAGCCACAAAATTTTTCTTAGTGGGGGAATCGGGCTTTTCTTCCTTATCACTATTACTAAGGGTTGCATTATATGAAATAGGTCGCTTACCATCTTTCCTTAGTTTAGTGGGGCACTCATAAGCCCTATGGCCATAACCTTCACAACCAAAACATTTATTAGACTCGTCCCTATCAACATTTTCATTACTTGGTTTAGGGATCTTATCGGCTTTAGAAATCTTCTCGTTTTTATCATGTTTAGAAGATTCATGTTTAGAAGATTCAAATTTCTTAAAATCATTTTTATATTTATCTTTGTTGAATTTAAGAAATTTTCTAAATTTACGAGCAAATAAAGCCATATCTTCCGAGTCACTATCACTATCGCTCTCTACTACTTGTTTAACCTCTTTGCGGGCTTTTAAAGCAACGCCCTTTTCAATTTTCTTTTCATTTTTAGAGGGAAACATATCAAGTTCATAGGTTTGTAAATCACCTACAAGCTCTTCTAATTTCGTAGAGGCTAAAGTGGGTAAAGAATTTAAAACGGTCACCTTTGGAATAAATCTATCGGGTAGGGACCTTAAAATTTTCTTTACAACACGGTCGTCAGGTATTTTCTCTCCCAAGTTAAAGGATGAATTAACAATATCAGAAAGTCTAGCATAAAATTTATCAAAAGTTTCTTTTTCATCCATTTTGATAGTTTCAAATTGAGTGGTGAGGTTTTGGAGTTTAGAAGCTTTAACGACACTAGTTCCTTCATGAGTTAATTGTAAAATATCCCAAGCTTCTTTAGCGGTTTCACACGTCATAATACGTCGGAATTCATCCGGTGCGACAGCGCTAAATAAGGCATTTAAACCACGGGAATTAAAATTTGCAAGTTTAAACTCATTTTCGGTCCATCTATCGATGGGTTTGGGAACACGTTCATTTTCAATTAGATGAGTTGGTGGGGAGTACCCGGTAACAACAGACATCCAAACACGTTCATCGATAGATTTAAGTGCCGATTTCATTCGCGCTTTCCAATACGCGTAGTTAGAACCATCAAAAATAGGAAATTTTGAAAATGGGGAAAAATCCATTTTAGCCAAAAATTAAAAAGATCTTAACGAAATAATTTATCGTTTTTGGCTCTGATACCAATTTGAAGGACCAAGGTAATTTTCTTTTGTTATAAATGCGCAATTAAAATAATAATTTCCTTTTAAGTTAATGCGGAAGCGATGTAAAACAGGTGATGGTTCAATATTTAAACAAAACAAATTTTAGTTTAACAAAACAAAATTAAACCAAGTTAATCCAAGTCCTAGAATTTGCCTAAGTCATAATTTTTAATTATTTAAAGTTAGGCGAAACCAATTTTAGCAAATGACTTGAATAAACCAATTTTACCCAATATTTAATTTAGTCCCAAATTAAATGAGTGTGATAATAAAACCAAATTTTATCTTGAATTAATTCTAAGCATGCGTTCTAAATTATGATGCAAGATAAAATAAACAATGTCACACTACACCGCGATGTACGAGGAAAAACCCACTAACGGGAAAAAACCTCGGGACGACCCTAGCCTCAAATCCACTAAAAATGGTATTACAAAATACAAGACAAAAGACTTACTTCCTAAACTCGAACCCTCTCAAGCCGTGATACTTCTTCTTGTATCAACCTCCAATTAACAGATAACCAACGGAGCTCCACCGTGGTCTCGGACTTCACCGATCGGGCAATTAGGCACACCGTCCACCACACATGGTGCCTTTCACCATGTGAGTAGAATCTCAACAAAAGTCTTCTTCTTTGATGGATATAGAAGCAAACCAAAACTCTCTTTGAATGGTGTAGAGAAACCGGTGCCAAAAACTCCAAGTAAAGATATGAATATATAGAGCTTGGAGTAAACAACAATGGGTGTAAACTAAGTATTTAAAGATTTTTCTTTAAGTTGAAGAACACTCAAACATGAACATTTTCCTTTTGTAAATAATCTCTCAAACTCTCTCTAGGAGATGTATTAGGATGGAAAAGTTATCTTGGAAAATGTGTTTCCCGCACATAATAATGTATAAAAAAAGTTGGTTGAAAACCAAGTGGAGGAGTGGGGAAAAACTGCAAAAAACTGCCAAACAACTGTTCCCGCTGGAAGTTCGTTCGAACGAACGTGATTCTCGTTCGAACGAGACTTCTAACGAGTGACCAGCCTGGGCTCGTTAGAAGTTCGTTAGATACCTCGTTAGAACGAACATTCGTTCGAACGACATATCGAACGACATATCGAACGACATATCGAACGACTGTCCAGTTAGGGTCGTTGGCAAAACTCGTTCGAACGAACCTGGTTCGAACGACAAAACTCGTTCGAACGAAATCTGGTTCGAACGAAAAAACTCGTTCGAACGACATTTCTAACGAACGACCAGAAAGATTGAAAAATTCGATTTTGGCCCAGAAACTTTTATAAACTTTTATATACTTATTTTAAAGTTTCTAATTGATTCTTTCTGAAAATAAAATGCAGTTTTTATTATACCTAACACCCAATACAAATTGTTCCAAGCTCCTATATAAATATAATTACATTCATACCTTGGGAGCATGGAACCTTAGTTGATGACGTAGAAACGAGGCACGCAAACCGGCATTTTGATGAAGCTTTAAATTCTTTGCCGCTACGTCTTCAACACACACTTCATAGGCTTGAGAATATTACAATTAAATACATTCCTATGAATAAATGTTTTTGTTCGGAATTGAGCCAAAACTATATATGGACTCAATTGGAAATTTGTGTCCTTACAAATCTCCCCCTTTGGCTATTCCGGGACAAAAACCAAACAAAAATCCTAAAGGGCCGTCAAGCTCTACTAGACTCAAAACATAACCCGCCCAAACTTGACTCAACCCAAGGATCAAACGCTTTGCCATAGAAAGATGCCGCTTTAGAATAATTCCTGCACACTTAAGCAAACTCATCAAATGCATAGGGAATATCAAAATATTAAATGTAATTAATTAATTACTCCCCCTAAATTAATTCTCCCTTTAAACACATGACCTACTTAGAAAGACGTCTCCCCCTAAGATAAATCTCCCCCAAACGTATCTCCCCCAAACGAAGATACGATAATAATAGGATTAGATACCATTTCTCCCCCTATCATCAAAATGATCCCAAAGGCCCTATTTATAGGTTTCCAAAAGTATTACGGTGTTGACATGTGTCTAGGTGATCAAGCATTTAGGGTGGCAAGTCATCGTTTGGGTGTCGCGTTCTGGGGGTGGTTTTGCAGTCTTAACATCACCAAATGATGACAAGTGTTTTAGCTTTCTCTCTGAAGACGACATGTGTAGGTGGAGGTGACCACCACGTGGTGGAAAGGTGATAAGGGTATAAGGGTCATTTCACACATGAAGGGTATTTTGGTAATTTCACACTATATATTTTTTATATTTCTTAGAGGTCCTTGAAAATATTTTATTTACAAAATGGCCCTTTTTTATATTTTTATTTTAGTCCCTAGAGTTTCATAAAATTATATATTCTACCCCAAAACTTATTATATACCTTAAGATATGTCAAAAGACTTCGATTTGATCCTATTTACGATTGATTCTTCTTATTTAAAAATGGGGTTTGTTATATTGATAGCCAATAACACCACATATCTAATAATACAACATTTATAAGATAGTAAGTAACACATGAGTGTAAAAACAAATTATATACATATGAGCACATAAAAGTGGGGTCATTACATCCTACCCTCCTTATAAAAAGTTTGGTCCCCAAACTTGACTCATATTAATTTAAAAACAAGTATTGATATCTCTCCTTTATTTCATCTTCCCGCTCCCACGTTGCTTCTTCAACTGATTGATTTCGCCATAATACTTTGACTAGTGAAATTATCTTGGTCCGTAATATTTTATCTCTATGGTCCAAAATTTCTACCGGATGCTCAATGCATGACAAATCTTCTCTAACTTGAAGAGGTTCATGACTTAAGATATGTGTTGGATCTGGGACATATTTCTTTATCATTGATACGTGAAACACATTATGTACACTAGAGAGTTCAGGTGGTAAGGCTATTTTATACGCAACAACTCCTATCTTTTCAAGGATTTTAAAAGGTCCTATGTATCTTGGGCTCAACTCCCCTTTCTTCCCGAATCGTATTACTCCCTTTGAAGGCGATACTCGCAAGAACGCATAATCTCATTTATAAAATTATAACTGTTGATGTCGATTGTCAAAGTAACTTTTTTGACGGCTTTGAGAGATTCGAAGTCCGTCTTGTATCAACTTCACTTTCTCTGTTGTGATCTGAATCAATTCTGGTCCCAATAATTTTCTTTCTCCAACTTCTACCCAACACGTGGGAGAACGATACCTTCTACCATACAGTGCTTCATATGGAGCCATTTGAATACTTGCTTGATGACTATTATTATAGGCAAACTCCACTAATGGTAAATGATCATCCCAATTCCCCTTCAAATCAAGTACACAAACCCTAAGTATATCCTCTAAGGTTTAAATGGTTCTCTCAGACTGTCCATCTGTTTGAGGATGAAAAGCGGTGCTGAAATTCAATTTTGTTCCCATAGCTGCTTGTAGGCTTTTCCAAAAGCGAGAAACGAATCTAGGGTCATGATCAGAAATAATTGAAATTGGGGTTCCATGAAGCCTAATAATTTCCCGCACATACAACTTGGTTAACTAACTTTCTAATGAATGGGTAATTCTAATGGAAATAAAATGAGAACATTTAGTTAACCTATCAATAATCACCCAAATAGAATCATTACCATTTGAACTCCTTGGTAAACCTGTCACAAAATCCATGGTAATATGTTCCCAATTCCATTCAGGGATAGGTAGAGGTTGTAATAATCCCGATGGTTTCTGATGTTCAGCTTTTACTTTTTGACAAACCAAACAGTGAGATACAAATTATGCTATCTCCCTTTTCATATTATTCCACCAAAACACTTCTCGAAGATCTTTATACATCTTGGTATTTCCAGGATGAAACGTAAATCTCGAGCAATGAGTTTCCTCCAAAATTTGCCTCTTTAGTTGGGCATCACGTGGAACACACTCTATTTCCAAACCTCAATATATCATCCCGTATCGCAAATTCAGTCCCCTTCCCTTCAATAACCTCTTCTCTGATCTTCTTCAGTTGTGGGTCATTTACTTGTGCAATTTTGATCATTTTCATCAACGTGAGTTGTACTTGTAAGGTTGCGATTATTCTTCCTTTGTTATAAATACGTACATCTATTTCCATATTTCTCAAATCCGCTAACGAAGGTTCTTGATTTGTAATGAGACATACTAAATTTATTGTAGACTTCCTACTTAAAGCATCAGCTACTACATTTGCTTTCCCTGGGTAATAATGAATATTTAAATCATAATCCTTCATCAATTCTAACCACCTCCTTTGTCTCATGTTCAATTATTTATGAGTAAATATATATTTCAAACTCTTATGATCGGTATAAATCTCATAAGTCTCACCATATAAATAGTGTCTCCAAATCTTAAGAGCAAAAATTACAGCAGCTAATTCTAAGTCATGGGTTGGATAATTCTGTTCCTGTGGTTTTATTTGTCTCGAGGCATAAGCTAATACTTTCCCATTTTGCATTAGCACACATCCCAAACCATTTTTTGAAGCATCACTATAAATCACCAATCCTCTTGTCCCTGAAGGAATAGTCAAAATGGGGGCTGTTACTAATCGATTCTTAAGTTATTGAAAACTATTCTCAACTTCCTCGGACCATTCATATTTTACCTTTTTTGGTGTTAACCAAGATAGATGTTTGGCAATGCTAGAAAATCCTTCAACAAATCTTCAATAATAACCTCCTAATCCAAGGTAACTACGAATCTCTGTTACATTAGTTGGTCTAGGCCAATCTAGTATAGCCTCGATCTTTTGAGGGTCAACCGACGTTCCCTCTTTGGAAATGATATGTCCTAGAAAAGAAACACTAGGCTACCAAAACTCACACTTCTTTAATTTTGCATATAATTTCTCCTTCCTAAGGATTTGTAATACTATCTCTAAATGCTTCTCGTGTTCTTCAATACTCTTGGAATAAATAAGGATGTCATCAATGAAAACAACCACACATTGATCCAAATATTTCCTAAACACTCTATTCATCATATGCATAAAAATGGTTGGTGCATTAGTAAGTCCAAATTACATCACAATAAATTCATAGTGACCATATCTAGTATGAAAAGCTGATTTCAAAATATCATCTTCCTTAATCTTCAATTGGTGATATCCTAGCCTAAGGTCAATCTTAGAAAATACTTGCTCACCTTGTAGTTGGTCAAAAAAATCATCTATACGAGGTATGGGTATTTATTCTTAATGGTTACCTTGTTCATTTCACAATAATCTATACATAACCTCATCGTCCCATCCTTATTTTTAACAAATAACACTGGAGCACCCCAAGGGGATATACTTGGTCTAATAAAACCCTTGTCTAACAGATCTTGTAATTGAACTTTTAATTCCCTTAATTCTAAAGCTGCCATGTGATAAGGTGATTTTGAGATTGGTATAGCTCCATAAAGAAGGTCAATCGTAAACTCGATTTCTCTACTAGGAGGTAGACTGGGTAAATCATCCGAAAAAATATCTGGAAAATGTTTAGCTATA
This sequence comes from Sambucus nigra, assembly GCA_949130495.1. Classification (NCBI taxonomy): domain Eukaryota; kingdom Viridiplantae; phylum Streptophyta; class Magnoliopsida; order Dipsacales; family Adoxaceae; genus Sambucus; species Sambucus nigra. The sequence goes on from OX422210.1 coordinate 591,881,915, forward strand.
GCCTATAGGGATCTCTTTTAAACTAGGATCCTTCATTTGCAAATCAATAACACTTGCAAGAAATCCTTGACATCCTTTCTTACGAAAACTATAGGCTTGCATTGCAGAGACAATACACATGGGAGATAGGACGCCAGTTCCTTCAAAACTGAATTTTGGTGGGTTAGGAATTTGGAAAGTAACTCTCTTCTCAAAACAATATACATTCGCATGATATGATGCTAACCAATCCATCCCCAAAATGACTTCAAAATCTCTTATGTCTAAAACTATCAAATCGACAAATAGTTTATGACTACTGACATATATAGGGCAAGATTTATATACTAATTTATCCGTCAATAAATCACCAGAAGGAGTAGAAACGTGTATGTTATGATTTAAGGGTTCGGGAATATTAGGAAAGCGATTAACAAAACGTAAAGACACAAATGAATGGGTAGAACCACGATCTATTAAAACTTGAAAAGGTTGTGCACATATAGAAAGTATACCTGACACTACTGCATTAGAAGCCTTTGTATCAGAAAGATTAAAATTCTACCTTATCTGCCATGATCTTTATTGTCAATAAAAGTCTTTGTTGGCACCTTCCCTTTGTTAGGATAATCTCTCATTTTATGTCCCTTTTGGCCACACCCAAAGCAATTTCCCGTTTCCAGGTAACATGGTTGCCCTCTATGAATATTACCACATCGTTGGCATCTATCAACATTAAAGGGTTTGTTCACAAAAGGTCGCCCTGTATTGGGTATAGTCCTAAAGGGTATATTATTGGGGTTCCTTCCTCTTTGTTCCCCAAACTTCCTCTTCCCTTCTCTAATCTAATTATATTCTTTACTAGCCTTCTCAGCTATCGTTGCTCTAGTCACCACGTCAGTATATGATGTCAACTTCAGGATGGAAATTCGAGTATGAATATTCAACCTTAACCCACGTTCAAACTTCTTGGCCTTTAAAGTATCGGTTATCACAACATGAGGTACAAAACGGGATAACTCGATAAACTTCGCCTCGTATTGACTAACCGTCATATTTCCTTGAACTAACCTCATGAAGTCAGTTGCTTGTTGGTCTTGTACCGTTTCAAGAAAGTATTTCTCGTAGAATATCACTAGGAAAGCATTCCAACTTATGGGATTATTCCTTTCCTTGTATATTCTCTTAGTCATTCTCCACCAATGTTCGGCTTCACCTTCTAACAGAAACGTTCCAAATGATACTCTTTGTTCATCAGTACACTTAAGAACATCGAGTATCTTTTCTATTTGCATCACCCAACTTTATGCTTCAGTGGGGTTAGGAGTACCTTTAAAAGATCGAGGAATCAACTTTTTGAACTGTTCAATAGTACATTTACTTAGTTCAGGATTCCTTGGTACTCCGTTATTCACCTGATGCTCCACAATCTTTGCTAGACTTTCGATCGCCTTGTATGAACCTTCCAGTCCTTCAATACTCGAATCACTAGTTCCCATAGATGATATTCTCTTGGTCATTTTCTACAGTCATGGCAAAACGTAAGATCTACTATACTATATCAAGATTGAAAACTAAAATTCCAGTTATAAATAATATAACACATAGGGAGGGTTATCACATAGATCAGATATTTAATACTATCTCGGAAGGATGGAAACTCAAAATCTACAACGTTCAAAACCTATGTTCAGTAGTCTACGGGTTCATAACCTATGCTCTGATACCACCTATGTCACGACCCCAGCCCAATAGTAGTAGTGGATGAGTTTCTTGACATGCCACCAAGGCATTCAATGTTATGGCCTTAAAATATTTCTTAAAATAAATGCAACGGAAATACATTCACATGGTCATGAATCGTAAACTATTGAAAAAAATGGAATTACGTCATCAGAGCTTTCTAAAAGGGAACTTCGTATATATTAAAGTATGAACGGATTACAACTTATGCCAAAATTAAAAACTTATTACTAAAGAGCCAAACATGCTCTATCTCATAAAAACAAACGTTATATATAAAGTATAACAAAAGATCTCCTTGAGCTATTTCTTCAACATAGTCCTTCTACACTCCGTCCTCTAGTCTAATTATTTCCAGAAAAATCATTATTTATACAACGTCAGCTAAAAGTTGAATAAGATGTAATCTCCCGACATTCTATGGTTTCCAGAAAATAGATACCTATTCAAGTCAAAAGAGAAGGCATATACATATATGGATAGTATCTTTCTGTAAATAGATATATATATTTTGAAATGATTGTATATATATCACAATTAGATAGCTCAGAATAAGAAGAATGCAACAAATAAAATGTGATATTTTTTTTCTTTCAGTCATATCATTTTAGTGGCCAAATACACTCTAATACCGTGTTCTTTTACCATATTATACCCTGGTAGTTGAGGGTCAATCAAACTAGTTGGTCACAATGCCTTATTTAGGGCACACCAGCGATAACCCAGCTGGGAAGGTCAGTCAGTAAAGAGGTCCCTTAGGCCAAATCTTATTTCCAGTATTCAATCTCATTTTCAATACTCATTTCAATCAGTATGTCTATATGGAGAGATATAAACATATCACAAATGAATCAATCATCGGTATCAGATGCATTTTGAGAATAAAAGAAATTCACAAAATACATAGTTTGCATAATATCATATAATTTAAATGTGCAAGAAATGACATAGAGTACTCACCTAAAATAAAGGCTCGAAAAATACGGATATTGAGTCTTGGATCACACGTTAATCTAATAAATACAATAAAGGTTTAATTACGTATTCTAAATAAAGCCGAATTCTAAATATTGTGTTTTAATCCTAAAACAACTTGATGAAAAAGGTTACTAAAACCATTTTCTCAATTTTTAATATTCATTCATCGTATTTAAAGAATTCAATTCATAGTTCTTCCTAATCAGTCGGTACCAATTAGAGATGGAGGGTCACAGGGGCACCACCTAAATACCATCTCATTTAGAAATTACATTTTCGGATTTATTCCCAGTAGAGATGGAGGGTCACAGGGGCACCACTTAAATACCATCTCAACTAGACAGAATTTCACCGGGACTGACTTTGGAATTACTTAAATGAGATTCCACAATAACGAGCAGTTGTTTACAAAAATCATTTTAAAAAGCGTATATATATTTTTCAAACAAGTTGACATATTTTGAAACTAAAATCAATTTAGATTGTTTCCAAGTTTTAAGTTTTGATTAGTGAAGTCTTTAGTGTACTTTACAAGCATAACTACTAAGTAAAGCTATAAAATACGAAATTAAAACTACAAAAATGCATTTTAATATTTAAATAAAATCATACCTACGAAATGTATTCTTTCTTCGAAATTATAGAACTCCTTCTTAAGATATATCCCAAGCCTTCTATCACTCTTTCTTACTATAATTCTCAAGGAATTGGTGTGAGTTTCAAATGATCCCAAAGGCCCTATTTATAGGTTTCCAAAAGTATTACGGTGTTGACATGTGTCTAGGTGATCAAGCATTTAGGGTGGCAAGTCATCATTTGGGTGTCGCGTTCTGGGGTGGTCTTAGAGTCTTAACATCACCAAATGATGACATGTGTTTTAGCTTTCTCTCTGAAGATGACATGTGTAAGGTGGAGGTGACCAACGCATGGTGGAAAGGTGATAAGGGTATAAGGGTCATTACACACATGAAGGGTATTTTGGTTATTTCACACTATATATTTTCAATATTTCTTAAAGGTCCTTGAAAATATTTTATTTACAAAATGGACCTTTTTATATTTTTATTTTAGTCCCTAAAGTTTCATAAAATTATATTTTCTACCCCAAAACTTATTATATACCTTAAGATATGTCATAAGACTTCGATTTGATCCTATTTACGATTGATTCTTCATATTTAAAAATGGGGTTTGTTATATTGATAGCCAATAACACCACATATCTAATAATACAACATTTATAAGATAGTAAGTAACACATGAGTGTAAAAACAAACTATATACATATGAGCACATAAAAGTGGGGTCATTACATTATCAATCCGTCTACTATCACACGTAAGTAGAGTTGGTCAAATGGTTATATATATATATATATATATATATATATAATTACAATGTCTGTCAAAAGGACTACTGTACAAAATAGGCATAGTCTTCTATCAGTTAGTGTACCTCTCATACTAACATAAGGACTATTGGTTCGGTATGTCTCCTCCAACCTAAAATCAAATAACAAGCAATGGAGGCGAACATAGTTCTAACCCTTTGGACTACGCACATACCTAATGTACCCAAACGACATGTCGGTCCCACTAATACACAACACATAGTGGGTCATCCTAGTTCTATGTTCTTGGGCACAAATCTAGACCTCCCTGGAATCGACAAGGTGGGATCACCCACTGCGCAGGAACCTCCGTGATAACAGGCAGCGCATTAGTGTTCACATACAATCACCAATTATATAATAGGCACACACACACACACACACACACACACACACTATATATATATATATATATATCAATTTAGTAGGTATACACACAACCCCATTTATCTTATTTCGTACGTAGTATTAATCCCTCGAATACTCACTGTACTACCTTGTTACGAATACTCTCACTATCGTAATTAATCAAGTTTTATTCTTTACTCTAAGGGTCCCATCTATCCCTTATTATAATTTCAGTAGTTAAGTCTTTCTTACTCTACTCGTCCACATCATAGGTTCATTCAAAACATCCGTTATTTATTCTCATCCTCTCGAATTAATTACTTTACAATTTAATCCCAAAAAATTTTAGCCTCAATTCTCTCAATAAGACTATTGCCCGATTCTATCATGGACCTACTGTATTCCCATAAGTCCCTCATAGTAATTTAAGCAAGCTCTAAAGGTCACCCAAATAATTTTCCAAAGTTCCTAGGCTTAAATAGGCAAAATAGGCAATTCTGGGCAAACCAAATCGATTCGCCCCTATGCCGAATCGATTCGTTTTGTACCAGGTCGTCTTCTTCCTTACGTGAGTGCATTTTTTTCACCATTTTCTATCACCCAGCTTACATGTATCTCCACCAAACTCGAAACCAATTGTCCCAAACCTTTTCTACACGTATTAGAACAGTTTCTAACGTAATTTTAACATCAAAACATTACGATTTTCATATGAGAACGGATTGAATCCTCTATTCCTCAAAAACCCTAGGTTTCAATATTCATCATTAATATTCAACTTAAACCCAGATTAAACTCATGATTATTAACATATAATCTATGATTTCTTATCTTCTATAGATGTTCAATCATACTATATGAAATTCCTACCCAAACGTGCATTTAAGTTATTCTTTTGATCCAAGAATGTCAATTAAATCAAGTTATAAGGAAACCCTCACAACATGGGCGTTATAACCTTAAAAGAATTTGCAATAAACACTTGACTTTGGTCAGTAGGGTCTGATTTCGTGTTTGAAAGGTTGGTTTGGTTGTCTTCTACTCCAATCCACACTCCAAGTTTGATTGTGGGGCAATAACACATTTTAATTCTTCAAGAAATCTTCAAAACCTTTGAGAATTCTCTCATTTTCTTCTCTAATGGCTCCCCTTTGTTTTCTACACTCTTAACCCTAGCCCCTTATCTCTAACGTATGATATAAGGTTATAAAATTCGTAGCTCTATCTACCCTAGGCTACTGAAAGTCTAAAATACCGTTATACGATGTCGATTTAGTCTAAAATTGCCTCGAGACCCAAACAATACCCCTGGTTATACTATTCCAACTATTTTGACCCTTTTGAAATCATTCGTGACCTCGAAATCATCATTCGAGTTACTCTACATAATTTTCATATCTCGACCTCAATTTAGTTTACACGCGACTCCCGATTGAGATAAATTCAATTTCGCCAATTTTTGTCATTATGACGTGTAAAAATTTCCTTAACTTATTCACTATTCACTTAGTAAATATTTAACACATAATATTAATCATTATTTGTTTCTTTTGATTAATATTCAATAATCATATTTTTATTTAATTCCATTAAATTACTTCGCTCGCGTAATTTAAATAAATGAATAATCTACCGATTTAAGTAAATTTCAAATAAGCAGAAATACGGGGTTTTACAAATATAAGGTTATAGATGTGATATACTTTTTCTGTGATAACGAAGATGGTAGCATAGGGTCGGTATGTGTACGTGATTTATCTTAACTCATTTGTTAGGGTTATGTATGTGTATATTTTAGCTTGTTAGTGATGATGGAGATTACTTACGTGCTTCATGTGCAATGCGTACTATGTGTGAGTTCTCGTAGCGTATCGTGCTAAGGGAGGGATTCCATAATAGGGACATGCGCTACACCGATCACGATGATGCCTCAGTGAGTAGACGAGTTCTGAATTCACAAATGGTCTTATTACCCTAGGGTCCTACGTCTAAGTACTCATGCATCGAGAGGGCATACTTGGATATTTTTTCATATGGCCTTGGGTATGGTAGGCTATATGACTGATGGGTAGACATAGTGATTTAATCTTTGTCGTGTTGAGGTTTTAAGTTTGGGATGACCTAAAATTATACCTATTATGTCCCAACGGCAATAAGAGTAGGCCTTCATTATATGGAGCGCAAGAGGTACTCATCTATTTGTACAAGTCGAAGGTTGTACTTTTGTCTGGATGTTAGACGTGAGTAGAATCTTTCGCCTGTAATATGTGATTATTGTGTGGCGGTACAAGAGATAGTGGTACTGGTTTAAATATTATGCTAAAGATGTATATTACTTGTAGTAAGATGCCCACCTATGTGCTTATGAATCTTACTTGCGTATTTCTTATAATAGAGTTGTATATGACCTATAATAGGGATGTCTACCTATAAACTTATGATTCGTATTTGTGTATTACATACACTAGAGATGTGTATATTGTGTTATTGGCATGAGATAGTCCAATGTGTATAGACTTGAGATACAAGTTGTTATCGGTAGATTGGTTATTTGGTGAGTTGTACCATAGGTTTGAGACTACCATACAACTTATGTTTTTTAATGAAAGAGATAAACCTAAATATTAGAAACTAAAGATTAAAAAATAAAAATGTAAAACTTTAATCAGATGGGCGACATATAGGTTTGGGAATTAGAACCACATGATATTTTAGGTTGTCGGGTTGGGTAACTAATAACTTAAAATATGTTAAAATATGAGAGGAAGATGTGTAACTATGATGTGGCCCAAATTCAATTATAATCACATTCTTCATGGGCTTGTTGTTTACATATTATTTTAAGAACTATTTCTACAGGTACCTGTTACGGAATTATTAGAGGATCATCTCTAGCGGCATTCCATTTCTTACTCCCAGGATTGTAGGATTCGAGTAAGTGTAGATCATCCTTTTATTGGACTTCTTTATTTTCAGTTTGGTTTTATATGTATATTTTCATTCATAGACAACTAATGTAATTTGGTTTGTGTTTAGTATCGGAGTTGGTTATTTGTGGACTTCGTATTTCAGTACTTTCTTTATTCTTTTAATTACAGTTTATTTCATATGCTAAGAATGTTACCGTGGGGACCCATTTATTATGGACTATGAGAGTAGCCGACCAGACCAATATGCCTGAAGAACTGCCCAACCTAAATCATATATTTAATTAACACACGTGTATTTCATAGATGCTGGAACACTTACGGATACATTCAAATTGGTTACCAATAATCTTGGAGGAGATATTCAGGGACATCACGAATTATCCGTGTATTAATTGAGTTCCTTGTACAACTCAACCTCTTACTTTTATGCATTTATAAATTATAAATCTTGACCCGGGGCAAAGAGATGTAACCTCGAGTATTAAGAGACACTATAATTGTAAAATACCGTGTGCAATGCTAATTTAAATAAATGCGCAATTTTCCAATTCAAACTTATATAATTGGATCTTTAAATTTACACAAGCCAAACACCAATTTTATTCAACCCCTAAACATGCATCTACGTGTCAAATCCAATCAAAAGTTAAATTAATGCGATGAATAAGCTGACGGAGACAGATTTTAGGAAAAAAACCTTCCGGGTAAAAACCTTTATTTCACTATAATTTGTAAGCAACTTACACGAATTACAATGAAATCTGCAGTAGTTCATACGCAGCTATACCATAAGAATCGCAGCTCGAATCAGCCCTGGAACACCGCAGCACTCCCTATGACACGCAGTCAATCAACCCAGTACCTCCCTCAGGTGGCACCTATTGTCAACTCAGTACCTCAAAAGGCATCTAAAATAGGAGCATAAAATCCCAGCAAAATATGTCTTGTGTTCCACAAAACAACTCACATAATAGTAATTGGGATTGTGAATTCAAAAATAAAAGCTTTGAACCCTCAAATGGTTGGAGAAGAATACAAACACTAGAAAAAGGTATTCTGTCAAAAGCAGTGCTTCTCCACGCCTAAAACAAATAGTCTGACACCCATTATTTAATAGATATTGAGTCGGTGGAGTGCAACCTAAAGGAAGTGTGGTTCGAACAACATGCGTTGTCGTTTGAACAACCGAGGCGTTGATCCCACAAAAAAACTTCAGACTTTAAAAAAAGTTGGAAACTTCAAAAATCGAAACTCGTTACGGGATCAAAAAACTTTTTACTACAGAAAAACTTTTATAAAAAATATTTTTTGAAAAATCATTTTTTATAAATAGAAAAATATTATAACTTTCATAAAGAATATCCCAAAACTTTTAATATGAAATGTAAATGGAACTTAAACATATTTTTACCAAAATCATCTCGTTGGGGTGGAATGTTGAAGTCCACTTGTAATTCAGATCCGTCTTTTATGTAATCTTCCTGAATCCTTCGACGACTTGTAGAGGTATACGACATAATTAATTGTGAGGGACTATGTCTATGTCTATGCCGGTACAAAATAAAAACATTCGAATTATCGATTTAAAAAACCTATACAAATCTACCCTCCTATAAACTTAAAAGTGGAAAGATAAATTGTCAAGTCTTAAAACTTTTCTTCAACAATCAATTCTTCAAAACTTTGAGCTTTTCTCATTAGGGTGTGCAACATAACGATCTTCAATTATACCTACACACTTGAGACAAAGCAAATACCTCGTGACGTATCGAGTTTGAAATGATATAAGCATAAACATGAAAGCATAATCAATTCTCTCCCATACTTAAACTCCCCACATAAAGTCATAATTCGTTCTCCCCCTTTTTATTTGTTCGAAATAGACAAGGAAAAGAATAAATCACATAAGTCAAATCAGTGTGTCACGGTAAACAAGGCAAACAAACTATTTTTGATTTATCAAATTTTTATACAAAAATTTAAGAAATGATGTTACAAAAATCACACACCATGAGTTTACACTAAGATAACCAAATCATGGAGATGGAATGAATGGGTGTGAACAAATTCGATAGGAAAATCGACTTAATCATGGCATGTGTGCATGGTGCATAAGTGTACTCCTATCGAATGAACATCAAAATAGTCTTTAGGTGTAACATTGTTGAATTTAGATGACATCATCTTAACCATATCAACAAGTCAAAGTATAAATGATTTCCACTTCAATAACGTCCAAAACTATGTAATGCTTTTTAATGACTTTCAAGGACGTGCAAACCGTTTTTAAATTCCATCCAAACTCCCTCATTAAAAGATAATGCTTTTTATTTTTCTTATGAGGTGATGAAACAAAAATCTATTGGCCCATTTTTGTCATATATTTCTTTTTATTGCCTTTCAATTTTTTTTGGGGCTCTTTTAAACCTCATTGGAACCCAGATAATTTTCAATTCCTCACTTTTTAGGTCCATTTAAATGGTGGATTTATCGCAAAGTAAAAAATGAGAACCTTTCGCAAACCTTTTTCGTTTTTCAAAATAAATAACACAAACTCACAAACGGTTTATAACATGCACTACTTTCTTGTCAAGTTTTATCGCATTTGGTTCGTTTTATAGACATAATTGAGATGGAAACACTCAACCATCATGTGATAGATAAGCACAAAAGTCAAAAAAATCCGTGCATGTGTGAAATAAAGGACAAATTAGTCAAACATGTAGGTAGCAACACTATATATCATCTCAAAGACTCCAAACTTTATAAAGCACATGAATGACACAACATATTGTCTCAAAACACTATCAAATAGTCACATAGATATGGAATGACGTTGAGACGTAGTCATCCTAAATGATCATTCATATACGGTGTAAACAAAATACAAAACTCTTTTTGAATTTTTTCAAAAATTTTATCAAAAGGGGATATCTGTTAATATTTTTTGAACACTGTTCAGAATCAACCCAACAATACCAAATAATATAACAAGATGAACTAGAGAATAAACAAAATCTCCAGGGGTCGCTCGAACGACAAGGGCTTCTCACGAGAAGAATCTTCACGCATCATCAGAAGTCGCTCGAACGAAAACTTATCTCGCTCGAACGAAAAAATCAAATTTTCACATATTACCCATAATGTCATGCAGTTTTGTCCAATGAAATTTTTTCGTGAAAACAGTTCCTGGAATGGTCAAACAGATCCAAAACAGTTGAAAAATTAAGAAAAGTAATGAAAAAAACTTTAAAGAGTTATATGCTAACAAAGTAAAAAACAAATGGTACATACTATTAATAGGCGTAAGATAATATCATGCAAATCAACCTATGCTAGCAAACAAGTCTAAACCTTAACCAGTTGGTGCGGGGGAGTTTTCCAATGATGGCGACATCCTATGAAAAACTTCCATTAAATCATGTGAGGCCTTGACTAAAAACTTTGCCTGCTCCCCAATATATGTAAACTCTCTCATGTAATCATTCGAAGCGTCAGTTGTGGGTGCGTGTGAGTGAACACGTGTAGTAGCAAAACGTGACACATTACCCAACTTAAAACAAAACTCCCTAAGGTGTCCTATCTTATTGAAATGGCAGAAAACATAAATAGGCCTAGTCACACCTTTCTCAAAATGTCTCCTATGCGCTTTCCTAATGAGTATGGGACGCCTAGGTGGGTCGAGTCGAGAGCCATGTGAATCTCTCACTAAGGCGGGAATCGACTCGAGTGCAATAAAAGAAGAGGATGCACCGTCATGACCTTTTTCTAAACTCTCAACACTTACCCAAATGGGAATCATCTTTCTAACCTTATGAGATTCATTCTCTAAAGGGACTTTGACCTCCCGAGCACGTTTGAGATCACTCTCCAGTTGGGATATAAGTGTCATCAGACTAGACAACGTGTCGGTCAAGTCACACTTTTCCTTCCTTAAAACTTCTTTCTCTCTCTCCAAATCTAAAACTCGATGACATAAATCCCTATTATACTTCTTTGTTTCTAAGCTCTCAGTGTACAAATCCCTAAAAGCTTTTTGGAGCTCACTTTTATCTCCACTCTCAAACTCGCTCTCACCCCCACTAAAAACACTCGACTCATCATCATCGCTCTCGTGTACACAATCATCATGGGACAAAGTGGGTGCGCTCACACGAGTTGAAAAATCTACACACATCCCATGTGCTAAACCTTTATCGGACTCATCTCCCTCACTATCACTAAGAGTAGTAGGCATGGCTACTTTCTTCCCTTTTCTCCTTAGCCTAGAGGAAACTCAAATGCTCCACGTCCTTTGCCTTTACACTCAAAACAAATCATATCATCTAAATCTTCCTCACTCTCTTCCTCTTTATCACCCTCTCTCTCTTTTTCACTACCCTCTTTGGCCTTTTCTTTCTTTTTATTTTTATCAAAAGAATTTTTATTGGAAGAATTATTTTTGTTCATTTTGAGAAACTTTTTTTAAAAAATCGCAAACGAGGCCACATTGTCAATACTAAACTCTCCCTCAGAATTAGACTCATAAACTCTCTTTTTTTTTCTTCCTAACTTGAGTCTTTAAAGAAATGCATTTATCTTTAGCCTTGATGGTTTGGGGAAACATGTCAATCTCATAAGTTTGTAGGTCTCCTATGAGCTCTTTTAACTTAAGTGAATTTAACTTTCCCAACGAATTTAGGAATAAAAAGTTTTGGGAGAGATCTGAAAATCTTTTTAACGACACGCCTGTTATCAATTGGCTCACCTAAATTAAAACTTGTGTTAATAATGTCTAATAAATGTGCATAAAACTCATCAAAATATTTGGACTCAAACATAGTGATAGTCTCCACTGGGTGGCCAAAATTTGTAACTTTGATTCTTTAACCGCGTTCGTACCCTCATGTGTCAATTAGATTACATACCATACCTCTTTAGACGTGGTTCACATCATAATTCAATGGAACTCGTCGGGGGAGACAACTCCAGAAATAGCACTCAAACCACAAGAATTAAAATTAGACATTTTAAAATCATCTTCAGTTCAACTCGACATAGGTTTCAAAGAGGTGATGTTATTAGCAGTGATAGTAGGAGGAGTCTATCCTCTTTCACAAAGCAACCAAACACGTTCGTCAATAGCTTTTAATTGTGATTTCATACAGGCTTTCAAATAGGCATAATTGGACCAGTAAAAAATAATCATTCGATTTTATAAGTGTTCCATCAGAAAAGTTGCGATTTTTCACAGAACAAATTTTTCAAAAAAAATCAATATCACAAAGTTTATTCAAAAAATAAGAATACGAGATAAGTTAGCGCAACCTGCTATTAAACCAATTTGTAGAATACCGTGTGCAATGCTGATGCAAATAAATGCGCAATTTTCCAATTCAAACTTATTTAATTGGATGTCTAAATTGTCACAAACCAAACAATAATTTTATTCAGACCCTAAACATGCATCTGCATATCTAATCGAATAAAAAATTAAATCGTGCGATGAATAAGATGACAAAGACAGATTTTTGGAAAAAAACGCTTTCAGATAAAAACCTTTATTTCACTATAATTTGTAAGCAACTTACACGGATTATAATGAAATCTGTAGTGGTTCACACGCACCTATACCACAAAAACTGTAGCTCGAATCTGCCTAGGAACACCACAACACTCCCTATGACACGCAGTCAAGCGTCCCAATACCTCCCTCAAGTGGCATATATTGTCATCCCAGTACCTCAAAAGGCACCTAAAATAGTAATATAAAATCCCAACAAAATATGTATTGGGTTCCACAAAACAACTCACATAAAAGTAATTGGGATTGTGAATTGAAAAACAAAAGTTTTGAACCCTTAAATGGTTGGAGAAGAATACAAACACTAGAAAAAGGTATTCTATAAAAAGCAGTGCTTCTCCACGCCTAAAACAAATAGTCTAACACCCATTATATAATAGATATTGAGTCGGTGGCATGTCAGCCTAAAAGAAGTGTCGTTCGAACGACATACGTCGTCGTTTGAACCATACCGTATCTCGTTCAAATGAGATACGTCGTCGTTTGACCAACCGAGGTGCTGATCCCACAAAAAAACTTCAGACTTTTACAAAAAGTTAGAAACTTCAAAAATCGAAACTCGTTACGGGATCAAAAAACTTTTTACCACTGAAAAACTTTTATAAAAAATAATTTTTTATAAATTGTAGAAGGGTGTCTACCTATAAAAAAAAAAGTAAAAATATTATTTTATTAAAAATACTGAGAAGAAACCCAGGGTCCCGACAGAAACTCATATTGAGCAGGAACCCCCCCGAGGTCCCGGTAGAAACTCATATTGAGCAGGAACCCCCCGGGGTCCCGGCAGAAACTCATATTGGGCAGGAACCCCCAGGGTCCCGGTAGAAACTCATATTCAGCAGAAACCCCCAGCGCCGCTGCAAGTGTCAGCGCCGCTGCAAGTGCCAACGCCGTTGCAAGGTCCAGCACCGCTGCAAGTATCGACGCCGCTTCAAGTACCAGCGCCGACACAAGGGTCAGCGCCGCTTCAAGTATCGGCGCCGCTTCAAGTACCAGCGCCGACACAAGGGTCAGCGCCGCTTCAAGTATCGGCGTCGGCGCCGTCTCAGGTATCAGCGACCGCTTCAAGTGTCAGCGCCACTTCAAGCGTCAGCGCTACCTCAAGTATCAGTGCCACTTCGAGCGTCGGCGCAGCGACAAGGGTCGGCGCCGTCTCACATGTCAGCGCCGATTCAAGCATCAATGCCACTTCGAGCGTCGGCGCCACTTCGAGTGCCGGCGCCACGACAAAGGTCGGCGCCGCCTCACGTGTCAGCGCCAATTCAAGGTTCAGCGCCACTTCGAGCGTCGGCGCCACGACAAAGGTCGGCGCCGTCTCACATGTCAGCACCGATTCAAGCACCAGCGCCACTTCGAGTGTCGGCGCCACGACAAAGGTCGGCGCCGCCTCACATGTCAGCGCCAATTCAAAGTTCAGCACCACTTCGAGCGTCGGCGCCACCTCGAGCGTCGGCGTCACGACAAAGGTCGGCGCCGCCTCACATGCCAGCACCGACGCAAGTATCAGCGCTACTTCTAGCGTCGGCACCACATCGAGCGTCGGCGCCACTTCGAGCGTCGGCGCCACGACAAAGGTCGGCGCCGCCTCCCATGTCAGCGCCAATTCAAAGTTCAGCGCCACTTCGAGCGTCGGCGCCACTTCGAGCGTCGGCGCCACGACAAAGGTCAGCGCCGCCTCACATGCCAGCACCGACGCAAGTATCAGCGCTACTTCGAGCGTCGGCGCCACGTCGAGCGTCGGCGCCACTTCGAGCGTCGGCACCACGACGAGGGTCGGCGCCGCCTCACATGTCAGCGCAGATTCAAACATCAGCGCCACTTCGAGCGTCGGTGCCAGGACAAAGGTCGACGCCGTTTCAAGTGCCAGCGCCGCTTCAAGGGTCACTGCAGAAATATTATTCGAGAAGTGCTGCTACAGGGGTTTCCATCATGAAACGGCAGTCTCTAAATGAACAACAGCACTAACACTTTATTTTATTGTACAGGTAGCCTAGTCGAGCAAGCAGGGCTCGAACAGGCGCGTTGGGACCTCTTGGGAGTTTTGGCTTGGCGGCTGAGGGACAAGGTATGTTGAGCAAGCTCAACCACTTAGCACTATAGGATTGAGAGAATACTAGTAGGAAGACCCAGAAGTCACCCAGTCCTCACACACCTCACACTTAATCACAAGTGAAGTGAGCAGCCAAAGGGCTGGCTGCTCACAAGAAAAGAACTGTGTATAAAATGATTTTAGAGGAGAGGGTCCTCTAAACCCCTCTCAAGAAAAATGATTTTAGAAGGGGGTCCTCAAGACCCCCCTCAAGCTTGCAAATATTTTAGAGGAGGTGGTCCTCGAGACCCCCCCTCAAGTTTACAAAGTTTGTATCAAAGTTACCGTTTCAAAAGATATTTAGCAAATCAGATATTTTGTCTCCATTAGAAGACATATTTGCTTTTGAACTTTGGTCGGCGCCAGGGGGCATCTGCCAGAGGGGACAGGCAAACTTGCCTGCAGGTAGGGACAAATAGTACACTGCAGACTTTGCCCCTCACCAACCCTCTAAGTTTTGGCGCCAAGAGTGCCAACCCAGCCTTAGTGCCCAAGTATAAATAGGACCCCTGGGCAAGGTCATAGAGATAAACAAGAAAAATTGCACTGTTACTCTGCTAAAATATCACTAGACCTACCTAGTATTCTCTCCCTGCTCATTCTCTTAGTGTTGAGTGCCTTGTTCCTTCACTCCCCACTGACAGCCATCACTCTCAGGTGTTTCCCTTGAGAAAATTACGATTTTTGCTGTGAAAGTTCATCTTCTTGCAGGGAGTGAGTTGAAGCTTGAGTTCCATTGTTACCAGAAGGAGAAGTTTTCTTCAGAAGTTGCACCAGGAGACCTTGAAGACTTGCAGACAGTGTCCATTGGAGTGGGTCACGCCTCACCCTTTCCAGTTATTTATAGACCCCAGTCTCACTACCCTCCTACATAAATAAAAAAATATTTTAACTTTCATAAAGAATATCTTAACACTTTTAATATGAAATGTAAATGGAACTTAAATATATTTTTATCAAAATCATCTTGTTGTGCTTGAATGTTGAAGTCCACTTGTAGTTCGGATTCGTCTTTTATTGATGTAATCTTCGTCAATCCTTCAACGACTTGTAGAGGTATACAACATAATTAATTGTGACGGACTATGTCCTTACAATAATAAAAAAGTAACCTCCCTATGTATGTTGGCAAGTCGCTGAACCACGTATATCATTGTTGTGTGTGTGATTTTATATTCTGTTTCTATGATTGTTTATTGGATCTTTATTGTGATAATTCTTGTACTCACAGTTACCAGACGTTTTGATTCTCTTGATTTTTATGGTAGACATGATCAATATATTTATGGACGTTTTGGGGTATCATATATGGTATCAGATCATTTCGGGTTCTAGTGTCCTATTAGGACCTTGAGTGCGTCCGTTGCTTTTCTTCATTGAGTTCATTGGCTACTTTAGAGCTTTACCGTTTAAGGTTTGTATTCTATATGAAGATGATCATTTAGGAGATTTGAATGGATAGATTAGACCAAGTGTATTGGGAGGGTTCCTTGTTTGGATTTCACTTGCGAGATATCCCACGCATGAGGTCGACTTCGGTCGAGAGTTAAGGGCTTTTGGACATGATACCTTTACCAAGTGCTTAGAGTATGGTTCGAGGGAAAATGTTTTCACTTACCATCCATAACAACATTAGATGTAAGTTTTTAAAAACCTTGTTTGTGCAACCATATAACGGTCAGTATGAGGAGGAGTTAAAAAATCTCTATCTTTCTGCACCGGGGGAGATTAATATGGAAGGGAAGAAGGAATATTCGTGTTATTTGATAGTATGAGAAAGATTTGTATGCCGTTGGTGGAAACCTTATATGAAGGGTTTGAGAAGTGTTACGAGGTAATCCATTATTCACTACATGCGCTCGGGTGGTTAAAGTTACCTTCCTACATTAGTAGGAGCATTGTAACTCTCATTGGGATAAAGTACCTAAGATTTAGAAGGAGAAGGCCAAAGCAGGCCCAATAAATAGAGATGGTGTAGCATGGACCCAAGTGGTGAAACCTCACCAATAGAAAGAACCGCATAGTGGTAGATGACCCCAAGGGGTTAACAAGACTATACGATTTTTTTTGGCTAGTAAATCCTTGTGAATTATGTATTGTTGATCCATGACCTATGAGAACAGGGTTAACGAGGCAAATTTTAGTATATATGACTAATGAGGCAAGGTCATAAGGGCCAGAAGTGGGGCCGCCATATCGATAGTTCCTTTAGAGGAAGGTATTGTGCTCATGGCAAGTGAGTCCACCTAGTTATTAGATGCCTTAGTGGCAACTAACTTTTTGGAGTAACTATGGGGAATAGTTTTGGGTACGTTATGTCTTGCGAGCATCAGTCTGTATTAGATATGGAGGATTTATCATTATTTATTAGTAGTGTGTTTACTACAATATGAGGTATATGTGTTTTTATTACCAAGCTTTATATATGTGTGGATACCCCAACGGGTAGGGTTGCTTTACGTCGTGATTATAGGGACATGGCAGTATGTTTAGTCAGCTTGGTTCCAGCTATTTTCTTGACTTTTGTATGATATATCATCGTATTATTACTGAACTTATGTTCATATCTATATTTTACTCTTACATCGAGTACCGGGGGTAGGCTTTTTATGCAGTGTTTGGGGTAAGGATTTCTTTAGGTGGTTATTCTTAGGCTCGGGAGAAAGGTCTAGCATGCTTGTATATGTATGTATGTGAGTAAATTATGGGGGATTACAACCACATGGAGGGTGTCATTGATAGTTCAGAGTTATCATATGTGTAGGAAACATATTTTTGCCTTAGAAATGGCACTAGCAGTAAATACATCATGAGGGCATTTCATGGGATTGACTTCGTCAATGATAGTAGAGGTGCCGTGGGATTAGACAAAATAATTTTTTAGCCGATTGAGAACCCGAGGAAGGCATTACTTTAAGGTAGTTCCAAAAGAGGAATGGTTCACTAAGAGGAAGTTTGGCCCCCCCCAGGAGCAGGTTAAGGTCAAGATATGGGACGAGTGTTGAATGTTACATGTCAACAACTAGTTGGATGTGTTATGGAATGTGTAATCTTATGACAATTGAAACTTGGTAAGTTATCCTTAGTTGTGAAATCAGGCGAAGTATATCTTGAAGGCATTTTTTAGCGCAATATGGCACGAGCAAGTCATTAGTGGGTTTTCTATCTCAAGAAGGGTTAATTCGCTGTGAATTATGATGATACCTCGTTAAAGAGGGAATAGTGTAGTAGTGGTGTTCACTACACCCAAATTTATGATTAAGGGTAATTTATGCCCCAATATTGAAATTTATTAACAATAGATATGTAAATGGTAATAATGAATAAGTCGTTTATTTGATTCAGGATAGGAGAGGGTTACATTTTTTGAGGAATTTTTTTTCAGGGGGATCCCCAAACTAAAAGAGGTGGTTTTGAAAAAGGTGCATATTTAGTGATTCTCTTTACATTCTATAAACGAGTAGCAGTATTGAGGTAAAAGAGTAAATCATTTGATAGTGGTACGACTCAGGGGTTCGAAGGGAGACAAGGAACCATTTGGGGTTATGAGAGATAGATATGCCAGGTTGATTAAAGTTATGAGTTAGGTAAGCCATTCGTATCAGGTTGTGATTAGTACACCTTGCAGGATAGTGTTTTTGTAATTAAGCATGGTGAGTTTTGTCAGAATAGGCAAGGGAAATGGAGGATCAGCGAAGGATTAATTCATAGGTTCGGGAGGGAGGTCATGTGCTATTAGTGATCTCCGACATGGTATTATGGAGTCTAGTTTTTATAGGGGTTGGTAACCAGATGAAGTTTCTTTTAGATGGTTTAAGTAGGGAGATTCTGGTGTTGTTTGGCCTCACCTTACCACTGTCAGTGTGGCCATTCGGGTCGAATTCCTCTGGTGCGGGCCGTCCCCAAAGTTGGAGGGGAGAGAAAATAGAAAATCTCTCTCTCTCTCTCTGCGTGTATGGGGATTCAAGAATAAAAGGGAATCCTCTTTCCACCACTCATGATGATAGTCATGAGCTGCCTCGGATATAAATCGATCATCGTCAAAGGGAATAAAAATGTGGCAATGTAGTCGCCAACCTATTTTGCTCAAAACAGGTAAAACAATGTTGTTATCCCGAGAGAAGGACATTAAAAGACATACTGATGCGTTAGAAACCAAATGAGTTGAAGTCTAATAAGTTACAAAATGGAAAGGTGTTAGGCATTCATTTCACCCTTTCGATCTCTCATGGGCTATGACAATGTTCTCCTTTTCTCCAAAATGTGATACGTGTGTACATATGTGAGGTGTGAATAACGAGATAAAGAAACCATCCGACTCACGTTATGGGAAATACACAGTGGAATTATTATAAAGAATGTGCAAAAGAATAAAATAAAAATATGATGTGCGTTCTGTCAAATCACAAATCACTATGAGGAATTGAGTGTCTATATCGAGCAAAAACACTAATATTTAGGAGTGTGCGTATTCACAATACTACTAAACATAAGGAAACATAAAGTGGCTAAATGAGAAATAGGACTAGAATCCCAAGATTGGTTCGAGATGCCTACGTATCCCCAAAGGCATTAAAGTCCACGTAGTTCGATAAATAAATCCAAAATTAGAACTTCCTTTAGTTTGTTTTTTAGAAGGATGTGCGCAAGTGTGAGAAGTGTGAAAAAAGAGGAAATTCTAGTTTAGGGTTTATAGGAAAACCCCCTTTTTGGCTTTTTATATTTCATGAATATAAGTTTTGTGTGTAATAAATAATAACAAGGGAGATTAGTTTTGAAGTGAAGAAATGAAATAAAAGTTATATTAAAAAGAGGAAAGAAAAGTAAATAACTACCACTAATTAAATGAGTTGTAAATGGATAAGAGTAGACCTTTTATAAAACTTAAATTATGATTTTGTGGTAGTAGAAGCTGGTTTTTAGGTGTTTGAGTGATGTTAAGGTAAAAGAAAAATGTGTGATGAAAGATGGATGAGAGTAATGTAGGTAGATTGAGAGAATGTTTGGGAAAAGGGAATTTTGGCGCACTGAATTCAAGGAGAATGTTCTCACTTCAGAAATGAACCCCTAGGAATGAGGTCATGGCCTCCTTAAATAGTAAAAAATTTAGGGTTTTAGGGGTGCTGATAGGCATGGCCCATGGCCCGCCTATTTGCACCTCACTGCCTTGTTGGTGAAGAAAAGTACACCCAGCCGATAGGCAGGGGGTCTGGTGTGCCTATAAGCAGTCTCAAACAGATATTTTTTGGAAAATGGGCATAAAATACAAATCGTAAGTTCGAATAGCACACGGTTAGGACCGTTGAAAAGGTTATTTAGAGACCTAAAATAATCCATTGAGCCATTCCCGAGTTTGAGAGTTCACCAAAGTCAAGCGGGGATTTGAAATACCTAATGGCCTCTGGAGGGTGGGTTCTCGAACTAAAAAGATAAGTACGCGCGAACCGTGAGGTCGATTCGTGCACAATATAGACTATTGGAGAGAGAATTCAGAGCCCTAAGAGATTTTAATGAGCTTCGCTTGAGTTTGAGAGCTGACCGAGGTTAAATGGGACTCTAAAGCACCCAGTGGACTAGAGCAGGGTTTCGAGTGAAAAGGTGAGTACGTGCAAATCGTGAGATCGATTTGCGCAAGGTATGGACCATTGGGAGGAGAATTTTGAGCCCTATGAGTTTTCAATGAGATTCACTCAGGTTAGAGGGTTGATCGGTGTCAAATGGGGATCGAGAGTGTCCGATGGCCTCTATATTAGGGTTTGGAGTAAAAAGGTTTGTACGTGCGAACCGAGAGATAGATTTACTCACAATAAAGGGAATTCAGAACCTTATGAGGTTTTAATGAGCTTCACTTAGGTTAATGGATTGACTGAGGTTAAACGGGGCTCGAGAGCACCCGGTGGCCTCTGGATCAGGGTTTGGATTAGTACCTAGGGTCTTATGATGGGAGGAAGATTGTTAGGGACCTAAGGAGGTATTTAGGGGGTACCGGGATGGTGTGTCTGAAGTTAGTGTGCACGATTTGTTTCTTCGGGGTTAAGAAAGGAAGAAATCCTTGACTGTGAAGTTGGTGTTTTAATGATTAGATTAGTTTGGTTGAGAATATAGCTTAATGCAATACACGATCAGAGAGACAATAATGTATGCCAAGTCATGGATTGAGTATATTCATTTATAGTAGTGGGAGGACGTTAGGGGTGAGATATTCTTATATTTTTTACTAGGAATATAATGAATTCAAATTTCGAGGAATTAAGTCCTTATTAAAGCCCCGGGGGGGAGGGGGGGGGGGGAGAATGTAATACCTCATATTTTTATGCACATTATTTGATTAATAAAATTTTGAAAATTAATTATTTGTGCTTATTGTGACTAGAGATGCAACCACTTATATTATGTGTTTTTTTAAGTTGAGTTGATATTTGGATTTAAGAAACGGTGATTAATTAATTGAATTAATTAATATTCAGACTCGTATCGAGAGATTATTAAATAATCGAGTTATTAGTTAATTATTTCAGGTATGTATAGCAATTGGCTTTTGGGAGGTGTATAATGTCCATTTTTAGTTTTAAACGATGGTTTAAGGACCTACCGGGTTAGTATATGGCTCGAGTATGGATTTGAGTTATTTAGAGTTGTTTATGGCCCTTTTAGGTGAGGCCCATTTAGGTCCTAAACCCAATTTTGGGATTTAAGGGTTGCAAGAGGTCATTAGGTATCCGAGTTTATCACAAACACAATGGGGAAGCACTATAAGGCTAAAGAGAGAAAGAACCACGAGGAAATGAAGATTTGAGGGAATTAAGAACTGATTTCTCAATCGATCCATAAGCCAAGTTCTATGTACAATATGATTATGATTGTATGTGCGCAAATATTGTATCTATTCATTGTAAATCTAAATCATATTATGTTGTATATCTGATTTTAGATATTTAATTAGTTAATTTTCGTAACTAACCTAATATAAATGTTAATTAGGTTGATTTTCCCTCTATAATGATAAAGTTCTTCATGAACTTGGTTCAAAACTAATAGATGATGATTTGAATCTATTTTGTAGTGTTAATATCATAAAACCCCTTTGTTTTATTGAATCAATCCATTATAATGTGTGAAATTGGGTAATCTAGGATTCTTGATTAGTAAATCGGGTTTTTATGTGAATCTTGATGTAGATTTTTGATTTGATGATGGAATTAGGTTCCAATTATTGTTTTAACGTGTCTTTATAATTTGAATGTTGATTGGGTGCATAGAGGAAGCTTTTGTATTCATTAGTGAAGTTTAGAGAGAGAAAAATTGGAGTTAAGACTATACCCAGTATGTCCTCGAAGGCAATAAAAGTATGCCTTTTGTTATGTGTGTGCACAAGAGATGCTCATCTATTTGTACAAGCTAAAGGTTCTACCTTTGTTTGGATGCTAGATGTGAGTAAGGTCTTTCTCCTATAAAATTTGATTATTGTGTGGTGATACCAGAGATAGTGGTACCAGTTTATATACTATGCTAGAGATATATATGACTTATAGTAGGGATGCCCACCCACGTGCTTATGTTTCGGACTTGCGTATTTCCTATACTAAAGTTGTATATGACTTATAATGGGGATATCTAACTACATAATTATGATTCGAATTTGTGTATTACATATACTAGAGATGTGTATATTGTATTATTGGCATGCGATAGTCCAATGTATACAGACTTGAGATATGATCTTGTTGTGAGTAAATTGATTATTTGATGAGTCGCACCGTAGGTTTGTGACTACCACACGACTTATGTTTTATAATGAAAAAGATAATCCCAAAGATGAGAAACTAAAAATCAAATAATGAAGATGTAAAGCTTTAATCATATGGGCGACATATGTGTTCGAGATTTAGAACTGCATGATATTTTAGGTTATTGGGTTGGGTAACCAATAACTTTAAATATGTTAAAGGATGAGAGGAATATGTGTAGTTATGATGTGTCCCGGATTCAGTTATAATCCTATTCTACATAGGCTTGTTGTTTACGTTTACTTTTAAAAACTATTTTTACAGGTCCCTATTTTGGTAGTTCTTGCAGTTGTGGGATCGTTGAAGGAGCATCTCTAGTGACTTTCCATTTCTTACTCCCAGGATTGTAGGATTCGAGAAAGTGTAGCTCATCCTTTTATTGTACTCCTTAGGGGTGTTCAAAAAACCGATTGGACCGGTGGACCGAACCGGACCAAATCGAATCGTCCTATTTTTACCCATTTTTTAATCGGTCCATTCCAATTTTTTTATAGACCGGTCTAATCGGTCCGGTCCTCGGTCCGCCTTATTAAATAACCAGTCTGGACCGTTCCGGACCGGTTATATATTAATATATATATATATATATATATAACTATATATAACTATATATATATATATATATATATATATATATATATATAGTTATATTTATATATAAAAAATACTCAAAGAAGGAATGGGGGTACACTCGTCAATTTTAAAAAAGGAGAAAAGAACCCTAATAATCTAATCTGAGAAAACACACGCATAATACTACTTCTGAACTCTAATCTCTTTCTACCATTTGCGTCGCTCCTCTCACCACATTCTTTTCTCTTTTAAACTTTTTTCTTCTTCTCTTCTCACACTACGTCATTGCCACACATCCTCCTCTACCATTTTCGCCTCTCACATGTCATCTTGTACCATTGGCCACACATCCTTCTCTATATCTCAAAGAATTTCAGGAAAAGTTATCCACCCACTTCAGACCTTTACACCGTTCCTTTTAATTCTAGGTGCAAGCAACCAATATCTACACCTGCTACAAGGTCATACTCTTTCTCACTATATATATATATATACACACACACACACACACACATGCACACACGCACACACATATAATCCAATTATCAGAGGTTGTTGACATTGTTGTTGTGAGTTGAGTTTTGTTAGGTGTTCCAATAAAGATTGGTTTGGAGCAGGATGTGAAGAGGCAAGAGGCAATGTGGAAGAGAACATGAACACGCGGCTGGAAAAATTTATTCTATGTGCTCAGACCTTGGTGGGTTTTTTCTCAAGGTACTCATACACTTCCCTTTTACTCTCAATTGGATTCTTAAGTTCATTTTAGGGCTCTAGATAAAGTTTCATTCTTAATGTGAATTATGCTTGTCTAATTATCATTTGTCAATCCCTTTGTTTTGTAATCAAGTTTTCTTATATTTCTGTTGTGGGCTGTTCTTTGTTCATGATTTGGAGTTTTGAGGTGCTTGTGGATTGATTTATTTGTTTGGTTAAAGTTTGGACAGTTTGAAGGTGATTTTTATTTTTAAAATGATTAATTTAATAAGATTAGGACTGACAAGTTAGACCGGACCGACCCTTTAAAAACTGGACCGATTAGGGTCGGGTGATCGATACAATCGGTCCGATCTTGGTCCTTTTTTTAGGACCGGGGTAATCGATCCGGTCCTTAAAAATCCTAAAAATTGGACTGGACCGGACCGGACCGCGAACACCCCTAGTACTTCTTTATTTTCAATTTGGTTACACATGTATATTTACATTCATAGATGACTTATGTTATTTGGTTTGTGATTGGTATTAGAGTTGGTTTTATGTGCACTCACTATGTCATTATTGTCTTTATTCTTTTAATTCTTGTTTATTTCGTATACTAAGAATGTTACCAAAAGTTTTGATTCCCTTGATTTTTTGACAGACCTGATCAATCTATTTATACACATTTTCGGGGTATTACATTTGGTATCAGATAATTCCAGGTTTTAGTATCCTAGTGATCTTGAGTGCATCCATTGCTTTTCCATATCGTGTTACTGGCTACTTTAGGGCGTTACCATTTAGGGTTTGTATTCTCTATAAAGACGACCGTTTAGGAGGTTTCGCTCCATTATTTCCTTACGAACGAATCGATTAGAAAAAATGTATCAGGAGGGTTCCTTGTTTGGATTTCACTTACGAGATGTCCCTCCCATGCTTGATGTTGAGTTCGGTCAGGAGTTAAGGGTTTTTGGACGCGAGACCTTTAACAAGTGCTTAAAGTATGGTTCGAGGGGAAGTTTTTTGACTCACCATCCATAACAACATTAGAAGTAAGTTTTCAAAAACCTCGTTTGTGCACCCCCGTGGTGGTTAGTATGAGAAGGAGTTTAACTATATTTCCCTATATGTAACGAGGGAGTTTGATATGGAAGCGAATAATGGATATTTGCATTATCAGCTAGTACGAGAAAGATTATTATGGCAATGGAAGAAACCTAACGTGAATGGTTCGACAAGTGTTACTTGGTACTCGGGTGGTTAAAATTACCCTCCTATATCATTAGGAGTATTATAACTATTATGGGGATATAGTCCATAAGATTTGGGCAGACAAAGCTAAAGTAGTACGAATTAATAAAGATGGTGTAGCATGGACCCGAGTGGGGGGACCTCACCAGTAGAAGGAACCGCATAGTAGGAGATAACCCTAAGGAGTTTCCAAGACTAAATGATTTTGTTTGGCCAGTAGGTCCAGGGAATTATGGCTAGTAGAGCTACGACCTATGAGAATAGGGTAAACGATGCAAAATTTTGAATATACGACCAATTAGGCAAGGTTAGCAGGGCCACAAGTGGGGCTGCCATTTCGATAGTTCCTTTAGAGGAAGGTGTCCGCCACTCCTAAAAAAGGTGATAATTCTAAAAACATGGGAGTAAGTGGGGAAGTGGGAAAAACTGCATTTTTAAAAAAATGCATTGGGTCATTCGAACGACATGGTACGTCGTTCGAATGATGTACCCTTTAACGTTCAAAAGGAGTCTAATGAGCTATCAAATAAGTTTGAAAAATATTCGATATTCCTTGTTTGAAGTTCGTTGTAATAAGGGTACCGGTATCATTAGAAGTACCTTTGAACAGGTTATCCAACAAGATTCCATAGAGGTCAAAGCTTTAAAACATTAACCTCGTTTGATATCTCGTTTGAACGACCTATGGAATGTTATTTAGAATGACCTCGTAAAAAAATATTTTTTTCTAAAAAATATATAGTCATTTTAAAAACATTATCCAAGGCTAAAAAAAAAATATGCATTCATACATGAGATACCCTTGTAGCATTGATGACGAAACATAACATGATGATGTGTTCTCTTTAGATTAGCCACTATATGTTCCACAAACACGTCATAGGCTTATGAAAACTTTGTCCCATCGTTGCAAACCTTCACACTTAAACACATCTTCAAATGAAAAGAGAATAACGATATAAATTTGCATAAGAATACCCCTTTTGTCTAATAAACAATCTTTAGCTAGGTTAGAACGTCTCCCCCTAAGTCAAAAATCTGCCCCGGACTATAAAAATGCGATCCCATTTCTCCTCCTTTTGTTCAGAAATATACAAAAATCAAGGTGCATAAAATAACTAATTTCTCCCCAATTAATTTATTCTCTTCCTAAATGAATCAAGGGATAACATAATGGAAAAAACAATTATATCATCTAAATATGCATAGTGAAACAAGCAACAATAAACCAACTTGGCGATGCCAGTACAACTAATCCAAACAATGAACAATAGATACCAACTTTGATGCAATAAAAATATGATACCAACTAGAATGAAATAAGTGAACCACAGGATACCAATGTAAAATAAGAAATAAGAGAGATATCAATATGAACATATAGCATACCAATTTAAAATATAGGATTAAATTGATGGCATACATGGACTAGATGCAACAGTAAAAACTCAAAATAAATGGTACAAAATATATAAATATGCAAAGGATACCAATGATGGATAGGCACATATATATAGGTATAAACACCACACAAGACACTAAACACAATAAGATTTTGACACGCATATGGCATAAATGTGTCTAAACAAACATATGGTAAACAGAGTGAATGGACGTGAATAAGATACAAAAGAATTATTTCCCAATCACTTAAACATGTCCAAGGAGTTTTATTCGAATGCAAAACTTTATCAAACGAAGATTTAGCCTCAAGTGAAAGTGAATTAATAATAGATACCCAAGTAGAATGCACACAAGCCTAGAATTTTGATGATTCTGTAAATCAATAGCGTCATGGCATGATAAGAATAACTAGGATTCATTCTAAAAACCCATTGATATTCAACTATAACACCCTTAAAATAAAAACAAATGTTATATTTTCTCACCCAATTTTTTTAGGATACCATTTTTGAAAATCAAACAAATAAACATGTTGACGTTTAATTATTTCTTTTTGCCTTTCATTATTTTAGGCTCTTGCCATTGGTGACTTTCCCGTAAAGGCGATTTGTTCATCTTGAAACCCTTTCCCACGCACCCTCATATATAAAAAAAATCAACAAACTCACATGAAACGGTTCTTACATGCACAACTCCCCCATAGTCAAAAGATACGTAGATGACAAGATTAATGGGAGACATCTCACTTAGCTCAAAAATAACATATGAAGTTAAAATCTAAAAGAACTCATGTAGAGTGTGTACAAAGGCATATACAATGTGAATCCATTAAGCAAATTAAAGTCAAACTACTCCATACAAGCATGATTAAGAACAATCTAAGCATTGAACATCATAACTAAAAGTCCTAGCCACACGAATGCATGGAATAATGTGGATTCGAATACAAGGATATGTTATACAAAATGTGTAAAACCAAACTACACATAAACAAAAAAAAATATTTTTTAATTTTTAAACTTTTAAAATAATTTTAAAATAAAGACAACTCAAAAGACAAAAAAATGTCTTTTTGTATTTTTATCAATAAGACCCAAAAAGGAAAATCAAAATACAAAAGGATAAACATCATAAAACTAGCAAGAATATATATCATGAAGTACAAAATCTAGTGTATGAAAATATGCAACAATCATTCATAAGATGTAACATAAGAAGAATCAGGTGAAAGCATGCGACAATCAATAAACATATCATATAAAGCCTTCAAATCTTATTTCCTAACCCATATAGGTGACACGCGATGCTCTTGGGTTTTGAAAACCTGGTGATTCTAGACTTAGACGTCCTAGGAACATCTCTAAGATCAAAGCAAAAATTCCTAAGGGTTAGACTTTTCTAACGTTTCTAAAATGATTGACTCTCCCAAAAGCAGGGCTTCGGCTTTAGTAGAGGAAGCATTTGGAATATTAAAGTCAATACAACATGTGTCATCTTTGATTTCGACGATGCCTAACATCTTATCCAACTTTTCGGACCTAGATTCCAAATAAAATTTGACATTACTCGAGTCTTTTAGTTTATCCTCTAACTCCAAAATCCTATACTCGAGCAACCAACGAGACTCGTAAAAAATTAATGAGTCCTTATTCATAATCTCTATTAATCCCCGAAGGTTATCTATCTCCCCCTCAACTAAAGTTAGCTTCTCCATAAGATTTTTCTCACGTGTCCTAAGATCCTCAATCAATTTACAATTATCATTACCTATGCCACATTCATTCAACTTAGCTTCTAACTTTAAGTTTGCCTTTCTAAACTTAATCGACTCAGCGTATAATTCTCTAAAGGAAACTTGAAGTTCACTCTCCTCGTCCTCTCCACCACTAACTTCGGTTTCTACAGAAATGGCCTCGGAAGTGTCATGCACAAAATTATCTTCATCGAAATATTTTTCACTAAGGCTCACATGACTAGCCATGAACACGATAAAGTACGCTCAATGGGGGAATTGGGTCCCTCTTCTGGTTCACTATCACTAAGAGTGGAATTGTATGCAATCACTTTCTTTCCCTCCTTCCTTAGTTTAGTGGGACACACAGATGCTCTATGGCCATACCCCTCACACCCATAACACCTATTCGGCTCATACCTCTTATAGTTATCATTATGATTTTTAGGGAGTTTATCGTCCTTATTATAATTAGACTTCTCAATTTCTTATTATCATGTTTAGGTTTCTCTTTATTAAACTTAATTTTTTTAACTTCTTAGCAAACATAGCAATATCATCAGAGTCGATGTTAGATTCATCATTCGAGAC
The DNA here is from genome assembly GCA_949130495.1 of Sambucus nigra. Taxonomy (NCBI): domain Eukaryota; kingdom Viridiplantae; phylum Streptophyta; class Magnoliopsida; order Dipsacales; family Adoxaceae; genus Sambucus; species Sambucus nigra. The sequence continues at coordinate 591,910,969 of OX422210.1, forward strand.
TCGAGTTTCCTCCTTTCGAACTTTCAAAGCAATGCCCTTATCTTTCTTTGATCTTTTGGAGGTAAACATGTCCAGCTCATAGGTTTGGATATCGCCCACAAGCTCCTCGAGTTTTGTAGAGTGTAAAGGGCCTAAAGAGTTTAAAACTTTCACTTTAGGACTAAATCTATCAGGTAAGGACCTTAAGGTTTTCTTAATAACACGATTTTGGGGTATTTTCTTTTTCAAGTTAGAAGATTAGTTCACAACATTGGACAATCTATAATAAAACTCATCCAAGGATTCGCTCTCCTTTATTTCAACGGTTTCAAACTGAGTGTTGATATTTTGGAACTTGGAAGCCTTAGAAACACTAGTACCCTCATGAGTGAGTTGGAGTATGTTCCAAGCCTCTTTAGACGATTCACATGTCATAATACGGCAGGACTCCTCTGGTGTGATCGCACAACAAAACATTCAGGCCACATGAACTATAGTTCGACAATTTAGGCTCATCATCACACCAGGTTTCTACGGTTTTGGAAATCCAATAATCACTAGCTAAGACTGTAGGTGGGGACGAACCCTTAATTACCTCCTTCCATACCCGCTCATCTAACGACTTAAGTGATGATTTCATATGGCTTTATAGTTGCATAGTTAGAACTATTAAAAATAAAAAACCTCGTAAATGAAACATTTTCGATATTCAATCCTAAACAAGATCTAACACGATAGCTTAGTGCACCTGCTTAGATATCAATTTGAAGGGGAAAAAATTAGGGAATACATAATAATATTTGATAGGATTGTTCAAAAAACACACAGACCAATTTTATTTAAAATTTTAATTTATCTTTTTCTTAAATAAAATTAATTCAAATTAATTCTGCACAAATTAAATAATTTTATGATTAACCAATTTTATTTTGAACCTAAGCATGCATCTATGTGAGTATAGCAAGATAAGATAATTCAACCACAACGTTCGATGTATGAGAAAAAACCTAAATGGGAAAAATTACGGACGACCCAGCCACACAAAATCCATTAAGTACGGAATTATAAAAGGACACGACAAAAGACTCACAACACAGACTTGACACCCTCGCAAGCCTTGACACTATTTGCTCCTTCAACTTATGCTCTGTGACATGTAGGAGTCCACCTGCGAAGCTTCAACAATGTGTGAGTCCATTGTATGTACACAGACAATCACGAAATCCTCCGTAAGAAATAATTCTCAATAGTGTGTAGTAAATAAACATATGGTGCCAAGATCATAAAGCATATAAAGATGAATCTAGGATCTTAAACAAGTTGGGTGTAAACTAGGGTTTATGTTTGGAAAATTAATCAGAAATGATTAGGGAAACACTTGGAGAACCTTTTTGGAAGAGTTTATAAACTCTAAAGGATGGAAAACGTCTCTCCCATAACTGTTGTCCCGTATTACTTAAAAAGGTGGGAATTCTGATAACATGGGAGAAGTGGGAAAAAACTGCATTTTAAAAAAAATGCATTGGGTCATTCGAACGACATGGTATCTCGTTCGAATGAAGTACCCTTTATTATTCGAAAGGGGTCTAACGAGATATAAGTGAATTTGAAAAATGTTTAATTTACCTTGTTTAAAGTTCGTTCGAATGAGGATACCAATCTCGTTAGAACGACCTTTGAATGGGTTCTCCAATGAGATTCCAAAGAAGGCAAATCTTTCAAAAATTAACCTCGTTTGATATATTCATTGAAGGTGATAAGTACCTCATTCAAATGACCTATGGAATATCATTAGAATGACCTTGTGAAAAAATAAAATCTCCAGAAAATATAAAGTCATTTTAAAAAATTTATCCACGGTTCAACATAAAATATGAATTCATACCCGAGAGACCCTTGGAACTTTGACGATGAAATATGGCACGGAACAAGGCACGATGCTGTGTTCTTTTTAGCTTGGCCGCTACGTATTCAATAAACATGTCCTAAGCTTGAAGGTCAATTTATAAAGTCTAACATATTATTCAAATTTTGGGGGGGAATTAAGGCAATACATACAAATTCACTTAATCTGAAATGTGTCCTTACACCTAGTTTTTTATTTTTATTTTTGAACTTTTATTGGTCGTTAGGTCAATTTTGTAGGCTCTGGGCCATTTTGATTTAATATGAAATGAAACGATTCCATTTTGTCGTTTGTCTCCTTTTCATTTTACTTTTACTTTTGACATAATCATTTATCATTTGATCTGATTATGCCTTATGTCATGAAGTGTTTGCAAAAGTGATCGTTTGGTCTGACTTAGGCTTTTAAGTCAACAATTTTTATTTAACTCACCGCCATTTTTTTTATAAGACACTGCCAATTAAATTTTGACCACTAATTTTTTTGACAAGACACTGCCAATTAAATTTTGACTATATGTAAGTTGATCTCAACCTTAGCTTATAGGAGGTATCAATGGAGTCCATAGATCGATCATTGAAACTTGTAAATTTAATTAATGAGTGAAAATGGTCGATCGATCAACCAATCAGTAAATAGTAATTGCCTAATTACTAACGCATCTGCCCCACTCGGGCTGTACAACTTTTTTCAGGTGAGTTTTGTGCTAAAAGTAGTCTCCCAACTTATTTCTAAGTTGTACCACTTATTTCTTAAGTGGATTTATGCATGTTCTAGGATGACCAACCCAACTTGGGTTGTAACACCGTTTTCAGGTAGGTTTGATGTCAAACGTAGGCCCCAAAATTATTTCTAAGTTCTACCATTTAATTCTAAAGTGGTTTTATGCCTCTTTTAGAATGGCGAACCCAACTTGGGTTGTACCACCATTTTAGGTATTTTTTATGCTAAACGTAGGCCCCCTACTTATTTATAGTTTGTCCTACTTAATTTTTAAGTTGGTTTATGCCTATTCTAGGCCAACCAACCAATTTTGGGTTGTACCACCATTTTAACGTGGGTTTTGTATTAAAGAAATACATCATGAACACAATAGTAAATGAACAACTTATATTAACACGAATTTCATGATGGAAATATTTGCAAAAAGAAAAACCCAACGAATGATAAATTTCCTAAGGTTCATGCAATGACCTTGGTATTGCTGTACCGTCTAAATCTTCCTGTTGGTAGGATCCTTCTCCTCCTTTTGATGCTACTCTGTATGGGCCTTGCCAGTTCAATGATAACTTTTCATCTGAAGGCTTTTTCGCCGCCTACAGGAGCTTTCCAAGAATGAGGTCGCCAACCTGAAATTCTCTAACCTCTAGATATATGTTGTGTTGTCTAGCAAACTCTTATTGGTAAGTGATAAGATGTATGAGGGCTTGCTCTCTTCATCCCACTAAATTTATCTCATGGGACATTTGGTTATCGTTTTGTCCATGTTCAAAGATCTCCATCCTCAAAGTTAGAAGTACCATCTCTAGAGGGACAACTGCTTCCATTCCGTATGCTAAATAATATAGGGTTTCTTCTGGTGGTCTCTTGGGTGTTGTTTTATAGGCATAAAGGATGTATGGGAGCTTATCTATCCACTTCCATGTGCATTTTCTGATCAGTATTTAAAGCCAGCGATTAGGGTCTTGTTTATGATTTTGGCCTGACCGTTGCACTGTAAAAAGATGACTGATAGATAGCGAAAAACTGAACATTCATGTGTGATGCCCCGTCTAATCAAATAACAAGTGATCAGGACATTATTATGACACCCCGACTAATTAAATACCGGGTAGCTACTCCTTTATTAAATCAATTCAAAATGCCAAGTTGGCTCAGTTAATAGCATCACTGTCGAAAACATTTTATTATTACTAACCACCTAGTATTTAAAAAGCAAGTTGCCAAATTTTAATTTAAGTCTGATTAACATGCAACAAGTGAAATGAAGAAATAAATAACACCATTCACCATACTGAAGTAAAACGAATAACCATCACATAGTATAAATAAAGTCTGGAGGAAAACTCCTCACTACAATCCCATAACTGAAATGAATAACCGAATACTGAAACAATAAATGCTAAAGTCTGAAAACTGAAATGTAAAAGATACTCTAAATAGAAATGGGCAACATGCCCTACAACTGATAGATAGTGACTCTGGAATCCAAAAGATAGAAGCGTCTCTAAGCAAATCCCTGTAGCTTCCACAAACAGCTACAGCTCGTCACCTGAATGAACGTCCTATGCTTGGTGTCCTTGTGGCTATGCACCTAAAAAGGTTTTACAAGAAAAAGATTTGAAAAGCAAACGGGTCAGAGCCCGAATGTGGAGTTATATTTTAAAAACCTGCAAGTGCTTTAAAAACATTTAAAACATTAAATGCAAAGTACATGTTAGGACGTGCACTCACATTATATTCTCACCTCTCGTCTAACTGTGCACTCCTAACGTAAGTACCCATCTATAACGACCCATACTACTAGCTAAGTGACAACATAACTAGCTAGACTGCCAAAGGTCCTACCCGTATTACTCGGTCCCATTAACATATAACGCTCGTAATTATATAGGGATTTAACGTAAACTCAGATACTCAATATGCAATATATATAACTATCAGTTAACTCGTTATATTTCTCGAAACAACACCGTAATATATTTACAACATTAACATGAGGATTCCCATTAATTAAATGTATATTATTCACATAATAAATATACAATACAAGCACCCCGCAACTAAGCTGTAGTGCACACATACTCTGCTATCCATCCCGGTACATCACGTACATAAGGATCACACATTCCGAATCTCTCAGGAATAGTTCAGATAACACAAATCACAAATAGTGGAGGCGAACACAGTCACCATCACGTGGGTCACGCACATACCTACGCTCCCACGGTCAGCGGACTTATTAATATCCCAATAAGTCTTTCTATGACCTATGTTCATCGAGGTACCAGTCTATATCCCCCCCGTAGGCACACAAGGAATAGAGGGTCCTAAGCGAACGCAACCTCCCGTGATAGCAAGTATGGTAGGTATGCCATACACACAATACATATACCAATACTAAGTAAACGCACGTCTTAGTAATACCGTATTTTAATCGTAGTACATATCGCATACTCGTACTAGCTTATACTTATCACAATTCATACTATTCCGGTTTGTAATTATACGCGTCATAATTATCTCACATCGTAGTAGACACTCACGTCTCAACCCAAATCGTCCATGTAATACAACTCTCGTATGTAAATTCCTCCTCATAAATACCCAAATGTCCCAAGTCTATCACTATATCATCAAAGAAATGCTATCTATATCCTCGAACAAGTTTACGGGTTCCCAAAAATTGAAACAGTCCAAAAAGGACCAAACTGTCAACTCGTTAGAAGTCTCGTTCGAACGAGTGTTCGAACGAGTTTGGACTGTCAGCTCGTTAGAAGTCTCGTTCGAACGAGACTGTTCGAACGAGATCCAGTTCGTTCGAACGAACTGTCCCTTCTAACGATATCTCGTTCGAACGAGATATCGAACGAAATTCCTACTCGTTAGCAACGACTGGTCAACTCGTTAGAAGCTCGTTCGAACGAGTTCGTTCGAACGACCTGGGGGCTGCTTCTAACGAGCTACCAGTTTCGGCCCAGATTTTTCCCCATCTCGTTTTTCACCATTTTTATCACTTCTAATCTCTTCCAAGGTTCATCCCAATAACGTTTTAGGGTCTCTAATTCATCCTAAACATATTTACATCATCTCCTAACATGTTTTCAAGGATTGAATCATTATAACATCAACCAAAATTACAAATCTCTACACTTTTCCCAATTTCTCTAGAACATGAACCCTAGGTTTATATCATCATCAAATCCCAGAATTTATTTCGTTTTAATTCCTTCAAATCACAATTATTATAAGGGAAATCATCTACCTATCATACTACATGCAATTCTCTTCATAATTTCTCAATTTCTATGATCTAAACTACATGGGTTTTCATATTTTATCAAGAACAAACCATAAATCCGAATTTTCTAACATGGAGGAAACATTCTCTGAAATTAAATGGGATAAAGTCACTTGCCTTGGTTTGATTCCGGATTTGGTGTTGATTTGGTGAAGTTTTCTGCAGAAATTCCTCTCTCTCCAAGCTCTTCTCCAATGGTGGCTTAAGGTGGCTAGGGTTTTGATTTGGGGAAACTTAGAAAACCTAAATGATAACCTACGTAGCTTTCTAGGTTAATATGGGTTGGTTATGGGCTTAGTGGGTCTAATCCACATCAGATTTACATCTCTAATTTTCGTCACTTTTAATTCCTCAAAATGTAAAATTACCAAAATACCCTTTAAGTTACCGGTATGGCCTAAAAATACCCCGGGACCCAAACTATACCCCCGGCTAGTGTTTTCTGACTATCTCGACCCTTCCGGACGCGTTGGCGCACTCAAAACGACCATACGGATTATAGATTTTAAATTCACTTTTATTATCAAAATATTATACCGTGATGCGGCGGTCCCACGCGTCTCAATAAAATTTCCAAATTGCCGTATATAAATCTCACGACAAATTTCATAATACCCAATACATATATAATCATATATGCATATAATCAAATACTAACTCGCATCACATTAGTATTTATAACCCGGATTAATTTCCAATTAATACTCAATTTAATTAATTAATCCCAAAAATAAATATAGTCAAAAGTACGGGGTATTACATACTTCCCCCCTAATAACTGAATTTCGTCCCGAAATTCGAAACTAGAAAGTACCTGCTAAAAATAGCTCTGGATAACGCTCGCGCATCTCATCCTCGCGCTCCCATGTGGACTCCTCGACATTGTGATGTCGCCACTGAACACGCACTAACGGGACTATCTTTGACCGCAGTTTCCTCTCGCTTCGGTCCAAAATAGCTATTGGCCCCTCCTCGTAGGAGCTATCCGGCTGGAGATCGATGTCCTCCACAGCAATGTGAGAATGAGCCAAATTATCTCTAAGGTATTTCCTCAGCGAGGAAATATGGAACACGTCGTAAATCCGATGCAAGTGCTCCGGTAGTCCAAGTCTATACGCAACCGGTCCGATCCGCTCGATAATAGGAAACGGCCCCACATACCTCGGTGCCAACTTCCCCTTTTTCCCGAATCGCATAATCCCCTTCATCGGAGATACCCTGAGCAAAACCTGGTCCCCCACTTGGAACTCCCTGAAAAATCTCTTCGCATCAGCATAACTCTTCTGCCTGTCTTGAGCTACCCGAATGCGACTCCGAATCAACTCAATCCTTGCCGAAGTATCCTGAATCACTTCCGGCCCAAGCAGTTTGTTGTCCCCCACTTCTAACCAACATGCTGGGGAACGACAAGGCCTACCGTACAATGCCTCAAACGGAGCCATGCCAATAGTGAACTGATAGGAGTTGTTGTAAGCAAACTCCACCAGTGGAAGGTACTGCTCCCATCCACCCCCGAAGTCAATAATGCACATGCGTAGCATGTCCTCCAACATCTGATTGGTGCGTTCTGTCTGCCCATCAGTCTGCGGATGATAAGCCGTACTCAATCGCAATTCCGTGCCCATTGCCTCCTGGAAACTCTCCCAAAATCTCGAAACAAATATCTTGTCTCTGTCAGACACGATATTTAGGGGCACACCGTGAAGTCTCACAATCTCTGAAATAAAGAGCTGGGCGTACTGTCCCGTAGTATAGTCGGTCCTTACGGGTAAGAAGTGAGCGACCTTGGACAACCTGTCCACAATTACCCAAACGGAGTCGTGGCCCCTCTGCGACGTAGGCAACCCCGTGATAAAGTCTATGGATATGCTCTCCCACATCCACACCGGGACCTCCAACGGCTGTAGCAATCCTGCTGGTCTCTGATGATCCACTTTTACGAGCTGACAAGTGGCGCATTTCGAGACAAACTCAGCGATATATCTCTTCATACCGCTCCACCAATACTGCCGTCTCATGTCTTGGTACATTTTGTCCCCTCCGGGATGTACCGCGAACCGTGAGCCGTGCGACTCTGCCATCACATCGTGCCGCAATTCTTCCCCTTCCGGAACTACCAATCTCCCATTGAAGCGTAATCCCCCGTCTGAGCTAACGGTATAGGACTCGGCTCCCTCTGCTAGTAATCGAACTATCTGCTCCTGACAGAACGAGTCATCGGCCTGTGCCCGTACTACCTTCGTGACAATCTGTGGTGTAACGGTCATCACAGACATGAAAGATCGGGCCACTGCATCCTGGTGTCCCAATTCCTTCCACTTAGCCTTCCACACCTCTGCCACCTCATCTGCTGGCCTACGGCTCAACGCGTCTGCTACCACGTTAGCCTTACCCGGGTGATACTGGATGTCGAACTGGTAGTCTTTCACAAACTAAAGCCACCTACGCTGCCGTATGTTCAACTCCTTCTGCGTGAACAGATACTGTAGGGACTTGTGGTCCGTGAACAGCTGAAACTTCTCCCTCAAAAGATAGTGCCTCCAAATCCGTAGGGCAAAAACAACTGCTGCCAACTCCAAATCATGTGTAGGGTAATTCTTCTCATGAGGCTTAAGCTTACGGGAAGCATAAGCTATGGCCTGTCTCTCCTGCTGCAATACACCTCCAAGTCCTTGCAAAGACGCATCGGTGTAAACCAAATACTCAACTCCCGGTCTCGGCAATGCTAGCACAAGTGCTGAGGTCAATTTGTCCTTCAAGTCATCGAATGCCAACTGACAGGCATCACTCCAGATGTATGGCACACCCTTACGAGTAAGATGTGTCAAAGGACCTGCTATCTCCGAGAAACCCCGAATAAACCTCCTGTAGTATCCTGCTAGACCCAAGAAACTACGAATCTCCGTTGGTGTCGTGGGCTGTCCCCACTCCCTCACCGCTGATACTTTCCCCGGATCAAGAGATATCCCTTGGTTGGAAATAATGTGACCCAAGAATTGGACTTCCTTCAGCCAAAACCCGCACTTCTCATATTTTGCATACAACTCGTTCTGACGGGGTGTCTGCAAAACCTGCCTCAAATGCTCGGCGTGCTCCTCCTCTGTCCGAGAGTAGACCAGAATGTCATCAATGAAGACAATGACAAACTGATGTTCATCAAGTCCATAAATAATGCTGGAGCGTTGGTCAAGCCGAAAGGCATAACCCGAAACTCGTAAGATCCATATCTCGATAAGAACGCAGTCTTCGAGACATCCTCCTCCCTGATACGCAACTGATGATATCCCGATCTCAAGTCAATCTTCGAGAAGAAAGAAGATCCTCTCAACTGGTCGAATAAGTCATCGATTCGAGGCAACGGATACTTATTCCGTATCGTGACCTTATTCAACTCTCGGTAGTCCACACACAATCTCAGTGAACCGTCCCTCTTCTTCACAAACAAAACCGGAGCGCCCCAAGGTGAGGTACTCCTGCGAATAAAGCCCTGCCCTAACAGCTGCTCTATCTGATCCCGTAACTCTCGCATCTCAGCTGGAGCCATACGGTACGGTGCACGTGCTAAAGGTCTCGTACCCGGTAGCAAATCTATAACGAAGTCTATCTCTCGACTGGGTGGTAAGCCTGGTATCTCCTGAAACACATCCGAATACTCCCTGACAACCGGGATCGAATCTAAAGGAATCACAACCTCCTTAGAGGTATCCTCCTAAATGTAGTACAGATGAGCGGTCGATCCTCCCTCTGGGCGAGGCATCGCCACTATAAACATCTCTTGCCCCGGAATGGCAAAAACAATGCTCCCGCTGAAGCAATCAATCATGGCCCGATATGCTACGAGCCAATCCATACCGATGATCACATCGTGAACATGCATGTCTAACACTAACATGTCTGCAGGCAATACCAAACCACCAATCTCTACCCCCACTCCCCGGCATATAAAGAAAATAAGTGACCCACTCCCTAATGGTGAGTCGACACACGTCACTGTGCTCTCTGCCGTAGCTAATAATCCTAAAGCTTTCGCGAAGTGTGTAGCTATAAAATAGTGTGTAGCACCCGTATCAAATAACACCCGACCCATAGTGCCATGGATAGGAAACGTACCCTCGATCGCGGGCGGTGCCTGTGGAACTGCAGCCTGGTGGACGTTGTAGACACGTCCATACTGTAGCTGCCCCTGCTGAGCTGGGACTGCTGGAATGGGTGGCAATGCTGCCATCTGCGGCGGTGCGGGAAGAGCTGCGGGAAACATAGGCCTTTGTGGCTCCTGGCGAGCACCCTGCTGCTGCTGCTGTGGGGCCCTGCCCCTATCAGGACAATCCTGCTTCTTATGGCCAGTCTTGCCACAAATAAAGCACTTCCCTGGGAAGTTCCCTCCCCTCTGCTCCTGTTGTCCCCGGCCCTGGTGGCCGTTACCATTCCTCCCTTGGCCCTGCTGGCCCTGATGAAACTGCTGCCCATTCTGTCTCTGTTGGCCCTGATGGCCCTGACCGAAACCTCCCTGTCCCTGCCTGTAGTTCCCTGACCGGAACCTCTTATTATCCCCCTGCTGGGAGCCCTGCTCACTCTGCCTCTGCCCCTGACCAGATTGTGCCCCGCTGGCACCATGTCCTCCAGTCCTGCCCTGATGGCTAGACTCCCCCGACCGCTTGCCCTCGGTCATATGAAAACGGTGGTCCTGGCAGTGTAATAATGCTGCGTTAACCACATCAGAATAAGTGGCCAACGATAGGTTCCCTAGCAGATGTTGACGGATCCTCCAATTCAACCCGTCGGTGAACTTCTCAATCTTCTTCTTCTCTGTTGGAATCTCGTCTGGAACGATATTCAACAGGTTAGTGAACTCGGCCTCATACTCGGCCACTGTCTTGCCCTCCTGCTTCAAACTCATCAGCTTCCTCCTCATCTCTGTATGAACTGCGGATGGAAAGTACTTGCGGTCAAACCGCACCCAGAACTCCTGAATCGTGAGAGTATCCCTCTCCTCCGCGGTGGTAATGGACTCCCACCACTGCAGCGCAGATCCAACTAGCTTGAAAGTAGCTAGCACCTTCTTCTGAACATATGTGCACTCATGCATCCTCAAATGCCTCTGTATGTCCTTCCTCCATTGGCTCGAGACTACCACATCTGAGCTACCTGCAAACTCTGGCGGATGCGCTTTTTGAAAAGCGTCTCGTACACGCTCCCAAGCAGACGGGAATGCATTAACCTGTGCTGGCGCGGCAACCGGCGCCTGAGGCGGTGCCTGCTGAATCACGGCAATCGCGGCATTTACCGCTTGGGCTACTATAGCAGCAACCTCGGTGGCGTTCAACATGCCCTGAACTGGAGCGGGCTGGGGTTCGGGCATTGCATTCCTGGGAACTCGTCGTGCACGTCGTGGAGGCATCTGAAACAAGAACAAAGTTTATAAGTTCATGGTTTATAAACTTAATATAGCTGAAGAACGAAGCATACACAAAAAGAGTACAACAGTCCTAAAACATAGGGCTCTATATCAAAGAAACGTAGCGGAAACATAATAGCCGTACAAATCCTAAAGGACACTATAACCTGATGCTCTGATACCACCTGTGACACCCCGACTAATTAAATACCGGGTAGCTACTCCTTTATTAAATCAATTCAAAATGCCAAGTTGGCTCAGTTAATAGCATCACTGTCGAAAACATTTTATTATTACTAACCACCTAGTATTTAAAAAGCAAGTTGCCAAATTTTAATTTAAGTCTGATTAACATGCAACAAGTGAAATGAAGAAATAAATAACACCATTCACCATACTGAAGTAAAACGAATAACCATCACATAGTATAAATAAAGTCTGGAGGAAAACTCCTCACTACAATCCCATAACTGAAATGAATAACCGAATACTGAAACAATAAATGCTAAAGTCTGAAAACTGAAATGTAAAAGATACTCTAAATAGAAATGGGCAACATGCCCTACAACTGATAGATAGTGACTCTGGAATCCAAAAGATAGAAGCGTCTCTAAGCAAATCCCTGTAGCTTCCACAAACAGCTACAGCTCGTCACCTGAATGAACGTCCTATGCTTGGTGTCCTTGTGGCTGGGCACCTAAAAAGGTTTTACAAGAAAAAGATTTGAAAAGCAAACGGGTCAGAGCCCGAATGTGGAGTTATATTTTAAAAACCTGCAAGTTCTTTAAAAACATTTAAAACATTAAATGCAAAGTACATGTTAGGACGTGCACTCACATTATATTCTCACCTCTCGTCTAACTGTGCACTCCTAACGTAAGTACCCATCTATAACGACCCATACTACTAGCTAAGTGACAACATAACTAGCTAGACTGCCAAAGGTCCTACCCGTATTACTCGTTTCCATTAACATATAACGCTCGTAATTATATAGGGATTTAACGTAAACTCAGATACTCAATATGCAATATATATAACTATCAGTTAACTCGTTATATTTCTCGAAACAACACCGTAATATATTTACAACATTAACATGAGGATTCCCATTAATTAAATGTATATTATTCACATCATAAATATACAATACAAGCACCCCGCAACTAAGCTGTAGTGCACACATACTCTGCTATCCATCCCGGTACATCACGTACATAAGGATCACACATTCCGAATCTCTCAGGAATAGTTCAGATAACACAAATCACAAATAGTGGAGGCGAACACAGTCACCATCACGTGGGTCACGCACATACCTACGCTCCCACGGTCAGCGGACTTATTAATATCCCAATAAGTCTTTCTATGACCTATGTTCATCGAGGTACCAGTCTATATCCCCCCCGTAGGCACACAAGGAATAGAGGGTCCTAAGCGAACGCAACCTCCCGTGATAGCAAGTATGGTAGGTATGTCATACACACAATACATATACCAATACTAAGTAAACGCACGTCTTAGTAATACCGTATTTTAATCGTAGTACATATCGCATACTCGTACTAGCTTATACTTATCACAATTCATACTATTCCGGTTTGTAATTATACGCATCATAATTATCTCACGTCGTAGTAGACACTCACGTCTCAACCCAAACCGTCCATGTAATACAACTCTCGTATGTAAATTCCTCCTCATAAATACCCAAATGTCCTAAGTCTATCACTATATCATCAAAGAAATGCTATCTATATCCTCGAACAAGTTTACGGGTTCCCAAAAATCGAAACAGTGTTAAAAGGACCAAACTGTCAACTCGTTAGAAGTCTCGTTCGAACGAGTGTTCGAACGAGTTTGGACTGTCAGCTCGTTAGAAGTCTCGTTCGAACGAGACTGTTCGAACGAGATCCAGTTCGTTCGAACGAACTGTCCCTTCTAACGATATCTCGTTCGAACGAGATATCGAACGAAATTCCTACTCGTTAGCAACGACTGGTCAACTCGTTAGAAGCTCGTTCGAACGAGTTCGTTCGAACGACCTGGGGGCTGCTTCTAACGAGCTACCAGTTTCGGCCCAGATTTTTCCCCATCTCGTTTTTCACCATTTTTATCACTTCTAATATCTTCCAAGGTTCATCCCAATAACGTTTTAGGGTCTCTAATTCATCCTAAACATATTTACATCATCTCCTAACATGTTTTCAAGGATTGAATCATTATAACATCAACCAAAATTACAAATCTCTACACTTTTCCCAATTTCTCTAGAACATGAACCCTAGGTTTATATCATCATCAAATCCCAGAATTTATTTCGTTTTAATTCCTTCAAATCACAATTATTATAAGGGAAATCATCTACCTATCATACTACATGCAATTCTCTTCACAATTTCTCAAGTTCTATGATCTAAACTACATGGGTTTTCATATTTTATCAAGAACAAACCATAAATCCGAATTTTCTAACATGGAGGAAACATTCTCTGAAATTAAATGGGATAAAGTCACTTGCCTTGGTTTGATTCCGGATTTGGTGTTGATTTGGTGAAGTTTTCTGCAGAAATTCCTCTCTCTCCAAGCTCTTCTCCAATGGTGGCTTAAGGTGGCTAGGGTTTTGATTTGGGGAAACTTAGAAAACCTAAATGATAACCTACGTAGCTTTCTAGATAAATATGGGTTGGTTATGGGCTTAGTGGGTCTAATCCACATCAGATTTACATCTCTAATTTTCGTCACTTTTAATTCCTCAAAATGTAAAATTACCAAAATACCCTTTAAGTTACCGGTATGGCCTAAAAATACCCCGGGACCCAAACTATACCCCCGGCTAGTGTTTTCTGACTATCTCGACCCTTCCGGACGCGATGGCGCACTCAAAATGACCATACGGATTATAGATTTTAAATTCACTTTTATTATCAAAATATTATACCGTGACGCGGCGGTCCCACGCGTCTCAATAAAATTTTCAAATTGCCGTATATAAATCTCACGACAAATTTCATAATACCCAATACATATATAATCATATATGCATATAATCAAATACCAACTCGCATCACATTAGTATTTATAACCCGGATTAATTTCCAATTAATACGCAATTTAATTAATTAATCCCAAAAATAAATATAGTCAAAAGTACGGGGTATTACAGTTATCAAATTAAAACATGTTTCTCACATGGTTCATTCTTAGCATCATTGTCGAAAATCAAATTAAATACTAACCACCTAAGTTAATTAAACCGGTGTCATATTTTATCTTTCAAATAAAACAGGATAATAGAATAGTTTGAAAACTAAAAGTACATACACATGATAATAGAATCCAGACCATCACTAATATGTAAAAGTAACTAAGTCAAGCCGAATGAACTGTCGGCTAAAATCACAACCAAGCAAAATTCGCAATCCAACTACAAAGTAAAACTGATACAAAACTGAAACTGTAATGGAGTCAACTGACAACATGTCTAAACATACAAAATAAGAATGAGATCCTATGCTAGATCTGAATGAAAGAGTTGGCTACTCAATAATCCAGTGCTACAACTCTGAATCCCTAGAATTAACTCAAGTATGTTTCCCTTGTGGATAGACACCTAAAAGATTTTGAAAACATTTTTATAGCAAGAGTTAGTACTCAAAGAGTTCGAAAATATTTAACAAGTAATTTAATGCAATTAAAATCGGTTATTGATTATACATCTTAGGTTCACGCACACTCCCTTGAGTCTCCTCACCTCTCATCTAATGTGCACACCTAACGTCTTGTACTTAGCCCACCTAGATATCATACCCAAGCTATCTCGACAAAAGCATATAACCGATCTTATCAATGGTCTACTCTCCCGTACCGCCCATACAACACGCTTCATTATTAACATCCTCGCATATTTTAGTTTTCATATACCATTCACATGTGTTATGTTTATTCATCATAATCAAGCCTCACTACTTAATTCATAAAGCATTTTAGATTTATCATTTGACTTCTATAATTGAGTTTCACTACTTAATTTACTATAGATATTCCCAATCTATTTTTAAATCTTCAAATTAAGCTTCTCTCTACTTAATTTATCCTTTAGATGTATATATATGTATATATCATCTACAAATCTACTTTTTCACATAAGTAGAATATCATGAATTATATATATTTCACACAATATATACTATAAGGATTATTGGTCCGACTAATCATCGACCCCAATCATCCTATCGTTTACATTGGTCCAGATATCCCCCGACCCCAAAATAAATGTTATGCATATGTATATTGGTCTGGATACTCATCGACCCCAATATCTTTTAACTTCGATTTGGTCCGGATAATCATCGACCCCAAATCGAGCTTTCATGCATTGGTCCGGAAAATACTTTAGTGTAAGGACATAATTTTATAAATGTCCGGGGTAGATTCTAGGAAATTTCTGTTTTCTCCTAGATCACAGTTCATATGTCCGATACCGCTACATTCGGTACGTCAACACGATCATCCTCGACGACCTTTATTCGAATTCAATGCATCCACTTTCTTCACGTGCATCATGCTACATGCAACGTGCTGCTCAGCTCATTCCCACTACTCCACTACGCTCTATCAGTAATATGTTTTGTTGGAGCTTTAAATATTTGCATAAATATTAGGGAAATGTTTTTAAAAATTATTTTTGAAGTCTGATTTTATTTTTTATCAAAAGAAGAATTTTTCTAAGTGTAGAAGCGAATTTCCTCGATCAACGAGATCGCTCAAACGACTTTGAAAGTCGCTTGCGCGAGATAGGCATGTCACGCGATATCGTTCGAGCGACATGGATATCTCGTTCGAACGAGCCACCGCCTTGATTTTTTGTATAAATATCTGATCTCCTTCTACGTGTTTTTTGAAGTCTTTCTGCAATCTCAAAATTCTGCGAAAACAGCCCAGAATAAAACTTCACTTTTTTAAAGTTTTCTAAACCTTTTTGATTCACAAATCCATTCCCATATATGTGTGTGAATCTTTAAACCTTCAAGAGAATAATTTACTCATCTGGAGTAATTTGTGAGGAAGCTGCTCTCTTCTTCACTGCTGCCCTACTGGAAAGGGATAGTTCGAGCCGCCGACAACAGAACCGACGTCCGAGGGTATTTATGTGTCATATATTTTCATTGTAATCCGTGTAAATCGTACTCTTTCAAAATTAGTGTGAAAATAAAAGGTTCTTGCCCCTTTGGGGGATTTTTCCTCATATATGTGTTCTTGCATGTTTCATCATCGTATTTAATCACATATAGATGCATGTTTAGGACTTGTGTGGTAAAAACCGTGTTTAATTAAATAACTTCCTTATTTGAACGCAAGCGCACTCTTCTCAAATTGGTGTCAGAGCCAGTTAAACAAATTTACCGTGTAATTTTTTGCAATTTTTTTTAAGATATCAATTTTATGAAAAATTAACTTTTGAAAACGAGTGTGTTCATAATGGAGAAGTTATATAATAAAATGCCAGTTTTTTACGGGACAAACTATGCATATTGGAAAGCTCGTATGAGATCTGCATTAAAAGCCATTGATGAACGTGTCTGGATTTTGGTTGAAAGAGGGTGGACACCTCCCTCCGTCACTGTTGATAATGTGATCAATTTAAAACCTGTCACTTCTTGGACTGAAGAAGAATTTAAATGGTCATCATTTAATTCTAAGGGTCTAAGTGCTATTTTTGGGTCTGTCACACTTGATGAGTTCAAACGCATAATGACGTGCACCACGTCAAAAGAAGCTTGGGATGTTTTACAACTCACCCATGAAGAAACTAATGCTGTGAAAGAGTCTAAATTGCAAAATTTGACAACTCAATTTGAAACCATCACCATGCATGAGACTGAATGTTTTGATGATTTTTATGCTAGGCTTTCTGACATTGTTAATACTAGCTTTAATCTTGGTGAACATATTCCTAATGCTAGAGTTGTCAATAAGATTATTCGTTCTCTGCCTAAGCGTTTTATCCCTAAAGCCACTGTGCTAAATTCTATGGGTAATTTAAATGCGCTAAAATTGGAAGAACTTGTAGGAGATTTGCAAACATATGAAATTGATATGTTCCCTAAAACTGCTAGGTCTAAAGATAAGGGAATAACACTTAATGCCCAAGAGAGAAAGAGTGAGGGGTCGGCTAGAAAGAGGGGAGAGTCAACTAGAAAAAGAGAGACAGATTCGTCTGATTCTGAGTGTGATTTTGATTTAGATGATTTGGCTCTTTTTGCAAAAAAATTCAAGAGGATTCTCAAATTCAAGAAAAATGGTAATTTTAAAAATAAAAAAGAATTTTGAGAAAAATAAGTTTGAAAAGAAAAATGACAAAGATTTTAAAGATCCTCCTAAGAAAGAAAGTGAGAGATGCTTTGAGTGCGACGGTAGGGGTCATAGAGATTTTGAGTGTGCTACTAGGCTGAACAGAGAAAAGGGCAAAGTTGTCCTTAATGCTACCCTTAGTGACGACAGTGAGGTTGAGTCGGTGGATTCTGGAGTCGAGTCACCGCATGAGTGTAACTTCACCGCATTCATGGCTAGTCATGTGAGCACTTCTAGTTCTCCTCACGACAATGAGGATGATGCTTCACAGGGACACCTCGATAGTGAGAGCGATGTGAGTGAGGGGGAGGATGACACAAGTGAGAGCGAGAGTGATATTCAACGCGCCTACGCTGAGTTATATTACGAGTCATTTAAAACTGAAAAGCGTAACAAAGCATTAGTTCTTAAGATCAACTGCTTAGAGGAAGAATTAAGAAAAGTGAGAGAGAGAGAGAGTCCTCCACCTGCACCACCCTGAGAGAGAGAGAGTCTGCCTGTGTTGAGAAAGAAAGTCTGTTTAGAGAGAGATAGTTGTTTTGAGAAAGAGAGAGGGGACTTGACTAAACAAGTGGCTAGTCTTACGAGTGAGCTTCATTCCTCCATGGAGACTAGAAAGAAACTTGAAGCCCTTGTTGCCCAGCTTACCCATGATCTGGAGAGAGCACGGGAAGTCAAGGTACAAATCGAGGACAAATCTAGGAAAATAGGAAAGATGCTCCTCGGCCCCGCTTTAGGTTTTGGTGATAGGCAGGGAATAGGTTATGATGGTGCCTCCACGTCCCAAATTGCACCCGGACCAGTTCCTGAGTTTACTACGACTCCTTATAGCCATCATTAAAAACCTCGAAGGAGAGTTCGATCAAGAAAAACAAGCCAAGGTCCGCCTTTGACTGTGTTCTTTTGTACTTATTGCAAAAGAAAAGGCCACCTCAGGGAGTTTTGTTATAGTATGGGTCGGACGCGACGTACTACTGCTCCACCTCAGCATACTGATGATTTTACCAGTCTGAGAGAGCGAGTTGAGTTGTTAGCTGCCATGTCTCAATGTTTGATGGAGGAATTCCGACGGATGTCTTTGCCGTCAGTGAATGCTTCTCACATTCCAGCTAAAACCAACAACAACAAAGGCAAACAAAAGGTCACCACTTTTTGGGTACCTAAGAAAGATAAAAAGGCCTTTGTTGTTCATGTCACTCTCAAAGCACATAATACCTCACAGTGGTATTTTGACAGTGGGTGCTCCAGACATATGACAGGTGATGCCTCATTTTGTATATCTCTTGAAGATTATCAGGATGGCAGAGTCACTTTTGGATATGGGAGCAAGTCTAGCATTATAGGACGTGGTACTGTCGAGTTACCTGGATTTCCTAAGCTAGAAAATGTTTTGTACGTCAAAGGTTTGAAAGCAAACCTTCTCATCATTAGCCAGCTGTGCGATGTTGACTTTGCCGTGAAGTTTGACCGGGATGCTTGTAATGTCTATAATCAAGCCGATAAACTTTTAGTGCAAGGGGTGATGACAAAGGATAACTGCTATGGGACTGAGCCCACATCCTCACTTGTCTGCAACAGCGCCACGATCACTCCCATGGATCTGTGGCACCAACGTCTAGGTCACGTAAATATTAGAGATCTAACTCGCTTAGCTAAAAAGGACCTAGTACGTGGCTTACCATCTCTTGGAAGGCCAACTTCGACGATTTGTGGACCCTGTCAGTTGGGAAAACAAATTCTTAGTCCCCATAGGAAGTTTCATTCCATTACCACCTCTCGTGTTCTTGAGCTTATACACATGGATCTTATGGGTCCCACTTGTACCGAGAGTCAAGGTGGTAAGAGGTATATCCTCGTGATGGTAGATGATTTCTCCAGATATTCAATCGTAGGTTTTTTGAGAGAGAAATCCGATGCTGTAGAGTTTTTAACGACCAAGTACCATGTCCTGCAAAATCAACACGGAGTCACTATTAACAGGATACGTAGTGACAACGGCACTGAATTTAAGGAAGCAAAGGTAGATTCTTATTGTGATAGCCTTGGGATCAAACATGAGTTTTTTGCTGTGAAGACTCCTCAGCAAAATGGGATTATTGAGAGGAAGAATAAAACGATCCAGGAGATGGCTAGATCTATGCTTCTAGGTCATAAAGTTTCTAGGAGATTTTGGGCGGAGGTAGTGTCTACAGCATGCCACACGGTAAATAGGGTGTATCTGCATCCACACACACTTCAGACTCCTTATGAGTTATGGACTGGCAAGAAGCCCAACCTTGCATATTTCCGTATTTTGGGGAGTAAATGCTACATCCTACGGGATAGAGAGCAATTAGGAAAGTTTGACTCCCGAAGCGACGAGGGAATACTGCTGGGATATTCATCGAATAGTAGAGCGTACCGGGTTTTCAACCTGAAGAGCTCTAAGGTTATGGAGTCAATAAACGTCACCGTGCAAGATGACGAACCTTCGGCATTTATTGACTCTAAACTTCAGTGTGAGGTTGAGGATATTTCTAGCAGTGATTTACTTGTACCTCACCCACATTCTGTGGACCCTACTCCTGTGTTAGGGGACACACCCGCTTGGGTTCGCAAGAGTTATGACCCTTCTGCCATTGTTGGTGATCCCACTCTAGGGGTCAAGACTCGTGCTCAGCTAGAGAACGTTGTCAGTCATTTTTGCTACACGTCCAAAGTCGAGCACAAGAATCATAAATAAGCACTAAAGGATGAACACTGGATATCTTCTATGCAGGATGAGTTGCTTCAGTTTAAAAAGAATAATTTCTGGGAACTTGTCCCTCGACCTACTGAGACAAATGTGATAGGTACCAGATGGATCTTTAAGAATAAAATGGATGAAAATGGTACCATAATCAGAAATAAGGCTAGGCTGGTCGCTCAAGGATACACACAGATTGAAGGTGTAGACTTTGGGGAGACATTTGCTCCTATTGCGAGGCTTGAGTCCGTCCGTCTACTACTCGCCATCGCATGTCATTTTCATTTTAAGTTATATCAGATGGATGTCAAGAGTGCCTTTCTGAATGGCATTCTACAGGAGGAGGTTTACGTGGAACAACCAAAAGGGTTTGAAGACCCTCAGCACCCGGAGCACGTCTACTATCTGAGGAAAGCCTTGTATGGTTTGAAGCAAGCACCCCGTGCTTGGTACGAGAGGCTTACTTCTTATCTCTTAGCCCGTGGCTTCAAGAGAGGGGGGGTTGATATGATGCTGTTCGTCAGGAGAGATGACGGTGCAATTTTGGTTGCCCAGGTCTATGTGGATGACATAGTCTTTGGATCCACGTGCTCTAAACATGCTCATCACTTTGAAGAGGAAATGAAAAGTTAGTTTGAGATGAGCATGGTTGGTGAGCTTACTTTCTTCCTTGGTCTCCAGGTTCGTCAGCTAGAGGATGGGGTGTTCATCTCCCAATCCAAGTATGCTAGAAACCTAGTGAAGAAATTTGGGTTAGACTCCGCTAAGAATGCACGTACACCTATGAGTACCTCTACCAAGCTTAGTAAGGACACTTCAGGCGAGGACGTAGAGCAAACCTTATATCGGAGTATGATAGGTAGTCTTCTCTACTTGACTGCCAGTCGTCCCGACATAGCCTTTAGTGTTGGAGTCTGTGCGTGATATCAGGCATCCCCGAAAGAGTCACATTTACTTTCTCTAAAACGTATTATTAAATACGTGAGTGGGACTCTCTCATACGCTATTTGGTATTCCTTTGATACTAATGACCGTTTGTCCGCCTATTCAGAAACCGATTGGGCCAGGGATGTAGATGGTTATAAGAGCACTTCTGGTGGGTGTTTCTATTTTGGTTCTGCTCTTGTCTCCTGGCTGAGCAAGAAGTAAAATTCCATCTCTTTGTCCACTGCGGAGGCTGAGTACATAGCCGCCAGGAGTTGTTGCACGCAACTCTTGTGGATGAAGCAAATGCTGGAGGATTATGGGATTTCATAGGACACCATGACCATCTCCTGTGATAACACGAGCGCGATGCACATATCCCGTAATACAGTCCAGCATTCGCGCACAAAGCACATCAGGATACGTGAGCACTTTATGCGACAATTAGTTGAGGAGAAAGTCGTATCCCTGAGTTTTGTTCCCACCGACCGTCAGTTAGTCGATATTTTAATGAAACCTTTAGATGCCCTTAGATTTGAGAGTCTTAGTAAGTCTTTGGGGATTTGCACAATTGACTGAGGGGTTGGTCTATGTCTAGGATATGATGTTTTTTTTTCATGTTCATATCATATGCTTCCTATTGCTAGTTTGTTTTATATGTATTATTTCTTTGTTGTACAACTATTTATTTATTCTTTTGAAAAATCCAAAAAGATTTTCTTTTATAAAAATTTAGAAAAGCCTAAAAATATTTTTGTATTTTTTATGCACCTTTTATGGATGAACATTTAAGATAGCCAAGTCACAATTTCATTCCATCTTTTCATGTGACTGTTTGATAGATATTTGAGACGCTACATCATTTCATCCATGTGCTTTACACTGTTTGGAGTCTTTGAGATGTGCTTCATGATATCATGTCTACATGTTTGACTCCTATCTTCTTTATTGCACACATGCACGACTTTATTTGATTATTGTACTTGTCTATCACATGTTGGCTTGAGTGTTTCCATCTCAATTCTGTCTATACAACTAATAATATGCGATAAAACTTGACAAGATTGGAATGCATGTTAAAACCGTTTTTGTGAGACTGAATGTTTGTTTAAGAACGGGGAGGGGCTGCGAAAGGTAATTATCTATTCTTTGCGCAAAAGCCACCGCTCAAAAGGACCTAAAAAATGGAAGAATTTTATTATCCGAGGTTCAAAGAGGTCAAAAGAGCCCCGAAAAAATGTAAAGGCAATAAAAGGCAATTCATGCCAAATATGGGCCATTAGGTTTCACCATCAATTCTCCAAAGTTTGAGAATTTAGAAAGCCTCTATTCAAAATTAAAATCTGAGGGAGTTTGGTTGGAGAATATAAATGGGTTTGCACTTCCTTGAAAGTCCTGAAAAAGCATGAAATAGTTTTGGACGTTATTGGTGTGGAAATCACTTTGAGCTTTGATTTGTTGATTTGATTGAGTCAATGTCTCATATTACCACTTTTTACACCAGAGGACGACTTTGAGTTCATTCGTTAGGAGTATCTGATATTCATTGTGCACATATGTCATGTTTGTATGCATTGATTCTCCTACGACTTTGATCACACCCCTTCATTTTTGCTATCATTGACTTGGTTGTTTTTGTGATCTTTCATGGTGTGATTCTTTATTGTATACTTTGTGTGAAATTTTTTGAAAAATACAAAAATAACAGTTTATTTCCGTGTGTCATCCTCCATGTGCATTCATTTCTACTTCTCATATCTGTCTATTTAGGGACATCATAAAAAGGGGGAGAAGAATTATGGGGGAGAATTGTTGGTTGCTGCATGAATGATTTTACTTAAACTTAATTGATCATCAATTTTTGCATATCATTCTATTTCAATCTATTGCTTGTCACTGGTATTTGCTTTATCTCATGTGTGTAGGTACATCATTGCTCATTATTTGATTACAC
Organism: Sambucus nigra; assembly: GCA_949130495.1. Classification (NCBI taxonomy): domain Eukaryota; kingdom Viridiplantae; phylum Streptophyta; class Magnoliopsida; order Dipsacales; family Adoxaceae; genus Sambucus; species Sambucus nigra. The sequence goes on from OX422210.1 coordinate 591,934,227, forward strand.
ACCCAGATGAGAAAAGCTTTGGAAGGTACCGGAGAGCTGAAGTTTTGGAAGACATGTCATTTAGTATTCTCAGTTTGAGGGTTTAATGGGGATATTATCTTGTATGTCATTTGATTGCATAATTTGATTTTTTTATGTATGTACCGGCATAGACATAGGGGGATATTTGTAAGGACATAATTTTATAAATGTCCGGGGTAGATTCTAGGAAATTTCTGTTTTCTCCTAGATCACAGTTCATATGTTTGATACCGCTACATTCGGCACGTCAACACGATCATCCTCGACGACCTTTATCCGAATTCAATGCATCCACTTTCTTCACGTGCATTATGCTACATGCAACGTGCTGCTCAGCTCATTCCCACTACTCCACTATGCTCTATCAGTAATATGTTTTGTTGGAGCTTTAAATATTTGCATAAATATTTGGGAAATGTTTTTGAAAATTATTTTTGAAGTTTGGTTTTATTTTTTATCAAAAGCAGAATTTTTCTAAGTGTAGAAGCGAATTGCCTCGATCGACGAGATCACTCAAACGACTTTGAAAGTCGTTCGTGCGAGATAGGCATGTCGCGCGATATCGTTCAAATGACTTCCGTCCTTTGTTCGAGCGATATGGCTATCTCGTTCTAACGAGCCACCGCCTCGATTTTTTGTATAAATATCTGATCTCCTTCTGCACGTTTTTTGAAGTCTTTCTGCAATCTCAAAATTCTACGAAAACAGCCCAGAATAAGACTTCACTTTTTTAAGGTTTTCTAAACCTTTTTGATTCACAAATCCATTCCCATATATGTGTGTGAATCTTTAAACCTTCAAGAGGATGATTTACTCATCTGGAGTAATTTGTGAGGAAGCCGCTCTCTTCTTCACTGCTGCCCTACTGGAAAGGGATAGTTCCAATCGTCGACAACAGAACCGACACCCGAGGGTATTTTTGTGTCATATATTTTCATTGTAATCCGTGTAAGCCATACTCTTACAAAATTATTGTGAAAATAAAAGGTTCTTGACCCTTTGGGAGATTTTTCCTCATATATGTGTTCTTGCATGTTTCATCATCGTATTTAATCACATATAGATGCATGTTTAGGACTTGTGTGGTAAAAACTGTGTTTAATTAAATAACTTCCTTATTTGAATGCAAGCGCACTCTTCTCATTTAGGTATTCACACAGCCTAAGTACCAATATAATAGGTATTCACACAGCCTAAGTATCAATATAATAGGTATTCACACAACCAATTTATTTACACTTGTACGTAATATTTTCCCTCTAATACTCACCGTACTTTATTATTTATTTACGAATTTAATTCACTTTTATAACTAGTTGAGAATTCACACAACTCTAAGGTTCCCTTCCTATACCTACTGGTATTTATTAAGTCCCTACATAGGTATAATAACCCTCCTTATATCCCCTTCCATCATTGGTAATCCTAGGAAATTCAAGCAAGAAAAGAACCCAAAATCTTCCAGGGTCAATCGATCGAAGGATTTGGTCAATCGATCGATCGAACACGTGCAACTTCGTCTTCTTCGATTTCTCACCCTTTCTGTTTTACCCAACTTCCATAATTCTTCACCAAATTCACATACGATTATTCCTAACTACTTATACATGAGTTAGGATGATTTCAAATGCTACAAACACATTAAAACTCTACTAAAATCAAACATGCATGAATAAAACCCTCAAAACTCAGTCATCTAGTTTTGTGTTCATCTATTAAATTCAATTTAAAACCCAGATTTAAAGCCGTAGTAACAATCAAAACTCTTCTTATTTAAAATCCTCTACAGATATAAACCCTAACTACATGCAATTTTACCTAAAATGAAATCAAATGGTACTTTTCATCAAGGTTTTGAAATAAAAATCAAACTATTCATGAAATCCATACACGTGGGTATTATAACTTAAATTCAATTTGTAATACACACTTGCCTTAGATTGATTGATCTGATTTTGTGGTTCTTGGTTGATGATTGCTTTCTTCTTCTCTAATCTTCCTTTCCAATTGTCTTGAGGTGCAAGAAACCCTTCACTACCTTCTGAATTCTCTCATTAGGCTTTGGGAAAATGGTTCTCTCTTTTCTTTAATGGCCTCTATAATCTTTTGTGTTATGAGCCCTTACCCAAATATCTAAATATCAAATATATGGCTCTAATTTTTGTAGGTCCCTCAACCTCGTTTAGAAAAATGACTGTAATGCCCTTAATAGGGGCGGTTTGGTCCAAAATTGATCCGAGACCTAAACTATAATCTCGAGTACACTATTCTGATTATTTTGACCAATACGGAATCATTCGTGACCTCTAAATTCCCATCCGAGTCACTTAAAATATATTTATCATTCCTCACCTCAAAATAGTCTACACGTGACTCCCGGTGAGATAAACTAGAATACGCACATATTAATCGTTATGCCGTATATTGATAATCATTTATTATTTACTATTCACACTTAGTAAATTTCATCAAAATATTAATCAATATCTATCTCGCGATTAATATTTAATAATCACATTTATTAATTAAATCACATTAAATTACTTCACTCACGTAATTTAAATACAACGTATTTTCCTAATTAATTAATAAAAAAAATACGCACCAATACGGGGTATTACATACTTCCCTTACAATAGAATTTTGTCCTCGAAATTAGGACATACCTACGGTAAATAACTCTCGATACTGCTCTCGCATGTCATCCTCTCGCTCCCAAGTCGACTCCTCAACATTATGGTGACCCCACTGAACTCGCACCAAGGGCACCACCTTGGACTGTAGTTTATGCTCACTATGATCTAGAATATCCACGGGCCTCTTCTTATATGAGACGTATGGCTATAAGGAAATCTCCTTAAGTGGAACGTGCCCAAAATCCCTCTCACTTCACCTGTATTTCTTAAGTGATGATACATGGAACACATCCTGTATCCGCTGAAGATGCTCTGGAAGTCCCACTCTGTATGCTACCGATCCCACCCTCTATATAATAGGAAACGACCCCACATACCTCAGTGCTAACTTCCTTTTCTTGGAAAATCTCATAATCCCCTTCATAGGAGATACTTGAACCAACACCTGGTCACCAACCTCTAACTCCACACGTCTCCTATCGGCGTCAGCATAACTCTTTTGCTTATCCCGAGCTATCCTAATGCGTCCTCGAATAAACTCAATCTTGGAAGTAGTCTCCTGATTCATCTCGGGGGTCCTAATAACTTTGTCCCCCGCCTCTAACTAGCATGCGAGCGAACATCAAGATCTCCCATACAGTGCCTCAAACGGTGCCATTCCGATAGTGAATTGGTAAGAGTTGTTATACACAAACTCTACCAATGGAAGGTATCGCTCCAACCTTTCCCGAAATCCAGGATGCATATCCTCAACATGTCCTCCAGCATCTGATTCACCCTCTCTGTCTGTCCGTCCGTCTGGGGGTGATATGATGTACTCAATCTAAGGTTAGTACCCATAGCCTCTTGAAAGCTCTGCCAGAAATGTGACAAAAATACTTTGTCTCTATCAGACACAATATTAATCGGGACTTCGCGCAGCTTAACCATCTCCAAAATGACTAGCTGCGCATACTGCATCGTGTCGTAGTCTGTGCGAACTGGCAAGAAGTGGTCAACCTATCCACAATCACCTACATCTAATCGTGACCCCGCTGCGAAGTAGGTAGCCCAGTAATAAAATCCATCGAGATGCTCTCCCACTTCCACACAGGAATCTCAAGTGGTTGTAGCATCCCCGAAGGTCTCTAATGGTCAACCTTCGCTAACTGACAAGTAACACAATTTGAGACAAACTATGCTATGTCTCTCTTCATGACGCCCCACCAGTACTGTCTCCTCATATCCTGGTACATCTTGTCCCCACTGGGGTGTACCACAAATCTGGAACCTTGATACTCAATCATAACTGCATGTCTTAAACCCTCATCCTCGGGTACTACTATCCTCCTATTAAAGCGCATGCCTCCCTCGGAGCTGACCGAGTAAGCCTCTGCACCCTCAGCTAATAACTGTCGTACTCTGTCCTGATAGAATTGATCCTTTGTCTATGCCTTCACTACCCGCATAACAATCTCAGGAGTGATAGCCATAACTGCCATGTATGCTCTGACAACCTCATCCTCCTGCTGGAGTTCACTCCACTTTGCTTTCCACACCTCCGCTAAATCTCCCGTAGGTCGTCAGCTTAACGTGTCTGCCACCCTGTTAGCCTTTCCAGGATGATACTGTATATCAAGCTGTTAGTCCTTCACGAATTTTAGCCACCGTCTCTGCCTCATGTTCAGATCCTTCTGCGTGAAGAGATACTAAAGTGGCTTATGATTCGTGAACAATGTGAATTGCTCCCCCAATAAGCAATGTCTCTATATTCTCAACGCAAACATGACTTCTGCCAACTCTTGGTCGTGGGTGAGGTAATTCTTCTTATGGGGTTTTAGCTTTCGTGATGCATAATCTATCGTCCTCTCTTCCCTCTACAACAAGCCCCCAAGTCCCTGTAAGGATGCATCCGTGTAGACCCAATACTGTACCCCACTCCTAGGCAATGTAAGTATTGGTGTTGATGTCAATCTATCCTTCAGCTCATTGAAGCCAATTGACATTGGTCACCCCACATAAATGGTACTCCCTTAGGGATTAAGTTAGTCAAAGGCTTAATAATCTTTAAGATCCCCTTGATGAAGTGACGGTAATATCCAGCCAACTCCAAGAAACTGTGAATCTCGATCGGTGTCGTGGGCTGCCCCCACTCCCTCACCGTCGATACCTTACTCGAATCAATAACTATGCCCCTGTTAGACACAATGTGGCCGAGAAACTGTACCTTTCGAAGCCAAAATCCACATTTACTAAATTTGGCATACAAGTGATGGTCCTATAACGTTTGTAGAACCATCCATAAATGCTCGGCACGCTCCTCCTCCGTCCGTGAGTAAACCAGGATGTCATCGATGAATACGATCATAAACTAATCCAGAAACTCTCGAAATACTCTGTTAATGAGATCTATGAACACTGCAGGCACATTGGTGAGCCCAAATGGCATCACCCTGAACTCGTAGGACCCGTACTTTAATAGAAAAGTGGTCTTAGGAATATCCTCCTTCCGAATACAAAACTGGTGATAGCCTGACCTCAAATCGATCTTGGAGAAGTACGCAACCCCTCTTAACTGATCAAATAAGTTGTAAATCCTAGGTAACGGATACTTGTTCTGTATCGTCACCTTGTTCAACTCCCTACAATCCACGTACAGGCAAAGTGAACCATCCATTTTCTTCATAAATAATACCAGAGCACCCCAAGGCGATGTACTCCGTCGTATGAAACCTTGACCCAAGAGGTGCTAAATCTGCTCTCTCAACTCTCGCAACTTTGAGGGGGCCATGCGATATGGTGCTTGAGCAATCAGTCTCGTCCCCGGTGCTAAGTCGATGATAAACACTATTTCTTAGCTCGGTGGAAGCCCGAGTATCTCTTGAAACACGTCCTCAAAATCTCTCACTACAGTAATCGAATCTAAGGGAATGACCACATCCTGCGAGGTCTCCTCCTTGATGTAATATAATTAAATGCGTGATCCTCCCTCGGTAAGAGGCATCGCCACTAGAAACATCTCCTATCCTATAATCGAAAATACAATCGTCCTCTCATAGCAAGATACCGTCACTCTTTAGCCTGCTAACCAGTCCATACCTAGAATCACGTCATACCCATCCATATCTAACACTAGGAGGTCTGTCGCTAAGCTCAGTCTCCCAATCATAATATCGATTCCTCTACATATCGTATATGAAAATTTCTCCTCTCGAGGATGAGGGAAGAAACATTTCTTGAGATGCGCCCATGAAACAATCTCCATACGCACACATAAACATACTCTGATTTCATGCAAGTTTTTCTAATAACATATATATGATCAAATCAAGAAAAACTTTATTATCTAACTAATCAGATTTTAATACATACGAAAATTAAAATCAATTAAATCTGATTTAATTAAAAGTCAAATTAATAACAATCTGATTTATTATGTTACAATCCAATATATCTCATATGAAGAATTATTCCAATTCAAGTAATTAAATCATGTAACAATTTTAATTCTAAATCACACATAGAATAAGATGAGGATAAGAAGATAACAAGTATGATTTTTTAACGTGGTAGAAACCCAAACTAGGGAAAACATCCACGACTCCCTCAACGGAGTAAAACAAAAATTTCACTAAAAAGAATTATCGGTTACAAGCTATATAACAAACTAAACACACAAATCAGACCTATACAAGTTTAGGAATGTACCCTCTGGTATCGTATCCTTCTAACTTCTCTGCAGTTCTGATTGTTGTAGTTGTTCTCTCAACTTCGTAACTCCGTTCTTCTTTTTTAGCAAATTCCAACTCAGTCAAAACTGATCTCCCAATAACATTCTAGTTGTGCAAAACGTGTAAGTGAATATGTTCTAAATGCAAACCATGCAAGAACTTAATTCAAATCACAAGCATATAAGTTTTCTTCAAAAACTTAACAAAAATATATTTGTAATCAAGCAATTAAGTTTTCTATAAAAACTTAAAGAAAAATTCATTTTCAATTAAGACCAATTAAGTTTTCTACAAAAACTTACAAAATAAATTTTCAATCAAAAATCTTATAAACATTCTTTATAAGAAATACATACAACACTTATCATGAACACACAACAAGATTAATCAATCATTTGACATGTGTTCTCAATCTCTCAAAATATATTTTCAATTTTATGAGGAAAGTGTTTTTCAAATTATTTCACAAATATGAGAAAACAGATCTTTAAAAAGATTTTCAATAAACATGTAAGATCCGGAGAAATTCTGATTTAAACATCATATAGCATCTAACACAAAATCAGAATATTTAGATCATAAAAATATTCAATAAAATTCGAATCTAAAAATCTAAGGAATTCTAGTTTTTGTTAAAAAATATTTCAGCATGAAAGAACTTAAATTCTCTCTACAATAACACAATATTTTAATCTCTAACATATGAGATGATGTGCAAGATCATTGAGAATTTAAAAACAAAAACAGAATAAAGATGAAGTAGAATGAAAACAATGTGTGTAAAATAATACTCAATCTCTCTCTTAGTTATTCTCTCTAATTCTCTATATTTTTCTCTCTAAAAATATTAAACCCTCTTGTGTTTCTCACTCTATAAAATATGACTGAAAAAGTCTCTCAAAAAATCTAATTCTAATAAACTCTTTAATGAGGTTTATATAGGTGAGAAAATATTATTCTAGAAACTTTTAAAATCAAGGGTTCAGATTAAAAGTTATTAATCTAAGGTCGTGATTAATTCAAGTTAAAACTAATTAACAAATTTTATCCATCACAACAAATTCAGTTTTAACAAGTTAAGTCTGTTATAAAAACAACTCAAGAATCTTAAAACCGTTCTCTTGAAAACCTAAAACCACTAAAGATGAAATCCAGGCTGGTATAAGGTTTAGTTGTAACAAACTTCTCCAACGGATATAATTTTGACAGGTGGCAACTCTCCAAACAAACTCTCTCATAAACCAACGATCAAAATGGGTACTGACCTATCAAAGTCATAGTAGTCCTATTCGATCAGGTACACACTAAAAAGTACTAAGCCTCCTAGTAGGTGCGGTCGAAAGTCTCGTGGAAGTAAGTAACTAAGGTTTACAAAAAAATAAACCTAAATCCTAAAATCAGGTAAATATAACTCGACTAAACTAGTTATATGGGACAACGAAGCTATACACTAGTAGGTACTTAAGTGGACAGTTGTAGTAGGCATGGTGTACTCGTCTTATTGGGACAAGTCAAATAGGACAAAACTCCTAATTACATAACAGGTAATATGGTTCTATATCAATAACTAAAGCCAACAGTCGCATGGTCACATCAGTACGCTTACAAGTCAGCTATGAATAGTAATCAGGTACTAGCTGAAAATCTCGGACAACCAAATCTCTTAACAGGTATGGCTACTTAAAAGTCATGCATGTAGAGACTATATAACTCGGACAACCAAGGTTTAAAAAATAAACCTAAAGCTTACTAAGGTTCCTAACAGGTCTTTAAAAAAAAATAAACGTAAGTTCAAATCTCTGTTGGCAGTTATGGCCGAATGCTACAGGTATAAAAATCTCGGTTTAAGGAACTAAATACCAAGCAGGTCTTATACGGCCAAATCAAATAACAGTCGTCAGACTTGGGTCAAATCGGTAAGGCCAGGAGTATGGCCGAAAGTCTAAGCAGGTACCATCCAAACATGTCCAATCGGACAACTAAGGTCATAATCTAATGGCTATGTAACAATATGGCCAAAACCGTAAACTACTAAGATAATAGCACTAGTGGTCATGGCTAGTCACACTAAATGACGAAAAGTATTAAGGCTTATAAAAGATGAACTCTAGAAGGTATAGACCAGGGCTAAAATGAAATAGCCAAACCAAATGTTAACACTAAAACTTTTCACAACGCTTAATTAAACAAAAATTGTTTAACAGACATATTAGAACAAATGACATTTTAATAAACAAAACATTGTTTTAAAAATTCATTTTAAATTGAAAAATAATTTCGAAAATTATTTTAAAATAAAAAATTCATTTTAAACAAAGTTGCACCAATTTTACTAAAAAAATATTTTCAATTTAAAAAAAAATGTTTAGGCTCATAATTAATTAGTCACACACTTAAAAATCATATATCAAGAAATATGCATGTGTGCCTAATGTGTCAAGTGCAAATGTGCAACCACACGTGAATACCTTTACTCGAATACGTTGTTGAGTAGAGTCGAGGCATGTTGAGTCGTCGAGCATCGTCATAAGATGTACCAAGGATAAGGCTCAAACTAAAAAATATGTTTTGACACAATATCCAAATTAGTTGAAACGCCTAAATAATGTAGACTCAAGTAAGTCAAAGATTTAGGGTATTTCAGTATATATCAATGAACCACTACCCATTAGTGACTCTACATATATAAGGAGACTATCAGCTGTCTCTAGTAAACTGGCGGCTCGTGCAAATCTAGTCTTAATAAATGAATGAGATGCTCGAGTATAAAAAAGTCCTCTACCCTCAGATCCATGAATAGAAAACATACCCTCTACTGCAGGTGGCGCCAGAGGTGCTGGAGGCATAGGCACATCCCGGACATTGAATACACGCCCGTAGTGCATCTGGCCCTGCTGTGGGGTAAGGCTGGCACTGGTGCTGGAGCTGGAGCCTGCTGCCCCTGCTGGGCACCCAGACGGTGCGTCCTAATATGTAGTGGATAAGCCCTACTCTTGTGAATCTGCTGGCCACATGTGAAACCTTGCCCTTGAAACTGCCTCTAACCTTAGCCCTCCTGCCCTGACGTAGGCCCCGGTGGCCCTAACCCTTCTGACCACCCCTGGTTGCCCTGGCCCTAACAACCCTGAGGAACTTGCTATTGCGAGGGACCCTGATGGCACTATCTATCCGGTCGGTACCCCCAAATCTAAATCTCTTGGCAGAGTTCCCTTGCCTAGAGTTTTGCCCCTGTGTGCCCCCTGTGTGTTGTTGCTGGGGTGGTGTCCCACTAACACTGATTCCCCTAGTCTTGCCTTGCTACATAAACTCTGCTCCCTCTTACTTCCCTTCCCACGGAAATGGAAGTCCTCACAGTGCAAAAGTTTCGCATTAACAACATCAGTATACGTCATCAACGCGAGATTACCAATCAAGTGTTGCCTGATCCTCCAAGCCAAGCCATCCATAAACTTTGCCTTCTTCCTCTCTTCGTCGCTCACCTCGTCTGGCACAAAATTTTCCATATGGGTGAACTCCTCCTCATAATCAGCAACTGAGCGGTCACCCTGACACACCTCATAAAACCTCTTCCTCATCTCTGCCTCCACTGTCGACGTAAAGTACTTGCGGTCAAACCGCACCTCAAACTCCGAAATAGTCATCGACTCTCTATCCTTAGTGGTGGTAACTTACTCCCACCACTGAAGGGCATCCCCTGTTAGCCTTAAGGTGGCCAATATCTATTGCTGAACCTCACTGCAATCTAGCATGCGCAGGTGTTGTTGAATGTTGTTCTTCTAAAGACATGCCTCCACTACATTCGTGCCACCCTGAAAACTCGGGTGAATGGCCCTTCTGGAAGGTCTCTCTGATGCTATGCCAAGTGGGTGGACCTTACTGGGATGGAATAGCTGGTGCTACAGGCTGCTGAGCCTGAGCCTGAGGGAAGTGGGATGCCATGGCCCTCATAGCTGTCTCTACTACCCGAGACGCTATCACTGTTACCTAAGTTAATTAAAATGCTGCCAAATTTTATCTTTAAAATAAAACAGGATAACAAAATAGTTTGAAAACTAAATCAATATACATAAGATATTAGAATCCAAACCATCACTAATATGTAAAAGTAACTAAGTCAAGCCGAACGAACTGTCGGCTAATACCAGAACCAAGCAAAATTCGCAATCCAACTACAATGTAAAATTGATACAAAACTGGAACTCTAATGGAGTCAACTGACAACATGTCTACATATAAAAAATAAGAATGAGATCCTATGTTAGATCTGAATGAAAGAGTCGGCTACTCAATAATCTTGTCAGCATCCACAGTGCCATCGCTCCGAATCCCTAGAATGAACTCAAGTATGTCTCCCTTGTGGATGGACACCTAAAAGGTTTTGAAAACATTTTTAAAGAGTTAGTACTCAAAACAGTTCGAAAACATTTAGCAAGTAATTTATCGCAATTAAAATGGGTTATTGGTTACACATGTTAGGTTCACGCACACTCCTTTGAGTCTCCTCACCTCTCATCTAATGTGCACACCTAACGTCCTATACTTATCCCACCTAGCTATCATACCTAAGATATCTCGACTAAAGCATATAAATGATCTTATCAATGGTCAACTCTCCCGTACCTCCCATATAACACGCTTCATTATTAACATCCTCGCGTATTTCAGTTTTCATATAACATTCACATGTGTTATGTTTATTCATCATAATCAAGCCTCGCTACTTAATTCATAAAGCATTTCATATTTATCATTTGACTTCTATAATTAAGTTTCACTATGTAATTTACTATAAATATTCCCAATCTATTTTTAAATCTTGAAATTAAGTCTCTCTACTTAATTTATCCTTTAGATGTATATCTATGTATATATCATCTACAAATCTACTTTCGCACATAAGTAGAATATATATATATATATATATACTATAAGGATTATGGGTCCGACATCATCCTATTATTTACATTGGTCCGGATATTCCTCAACCCCAAATTAAATGTTATGCATATGTATATTGGTACGGATACTCATCGACCCCAATATATTTTAACTTCGATTTGGTCCGGATAATCATCGACCCCATGTCGAGCTTTCATGTATTGGTCCGGATAATCATCGACCCCAATACTGAATTTAGTACACTTTAGGTTTTCACACAACCTAAGTATCAATATAATAGGTGTTCACACAACCAAATTATTTACACTTGTACGTAATATTTTCTCTCTAATATTCATCGTACTTTATTATTTATTTATGAATTTAATTCACTTTTGAAACTAGTTGAGCATTCACACAACTCTAAGGTTCCCGTCTTATACCTACTAGTCTTTATCAAGTTCGTACATAGGTATAATAACCCTCACAAGATCCACTTCCATCATTGGTAATCCTAGGAAATTCAACCAAGAAAAGAACCCAAAATCTGCCAGGGTCGATCGATCGAAGGATTTGGTCAATCGATCGACTCAGTCAATCGATCAATCGATCGAACAGGTGCAGCTTCGTCTTCTTCGATTTCTCACCTTTTCTGTTTTACCCAACTTCCATAATTCTTTACAAAATTCACATATGATTATTCCTAACTATTTCTACATGAGTTAGGATGATTTCAAATGTTACAAACACATTAAAACTCTACTGAAATCAAACATGAATGAATCAAACCCTCAAAACTCATTCATAATCTAGTTTTGTGTTCATCTATCAAATTCAATTCAATACCCAACTTTAAATTCATAATAACAATCAAAACTCTTCTGATTTACAATCCTCTATAGATATAAAACCTAACTACATGCAATTTTACCCAACATGAAACCAATTAGTACTCTTCATCAAGGTTTTGAAATAAAAATCAATCTATTCATGAAATCCCTACACATGGGTATTATAATTTCAATTCAATTTGCAATAAACACTTGCCTTAGATTGATTGATCTGATTTCATGGTTCCTAGTTGATGATTGATTATTTCTTCTCCAATATTCCTTTCTAATTGTCTTGAGGTGCAAGAAATCCGTCACCACCTTCTCAATTCTCTCCTTAGGCTTTGGGAAAAAGGTTATCTCTTTTCTATAATGGCCTCTCTAATCTTTTGTGTTATGAGCCCTAACCCCAATCTGTAAATATCAGATATATGGCTCTAATTTTCGTAGGTCCCTTGACCTCTTTTAGAAAAATGACTGTAGCACCCTTAATAGGTGCCGGTTTGGTCCAAAGTTAACCCGGGACCCAAACTATACCCTCGGGTACTGTATTCCGACTATTTCGACCCATCCGGAATCATTCCTGACCTCTAAATTCCAATTTGGGTCACTTGAAATATATTTCTCATTCCTCACCTCAAAATAGTCTACACGTGACTCCTGGTGAGATAAACTAGAATGCGCACATATCACTCGCTATGCCGTATAATGATAATCATTTATTATTTACTATTCACACTTAGTAAATTTCATTAAATTATTAATCGGTGTCTATCTCTCAATTAATATTTGATAATCACATTTATTAATTAAATCACAATAAATTACTTTACTCGCGTAATTTAAATAAAACGTATTTTTCTAAATGATTTATTAATTAATTAATAAAAAAATATGCCGAAATACGGGGTATTACATCATATTACCTACATTGGTCATTAGTTTTGGCTCCCGTGAGTAATAAAGAAACCTAAACTTTGACTACACTCTTTACGGGAGTATATCGGCTAGTCCGAGTATCGAATCTATAGGGAATGAGTGCTAGACTTAAATTAATTTATTACTTCCGGAGAAAATTGTAAAAGATGATTGTTTTAATTATAAATTACAACTAGGCATGTATTTAAGCTATAGATTGAGACTAATAACCCTCACCTAGGGTTAATTAATATAAATGGTTACATGGGAAGAAAAGTTTTGAAAAGATTAAATCTCATTTCGTCAATTAATTAAACTTAGAGTTATCACCCCCTAAATTCTCATAAAAGCCTACTTTGATTTTGGCATTAACAAATATTCCGGAGATTACATTCGCAAGGTCATAAATACGATACATACATGACACACACTGTTAAATATCCTAGGCATAAAATCAAGAACCCAACCCATTAAATCTCGCCTAATATATCACCAAAGCAAAACAATTAACTAATCCAAGGTGAGTTTAGTCATCTCAACCTAATTTAATTTAGCTACAAAGCATATTAAAATGGCATGAATTAGAGTAAAGCAAGTAAAGAAATCAAGTAAATTAACGAAGACAAATAAGTTAACAAAGAATTAAACAACAATGGAAGCTTGAATTAAATGGAGGAAGACAATGAATAATATACTTACAATACAAATGGGATGGAACCCTGGGAGAGAGAAAAAGATGAGATCACAAACCCAAAACTAATCTAATCTAAACTTAATGCAAAATGAAAATAGACTCCTCAAAATATGTCCACTTACATATATATAGTAAGGGATCAAAATAAAAGGGAAAAGAAATAAAACCAATAGACTTGCCCAATATCTGGAATGACCAGTCGATCGGTTCTTTTACCGGTAGATCGGTCCTTTGATCGGTCGTGCAGAAAAATCCACTAGTCTTGAGCCAAGGCAACATATGAAGGGCCGGTCGATCGATTAAGATTGACCGGTCGATCGGGACTATGTTTTTCTGAGCACTTTTCTCTTCAAAAGGGAGAAAAGTTACTTTATGGAAGTGACTATAACTTTATCATCCGAACTCAAAATGACAGGCTGTTTGTGGCCACACGAAGTAACTCAACAAAATATGATCACATGGAGTTCCTCTATCCAAAACAAGAAGTTTGAAGTTATAAAATCACCCTTGAAGTTGCATCAAATGATGATTTTTTCCCAAATGCAACCAATTGCTCCGTTTAGCATTTTAATACCTAGAAAATATCAGATAAGCCTTGCACGACATATGTATATAGAATGTCAAGGTTAACCAATATATGATCATAAAATTAGGATATAATGGAGACAAAAATGCTAGAATACATAAGAATAAAGGGCGCAAATATACAATATTCGGGACGTATCACACCCCTGACTTAGACATTGCTAGTACCTATTGATGAAATAAAACAAGAACCATCCAACAACGAGAAATAACAAAAATAGGCCACTATAAAAGATATATATACCACTTTTGGGGGTAAACTATTGCATTCAGCATATGCAAAAAGCCCTTAAACCACTAGGTTACCTAGTGGACAAGTGTTGTCTCGTGAGAATTTTCAGGGATGAAACCCACAAACATTGAGTTTCCTAAAAATATGGCCAACAAACAATCCAAAAAGTCCAATAGCAATGAAAAAAATCTAGACAGTTATTTAGCATTAACACTATAGAATGAACTTCATAAACTTTAAAAACTTAAGTGTGGGAGGAAAAGCAACCACATGAAAATAGTTTGGTTTGGCAAAACTTTTGTAACTCGGATAATAAGCATTAAAATGTAACATGATATTCAATTTTTCACATGTGTTTACACTCAACAAATGAAATCACGGTGAAAAAAGGTGTAACACACACATGATTTATGGGTATATTGGGTAATTGTAAACGAAAACTAAGCCTCACATATGTCATCAACGAAGAACAATATTGAGACACCCCGCCTAATTAAATACCGAGTGATCAGTCCTTTATTAAAAAATAACTCAAAGTGTCCGGTTGGTTCATTCTTAGCATCACTGTCGAAAAATAATTTTCTTTATTAATCAGCTAATAAATAATTAAGCTAAGTGTCAAAACATTTAATCTTATAAATTAAGTCCGATTATTATCATAAGCTATGAAACCATTTTTACGAATACAAATGATTGTATTAAAACCAAACCATCCAATGAATGAACATGCTAGATAAATCAATCTAAATAAAATATCCCAAATCACAAGACAATGTAATAATCACAAGAGAACCCAACTACAACAGTATATTGAAATAAATCCAAATTACAAATCTCTATGAACTAGAATAAACTGGAAATGGGAGACACATGCCCTATCCAGGGAGAACTAAATGAAAGACTGAGAAGACAAAGATGAAGTTGTCTACTGCAAAGACCTGCAACTCCCACACTAGCTGCAGCACGTCAACAGTGCAAAGATCCAAGCCTGACGCCCCTGTGGCTGGGCACCTGATATATATATATATATATATATATATATATATACAAGAGAGAGAAAAGATGACAGGAAACGTGTTAGAGCCCGAGTGTAAACAGTTTTAAAATAGTTTTGCAAGTATTTAAAATGCTTACCAGTTAATATTACATACACGTTAGTACTCGACACTCTCTTGAGGATTCTCACCTCTCATCTAGTGTGCACACCTATCGTACTACTATAATGACTCATATGTCTAACCCAATTCTCCTCCCATAAATTCTGATTCACGAGACCGTATGTCTATGATTCATTTAAAAAAAAGTCATTTCATTAAGGATTCTTTAAGTCAATTATGTATACCTCAATACTGCTATGAAATTTCAAACATTTACTATGTTTAGGAGCGTTTATTCAATATGTATCTGCTTACACATACAGTAGAAGAATTCCCGGTATATGCATATATATATATTAATCACTCATACA
Source organism: Sambucus nigra (assembly GCA_949130495.1). Taxonomy (NCBI): domain Eukaryota; kingdom Viridiplantae; phylum Streptophyta; class Magnoliopsida; order Dipsacales; family Adoxaceae; genus Sambucus; species Sambucus nigra. Next base: position 591,950,199 of record OX422210.1, read on the forward strand.
ATATATATACTAATCGGCACCCCACATAAAATCTATGGTGCTGACATACTCTTTTATCACGTCCATGTACCTCTCGTACAAATGAGGGAAATACTAGTTTGGATTCACTCCCGAATGGTATTAACATAAAATACACATGTTGGAGGCGAAGCAAAGTTCCAAGTCACTAAAAGGTCAGCACATACCCTCACGTCTCTTAGGGCCGTCTGACTATCATTCTCAGATAGCCTGTACCAAGGATCCTATGTTCTAAGGTACGAGTCAATATCCCCCATAAAGGTCACATCAGAATAAGACTGTCCTGGCACGAAAACCTCCGTGATAGCAAGTAGCACGGTTATGATTAAACACAGATATTCAAATAATATATATACATGCACTCTTATATATATATATATATATATACATTAATCAGCTAGGTACGCCCGCGACCTATAACATTTCCTAGCCATGCGTAACATATAACGCTCGCATTTTACGTATAAGTAAATCACTCTTTTTATTCTCTCAATTATTCCAAGTCCTTAAGTACTTTTCGACTCTCGAAGTGTATCCTCTCGATAAACATAAAATCAGTAGGTGCACCCTCACTATTCTACTGGTCCAAGTCTTCTTTAATTCTCATAAGACCTAATTTATTATACACACTATCTTATCCCACTTGATACCCTCGTGACCCCCATGGTTACATCTCGTATATAAAAATATCACGTCACCCTGACCTTTCCCACAATCCTACTGGTTCTTCGTAAGTCCTATTATGGTATCTTAGTTATGCCTAAAGGTTCTCATAGATTAGGGTTGGATTAATCTATAGGAGGAACAAAAGTAAAAAATCCAGGAGGAGTCGATCGATCGACAAAAAGGATCGATCGATCGACAAAAAGGATCGATTGATAGATCGAGTAATTATTTGCCCAAAAAATATGCATCTCAAACCTATGGGTTTCTTCCATTTTAATTATCAAAACCTCCATTAAAGTGTCCCAAACTCCCAACCAAACATCATAAACATTATAGCAGTAGGTATGAACAATTTCTAACGTAAAATCTAGGGAAATTCGTTAAGGAATCATCATTAAATAGGTGGCTACATGAATTTGTCTCAAACCTTATTTATCCATATTCTTTCAAGAACTATATAATATTTCCAGATTTCTTCCTCTAATCCTCATTCAAATTCGTGATAAATGTTCTACATGTGATGAGGGCATCAGTCTAGCAGGATTATATTCCATTGTTTGAGTTCTAGTCTTCCAATTCACAATTTATCTCCATAAAACTTATAGTTTAATTTCCTATTCTAACATGGATGGAATTTCAACTTCAAGAACAACAAGATAAATACTTGCCTGGGAATATGAGTCTGAATTTATGAGATTTGATGATGTGGTTGTGTTCTCCTTCCTCCGATCTACTCTCCGGCGGTATTTGTGGTGAAAATGGTGCAACTATGGTGGCTCTAGCCTTGGGAAGTTCCTCACCTTCCTCCTCTAATGGGCTCTGTGAAATAATCAGGTTCTAAGCCTAGAAGACAACCTCTAATACCTGATATACTTCTCTAATTTTCGTAGGTAATTAAATCCCAAAAATAGAAATTACCAAAATGCCCTCCCAGGTTACCGATTAGGCGTAAAAACGTTCGAGACCCAAATTAAACTCCCGGGTACACTTTTCTGACTATCTTGACCCTTTTGGACACATTGGCGCACTCTAAATGACCATACGGGTGACTTATAATTTATTCACTTTTTATAATAATAATTTAGTCCCGACGCGATACAGGCGCGTCCTGACTTAATTTCCATAATTGTCATATTATTCACTCTTGACAATTTCTCATATATTACTATACTCATATAGTAATATTTAACATTATTCTTACCAATAATTACTAACTCTTATCACGCTAGTAAATATTTATTTTCAAATTCGGATTAATATTAAATTAATTTATCCCAATTTAATTTAATTAATCCCATAATTAAATGTCATAAAAATACGGGGTATTACAAATATCTATAAAGTAAAAGATATGCAATCTCAATGAAAGATACCGTTCATTAAGGGAGGCGAAATGAATTTTCACAGATTATCGCAATTATTACGACACTTGAATTACATTCAACGTAGTTTGACAAAGGACTTGTCTGGGTTATAATGTAGGTTTGGAGTTAAGGATATGAAAGGACGGAATATGTATGGATTCAAAAGTGTTTGGGGATGAAACACTTGGGATAATGAAAAATTGTGAGTAATTTCAAAATTGGAATATGATTTTCATAACAAGTATTGGCTATAAAATTGGAAAGAGCGAAGAAGATTTTTGAACACTATACACAATATAAAAATACTATATCTTTCTTTTCTTTTGTTTTTTAATCTTTTTCTTTTGTTTTCTTCTTTTTATTTTGTTTTTATTTTTTCTTCTCTTTCTCACTCTCACATTGCAATCACATAACAAGAACGCCATTTATTCCCAAGTATCATTACAAATAAAAGCACGAAAGGTGATATGTATGGTTTAAAACTCCAATTTGGAGTTGGTTAGGTGAGTTTGGGTTATGAAACGAAAGGCTATATTAAAGATCAAAGGGGATGACGAGGGGAAACATATAAGGTGAGGTCAAGGTTAATATGGGTTAAATAACAAAGGTGGCCTATGTTCCTTTCTTAAAGTTTACGCAATTATCGAGTCAAAACAACTATGAAAATCATGATCAAGTAATATATTTCTAGATGAACTCGATTAATGAACGATCAATAGAAGAATAGTTACATTACCAACACATTTAAAATTTTCAAGGAGTAAAGAGTAATATATAAATAATCACAAATGAATAAAGGCACAAATCTCACTTGGTGTAAGTATATACAATGCAACAAAAGATTATCGAGTTATAAAGGCCTTAAGCCAAATCAATTAAACAAGAAAAGCGTATGTGCTCATGGGTTTAAAATTAAATTCATGACGTTTTTCATATATCAATGATTTAAGGACTAAAGTCTAATAAATTCTAAATAAAGAGCGTGCATCATCAAGTTATCTATTGGATTTGGAATTTATTGAATTTATCATCGAAAACAAAGTCTAAATGCCCAAAAGAGGAGAAAAAAACGACAATCTTTTTGAATTTTTTTATAGGAAAATAACATACTTAGTAAGAGCATGAGATCAAATCATTGAAACTACCAATGAATGGGAATTATATCCCATATCTGCTAACTTAAATCTTAAATTGTCCTCAATGTGAATCAAGAACTGGGTTAAAGAGAAGGAGAGAGGGACATTATCGAAAATGGAGCGATCTACGGATATCACAAGTTCAAAGATTCTACAAAAAAATGCTAACACCAAGCATAATAAGAAAGAATAATAAAACTTTAACTAATTTCACTAGACAATAAGTAAAAAGAAAAAAACAATCTAATATGTACAATCTACAATTTTAACTTCCAATTAACCATACACTAGAAGTTGAAAATTTTGAGGGTCCACCCAAAATACGATTTAACTTTGAGGGATTAATGGTGCACCCCCATTTGCGTGCATACCTTCCAGAAAATAGGAATTCCTTTTGAACAACTGAAGACATGTGTAAGGCGTAAGAAATGAACCATCACCAATTAAAAGTTTTTAGGATAATAAGGGGTTTGTGACAATTACACATGGGATCTAATAAAAATTGAATTTCCTCCCAAAGATTTTTCAATTGGAATAGGAAGTGTGGAACATATAAGGGAAGATACCATTATAGAAAATATTTTGAAAAAACATTCCTTGATAAGAATCGGATCAAAGTCCTCAAGACTTTTATCCGATTCTTGTAGTACTTGCAATGGTTCAATAATGGAGAACGAAGTTGGGGAAGAAATGAATTCAATCTCGATCGATAACTCATCATCGCTTGGAGATTGAATTCTGAAGGTGAAAGACTCAGTATCAATGAAATGCTCTTCCAAAATTGTTTCAGGTGAAATGCAAGTGTTTAACACATCTTTGTTTTCCAAGGAAGATATCATTTCCTTGCAAAGTGATTCAGTTTCCATATTTTCACCATTTTTGTTCTCCTTTATTCCTTGCAAGAAAAGAAGTATGGTTTGTTCCAAAGTAAGCATTGATTCCTTATTTGGTTGAAAACATTCCTCCTCCTACAGAGTTTCAAGAGAAAAGTCATCATTGGTTTCAAAAAGTGTATCTAAATCATGTTGCCAAAAAAGGTTTACTCCCGATAATAGTTGTCAAATTTTTCATTTTTTTTACTTTGCAAGAACACACCAAATGAATTTGGACGTAGGGAAACTCATAACTACTATCATAAGAGTGATCAACGTTGTTATTGTAAGAATTTTATGGCGTTTTGTTATAAGAATAATCTTCTAAAATCCTCATGTCATTTGATTAATTACGTAAATACTCGCCAAAAGTAATCTTGGGATTTTCATTCTCTCAACATGCAAGTATTCACCAAGTTATAGGCTTCGAGGGGCTTTGAAAATTATTCTAACTACAAAATTATGAACCATTACCATTACTAAGACTAGTAGAAGAAGACATGATTACCGAGAAATTCGTAGATGGAAAATTGACGTGGAAAGGTGTGAGACCGTGATTTCAATCCTTTTTTGGCGCTCAAGTGTATATGTCCTACAAAATAAATTAAAAGTACAAAAATAGAAAGAAAATATTAAAAAATACCAAATCAATTAAATTCTAAAGCAAAACAATCCCCAACAACGGTGCCATTTGATAGACAGGGGAAAATTGAGCGTTCGTGTTACCTACGCCAATCATTATTTTTGGCTCCCACGACTAAGTCAAAAACCTAAACTATGACTACACTCTTTACAGGATTATATCGGCTAGTACGGGTACCGAATCCACTGAGAATGAGGCTAGACTTCAATTGATTTATTACTTTTGAATAAAAGTGTAAAAGATGATTATTTTAATTATAAATTACAACTAGACATGTATTTAAACTAAGTTAAACAAATAAGAATGGAAACTATAGATTGAAAATAATATCCCTCACCTCGGGTTAATTAGTATAAATGGTTACATGGGAGGAAGATACTTGCAAGATTAAATCTCACGTCGCTAATTAATCAAACCAAGAGTTATCACTCCCTAAATTCTCATAAAAGCCTATTATAATTTTGGCATCGATAAATATCTCGGAGATTACATACAAGGTCGTAAATACAACACATACATGATACACACCGTTAAATCTCCGAGGTATAAAATTAAGAACAACCTAGCCTATTAAAACTAGCCTAATCCATTAACAAAGCAAAGTAACCAACTAATCTAAGGTGAGTTCAATCAGCTCAACCTAATTATATTTAGCTACAAAACATGTTAAATATCATGAATTAAAAGAAAGAAAGTAAATTAATGAAGAAAACTAAGTTTATAATGCGTTAAACAACAATGGAAGCTTCAACTAAATGGAGGAAGACAATGGACAGTATACTTAAAATAAAAAATGGGATAGAACCCTAGGGGATAGAAAGAGACGAGCTCCCAATCCCAAAACTAATCTAACCTAAACTTAATTAAAAATTAAAAATAGACCCTTTCCAAAAATATCCACTATATATATATATATATATATATATATATAGATAGATAGATAGATAGATAGAGAGAGAGAGAGATAGAGAGAGAAGGGAAAGAATTAAAACTAGCAAGTAAAGATTAAAAGAAAAGGGAAAGAAATAAAACTAGCCTATTTGCCCAATATCTGGTATGATTGGTCGATTGGTGGAGATGAAGAATGCCCACTGGTTTCAAGCCAAGTTAAAATATAATCAATCGATGGAGATTGATCGGTAAGTTGGGACTCTGTTTTTTTGGACACTTTGCTCTTCAAAAGGGAGAAAAGTTACCTTACGAAAAGACTATAACTTGATCATCCGAACTTGAAACGATGCACCATTTATGGCTATACAAAGATAACTTAACGAAAAATGCTCCCATGAGTTCTATTGTCCAGACCAAGATTTTTAAATTTATGAAATTGCCCTTAAAGTTGTGTTAAATGTTAAAACTTTCCCAAAATGGAACTAATTGCTTTGTTTGACGTTTCAATACCTACAAAAGCTTAGATAAACCTTGCACAACATATATGTGTGTTTGTGTGTGTATATATATATATATATTGAATATCATGGTTAACTAATAAATGACCATAAAAGTAGGATATAATAGAGACAAAAGTTATAGAATGCATAAGAATGAAGGGTGCAAATATACAATATCCGTGATGTATCAGTGATCTAATCATACTGGATCCTGATCCCATTCTCTGTATAAAAGTATTTGAATATATCGTTATCAAATGGAGTCCTGTCATCGATCATCAGAGCTCTTAGGATTCCAATCCTAGTAATGATATTTCACCAAATAAACTGCATGGCATCTACTTCCTTAATATGAGTGAGCGAATTTGCCTCCCCCCACTTGTGAAGTAATTAATTGCATTTGTCAAGTATTTCTATTTTCTTAGTGCTATAAGTAAAGGCCTCACTATGTACATGTACCATTAAGCAAATAGTCAGGGGGCCATGAGGGGGTTTAAATCGTGGGTCGTCTGCTTGATGATTGGAGAAAACTTCTAGTATTTAGCATACTTGCGGATTAACTGAAGAGAATATTTTTACATGAAACTCCACTAGTATACCTGAGAGATTGTCATACAAATGAGTGATCTTCCACTTGTGTGGGCGCCACAACTGACTTAGTACATCTTACCGAGGATATCTTCTACTTAATCTAGATGGTCACATTTAAGGAGTGGAATTATGAACGATCGTCGATAAAGTTTTCCCTCAAAATTAAGGCAAAACCTTACTGACTCTATCTTCACCTTGTGGGCCTCTTTATCGTCTGACGTCAAGTCACAACTCCTTAAGTATGATATTATTGGATCAATCCATAGTTGGGCTGATTAGGTCTGCATAACCTCTAGATGTATTGTTAGCCATCGATACACAATCGTTCAATATATTCAACATCGATCATCCTCTTTAAATCGATGTTAAGGGGGTCATGCCAAAGTGACCAAGGAGTCAGTGTGGATATTGTTGTTACTTGGGTAACTATTTTACTGATGTTGAGCTGAAATGCTTTAATAAACATCTTGTCTTATCTCAATAGGTGTTCATTATGTGATTCATTTCTTAGTATTCCCCACTAAGTTGATTTATAATAAAATGGGAATCATAATACACTGCCACATCCCTAACTCTTATACTAATCGCTCACTAAAGGACATGAATCATGGATTCATATTCAGCCTCATCGTTGGATCCTTTAAACCCAAGACAAACTGCCTATTTAATAATACATCCCTAAGGGGTGACCAAGATGATTGCAATACTGATTTTTCCCTCATTAGATGGCCCATCCACGTACAATTTCCATCCATATGGCTGATCATCCTTAATGATGACCAACATCTCTAAGATAGGACTCAATTGTACCTTATTTTTCTTTAGAGGTGACATAGAGAATTTGATAACAAAATTATCTAGGAGTTTCTCCTTGATGACTGTTTGTGGTTCAAACTTGATGTAAAATGGTGTTAGTTCTAAATATCACTTTGTCATTCTTTTGGACAAATCTGCCATCTCGAGAACTTTCTTCATTGGATAGTTCGTTGGGATGACTATGGTGTAAGCGTCGAAGTAGTTTTATATATTTCTGGAAAACGTTACTAGTAATAATACCATCTTCTCAGTATGCATATATCGTTATTTCTCTTCAAGAAGAGTATGCCAAATATAATAGACTGATAGTTCCTCTTTATTTTGTAGTCAGACAAGTGACCTACTAGTAGCATGTGGTGAAACGACTAAATATAAGTAGAGATCTTCTTTTATGATAACATTTGATAGTAAGGGATGACATCTCGAGTACTGTTGAATTCTTTTTAGTGCTCAATCACATTCCATCATCTAGACTGTCGTGCTTACCTTCTTCAGAGCTTAAAAAGGGTTGGCGCTTATCTAATGATCGGTATATAAACCAATTGAGGGTGAATAACATCCTATTAAGGACTTTAACATCTCTGATGGTGCTAGGCCTTATGATATCCTACAAGGCCTTAATTTGGTTTGAATTTTCTTATATCCCCCTCTTTGTCACCAATTAACCCAGTAACTTATTAGAGTTGACTTCGAAGACAAACTTGTAGGCGTTCAGCTTTATCTTGTACACTTCGAGGCTGTTAAAAGCCTTATTCAAATCCTTGATAAGATCGATCGCATGTTTTCTCTTGATAAGCATTTCATCGATGTAAAATTCCATGTCATCCCGATCTATTTTTTAAATATCTTGATGACTAAGTGCTAAAAGGGTGCTTCAGCGTTCTTCATATTGAAGGGGATTACTTTGTAACATTAAAGTCTTAAGGTCATGATGAACGAAGTCTTCTCATAATCTATACCGAACAATAATATTTGATGGTATCCATAGTAGGCATTCGTAAAACTCATACGCTGATGTTCGCCTATTAATTCAACTAGTTGATCAATCCAAGGTAGTGGAATCGATACAAAGTCTCCATTCCCAATCTTTCTCTATAACCAGAATGATGTTGGAAATCCAATATAGGAATTGGACTTCTTTAACAGATTTTCGACTTCATTTTCTATAGCTCTTTTTTTCTTTAGCACTGATTTTATTGACCTCTGCTTGACTGTTGGCAAGTTAGATCCACATGTGACTGATGACAGGAAATATTTTGATCAGTCCACAAAAGGTCATAAGGCTACCAGGAGAAAACATCCCCATTTATTTTAAGAAAGCAAATGAGATGCTACGCTTCCTCCTTGGGTATCTCTATTACGATCAGGAAAGTCTTATTTGGATGAGATGAATATAAAGGAATAGTGATGAGTTCCTTTATTACTCAGTCGACGGGGTCTAATTTGATCTCTTTAACCCCCTACCAAATGCCCTTTGGTTACTACATGGGTTGGTCATCCATCGAATCATCTGTGGTTTTACCCCTCATGGATTGACTCTTCATAATCTTGATGTCTGTAACAAAACAACTGTGAGCTACTGCCTAATCTCCCATGATCTCAACAACTCCCTTGTCGCTCTAAAACTTGAGAAAGTAAAGGTGGTAAACCCTTATGGTGTGGTGACAAACCCTGACAAGGATGGCATTGTAAGGCGACTCTGGCTTAATAACATGAACCTCTATATCATGGCTGACAGGGGTGACTTTGATAGGAAGCTTGATCTTCCCTAACGAGGTCTTTGTATCTCCACTAAAACCAATTAATGGCCCCACCTTCGTATCTAGATCCTGAACGGTGTAACCGATCTTGAGCAACAAAGTGAGGTACATGAGCTCTAAAGAGCTTCCTTAGTCGATCAGTAATCTCCTTACATCAAAGTTTTCCATTCGTATAGTAAGAATGAGGGCATCTTTATGGGGCATAGTAACGTCGACTAGATCACTATCCATGAACAATATCATGGGCGACTATGGATCGGTCTGGGACTTCATGTCGATGGTTTCCTTATTTGGATTATTCAATCGGTATCGAGTTCCAATGATTGTAAAGTAGTTTCTTATAATGCCGAGTCACGCGTAATTAATGAATAATTAAATTGTGTTTAGTTGACTTGTATCAACCTTATAGATTAGTTAATGAGTTTAATAATTATATAGAATTATTTATATTTTGTGCCGACTCTTAGGACATTTTGAATGTCTGTTTTTACCTAAAATGGTAGGATTTAAGTCCATTGGGTTGGTACATTACTTGGGTAGAGTTTTGGTCTATTTGAAGTGTTATTTGGGCTCATTAGGTTAGGGATTTTGTTGTACCCAACCCTAATTTCGTGGGAATATTTTTTATTAGGATACTTAGACTACCTAAAACACATCTTTAGACATTTGGAGAAACCCTAAGGGTTACACAAGAATTAAGGAGATTTAGAAGATTGGAGGCTTGGATTTACACCATTGTTTAAGGCAAGTTTACATAGATTATGAATTGAATTTGGATTTGTGTTTGGATAATGAGAATCAACTGGGAACTGATTTAAACAATTTATAATCTGATTTTGATAATCTAAATCTTATTTTCATAATTAGTTTAGTTATTACATTACACCTTAAACCCATGTTAATGTAGTGTAATTTGATGTTGAATCCTACCAATTAACCTTGATAATTGTATGTAATTGATATATTCTGACTCATATTAATTAATTATTTCAAATCCCCTTATTTAATTCAAGAATCGGATCTAAATTTGAGTTGAATTGAGTAGAAACATGAACTTAGGGTTCTTAATCTATAATCTGAAATTCATCCTTATAGTCTTATATAATCACCTAATAAATTAATATATTAAGTTAGTATTATTGTTATACACCTTATCTATGAAGGAGGATGGGAATATGTTCAATTAGAGGCTTCAGAATTCAATTTTTTTGTGTTAATGGTCATTTTTTATATGTTGGAGAAGATGAGCTACGTTCGAACGAGATGTAGGATCTTATTAGAATGATGAGGGAAGTCATTAGAACGATTGTAGGATCTTTTGTTAGAGCGACTTAGGAATATCTTTTGGACAACATGCATGATTTTGTTAAAATGAAGTAGGTAATTTCGTTAAAACGAGTTCAGGACAATTTGGAATCTAGTCTCTTAATTAAATTAGGTTATTAATTCGAAGACTTGTAATACGCTCAGTAAATCCTTATGTGGACTGAGTTTTAATGATTTGAATTTATGTGCAAGCATACCATGTGTGAGTGCTCGTGGGGGACGTACTAGGAGGGATTATAATGGGTCAACGAATATGTTAGTACCCTGATGATAGTGATGAGCTTACCTTTGTCATTTACCCCAGCCCTATTGTTGACGTACCCATATCCTGAGGGTGAATAAATAGGGGTGCTCTTCGTATAGTCTTCGGGTATGGAGTTCTATGCGAATGATGGAAAGGTGTAATGACTTATCCCTTGTTGTGGCTTTGACGTTATAGGTATAGGACAACCTATAACTATACCTCGTACTCATGAGTGATCCCCGAAGGCAATAGGGATATGTCTTCGTATCTTATGTGTGGGTTTGTGCATAGCACATTTACTTATCATACTTATTTGTATGTTAGACATAAGTCAATTTCCTTTCTTTTACTATAATTAGACTAGAGACATATCTACTGGACATATTCATGGAATCTTGAAATTATAATTAATTAAGACGAATTATAATTGTTAATCATTGAATTCACTTCAACTTGGGGATTAGCTCCCATGCTATATTTAATATTGTTTGGGTTGGGTATAATTAAAAACCACTAAAATTTGTGAGGAAGATGTATTGTTATTATTGTAGCCTAAATTCAGTTAAATTTTTACTCTTTGTAGACTTGCTCTGTTTAATCCTATTGTTGAAATCTATTTTTAGGTCTAAGGTCACAGTTGGCGCCACAATCCTGATTTCATATCTTTCATTTCAAATCTCGAATCATCTATAAGATGTAAGACTCGAGCATGCATTATCATTCTTATTTCTTGAATTTATTTTCAGTACTTGTCAGTGAAGATTACTGTACTTAAGATTAATTTCTGCTGGAGTCAATTTTTATTTCAGAGTGGGATTTATATTTGAGACATTTGTTTGTTCTAGTGATGGAAACTTTATTTCACTGGTTTTGGTATCGGAGTTATAATGGTTTACTCATGTTATTATTACAATTCTTTAGTATTATATTTTATTTTAGTCATGCTTTGAATGGTACTTATTGTTTAGACTCATGTATTATTTGTATCTTGACTTGATCAATCTAACTATGGATTTATGGGGTGTTACAGTTGGTATCAGAGCATTCTAGGTTCAAGTGTACTAGGTTTTTTTAGTTCATCGATTGCATTTTCCTGTAGCCTTCTTTGATAGTTTAGAGCCTTGTTATTTAGACTTTTATACTCTAATTTATCATAGAATTACTTATACAATTTTGTTTATTATCTTTCAAATGGTGAACACCATAGAAGAGGAGCACATCCTAGGCCGACCGCGAGTGCCAAGTCAGAGGTAGCATAACGACTACCATAATAGCCACAGTAGGGGTAGGTGATACCATTTTCACTCACAAATTTATCTGCCATTTTCACTCAGACTGTAACAGTAACCATGGACATCATGTGCCAAGAGTATCCACCACCACTGCCACCACCAATGGTTATACCTGCCCCTTATGCCACATCCAGCTGGGGGAGACCCATTAGTGCCCTTGGTAAAGGTAACCTGTGAGAGTTTCTTGGATCCAAAAATACAATAATGACCTTGAAGAGGAGGATAAAGATGAAGAGGCCCCTATGTATGGTAGAGTGCTCGTAGATTCAGAGACAAATATTGGTTAGCTTTAAGATCATAAGGGATGCCTTGTAGGGGTGGGAGTCGGTCACCACAGAGGAGGAGAGGTCCCAATTGACCATTCAACAGTTTTGGATGAAGTTTATGGGAAAATACGTCCCACACTATAAGCAGGCGAGTTTAATGACTTAGTTTTTGAGGTTACGACAAGTGGAGATAATTATCGCTGAGTATAAGTGGGAGTTCACTCGCCTCACTTTATCTTCCCACGATGGGGTTAGCACGGAGGCAAAGAAAATGGAATAATTCATCCGACATCTATCATGGAGGATTAGGCAGGTGTTTCTTGGCAACCCAGACTTCACTACATACACTCAGATAGAGGACACCACACTATCGAATTTCAAGGATCCCCAAGACTTCCAAAAAAGGAGAAGGTTAGATCCGATAAAGGCCAAATATTTGTGAAAGTGATGAGTTATCCTCGGGACAGGGAGGTTCACATCAACATCAGAGCATTAACCACATGGGGATCAACCCCTAAGAAATTTAAAGAAGATGATCGGCATCATGAGGGCTATCAGAGATAGGTCCACCCGGGCTAGGGACAACATAGCCAGTAGGGCCAAGGGCAGAAGGGTCAAGACCAGGGTTAGTAGGATTGACCTCGAGGCCAATAAGGTCACTAGTAAGGGGTCACCCCCAACTTCACTATAGACGTGTGTATAATATATATAACAGTAGGATCAATAGACCCCGCTACAAGCAGTTGAGTGTATACATTTATGGCAGTTATGCATGAGTTTTATTCGACATGGGGGTGTCCCATTCTTTTGTTAGCTATACTATTGCAGAGAATTCAAGGTTATTGGATATTTCTACCAATGTTTCCATGCACTTGGATACCCCAGTGGGTAAGGGGATGCCTTACACCATGTTTGTAGAAAAGTTATAGTGAAGATTATCAATTTAAGTTTTTTGGCAGACTTATTGATTTTATCCATGAGGACATATGATGTCATTTTAGGAATGGATTGGTTAATGCAGTAACATGCACAAATCAACTGCAGTGGAGAGGCAATCACATTTGCCATTCTCGAGCAGTATATGTTTCTTATAGCCATGACCATACTCAGGGGAGGGTCTAGCACAACACTTGTATTATATTGACGTGACTACATTAGAGGAGGTCACCATATTAGAGTCGATACCGATTGTTCAGGACTTTATTAACATATTTGATAAGGTATCGGGGTTACTTCCATCACGAGATATAGACTTTTGTATTGACTTAGCACCGGGCATCGGTCCCATTACGAGGGCATTATATGGCATGATTAGAGATGAGGAAGTCATGGGAACAGATTCAACATCTTCTAATAGAGGGATACATACGTAGGAGTACATCTTCATGGGGAGCTCATGTGTTATTTATGAAGAAGAATGATGGTTCGCTAAGGTTTGTTGTGGATTATAGGGAGTTGATCAAGGTCACGATACAAAACAAGTATCTGTTGACCCATATCGATGATATGTTCAATAAGTTGAGGGGTATGTAATTGTTTTCTAAGATCCACTCGTGCTCAAGTTATCATCAATTGCGTATTGAAGAATAGGACATTTCGAAGACTTTTCTGATGAGTTATGAATCATATGAGTTCCAGGTCATTCCCTTTGGTTTGACTAACACACCCGTGGTGTTTATAAATATAATGAATAAGGTGTTCCGCCCATTTTTTGGATCAGTTTGTCATTGTGAATATCAACGACATACTTGTGTATTCTCGTTCTGAGGAGGAGCATACACACCATTTGAGGACTGTTTTGTAGATTCTTTGAGAGTATATGATTTATGCTAAGTTCTCTAAGTGAGATTTCTGGTTATGGGAGGTGCAGTTTTTTATACATGTTTTGTCAGAGGATAGAATTTTGGTGGACCCTAATAAAGTATCAGCGATAATAGAATGAGGAGATCCCACATTGCCTACGGAGATAAGGAGCTTCTTGGGTTTGGCTGGGTACTATAGGAGTTTTATTAAGGTGTTCTTAAAGATTGTCAGGCCACTAACTCACCTAACCCGAAAGGGGGTACCATTCGTTTGGAGATCCGATTGTCATAGAAACTTCAAGGAGTTCAAGGAGATACTCACGACCACACCAGTACCTAATTTACCAGGGGCAACGTGGAGCATCTAGTTTACAATGATGCATCACTTCATGGCCTTGAAGGAGTTATTATGTAGGAGGAGATGCCCATAGCTTACGTCTATTGTAAGCTTAAGCCTCACGAGGGAAACTACCCCACCCATGATTTGGAGTTGGCAACGGTAGTCGTTGCCCTTTCTATCTAGAGACATTATCTGTATGGTAAATGGTTTACATTGTTTGTTGATTACAAGAGTCTTTAATATTTTTTCACTTAACATGAATTAAACATGAGATAAAGGAGATGGTTGGATTTTGTTAAGGATTACCACTTCTCAATTCAATCTCATTCGGAGAAGGTGAATGTGATAGTTGATGTGTTGAGTCGTAAACCGACCGTTACCATGGTATTTTTATCGATAGAGTATGGGGATGAGTTACCCAATTTGTGGGGAAAATGTGATGCTTCTCAATCGATAGATTTGTTAGAGACATTTTTGGCAGTTGTGTCCATTACATCAGTTATCGTATTGTAGTTAACTTAGGCCCAGACTTCGAACTCCTTATCTCAGGAGAAGGTTCAAGAGCTTCTATCTGGAGGGGTCCTCTTTTACTCGATTGACATAGATGGAGGATTGAGGTTTCATGGGCTTTTGGTTGTGTCAGAGGATCTTGAGCTCTAAAGGGAAAATTTTATAGAGGCACATGGTTTGTAGTTCACTGTACACCCTAGGGATGACAGGATGTATCGGGACATGAGGAGGCAATATTGGTAGGACATGATAAAGAGAGACGTTGTCGAGTTTGTGTCTAAGTGTGTCACTTGTTAACTAGTAAAGGTGGAGCACCAGAGGCCAACAAGGGAGTTGCAACAGTTGGATATTACCTAATGGAACTGGGAGAACATCTCCACATATTTTATCGTGGGGTTACGGAGGTCCTAGAGAGGACATGATTCTGTTTTAGTCATTTTTAATAAGTTGACGAAGGTGGCTCGTTTTCTTTCATTATAGATATACTACATCGCAGAGTAGTATGCCAGACTTTTTATTTAAGAGATTATGTCTTCGTGGGGTACGCTCGATCTGATGTTCCATAGGGACAACACTTTTATTCCTCAATTTTATAGGAATTTTTCCGAGGCGATGGGGGTAAAGTTGAATTTGAGTACCACGTTTCACCTTCAAATACATGGTCAGACTGAGAGGGTGAACTAGATTTTGAAAGAGATGTTACATGCTCATGTGTTGGATTTCTGAGAGTGCGTAATGATCTAATGGCGTTAACTTATAAAATTGAAAGGCAACCCACACCAATTTTCAATTCTTTTTATGCTAGAACAAGCAAATAGGTGATTATTACATAAAACAGTAAAACATGCATTCAAATCACAGAAGATAATTTTTAGGAAAAATCCCTTTTGGGCAAAACCTTTTATTCACTTTATAAAATTTACAAATCATAAATTACACATTTTATATACGAATCTATAGCGTTTCGATGAATATCCTGCAGGTGACCTTCATTTTTAGTAACTATAATCCTCGTAAGAATCCCAAAATTGTATGTTTTCTTCAAAAATGATTCTCGCAAGAATCACAAGATCAAGACGCCTTCTTCACAAGATGTAATTCACGTATGAAATTATGTGAGGGTTTCAAAGTGGATTCACAACTATATCTGGGAGGTGATGTGTGTGAATCAAAAGATGTTTTACCTTTTAAAATATGAGACTTTTTACAGCAGGTCTGGAGAAAATGAAATTGTAAAAGCCTTGAAAAAATCCTACACGAAGCAGGAATTTATCGAAAAATAGGAAAATCGAGGCGGTGCTAGTCGTTCGAACGAGTTTGATGCTCGTTCGAGCGAGATCAACTCTTCATTAGAACTAAAACAAGTGTCATTTGAATGATAAGATATCTTGTTTGAACATGCCTCAAATCACCTTCTAACGACTTGAAACAGTACGCCCTCGATCGATCCTCGTTTGATGTAGAATTCTAACGAGACTTCGGATGAGAAAACCCTTTCGTTCAATGAGATTCCCATCTCGTTTGAACAACAGTGGTGAAAAATTAAAATATTTTTAAGAAAAAAAATGCCACATTTTTAAATCAAATAAAATAAAAATAACTCCTAATATAATTATAAATAAACTTCGAACTTCAAACATGAATTATACCATCATTAGGTGGAGTATATGAACACAATAAAGATGAATGTGATGCACATTGGAGTTGTTAGAAATTCGGATCTTTGATACTTCGTGACGTAGAGTAACGGGATATGCCATAAAGTATGTAACCTAGATACTAAGAACAATGTCTGAAATGTTTCCCTTACAAATCCCCCCCTACGACTATTTCGGTACAAATATGAAAAACCCAAATTACAAAAAAAAATTCTAAGATAAACATTATTTTAATGCCCTCCCAAAACCAATAAATGGAACGATAGAAAAATACACGTGTCTTCGAAATCTTCGACATCTTTAAATCTCAAAATCTTCAATCCTCCCACTTTCTCTTGATCTTCTTTTTTGGGAACTTTACCTAACTCATCAAAGTGTACCTGCACATAAGAGACAAAGAAATACCCATAATGCAATAAAGAGTTTTAAATATAAAATGATAATCATAACTTGTGCGTCCCCCCATAAATCAAACTCCCACTCACCCATAATTCGTTCTCTCCGTTTTTATTTTGTCCGAAATAGACAAGGAAAGGCAAAACTAAAGTAATTAATTAGAGTGTGTTATAAAATCGAAGAATATCATCACAAATGTAAGGCAATAAGTATAGTAATGATAAACTCGAAAAAAACATAATAACTATTTTTGAATTTTTCAAAATTTTATAAAGTATAAAAATATACAAGTACAACACACACCATGAAGTAACACTAAGACAACCAAGTCGTGAAAGAGTAATGAATGGGTGTAAACAAATTCTATAGGTAAAGCAACTCAAACAATCATAATATATGTTCATGATGGATTTTAGACACTCCTAACGAATGTACTCAAAGTCTTCTTTAGGTGAAAAAAATGAATTCATGTGATATTGACTCAATCTAATCAACAAATCAAAGTCTAAAATGATTTTCACACCAATAGCACCCAAAACTAGTTAATGATTTTTTTGGAGATTATATGGTATGTGCAAAACCATTGATCATATACTTTAACAACCTCAAAATCCTCTAATAATATAGAAATTCACTCAAAAGAGTTTGAAGAAATTAATGCTCATGTGTAATCAAGCATCATGATCAAATTTAAATTTGACCTGGCACTTCTATTTTTGTATGTCGTTAATCTTTTAGGCTCTTTTGTTTGCAAATGGTAGATTTTCACGCAAATTCGACATGTTTTTCCTAGCCACTTTCCAGTACATAAAATATAACAAATTTTACCAGAAAGATGATTTTCAATTTTTTTCAATCCGGGAAATGGTTCTTACAAGCACAACCTTTACCTCATATCATATATTTTTCATTTTAGGTAAAATTGATACGAAAACACCTCGATCAACATGTGACCAATAAGTGCAAAAATCACATATATCCGTGTACATGGGCATTAAAGGAGACAACGAGTCAAACATGGAGAAAGTAATCGTCTAATCACAATCCAATGGCTCCAACACATTATAAAGCACACGAATGGAATGATATCGAGTCTCAGAACACTATCAAAAAGTCACGTGGGTAATGGAATGACATTGTGACTATCCTAAATGTCCATCCATACAAAGTGTAAACAAACAACAAAAATCTTTTTGTGTTTTTCAAAAATTTTATAAAAAGAAAATCTTTTTACCTTTTTCATTTTTCTTAAAAACTAAAAATCTTTTTCTATTTTTCATAAATATGTAAAAATAAAAATAAAAATACAATGATAGTATACACTAGCAATAGGGATATATGATATGCGTAGGAAAAACACCCTATTGTAGTAAACAAGTCTCAACCTCAATCCTTAGGCACGGAGGAGTTCTCAAAAAGGAGATGACATCCTATGAAATTCCTTCATCAAAATTTGTGAAGTTTAGACTAAATACTCTACTTACTCTAAACAAACTCTTAAAATGTGGAGAAGCATGTGGAGTAACATGTGTGGGAGTGCGTACGGGAACAGGTGTGGTAGCATATCGTAGAAGATACCTATGAGACACTCTCCCTAACTTAAAGAAAAATTTCCTAAGGCGACCTCTTTGCTTGTAATTAGAACAAACATAAACGGTCTTAGGTCTATGTCTCTAAAGACGTCTAGGAAGATCTCTCCTATGTGGATTTGTACGCCTAAATGGGTCAGGTTAAGGGACATATGGATCTAACACAAACTCGAAAACTAGCTCGGGTTATATATGGGAAGTGGATGCACCCTCATAACCTATTCCTAGACTCTCAACATTACCCAAAGAGGGATTGAGGAACATCTTTCCTACCTTCTTAGATGTGTCCTATAAAGTGACTTTGACCTCCCGAGAACGTTCCAGATCTCTCTCGAGTTGGGATACAGGGGTTTCAAGTTTCTCATGAGTCTCTAATGAAGATTGGAGATCTCCCGTATGACTAGCCACTGTGTTGGTCAAATCGCTTTTTTCCCTACCTAAGATGATCAACTGCTCACTCAAATATATCTTCACATTCTTGAGTTGACTAGTCAACGCCTTACACACCCTTAAAACATTCACCTCTCTCTCTAGAACTTACACCCTAAGAGACAAATCCTTATTAATCTTTTTCATCTTTAACATCACAGTGTATAGATAAATAAAGCTTTTTTAATATCCCCTTTTCCATCACTTGCAATCTCACCCTCACTCTTATTGGAATGACTCAAAACATCATCGAAGCTCTCACTCTTACACGTGTCCTCATCATCGTGGGATAAACTAGTAGATCTCATATGATTACCCATGAACGCAACACACGGTTCATATGGTGACTCTCTTTAACACCCCGTGCAATTTGACATGCGAGGTGGCCAACCGCCGCTGCCAAACTACGCCAAATGTTACTAAATAAGTAATCATTCTTAGCATGTGACAAATATGAGACATATAAAAATTTCATTCCACAAGATAATAGTTAAATCGATCCAAATAAAATAACCATTCATGCAATAATAGAATCCATCAGCATGCTAATCTCCAAATAATTCCAATCTCCAATAAATACATAAATCCGAATAAAATGATCCAACTATAAATATCTGAAGAAAAATCGTAAACAACAGTGGAGCCGATTGGCCCACAAATATCCATAAATAAACTCTCATAATAGAAATGTGACGGAAAAGAAAAATAAATCTAAAATACTAAGCATCTAAAATAAACTCCAGCTGCACCTCCAAAATATCTCTAATATTCCCCTACAGCTACTCCAATACTAAACCTGAAATATTAGTCAATGCAATGGGTCAGAGTCCACCGCATGAATAGAAGCTACTCTCTCCCCAATTAGGGTTCGTGAACCCAGACAATATCATTATATATAATAAATACCACAATTGAATATTTTAATTTAAACGAGATAATTAATTAACGTGCGAATAAACATAAACTACCGTTATCCACCATACGACTAATGGACCCAAAGTGTAAGCCCAAATATTCCAAAAATACCATTATGTACAATTTTACTCTTATCCTTACTCATTTTATTTAATTTAATTCACGCGATACCAATATAGCCAGTTGACCTCTTATTGCCCCTGCACACACTCTTGGCAGGCTTAAACCGTATTCTGTCAGTTCTGTGCATACTCGCGAGGTTCCACGCATGACACGTCACTATAGCCAGTCGACCCATTTAACTGTCAACTCGCACATACTCGTGATGCCAACACACACCCACGTCACTATAGCCTGTCGGTCCGTTAAACTATCAGCCCTGCACATACTCGCGCCGTAAATTCATTTTAATACCCGTTTATTATCTTAGGTATTAATTCTCAATTTCTCAAGTTTCCATTATCTCCTTATTTTGTTTTAGCCTAACCCTATTATTAGGCATAATCCTCAAACCTACCCCTAGTCCCATACCTAGAGGTCTCAAAAATACAAACATGTCCTATCCTATTTCGTAGGATGAATTTCTATCAATTGTCTCTCACACCTAGGCTATCCAAATCAATAGAACGACACCAAAATCAGCCCCCACCCCAGAATATCCCATCAGTAAAAATCTACACTAACTAGTCCCATACCTAGAAAGTGTTAACCACAACTAAGGTATACCCATTAGTCCCATACCTAGCAAGTATTCCTAAAAATTAAGGGGAGAGCATACTACCCAAAATACCATCATCCCGGCGATGATAATAAACAATCAAAACAATGAATCGCACGATCCAATTTATTAATAATTATACGAATTTCTCATACGATAACAATTTAATTCCATTTAATTCGTTCGATCCATCTTTGAAATTAACTCAATTTATTTTATTCACTAATTATAATTTCAACATCATACTAATTTAACGAGCACACACTAATAATTTACTATGATCATACCTACATAATTTCCTATGATTATTCAAGTCTTTTTTTAATTTAAAATAGCGCAACGATGATTTTCTACATGCAAACCTACGCCCATAATAACAAAACCAAATCTTTACCCTAAGCACACAAGGGTTAAGAGTCTTAATTCAGATTAATATTTTCCAGAAAACGGCCCCAAATTAGTTTTCACTTTCCCTAATTAAGGTTGCTAATTTATTTTAAGAAAAAATATGTAAATTAATGTTTAAGCGACATCTAAAATGCATAATACTAAAGATAGAGAATTGAAATATTCATGACTGATGAAAAATTGGTTGAAAATTATGAATAGATGGTTGCGTTCCTCTCAACAAATTAAGAAAGATTTGTTCTTGAACATTCTTGAGATAACACCAATTAAGCCTTCAAAACTTGAGTTGAATCTTGATTAAATTTTGGGCTAGGGCTTTGTTGATGGAAGAAGGTGTAAAATAGGAGTCGACTACTCTTTGGTTATGTGAAAATGTATTTTTATAAGTCTAACCCCGAAATACATTTATATAATTAAGTGGAAGAGTTTGAATCCAACACAAATTCATCAAAAGAATCCTACTGCTGCTGAACTGACGGGGCAAATCGGTTCAGCCTACCCCCCGAACCAGTTAAGATGCCCTGACATCTGAAAAACCCCATTTTATTATAAAAATTGTAATACTTAAGATTTAACTCTGATTAAATTTTTTTCCCCATAATAAAGTCCAATATTTTAAATTACTAAAAATAATTAAATCAAATTATTTCTCCAAATTTCGAATTAAATTAAATTATTATCGGTTTAAAATTTACGGAGTGTTACATATTTCCCCACTAGCATAGGAATTTTGTGCTCGAAATTCGACGAAGCATAAACGTGCAAAATAAAATAAGGCTCACATAGGTGTATCCATAAATACCATGATTAGGTGCCCATACACCCAATCCTACCTGCACGTACCCCACAATAAAAAATACAATATATATCACCTATATAAGTATCTGAGAAAATAATACGTTCTGCGCTACTCCACTAGCCACATCGTGGCTCCTGCGACGCCTGCATTGTCTGAAGCTCCCAAGTCGAAATCATATAGCACCTACCCACTGCGGTCACTGGTGGTGCTGCTGCTGTTGGCTCTCCTTGTACACCTGGCGCTTCTGGTTCTAGAGGCCCTTGGACCTGCTATCCTTGTGTGCCATAACCCTGCTGGTCTTACGCCTTTGGACACTTGTAAGCTCGGTGCCCTATTTATCCACAATTGAAACATACGCCCCTAAAGGGCCCATACTGCCTGTTTGGCACTTGCTCACCTGACGGTCCTTATCCCTATCCTTGTTGACCCTACAGGACATTATTGCCCTGCTGCCCCTGACCTCTTCGCTGTCTCTTCCCCGCCTAGTCATTGCGACCCTTCGTCTTTCCTTCTTGACCATTTGACTTTTGCCTCTTCCCCAACTTCTTTTGCTAATTTACTTTGTCCTGCCATAATAACATTGCGACGGCCACAACCTGAGTGTATGTAGTGTATGCCAGATTCCCCAACACCATCTGCCTAATAGACCAAGAAAATCCCTTAATGAAACATTCCATCTTCTTCGCCTCAGTATTAACCTCCTATGGTACACACATCGACAAATTCGTAAATTCCTGCTTGTATTCAACCACTGATTTTGAACCCTGCTCTAAGTCCAAAAATTCCCTCTTTTTCACACTCCTAATCGCATACGATAAATATTTATCACTAAACTTTATTAAAAAATCTTTATAATTCAATCGATCCGTGTCCTCCTATGTGGTGACACTCTCCTATCGCTGTAAAGAATCTCTTGTCAGCTTGAACGTATCCAACGTCTGTTTCTGCACATCATTGCAGTCCATCATCCACAAGTGTCTCTCCATGTTTCTCCTCCATTGGTGAGCAACCGTTGGGTCAGATCCCCCTACAAAGGTGGGAGGATTGCCCTTATGGAAACTTGCCCCTCACCCTATCCCAAGTCGAAGCGAGTGTACCCTGCAGCTGCACCTCTAAAGTCACCCATCTCTGTCTCCCTACTTTAATATCGATCGCCGTGGTCTCAATTACAACAGTCGCTAACTCCTCAGCATCCAAAACAAACTACCTCGGCCTCTCCTGACTTGCGAAACCAGAAAATGAACCCTCTTTCCTTTCTCCAGTCCTCCTAGTGTTTGCCATCTTAAAAGATAGGAACAAAAGAACATAAGACTCGGAATAACTAAGAGTACAAATCATCAAAAGGAATCAAAGTTAAGCAATGCGAAAGATAAAATGGGCTCACAACCTACAAGACCTAAGACCATGCTCTGATACCATCTTTAACACCCCGTGCAATTCGACATGCGAGGTGGCTAGCCATCGCCGCCGCCGCCAAACTTCATCGGGCGTAACTAAATAAGTGATCATTCTTAGCATGCGACAAATATGAGATATATAAAAATTTTATTCCACAAAATAATAGTTAAATTGATCCAAATAAAATAACCATTCATGCAATAATAAAATCCATCACCATGCTAATCTCCAAATAATTCCAATCTCCAATAAATATATAAATTCGACGAGAATGATCCAATTATAAAAAATCTGAAGAAAAATCATAAAACAACCGTGGAGCCGATTAGCCCACCAATATCCCTAAATAAAGTCTCATAATAGAAATGGAATGGAACGAAAAAATAAATCTAACCTAATAAGCATCTATTATATACTCCAGTTGCACCTCCAAAATATCTCCAATATTCTCCTGCTGCTACTCCAATGCTAAACCTGAAATATTAGTCAACGCAATGGGTCAGAGCCCACCGCATGAATATATGCTACTCTCCCCAATTAGGGTCTGTGAACCCAAACAATAATATTATACATAATAAATACCAGAATAGAATATTTTAATTTAAACAAGATAATTAATTAACGTGCGAATAAACATAAACTACCACTATCCACCATACGACTAATGCACCCTAAAGTGTAAGCTCAAATATTCCAAAAATATCATTATGTACCATTTTACTCTTATCCTTACTCATTTTAATTAATTAATTAATTTAATTCACGCGACACCAATATGGCCGCCAGTCGACCCCTTATTGGCCCTTCACAGACTCTTGGCACGCTTAAAGTTCTACACATCACACCCATTCCCCTCACTATAACCAGTTAACCCGTATTCTGTCAATTTTGCACATACTCGTGAGGTTCCACGCACGTAACTCCAGTCGGCCCATTTAACTGTCAGCCCGCATATACTCCTGACGCCAACACACACCCACGTCGCTATAGTCAGTCGACCCGTTTAACTATCAGCCTTACACATACTCGCGTGGCAAATTAATTTTATTACCCGTTTATTATCTTAGGTATTAATTCTCAATTTCTCAAATTTCTATTATCTCATTTTCTCATTATTTTATTTTAGCCACAGCATATTATTGAGCATAATCCTCAAACCTACGCCTAGTTCCTTACCTAGAGGTCTCAAAAACATAAACACATCCTATCCAATTTCGTAGGATGAATTTCTATCAATTGTCTCTCACACCTAGGCTATCCAAATCAATAGAACGACACCAAAATCAGCCCCCACCCCATTATATCCCATCCGTAAAAATCTACACTAAGTATTTCCATACCTAGAAAGTGTTAACTGCAACTAAGGTATACCCACTACTCCCATACTTAGCAAGTATTCCTAAAAATTAAAGTGAGAGCATACTACCCAAAATCCCGTCGTTCCTGTGATGATAAAATAATCAAATGAAATCGCAAGATCCAATTTATCAATAATTATACTAATTTCTCATACGATAACAATTTAATTAAATTTAATTCGTTCGATCCATCTTTGCAATTAACTTAATTTATTTTATTCAACAATTATAATTTCAACATCATGCGAATTTAAGGATCACACATAAATAATTGACTTTAATCATACTTACATAATTTTCTATGATTACCCAAGTCCCTTTTTAATTTAAAATAGCGCAACGATGATTTATACATGCAAACCTACCCCCATAATAACAAAACTAAATCTCTACCCTAAGCACACAAGGGTTATGAGTTTTAATTCAGAATAATATTTTCAGAAAAACAGTCCCAAATTAGTTTTCACTTTCCCTAATTAATGTTGCTAATTTATTTTAAGAAAAACATGTAAACTAATGTTTAGACGACCTATAAAACGCATAATACTAATTCTTGATTGATGAAAAGTTGGTTGAAATTTTTTATTGGACAGTTGCGTTCCTCTTGAAAAATTAAGAAAGATTCGTTCTTGAACAATCTTGAGAAAACACAAATTAAGCCTTCAAAACTTGAGTTGAATCTTGATTAAATTTTGGGCTAGGATTTTGTTGATGGAAGAAGGTGTAAAAGAGGAGTCTACTTTATATAATTAAGTGGAAGAGTTTGAATCCAATACAAATTCGTCAAAAGAATCCAACTTCTACTAAACTGATTGGGTGAACCGGTTCGGCTTACAACTTGAATCGGTTCGGATGCCCTGACACCCGAAAACCCCGCATTTTATTATAAAAAATGTAACACTTAAGATTTAACTCCGATTTCAATTCCGATTAAATTTCCATAAATAAAGTCCAACATATTAAATTACTAAAAATAATTAAATATAAAAATTTTTATTTCTCCAAATTCCTAATTAAATTAAATTATTATCGGTTTAAAATTTACGGCGTGTTACAATCTCTCCCTGAATATACCGACTCAATGTCACTATCACTAAGAGTGGATTTATTTGCAATCTCCTTGGCCGCTCTCTTTCGCATAGTGGGACACTCATATGAATTGTGCCCTTTGCCTTTGCATTCAAAACACCTTATCTCTTCCTCTTTCTCACCGCTATCCTTTACCTCATCCTTATTTTTGTTTTTCTAAAAAATATTTTTATTGGAAGAATTATCTTTGGAAAATTTAAGAAACTTTTTTAAAAAATTTGCAAATAAGGGCAAGTCATCATAATCAAAATCAACCTCAGATTCAGAAGCACAAACTCTCTCCTTTTTCTTTTTCTTAGCTTGAATCTTTATAGCTACCCCCCTTATCCTTAGATTTAATGGTTTTAGGGAACATATCTATCTCATAATTCTAAAGGTATCCTCCAAGCTCTTCTAACCTAAGAGTATCTAAACTCCCTAAAGAGTTAAGAACTGTAACCTTGAGAATAAATTGGGAAGGGAGTGATCTTAGAATCTTTTTAAGGACCCTAGTCTCAGGAGTTTTCTCACCCAAATTAAAAATAGCGTTTACGATGTCCGATAACCTAGCATAAAATTCATTAAAACTCTCGAACCCTATTATAGTGATGGACTCAAATTGGGTGGTCAAATTCTGAAGCTTAGATTCCTTGACAACGTTGGTACCCTCATGTGTCAAACGGAGGATATCTTATGATTCCTTAGACGTAGTGCACTTCGTGACGCATCGAAACTCATCAGGGGTGACGACTCCAGAAATATCACTAAGGCCACGGGAATTGAAGGTACTCCACTTAAACTCATCATCAGTCCAGGAGGCGATCGAATTAGGACACTCAACAATATTCACACTGATCGTGGGTGGGGTCCACCCTCTTTCACATACTAACCACACCCTTTCATCTATGGCTTTTAAAAGTGGATCTCATTCAGGCTTTCTAAAAGGCATAGTTACATCCATTGAAAATTGGCATCCTATTATATAAGTTCTCCATCAGAAAATTTGCAATTTTTTAAAGGACGACAATTTTTAAAAAAATATTGATATCACCGAATTTTTTTTCGGAAAATCAATTCCATGGTAAAATTGTGTAAATGGCTCTGATACCAATTTGAGAGTGCACAATGATTTAATGGCGTTACATTATATAATCCAGATGACAATCCACACCAATTTTTAATTCTTTTTACACTAAAACATGCAACTAGGTGATTATTGCGTAAAATAGTTAAACATGCATTCAAACCACGGAGACGGTTTTCAAGAAAAATCCCTTTTGGGAAAAACCTTTTATTCACTTTGTAAAATTTACAAATTTTATAAATGAATCTATAGTGTTTCAATGAATCTCTCGCAAGTTCCCATTATCTTTAATAACTTTTATCCTCATAAAAATCACATAACTGTAGTCTTCCTTCAACAATGATTCCCAGAATCACAAGATCAGTCGTGGAGATGCCTTATCCATAAGATGTAATTCCAGTATGAAATTATGTGAGGGTTTCAAAGTGGATTCACAACTATATATGGAAGGTGATGTGTGTGAATCAAAAGATGCTTTCACTTTTAAAATATGTGACTTTTTACAGAAGGTTTGCAAAAATATAAATTATAAAAAAAGTCTTGAAAAAATCCTACGCGAATCAGGTATTTATAGAAAAACACAAAAATCGAGGATATGCCAATCGTTCAAACGAGTTTGATGCTTGTTCGAACGATATCAACTTTTAGTTAGAACTAAAATAAATTGGGTTCAAATGACAAGCCTTTCTCGTTTGAGGGTGCTTCAAACGACCTTCTAACGACTTGGAATAGTACGTTGTCGATTGACGCTCATTTAATGTAGACTTTTAATGAGACTTAGAACACCCTTTTGTTCGAATGAGATTCCCATATTATTTGAACGGCTGTTACAAAAAAATAATATATTTTTAAGTCCAAAAATATCTCATTTTGAAATCAAATAAAATAAAAATAACACCCAATATAATTCTAAATGAAATTCAAGCTCCAAACATAAGTTATATGTGACACCCCGCCTAATAAAATACCGGGCGATCACTCCTGTACCAAATTAAAACAGGAGTCGCATATGGTTCATTCTTAGCATCACTGTCGAAAACCAAATTAATTACTAATAACCTATTAGGTTGGCGTCAAAATTTTACTTAACTAATCTTTTTAAACAATTTTAAATTCAAAACATTCACACAATTTGAATAAAATAAAATGAAATAACTGAACACTCGGTTTAGCATAATACAACCATAATAAATGCCGCACTCAAAGGTGGTAAAATAATAAATAAATGCAATTGGGCTTTAGCCCGAGTGTTTATACAGTACCTCCTATCTAGATTACAAGGATAGAAGCGACTATAGTGAACCTAAATGCATCCACAGCTGCTGCAGCAGACGTTTGACTCGAAGGAATCATCATCCAGGCATCCCTGTGTCTGGACACCTATATATATATATATATATATATATATATATTGTAAGAAAGGGAAAAATAGGAAAATGGGTCAGAGCCCGAGTTGTAAAAATATTTTGCAAATGCATAAATGCTTTATTTTTAAAAATAAGTTTGATCTCATATTTAAATTGGTATCGCACTCCCATGAGATACCCCTCACGCCTCTTCTAATAGTGCACACCTAACGCATTCATTTAAAACATGCTAGTTAGGCTACCCCGCCTAACTAATCTAATTCATCCATCTGCTAAAAACCTCGACAACCCGAGTACTAAGGGCTAAACTCCTCTCCATTCTTAACACTGCACTGCGTTCGTGCGTGGGGTGTCTCACGAAGCGAAATCAAAAAAAGGAACCCTCCGATACAATACTGCTCGGCAGCGTAGATCGTCGAGATCCATTAGACCCTCAGCACATGACGTGTATATAAGACTCATATAAACATACAATAATAATATATATATTCATACTAAAGCTCGATATTCATTGTCATATAGATCCGGTTCCAAATTTACCAGAAAGGAGAAAAATACGCCTCATTAGGCTTTTCACTTTATATGTGTGAGTTTACTACATGATGGCTTGCCTTCATATACAAACAGTATACTATACTCATCCAGTATATAATTATACCTATTGCACACATAAGTATAATAACCATCCCAACGAGCTATAACTCGAGGATATGGTCTCTCAATGCTACCATCTTCCAGGGCAACACTCACATACCATCCTGGGGACCAGCGATCGGACTCAATATCATCGACATCGCGGCCATAAGTCACAACGTCTGGGAAGCGGTCATAGTTCCTCCCCGAAAATGAGATGAAACATACCCACCACGTCTCACCCTTAATAAAAATCACACAATATAACAATGGAAGCAATGACCTGGGGACTGTACGCTCCCTGTTCCTCAAACCAGGGGCCTCACCCACATCGCGTAACTTCCCATAATAGCACTAGAGGGGGTATGCTTCACATAAATATATATACCATTCACACATAGATATATATATATATATATACATATGCGTATCCTATCATATATATACCGTAATCACATCGTGTATATATATATTACATCATTCCTCAAATATATACATGGCTAAAATTGCCAATCTCATTGTTGATGTAAAAAATTAGATTGCTTCTAATTATTTAATCACAGATAAATTTAAATAAGACAAAGAATTTTTAAAGTGGTTCAGCCTTATAAGAATGGCCTACGTCCACTGTTTCTGTTATTGCTGAATGATTGGGAATTCTCGATTATAGGTTTTATCAAGAAATTTCGGTCCCCTTTGAATGAGGATGATACAATGTATTTATAGCCCTTAGGCTGTACATGTGAAAGGGTAAATAATTAATGCCCCTTAAGCGTATACGTCTGTATGATAATCATTCAATGAATAGTCGATCTGTTGATTATCTGGCAATTAATTCTATGGTCGAGATGCAGCTCGGACCGCCTTAGTTGCTCGTTGTTCAGGAGTTCCTCGGAGCAATGGAGTTCCTCAGAGTATTCCTGTAACTCGGAGTGTCTGAGTTTATCGGGGAGGCAGAGTTCCTCGTTGCTAAAGTGATTGTAGAAATGTTTGTATGTGCCATGTAAATTGACACGTGTCCTCCTGTGATTCATCCATGTCAGCATGTCAATTTTGGTATCAACAGAAGCCCCCAATGTTTCATAGTTCGAAATTTGAAGAGTATGGAACATTCTTTCTTGAAATATGGCAATTTTAAATGATCCTCCTGATTTTTAGGAGCGTTTCTTTCGTATTTATTTTTCCTTCCAAATTCGCTGAATCAGCCTTTTTTGAATTTTTATAACTGCTTCGATCTTCGCGCACTTTTTGTCCTTTTAGCTGCCGGTAGCGTAATCGTTTCTTTTTGTAATCATTCCCTTCACCGTTTCCCGAGGCAAAGTATTTAAGCGTCGCAGACAAATCCCATCATCTTCTACTTTTTCAAATTTCTGTTTTCAAGTTTTCCATCGTCTCTCTCTCTCTTGTGCGTTCATCTTTTCCATCGTTCGTTGTCAACAGATCCCCCTTCTTTCTGTAAGATCTTCTTCCTTCTTCTTCATTTCTTTTATTCATCATGATTTATCTTATTGAATCTCTTGAGAAATTCCGTTATGATTTTTCTATCCCTTCTTGGGTAACTCTAGAGGAACTTTCTGAGCCTTCAGATTATTTTCGCTTGGCTGAGGGACATTGGTTCCCCAGCCTCTTTATTGCTGAGTGTGGATTTTCTTTTCCACCAAATTCCTTATGTTTAGAATTTTGTCAATACTTTGATGTCGTTCCTGCAAAAATAGCCCACAACACATGGAGAATAGTTAATGGGGTGCATAGGTTAAATCAAACTCATGGAACTCGCATAGGAATTCCTGAGATTATGTTTTGTTATAGATGGGCAGTTCTGGATAATACTTTTTACTTAAAAACTAGATTTTTGAATAGGGCTTTAGTAGTCAATCTCCCAGATGCCAGTAAGGATTATTTCGAACATGGGGTTGTTATTAAAAATTGTCAACATGCCCCTTTAGTTGGAGATGAAGTATACCAGGGTCCCAGATGCCCTCCCTATGGCAATGGGATAGGTTATTTTTATTTTATTTTATTTCTGAAATTATGCTTTCATTATGTTTGATAAAATGTGTGACTGATATTTCAATGTGTATTTATTTGCAGTTGATAGTAAGAGAAAAGCTCCAAAGGAAACAAAAATTAACATAAAACACTTGAAACTTATCTGGAGCTTGCATCAGAAAGTTGCAGACGAGCACATTAGGTCTGCTTCATACTTGCTGCAGTATAAGAGCTATACATCCTCTTTTACTGCTCGCCCTGTGATCAGCAATACTGAACCAGTGCCAGTTCTTGAAGACTCTTCTCTTGAATCTCATATTCCCCTGAGTCAGAAGATGGGTAAAAGAAGAGTTACTGCTATCTTCGAGACATCTGCCTCTGCTGGAGAGGCAAAAAGAAATAAGTCTGATGTCTTAGAGGGGACAAAGAAAATAGATGCTGCTCCTTCTACTGCAACCAAAAAGACTGCCGAGAAGCCCCCAGTGGCTCCGAGCAAGAATGATGCTCCCAAGGAAGTGATTACCATTTCCCCGACCAAGAGTTCTTCCTTGGTTGAAGCTAGTCCTGTGCCCCCGAGGAGGCTGAAGAAAAGCTCCTCGGTCAATTTGACTGAAACCATCTCCAAGCTCCCAGTTAGTGGTGCTGGTGTTCCTACTATTGTTCCCCCGAGCTCTGCTATGAGCTCGGTGAAGACTTGGATCATCCCTGAGATCCAAAGACTTGAGTAAAATCTTTCTCGGGATATGATCACCTCTTTGGCTACTCGCCATATTGCTTCAGTAAGTTTCTCTTATTCTGAACTTTCCTTCTTTCCCTTATTACATATATCTTTGTACTGACTTGTCGTTATTTCCTTTTTCCAGTTGGTGAGTTGTTTTGACACAATTGTGAAGAAAGATGAAGAAATCAAGGCTTCTAGCTCCTCGTCTGGTGTGGAGGAGGCTTTAGTGGGTTTGACCCAATCTCTGAAGGATTCCCGTCAGAAATATGACGAGGATAAAGCTGATTGGGAAAATAAACTGGCCTTGGTCGAGGAAGAAGAAGTGCAGCTTGCTGAGGTCTCCAAGGGGTTGGAGAGCAAAGTGAAAGATTTAGAAGAGAAGAATAAAGGACTTGACGAGAAACTCAAGAATTTTGGTGAGCTTGAGAATAAGCTCAAAGTTGCTGAGGAGGAACTAACCCTTCTTCGCTGGGTAAATCGTCAGAAGGAGGAGGTAGAAGGCAAATTGAAGGCCACCGAGGAACTTCTATCCGAGAAGCTCTCCTCAGAGAAAATGAAAAGAAAATTGGCTGTGAAGAAGTCCTTCAGCACTGGCTGGGACAAGGGATGGAATAAGGGGGTGGCTGCAATGATGTTGCAGGTAGAGTATGGCAGTCTCAAGTACTTCAGAGATGGATGGGTTGCTGCTCTACGAGAATTGAAGATTGATGAGGGTTCTGACCTATTTCAACAACATATTCCTGGTCCCCCTCCAACTCTTGAGGATGAAGAAGAGGACGAAGCTGCCTCCGAGGAGTCATCCATGGTTGTGGGTGATGCCCCACAAGTTATCCATCCAATCACTGAGCAGCTTCCACATCTGCCTGCCCCATCTGAGCAACCTCCTGCACCTGCCGAACAACCTTTTGTTTCTGCCGAGCAACCTAGCTCCTCATCCCAGTCTCCCGAGAAAGTTTTGGGAGACAAGGAAAAGGTGTGAAGTTGTTCGGTATTTGTTTTATTTTCTTTTGACATATGTACTCTGAACTTTGTACTCTTTTTCTATGATGTAATAAAACTTTCATTTCTGATCATCTATGTTGTTGATACTCTGTCTGCATTCTTATTAACTCTTGCCCTTTCCTCTTTATTAGTTTATGGCCAGAATGGAATTGCTGTCTGCTCATGACACAAAACTGCTGAGACAATGCAATGAATACTTTAAGGCAGGTCATACTGATTTGGATAAGTCACAAATTGTAGACATCCTTGGCCAAGATGCTTCAGAATAGGCAGTTGAGGCCTATCAATACCTAAAATGTCTTCTTGATCGTGCCATAGCCAATAATGTGGCTTATTACGAAATGATTGAAGACTTACAAGGCACTCTTGATGAACTTCAACAGCAGTACAAAGAATCTTCAGCTCTTTTGCATGAGGGGTATGAAAAGAAATATCAACAACTCAATGCTGACAAGGGCCATGACAAGAAGCTTGTTGCTTATGAATTAAGAGATAGAACTTTGAGAACAGAAGTCGAGGAGCATAGGCAAATAGCTGAAATGTTAGAGCAAGAGAATAATAATTTGCAAAATGAACTAGCTCAGTTGAAATCTGCTGCCTCCTCCTCAAATGCCTTGGTACCTGTGACTGACGAGGGATTATCCTTTTTGGAAGTTGAAAACGCCAAATTACGAGAAGAATTGGAGGCTTTGAGAAGAGTTGGTCCATCTATTCTTGCTCGGGGACGAGCAAGAGTTGCTCTGAGTGCTGTCGAGGAACAAGGTACTCCACCTGCTCGGGGACGACCAAGAGTTCTTCGGCCTACTATTGAAGAAGCTCGTACTCAAGCAGCGTTGGAAAACCAAGCATTCCAGTTGATGGCAAAAAATCAAGCCTTGTCTGAAATGTCCAAGAAAATCCAGAGTCTGGAGGAGCAACTTGCTGCGCAGAAGTCTGCTTTGGAGAATAAATAGATTTTTGCCAGAAGCCTTCACGAGCAATTAAAGAGATTAACTTATCAATTCCATAAACAAACTCAAGAATTCTGGATGGCAGGCCATAACGAAGCCCTTTGCCACTTGGATGCTCGTATTGAAAACGCTAACAATGAAGGCTACAAACAGGGGTGGTTGAACGCTCTGGGTGTATTGAAACTGGAGCAAGGTCATTATTTATGGAATTACTATGACCCTGGGCTGCTCGATCTACCAGTTCCGCCTTTCAAGCTTGATATGAGCTGGATCCCTGCTCGGGCCATTCCTCGGTGCCTGATTTTAAAGTATCTCGGTGACTATAATCTCCATTCAAAGGCAGAGTTATCTCGTCCCGAGAACCTATTAGATAGACCATCTGTAATGAATATCAGAATGCTTCAAGACCCTAACTTCATCAATTCTTCCCTTTCCTTGGAAGATCCTCCTGTTGGCGAGGAACCTATTTCAAAAGCACAAGGAAAGAAACCAATAGAATAGGGCTCTTGATGTAATGGTTATTTATACATTTCATAATCAATGTACTTTATTTTTAGATTTAATGAAATGCATTTTATTTGCAAATGTTGATTGTCATTGTCTTATAGTTATAAAACATTTTTCATTTGTGTATGTATATCTGTTAAAAAAGATAACAATATTATATATCTTGTCGACCAACTGCAGTTGTTCAAACTTGTTGTCAACTACCTTAAATTTGTAATAATCATTTGGCTGACCCAAAAATAATGATGTTTTGCTTCTCGACCAATTAAAAGTCACAAGTAATAAAAATTTAACTTGGTCTCTACAATATTCGTAAAATGTTTCCGACCACCAAGGTTTGGCATCTTTTGATTCTCAACCAATATAACTTGGTGAATTTTCTTTCCCGACCAATTTTGGAATTTTTTGAGAAATATTTTCTTATTCCTAACCAACCTTAGTCGGCATTTTTAGGAATGTCGTTCCCTAACCAAACCGAGTTGGCATTTTTAGGGGTATTTTTGCCTCCTAACCAAACCGAGTTGGCATTTTTAGGAGTATGGTTTCCTAACCAACCGAAGTTGGCATTTTTAGGAATGTCGTTCCCTAACCAAACCGAGTTGGCATTTTTAGGGGTATTTTTGCCTCCTAACCAAACCGAGTTGGCATTTTTAGGAGTATGGTTTCCTAACCAACCGAAGTTGGCATTTTTAGGAATGTCGTTCCCTAACCAAACCGAGTTGGCATTTTTAGGGATATTTTTGCCTCCTAACCAAACCGAGTTGGCATTTTTAGGAATATGGTTTCCTAACCAACCGAAGTGGGCATTTTTAGGAATGTCATTCCCTAACCAAACTGAGTTGGCATTTTTAGGGATATTTTTGATGTTGCTGTTGCTGAGCAGTGTAGTGTGTAGCACTAATATTCCCCGAAAAACTTTCAATAAAAGGAAAAAGGCTGGCAAAATATCATCACTTTATTCATACTGATGGAACTGCATTACATTTTACATCACTGATAGTACTTGCGTAGGTGTTCAGCATTCCATGCGTTTTTAAACTCTTCTCCTTCTAAAGTTGCTATTCGGTAAGTTCCTGGTCGAACAACTTCTGTAACTCGGTATGGTCCATGCCAGTTTGCCTCCAACTTATTGTGCTTCTGAATGACCTTCTTTAGCACGTAATCTCCTTCTTTTAGGTCGCACTTCTTCACCCTCTTATTGTAGAACAGAGCTGTTCGTTGTTGGTAAGCAGCATTCCTAATGGCTGCTTCTTCTCTAACTTCCTCGAGCATGTCCAAATCCAATCTTCTCATTAAGTCGCTGACTGGGGAGTTGAAATTCAGCACTCTGTGTGTTGGAAGACCCAACTCGGCAGGTATTACAGCCTCACTTCCAAATGCCAGCATATATGGGGATTCTCCAGTTGCTGCTCGGGGAGTAGTACGATAAGCCCACAGTACTGACTGTAACTCGTTAATCCAGTTTGCTTTAGCCTCACTTAGCCTTTTCTTCAAACCATTTAGTAGTGTCCTGTTCGTCACTTCAGTCTGTCCATTACTCTGGGGATGACCTGGTGCTGAATGGAGCTTCAAAATGTTGGACTGATGGCAATAGGCAGCAAATTCCTCATTATCAAATTGCGTTCCATGGTCGGTGATAAATGCATGAAGAAGACCATACCTGCAAATGATATTTTTCCAAATAAATTGATATACCTTCTCGTAATTTATGTCGACAAGAGGCTCAGCTTCTACCCACTTAGTAAAATAATCTACCGCGACGACGAGGTATTTGAACCTTCCCCTGGTCGTTGGCAGTGGCCCGACCAAATCTATCCCCCACATGGCAAATGGCCAAGGGGAAGTGATAGGTGTTAACAATGCTTGTGGAGTTCTTCTGATAGAGGAAAAACGCTGGCACTTGTCACATTTCTTGGCATAGGCTATACAATCAGCCCTCATCGTTGGCCAGTAGTATCCCTGTGTCATTATCCTCTGTAAAAGAGTACGACCTGCTACATGAGCTCCACAGGACCCTTCATGGATCTCTTCAATCAATTCTTTCACCTCGGAGGGGTGTACACATCTTTGCAAACCGGCCATAATTCCTCGCCTGTACAGAACGCCATTAGTTAATACATACCGAGCAGCTTTAAACTTCAACTTCTTGGCCGCGAGTTTATCCGTTGGTAACTCTCCTTCCTCGATATACACCCTTATGGGATCCATCCAAGATGGTCCTAAGTCAAGGGTGATAAAATTCATTATCAGGTCTTCGTCTATGCTTCGACTAGTTAACACTTCAATTGGTATTATTCTTCGCAGCTGGGTACGAGTAGCTGATGCTAATCGGGCTAAGGCGTCTGCTCTTGCATTCTCCATTCTTGGTATTCTGATCAGCTGAACGACAATAAATTCTGATACCAACTCCATCACCTTTGCATGATATTTAATCATTAATTTTCCTTTGGCTGCATATGTTCCCAACATCTGATTCACAATTAATTGAGAATCACTGAAGACGATAACCTATTTTGCCTCCATAGTTTTTGCCAAATTAAGACCTGCTATCATGGCCTCATACTCAGCATCATTATTGGAAGCTTTAAATTGAAATCGTAGTGCATATTCCATGTCGAATTCATCGGGGCTGTTCAAAATGATCCCTGCTCCACAGCCTGTAGTACAAGATGAGCCATCTACACACAACCTCCATATAGGCAACTCGTCTTCTAATTTCTGATCTGACAGAGTTCCTCGGTGAAATATTTGTTGCTTCTTTTCGCCATCCCCTGAGTTTTCTTATTTTTCGTCGACCATCTCTTCTTGCCCTTTTACCAACCTAAGTTGGTCTGAGCTCGAATTTGATGATCCTGTCACATCCACTTGCCCTTTTACCAAACTAAGTTGGTCCGAGCCAGTGTTTGTTGATCCTGTAACATCCACAGGTTGATCGGCGAGCTGCTTTTGCTCCTCGGGGGTATCAAGATAGGTGAATTCTGCTATGAAATCTGCTATTGCTTGCCCTTTAAGCGATGACCTGGGTTCATAAATTATATCATATTCGCCGAGCTCTATTGTCCAGTACATCAATCTCCCTGATTTTTCTGGTTTATGAAGGGCTTGTCTCAATGGCATGTCGGTATATACGACTATGGTATGGGCCTGGAAATATGGCCTCATTCTCCTACTTGCCTCAATTAGCACCAATGCCAATTTTTCCAGCTTTGGGTACTTGATCTCTGCTCCTCGGAAGGCCTTACTTGTGTAATAAATTGGCTTTTGCACTCCATTCTCCATTCTGATCAATGCTGAGCTAACTACATTCTCTGATACCGCCAGATACAAGTATAATTTTTCTCCCATCACCGGCCTAGACAACAGCGGAGGTGCTCCCAGATACTTCTTTAAGTCTTGAAAGGCCTTCTCACATTCATCATTCCACTCGAAAGTTTTCTGGAGTGTTTTGAAGAACGGGAGACATCTATCAGTTGCTCGGGATACAAATCTGTTGAGCGCTGCTACTCGTCCTGTAAGGCTTTGCACTTCTTTCTTCGTCATTGGAGATCGTAGCCCTAATAGAGTTTTGATCTTTTCTGGATTTGCTTCAATGCCTCGTTGATTGACGATGTAGCCGAGAAACATGCCTTCTCGTACTCCAAATATGCACTTCGTCGGGTTCAGCTTCATTTGATATTTGTCCAGTTGATCAAAGGTCTGGCCTAAGTCAACTAGATGATCAGTAGCTTTCTTACTCTTTGTCAACATATCGTCGACATAGACTTCCATATTGCAACTGATTTGTTCAGCAAAGACCTTGTTCATCAGCCGCTGATATGTCGCACCTGCATTTTTCAAACCAAAAGGCATAACATTATAACAATAAGTTCCCCTAGGGGTAATAAAAGAAGTACTCTCCCTGTCTTCAGGTTTCATTTTGATCTGGTTGTAACCAGAATAAGCATCCATGAAGCTGAGTAACTCGTGTCCCGAGGTAGCATCCACCAGTTGATCAATTTGGGGCAATGGAAAGTGATCATTTGGGCATGCTTTGTTGAGATCGGTGAAATCAACACACATCCTCCATTTGTTGTTTTTCTTCTTTACCATCACCACAAATGCTAACCAGTCTGGGTATTTAACATCTTCAATGAATCGAGCTTTCTGGAGCTTCTCTACCTCCTCTTGTACAACTTGATTCTTCTCGGGACTAAATACTCTTCTTCTCCGCTTTACAGGCTTGATCTCCTTATTCACGTTGAGCTCATGACATAAGAAGTTTGGGTCTATCCCTAGCATATCTTCATGACTCCATGCAAAAGTTTTCCTTCTGCTTCTTAGGAAAATTATCAACTCCTGTTTTATTGATGCTTCCAACGATGAACCTATTTGAGTTGTTCGTTCAGGGTGCTCGTCGTCCAGAATGACATTTTCTGTAGCTTCCACCACCTGTCCTTTTACAAGTTGAGATTCATCTCTAGGATCCAATGTTTCAATTTCTGTACCTTCATCCACTTGGTAGGTAGTAGTCTTTTTCCTTGACTCTTCCAGTTCCTCTTGTTCGGCAGATGAATAATAGCATTCCCGAGCTACTTTTTGATCACCTTTCACAATTCCTACTCCAAAGTTTGTTGGAAATTTTAAGCACTGATGTACTGTAGATGGAACTGATTCAAACTTCTTTAATCCTACCCTTCCCATGATGATGTTATAGGCTGACTGAACATTCTTATCCATCATAAAGAAGCGTATTCTTTCTGTTCGATAAGCCGGCCATGTACCAATGAATATATCCAACTTGATCGTCCCAAGTGGAAAAACTTTCTCGCCAGTAAAACCAAGGAGAGGTCTGTGATAAGTCTCCAGTTGAGATAACTTTAGATTTAAACTATCGAAGCACGAGTAGAACATGATGTCTGCCGAGCTACCATTATATACCAGAACTCTTGAAATCATTACTTCTTTCATCCTCATTTTGATCACCAAAGGATCATCGCGAGGGTATAGAACACCTGCGAGGTCATTTTTTGAAAAACCAATGACCAGCTTCTCTTTGTTTACCTTTCTCGGGCGATCCTCCTCAACCAAATTTATCCGTTGAATATATGAGCAAGCTTGAGCCTCACAGAGGTAAGCTTTTCTTTCTGCAGTAAGATCTCCTCCACTTACATCTCCACCGGTAATGACATTACAATCAAATGACCCAAAACGTATTGAAAATACCTCTCGTTCTGGTTGCCTTGGCCTTTTGGGAAGATCAGGGTCATCTTCTGTCTCATCTTCATGATCTCTTTTCCTATTCTCCTCTGCTCGACGAGGAGATCTAGATCTCTCTCTTGTTCGGTCGTCATCTCTTCTTTCATTTCTTCGATCAACATACTTTGTCAATTTTCCTCGTCTGATGAGTGTTTCTATCTCGTTCTGAAGAGCTATGCAATTTTTAGTCATATGGCCATGATCTTTGTGAAACTCGCAATATTTTTCCTTATTCCTCCTGTCAGGGTCTGCCTTCATCTTCTTTGGCCATTTTAACTCCTCGTTATTCTTGATTTCTTCCAAGACGTGGTTGATACCCATCTTCAAAGGAGTATAATTATCAAATTTTTTCAACACTTCCCATGACGACCTATTTTTGGATTGTTTGTCACCACCATTGCTCTTATGCTCTTTCTTCTTAGCTTTGTCGACTTCCACCTTGGTTTCTTTATCCATATTCTTCTTCGCAGCCATAGCCTCCTCGGTATTCATAATTTTGGCCGCTTTTGCCATCAACTCTGACATGGTTGTAGTTGGATCTTTAGCCAAGGTGTACTATAATTTATTGGGCAACAGCCCACTCATCAAGGCGGTAATCGCTGTCTCCTCTTCATAATCTATAACTTCTAGTTTCTCGTTAGTAAAACGAGTTATGTAGTCTCTAGTACTCTCACCAGCTTTTTGTCTAACACTTAACAAATGCGCTACTCGTTTTACTGGTTTTGCTCCGAAACAGAAATTCCCAATAAATAACTCGGCCAGTTGAAAGAAAGTTGAAATATTACCCCGAGGAAGATTGTTGTACCATATCTAGGCAGATCCAGTAAGAGTTCCTGAGAATGCTCTACATCTCATCTCGTCGGGGACAACATAGATGTCGGCGGCAGCTTGATATTGCTCTATATGAAGAACATGATCTGTCTTCCCATCATATTTGGGGGTCACAATAGCTGCTTTGAACTTTGATGGTGTGGGAAAATCCACAATGGCTTGGACAAAAGGCGTCCCTTGAACAAAAGTTCATTGTAGTGGGTTCCTCGCCTTAGCCATTTCTCCCAATCTATCTTCCAGTCTCTGAATAGAGCCTTTCCACGCGTCGTTTCTTTCCTCGGGCTTATTGGTCCGAGTAATTGATCGAGCTGATGTGGCTTCCTGAGATTTATCTTGACGAACAGCTGGTCGTGATTGTGCTGATCCTTCTCTTAGATCTGATGGTTGTCGAAAACTCCTCGACATGGCCTTAGGTGGACTTCTATTCCGCCTAGGGCCTAATCGAATTAAAGGAGACACCCTGCTCAATCTTTCCAGGGCACTGGTCCTCTCTGGAGAGAGAGTAATACGTTGTTCAGTATCTGTGTCCTGTATTGACGAAGTTCGTCCAGGTTGATAAGATAAATCATCAGATTCCTCATTATAATATGAATCAGTACGCCTGGATCGTGAAGAAAGTAAATGGGTTTGCCTTTGACCACTTCGTTGTCCTGAATGGGCAGGTGCACCGCCATGAAGGGTTTGTATGAGTTGCCGCATGGTTTCTTGCATGGCGGTCTGGCCCTGGGCCAAATTTGTCATTATTCCAGCCAGATCTAGAACGGTTGAAGGTGCAGATGGATTTGGAGGGTTTCCAGCATTTCAATTTCTTGGTTCAGGATTATCAGCCATTGATGATGAATTATTTTTGGTGAAAAACGATAACAACAGTCGTTTCCCACAGACGGCGCCAATCTGTTGATGAAAAAAATTAGATTGCTTATAATTATTTAATCACAGATAAATTTAAATAAGACAAAGAATTTTTAAAGTGGTTCATCCTTATAAGAATGGCCTACGTCCACTGTTTTTGTTATTGCTGAATGATTGGGAATTCTCGATTATAGGTTTTATCAAGAAATTTCGATCCCCTTTGAATGAGGATGATACAATGTATTTATAGCCCTTAGGCTGTACATGTGAAAGGGTAAATAATTAATGCCCCTTAAGCGTATACGTCTGTATGATAAGCATTCAATGAATAGTCGATCTGTTGATTATCTGGAAATTAATGCTATGGTCGAGATGCAGCTCGGACCGCCTTAGTTGCTCGTTGTTCAGGAGTTCCTCGGCGCAATGAAGTTCCTCGGAGCAATGGAGTTCCTCAGAGTATTCCTGTAACTCGGAGTGTCTGAGTTGATCGGGGAGGCAGAGTTCCTCGTTGCTAAAGTGATTGTAGAAATGTTTGTATGTGCCATGTAAATTGACACGTGTCCTCCTGTGATTCATCCATGTCAGCATGTCAATTTTGGTATCAACTCTCATAATAATATTTAAGTATTTTCCTACTTAAATATGCCTCACACCTTAATCGCTATTAGGGATTTATATACTCTCCAAATATCCCGATTCATAATCGTATGATAAGTATACCCTCAACTTATCTTTAAGCTATACCCCAAATTCCATCCTAGTCACCTCGTAGGAGTTACTCACTAATTCCATAAACACTTACTTTTTCCTACTCGCACGATTATTTAGCTATAATCGTTCGCTAAAATACTCCCTCGGGTGTCACTCACTCCGAACATCCATAATTAAATAAGTCTTGGATTTTACCCAATTATTCCAAGGTATACATTTCACTCCAATAATAATTATTTAAAAGTACCCTCTTATTTTTCTGGAAATCCCAATTGCCTAATCCCTCAATTTGTTTATTTTCCTCGAAAATATACCTTAGTGCCACACAATTATAACACCCTCCTAGCCCCAATAAGTTTCCCCCAAATGGCTAGTGATAATAACCTTGATGAATAATTATTTCCTCAAATAAATAAACTAGGAACAACTAAATCGAAATTTATCCCATATAATTAACCCTAGGAAAAATTGCCAAAAATCCTGAAGGGTTGATCGATCGACCCTGGAGCGTCTATCGATGGATTGATCGCCCCGGACAGCTTCTTCTCCGAGAAGATGTTTCGGCCATTAAAGATTCTCCCAAGATTTTGTATCCTCACCTAATGTCCCCCAACCTCAATCAACTACATATAAACAAACAATAAGGGTTCTAATCATCCTTGAAACCCTTTACCAACAACAATTTTTGACTAAATCCTAAGTTTTCCAATTGGGATATTTTTTCGGGGTTAATTCGTTAAACTTTTTCGAAAACCCATTTTGGTTCACAAAAACCCATCCCTAAAATCTTTGTGGTTTATCACTACCAACTATAATATGAGATTTATTCTTTAAACGAAATAAGCAAGTAAACACTTGCCTCATGGATAAAATCCGACGACCTCGAGTCGAATCCTACGGAGTTTGGCCGGAACCTCCCTTTTCTTCCTCTTTTCTCTCCTCCTTTCCTCTCCTCTTTCTTTTCTCTCTTTCTCCTTTCTTCTTTCCCCCACCCATGCTTTATGTAGGGATAAATAAGGGTTTGTCTCTTTAAACCCAAAAATGACTCGTTTACTCAATTACGAGTTCCTTTTAATAAAAAAATTCTCGAAAATCAATTACGACCCCGGATACTCTATTCTGACTATCTCAATCGTTCCGAGACTAACTGCACACTTGAAATCTCCATTTGAGGTACTTGATCTCAAATTATTAATTTAACCCAATACATCTCAATGCGAGTTTTCCAATTAAAATATTGCCCTTTGTCTCTTTACTCAACTGCGACCTGTAATAAAATAATCCTTCTCATCTACTTATTCCCAAAAGTAGTTATAACATGCATCAAAAATCATCTAACACTCCTAAACTCTAAAAATTATTATTCTGAGAAATTCCTCAAATTTCCAAATTACACCCATTTATGAAATTTAATTTCCCATAAAAGTGCGGGGTATTACATACTCCCCCCTTACAACGGAATTTCATCCTTGAAATTCAGATACAACCGATGCTACCAACACTAACCTAGGATCGCTCCGCATCCTAATGCCTCAAGGGGAACGGTACTAACCCAGTGGATCTCAACCATACACTCATTCATCACTCACCTCTAACCAGGTTTATATGATACTATACTGCTACCACGGTTGTAAGGTGACTCTAATAACGTCACATCGCACCCATTGTTTCTAGTGCCCCAAGTAGAAAAATGAGACTACAACCGTCGCTCTGACGTCCAAACACGATTCTAAACGTTCGCTCATCTACATCAGGATATCTAATTTCCCCCCAAAAAGAAATTACTCTAACGTTCGACCAGTCTCGTCAGTGTCATCGCTTATCTTGGGCATGCTACCTCTTATTTCCTTATACAATTGGATTATCGTCTACATCTCACGACGTTCCTTCCAACCCATACTAATTCCACTTATACTACCTCCCGACATAATCTTTAACTTATATACTGTACCTCTTCTATATCAGACGGTATATAAAAACAATTTACCAATGTGCCCATACACCTTTTAACCCGTGCGTATCAGCACAACCATTGTAAGCGTGACACACGTAACACTCTCTCTAAATATGGGCCTTATTTCCTCAGTGTAATACTCACACATGGGTCTTCCCAACCCGCGAAATTTAATTCTTCTCAAGGTTAATCAACCAATCTTCTTGTGGTTTACTTCCCAAAATCTTCCTATATCGGCGCCACTAACTATATTGAACTTACTCCCTAATAATCTTACGATCTATGCGTTACCCTACCGACGCGAAACGAGCATAATCCTAAGTATATCCCTAGTGCCCAAGGCCTCTCTCAACTTCAGACATTTGATCGGTTTCATGCGTGGGATGTCTCGCAAAGTGAAATCCAGATAAGGAACCCTCCCGTTACACTACTTCCTCGCGTTGTCGATCATCGAGATATAACAGCCTGAGGCACACCAGCGGGACTTCCTAAATCCTATCTTGCTAACCTACTAACTTACTTATACCACTA
This sequence comes from Sambucus nigra, assembly GCA_949130495.1. Classification (NCBI taxonomy): domain Eukaryota; kingdom Viridiplantae; phylum Streptophyta; class Magnoliopsida; order Dipsacales; family Adoxaceae; genus Sambucus; species Sambucus nigra. The sequence goes on from OX422210.1 coordinate 591,994,339, forward strand.
TATCCTTCCACCTTGGCGAAAAGGAAAACCTAACTAATTAAGGCGCCTATTCCCTTCAAGCCTATTGTGAACATCACACCCAAAATATACTATCTTCGAATTTGCCTCCTCATCAAGGCCTAGCTATAATCCTCAAATCAATTTCTCTAACTCCAGCTTCACCCAGCTACTTGCGATGAGAGGACCACTTTAGTGCTTCTCCATAGCACTTATATTTCCATAATCATACCATCATCATACGGCTCTCGGTCTATAGTGTTTCTTCCACACTATATGACTTATCGACAAAACCAATCTCCTTGCATCCTATAACATCTCTCCACTCCCAACGTCGTTAAGGTTCATGCGTGGAGCATCTCGCAAGCGAAATCCAAACAAGGAACCCCTCCAATACACTACTACTTAACTTTTCCAGTCGTGGAGGTCTGTTAGCTTCAAATATGCAACCGGAATAACACTATCCCTTATATCAACACAATTTGGTTAGAACTCCTATTTATTTCCAGGAACTACACCACCAAGCGCTCGTACAATCACTAGGTCCTTACGCAAATAATAATGAGCTTAAACTCACAACTCAATAACAACCTTTCATGCCTTAAATCGTCTCTAAAAGGTCGCCACACACTCAAATTATAATAATGAAACCTATGCTTACCAAAGTTCCATCTACCCATAATAACAAAGGCGAACTCAACCTGTATCTAGGTGAGATATCGCAACAATAACCTGTTCCACTCTGGAACCGCGGACACGATAGGCTTGCAGTCATTAGCCTGCTATCGCTCCAAACAACAAAAAAACATATTATACTAAAAAAAAATATACTATACTCGTATATCACACCTAAAACGAGTAATACAAACCAGATATATATTCAAAATATTAACACCCGCTTTTACACCGAATGAAGGTGTAAGGACACAAATTTCCAATTGAGTCCATGTATAGTGTTGGCTCAATTCCGGACAAAAACATTTATTCATAGGATAGTATGTTATTGTAATACTCTCAAGCCTATGAAGTGTTTGTTGAAGACGTAGTGGCAAAGAGTATAAAGCTTCATCAAATGTGCCGGTTTGCGTGCCTCGTTTCTACGTCATCAACTATGGTTCCATGCTCCCAAGGTATGAATGCAATTATATTTATATAGGAGCTTGGAACAAGTTTATTGGGTGTTAGGTTTTATAAAAACTGTGTTTTAATTTTCAGAAAAATTTAAGTAGAACTTTAAAATATATTTTATAAAGTTTCTGGGCCAAAATCGAATTTTATAAAATTTCTGGAAGTCGTTCGATATGTCGTTCGAACGAGTTTTTTCGTTCTAACGAGATGTCGTTCGAACGAGTTTGCCAACGAGTTCCCACCAAGGTATACTGGTCCGTCGTTCGAAATGTCGTTCGAACGAGATTGTTCGTTCTAACGAGATTTCCAACAAGTTTCTAACGAGTCCATACTGGAGCGTCGTTAGAAGTCTCGTTCGAACGAGATTTCGTTCGAACGAAATGTCGTTCGAACGAGATGCCAGGCGGGAACAGTTTTTTGGCAGTTTTTACCCATTTTCCCACTAGTTTACCCCACTATCTTTTTGCTGAATATGTATGTGCGGGAAACCATTTTTCTAATCTAACTTTTCCATCCTAGTTTCATCTCTTAGAGAGTGTTTGAGAGAAAAATTGGTTATAGGAAAATGTTCATGTTTTGAGTGCTAGTTTTCAAGAGAAAATATTTTATCACTCTAGTTTTACACCCATATAGTTTATCCAAGTTCACATATATACATATCAATTGCTTGGAGTTTGGCACCGGTTTATCTCTTCCGTTTCAAAGAGAAGTTTTGGTTTGCTTCTACATCCATCAAAGAAGAAGACGTTTGTTGCGATTCTACCCACTAGGAGAAAGGCTCCTTGCTCGGGTGACGGTGACCATAGAAAGCCCTATCGGTGGATTCCGAGACCGCGGTGGTGTTCCAAGGTTATCCGCTAGGAAGAGGTGTCTACAAGAAGAAGCGTCGAGGCTTGAGAGGGATCGAGTCGTGCGTTGTAAGTCTATCTGTCTTGTACTTATAATTCCGTATCTAGTGGATTTGTGGCTAGGGCCGTCCGAGGTTTTTTCCCGTCTTGGGTTTTTCCTTGTACATCGCGGCGTAGTGTGATTGGTTTATTTTATCTTGCACAATAATTTAGAACGCATGCTTAGGATAATTCAAGATAAAATTTGGTTTAATTATCACACTCAATTTAATTTGGACTTAAATTAAATATTGGGTAAATTTTGTTTATTCAAGTCATTTGCTAAAATTTGGTTTCGCCTAACTTTGGAAAATTGTTAATTATGACTTAGTCAAATTCTAGGACTGGAGTTGAATTGAACTTGGTTTAAGTGAATATATTAATTGATTAATTTGACTTCACTTGGTGTAATTTAAATTTGTTGTTGTTGTTTTAAAGTTGAACCATCTTACGCTTCCGCATATCGTGTTTGTTTTTACATAAAAGGAAATTACTAATTGGTTTTGTTTTAATTGAGATAACCCGGGGATCCATCATTACAACTTCCTCAAATTGGTATCAGAGCCAGAAACGATAAAATATTTCGTTAAGATCCTTAAATAATTTTTGGCTAAAATGGATTTTTCCCCATTTTCAAAATTTCCTATCTTCGATGGTTCAAACTACGCGTATTGGAAAGCGCGTATGAGATCGGCACTAAAGTCTATCGACGAAAGAGTTTGGATGTCTGTTGTTAACGGGTGGTCCTCACCAACTTATTTAGTTGAAAATGAACGTGTTCCCAAACCCGCCGATAGATGGACTGAAAATGAGTTTAAACTTGCTAATTTCAATTCCCGTGGTTTAAATGCCTTGTTTAGCGCTGTCACACCGGATGAATTTCGACGTATTATGACGTGTGATACCGCTAAAGAAGCTTGGGATATTTTACAATTAACTTATGAAGGAACTAGTGTCGTTAAAGCTTCAAAACTCCAAAACCTCACTACTCAATTTGAAACTATCAAAATGAATGAAAAAGAAACGTTTGATGAATTTTATGCTAGACTTTATGATATTGTTAATTCATCTTTTAACTTGGGAGAGAAAATACCTGACGACCGTGTTGTAAAGAAAATTTTAAGGTCCCTACCCGATAGATTTATTCCAAAAGTGACCGTTTTAAATTCTTTACCCACTTTAGCCTCTACGAAATTTGAAGAGCTTGTAGGTGATTTACAAACCTATGAACTAGATATGTTTCCCTCTAAAACTGAAAAGAAAATCGAAAAGGGCATTGCTTTAAAATCCTGAAAAGAGGTCAAACAAGTAGTAGAGAGCGAGAGCGATAGTGACTCGGAAGACATGGCTTTATTTGCTCGCAAATTTAGAAAATTTCTTAAAATTAACAAAGATAAACTTAAAAATGATTTTAAGAAATTTGATACTTCTAAGCATGAAAAAGGCGAGAAGATTCCTAAAGCCGAGAAGATCCCTAAACCTAGTAATGAAAATTTAGATAGGGACGAGTCTAATAAGTGTTTTGGTTGTGAAGGTTATGGCCAGAGAGCTTTTGAGTGCCCCACTAAACTAAGGAAAGAGGGTAAGCGACCCATTTCATATAATGCGACCCTTAGTGATAGTGATAACGAAGAGAGGCCCGATTCCCCCACTAAGAAAAATTTTGTGGCTTTTATGGCTAGTCATGTGAGTGATAGTGAGAGCTCATCAATTGATGAAACTTTAACACATGACACTTTCAAGGTCATAGTTTATGATTCTCTTATTTTTGATGATAGTGAGAGTGGAGAAGAAAGAGAGAGTGAAAATGAAGAAGAGGTTAATGTGAGTGAACTTCAAAATGCTTTTCAAGAACTTTATAAAGAATCTATTAAATTGAAAAAGGCTAATTTGAAGTTAGAAGCTAGTTTAAGAGAGAGTGTCAAGGTCTTTGATGAAAATGCTTTAATAGAAGACCTTAGGACACGTGAGAGGACTCTTCAAGAGAAGCTTGAATATGTAGAAGGCGAGAGAGATAGCCTTAAGGGTTTAATGGAATCCCTGAAAAAGGAGCTTCTTGCTTTTGAAGAGCGAAATGTTTTATTAGAGTCTAACATTTTAGAATTGCAAAATAAATTAAAAGACTCTAGTAATGTCAAATTTGATTTGGAGTGTCGTTCGGAAAAACTTGATAAAATATTAGGAACGGTCCAAATTAAAAATGACACTTGTGGTTTAGGCTTCAATACTTGTAATGAATTTTCTCATAATGCCAAAACCAACGTTTTAGGAGAATCGTCTAGGAAAGATTTTAATGATCACCCCTTAGGTAAATCTTTTCGACATGTTTTTACTTGTACACATTGTGGTCGAAAAGGTCATATTAGGAAATTTTGTTTTGATCTTAAGAGAATTCCTAGAAAATCCCATAGTAATGTAACCACGGTAGTTAAAGTTCCAACACCCCAAGATAATCATTCTTCATTAATTTGGGTTAGGAAATCCGACTTGGTTGCCTTGCAAAATAGGGTTTTTGATTCTCATTTACTTTCACATGCTTCCTCCCTTGCTAAATCTAAAGGATGAATGTGATATTGTTTGCATACTTTAGCTTTTGTACTTCATGCTATATTCACATGCTAAATGTATGCTTGTTTAATCATTTTCTAGTCATTGCCTTATTTCATATCACATGCTAGAAATTATGACTTGTTTATCTTTTTGTATTATATTTTGTGTTTGAATTAATTGAAAAATATAAAAAGATTTTTGTTTATCATTTGTGTTTTATTTATTTCATTTAAGCTTAATGAAAAATACAAATGATTTTTGTTTGTCTTTTGAGTATATATTTTTATTTTTGGCTAAAAACTTCAAAACTCAAAAAGATTTTTTTTGTGTGTATTTTGGTTTGACACACTTTAAGTGGCATATATTTGTGTTTGAATCCCATCTTTTACGCTCCCACGTGGCTAGAACTTTTGGTTTAGATTTTCAATCCTTAAAATGCTCTTTACCATAGTTTTATGGAGTAGTTGGATTTTGTGTTGTTTAAATGGATTCTATGTTTATATGCCTCTATTCACACATGCACGAGCTCTTTTGAAATTTTAACTTCATATGTATATTTGAGCTATGTGAGGTGTTCTCCTACCAATATTGTCATCTACATATTTGTGACTTAGGAGGACTAGTGCATGTCAAAATTCGTTGCATGTGAGATTTGTGTGAAAAATGAAAACATGATAAATAAAATGTGCACGGGGAAGGGCTCCGAAAGGACTAAGTGATCCTTTGCGATAGTAAGTCACCGTTTGAAATGGACCTAAAAGAAATACGTGGTCCAAAGGCCTAAAAACAGAAAATATGGCATTAAAAAGAAAAATAATTGCCAAGGCCTATGTTTGATTGATATATTCATTCAAATTTAATATAAATGCATATTGAGGGAGATTGGATGGTATATCAACGGTTTGCACAATGTCCATTTATCCTAGTTGCATCTTTCATGTCATGACTCTATTGGTTTGTAGAATCATCAATATGCTAGGCTTGTATGTATTGTGTATGTTCATTGAGTTCAATTTATATTGTCACATGAGGTTTTATTTAAATGTGATGAACTTTGCAATCAAATGAGAACTCTGTGAACGTTTATTAAGTGTTTGGGTCTAAATTTAATCGTTTCTAGTTCACACCCCTACACTTCCGTTTCCATATGACACATTTTTTCCATACGAGTGTGAAAGACTCCTATTATATGTTGGGTGTGTCATTTGTGTGTTTATATCTATACATATGTGCGTATGCATTATTGATATATTTCTAGTACATATATATATGATATTTTGTTTTGCCTTTGCCTTGCTTTTGTTGCCCATATGCTTTCATGTCTAATCACTTTAAGCTTCAACATGCTTTTATGTTTTGATTCTTTAGCCTTTGTCTATTCCTGAACAAAAAGGGGGAGAATGATGATAGGGGTAGAAATGGTATCTAATCCTATTATTATCGTATCTTAGTTTGGGGAGATTTATCTTAGGGGGAGACGTCTTTCTAAGTAGGTCATGCGTTTGATAAAGGGGAGAATTAATTTAGGGGGAGTAATTAATTAACATTGCATTTAATACTTTGATATTCCCTATGCATTTGATGAGTTTGCTTAAGTGTGCAGGATTTCTTCTAAAGCGGCATTGTTTAATGGCAAAGCTTTTGATCCTTGGGTTGAGTCAAGTTTGGGTGGGTTATGTTTTGAGTCTAGTAGAGCTTGACGGCCCTTTAGGATTTTTGTTTGGTTTTTGTCCCGGAATAGCCAAAGGGGGAGATTTGTAAGGACACAAATTTCCAATTGAGTCCATGTATAGTGTTGGCTCAATTCCGGACAAAAACATTTATTCATAGGATAGTATGTTGTTGTAATACAAGCCTATGAAGTGTTTGTTGAAGACGTAGCGGCAAAGAGTATAAAGCTTCATCAAATGTGCCGGTTTGCGTGCCTCATTTCTACGTCATCAACTATGGTTCCATGCTCCCAAGGTATGAATGCAATTATATTTATATAGGAGCTTGGAACAAGTTTATTGGGTGTTAGGTTTTATAAAAACTGTGTTTTAATTTTCAGAAAAATTTAAGTAGAACTTTAAAATATATTTTATAAAGTTTCTGGGCCAAAATCGAATTTTATAAAATTTCTGGAAGTCGTTCGATATGTCGTTCGAACGAGTTTTTTCGTTCTAACGAGATGTCGTTCGAACGAGTTTGCCAACGAGTTCCCACCAAGGTATACTGGTCCGTCGTTCGAAATGTCGTTCGAACGAGATTGTTCGTTCTAACGAGATTTCCAACAAGTTTCTAACGAGTCCATACTGGAGCGTCGTTAGAAGTCTCATTCGAACGAGATTTCGTTCGAACGAAATGTCGTTCGAACGAGATGCCAGGCGGGAACAGTTTTTTGGCAGTTTTTACCCATTTTCCCACTAGTTTACCCCACTATCTTTTTGCTGAATATGTATGTGCGGGAAACCATTTTTCTAATCTAACTTTTCCATCCTAGTTTCATCTCTTAGAGAGTGTTTGAGAGAAAAATTGGTTATAGGAAAATGTTCATGTTTTGAGTGCTAGTTTTCAAGAGAAAATATTTTATCACTCTAGTTTTACACCCATATAGTTTATCCAAGTTCACATATATACATATCAATTGCTTGGAGTTTGGCACCGGTTTATCTCTTCCGTTTCAAAGAGAAGTTTTGGTTTGCTTCTACATCCATCAAAGAAGAAGACGTTTGTTGCGATTCTACCCACTAGGAGAAAGGCTCCTTGCTCGGGTGACGGTGACCATAGAAAGCCCTATCGGTGGATTCCGAGACCGCGGTGGTGTTCCAAGGTTATCCGCTAGGAAGAGGTGTCTACAAGAAGAAGCGTCGAGGCTTGAGAGGGATCGAGTCGTGCGTTGTAAGTCTATCTGTCTTGTACTTATAATTCCGTATCTAGTGGATTTGTGGCTAGGGCCGTCCGAGATTTTTTCCCGTCTTGGGTTTTTCCTCGTACATCGCGGCGTAGTGTGATTGGTTTATTTTATCTTGCACAATAATTTAGAACTCATGCTTAGGATAATTCAAGATAAAATTTGGTTTAATTATCACACTCAATTTAATTTGGACTTAAATTAAATATTGGGTAAATTTTGTTTATTCAAGTCATTTGCTAAAATTTGGTTTCGCCTAACTTTGGAAAATTGTTAATTATGACTTAGGCAAATTCTAGGACTGGAGTTGAATTGAACTTGGTTTAAGTGAATATATTAATTGATTAATTTGACTTCACTTGGTGTAATTTAAATTTGTTGTTGTTGTTTTAAAGTTGAACCATCTTACGCTTCCGCATATCGTGTTTGTTTTTACATAAAAGGAAATTACTAATTGGTTTTGTTTTAATTGAGATAACCCGGGGATCCATCATTACAACTTCCTCAGAAGGAAAATAGAACTCCGCTACCGCGGAAAACACATAGACATGCACTATATATAATGTTATCGATACTGCCACAAAGCTCTAATTACACACACGAATCTTGGGTTAGCGAAATACCGCGACTCTATCTAGTAACGCCAAATATACCTCCTCCATCTGAGGTGAAACTCATAACAACAACTTCGCCAATCTCCCTAGTTGCTCTAAATGGTTCTCGGACATGCTTCACTTGCCCTAACTGAATCAAAATTACTTAACTCTATTCCTAATCTAGTCACCCTACTCTTGTCCTTTAGATCCTACCGGGCAAGATCAAAGCGTGTGGTTATACACTTCCACATTGCAACATTCCTCCATCTGGCCACCCTGACCATATTAAAGTTACTAGTATCATCGGACTCTATAGCCTCGATCTTGACAATCACCTTCATCGTCCCTTTAACTTCTTCGTTAAAAGGAAACTCCCCTACCGACTTCAACAACCCTATTTCAATGAATTACCCGGGTGGATTTCCACCAAAGGGGTTCCACGAACACAAATTCTCCATAAGGGTGAGGAACACCTCACCCAATCACTCTTCTGAAGGAGTTTCTCTTCATTGTACCTACCTCACTTTGGTACAAGGTTCACTTCTCCATATCACTCTTTATTCCCTGTCGACATCCGACCGATCCTTATGTGAATAATTCAGGAACTGTATTCTCTTCATATCTGATAAACTAAAGGAACTAATGGTTGTATCCATCCGTAAGATCCCTCTATGAGCTAAATATCCTGCTCCCTTACACATGGTGACTATCGTTCCCACCATTTCAATATTTCTCCTACGAGTGAAAAATTTTCCTCAAATTTTCACATACGGGTATTTCCATACCTTGCTCTAAGTCAAATCTTCTGAGCCTTCTACTTCCACTGAGTAGTGCTACACTAACTTTGTATAATTTATCTTTAGGGTATGGTCCTTATCGAAGACCTTTCGAATCCTTTAGCTACACCAGCTAATTCAACTTTAGCACCACTTCCTACTAGCGGTACGTGAACAATTATATATTATACCTTAGTATTCGTTGCAACAATCCTCGACAATACGACAGAAGGAGTGACCTTTTTTGCGGTCCTTAATCCCCACTTTACGTACAACTCCAACTAGGCCTCACCACCTGTCGCCTTCCTTGCTCCGCACACGAATCTGGAACGAGTGCGCAAAAGATTACTATAATCTCATAATATGGTAGGAGAACGAAATCTCACAAGAGGAATCAATTGTCCTAATCATAATGCTCTATAAAAAATCGAGAGCAACGCTGAAAATGTAGTACGTCCACACAGATTCCTAAGGACACTAGAACCTGATGCTCTGATACCATCTGTGACACCCCGCCTAATAAAATACCGGGCGATCACTCCTGTACCAAATTAAAATAGGTGTCGCATATGGTTCATTCTTAGCATCACTGTCGAAAACCAAATTAATTACTAATAACCTATTAGTCTGGTGTTAAAATTTTACTTAACTAATCTTTTTAAACAATTTTCAATTTAAAACATTCACACAGTTTGAATAAATAAAACTAAAATGAAATGAAATAATCGAACACTCGATTTAGCGTAATACAACCATAATAAATGCCGCACTCAAAGGCAGTAAAAGAATAAAGAAATGAAATTGGGCTTTAGCCCGAGTGTTTATATAGTACCTCCTATCTAGATTGCAAGGATAGAAGCGTCTACAGTGGACCTGCATGCTTCCACAGCTGCTGCAGCAGACGTCTGACTCGAAGGAATCATCATCCAGGCATCCCTGTGTCTGGACACCTATATATATATATAATACATAGCAAGAAAGGTAAAAATAGGAAAACGGGTCAGAGCCCGAGTTGTAAAAACATTTTACAAGTGCATAAATGCTTTATTTTTAAAAATAGGTTTTATCTCTTATTTAAATTGGTATCACACTCCCATGAGATACCCCTCACCCCTTTCCTAATAGTGCACACCTAACATATTTTAAAACATCCTAGTTAAGCTACCACGCCTAACTAATCTAATTCCCCCATATGCTAAAAACCTCGACAACACGAGTACCAAGGGATAAACTTCTCCTCTCCATTCTCAACATAGCACTGCGTTCGTTCATGGGGTGTCTCGCGAAGCGAAATCCAAACAAGGAACCCCCTGATACACTACTACTCGGCAGCGTCGATCGTCGAGATCCATTAGACCCTCAGCACATGACGTGTATATAAGACTCATATAAACATACAATAATAATATATATATTCATACTAAAGCTCCATATTCATTGTCATATACATCCGGATCCAAATTGACCGAGAAGGAGAAAAATACGCCTCATTAGGCTTTTCACTTTATATGTGTGAGTTTACTACATGATGGCTTGTATTCATATACAACAATATACTATACTCATCCAGTATATAATTATACCTATTGCACACATAAGTATAATAACCATCCCAACGAGCTATAACTCGAGGATGCGGTCTCTCAATGCTATCATCTTCCAGGGCAACACTCACATACCATCCCGGGGACCAACGGTCGGACTCAATATCACCGACATCGTGGCCATAAGTCGTAACGTCTGGGAAGCGATCATAGTTCCTTTTCGTAAATGAGACGAAACATACCCAACAAGTCTCACCCCTAATAAAAATCACACAATATAACTGTGGACGCTTTGACCTGGGGACTATACGCTCCCTGCTCCTCAAGCCAGGGGCCTCACCCACATCGCGCAACTTCCCATGATAGCACTAGAGGGGGTATGCTTCACATAAATATATATACCATTCACACATAGATATATATACATATCCGTATACTATCATATATATACCGTAATCACATCGTGTATATATATATATATATATATATATATTACATCATTCCTCAAATATATACATGGCTAAAATTGCCAATCACATAATAATATTTAAGTATTTTCCTACTTAAATATGCCTCACACCTTGATCGCTGTTAGGGATTTACATACTCTCCAAATATCCCGATTCATAATCGTATGATAAGTATACCCTCAACTTATCTTTAACCTATACCCCAAATTCTATCCTAGTCGCTTCGTAGGAGTTACTCACTAATTCCATATACACTTACTTTTTCCTACTCTCACGATTATTTATCTATAATCGCTCGCTAAAATACTCCCTCGGGTGTCATTCGCTCCGAACATCTATAATTAAATAAGTCTTGGATTTTACCCAATTAATCCAAGGTATACATTTCACTCCAATAATAATTATTTAAAAGTCCCCTCTTATTTTTCTGGAAATCCCAATTGTCTAATCCCTCAATTTGTTTATTTTCCTCGAAAATATACCTTAGTGCCACCCAATTATAACACCTTCCTAGCCCCCATAAGTTCCCCCCAAATGGCTAGTGATAATAACCTAGATGAATACTTATTTCCTCAAATAAATAAACTAGGAACAACTAAATCGGAATTTATCCCATATAATTAACCCTAGGAAAAATTGCCAAAAATCCTGAAGGGTCGATCGATCGACCCTGGACCGTCGATCAATCGATCGCCCCAGACAGCTTCTTCTCCGAGAAGATGTTTCGACCATTAAAGCTTCTCCAAAGATTTTTTCTCCTCACCTAATGTCCCCCAACCTCAATCAACTACATATACACAAGCAGTAAGGGTTCTAAACATCCTAGAACCCCTTTACCAACAATAATTTTTTACTAAATCCTAAGTTTTTCAATTGGGATATTTTTCCGGGGTTAATCCGTTAAACTTTTCGGAAAACCCATTTTGGTTCACAAAAACCAATCCCAAAAATCTTTGTGGTTTATCACTACCAACTACAATATGAGATTTATGCTTTAAACGAAATAAGAAAGTAAACACTTACCTCTTGGATAAAATTCGACGACCTCGAGTCTAATCCCGTGGAGTCTGGCCGGAACCTCCCTTTTCTTCCTCTTTTCTCTCCTCCTTTCCTCTCCTCTTTATTTTATCTCCTTTTCCTTTCTTCTTTCCCCCTCCCATGCCTTATATAGGGAGAAATAAGGGTTTATCTCTTTAAACCCAAAAATGACTCATTTACTCAATTACGAGTTCCTTTTAATCTAAAAATTCCCAAAACTCAATTACGACCCCGAATACTCTATTCTGACTATCTCGACCGTTATGAGACTAACTGCGCACTCGAAATCTCCATCCGAGGTACTTGACCACAAATTACTAATTTAACCCAATACATCTCAATGTGAGTTTTCCAATTAAAATATTATCCTTTGTCGCTTTACTCAACTGCGACCTATAATAAAATAATCCTTCTCATCTACTTATTCCCAAAAGTAGTTATAACATGCATCGTAAATCATCTAACACTCCTAAACTCCAAAAATTATTATTCCGAGAAATTCCTCAAATTTCCAAATTACACCCATTTATGAAATTTAATTTCCCATAAAAGTGCGGGGTGTTACATTATAACATCATTAGGTGCAGTAGAGGAGCATGATGAAGATGAATGTGATGCACGTTAGAGATGCACATTGGATTTGCTGGAAATTCAAATCTTTGATACGTCGTGATTATTGTGATAACGTGATGCAGAGTAATTGGATATGCCATAAAGTATGTAACCTAGATACTAGTGGCTATGTCTGAAATGTTGCTTTAGAATTTTAAGGTATGTTGGGATCAGCACTTATCGCTTATGGTGTTTGCATACAATAATAATCACCAGCAGACTATTGGGATGGCACCTTACAAGGCGTTGTACGGATGATCATGCCGTTCACCGAATCAATGACCGAATATTGGGGAAAGTAGGTTGTTTGGACCAGATGTAATGCAGGACACCTTAAACAAGGTGGTGGTCATCAGGAAGCATATGAAGACTACTCAGGAACAGCAGAATAGTTAAGCCGAAAAGAGGATGCATAAGTTGGAGTTTTAGGTGGGTGATCTGGTGATTTTGAATCTTTCACTGACGAAGGGAGTTGTGAGATTCGAATCCAAAGGTAAGTTGATGCCTCGATACATTGGTCCCTTCATAATCTTGGATAGGGTGGGCCTGATGGAGTTTTATTTGGACCCACCCCATCATTTTTAGTGAGTAGACAATATCTTCCATGTGTCCATGTTGAGGAAATTCCTGAGGGATGAGTTAGCCTATCAGCACATTGACCTTGACAGGATTGAGTTACAGCATGGCCCGAGGTTGAGTCAATTTTGGAGATATAGGATTATATACGTGCGAAATATTCAGAGATATTAGAATCAGGTATATAATATAAAGTTTGAGGATGAAATTTCTGATTTAAGGACGAGGAATGTAATACCTCATATTTTATGTATATTATTTAATCTACGAAATCAATTGTTTTTTCCCGCATGGCATGTGATGAAACTTATTATATTCATTCACGTGTTATTATATAATTTAGATTATGTGTTATGTAATTTACACCTTTTGGAAATCCTACTTAACACACACGATAAAATACTAATTAAATATTTCAAGCGAATTAGTATTATGGATGACTATGGAACGGTCAGGGGCTTGGTGTTTAGGTTTCCTTATTTGGATTATCCCATCGGTAACGGGTTCCATCTATCATAAATTAGTTTCTTATAATGTTGAGTCATGCGTAATTAATAAATACTTAAATTATGTTTAGTTAACTCATACCGACTTTTTAAATAAGCTAATGAGTCTAATAATTAAATAGAATTAGCCCTATTTCATGTTAACTCTTAGGATATTTAGGATGTACGTTTTTTTTTATCTAAAATGGTAGGATTTAAGTCCATTGGGTTAGTCCATAACTTGGGTAGAGTTTTGGGCATTTAGAGTGCTATTTGAGCTCATTAGGTTCGGGCTTATATTGGGCCTAAGCCTAATTTCGTGGAAATCTTGTTTGTTAGGTTATTTAGACAACCTAAATCACATCTTTATACATTTGAAGAAACCCTAAGTCTATAGATAAAAGATGCACACAATAATTAATAAGATTTAGAAGATTAGAGGCTTTGATTCACACCACTATTTAACACAAGTTTACATAGATTAGGAATTTAATTATGATTTGTGTCTGGATAATGATAATCCATTGGAATCTGAATTAAGAAATATATATTCTAATTTTGATAATTTAAATCCTAATTTCGTAACTAGTTTAATTGTTAAATTACACCTTAAACCCATGTTAATGTATTAGTGTAATTTGATGTTGAATTTTATAAATTAACCTTGATAATTGCATGGAATTGATATATTCTAATTCATGTTAATGAATCACTAAAAATCCCCTTGTCTAATTCAAGAATTGGATTTAAACCTGAGTTGAATTGAGTAGAAACATGAACTTGGGGTTTTTAATCTATAATCTTAAATTCATTTTTATAATCTTATATGTAAATGCACAAACATCAAGGTAAATCTCTGATACCAATTTGTAAATGCACAAACATCAAGCTAAAACTCTGATACCAATTTGAGAATGTGCTTGAAGACCCTTTTGTGTATGCTTTAGGTAAAGACAACTTTTTCCAATTTCTCAAATTTTATTATGCACCAAATTTGAGAATCAATTTAATTAAACCAATTATATCTTCTTAAACCCTAAACATGCATCTAAGTGACTCAAATCATTGAATAAATAAAGCATGTAGCTAAAAGACACGGTTTCAGGAAGGAAAAAACCTTTCGGATAAAAACCTTTATTTTACTATGAACAGTAAATCGCAACTTATAACATAGCAAAATCTGCAATGAATCTACCGCGAAAAATTCACATAGGCCGCAACCTAAATTAGCAATGGACTTCCTCAACAACCCACAATAACTCAAACTCTTCTTTAACAAGGAACACCCTCAAGTCTTTCCAATAACGCAATCATCAGCAAGCAGCTCCCTCACGAACTACAAAGCGGTAGTAGAGTCTCCTCTACAAGAGAAACTTCAACAAGAAGTGTTTAATGATTCACTAAAGTAATTGTGATTTTGAATAAAAAACAAATTGTTCAAACCTTAAAAGTGAAGATTTAAAATTTTGCAGATTTGCAGTTTCGTTTTCGCTAAAAGTCTTAAAGGAAGAGTCCTCACAAAACATGTATTTATAAAAAATTTGAGTCGACGGGGTCGCTCGAACGACATAGCCATGTCACTTGAAAGACATCAAATGTCGTTCGATCCAAGGGATTGCGTGACCATCAAACGACCATTAAAAACATGAAACAATATGGGATCGTTAGATGTAAACATCAAGCGAGCTTCCTATGACTGCTTCGCGCGAGATGTAATGTCGTTTGAAGCCTCATTCGAACGATTTCCAGCTGTCGTTTGAACGACCTCAACAAAAAATATTTTATTTTTAAAACTTCAACTACAGGTCTTGAAAAAATAATGTTAACTCAATAAAACACCTCAAGTTGATAAAAACATTTTAGAAAAAATATCCCAACATTTTAAATGAAACATTAAGGGACTTAAACAAAACCTTACCAAAATCAATCTCGCATAGGCTCGTTGTTGAATAACTTTGATATTCGGATCCGTCTTGATGAACATTTGAGCTTGAACTTCCTTTGACGGGTGCAGCGGTATACGACATATCCTATGTAAAGTATGGACAATGAAAATATGTCCTTAGAAGTCTCCCCCCATGTCTATGCCGGTACAAAATAAAAAATACGAATTATCAAATCAAAAGTCATACAAATCTAATACCCTCCCATGAACCTAAAATTGAAAAGGTAATAAAAATGCAAGATTTTCAACTTTCTTGAAAAATCTTCAACTTTAAATCTTCCAATCTTTATCTTTTCTTTGTCATCAGCAGGGTGTGCAAAATATGATCCTCAAATTTTGTACCTACACACATGAGATAAGAAACAAATACCTTCATGACCCATCGAGTTTGAAATGAGATAAACATAAATCAAAACAAAGATCAAATCTCCCTCATAATTTAAACTCTCCATTAAATCATAATACATTCTCCCCCTTTTTATTTGTCCGAAATAAACAAGGAAAAGAATAAACAAAAATAAGCATGGAGTGTCATGCAAAGTGTAGCAAAACATCACGAAAAAAATCAACTACGATCAAGCAAGGATAAACTTCAAAGCATTCACCAACTATGTTTGATTTTTCAAATTTTTAAATAAAAATAATTTACAAAATCACACACTATGAATTTACACTAAGATAACAAAATCGTGGATTATGAAATGAATGGGTGTGAGCAAATTCGATAGGAAGATCAATGCAATCAAACATAACATATGTGCACAATGAATACGGATACTCCTAAAGAATGAGCTCAAAATCGTCCTTACGTGTCAAAAATGTTGAATTTAAATTACATCGACTCAATCTATCAACACATCAAAGTCAAGAATGACTTCCACACCACCAACGTCTAAAACAATGTAATGATTTTTCAAGACTTTGTCAGGACGTGCAAACCCATTGATTAAATTCCAACCAAACACCCTTATAAATAATAAATCATTTATTTTTCCAATGAGGTGATCTAAAACCTAATAGCTCCTTATATATCTTTTTATCGCCTTTAAATTTTTTCCTCTTTGGACCTTGGCTACCTTTTTACAATGCCACACTTTTTTAGGTCTTATTTAGACGATGGCTTGATCGCAAATGATGTGAGTGCCTTTTGTAGCCCTTCCCCATTTCTCATCATTTTAAACAAAGTCCTCACGGACAATGGTTCTTACATGCACTACTTTCATTGTCAAGTTTTATTGCATATGGTTCGTTTTAAAGACAAGATTGAGATGAAAACACTTCGACCAATATGTGATAGATAAGTACAATAATCAAACAAATCCATGCTAGTGTGCATTAAAAGAAATTATGAGTCAAACACGTAGGTAGTAATAAAGTAAAGGCATCTTAATGGCTCCATACATTGTAAAGCACAAAAATGAAATGATGACGCATATCAAAACACTATCAAATAGTCACATGGATATGGAATGACGTCGTGACTTGGTCATCCAAAATGTCCATTCATAAATGGTGTAAACAAAATACAAAAATACTTTTCTCTTTTTCCATAAATTTTATCAAAATTAAATCTTTTTGGCTTTTTTAAAATTTTTCTCAAAAAAATAGAAAATCTTTTTGTATTTTTCCAAATTTTTTCAAAAGCAAAAATCTTTTTGATTTTTCAAAAATATATCAAAATGGAATACAAAGGATACACATCATAACACTAGCAAAAAATATGTATCATGAATTACGACTAGTGTATGACAAACATCAACAAGATCAACCAAAAGATCTAACACGAGGAGAATCACGTGCAAGCAAATGAGAGTCATGAAGGATAATCCATAAATCCTTTAAATCCGATTTCCTAACCCAAATGGATGTGTAACGATGCACAGGGGTTTTGGGAACCGTAGTGACTCTATTCTTAACCTTCTGAGGAGCATTCAAAGGTTTGTAACAGAAACGTCTAAGATGACCTTTCTTGCCACAATGTGTGCAAGTGTAGATATGGTGGTGAATGTTACCTAAAGGCGATCCTATTGTATCCTTCCTAGGTGTCCCTCTCCTAAACTCCCTAGGTGGCTTTCTCCTTATATTCCTAGGTGGCTCTCTCGCATGCATGGTTTTATCTTTTGGAATGGGTAAAACTTGATTATTAAATCCAATACCACACTTATCATCCTTGATTTAGATGGCGCCTAATATCTTATCTAGATTTTTCGACCTAGCCTCCAAATTAAACTTCACGTTAGATGAATCTTTCAATCTTTCCTCAAATTTACTTAACCTCGACTCAAGCAAACGCCAAGACTCCTCAAACTTTAGAAGCTCCTTTTTCATAGCCTCCATTAACCCTCGAAGACTATCTCTCTCCCCCTCGATATATTCTAGCTTCTCCCGAAGAGTCTTCTCACATGCCCTATGATCCTCAATCAAAGCATCATTATTAGTCTCTATGGCACGTTATTTTAACTTAGCTTCTAATTTCAAGTTTGCCTTCTTTACTTTCAAAGTTTAAGTATATAATTAATTGAAGGGAGATTGAAAGTCTCTCTTATCATCATTCACATCACCCCTCACTTTCTTGGGTTTCACTAACGGTGGCTGCAAAAGAATCAGGCAAAGAATTATCTTCGTGAGAAGATTTCTCATCATCATTGACATGATTAACCATAGTGGTGGACGCTTACTGGCATAAAAATTTTCTTCTCCAGAGTCATAATCACTAAAGGTAGATTATGTTTTATCGGTTCATTAACATCATTAAATTAGTGGGACGCTCAGTTAACCTATGGCCAAACCCCTCACAGCAAAGACACCTCTCAGAATCATCTTTTTTAACCAAGGTCTTAAGTGCAGACTTCAAATGTGTTTTCCAATAACACTGGTCAGACAAATGTGTTCTAACATCATCAAACACTCCCAAAGGCATACCTAAAGACACGGGATCACAAACACAATAATTTAGTGCAACCTGCTCTGATACCAATTTGTAAATGCACAAACATCAATCTAAAGCTCTGATACTAATTTAAGAATGTGCTTGAAGGCCCTTTTGTGTGTGCTTTAGGTAAAGACAACTTTTTCCAAATTTCTCAAATTTTACTATGCACTAAAAATGAGAATCAATTTAATTAAACCAATTTTATCTTCTTAAACCCTAAACATGCATCTAAGTGATTCAAAACATTTAATAAACAAAGCATGTAGGTAAAAGAGACAATTTCAGGGAAAAAACCTTTCGGGTAAAAACCTTTATTTCACTATGAAACGTAAATAAAAATTTACAGCATAGCAAAATCTACAATGAATTTACCGTAGCAAATTCACATAGGCCTCAACGTAGATCAGCAATGGACACCCACTAAAACCCACAAGAATCGTAACTCTATCTTCTGCAAGGAACACCCTCAAATCTTCCCAATGACCGCAGTCGTTAGCAAGCAGCTCCCACAGGAACTACCAAGTCAGCAGTAGAGTCTCCTCTACAAAACAAACTTCAACAAGAAGTGTTTTGGGTTCCAAAACGATTCAATAAAGTAATTGGGATGATTTGTGAATAAAAAATAAAGTGTTTAAACCTTAAAAGTGAAGACTTAAATTATGCAGATTTGCAGTTTTGTTTTCGCTAAAAGTCTTAAAGGAAGAGTCCTCACAAAATAGGTATTTAAAATAAATTTGAGTCGGCGGGGTCGCTCGAACGACATAGCTATGTCGCTGGAACGACATCAAATGTCGTTCGATCCAGGGGATCGTACGACCATTAAAAACATGAAACAGTATGGGGTTATTACATGTAAACATCAAGCGAGCTTCCTATGATTGCTTTGCGCGAGATGCAATGTCGCTTGAAGCCTCATTCCTCCAGCTGTCGTTTGAACGACAAACCAATGTCGCTTGAACGACCTCAACAAAAAATATTTTATTTTTAAAACTCTGCCTACAGGTCTTGAAAAAATAATTTTGACTCAATAAAATGCCTCAGGTTGATAAAAACGTTTTAGAAAAAAAATACCGCAACACTTTAAATGAAATATTAAGGGTCTTAAACCCAAACTTACCAAAATCAATCTCGCAGAGGCTCATTGTTAAAGAACTTTGATATTCGGATCTGTCTTGATGAAAATTTGAGCCTGAACTTCCTTTGACGGGTGTAACGGTATACGACATATCCTATGTAAAGTAAGGACTGCAAAAATATGTCCTTACATTATATAAACATCTAATAAATTGTTGGGTTAGGTTAATATTGTTGTCATACACCTTATATAATATGAAGGATGGGAATATGTTCAATTAGAGGTTTTACAATTAAGATTTGTTTTGTTAATGGCCATTTTTGATCTGCTAGAGAAGATTAAATGCGTTCATCTCATTCGAATGAGATGTTGGATCTCATTAGAATGACTAGGGAAATCGATAGAACGACTATTATTTTTTTTAGAATGTCTTAGTAATGCCGTTAGGACTGGCGTGCTTTTGTTAGAACGAAGTAGGTAATTTCGTTAGAAGGACTTTGGGACACTTTGGAATCTTTCTCTTAATTAAATTGGGTTAAGTAATTCAGAGACATATAATACTCTTAGTAAATCCTTGTGTGGGATGGATTTTTATGATTGGAATTTATGTGTAAGCATACCATGTGTGAATGTTCATAAGAGATGTACTAGGAGGGTTTCTTATGGGGAACGTACAATGACGACCATGCCGATTCCTCGTTGATAGAAATAATCCTACCTTAGTTATTTTACTCAGGCCTTACTACTAACCTGCCTGTATCTCGAGGGGGTATAAATTAAAATGCTCTTCGTATAGTATTTGGTAATGGAGTTCTATATGAATTACGGGAAAATGTAGTGACTTATATCTTGGTATGTCTTTGAGGTTATACGTATGGTATGACCTA
Organism: Sambucus nigra; assembly: GCA_949130495.1. NCBI lineage: Eukaryota > Viridiplantae > Streptophyta > Magnoliopsida > Dipsacales > Adoxaceae > Sambucus > Sambucus nigra. The sequence goes on from OX422210.1 coordinate 592,014,730, forward strand.
TAACTATACCTAGTACGCACGAGTGATACCCAAAAGAAATAGGGATAGGCTTTTGTATCTTATGTGTGGGCTTGTGCATAGCTCACTTACTTGTATAGGTTGGGACCATACTTATTTGAATGTTGGACTTAAGTGATTTTCCTTTCTTTAAATGTAATTATACTATAGATTTAATTACTGGAAATAGTCATGGAGCCTTGAAATTATAATTAATTAGGAAGAATTACAATTGTTAATCATTAGGTTCACTTGGGCTTGGGGATTAGACCACATGTTGTACTTAGGGTTGTTTGGGTAGGGTTCACTAAAAAATAACTAAAATATGTGAGGAAGATGTATTGTTATTTTTGTAGCCCACATACGGTCGAATTATTACTTTTTATAGACTTGCTCAGTTTAATCATATTGTTGAACTCAATTTTCAGGTTCTACACAGTTACTGCCATAACCCCGATCTTATACCTTTTATTTCAATTCCTGATTCATCTATAGGATGTGGGTGTCGAGTATATGTGCTCATTATTATATCTTGCATTCACTTTTTCCATACTAGTGAGTGTCAGATTATTGTACTTGATATTACTTTATATTGGAGTTAACTTTTATTTTTATAGTGCGATTTATGTTTGAGAAAGTTCTATGTTCGAGTGATGGAAGATTTATTACATTGGTTTCGGTATCACAGTTATGATTGCTTTGTCATATTATTATTCCAGTTCTTTAGTAATACATTTTAATTTAGTCATGCTTTGAATGGTACTTATTGTTTAGATTCCTGTATTATTTTAATTTGTACTTTATCAATTTGGATATGGATTATATGGGGTGAACTGATCTCCCCTAGAGTCGAGGGGATAACTCGACACATAAGGGCATCATGGTGACTCCACAAAGACGTTGTCTATCGATGGTGCTCGATGTGGTGAGAGGGGTCTGACTTCCTATAATATGTGGTGATATTTGGGATGAAAAACTTCTTTGGTGGCTCTTAAGTTTCTATCTCCATGGTAAACTGTGAGGCTTGTCCATTCCCTAATGTTCTCCTAGAAAGATCCTTCCGAGTTCATGCCAAGTTGGGGTTTAGATTTCCTCCTAATTTTATTTTGATTAAGTCCTTGAGTTCATCACTTCTGACCTTCTTCGATGGTATCTTAGGATGTTTCGACCTACTGTTGTTCGCAGATGTTTGTAGACTCTATTGGTCAAACTAGCACATGGTTACTACTAGAACAGTGACGAGCTAGTGCATGATTGATGCACCATCGATTAGATTGAACCGGGAGAGGGTATTTGATTTGGAAAATCTGTTAGTTCGGTTGAACTTGTTGTGCCTTAAGGAATGGATTTCCCCCCTTCTGCGTCATTTCACATTATTGTGACACCCCGCCTAATTAAATACCGGGCGATCAGTCTTTTATTATTTCAGTATTTGATTTATGTCCAATACTTATTTTATTCTTGTGGAATGTGAGTAGCTTATATTTTAAAGAATGGAAAATTTATTAATGGATTTAATTGGGTATAATGAAATGGGAAAATGTTTTGACACTTAACTTAATTATTTATTAGGTGATTAATAAAGAAAAAATATTTTTCGATAGTGATGCTAAGAATGAACCAACCGGTCACTTCATTTTAATTTAATAAATGACTGATCCCACGGAATTTAATTAGGCAGGGCGTCACAATTATGAGAACTGAAGTTCTTCTCCTCTGACTACCTGATCCACTGCCTTCTCAGACGGGAAATCTTTTCATCATGATCATCCAATCTCTCTTCAGAAAGATTGATCAATCATGATATTGGTCTCCCCTCAGGCCACTCTGCCAAAGGAGTATAACGTCGCAGACTAGGAGTAGGCCTTCTAGTGGAGCATCCCTTTTACCTTGATCTACTAAGAGGAGGATGGGAACTCAAAGGAGAATTCTCTCTCCTGACAATTCGTATCTCAGATTGGATACAACTTCTGGCATGCGAATGATGAGAACTCATATTGATGTAAGCTTGATGCTTCACGATGGTGAGAATTCCCAGTCTTCTCATAAACTATGTCAAATTATAAGGTGTATCGCGTCCATAATAAATTAAGTATTATGAATCGAACCCTAGATATTAATGAAGTATAATAAGTGACACAAGATGTACGTGGTTCTGCAAATCGTCATGCCTACATCTACGGGGAAGAGAGGGAGAGTTGTATATTAGATGGTAAGAGCGAAGGAGAATTGAAGTGCTAGGGTTGTTAGCTTATAGTCCAAATTGTCGTTATTCGAATACAATTCAATACGGCCAAACTAGTTAGGGTCGCTCTTATTTGTAAGTTATTTTTTGATTTGATTGTATTGCGATTGATGTTAGTAGACTCATGCTAAACCATTAAGATAAATAATTAAGCATCTTAGGAGTATGGGCGCTTATAGAATGCTTAACGGCTAGATGCCATGGGTTTACTATTTGGATTATTCTATCAGCATTGGGTCCCATCGATCATGAAGTAGGTCCTTATAATACCGAGTCTCAATTTCATTAATTAATAATTAACATTTTAACTTGTGCCATGTTTATTATCTATTTAATTAATTTAATAAGATAATTATTAATATAATAAGAACAGTGAGCTGCAAATGATGTTAACCTTCAAGTAGGTTCGTACGATGCTTAAAGAGTTCATTTTTAGTGGGATTTTAACCCGTTGGGTTTGTATATGGATTATGCCAAGTTTCAATTCATTTAGAGCATGTTTTGGACCTTTTTATTGGAACTATTATTGTGCTTAGGCTTAATTTCGTGGTTAATAGTTCAATGTATACTATTAGGATATACCATTTAGCATAATACACTTTTGGGCTATAAACTAAGGAAGAGGTGGAGAAACCCTATATTGAATATCAAGGCGACCAGAGAATTGGGGGAATTTGGGAGTTGATTCATCAATCACTTCAATATACGTCCACTTTGATTAAGTTACGATTATGTTTGTGTTAGAATAATGGTGATATGTTGGATTCTTTATTCAAACTCGTGAAATTTGATTTGAAATCATATTATAATTTAATTTTGTAATTAGAGTTAATTGTATGTTTCAACCACAATCAAACCCTGAAGAACTAGTGTTGTTTTGATGGTAAATCCTTTAATTGAACCATGAATCTTTGTAATGAGAACTTATAAACATTATATGTGAATCTTAATGTTGTCAATTTTTAAAACCCCTCACTTTATATTGATTTTAATCCGATGGTTATTTTAATAAATCTTGGGTAGATGATGAACTTACGATTAGTTCTTTAAAATCTGAGATTTAATCCTTATATGTTGTTTAATACAGTTAGAGTTTGTTGATTCTTATTAGTATTATTGTTACGAAGGTTAGATTAGAAGGATAAGGGGTAAATAAATTATTAGAGGCCTTAGTTTTGATGTTTTCTTGGGTTATGGTCATTTTGATTAAAGGAAAGAGAAGGGCTTATGCGTCCATCTCGTTCGAACGAGATTGGGGTCTCGCTTTAATGAATTTGGGTTCGCATTCGAACGATAAAGGACATATCATTCGAATGACATAAATTTTGGTTCGAACGACATAGGGCTTTGATTCGAACAACTTTGTAGTCTCGTTCGAATGCCTTTGTACAATAGCTCTCTTGGGTTTAATTTAAGTTAGGGTTCGGATAAGACATTATATCATATTAGTTACAAATCAAGGCATTGGATTGGAAATTTGAAACCTAGTTTAGATTACTGTGATTCCAAGTGGAGGATTATAAACACCAGTAATGTTAAGAGATAGCATTAAGGGTATAAATGTTGAGATCATATTTTATACCCACTGAGTACGGTAGTCGTTGATTTAGAATGATCTTCATAAATGTTAGGTGTGAGATAATACCTAGACTTTGAGAACATTTGGAGTTCTGGCTAATATTTCATATTATCGATTATAGTTAACGTGTGTATTAACTTGTAATAAAGAGATATTATGTATTATCTCAGTGAGTCGGGTTTGTGCTTATATTTTTTACCAAGTTGAGTAGGGTATTACATATTTGTTTGGCTTGTGTAAGCATACCGAGTGTGTGTGTGCTCACGAGGGACATACTAGGAGAGATTTTGATGGGACGCATATGATGTTGATTATACGTGGTATTTCTTGTAATTGAGATGATATCTACCTAGTTCCTATTTACCCTGATCATACTTCTAACATACCCTTATTTCCCAAGGGGGGATAATCGTGGGCATTCTTCGTGTAGCCTTAAGTATGGAGTCTATACGATAGACGAGGATGCGTAGTGATTTTTACCTTGGTTAATACTGTGAGTTTATAGGGTTAAGATGCCTTATAACTTTACCTAGTACGCACGAGTGGTCCCTGAAATCAATAGGGTTATGCATTCGTATCTTTTATTTACGGGCTTGAGCATAACCCATGTGAATTGTTATGAGTTGAATATACACACAAATATTTTGGATTATGTGATTATGTATTATTGTAAATTGAGATGACGATACTGGATTATGACTTATACTAGTGATGTATAACTATAAGCTTATGTCTTTGGAATAATGTCGGAATAATATACTAGAGATATATATGTTGAATTGTGACTTGATAACCTTAAAGGCTGGTACATTAGAGTTGTACATATTTAGAAAATAACTTGAGATGGTTAATACAAGAGAAAATTTTTTACTAAGCGATTTACTGTTATGCATGAGTTTACCACATAGTACAATATTCTTAAGAAAATAGATGAATGTAAAACTGTTAAAGTAAAGTTACTTACTTAAAGATGAAATCATATCACATTGGGTTAAACGATTTTGGGTTTAAAACGCATGCTATTTAGGTTGTTTGGGTAAACTAAATAACTTAAAAACAACTAAAATATTGGATGAGAATATGTTATTATTATTATGGTCCCTATGTAGTTATATTATTGCTTACTGTAGACTTGCTAAGTTCAATCCTCGTTGTTAAACTATTTTTTTTATAGGTCTCAGGCTGTTGTTTCTGTCACAAACTTAATTTATTCGTTGGAGGGGCATATCCATAACTCTTAAACTCATCATTCCTAGGCTATAGGAGTCAATCATTGTAGCTCCTTTACATTATGGTACTATTTATATTTCAGTTCAGTCGGTTGTATTTATTTGAGATATTCCCGACTCAGAGATTGTAGGAGATGTAAACTTTTTCATGATTATTTATTGAATAACTGAGATTGTATATTCCGAAGTGGAGTTTATTTTTATTGTCAGATAAATGGTATCAGAGGTGGTTTTAATTTATTCACCATTCAATTATCTTGATTTTTATTTACTTGTATCGTTTTATTTATTTCGTTAATGCCAAGAATGTTACTAATTGTTTTTTATTCCCATATTTTTATTTTAGACCTGATCAATCTTTTTATGGATTTAATGAGGTGTTACACTTATTTCTAAAGTAGTAGAGTATGGCTGGTTCAGTCGTCCGTGATATGTTATGATTTTCCTAGATTCCAAGTTTGCCTTCCCTTGGTACTTGGCCGATGACACCGCCTCATTCTCTAGGTGTCATGTGTCAATCCATGTTGCATAATTGGCCTAATCTCCCTTCAATAAGCAATAATAAAATCCAAATATTTGACTTCCTCAGAATTTAATGGAATATGACATGTCGCTTCGAAATATCCTAATGATCGAAACTCACTAATTTTGGTGGTGATGCATCCTTTTTTTTGGCTACGCGACGACGTTTAAGCCCCTTAAAATCTTAAATTCCCCATTTTTTAGTAATAAAGTTGACAATTATGCCTCTCTTCAGAAAATTATTTTTTAAATTTCGCCAATAGAAGATTGATCCAAAAGTAAATCATAATGTTTTTGTAATGATAACTCAAAATTTTATGTTTTTGTAAATGTAAGGCTTTTCCACATTTTATGTGTTTTAATAACTACATAAGTTGTCCTACTTTATTTGGTCGTTATAATATTCATGTTATGTGGTATTTTTTTGGTATACACAAAATATTGTTAGGAATATTAGATTTATGGTTAATGTTTTGGCACTAATATTTATATTATGTTAGTTTATGTCTTCATCAAAGTGCATTAATTTATAGTTATAAATATTAGACTATTATGCATAACCTTTTGCAACCTAATATTTGTAACAACCCGTCCTTTTGGAGATAATTAAATCCCATAATTAAGTATAAATTGGAATTTGGAGAATTTCCCGGAATGGTAATTTTTGGGATTTTTAAGGATTTGATGATTATCGATAGGTGATATATTTACTTTTGGGGTTAAGTAAATATGTCGAGGTATTTTAATTATATGTCGCTGTTGATTAAAGCGACACGAGGTGAGATTTAAATTGGAAAACCCGCAGTAAGTCATGTGGGGTTAAAATAGTGAGTTGCGGTCAAGTACCTCAAATGGAAATTTTGACTGCGCCATGAGTCTCGGAATGGCCGAGATAGTCGGAAATGAGTGTCTGATTGTCGAAAATGAGTTTCGAGGAATTTTAGAGTTAAAAGGGCTCGTAAGTGAGTAAACGAGTCGTTTTTGGGTTTTAAGGGTTAAAACCCTTTTTCTTTCTTTATAAAGAAGGATAGAGGGAGAAAAGAGAAAGAGAAGAAAGAAAAGAGAGAGAAGAGAGAGAGGAAGGAAGAAAGAGGAGAGAAATGGAGATCTCGGTCCAAACTCCGTCGGATTCGACTCGAGGTTGTCGGATTATATCCACGAGGCAAGTGTTTACTTGCTTCATTTACTTTTTGCATAAATATCTCATACCGTAGTTTGGTATAAACAAACCCTAAAGATTTTGGGTTGGATTTTCGTGGATAAAACGGGTTTTCGGGAGTTAAAACGAATAAACCCCTATAATTTCATAATTGGAGAAACTTAGAAATTAATCAAAATAAATTGGTGGTTTAGGGTTCTTGGATGATTAGAACCCTTAATATATGTGTATTTATAGTTGGTTGAGGTTGTAGGACATTGGGTGAGGCGACAAAAGCTTGAGAGAAGCTTTAATGGCCGAAATCGTCTCGGAGAAGACGATGAATAGTGAGACCTGCATCTTTTCGAATCGATTCGGCCTTGATGCGAATCGATTCGGCTCCTGGTCAAAGAATAAAAATTGTAGATCTTTTCGATGCGGTCGCTTGAACGCCGACCGCGTATTTTTATGATTTTTTTTGGATTTATAGTATTTTTCTACAAAACGCTGTCCGATATCGAAATCGTTAGTTAGAACTTATTGGAGATAAATATTAGGGGTTCTCAAATGGAGTGTTAGGACCTCTAAAGAACTTGAGGAGATATGAAAACTTTGGGTTTATAGGAATAAGTCCAAGTTATGATTTAAATGGAGATTGGATTGAGTTTTGGGTATTTTTGAGATTGAAAAAAATTGCCCAAACAGTGCCCCTCGAACAGGCCGAATCGATTCAGGTCTAGGCCGAATTGATTCGCCTAAGGGGATCTGTGATTCTGCAGTGGGCCAAATAGATTCATATTTAGACCGAATTGATTCTCCATTAAGGACCTTTTTGCAGAACACTTTCCGAATCGATTCGTATTGGGGGGGAGTATGTAACAACCCGACCTTTTGGAGACGATTAAATTCCATAATTAATTATAAATTGGATATTTGAGGAATTTCTCGAAATAGTGATTTTTGGAATTTTCGAGGATTTAATGATTTTCGATGGAAGTTGTGATCACTTTTGGACTATATAGGTCGCAATAATTTAATTTATGTCGTCGTGGAGAAAATCGACGAAAAGGTCAGATTTTAAATTGGAAAGCCGCATTTACTTTTATGGGTTAGAATAGTGATTTGCGGTCAAGTACCTCGGATGGGAATTTCGACTGCGCCATAATTCTCGAAATGTCCGAGATAGTCGGAAAAGAGTGTCCGATTGTCGAAAATGAGTTTCGGGTATTTTTAGAGGTAAAAGTAACTCGTAATTGGGTAAACGAGTCGTTTTTGGGTTTTAAGGGTTAGAACCCTTTTCTTCCTATTTAAAGAGGGAGAGGGGAAGAGAATAGAAAGAAAAGAAAGAAAAGAGAGAGAATAGAGAGAGGAGGAGAGAAAAAGAGGAGAACGGGGAGATTCCGGCCAAACTCCGCGGGATTCGGCTCGAGATCGTCGGATTATATCCACGAGGCAAGTGTTTACTTGCTTTATTCAATTTTTGCATAAATATCTCATACCTTAGTTTGGTATAATCAAACCCTAATGATTTTGGGTTGGGTTTTCGTGGATAAAACGGGTTTTCGGGAGATAAAACGAATAAACCCCTAAAATTGGTTAATTGGAGAAACTTAGGTTTTATGTAAAATTAATTGGTGGTTCAGGGTTCTAGGATGTTTATAACCCTTAATATATGAGTATTTGTAGTTGGTTGAGGTTGTAGGACGTTGGGTGAGGCGACAAAAGCTTGGGAGAAGCTTTAATGGCCGAAACCGTCTTGGAGAAGACGATGAACAGTGTAGGCAGCGTGCTTACCGAATCTATTCGGCCTAGAGGCGAATCGATTCGGCTTTTGGTCAAAAAATAAAATTTGTAGATCTCTTCGACGCGGTCACGTGGGTGCCGACCGTGTATTTTTCTGATTTTTTTTGTATTTATAATGATTTTTCTACGGAAAGCTGTCCGAGATTGAAATCATTAGTTTTAATTTATTGGAGATAAATATTAGGGGTTCTCAAAAAGGATTTTTAGGACCTCTAAAGAATTGGAGGAGATGATTGAGGTAATTAGTATTGAACAAAGTAAGAAAATACTTTGGGTTTAGTATCATGCTTATAGGAATGCATGATTGTGATTCTTGGAGGGAATCTTTGGGATTATTGGTCATCGCTAGATGCTATTGGCCACTATGGCCATTTATATATATTCTAGGAAGAATATAGGATATGTATATACTGTGTGATTTAGGTATATATATCTGTTATGATGGAAATGCTTTTGAAAATATAAAAATGAATATTTTCAAAATGGTAAATAAATGATTTTCATAATTGATAAAATATGGATTACACACCTCTCTAAATCGCTATCATAAGGGAAGTTGCGTACGTATGGTGAAGCCCCCTGGCTAATGAATGCAGGGTGAATATAGTCCTATAGGCCATGTGAGCGTTTGTTGATATATATTTTCTGCGTTGGTTAGGAGATTCCGGGTGTGGTCTTGACTATCCCGCAGGCACATGGTCGCTTCCTGGCGTCTTTCGATATAGAATCCCAGGTTGTCTTGGAGGCCCTGGAAGATGATAGCCATTTAGGGGCGCGCACAGTGGAGAAATCCGGACGGGCGGTCTTAGAACGCGTTTATTAAAGCAGTTCATAATAATGGATTTGCTTTAATTACATTTCCTGGATATAGGAAGGGAAATGGGTTATATATAAAGTGGCTTCGGTAACACTTCCCGGATGGAAGAAGGGATGTGGAAGCATATGTTTTGATCAAAGCATTTTTATGATAATGAAAATGTCTTTGAATACATTTCCTGAGTATAAAAAGGGAAATGGGATAATTGATAAAGGAAAAGCTTTTTATGTTAATAAAATTGGCTTTCAAAAAGTATATGGTTTGTTAAAGCAATTCATGATAATGAATTGGCTTTTATAAATACATTTCCTGGATATGAGAAGGGAAATGGAAGTTTTTGAAATGAAAAGGATAAGTATTTATAAATACTTTATATATCAAGTAATCCTCAGTCCGGGAGATATTTATATTATCCGGAAGTATATTGTAGATGTATGTATATGTATAAATTGGGTGCCGAGGGTCTAATGAATCCCGACGATCGACCGTGCCGCATAGTAGTGTATCGGGGGGGTTCCTTGTTTGGATTTCGCTTCGCGAGACACCCCACGCACGAATATGGTACTGTGTTGAGACTGGGGAGAAGTTTAATCCTTAGTGCTCTTATATCATTAAATGTTTATGGTATATATATATTATATATCTTTCTGTACTGAGGGACTGGCGGATCTCAAAGATCGACCTTGCTGCATAGTAGTGTATCGGGGGGGTTCCTTGTTTGGATTTCGCTTCGCGAGACACCCCACGCACGAACATGGCATAGCGTCGAGATTAAAGTAGAGTTAGCCCTTAGTACATCTATTTGACTATCTAGGTTAGATAGTGGTTGGGTATTAGACTAGTTTAGCAGGGTAGCTTGACTAGGATGTTTTTCGGGATGCGCTAGGTGTGCACTGTTAGAGGAGAGGTGAGGGGTATCTCATGAGAGTGCGATACCAATTTAAATATGAGATAAAACTATTTTTCTAAAAATAAAGCATTTATGCAATTGCAAAATATTTTCTAAACATTCGGGCCCTGACCCGTTTGTCTACTCTCCTTTCTTTATCTATACTATATATGTATAGCTGTCCAGACACAGGGACGCCTGGATGGAAATTCTTTCGAGTCAGACGTCTGCTGCAGCAGCTGTGGATGCGTGCAGGTTTTTGATAGCCGCTTCCATCGTTGTACTCTAGATAGGAGGTACTGTATAAACATTCGAGCCAATGGCTCAATTGCATTTATTTATTCTTTCAGTACATCATTCGATATGGTTGTATTTGTGAACCGAGTGTTCGGTTATTTTAATTCATTTCATTTTCATTTCCGTTCTTTACGCAATTAATTGTGGATGTTTTAATTTGTTCACTAAAAAGAGTAGTTAGATAAAAGTTTTTAACGCTCACCTAATAGGATATTAGTAATTAAATGGATTTTCGACAGTGATGCTAAGAATGATCCATATGAGACTCCTGTTTTAATTTAATATTGGAGTGATCGCCCGGTATCTTATTAGGCGGGGTGTTACAGATGGTATCAGAGCATCAGGTTCTATTGTCTTTTGGAATCTTTGCGGACGTACTACGCTTTCAGCGTTACTCTCGATTTGTATAGAGCCCCAGGATTAGGATTGTTGACATCTCTTGTAAGATTTCGATCTCCTGCCATATTAGAAGATTATAGAAATCTGTTTCGCGCTCGTTGAGAATCGTGTGCGGAGCATGGATGGCAACAGGAGGTGAGGCTTAGCTGGTGCAGCTAGTAGAAGGCTGGGATGAGGACCTTAGTAGAGGTCACTCTCTCTATGGTAATTGTTAAGGATTATCTCAATGACTACTAAAGCATAGTAGTTCGAGTACCATAGTGCCGCCGTAGTAGGGTGTGGTACTAAAGTTGGATTTCCGCATGGAGATAAGGATTAGAAAGGGATCTTACGGATAGTTCTAACCGTGAGTCCCCATGAATAAGCAGGACGAGAAGAATGCCGTTTTGAAATTTTTTGCCTAAGGTTTAGCCAGAGGCCGACGGTGAATAAGGATGAAGATGTTGTTATGAGTTTTACCTCAATTGAGGAGGTATATTTGGCGTGACTAGATAAAGTCGCGGTATTAGTTAGCCCTGGACTCGTGTGTGTATTTTGAGTTGTGGCGGTCTCGATAACATTATAATGTATGACTATGTGTTTTCTGCAATAGCGGAATTTTATTTCCCTTCATTCGCCATAGAGGCGGGTGATTATATTTTGTATATATACGTATACGGTATATGGTGTAACGGAGCGATAACAGGCTAATGCTGGCAAGTCTATCGTGTCCGCAGTTCCTGGAGGGAACATGTCGTTATTGTGGTATCTCACCTTGATACAGGTTGAGTACACCTTTGTTATTATGGATTTATGGAACCTCGATGAGCAGAGGCTTCCTTATTCTGGATGGTATATGTGGCGACCTTATAGATATAATTTAAGGCCCACAGAATCGTTGTTGAGCGGTAAGATTTAGCTCAGTATTAGTTTGCGCAAGGACTTAGGAATGAGTGCGAGCGCAGGGTGGTATGACTCTTAGTTAGAGATAGGAGTTCCAATCACCTTTTGTTGGATTAGGGGATGGGGTTATCCCGGTTGCATGTTGAAATGACTGAACTCCACAACCAACGAAGTCAAGGGTTAATGTGTGGAGGGGTTCCTTGTTTGGATTTCTCTTTGCGAGACACTCCACACATGACTCTTAACGGCGTCGGGAGTGGGGAGCTGTTATGGGATGCAAGGATGTTGATCTTGTGGAAAGGTCTTATAGTATGGATGAACCACTATAGGCTATGAGCCACATAATGGTAATATGCTTATGGAAATATTGTGCTATGGAGAAGCACTAAAGTGGTCCCTTCGCCACAAATGGGTGGGTGAGGTTGGACTTATAGAAATTGATTTGAGGACAATAGTCAGGCCTTAATGAAAAGGTAAGTTTTGAGGAGCTCCATTTTTGGGTATCATGTTCGTGACACTTTCTACAGAAAGTGGGCACTTGATTAGTTAGGTTTCCTTTCGTATGGGCGGAAGGATAAGATAGTAGAAATGCGTTCGTAGTTTAGCGTAGGCAGTAGTTAGGACGTCCCGCTGGTGTGCCTTAGGTCGCTAATCTCGATGACCGACTACGCGAGGGAGTAGTGTAACGGGAGGGTTCCTTGTTTGGATTTCTCCTTGGCGAGACGTCCCACGCATGAAACCAATCAATTGTCGGGAGTTGAGAGAGGCCTTGGGCACTAGGGACATACTTAGTATTATATTCATTCCGTGTAGGTAGGATATCGAATAGACTTTAGTATTATTTAGGATGTAAGTTCGTTAATGTTAGTGGCGCCGAGATTAGGAGAATTGATTTCGCGGGTTGGGAGGACCCATAGATGAGTATTACACCGAGGAAAGGAGACCCTTATTGGGATAGAGTGTTACGTGTCAGATGTTCACTACGGATGTGCAGATGTGCACGAGTTAGAAAGGTGTATGGGCACCTTGGTAAGATGGTTGTGTATACCGCCTAAGATAGGATGGGTGTAGTATATAAGGTTGAAATTCATGCCGAGAGGCATTATAAATGATGGGTATTATGTGACGTATTAGAGTCACTTTACGATCGTGGTAGTCATGTAGCTTATGGTTGGGAACCATTGAGTTAGTATCTTTCTCTTGAGGTTTTAGGATTTGTAGTGATCCTAGTTAGATGGTGTAGGTTATACCTGAATTTCGAGGACGAAATTCCGTTGTAAGGGGGGGAGTATGTAACAACCCGACCTTTTGGAGACGATTAAATTCCATAATTAATTATAAATTGGATATTTGAGGAATTTCTCGAAATAGTGATTTTTGGGATTTTCGAGGATTTAATGATTTTCGATGGAAGTTGTGATCACTTTTGGACTATATAGGTCGCAATAATTTAATTTATGTCGTCGTGGAGAAAATTGACGAAAAGGTCAGATTTTAAATTGGAAAGCCGCATTTACTTTTATGGGTTAGAATAGTGATTTGTGGTCAAGTACCTCGGATGGGAATTTCGACTGCGCCATAATTCTCGGAATGTCCGAGATAGTCGGAAAAGAGTGTCCGATTGTCGAAAATGAGTTTCGGGTATTTTTAGAGGTAAAAGTAACTCGTAATTGGGTAAACGAGTCGTTTTTGGGTTTTAAGGGTTAAAACCCTTTTCTTCCTATTTAAAGAGGGAGAGGGGAAGAGAATAGAAAGAAAAGCAAGAAAAGAGAGAGAAGAGAGAGAGGAGGAGAGAAAAAGAGGAGAACGGGGAGATTCCGGCCAAACTCCGCGGGATTCGGCTCGAGATCGTCGGATTATATCCACGAGGCAAGTGTTTACTTGCTTTATTCAATTTTTGCATAAATATCTCATACCGTAGTTTGGTATAATCAAACCCTAATGATTTTGGGTTGGGTTTTCGTGGATAAAACGGGTTTTCGGGAGATAAAACGAATAAACCCCTAAAATTGGTTAATTGGAGAAAGTTAGGTTTTATGTAAAATTAATTGGTGGTTCAGGGTTCTAGGATGTTTAGAACCCTTAATATATGGGTATTTGTAGTTGGTTGAGGTTGTAGGACGTTGGGTGAGGCGACAAAAGCTTGGGAGAAGCTTTAATGGCCGAAACCGTCTTGGAGAAGACGATGAACAGTGTAGGCAGCGTGCTTACCGAATTGATTCGGCCTAGAGGCGAATCGATTCGGCTCTTGGTCAAAAAATAAAATTTGTATATCTCTTCGACGCGGTTGCGTGGGCGCTGACCGCGTATTTTTCTGATTTTTTTTGGATTTATAATGATTTTTCTACGGAAAGCTGTCCGAGATTGAAATCATTAGTTTTAATTTATTGGAGATAAATATTAGGGGTTCTCAAAAAGGATTTTTAGGACCTCTAAAGAATTGGAGGAGATGATTGAGGTAATTAGTATTGAACAAAGTAAGAAAATACTTTGGTTTTAGTATCATGCTTATAGGAATGCATGATTGTGATTCCTGGAGGGAATCTTTGGGATTATTGGTCATCGCTAGATGCTATAGGCCACTATGGCCATTTATATATATTCTAGGAAGAATATAGGATATGTATATACTGTGTGATTTAGGTATATATATATGTTATGATGGAAATGCTTTTGAAAATATAAAAATGAATATTTTCAAAATGGTAAATAAATGATTTTCATAATTGATAAAATATGGATTACACACCTCTCTAAATCGCTATCATAAGGGAAGTTGCGTACGTATGGTGAAGCCCCCTGGCTAATGAATGCAGGGTGGATATAGTCCTATAGGCCATGTGAGCGTTTGTTGATATATATTTTCTGCACTGGTTAGAAGATTCCGGGTGTGGTCTTGACTATCCCGCAGGCACATGGTCGCTTCCCGGCGTCTTTCGATATAGGATCCCAGGTTGTCTTGGAGGCCCTGGAAGATGATAGCCATTTAGGGGCGCGCACAGTGGAGAAATCCGGACGGGCGGTCTTAGAACGCGTTTATTAAAGCAGTTCATAATAATGGATTTGCTTTAATTACATTTCCTGGATATAGGAAGGGAAATGGGTTATATATAAAGTGGCTTCGGTAACACTTCCCGGATGGAAGAAGGGATGTGGAAGCATATGTTTTGATCAAAGCATTTTTATGATAATGAAAATGTCTTTGAATACATTTCCTGAGTATAAAAAGGGAAATGGGATAATTGATAAAGGAAAAGCTTTTTATGTTAATAAAATTGGCTTTCAAAAAGTATATGGTTTGTTAAAGCAATTCATGATAATGAATTGGCTTTTATAAATACATTTCCTGGATATGAGAAGGGAAATGGAAGTTTTTGAAATGAAAAGGATAAGTATTTATAAATACTTTATATATCAAGTAATCCTCAGTCCGGGAGATATTTATATTATCCGGAAGTATATTGTAGATGTATGTATATGTATAAATTGGGTGCCGAGGGTCTAATGAATCCCGACGATCGACCGTGCCGCATAGTAGTGTATCGGGGGGGTTCCTTGTTTGAATTTCGCTTCGCGAGACACCCCACGCACGAATATGGTACTGTGTTGAGACTGGGGAGAAGTTTAATCCTTAGTGCTCTTATATCATTAAATGTTTATGGTATATATATATTATATATCTTTCTGTACTGAGGGACTGGCGGATCTCAAAGATCGACCTTGCTGCATAGTAGTGTATCGGGGGGGTTCCTTGTTTGGATTTCGCTTCGCGAGACACCCCACGCACGAACATGGCATAGCGTCGATATTAAAGTAGAGTTAGCCCTTAGTACATCTATTTGACTATCTAGGTTAGATAGTGGTTGGGTATTAGACTAGTTTAGCAGGGTAGCTTGAGTAGGATGTTTTTCGGGATGCGCTAGGTGTGCACTGTTAGAGGAGAGGTGAGGGGTATCTCATGAGAGTGCGATACCAATTTAAATATGAGATAAAACTATTTTTCTAAAAATAAAGCATTTATGCACTTGCAAAATATTTTCTAAACATTCGGGCCCTGACCCGTTTGTCTACTCTCCTTTCTTTCTCTATACTATATATGTATAGCTGTCCAGACACAGGGACGCCTGGATGGAAATTCTTTCGAGTCAGACGTCTGCTGCAGCAGCTGTGGATGCGTGCAGGTTTTTGATAGCCGCTTCCATCGTTGTACTCTAGATAGGAGGTACTGTATAAACATTCGAGCCAATGGCTCAATTGCATTTATTTATTCTTTCAGTACATCATTCGATATGGTTGTATTTGTGAACCGAGTGTTCGGTTATTTTAATTCATTTCATTTTCATTTCCGTTCTTTACGCAATTAATTGTGGATGTTTTAATTTGTTCACTAAAAAGAGTAGTTAGATAAAAGTTTTTAACGCTCACCTAATAGTATATTAGTAATTAAATGGATTTTCGACAGTGATGCTAAGAATGATCCATATGAGACTCCTGATTTAATTTAATATTGGGGTGATTGCCCGGTATCTTATTAGGCGGGGTGTTACACCACCCGAATCGATTCGCAATTGGGGCGAATCGATTCTCTTTGGTCAGATTTGCCATATTTCTCCCCTTAAGAGTATGGGGAGTTAAATTACAATTTTGGGTCTTATATGGGGGATCCTAGTTATGATATCGGGACTCCTAAATAATGGTTTTGAGGGTTAGTAAACCTTTAGATGAAAGAGAATGCCTTGGATTGGTGTAGGGCATAACCTGGGGAACGGACATAGTTTAAGTTCGGGAAAGAATACTCCCTGGAATATTTCAGTGGGCATTTAGGCCTATATAATTATGCGTATAGAAAGCATAGTTATATCGATTATTGTTGGGAAAATCCTATGAGGTGATTAGGATGAAATTGAGAATACAGATATATATTCAATTAATGAGAAGTGTTATAATTGGAGATATCCAATATATCCTTAGATGGGATTAAGGCATATATTATTTATCAAAGTAAGTAAATACTTTGGGTTTAGTATCATTCGTATATGAATGCATGACTATGATTCTTTGAGAGAATACTTGGGATTATTGGTCATCGCTAGATGCTATTGGCAATTATGGCCATATATATATATATTCGAGGATGAATATATGATATATATATATACACTATGTGATTAAAGTATATATATGGTATGGTGTAGATGACTTTTGAAAATGTAAAGATAAATGTTTTCAAAATGGAAAGATAAATGATTTTCATAAATAATAATTTATGGATACACACCTCTCTAAATCTCTATCATAAAGGAAGTTGCGTGCGTATGGTGAAGCCCCCTGGCTAATGAATGCAAGGTGGATATAGTCCTATAGGCCATATGAGGGATTATATATATTCTGTGCTGGTTAGGTGATTCTGGGTGTGATCATGACTATCCCGCAGGCATATGGCCGCTTCCCGATGATTTGTTAGGTTCCCAGGTTGTCTTGTTTGATAGGACCTGGAAAATGATAGCCATTTAGGGGCGCGTCCAGGGGGGAAACCCGGAGGGATGGTCTTAGATATGTTAAAGAAATTTATGATAATAAATTGGCTTGAAATACATTTCCTGGATATAAGAAGGGAAATGGGACAAATGGTTTGGCTTCAGATACATTTCCTGGATGGAAGAAGGGAAATGGAAGCATATGATATGGTAAAAGCATTTTTATGATAATAAAAATGGATTTTAAATACATTTCCTGGATGTAAGAAGGGAAATGGGATGTTATAAAACGGAAAAGAATTTTTTATGTTAATAAAACTGGCTTTTAAAAAGTTATATGATGTGTTAAAGCAATTCATGTTAATGAGTTGGTTTTTAAATACGTTTCCTGGATATAAGAAAGGAAATGGAAAGTTTTGAGATAAAAATGAAAAGTATTGATAAATACTTTGTATATGAATCCTCAGTCCGGGAGATATATCCGGATGTGTATTTTAAAGATGAATATAAGAATGTAAGTATATATTTATACTTTAGTTTTGTACTATGGGTCTAACGGATCTCTACCATTAACCCTGCCAAGTAGTAGTGTATCGGGGGGTTCCTTGTTTGGATTTCGCTTTGCGAGACACCCCACGCACAAACTTAGCGCAGTGTTGAGAATGGAGAGAAGTTTAGCCCTTAGTGCTCGGGTTGTAGAGGTTTCTAGTAGACGGGGGTATTAGATTTGTTAGGCAGGGTAACTTAACTAGAATGTTAAGTGCGTTAGGTGTGCACTGTTAGAAAAGAGGTGAGGGGTATCTCATGGGAGTGCGATACCAAACTTAAATATGAGATAAAACCTTTTTATAAAAATAAGGCATTTATGTACTTACTAAATATTTTTCAAACTCGGGCTCTGACCCGTTTATCTACTTTTCCCTTTCTTGTTATATATATATATATATATATATATATATATATATATATATATATATATATTATATAGGTGTCCAGACACAGGGACGCCTGGATGGCACTTCTTTTGAGTCAGACGTTGGCTGCAGCAGTTGTGGATGCGTGTAGGTTCTTGATAGACGCTTTTATCCTTGTACTCTAGATAGGAGGTACTGTATAAACATTTGGGCTAATGGTCCAACTGTATTTATTTATTCTTTTGTACGACATTCGATATGGTTGTATAATTTTGACCGAGTGTTCGGTTATTTTATTTCATTTCAGTTTCAGTTACACATAAACTGTGTGGATATTTTATTTATAGTTGTTAGAAAGTGTAGCTAAGTAAAATTTTGACACCGGCCTAATAGGTTATTAGAAATTAAATGAATTTTCGACAGTGATGCTAAGAATGATCCATATGAGACTCCTGTTTTAATTTGATATAGGAGTGGTTGCCTGGTATTTTATTAGGAGGGGTGTCACAATATTTAAAATATATTATTTTAGGTATTCAACAAAGTTCCCTAGTCTATAGTTGTAAATATTAGATTATTGAGTATAAATTTGGTTGCCCAAATGTCCCAATATAATTATGAATGTCAGGTTATTGATGCTATAATGACGTGACTCATTTATTTAACCATTGTAAGTTGGTTGCCCATAGATACTATTCCAGTGATTAAATGAATTTTAAGGATTAATTTTTTTTGCATCAATTTAACCTTGAAGGATTTTTAGTTCTTATCACAAATATTTATGTTAAGCTGGATTATGTGATCAAAATATTGCTCCAATATAAAAATGTAAATAGTATATTACTATATCTACATTCATATCATGTATGTTTTAATTTCCCAGATTTCCATTTTTGATGATGAATGCTAATGTTTATTCAATAATTGTGATTAGGTAGTACAAAAGTACAATTATATTGATTTACATAAAGACTTATGGAATTCCCTAGTCTATTTGAAATTCATATTACGATAAATTAAAATATTTCGTGAATATCAATTTAAATATTAAATATTAATGTACATTATTCACGTATTATGGGTATTTAAAAACATATTAAACATGAACAATTTAGTTTATTATCCATAAGATATTTAATGATCACCTTAAGGTGGATGAAATATTTCTTTTGATTGACGAGCATAAATGGGAAATTTAAATCTGTAACTCATGCAAATCTTTAATTGATGTAATATTCATATAGTGAATGGTTTGGTAGTCACTATAGTGACCCAACTAGAATGGTTGTGAATATTAAATTTTAAGATCAAAATAATAGTAATGACTAGTGATACATATTATTAAAGATATTATTGGGGTATATTGAGTTTATTTGTTTAATTAAGATTATTTTTGAAAGGAAATTGATTTTAAGCAACTAAAATAAACATTAAGTAATTATGTAATTAGGTGGTAAAAGGTTATCCATTAATAATGTGCTAATCCAAATTAAATAACATGGTACCCAATAAAGTAAATATGTATATATACAAATTCTAATAAGTATCGTATATCATATTTTATTGATATTACGAAAAAGTCCACAGTTATATGATGTTATCAATGTACGTGTCGTTAATTCATAACATTAATGTAGTGGGCCATTTATCTCTCATATATCATTTTATTTCTCTAAAATTTCATGTTTGATCTATTTTTATACCATCGAGACTGATTTCTTAAAATGAAGTAAAGAAGTTAAGTTTCACTTAACTGTGCTAATCGTTATGTGTCACATTTAATTGATGAACCCACTATTAATGATAAAAGTAGTGTGGGGGCATTCCTCATAAAGTTTAAAATATGCTCAAATGGATTAAGCATTAAGTTGATGTAAATGACCATTGCAAGTAAAGCATAATGTAAGAGACTAAAATATGAGTTATAGTTTTCATATAAGTATCCATTATGTAACATGTATGTTATAAAGCCATATCGTGTGAATTATAATGCTTTGTTATAAACAATGACAATCGTTTAAATTTTAAAAATTGAGATGCTAAGAAAAAATGGTTTTAATTTGATACAGAGATCACATACAACTCAAACCACAAATTCACAAAAGGATTCATCTTTTTACATTCCTTAGGAATTATGTCATCCCCTAAGTCATAAAAAAGCCTTAATTAAAAATATATTTATAAACCTGACCGTGAGGGGTTCATTTTGAGTTTGCTAAAGGATATTTAAGTTTATAAAAAGGTACATATTTTTTTGGTCTTGTTGGTGGTTTGTAAAAATTAAGTTTTTCATAAATTTTTATAATGAAAAATGTGTTTAATCCTGTATCATAACATCAAACTGAATGTAGCCTTATTGATGAAAATTTCAATCGTGTGACGTAATTGAATATGAGACTATTTTAAATCTAGACCCCTTTTGATGATTTAATGGCTTCGATTGTCTCGAGGTTGCCACCTATGAATTCTGACAGTCACATTTGAGATCGTAAGGTTTTACAATTTTAGGAGGATCTATCTTGACCAAGCGGGAGATTGTAGTAAGTTTTTTAGTTAAGGGATCCACATAGACCATGTCATTATATGTTAGAAGACAACAAGCCAAAGACACCAACATGTTACCACAAAAGATAAAGAGTTTTTAAATTAGTCGCACATTTACAAAATTATTATATTCCAACTTTTGGATGGAGAAATTATCTAAATGTATATGATTATGTTACCCAATTTGACATACCCATGTGATTGGGGATGCCTAGAAGATATAAGAATTTAAAATCCACCAAAAGAATCGGGTTTTAAAAATATCTCTTTACACTTTCAGAGAGTACACACTTTATTGTTGAAATAAAAAATATCAAAATCTTTGAAAAATCATGAAATTGGCGGGAGTAAAAAAATCATAAAATGTGTTTGTTAGATGTGAGTCCAGATTTGGGGAAATATCACATTTAGCATATTTTAGACTTGAGCAATGTTTTTGCGCCTACGTATTTATCTCTTCACGAAATCAAAGTTTACGTAGTTCGAGGGTCCGTACAATACTCCAGAAAACTCGTTTCTTGGGTGGTTTTGGGGTTTTTTGGTGCACGAGGGGTGTCAAATCCGGCTAGCTGCCTCTAAACGCCCATATACCATGTAAAATATGTACAACTCGTGATAAAATCATGAAAATCCGCTCGTCACTGTCAAACCCGTGACGGAGCTCAAGATGTTCGTGGGGGAGAAGAGTTAGACTTTATCTCCTTACCTTGCCCCCAAGACCATCATCCTACTAAATGAGAAAAAAAACCTCTTTTTATAGAAAAGTGTCCAAGTGGTCTTGATACATGTCATGTTTTCTGTGGAGCCAATGTCCATATTTATGGTGTCACTTGTCACAATATATGTGATGGTATCTCAAATAATTAATTCAAATCATTATTAGAGTATTGTCTAGTTCAATTTGTCAAACTCGCGATATACGCGGTATATTTAATCGCGCGTAATAATATCTCAGCCCGTGTAGGATCTGAATTGTAGTAAAACTTGATAAATCATAAATCAATATATGATCAAATATGTGGGGTAATTTTATTAGAGTATTGGTGGTTAATTTCTTTAAGCCCACTCTATAGTATTTTTAAGGAAGTTGAGGAACTTGTATCATCCACCTCAACTTATAAAATAATTGTCTATTTAGTTGGTGGATTGTTTGACAATAAATAAAAAATAAATTATCAATCACCATATAACGGGATTATCACCATGAAATAAATACATATAAAATCATAAAGAATAGTTTTAACAAGATCTTGAAAGGAGTTTGGTATCTTGAATTATCATGTGATTAAATTACAAGACTATGAATTTTACAAAAGAATAAGAAAAAAATCGATTATATTTCGACAAATTGTAAGTAACTATAATTTTACAAAATGCTATTTATAGACCAAAATAAAATTTAGGATCATGATAAATTACCTAATTAACACACTATAGTCGAGTGTAAATGGGTCATCAAGACAAAAAAAAAAGACCCTAATGGTAATCAAATGATATAAAGCTATAATTCTGGTCAAATGTTTCATAACGAATATAAAAAAGTTATAAATAATTTTTTTCACCTATATCTAAGAACGTGATGGCATTAATTGCTCCTTTCGATTGCAAGTTACATTTAATGTGAAGATTTATGAAGGTTTAACAAAAGTATATATAAGCAGAGAAACCGTTATATAAACTTATGTAAGTTTCCAACCAATGGTAATAATATTGTCATGTCTTTTGATTAGTATATATACCTTAAGGTAGATGGGAGTAAGTTTATATGTTTTAGATTTGTTTATATAAATAACGACTCGTAAAGTAGAGAAATAAAATATTCTATAACTTTTAAGAGTATGAAGTAATGAGATGCTAAAAAGATTATATACTCATACTTATGATAAGTATTCATTTAAAGATGATAAATCTTATTGGATTTATAGAATTCGCTCTTGATTAAGTATGTTTATTTTGGCTTAATGATCAATATTATGAAAGAAATAGAAACAATCTAGAATTATTTATTATGAAAAATTGAGTCTGTAGTATTCTTTGAGACTATAATTTAAGGATTATGGTTGCTAAAATTCATTTAAGGATTTAGAACTATCGATATTATTACCAAATCTCTCAAGTATTATGATAATGTCCCTGCAATATTTTTTTATGAAGAAGTTATGTGTATTTTAAAGGAGATAGACACATTAAGATATAATATATATCTTTCACCGAAAAAGTTCAGAAACAACGAGTGTTAGTTGAACACAGTAGTTCATGCGTAAAAATAACATATTTATTAATAAATGGAACAGTGGAAACTCTACCCTCTTGAGTGAAAGTGTACTCTAAGCCACCTATCACTCACCTTTCCCTATTAATTCTTAATCACCAATTCCTTCCTTCGTCTATTCCTTCTATAACTCCGTGTCACTTCTTAAGGAAATACAAGCATAAAGGAAGAATGAAAGGTTGTATTAGCAAAGGGACGCCTTACATCACCAAAGGACATTCATGAAGCAAGCTTAAGATATCGGTCTTGAGTGTAACCAGTTAATTATACGTTTTATAGATTGTTTGATGTTTATTTATTTGTAACTATATTTTATATCAATTAAAGTGAATTATGAATATTTCAATTTTTATCTTGTAATATTTCTTTACATGCATGTGAATTGATAAATGCGACATAAATAGTATTTTATAAGACAATAATTGGACCACAATGATAACCTTTATTATTGACCTTGGTAAATAAATTGTTAATGTAGTAGTACATAAGAGGAACCATGCTGATGAATTAGTATGGAACATCTTTGACTCACATTGATGTTTTATTTGATTATGGTGTTTACGAAGAACCGTTTAAGGACAACTTAATGGTTATTGCATGCCTTATGATAATTATAAACCAAGAGGGGGACAATTATAATTATTATAAATAATAATTCTTCCTTAATGTGGTCCATAATTAAAGAATACTATTAGTCACATTTGTTTTATTAAAAGGGTAGTCTTAAATCCCCAATTAATAATTTCTTAATAAAAGGTCACCTATTATTGAAAATGATAATGAAATGTCACATATGATTAAATAGGAGTTTTGTAACTCTTGGGTATCTACTGTGATGGACGATTCAGATTAAGTGACTGTTGGAGACTTGGGTCCTCTCTCTACCTATAAATGAGTAATTGATTTCTATCATTTAGACATTTAAAAAAGGAAACATAATGAAACGATAGGCCAAGGAAAAGAAATCCAAAATTCTCATAAACAGGGTTTAATGTGTTGAAAAAAAGAGTAAGGAACAATTCCAAGGTGCTAGGATCCAAGGCTCATTTACAATCTCACCCAATATCAAGAAAGTTATTAACATGAATCAATGTAAGTGTTTTTTTTTATATCTTATACAGGTCATGACGATTAAAGATCCTATAATATAAAAGAACAATTACATGAGTAATTAATCAATTTATGTTGTATATTAACTGGACCATGCTTAAAAGTTTATTATGTATTCTTTAAATAAAATATATTTTACATGATCAAATCCAAATATAAGAATGCACAAAATTTTAATACAAATTAAATGTCATTCTTACCATGTAAAGAATCATCATCTTCATTCTTGTATTTTACATCTAGGCTGTTAATGGTATATTGGATGATTTAGGGAAAAGTGTAGAGAGTTCTACGGTTTTAGCTTGGAGAGAATGAGAGATTTAAGTGTAATATGACGAGAATAAGTAAATTTCGTTCATAACAAGCTATAAAAAATAGACCCACCAGAGCCACTTGTAGCTGACCCGCAAGCATCTCGCGGTTCAACATACGATCGCATGGGAAAGCCCATATTCGCGATCCAATCCTACGACCTAATTCAAATACAAATCTTACTATTATACACGTGACTTAATCCACTAAACCTCAGCCTTACTCCCTAAGAAATTCTCTAAAAGTTCTATTGCCATTGGGGTTTCACCCTCTTCCTTTATATAACCATTCTATAATATTCTAGTCTAAACAACTAAAACTCAAGCCCAAGAAGCCAATTATTTAACCAAGGCCCAAATGAAACTAACAAGTTACCATTTAAAATTATATAAGTACAATTAAACCAATTTCAAATCCAAATTTATTATTTTATTATTAACATTCCATAATCTATTTTAAATTCATTAAAATATAATATTATAGTTTAATTTTCTATTTGTTATTTCAATTTAGTTCTTTTAAAAATATGGGGTGTTCCATCCACCTTACCACCAACGTAGCTCATGGGGTTTATAACACTTTCGAAATCCCATGGTGGTGGATTAGTAAGGTAAAATATGAATCACCATTGTGTGTAATTAGCACAATATCGTTTGTCAACATTAAAATCCTTAGGACAAATAAGTAAAGTTTTCATTTAAGTGTATTGAGAAGAAAATTAAATTAAACTCATGTATGTAAATATTAATCAACAAAATATTGATAATGATTCAAAACCATACCATGAAATGACGAAAAAAAACACAATCGTTATGTCCCAGAATACACATGAAAATTTAGTAAAAAATAAAATAACAACTCCCAAATGGAAAAAATAGTGAATCAAGCTTACCATGTTTCAATTTTGAATGATGTCCTTAGATATCGAATATCTAAACACATTTTAAAAATCTAGCTTTTTTGCCCAACTATGTGTGTGTGTGTGTCTATCAATCTATCTATATATAGATAGATAGATAGATAGAGAGAAGCAAGATCAAGTGCAGACCAGCTTAAGGACTGGTCTGTACGGACCAATTTATTTAAAATACTAAAAAAAATTGAGTTGATTTTTTTTTATGATTTTAAAACATTTCAAGGTACCCATATAAAAAAACCAGCTCAATTTTTTTTTATTATTTTAAACAATTCGGTTAAATATGTGTCAATTTTTAAGTAGTATAAAGCTGTCATATTTTGATCGCTTTATTTAAAATAGTTAAAAAAATTATTTTGAGCTGATTTTTTATATGGGTACCTTGAAATGTTTAAAAATCATAAAAAAAAATCAACTCAAAATTATATTTTTTAGTATTTTCAATAAATTGGTTTGCACGGACCAGTCCTTATGCTAGTCCGCATTTGATCCTCTCCACACACACACACACACACACACACACACACACACACACACACACACACACACAGATAGATATATAGATAAATAGATAGATAGATAGAGAGAGAGAGAGAGCAAGGCTCCAATACATCATGCTTCCTATATAACACTTAGTTTTAGGCCCTAATTTCTTTATTTTAATCATGGATTTAACCTTACAATTAACACATGTTAAAAAATTTAAGTAAACATACAATTTCTAGCTATTTTTTAAAAATCCAACAAAAAACTGCTGAAAATACCTTATTTATAAGGGTCTGCGCCAACAAAATTTTGTGAATTTTTCAAAAATAGCTAGAAAATGTATTTTAAGCTATTTTTTTAAACATGTATTGATTGAAAGGTTAATTTCAATAAAAAATAAAAAAAATTAGAAAAAAGATTTGTTAAATCCTAGAATTAGATGTGATGTACAGAGCATGATGTAGTATATATATATATATATATATATATATATATATATATATATATATATATATATATATATATATATATATAGAGAGAGAGAGAGAGAGAGAGAGAGAGAGAGAGAGAGAGAGAGATGTCGTTTGATTTTCTCGAGAAATGATATTTTTGATCTTTTAAATCAAATCAATAGTGAAAGAGAACGTATCGGTTAATGTGTGACAACCTTATTCCAATAAGGTAAGTCTACTAAGCCAATTTATTTCATTATTCATTAAACGCCCAAATTATCTTATCTTGCATCCAAATCAAATTACACAACTTTAAATAAACAGGAATAATTATAACTCCAATTTTTTATATTTTATTAGTTAAGGTCCATATTCCATTTTAAATGCCAAATTCCATTTCGAGTGTTAATTATGTCATTTAATAAAATCCAAAAATAATACGAAAATTACAATACTTGTAGTACTCACAGGTCGCATACAAACGTTTGAAAAAGTGTGGAATCGCACATAAACTTTTCACTTGAAGGGCTACTTTTTATTTAGGGTAATTTTTGGTTAGCTCCCATTTAGTTTTCATTATTCAGACAAACCCCTACGTGTTGAATTTTGGGGGGTTTGTTTTCAATATTCAGTAAAACCCCTACTTTAGACAAACCCCCTTTTATATCACTTTCGTTAGTTAACCTAATTTGACCGTTAGTCCACTCAATTTAATGAATCGTATTGTTTATTTTGCCCCCATTTAACGGGCTAATTGGCTCCCAATCATCCATTTTTTTACAATATGACCCGTCAAGAAATATCTTTTTTAAATTCGACAATTATTTTTGGGCTTTTAATTCAATCATTTTTTTCTATAGTATGACCCCTTATTAATTATTTTTTTGCCTTTTTTCTTCTTTTGATTTATGTTGTTTTCACCTAAACTTGTCCCGGTGAATGTAATGTTTCAATATGAAACATATTTTCCAAGTTTATAAATTCTCACACTTGATCGCAACTGATTTTCAAGTAGATTGAAACTATTAAACTTACTTTAATCTATCAAACCAACACTTATACCCCACCTCATATATTATCTATGTACATGTTTTAATCAAAATAAAATAAAATTGCATTATTTTTAATAATTATCTTGTTCAAAATCAATAATTTAATCACTAAAAAATGGTTTTCTACACTAACGCTGCGATAGTAATTTCCCCATATTTTAAAATTATATTCATGAATTGGTATCTTTGTTTAATTAACACTAGCAATTTTATTTCTAACGTTTATGTTAAATGTTTGGATAAAGTCAATTACTTGATCTACTGTGGCCTATTTACTATTGTTTGTATTTATTATTACTTGAAAGTCAAATAAAAAAAATATTTGCATTACTTAATTCTACATCTTATTTTTTTTTAGATTTAGAATCTTGGAAAATTATGGATTTAAATTGTTAAATGTAAAATTGCTACTAATACAATACATTCAAGTTGTAATTACTCTAGAATCAAATGGATTGGTTTATGATCGAACAACCATTAATGAACTATTAAAGAGCGATTTTACAACTGTTAAGTAACCATTTTAGTACTTAGCTTAAACCTTTAAATAACAAATGTTTTTTTTAGCACAACTCCTTATTTAGTATTTTTTTTAATCTAGTATACTAACATGTTATTTTATCACCATGTTCATCTCTTTTAATGTGTACTTGATTTATGTAATGTATACAATAAATTTTGCAAAGTATACATATTTTTTTATTTTTTTTTGAAAAAATTATAATTTGTACGTGGAATTTTACAATGCGTACATGGATTTTTTTAATATACACGTGCTAAGTTTATGTATTATGAGGTATACAGTAAGGGGTGAATGGCCTTATTCCCAAAAAAATATGTAAGTGAACTATAGCAAAACAAATTATTGGCCAATAACTAAAATGAAAAACTCCCAATAATCAAGTACAACTTATTTTTGTACATAGTGGAAATGTGGGATAAGATGTGAGAATATAAGCACGCTCACTTAGGTCATGGCCATTTTTATTCAGAAGACTATCTGGTAAGGATTTTTATCCCAAAAATGATTTTAAAATTAAAAAAAGTAGACGAAAAGATAAATATTAATTTGAAAATATAAATGCTTACAGTGATTGGATAGATATTTTAATGATTGAGGCACATGTTCGACACTTTGTCCTTCATATGAAATGTGCCTAGCAATGGTGCTCCACGAATTCAATGGCAATGTATCCGAGTATACGCCAATCAACTCATTGCAAAAGCAACACTTTAAATTGCAAGAAATAAGGCAAACCAATAATGAAAGAACTTGCTTTTTATGAATGAGACAAACAAACTGAATAGGGAAATTAAGTCTGAAAAAACCAACCATAAAAATGAATGCAGTTAGGAGCGATTAAAATGGTTTATAACTGCACGACTTTTGGACAATTTAAAATAAAAAATGCAATTAAATTGGAATAGCAAGAAAAATAAAAGACAGGCTAAAAACTGGACTCAGAAAAAATGTAAAATTTTTAATAGAATTTAATTTGGCCCCAAAAGTTAATATTTAAGTCAAGCCAAAGCCCTCGACTAACAAGCTAGTGTCGTGCTCTGCCAGGTCGGGAGTAGCAGTGTGAGAGTAGGCTTGAAAGTCAATCCAAGCCCATATTGGTCCTCCCTCCTTCAAAGAGTTAGAAAATGCCAAGGGCACTAAACCCATAAACCAAATTGGATTATAATATACTACACCCTTTTCACATATTTTATAAATATAGAACTTTACTTTTTCCATTACACTTCAACCAAGTTTTATGTAACAAATGGGTACTTTGGACAATAATTTTTCATTCAATTTTTTATTCATTTATTTATGATTTTGTACATGTGAGAATATCATGTTATAATCCTCATGAAGGAGAATGCGTTACGACCCGGAACCGTCTCCAAAGATGTATGGTCCCCATATTAAATTGAATCTAAAGTTGATCAAAATATGATTTTGTCAACCCAAATAAACCATAAATTTCAACAATCCCCCACATCAATGAAAATTAGTTGTATCAACATGTAAAGACTATGGAGACACAAAAAAGAGTACTTATTGGAAAACTCCAGCATCGGGATAGATAACTTTTGGCCTTAAATCCTCCCTAATGAGATACTATAAGATTTATTGACTGATCACTGAACGTGATGTGTTGAACTGTTTAGTTTTTAGTGTAAATCAAGACAGTAGAATTCACATAATAATTTTCTGAATAGTGCTTGTTCTTTAGGATGTGTTCATTTTTTGCCTCAACAATTTCTAGTTTCATGAGTGCTTTAGAAAATTTCAGCCTTTCGAAGTTCTCATTAAAGAAGCCCCTTCACACTCACATAAATTACTTCCCATTTAGAGTATCCTACAACACCCCACATGGATTTTCAGGATATAGGAGTCATTAAAAGATATGTTTACCCTAACTTACGTTGTAGATAATGTTATTTTATCATTGGAATAGGTATGAGTTTAAAACTCCCCAATGCTCACTCGAAGAGTCAATTAAGATTTAGTTATCAATTTGAACCTACATCTTAGGATCTCCAGGGATGCCATCAATAAAACCTTTTATTTTTAGGCTTTAATCCCATTCCCCTCGACAAATGATATACTTTCTCTCTATTCAAACCTTTGGTTAATGAATCCACAATATTATCCTTCGACTTAATGTAATCAATGGAAATTATTCCATTAGAGAGGATTTTTATTACGGTATTATGTCTACGATGTATATGTCGAGATTCATCGTTATACATATCACTCTGTGCTCGATAAATTGATGATTGGATATCACAATGTATATAAAATTTCGGCGCATGTTTTGGCCAGATCGAAATATCCTCTAAAATGACAAAGCCACTTTCATTCTTCTCCAACAATATCTAAAGCTATAAATTCAGATTCCATGGTAAATATGGTAATACAAGACTATTACAAGGATTTTTAAGAGACCGTAACACTATCGAGAGTAAATATATATCCACTTGTGAATTTAGAATCCTTAAGGTCAAAAACCCAGTTGGCATTACTCTAACCTTCAAGTACATCTCGATATTTTGTGTAGTGCAATACATGGTGTAGAATATATGTTAAATATGTAAGAACCCTTATAATTTCTTTACCATAGTTTTCCCCTGGATTACTTGTATACCTACTTAATTTGCTAACTGAGCAAGCAATGTCTAGATGTGTGCAACTTATGATATACATTAAACTGCTTATGATACGAGAGTAGTACAATTGAAATATACATTTACCATAATTTATATATAAATGAAGATTTGGATCAATAGGCACTTTAGTTTTGCTATCATTAACTTTATAAAACTTATCAAGTATTTTCTCAATATAATTAGATTGAGACAAGACAAGTCCATCCAATGTTTTAGAAATTTTAATTCCTAACATAACATCTACAATAACCGTATCTTTCTTGTTAAATTTATTGTACTAGATTATCTTAGTAGATTTAATAATATCCTAATTACTTACAATAATAAGCATATCATCTACATAAAGACAAAAAATGACCTAACCACCTCGGGTATTTTTAACATAAACACATTTATCACACTCAATTATTTTAATTCCATTTGATATCATTACGTTGTCAAATTTTTCATGACATTATTTAGGTGCTTGTTTTAATCCATAGAGAGATTTAATAAGTCTACACACTTTCCTCTCTTGCCCTGTAATTTAAACCCTTCTGGTTGCTTAGATCTCTTCATTTAATTCACCATTTAAGAATATAACTTTAAAATCCATTCGATGTATCTCAATATTATGCAATTTAGTAATAGCTATTAACATTTTAATGGATGTATTCTCGTAACAGGTGAGTAAGTATAAAAATATTTAAATCCTTCCTTTTACTTATAGCCTTTAACCACAAGTCTTGTTTTGTATTTTTCAATCTATCCATGTAACTTTAATTTTCGTTTAAATATCCACTTACATCCAAGAGGTTTATCACATGGTTAAAGGTCCAGGTATTTCCCAAGTATGATTTTTCACAATGTATTCATTTTAACTATTCATAGCATCTTTCCAAAAAGGAGATTTTGAAGTTAACATTTGTTCATTAAATCTTTGAGTCTCACCTTCTAACATATAAGTTAGAGTATATGAACAAAAATGTTTTGAAGTCTTTGCCCTTTTATTGCGTCTAGGTTCAACATCATCATTTTTATCAATATATTCTCTTGATGACATTAGAGGCAGTGTCATAAGTTCTTTTATAAGAACTTGAAACAAGTGCCTTATTGTGAGGGAATATTATCTTCGAAGAAATATGCATTTATAGATTCAATGATTGTGTTTACGTGTATATTAGGAATCTTCTAGTTATGAACAAGAAATCGATAGGCACTACTATTAATTGCACAACCAATGAAAAATACAATCAATAGTTTTTGGTTCAATTTTAGCTTTTTTAGGATTAGGAACCAGTACATTTGTAGGACACACCCACACTATAAGATATTTGTAAGACGGTTTTTGACATTTCCATAACTCATATGGTGTCTTATTAGTTCTCTTATGAGGCATTTTATTAACAAGGTAATTGGCACAAAGCAAAGCCCCCCATGAGTTCTAAGGTTGTAAGGACATAAATTTTCCAATTGAGTCCCCGTATTGTTTTGACTTAATTTCATGAACAAAACTATGTTTGTAATATGTCATAGGGAGAATTTTATTTTGTCACGATCCCACTTGGTCTATGACGTATTGAAGAAATTGAAGACGTTGCAGCAAAGCTTCAAAGAAATAATCATGCCGATGTTTATTTGGTGTAAGTTTACTCGTCTTCAAAGTTAATTTCATTCCGAGATCACTCAGGTATGAATGCGTATAATTAATGGTGCTTGAAATTATTTTATAAAAGATAAGGGTGTAATTTTTTATATAGAAAAATGATTTTAAATGTTTTAAAAGTGTTTTAATGATTTAAACTTCGTTTTATGATGATAAGCTCAAAATAGAGTTTGACTAATTTGAATCTCTTTGTTAAGAGACGTTTTTATCTGAAAGTCAAAGAAAGTAAAACTTTCGGAAGGTCACTCGAGCGACACTGGATCTCGTTCGAATGAGATACAATGTCGTGCGAACGACATGCTTGTGTCGTTCGAACGACACGTTTTTCAAGGCGGTGTTTAAATCCTATTTAAACAGGGTTTGCATCATAATTTCGTAAGTGTGCTTTCTGGAAAAAAGTTTTACGAACCAGAACCTTGTTTGCACATGTTTTTTAAGGTTTACAAAGCATAAACACATCCTTAGAGTTTGAAAAGATCCGAGTTATCATTCTTATATGTTTACGTGATCTTGCTGCACCAAAGTTGTTTGTTCTACACATTGAACAAAAAGGGTTTTTGTGGTGAAGAAGCGACGGACATCGTGTTCGACATTGTAGACGTATCAAAGTCATATTGGTGGACACCGAGACATACATGGACGCGTGTGTTGTGGACAAAGATCGTGGAAGACGAAATTTCTGCGTGGGCACTATTGAAGAACGGTTGAAGATCAGAAGGAACGTCAAGACCCGTGAGGATCGAGTCTTAGTGTAAGGCTAATCCGTCTTTGTAAAACCATTGTTCATAGTGATTGTCTGGCTTGGGCCGTCAGAGGTTGTTTTCCCGTTTTTGGGTTTTTTCCTCGTACATCTGGCGTTGTGAGTATTCTTTACTTTACTTTACTTGCTTTAATCACTAGATGGATGTTTAGGATTAATCAAGATAAAATTGGTTTAAAGTAAGAATTGGGATTTCACAACTTGGTTGGTGCATAATTAAAAGTTGGATTTTTTTTGAAGAAAAAATGGTTTTGTTGAAAACACACATATCGGGCCACTCACGAACTTCTCAAATTGGTATCAGAGCTAGAAAATATTTTTATTTGTTTTGTGATCCCGTGTGTTTTCAAAGATGAATTCTGGATATAATGAATTTTCTCGAACCCCTATTTTTGATGGCACTAATTACACTTATTGGAAGATGAGAATGAGATGTTCTTTAAAATCTATTGATGAGCGTGTATGGCTTGAAGTTGAGAAAGGTTGGACACCCCCTGTCACTATTGTAGGTGAAGTCACTAGTTTAAAGCTTGTTGAGTCTGGGACCGAAACTGAGCAAAGACTTGCACAATATAATTCTAAGGGTTTGCATGTTATTGCTTCACATGTCACATATGAAGAATATAACAGAATTATGACTTGTGAAACATCAAAAGAGGCTTTGGATATTTTGGCACTCACTCACGAGGGCACTAGCACGGTTAGGGCGTCAAAACTTCAAAATCTCACTACACAGTTTGAGACCATTAGGATGTTAGAGAGTGAGACATTTGATGAGTTTTATGCTAGGTTGTCCAATATTGTCAACTCCTCATTTAACCTAGGTGAGAAAATTCCCGACAACCGTGTGATTAAGAAAATCCTTAGGTCGTTGCCTAGTAGGTTTGATGCGAAAGTGACCATTTTAAACTCCTTGAGTAGGTTAGAGTCGACGAAACTAGAAGAGATTGTAGGTGACTTACAAACCTATGAAATCGACATGATTACCTCCAAGCAAGTGCCTAAGAAAGAAAAGGGTATTGCTTTGAAAACTCGGAAGGAGGAAATTAAAGTTTTGGATTCCGATTTCGATTCCGATTTTGAGGCTGTTGCTTTGTTGGCAAAGAAATTTAAAAAATTTATTAAGTTTCAAAAGCAATAGAAAGATGCTAAGAAATTTGAAAAATTCAAGAACAACAAAGTAGATCTCACCTCTAAGGATAAGTTTGAGAAGCCTAAGAAGGATGAGTCGGATAAGTGTTTTGGGTGTGAAGGGTACGGTCACAAAGTTAAGGAGTGTCCCACTAGACTTAAGAAATAGGGCAAGCAACCCATTGTCTATAGTGCCACCTTAAGTGATAGTGAACCGGAAGAGGGAGAGAGTTCCCCCATTGAGCGTAACTTTGTTGCGTTTATGGCATGTCATGTGAGCGACGACGACAATACTCATGTGAATGACACTTCTGAGGAGGTTTTGAGTGTATCCCATGTTAGTGAGGGTAAAGAGAGTGATGAGGAGGAGATTGATGTGAAAGAATTGCAAAATGTGTTTAATGAGTTGTATGCCGAAACGGTGAAGGTGAAAAAGGCTAACTCAAAATTGCAATCTAAGTTGAATGAGCGTGCCATAGAAAATAATGATAGTTTGATTGAGGATCTTAGGGCACGAGAGAATAAGTTTAGGGAGAAACTAGAGTTTGTGGAGAAAGAGAGAGATAATCTTCGTGGTTTGATGGAGTTCTTGAAAAAGGAGATTTTAGAGTTTGAGGAGACTAGGCGTTTACTCGAGTCTAGGATTATTGAGTTGGAGGAAAGGTTGAAAGACTCGTATAGAGTCAAGTTTGATTTGGAGGCTAGGTCGGAGAAGTTTGATAAGATCTTAGGCACCGTCCAAATTAAGGGAGATAGGGGAGGTATAGGCTTTAGTGAGAGAGTTGTTCCCATTCCCCCCGCACGTGTGAGAAACACTAGGATGGTTAGAAAAGGTCCCCATAAAGTTAATCATTCCCACCACCGCTACACTTGCACATTTTGTGGTAGGAAAGGTCACCTTAGGCGTTATTGTTACGACCTTAGACAAGCTCCTAGGAAGTTTAGGAATAAAGTTACCCCGGTTCCCCACACCCACATGCGTCGTTTTACACCTACTTGGGTTAGGAAATCGGATTTAGTGGCTTTAGGAATTAAACTTCATGATTCTCGTTTGGGTGCACTTGATTCTTCCCATGCTAAATCAAAAGGATGATAGTGTTGTCATGTTTGTCATATACTAGGTTGCTTCATGATATATTCATTGCTAGTATTATGACATGTGTATCATTTTGTATTATCGTTTTCATTTGTTTGAGTCTTATTTGAAAAATATAAAAAGATTTTGTTTTTTTTTGAGAAAACTTTTGAAAATCCAAAAAGATTTTTTCTTTTCTTTGAGTCAAAATATGTTTGAAAAGTAAAAAAGATTTTCGGTTTTTGTTTTTGAGTTTACATGTTTGATGTGGCATATTGGTGTGCTTGGACCCCCCCTCCCCCCACCCCACATCGTTTCATTATCCATGTGGCTAGGACATTTGGTCATTATTATAGATACTTAGAATGATCTTAACCATTGTTTATATGGGGTGGTTTCGAAGTTGATATGCATTTTTATTCGACTTTGTATATATGCCAACATTGCACACATGCACGAGTTTATATGGATGTTTGACTTCTCTTGCATATTTGAATTTGGTGAGGCATTCTTATCTCAATCTTATCATCTATGCGTAAGTAAACTTAAGGAGAAGTGTGCATGTAATAACCGTTTACCGTGAGGATTTAAAAATTGATAAAAATGATGAGTGATTCACGAAAAAGGGCTGCAAGAGTTTAAAATTAACTCGTTGTGAAAGCCACCGTTTAAAAGAGCCCAAAAGAAAATGCAATATGCTAAGAAAAGGGCCAATAAGATTGTCTCTAAGTTGAGAATGCTAGAAACCTCAAAAGAACTTGAAAAAGTATGTTTATATGAGGGTGTTTGGTTGGAGAAAATTTAAATAGGTTTGCACAATTAATCCTAATGTTGAATCATTTCAATTTGATGCTATTATTTGTAGAATCATCAAAATTCTGGATTTGTGTGCATGTAGTATGTTTAGTTCATTAAGCTCACACTTTAAATTGTCATATGGCTATGATAAAGTTTGATGATTTATCGCTATCAATTAGAGCTTCTTGATCGTTTCGATGTGTTGGAATTGTGACTCATTTGTTGTAGTTTCACACCATTAATTCCATGTCCATGTTTGAGCACATCGGTACTATGTTTGCATGTAACTCGCATTTTTAGTTTTAATGAGTTTTTGCGTTTTGTGTTAAAAGCTTACTGTTTTAGCACTGTTTTGCTTCTGTCAGTCCCTTTCTAGAATTTTTTTGGGAAATTTTTTCACTGCGCAATACTTTATAATATTTCTGGGAAATTTTGGCAGGTCGCGCGAAGTCGTTCTAACGACATTGCATCTCGCACGAACGACTTCTGTACTTCGTTTGAGCGACTTCCTCATCTCGTTTGAGCGATGTCCCTGGCTCGTTCGAACGACAGGGTGAAATATGGCTTCTGATTCGTTTGCAGTCCTCTGGCTTAATTTGATATATTTTTGGTACTGCAAGAAGCATTTTTTGGATTAATTGGCTTCTATGCAGCTTCTTTTATGTTCCAAATTGGTATTTTGCATATATGTCTATTTATCACACTTGATTTGACTGGTATACTCTTTGTGTGATTCATGTTTATCTAGCTATTTTCATTTTTCAAAATTGGTATCAACTTGATTCTATTTGGTATCATATTCTCATGCTAGATATTTCATATTGGTTTATCTTTTCACCGGATTGTCTATTCGAGACAAAAAGGGGGAGAGATTTGGTATGTGATGTAGGGGGAGATTTGTTGAGCGCTTATATTTGTTTCAAATATTTATTTCAAATTGGTAACAAATTGGTATCAAATAATTGCTCACATTTTTTCACATGATATGCTCTTATTGAATATATATATTGGTTTCATTTGTTCCTCCATACTTTACTTGGTATTTGTTTGTCTGTTTCATGTGTGTAGGTATGCTTCAGCGATTTGAGATTTCAAGTCTACATCACATTCAGACAGTTCATGCTTACCGGTGCTACATATTCTAGTATGTATCCTGTATTTTTTGATTTTGGGTTTATGGGATGGGATTTAGGCGTCATACGGCTTGACGGCCCGGTTATGCATTTCACTGGTTTAGTTTTGTCCCGGAATAGTCAAAGGGGGAAATTTGTAAGGACATAAATTTCCAATTGAGTCCCTATATTGTTTTGACTTAATTCCGTGAACAAAACTGTGTTTGTAATATGTCATAGGGAGAATTTTATTTTGTCACGATCCCCCTTGGTCTATGACGTATTGAAGAAATTGAAGAGGTTGCGGCAAAGCTTCAAAGAAATA
Organism: Sambucus nigra; assembly: GCA_949130495.1. NCBI lineage: Eukaryota > Viridiplantae > Streptophyta > Magnoliopsida > Dipsacales > Adoxaceae > Sambucus > Sambucus nigra. The sequence continues at coordinate 592,052,070 of OX422210.1, forward strand.
ATCATGCCGATGTTTATTTGGTGCAAGTTTACTCGTCTTCAAAGTTAATTTCATTATGAGATCACTCATGTATGAATGCGTATAATTAATGGTGCTCGGAATTATTTTATAATAGATAAGGATGTAATTTTTTATATAGAAAAATGATTTTAAATGTTTTAAAAGTGTTTTAATGGTTTAAACTTCGTTTTATGATGATAAGCTTGAAATAGAGTTTGACTAATTTGAATCTCTTTGTTAAGAGACGTTTTTATCTGAAAGTCAAAGAAAGTAAAACTTTCGGAAGGTCGCTCGAGCGACACTGGATCTCGTTCGAATGAGATACAATGTCGCGCGAACGACATGCTTGTGTCGTTCGAACGACACGTTTTTCAAGGCGGTGTTTAAATCCTATTTAAATAGGGTTTGCATCATAATTTCGTAAGTGTGATTTCTGGAAAAAAGTTTTACGAACCAGAACCTTGTTTGCACATGTTTTCTAAGGTTTACAAAGCATAAGCACATCCTTAGAGTTTGCAAAGATCCGAGTTATCATTCTTATATGTTTACGTGATCTTGCTGCACCAAAGTTGTTTGTTCTACACATTGAACAAAAAGGGTTTTTGCGGTGAAGAAGCGACGGACATCGTGTTCGACATTGTAGACGTATCAAAGCCATATTGGTGGACACCGAGACATACGTGGACGCGTGTGTTGTGGACAGAGATCATGGAAAACGAAATTTCTGCGTGGGCACTATTGAAGAACGGTTGAAGATCAGAAGGAGCGTCAAGACCCATGGGGATCGAGTCTTAGTGTAAGGCTAATCTGTCTTTGTAAAACCATTGTTCATAGTGATTGTCTGGCTTGGGCTGTTCGAGGTTGTTTTCCCGTTTTTTGGTTTTTTCCTCGTACATCCGGCGTTGTGAGTATTCTTTACTTTACTTGCTTTAATCACTAGATGCATGTTTAGGCTTAATCAAGATAAAATTGGTTTAAAGTAAGAATTGGGATTTCACAACTTGGTTGGTGCATAATTAAAAGTTGGATTTTTTTTTGAAGAAAAATTGGTTTTGTTGAAAACACACATATTGGTCCACTCACGAACTTGTAAAAGGTAAAACAAAACTTATCAACATTGCATTCATTATCTCTTTTAGTGTTCAGCATTATTGTTAGATTGAGATGAGTAAAGGGAGGCAGTTTGATAAATAATTTTATGCTTGGAACAAAATTGTTCAAAGGGGGATCATATTCATCAATAAAATTTGTAAACAAACATTATGCACAAACGATCAATTATAAACATGCAACAACGCTAAATGAGTTTTCTGATTGAATGGAAAATATTTTTAGAGCATGGATATTATTATTATAGATAATTTGTAGTTAAGTTACTAGATAAAATCACTCTAAAAAATAATATAATTCAAATTTCGTCTAAACATTTTTATCCAAAAGCTGATTTTAAAATTTCAAAAAGTAGACAAAAAGATAAATGTTAATATGAGAACAAAAGTGCTTACAGTGACTACATAAAGATTTTAATGATTGGGGAAATTATTCAAACACTTTGTCCTTAATATGAACTTTGTCACAACGGTGATCCACAGACCCAATGACAATCGTTTCCCAGGATACAACAGTCAAATTCTTGCAATAACAACACTCTAAAATGCAAGAAACAAAGTGAACCAATATTGGAAGAACCATCTTTTTATGAATCAGACATACATAATGAACATGGAAATTATGTATGAAAAAACCAACCATAAAAACAAATGCAGTTCGGAGCGGTTGAACCTGCTCATAACTGTATCATTTAGAAAATTTTAAAATAAAAACAAAATTAAATTGGGACGAAAAAAATAAAAGAAAGGCTAAAAATTGGGCTCATAAAAATGTAATAAACACAATGTAATTTGGCCCAAAATGTTAATATTTAAACCAAGCCAAAACCCAAGGCCCACGTCGGGCGGCGGTGCACACATGTGTGCTTGAAAGTCAATTCAAGACCATGTAGGTCCTCCCTCTATCAAAGAGTTGGGATACCCTAGGGGAACTAGACCCATAAGCCAAATTGAGTCATAATATACTACAATCATTTCTCATATTTTATTTATATGGGAATTTATCTTTTCTATTACACTTCAACCAAGTTTCATGTCAGAAATGGGTACATTGGACAATAATTTCTTATTAATTTATTTATGGTTTCGTGTATGTGAGTGTGGGGACATTATCCAACTTATCCGAATTCGAAAACTCAGATAAATAGTCATAGCTTGAAGATAAGAGCAAAAGGAGATCTGATAAATGGGTATCTCGGGGCTGGATCTATTCGATCGTATCACAACCTCATCCAAAGGCCCCAGAGTTCTACATGACTTATTCTATTTATAACCCAGTTATTGAGAATTAAATTAATCAATACGAAGAGAGAGAAACACCTTATGGACGTAGGCACATTCCCGAACCACAAATATTTTGTGTTGTGTTTTGCTGTGTGATTTTCCTTTATTGCTTGACTTTATTTGCCTCGAATTAACCTAAGTAGGATTTTACCACCAATAATTGGCGTCATCTGTTGGAAAGATTTTCTTTTCCCCATCCAGTTAGATCCAACGACCAATTGTGTCTTACTGGCGCAGTGCACCTCCACTGTTTAGTGGCGAGCGACAAGACAAACAAAATAGAACCCTAACTCCTAGAGTTAGATCTGAAGTCCACCCCAACAAGAGTCACAACACTCCTAACATATGCTATCATCCTTGATATGAGAAAACTGAGGATAGCAGCGATCAATCGAAGTCAACCCAGATTTCATGACTCATGGATACCTATGAACGATGTCTCCATCAAGAGGAGTAGGCCATCAAACATCACACCCGAACACCTATCCCTCTGGGGAGAAAGACTCGCAACCGAGGAAGGAGTTCATGTTGTAATGAGGAACACTCCATGCACAGGAGTCTGCCAAAAAATAATAACCACAGAGGAGGACGTCATAAGAAAGATCTTTGCGACCTCATCCATACAGAGATGGACGAGCATGCCTAGATACACTAAGGAATTAACCATAAAGGCCCTTATTAATCAAATGAGGTCCTCGTTATGAAGAGCAATTGAGGATATAGAGCCTCCCAAAAAGCTGGCAATGCCCAGATTCAAGATTTATGATGGGAAGACTGATCCCATATATCATGTTCACTAGTACCGGTAGACGATGACACTTTGGAACAACATGGACCTTTTTTGTGCCGAATATTCCCCTCTAGTGTGGGGGTCACATAAAAGTGGTTCAAAAATCTCCTACATGGGTTGTTCAACAGCTCTAAATAGCTTTTAGATGCTTTTACTGCCAGATTGATCACTAGCAACGCTCATCCAAAAAGGATGGAATCACTTCTCACTATGAGAAAGAAGCCCCAAAAAACCTTGGAAGAATATGCCAAGGATACTGGGAGACTTACAACGAAGTAGAAGACTATTCCAAGCAGGTTTTCATGTCCTCATTAAAGATTGGCCTGTCGAGCTACTCTATGTTGCACCAATCCCTCACCAAAAGGAGGCCAACACCATTGACGATCTTATGTCTAGGATAGAAAAATATGTCAAGGTAAAAAATGTGGTTGCTGACACCTAGTACAATAATATTCGATAAAAAATGGCGACAAAGAAAATATCCCCAAGAAGTGGGGTAAAAAGCAAAATGGTGGACCCAAGTAATGACAAGACGAATCCTACTAAACCCTTCCAAGAGATCAACACCATTTTTAAAGATCCCATCTACAAGATCTTGAGTAAGATAAAAGACCAGCAGTTCCTCAAGTGGTCGAAGAAGATATTGGGAGATCCATTAAAGAGGAACACCGCCTTCAGATGTTCTTATCACAAGGAACATGGGAATAAAATAGAGAAATATAAGACTATCAAGTACCATTTCGAAGAGTTGTCCTAGGTCAGACACCTGGACGATTATGTGGAGAAGAAGGGTGTAAATCCCACCGTGGATAATGAATAGTATCCTGATAATGTCCCAGACAATAACGAGATGGGACACGAGTTCATGATCATTCATAGTGCATTAATTCCGAACTAGATCTAAGGCAATGTTGTTCGCATGGAATTGAAGAAATACTCTGCGGAAACGGAGGCATTCCCCCTGCCAAAACTCTAGTAGATAAATGTTGATGTCCAAAAGATATTTACTGTAACAAACACATAGTCTTTATGAAGGAACACTTGGTCGGAGTCCAAAATCCGCATTACGATGCACTAACAATCACCCTCAGAATTAAAAATTGGGACATGGATAAGCTATTAGTGGATAGGGAAAGTTCCTCGGGGGTCATGTACCTGAGCATTTCAACAAACTCAACCCTAAAAATGAAAGATCTCAATGAAGAGACGATCTCTCTTATAGGCGTCACTGGAAAGATGACAATGCCACTAGGTAAGGGGTCCTGCTAGTTCAGATTGGGAATATCTCAAAGATAATCGAGTTCTTATTTATCGAAATTGATTCCCCATATAACGCTATCCTTGGGCAATGATGGATTAATTCCATGAAGGTTATCCCATCCATTTATCACCTGAATCTCAAATGCATCATCAACCTTGGGATAATAGAGATAAGGGGAAAATATATTATTGCTCTGTAATGCTTTATCACTACTATCAAGCCTAAACAGGAGAAGAAAAAGGATAAAGTGGTCATAAAGGAGGGTGGAAGAGCCAAAAATGTCCCTCGCAGATCGAGCCAAAGAACCGTTGCAAGAAGTGATGCTCATTGACTTACACATAAAGAAGAAATTTCTAATCGATAACTCACCCACCAATCACGAAAAAAAATAATTGATCTCTCTGCTTAAGGAGAATCGAGATGTATTTTCTTAGTACATCAACTTCATGTGGACCCCAATTCCCTTTGATCACACAAAAAGAGCACCGAACAAAGGCAAAGGTTATGGAGGAAAAGTGGGGAAATTATCAGGGCATAGTCTATTAAAGAACTTTAATCCCTCAAGTGGATCTCTAACCCAATCGTCCTTAAGAAGAGTAACGGGAAGTGGAGAGTCTGCATAGACTTCACCAACCTCAATAAAACGTGTCCCAAAGATAACTTTTATTCGTTAACGATCGTCTAATTGGTCGATGCCATAACCAACCATGAATATATGAGTTTCTTAGATGCTTACTCAGGGTACCATCAGATTCCTCTGTTTGGCCCTGACCAGAAGAAGACCTCATTCATTACCCCTCTTGGCCTGTATTACTACACAATAATGCTATTTGGGCTTTATAACGCATGAGAAACATACCATTACTCTTCTTAATGACGATTGGGTTAGAGGTCTATATAGACGATGTGCTCGTAACCTTTATCGCTACATAATCATGCCATTTAGGCTAAAGAATCCAGGACTAACATACTGATGATAGGTCACCAAGATGTCCAAACATCAGTTGGGTTACACTATTGAAGTATATATAGATGATATACTCATAAAGATCAAACATAAGGTTGACCATTTACAAGACTTAGCGAAGGCTTTTGATGTCTTAAAATACAACATGATGAAGCTAAACTCCACCAAATATTACTTTGGAGTATAATCCAAGAAGTTCCTAGGATACTTAGTTAACCAAAGGGCAATTAAAGCAAATCTTGATCAAATCGAAGCGATAAAAAATGTTCAACATCTAATAATAGTTAGGGATGCTCAGAAGTTGACCAGAATGCTGGAAGCACTCAAACATTTCATCTTCAAATCCTCCGATAAGTGTAGACCATTATTTTAACTCTTGAAGAAATAAAAGGTCATGTCTTGGAATGAAGAATGTTATAAGTCACTTTAATAAATCAAGTCTGACTACGTAGTTAGTTCGAGTTTGACGTGTGAAAAGGATGGGTATCATGCCCTAATCTATTATGTTAGCAAAATACTATTGGATGTCAAGAAATAGTACGTATCTCCATAGAATCTAGATTACTCTCGGGTTATCGATTCACAAAATTAAAACACTAATTCAAAGCCCATTCAGTCATTATCGTCACCTGTTTTCCACTTAATGTAGTCGTGATAAAGGTCGACCTCTATGGACGGATATTTAAATGGTCGGTGGAACTGGGGAGGTTCTATATCCCTTATCAACCAAGAACTACAATCAAGGGGCACATGTTCACATATTTCATCACCGAGTTCAGTAAAGTGAAGGAGCCCGACAAAGGGAAAATGATTGACCAAACAACCAATGAAAAAGTTGATCAACATAAAAAGTGGATGCTCTATGTTTATGGGGCCTCTAACTCAAAAGGGGAAGCATCTAATAATAAGGCCGAATATGAAGCTCTTATCATCGGATTAAGAAATGCTTTATCTCTTGGCGTAAGTCTCCTTGATATCTTCTACGACTCAAGGCTCGTATCTAATTAAGTATATCAGGAGACTATAATGTAAGAAATAAATGTATTTCAACATACCTACAGGTCGCCTAGGACCTGATTACCCAGTTTAAGAAGGTTTATATATAATAATTTCCCGGGGGAAATAACTGTCATGAAGAAGCTCTAGCCATTCTGGGTCCTGCCATTAATTCCGACCTCAAAAGAATAATTAAGGGGTAATATGCGCCCAACCAAGCATCATGAGCCAAAAGTCACCGAACAATTCCTCATTGTCTAAAATGCCTTTAAGTGAATGGACCCAATCATAGTCTATCTATAGGAGGATATTCTCCTGGCCAATAAAAAGTAGGCCCATAAGATCAGGGTAAAAGTTACTTAGTTCTACCTGTCACCCGAAGCAAAACTCTACAAGTTATCCTTTATAGGTGAAAACCTACAATGTGTGCACCTGACTAATGTCAAATAAATTCTATACAAACTGCACAAAAAAATGCATGGAAGTCACGCCTGGGGAGATCTCTGGCATTCAGATCCATCAAAGAGGGCTATTGGTGTCCTTACATAGCAAAATACACAGTCTCTTACGTTAGGAAGTGCAAGAAGTGTCAATAGTTCTAGCCTATGTTTCACAAACTAGTCAACAACTTAAAGTCATTGACTAGTCCATGGCCTTTTACTCAATGGGGACTGGACATTATGGGTTCCCTAACTATAATGCTAGGGAATCAGAAGTATCTTATAGTCATTATGGACTACTTCAATAAGTGAATAAGGACTAAACCTTTGGCGAACATAAGGGACAACGATATAATCATATTTATCTGGAGAAATATCATGACTCATTTTGGTGTGCCAAGAACTATTATCACTAATAACAGGACACAATTTGAGAGTTTACCATTTAAAGACTTTTGACAGCCATAATATATAGCACCACTACAATTCGGTAGCCTATCACCAAAGCAAAGGGCGAGTGGAGGCTTCTAATAAAATGATGCTTAGCGGGATGAAAAAGAGGCTAGAAAAAGCCAAAGGCACTTGGGTGTATGATCTTCCCCATGTCATCTGGCCATATTGACTAACACATAGAAGGTTGATCGGGGAAATGCCCTTCACCTTAACTTATGGAGTGGAAGGCATAAATCCTTTGGAAGATGGCTTACCAACTAAAAATATGGTCATATCCGATCAAAGCGTGAATAAAAAAATAATAAGGAATGACCTTGAACCGATCGAAGAAATGAGAGGACGAGACTTAATCAAGTCGAATTTTTACCAACATCAGTTGGCCAAGCAATACAACAAATGTGTTAATCTGAGTAAGTTTCGGGTCGGAGATTATGTCTTCCGAAAAGTGATCGACAGTGTAAAGAAGCCATCAGATGGAAAGTTAGGTCCTAACTGAGAAAAACCCCTCAAAATTACCATAAATAACCTCTAAGGGGTCTACCATTTAGAAACAATAGGGGGAAGGGAGATTCTTAAGGCCTAGAATGTGGCCAACCTTAGAAAATTTTATTTTTAGCTTTAGCTTTATTCAAAGTTTTTAAGGTTTCATTCTTTGGATAATTTAAAGTTGAGTTAATACAATTTTCTTTCTTATTATTCCAAATGGCAGACCGACTCTATTTAATTCAAGTTTTCATATCTGTTGTGAATTTTCTCAAGTTTATTCGATTAGGTTATGACCGTCGATTTAAATGCTCGATCAGATTTTGAAAAAAAATTTGAATGCCTTAGTAATATTACACTTATTAAATCTCAAAGTCACATGGTTTCATCATTAACAAACATAAAAACATCAAGAATTACCCAGGTAAGAAAAATCCCTACGGGGGATCTCTAAGCATATGTCCCGACCTTGGTCGGCTAAAATCCTGAATGGTTGGATGGCCCTGCGACCAAGTGCATTTTCACCATAATTTGTCCTAGTCCTAAGACTGTGTGACGACACTTTCTAAAAGGTAAGGAAAACAACAAATACATGCTCGACATAAAACATGGAAAAATTTAAAAAATGGAGTCAATTAGACAATTTAATTCATAGTCAAGATTTTTTACAAAGTGCCTAGATCGACACATTATAAAAAACAAAATACATATCTTCAACCTTACTTCATCTCCGGCGCTCCAACTCGACAATCGCTCTAGCATGATGACCATCATCATCTGGATTATAACGGAATTCGTCATTATTATCATAGTTGAGAAGGTAGTTCTTTATCAATTGGATGGGGATAACATCAATCGAGATCCACGATTCTTCACTCCCAAGAGGAGGGAGCCAAACAAAAGGACAATATACCCCATACCAATGCCAAAACTGGTAATCCTTAGAAACATGTCTGGCTTCATCCAAGTGCGAAAATGCATTTATCCAACCTTCATTACAACCAAATGCCCTAACCTCATGAGGGACATGGAGGAATTGATACCCGAGCCTCATTATTTTTCAATGCAAGCTGTTCTTGGTCACCTGATCTTATATGAAAGCTTGATTAGCCTTTCCGAGCTTCTCCCCCATACCATTGTTCTCCCTTACCAACAGTTTAGAAACATCTAAAACTTCAACTCTCAACAAAGAAACCTTTCTAACCTACTCGCTATAGGCACTTGTCATGTTCTGAAGTGCTTACCGAATAGACACAGATGATTCATGAGCTCGATTGGAAGACTTTCGACCAAGGATAAAATTCAAACTCTTGGGTCATTAGTACTAAGGCCAGGTTATTGTTAGACAATAAAGAACAAAAGAAAGGCATTCATGAATTAAATTGAAGAATTAAAAAGGAATCAATAATTGGGCAAATAATGGCAAGACAAAAATAGATTTTTTTATTGAATGTTAAAAGATGGGCAAGACCTTACAACATATTTATTAAAGGATAGGAAAATACAAAGAATAAAGAAACTTATTATAAATTTAACTAGCTTGGCCTTAATTCTCATTCACCTGCTCTTAATTGGTCAAACCCTTAATCAAGTCTATGGACTCCTTCTCCTTCTCGAACCCATCATTTGCTTGGCCACTACCTGAGACGTCACCCACCTTCTCATACAACTTCCTCGACAACCTTTTTCAACTGCTTATTCTCGGGATTCATCTTTTTTTATCTCCATCTCAGTGGCCTTTTTCTCGGTCTCATAGGCCTTTTTGGTAGCTTGACAAGTCTCCTGAGACTTCTATAGAGTGTGATCATGGTCAGCGTTAGCTTTCTCTTAGTCTAATCTTCAGTTAAGAATATCGACGAAGTCCACTAAGAACTACAAGTAAGAGACGAATCACAAGTTAATACAACAAAAAATATTCTAAGTTAAAGATTCGACCATAACACAAAGACTTATCAGAGATAACTATTGAGCAGCGTGAGAGACCAATTGGTTGGTGGTCAGCTTGTTGACCTATTTCCTGTCCATGTCTAAGATGGCTCCCCTTAATAGTGCAGGGGTCACGCCCACCTTTTTGGTGGGAATGATGGCAGCAACAGAAGGACCAGTGCTAGTCTTACTCTTCTTCTAATCTTTTTTGGTGGGACATTTTCAGTTCAAGTTTCAAAATGTTTTAACTGAAAATTTTCCAATTTTAATTCTATGTCATGGAATAGGGGTTCCAAATATACGTTAAGTGTTGCCAATAAACATCCTAAAGAGTCTCATGCCTGCAAAAAATTACATAATTCAAGAATTTTTTGCATTAAAAATAGCTTGGAGTCATTAACTGTATTTGAAAAAGGTTATGTTGGGGTTATATATTTGCTGATTCTAAATGGATATAATCAAGAAAATCAATCTTAATAGTAATCAAACCTAACACCATAAGTTATCCAAGTCAAGTGATATAACGAGTGATATTGCCTATTGCAAACCAAAAAAATATATAGGATAAGAAAACCTCTAAATAAATATCATTTGAACTCAAACTGTACATTTACATCATAATTTTCTCTTCATAACTTTAAAATTGGTCAAAACTTTATAATCTATATAAGTTTTTATAGAGTAGCTAAGCGTTCAACATTTAGATTTTATACTAACTAGTCGTAATTAGGGAATTTCCACATCTTTTTTGATGTAATTTATGAACTTGTACCAATAAAATGCATCAATTGTACAAAGGAAAAAATGTGCAAACTATGGTATAGTCTGAGGTTGTCGATACCCTAAATTATTAAATTTCAGTTGGGGTTATTCATAAACTAGTTTTGGACAAAATATTTAGGTTCCCTTGTAAGGATTTGAAACAAAGTAATGATAATCAACATCATGAAAAATAAGTATTGATAAGCACATATATAATCAAACTCACAAAATAATGTTTATGTAAGTATTGGTCCCAGAGAACGGTGGTGCGACGGTGACGGAGAACGAAGAAAGGCGACAGAGATTGAAGAACGACGATGATGACGGAGAACCAAGATCTTCGTGAGGGGACAAAGCACGATGGATGGCGACTGGTGAAGGAGAGTAACGGGTGGTGGAGAATGGTGCCGTGGAAATAGCAGGACATTTTTTTTAGAGAAGCAGGAGTTTTAGGAGAGTGGTAGTTTTGGCTAAGAAAAAAAAGTGTTTTAGGGGAGAGAAAGCACTTTGGCTGAGAAAAAAAGGTTTAGATCTAAAATTTTGGAGGGCGATTATTTCTTTCAAAACTTTAAAATTAAAATACATTGCGCGACATGATTTAGATTACGTTGAAAGTATATATTATTTCGCGACATGAAAAATATGTCGTCAAATATAAAGGGTGATTCTGAATATAAATGAAATTGGCGAGGTAAATTTAGTGTGCAGTATGGAAAAATAAGATCTTTTCTTGATAAAAAAATGATACGTGTCACCAAAATTATACCCCTTGGCAATACAAAAAGGTTTATGTCCCAGAAACATGTTGCGAATATGAATTCTTGTAGTGAAGGTCACGAGGTCGGACATACCTCCAATCTCCTTCCTTTTGGAAGGTTGAGATCTTAGGGAAGTGGGTAGGTTAGACTCGTTAAATAGAGTGGGAATATTTCTTCTTCGATACATATCTTCATCTGAGGTGGCATGAACCATGGTAAGGATTAAAGCAACATCCCCAGACTCAAAAGAAGCTGAGGTAGACTCACCCGAAGACCTTTGACTGTGCCCACATGCCTACCAATGAAATATAAGGTGGTTTTGGTGTATTCAAGAAGTAGGGATGATGACTTGGGATGCTTTCCACCAGTAGACAAAGGCCTCCTCAAATTCTAAACTTTGACTAGTTCAACGAAATTGACGTGAGATGTGTTATCCCCTTTTTTATTGGAAGCTTCTACACAAAACAAAGAAAAAATTGTTAGCAAAAATTCGATGTGAAGCGTGGTCGACCAAAAAGAAATATAGTTAGAAGAAACAATAGAATTATTTTGTACCCTTTTATTAAGGCACCTAACACCCAGATAGGGCTCATCACCCTAAGGAATTGGTGGATGCTACCACTTGCTCACAATAGCAAAAATTCTATGTGAAACTTGGACCAAAACAAAATACAATTAGAAGCAATACTAGACATATTTTATGCCCTCTATTGGTGCACCTAAAACCCACATAGATATCAAGACCCTTAGGAATTGGTTGATGCTCCCACTCTCTCATAATAAAATTATGAGACCAGTATCCCTTATTTAAATCAGGGAGGTTTACCACTAGCACCCTGTGTGCCCTTCTCACCTTCAAATAAAAGGTGTTGTCATTCATTTTCACCCAAGTATAACAATATCTAATTTGAGGAATTCATATTTGAGTTTTGTATAACTCATTAATCCTATGGACTTCGTTCACAATCCTCCATGTATTCGAAGTGCGTTGATCAGACACTATTCTAAAGTAAAAACAAAACTACAGAGAGAATTGGTTTGCGAGAAAAGTGGTTCCACCCTCAGCAATAGATTGGGTATGCAACCAGTGACCATCATATACATTATAGAATTCATCGGGCTCCTCATCACACTTTATAACACCCAATCGGGTATGGAAAACCTTTTTCTAAATTCACATATGGATCTCTCACTCACCGCGTACACTATCGTTCAGTTTAAAGAAAATGAATGGTGGAAAATATAGAAGAACTAAGTAGAGATGATGATCGTTTGAAGAAATTATAGAAAATAACAAGGGACGAGAAAAGGAGAGGAAACTTACAGGTGAAGAAGAAGGCGAAGGCTTTGACATTCTTGAATAATGGAAGTAAGGATGCAAAATGGTGGTAGGGGAAGTCTTTGAACTGTTCGGTTCAACTTCTAATTAAATTCATCATTTGGAACAATGCCTTAAGTAAAGGATGACAGGCGTGCCTTACTTACATGACTCATTCTTTTTTTTTTATTTTCTATAAATGTAACCCTCATGTAACACCCTATAATTCCGAGTATTTATAATTTAATTAATTTGATTATTTTTAAATTACACGTGTGCCGTAATTTAATTGAATTAAATATTATGTGTTTATTAAAATATTAATCGGAAGCGATAATGATTAATATTTACGGAATAAAATTATTAACTGAGTAGTAAATAACTTGTAATAATTATTATACATCGTAGCGAGAGATATCAAAGTGAGTGTGTTATATCCCACCCGGGAGCCGCATTTAGACTATACTGAGATCGAGACAGGAAATTTATTTAGAGTGACTCAGTTGATGGTTTCGAGGTCACTGTTAATTCCTAATGGATCAAAATAGTTAGAAAAGTTTACCCAAGTGTACTGATTGGATCTCGGGACAATTTTAAACCAATCCGTCACCACGTAAGGGCATTTCAGTCATTTAGGAGCCTAGGGTAGAAGGAGCTTCGAAAATTAGAGTGTTGTATAATCCCTTTTGAGTTATGTGCTAGGGTTACAATATTTGGGGATAGAGAGGAGGCCATAGGGGAGGAAGAAGAGAAGAAACCTAGGCCATTCCACACCTTTTCGCATCACCAATTCTCGAATTTGTGATCAGAGCAAGGAAAGATCAACCTCATCATCTTAGAACAAAAACTAGACCTACATTATCAAGGTAATTATTTGTCTTGCATTATTTTAAGCATGTTATAACACCCATGTAGTGTAGGGTTTTAATTTCATTATTTAAAGGATTTCTTGGGATTTAGATGGGTGAAATTCATGATTCGGGACAAGAATTCATGTAGAATAAATTCATATATATAAATAATACGAAATTAGAGAATATGTGATGAATAACTTGAAAGAAATATAGGTATAATGATGAATATACATGAACAACACCATAAACTGGGGTTTTTTGAATTTTGAGATTTGATCGGTTCTTAGATGGATTTATTTTAGATTTGATGTATTATTTATGTTAGTAATTGTCCCTAAACATATATTTGAAGATTGGGTATGTTGTATGAGAGTTTGGTAAAGATTCATAGAGGTTTGAGGTATTAACCATGGAGAAAAACAAAGTGGGACGAAGCTGCTAAACCCAAGATCGATCGATCGATCGATCGTGGGACGTCGATCGATCGATGGGTAGACCAACTTTTTTCAATCGATTAACCAAAGCTTCTTTGGGGCTATTTTGTTTATTTCAATGGTACTCTTTGTTGACGATCTTGGGGGACTTTATGAATTTAATTTTAACTATATAGAGACTTAGAGGAGACCGGTAGACATATATTTAAGGCCCGATTTCATCTTGATGAGTGTAAAATTGGGATTAGGACCAATGAGAGTTAATCAGTTGTGTTGCGTATCAAGAATTTACAAATTGAGTTATGGTAAGAGTAAATTATAACCTTTGACCAATATCAGTAGGATAGTGATGTTTTACCACTGAAATTTTCTTAAGGGGTAACTGGGACCTTCGAGTAATGAGTGATACTTAAAAAATATGAAAATAATACAAAGTGTGGATCATCAGTACGTTGAGTATTCGAGAGGTGTAAATACGACATACGGGATATATTATAGTTGTGTATATACCTATATTGAAGATATGTATGTATAGGTTGTGTGAATACCTATTAAGTGATTTTCTATATGTGTGAACATACCTACGTTGCCTACTATCATGAGAGGTTTTGCGCTGAGGGAGATCCCACCTTGGTAATTCTAGCAAGGTCTGGATGTGTTCCCCACAACATAGAACTTAGGGCGGCTCACTATGTGCAGCGTAGTAATGGGACTGGCTGGTCATTTGGGTACTTTAGGTATGCGCATAGTCCAAAGGTTTAGAACTATGTTTGCCTCCATTGGGTGTTGCTTGATTTATGGTTCGAGGAGACATTCCAAACCGATAGTCGTTGATTTGGTATGAGAAGTACATGGACTTGATATCAGAGTATGCATGCATCGCGGTGGCCATTTTGAGGGATGCTGTAGTTGTACATATTATAGTGTGATTAATATGTACAAGTGTGATTACTCTACTCGTGTGTGTTGGTAGAAAAAATAAATAGTGTCTATCTAGAAAAAATTTAGTATGAGAATCTTAATTAATGGTGCAATATTAATATTTGGTTAATATTAATTATTGTTTTTTTGATAGCATATCGTATGTGCAATATGGGGGAGCTAAACCGGATATGGTTAGTTAGATACACGTGTCTAGTTAGGCTAGGTAGCATAACTATGTTGTTATAATAGGAGACATTAAGTGTGCACTATAGATGCGAGGTGAGGAACTCAATGGAGTGTACGTTGAACTAACATGTGTATCTAATAACTGCTATTATACATGCAATTCAAATACTTGTTAAATATTTTTCAAAGATTTTGGGCTCTGACCCGTGTCAAATCTATTTTCCAAAACATTTTAGATATCCAGCCAAAGGGACGCCAAGCTTGATGACTCACTCCAGGGATGCGTAGCTGCAATACTTGTGGAGGACTGTAAGATTTGTGTGCATACTTCACTTATTCATTCCTAGATTAGGATTTATGATTTTGTATTTCATTTGGGCATGTTTCCCCGTTAATTGATACATTTTTTCTGTTTTATTTATCAGACTATGTATTTGGATTCAACTTTATTTCCGTAGACTTATGGTTTGGATATTAGTTTTGGAACCGATGGTTTATTCAGTATTTATCATTTATCTATTTATCCTGTGATGATTCAGACTTCTATTATTTGTTTGCATGGTTAAGTTATATTATTATTACCACGTGTTGCTATATGTTAATGAAAGATAAAATTTGGCATGGGCTTAATGTAACATAGGTGATTAGTAATTTAAAAAGTTTTCGATAGTGATTATAATAATGAACCAAATGAGATTCCTATTTATTTTGATAAAGGACTGATCACCCGTGGTTAAAATAGGCGGGGTGTCACACCTCACCTCTCGAAAAAGGGGTATGTAATTCCTGTTATTATAAAATAATCAATATGAAGAGAGAGAAACACCCTAGGGATGTTCGCACATTGGCAAACGACGTATATCTTATGTTGTGTGATTTTCATTTATTGCTCAGCCTTATTTTCTTGGAATTAACATAAGTAGGATTTTAACACCTACAATCAGTATACCATGTTATATTACATGGGGAGGAGAATGCCAACTCGAAATCGTATCAAAAGAAGTTTGGGTACCATATTATATTGAACCCAAAGTTTACCAAAATAGGATTTTGTCAACCCAAATAAATCATAAATTCCAACAAGGATTTCAAGAAAGACTTAATCAAAGCTAAAAAAGAAGAAGTTAGATTTAAGCTCTTAGGCCAATCTCCAAAGAACAAACTATATGCTATTGTGCAAATGGGTGAAATTTATGCTCCGACCATTAATGAGGGTAAATGTGGAAAATATGTGATAAAATGAGTGGACTAAGTGTCATATTAGGTTGATTCTCAAAGAATCAACAATCTAGAGTTTGAATGAATATTTAAAACTAGATGGATGCCAAAGTTAAAATGACTCATCTATTTATACTAAATGCTGAGTAATTCTACATATACTTTCAAACCATACCCACAAATCATGTTTATTCAGTAGTCAAAAAGTCAATGATTTATATTTTTAAGGTATCACTAAGGGCACCCTAAATATTACTCTAAAATACCACAAGCATATTTTAACTCCAAAATACCACTCAAATCTATTTTTTACTTCATTATAACATATAGGAGCAACCCACTATTTAAAGTTAAAATGTTTCATTTTATACACTTTCCCTCCTTCTCTCTACATGGCCAAACCTTTATCAAAATAAATAGGAATCTCAATTGGTTCATTCTTAGCATCACTATCGCAAACTTATTAAATTACTAACCACCTATGCTAAATTAAGTCGGTGTCAATTTTATCTTTCATTAACGTAACAACATACGGAAACATAAAAATATAATAACTCATCCACAATAATTATAAGAGTTTATATGATTACATGATAGATAAATAGAAATAAATACCAAATAAACCATCGGTCCCAAAGTCATATCCAATCCATAAGTCCACGAAAATAAAACTAAATCCCAATACATATTCTGGTAAATAAAACTAAAAGAATGTATCAACTGAGGGGGAAACATGCCCAAATGAACTAATGAATAAAAAACCTAGCTTAGGAATGAATAACTGAAGCGTTTACCTAAAATACGGCAAGCCTCAATGATGTAGCTACGCATCCCTGGATTGAGTCATCAAGCTTGGTGTTCCTGTGGCTGGACACCTAAAATATTTTGGAAAATATTTTGAGACAAGTCAGAGTCCAAGACCATTTGTAAAATATTTAGAAAGTATTTAAATTGGAGTTATAAAAGAAGTTATTAAAAACACATTAGTCTAGCATACACTCCCTTGAGTACCTCACCTCTCATCTCTAGTGCACACCTGATGTCTCTTATTTTACCCACCTAGCCATGCTACCCAGCTTAACTAGGACTAAGTATCTAACGAACCACACTAAGTTGAGCTCCCCCGTATCGCCCATACGATATGCTACCGTTAAGCTGATATTTCATATTAATCGAATAATTATTATTGCATTATCTATTTAAGTTTTCTCATACTTAGATTATTTTTAAATATACACTATCTACCTTTTCTACAATTACACATATAGTAGAATATCCACACTTGTATATACATGACCCATTATAATATATATACAACTACAACATCTCCCGAAATGACTACCGCGATGCAGTCATAATCTATTATCAAGTCCATGTACCTCTTGTACTAAATCAGATACTACCGATTCAGAATGTCTCCTAGAATCATAGATCAAACAACACATAATGGAGGCTAACATAGTTCTATGCCTTTGGGATATGCACATACCTAACGTACCCAAATGGCCTTCCAGTCCCATTAATATACAACACATAGTGAGTCTCCCTAAGTTCTATGTTCTGGGGCATACATCCAGGCCTCACTGGATTCGCCTAGGTGGGATCACCCTCTTTGTGGAACCACCTATGATAGAAGACAGCGTAGGTATATTCACACACATAACAAATCACATAATAAGTATTCACAAAACCTATATATATAACATCAGCATAAGTATACATAACCTATCATATAGTTCGTACGTAGTATTTATATCTCTCAAATACTTGACGTATTAATAGTTTACGCATATTATTATTTTCATATTTTTCGTGTTTCACTAACTACCCGAAAGGTCCCGATTGGCCCTAAAGTTATTTCAGTAGTTAACCCTTCACTATACTACTGGTATTTATCTTAGGCCATGGTTTACTCTTGCTGTAACCCAAATCGTAAATTCCTAATATGCATCTCAATCGACTAACTATCATTTATCCTAATCCCAATTTTACCCTCATTAAGATTTACCAAGCTTTAACTAAATGTCTACTGACCTTCTCCAAGTCTTTGTATAATTACTAAACTATCACCATAGGTTTCCGTAATTAATTTCATGATGAAATATAACTTAAGAAGAAAATTTCATTAAATATGGGCAGCCGAATCGATCTGGTAGGGATTTAGAATCGATTCACCCACCGAATTCATTCGGTCTTCAAACCAGATCGATTCGGACCTAACTGTGTCAACCCCTTCATTGCTATTACGGGTTTCCACATTCAAACCTAAACAAAACTCCATGAAACTTTTCCAAACTCCCATCCAAAATACCCAAACATTAACTACATGGGTAAGGACAATTTTTAAAGTAAATAACACATCAAGACTAGTAGAAAACTACCTAAGAATATATCAAAACCCATTATTTTATTAAAACCCTAGTTTATGTGTTCTTCATGCATATTCCTCATTTTATCCAGATTTCTTTCATACTAATCATCTACACTCACTGATGTCGTTTTATCTACATACAAGGATTTGTTCTACATGAATTTTAAACTCCAAACCATGAGTTCTACCCACCTAAATCCCATGAATCATCCTTTAAATCATGAATTTACTACTCGCTTAGTAATTTTATTTCATAAATATTAATTTGTATCTCTCTCGATTAATATTTTAATAAACACATAATATTTAATTCAATTAAATTACGTCACGCGTGTAATGTAAAATAATTGAATTGATGAAATTTGAAATACTCAGAAATACGGGGTGTTACAATATACAGATTCATAAAAAAATGTAGGAACTTGTTTGGGTTCATTATGGGAAATGGATGTACTGTTGTAACTTATCAAGTACCTCTCTCTAAAACATAACGTGGGACATAAAAATATCTTTCCAACCTTCTTACATGTGTCCTTTAACGTAACTTTGATCTCCCGAGAACGTTTGAGATCTTTCTCGAGTTGGGAGACATGGGCTTCAAGTTCCTCATGAGTATCCAATGATACGTGACGTTCTCTCGTTAGACTAGCCATTTTGTTGGTTAAGTCACTCTTTTTCACCCCATCAAAACTAACTACTCACTGAAAGGAATCCTAAATGAGGCCGCACTCGCTTTCGAAACCTTTAACTCTTTTTCTAAAGATAAAACTCTATAATCCAAATTTTTATTTTACTTTTTTCTAAAAACTCAGTGTAAAGCTCGGTGTAGGCGTGTTGGAGGCTATGTTCTCCCTCACTCAAAACCTCATCAACCCCATTCTCCCCAGAATGGTTTGACACATTGTCAAGGACACCATGTTTAGAAACATCCTCATCATCATGAAATATACTTGAAGTGCTAACATGACTAGCCATGAACACGGTGAAGTTATGTCCATGTGGTGATTCATCCTCGGAATCCATAGTGTCAACATTACTATCGCTTAGAGAAGTGTTATAAGCATCTTTGCCTTTGCCCTATCTCTTAATCATTGTAGCATATTCAGGGGCTTTCTAACTCATACCTCACACTCATCGCATCTCTCCCAATCGTCTTTCTTAAGTCACCCCTCTAGCTTTTCTTTTGTCATACTAAAAAACATTCTTGCCCGATTAGAAATTCTAATCTTTCTCAAAACTTTTATTTTCAACTTTGGAAGAATTTTAATTTTTTAATTTAAGAAACTATTTGAATTTTTTATTAAATAAGTCAAGATCAACTAGATCGAATTTAAAATTGGAGTTAGAAACCTCCTCCTTTTCCTTTGATTGAGCTTTTAAATCGATTCCTTTTTCTTTCTTCTTTTGGGTTTTGGGGAACATATCAGTTTCGTAAGTTTGAAGATCACCTATGAATTCTTGTAACCTAAGAGTATTTAAAATTCCCTGAGAATTAAGGACTATGAATTTTTCACAAAAAGGGGACAAAAGAGATCTTATTATTTTCTTAACTACCCTCGTTTCAGGAAATTCCCCCCCCCCCCCCCCCCCCCCAAAAAAAAACTAAAGCTTGAGATTACAATATCAAACAACTATGCATAAAATTCATCAAATGTTTCAAATTCAAGCGTGCTAATGGTCTCAAATTGTATGGTGATATTCTATAGCTTGGAATCTTTAGCATTAGTACCCTTATGAGTGAGTTAGGTGATATCCCATGCTTCCTTAGATGTGGTACACATCATGGTACGATGAAATTCGTCGGGTGTGAAAGCACTAAATGCACACTTAATCCCTAAAATTCAAAGTTACTCCGTCTAAAATCATCCTTGGTCCAAGTAGTGACTAGATTTAGACTAATGACATTTTCATTAGTCACATTGGGGGAAGTCCACCCCCTTTCATTAGAAATCCAGACACGCTCGTAGATTGACTTCAGAATTGATCTCATTCAATATTTCCAATAGGCATAGTTAGACCCACCAAACATAAGTGGCCTATTGTACGAGTTATCCATATAACCACTATGATTCATCTAAATAACTTGTGAAAACAAACAATTATACCAATTTTAAAAGTGAAGTGGTTCGGTTATAT
This sequence comes from Sambucus nigra, assembly GCA_949130495.1. Classification (NCBI taxonomy): domain Eukaryota; kingdom Viridiplantae; phylum Streptophyta; class Magnoliopsida; order Dipsacales; family Adoxaceae; genus Sambucus; species Sambucus nigra. The sequence goes on from OX422210.1 coordinate 592,072,740, forward strand.
ATATAATTCGTAGAATAGTAGGTTACACACACACATACACCAAAAACTAAATTTAATTTAGTCCAAATTTTATCTTATCAAATTAGGTGAACCTAAACATATAAGATATTGAAACTAAATGAAAACAAATAACAACCTAACAAACAGAAGATAGAAAATGAGGAAAAATCCCTTTCGGGAAATACATATATTTCAATATTGTTTACAACCAGATTATAGAATGACAATTATAAACTTACAAAGCCTAGAGATCCACTAAGTGATGCGGTAATGTCTTCACTTCTTGTTAACATCATCAAATGAAGAAAATTCAACACCTCTTTATAGAAAGCTCCACTTGCCTTGGTATACACTGATCAACCTCATGAATTAGTATTCCTATCTTCAGCAGTAGAGAATCAACTCTACAAGGGTATGAACATATTTGGTGTTCTTCTAGGGTTTGATAAATTCTCAACATATCATCGAAGGAATTGGATTTAAAAAACAAAAGAGTTTTAAACAAATTAGGGTTTGGAGACCTTTTGGGTATGTAAAGAAAAATGATTTTTGCCAAAAGTTCCAGGAATGCCAGATCCGAAGACGTATTTTTATAGAAAACACAAATTTTGAGGTGGCATAAATTTTGAGAAATCTCATTTGAAGTTAAATGAAAATAGAACCTCGTTCGAACCAGGGAAAACCTCATTTGGACAAACAGATAATCTCATTAGAACTAGATTTGAATAAGCTTCGGACGATATTAGTTTTGTAAAGAGAAAAAATTATTTAACCTTCGTTTGAAGTTTGTATGAACGAACTGTCTAATCTCGTTTACCAAAGACATAAAGTGGTTCGAACGACTTAAAAAATAAAATAAAAAATCTTTGAAAAACCATTTTAAAACTAGCCTATAATATTTTATAAAATCAACCCCTAAATAAATTATTTTACTTAATCAAAGCCATATACCTTCTCGATGATTTTAGCGACGATCTCAACTCATTCAATTTTCGATTATTTCTCGATCACTAACTTGTCTTGAGTTGAAGCTCTAGAGAATGTTCATGATGATGATGTAACGGAATATGCCAAAGTAAAATACGTAATGAAATTATAAAACATTCTCTTACATTTCTCGTGAATGAAATCTAAACAAAGAACCCTCCAAATACTTTAGGCTAATTGGGTCATTCCTTAGAACCAATGGTACGAAACTTATTAAGAAGTTAATATGATTAACAGTAGAAATCCCAAATACTATATCTCTAAATTAGTCAATGACCACAACGCAGAAAATCAATGGACGCACTAATGAACCCGGGACACTAGAACCTAGAATGCATTGATACCAACTGAAATGCTCTAGATCCTAGAATGAAGAATCGATAATGATTTGGACCCTAGGACACAATAACATTATAGGAATGACTAAAACAAATGAAGTAATATAAGAGCATCCGTAGTGGTGGAGGTCGAATCCAAATGATTTGTAAGTTTACAAAATGGACTTTCTGCAATGATGGGAAAGAAGGAATAAAATCCGTTCATGAAATTATAGACGTTCTCTAAGTTTAGAGAACAAATGTAAATTTTGTAAGGGTTCCTACGAACTTAACTAGTTTATACAAATTGCTACGAACTAATAAAGTTCGTAAGAAGTTATATTTCACGACATATATTAATATAAAATAAATAAAAGTGGATTATTTAAATTTCAAAGAACTTTAAAAGTTCATAGGAAAATTTAACGAACTATTAAAGTTAGTTGGATCTTAACCCCCATTGTGGCAAACCCATTTTGATGAAAGGTAACTATATTTACAAAAAGCAACTTTGCCTTTCATTTTGGTTCACCACTAGAGATGCTCTAAGTAGAGACAATGCTAAATAATAAAATGTTGAATAATTAAAACATCTTTGATACCATCCAAAAATAATAGAATATGATTATGTCACTAGAATATAATAAATCTCAAAAGTCCAAAATCCAACTCTGAATAAATACTCAAATATAAATATATATGTCTTATACAAATATATTACTTGGGAAAAGTGAATCATACTAAATATAACCATTTAAACAACTGAAATATAAAAGAGTAGATGTATGTAAATGAGCTACACGCTCAACCCCTACATACTAGGAAATAATAAATGGAATTGATGTTGGAGAAACTCCTCCAACAAATAGCTCAAGTATGTACAGACGATTGTGGCCTAAGAACTGTAAATATAGTTCAACAAAGAGGATTAAAACTATAAAGTATATAGTGCATAAACATATAACTACATTTAGTCACCAATAATAAGAATATATCTTCCTCTAATATTAAGTTAATTTTAAGTTATCCCAACCCAAACAACCTAATAAAAATGCGATACTAATCCCATTCCCAAAAGGTATTCATATTTTCCGAGTTTTTATTTAGTTATATATTTTTTAATCATCGTTCTCAAGATCATCTTTGAAATTAAGTATCTCTTATTATAACAGTATTCTCTTACTTTAACTATATTCCCTCGTTACGTTTCCAAATATTCATCTTTAGTGTAACAAACTTTAATAATTCTTGAGTCATAGCTTCGTATATATGTCTATATTACCCATTTCTTAATCTCATGTGCATACATCTCTAAAATAACCATATCTATTATAATCATCTCAGAGTACAAGCTAATGGAAAATCACATAATCCAGAATGTCCATGAGTATGCTCTACTCACACATAAAATCATACAGGCCAATGCACAACCTGACATACAAAGTTTGAATGCCTACACTTATGCCTTTGAGGATCAGTAATGCAATTACTTGTTATAAATCTAGGACGTCACAACCCTTTAGCCTCAGAGCAACAAAATTAAGGTAAATCACTAAACCATCACACTAAATGCGCGAACCCATGCCCAAGGTAATGTAAAAGGATCTGATCCCATTATCCCAACTTTGGAGATGGGTACGTCAGCACGTAGGAACATGTTAAATAGGTCCTAGGTAGATCCTATCTCTATCTTGGATAATATCATGTGCGTTCGACGTCGTACGCACCCCATCAAATTCTTACTAGTAGGTTACCCACGGGTACATACATACCCCAGGTATGATTCACATAATCAAAGAAAATTTGCATAAACCCTACTCAATGGATCATAAATGCAATATCTTGTATTTCATGTTATAACGAACATTTAATATTAATTGTTTATGTTACTTTAGTTCGAACCCATAAGGATCCTAAGTCTCGGTATTGTCTCACACCTATCATTTATATACTCATTTTAAATAAAATAAAACTACCCTACTTGATGGCTTAAAAATATGTTCTTGCTTATAATATGATCTACACAATTATTAAATGTTAACTGACATTATAAATTTTGACCCAAATTAAAGGGTCTTTAAACTAGGTATTAGTCTAAAAATATATTGCCTTTACAATTATTTTAATTGATTTGAAGTCCCCAAAATCGAACCAATTTAAAACCCATATCAAAACGACCCTAAACTAACCCAACCTAGACCAACACTCAAGGCCGGATTTATATGGTCATGGACCAACTCGATTTGAGGGCCCAGTGCTTAGTACTTTTGTAGCTTTCCTCCATTGCGGCCATAGATAAGAACCTCAAACTCTAACAGGCGCTATACATAAAAGTTTTCCCATCTACTCCATAAATTATCAACATTTAAATTCTAGAAACCTATTATTAAAATCATTAGATGATTTAAAACACAATTAAAGGTTTAATTGTAAGAATTATAGAAGTAAACCTAACTTCATCTTCTACAAAGGAATGATTCAATCAACCTATAAAATCTACTAAATTAACAAAATAATATTAGGGCGTTTACTTATTACAACTTATAAGATTCATATCTAATAGTTTTGAAGTCTAATTACAAGGATTCATCGTTTAATTTGCTAAGTAATTAGCTAACTTTCACGAGTTCATGAATACTTATACTGGGGTTATTGTTTGATTTTTATTATAAACTAAAATCACATTGCACGCTTATATTCGCAAATTCCAACATATTATTACTATTACAAGACAAACACAATTATGTCTCCACACAATGTAAACTTTCCTTAGGATGATTATAAAAAATAATCTCATAAGTCTCCAAAGCTAAGCTTCTCCCTCTTAGTCACTAGCAGCTAAGGTTCATCCCAATATGTAGTAAGTGTCTTATGTTATGTTAATTAAGTTAATATATTAATCAACCTCGGAATTAGACTTATTCCACAAAATAGCCTTCAACCGAAAGACCCAAAATAAGCCCTAAATGGCCCAAACCATATACTATCCCAATGGGGAAAACTCACAATTTTTAAAACCCAAACCGAACTTTCAAAATGACCCACGAACCAATTGAAAAATGAACATATTCTACAAGTCAATTATCTTGTTTAATTAATTGATCATTTTATTAAATTATATAAATTATCCAGTATGTGTCACTTAAGTTCAAATCTTAATTATTAATTATTTAGATTGTGACTTGTTATTGTAAGAAGCTACTTCATGATCGGTAAGACCCGATGTCGAGGGAATTATCCAGATGAGGAAACCCGGGACACAAAGCCCCTGACCATTCCATAGCCTGCCATAATACAAAGTCACTTAAATATTTATCTTAATTACTTTGAGTTCTCCAAAATATGTAGTAATATCAATATAATCAACAATTAACTCAATTATGTAATGCAAAATATGTATCATCACAAAGTTATGTCTCAATTTACAAATGAAATATCAAAAGTTTAACATTTCAAAACACAAAATAACATATCGAATGTGATATAAAATTTCAACTCATTAAGCACCAAAATAGTCAATTTAACAATTAAATAAATTCCATAAATATGTGGGGCATTATAATACAGTATCACCGCATATTATGAAAAGAGACCTTGGATGTTGGTTAAGGATCTTCAATCCCCCATCGGGTATTATTGATGCTTTGGGGATATATAGTAGCATTCCATACAATCAATATTTTAATAATGATCTTATGTTAAAAGATATGTAAATAAATTATTGAATATAAATGTTTATATATGAAAACCTTTTTGTATTGTGATAAGCATCCAAAAGTGTCTATTTTATACCCCGAATAGATGCATTTTACTCACTCGTTTGAATTAAAATTGGCCTTATGTCGTATTATATTATTTTTCAGGTCAATCAGCAGTCGCAGAATCAAATAATACTAAATCAAGTCAACTGCGACTCAATAGCGGTCAAAATCGTTAAATGAAGAAATTCAAAGCGGTCGTGAAGTCAGAAGTCAAGTTTGACCTTGCACCGATGTTTTTCGATGTCCCAAACCCTATCCCTGGACCAAACCTCAACCTAAACCGAGTCCAGACCATCACCCGAGCCTGTGAGTGTTGAGTTTGTACCTTTATTATTTTTCAAGATTTTTATTTTGAGTCATTTTTTTTTTAGGATTTATTTAGAATTTTCTAGGATTTATTTTCTATTCTTATATTTCTTTATTCTGATTTTCATTTTTATTAGTTTTTTAATCTTTATTTTATGTTATTATTTTTAGGATTAGCTTTTAAGAATTTATTTTCGATAGAGTTAACTTTTGCGTATATTTGTCGTTGCTTGAAAGTCCTCTAATAAAAAATCTCAAATACCTACAAAATATAATAAACTAAAGTGTAGTGGTAAGTGAGGTATCAATCCAAATCAAAGGAGTGAGATTAAATGCAAATTCAAATGTAATTCAATTTTTATTCTCTTTTTGGACTTTTTCTTTTTCTACTTTTTCAATATTAAAACAATTTTGAGAATGAGGTGAATTTTAAACTACGAACTAAATACAGAATGTTAATTCAACTAAAGTAAAAGGGTGAAAAATATAAGCTAATGAGTGATGAAAATGAGTAAAATGTAACTAAATGAGAGAATGAATCAAGGGATGTATATCCACCCTCAATTCACACAAATTAATCTAGCATGCACTATTTTAATTTCATCAATTTCCAAAATAATCATTTAATTCAAAAGCTAATTCTCATTACACTAATGAATTAATTGAATATTCTTTTAGAAAAGTAAGTTTAATACCCACAAGCACTACTCTAAATGAATTGATCGATTCATCAAACTAATTTTAATTAGACAGAATAAAACAAGAGTAGATGAAAATTATACTAACATTTAAATCAAGTGATAAGCCTATCTCTAGTTTGAATCAAATGATAATACAATTTTCAATCCTTTCTCAAGGATGATTTTTCATTTCTCAATGTGAAAATAAGCAGGAATTAAATTACTAATCAAAGGAAACTAACAAAATTAGAATAGATAATTAAATCAAATTGGATTCATGAGGGTTTCAATTCACCCTTGAATGGGATGATTAACCCTCCATAATCATCATTCAATAAAAAATAGAATCAAATAAGAGCATAAAATGAAATTAGAGAGGAGTAATCAAACCAAAATTGCCTTCAATTGTATTAATTCTGCAATTCTTCCATCATCTCAATTAATTACAAACACTTAATTTATTGAATTTTTTCTCTAATGTAAAAAAAAAACTAATCTACTAAAAAAATAAAAATGGTGTTTCTCTATCTAATTCTCTCTCTAGCCTAACTCTCCTGTTTTTTATTTGGGTCTTCTTCTTCTTCTTTAAATAGTAGGAATGGAGATAAGGGGTAAATTGGGGAGGTAGACAATAGTGTGAATGAGGGGTGTGAGGATATTTGGGTAAGGGTAATTAAGGAATTAAAGAGGGTGCATGTGGGAGATATGGTAGTTAGGATGAGGCGGGGGTAAAATGGGTATCGGGGTTAAGTGGGATTTAACACATGTGGGTTTATTTTGTTTTTGGCTTCTTTGGCTTTGTATGGTCTTTTGTTTGTTTGTGCAGGTAGAAACGTGTTGGCGCATATGTTGGAATGGGAAATGGGTCTTGAATGGAAATGGGTTGGAGGGGCATCCGGGATGGCAGGTGAGGCTATGGCTCCGGGTTTGGTCGCGACGGATTGGGGTAGGTCTCGGGTTGAGAAGGGCGGAATGGGAAAACGAGTTTGGTTCCGCGTTTTGTCGGTAGTTGGGGGTTTGCTGTTAGGGGTAGGTGGCGCCGGGTTTGATTGATCGAGATTGAATTAGGTGGTTCCGGGTTGATGGAGGTTTTCGATTTTTCTCCGGTTGGGTTTCGAAAATGGTGTAGAGTGGGTTGTTTATGGGGATGGGATGATGTGGTAATGGGTGATGGTGATGGGTTTTCTTGGGTGGTGGAGGATAGATGTGAAGAGAGAGGAGAGAGATTGTGGTAATGGAGGTTGTGGACAGAGAAAATGTGGGAGGTTGAAGTTGAGGTTGGGGGAAATTGGGTGTGTGTGCGTATGGAAGTTAGGGTGTGGGTGAGGGAATTGTTATGGTGTATGTGAGGTGTAGGATGGTGTGGTGTGTATGAGTGTAGGTTAGTGTGGTGTGTGAGTTGTTTGTACACCTAATAAAATTAAAACAAACTAACTAAACAAATAATTAATAAAACTAAAAATTAAAATCTACTAAAAAATAAAATCCTAATTTATGAATAAAAGACACGAATTAAAAATGAAACTAAAAAGAAATGAAAATAAAAATAAAAATCTATTAAAACTAAAAACTAAAACCCTAAAAAATGTAAAATCTAATAAAACTAAAAATAAATGAATTCCTAAAAAAATAATCCATATAAAAATAAAACAAAATAAAAACTCAAAACTCATAAAAATCAAAATCAAAATGAAGAAATATAAAAATAGGAAATAAATCCTAGAAAATTATAAATAAATCTAAAATAAATCCTAAAAATAAAACGACTCAAAATAAAAAATCTAAAAAATAATAAAAGTACAGACTAGACACACACACAGGGTTTGGGGGAAGGATTAGGCCAGGTCTGGGCTCAGGTAAGGTTACGGGAATGGGGAATTAGCTCCATAAATTGTACACTTGTCTTGAAATAAGCATTTGAACTCCGCAAACGGCGATCAAGCTGGCACATTCAATATTTATGCATATAAAACCCATTTTGACGAGAATTAGTAATTAAAAACGGTCTATTCGGAGTGTAAAATGTACATTTTTGGGAGCTTATCAATTTTTATAAGGTTTTAGTTTTTAGTTTTATTTTATTTAGTTAGGATTTTTAGTTTTAATAGAGTTTTATTTTTAATTTTTAGTTATTTTTATTTTTGAGTTTCTTAGTAATAAATTAAAATTTTATTTTTAGATTTTAATTTTTTATTTTAGTTCTAGTTTTGTTTTTTTAGGTAGTGTCATTTTTTTTAAGGGTCACAAACCAACACACACTTAAACACACATACGCACTCACCCACACCAAAACCCACTACACACACACACACACACACAATAACACATCCCTACACCCCACACTACCTTGCCTAAACCACACACACCCTAACACTATTACCCCCATCTTCAACCTCACACCCACTTCTCTCTCCCAAACTCCATTAATCCACCACCAAACAACCCACCATCAAAACCCATATACCTAAAACCCATTACCCCCTTGAATCGCACTCAACCCCCACCTACCCAAATCGCGAACTACCAACAACCCGGTGACATTAACCCGCGACCTCAAAAACCCCACAACTCGATTCAAGCCGCGAGACCAACCCGACCTGATCAATCCCAGTCACAACCCCTACCAACCCACAACCCGGAACCACCATCCCCTACCAGCGTCCCAAATCCGACCCAACCAACTACGACCTCCACTGATCCCAAATTGAAATCCAACTTCGAAACTCGGAGCTCCCTCCATACCTGTGAAACCCAACAACCCAAGTGCCTTGTCCAATTTTTCTTACCTGCCTAGATTTAAATCCAAAAAAAAATGGAACAAAAAGAAAAATATCCCTCCAAATATACTTGGACTTAGCCAAAAGAAATCCCAAAAAAATATTCAACAAGAACACACCTCGTGGCTTATTAAAAAGAAAAGGCAGCTTAGTCTAAAGAGGGAGGGACTCTCACACAGAGAACAGAACAATGGATAGAAAAGAAGAAAAAAAAACTGCAGAGGGTAGAAAAAAGTTAGAAAAAAATTAGTTTAGGATTAGAAAAAATTTGTAGGTTTAGTTTTTAATTTTAGTTTTGTAATCAAGCTGAGTTTTTTTGATAAGTTTGGACGCGTGCTTATGCACACAGTTGACACAAGGAATTAATGCGTATCATATCTCTTTCTCTCTTCTTTAATTTCTTGTTATTTAATTGTGCTTGTGCTGAATCTTTAATGATGTCTGACTAAACGGGTAGAAAAAAGTTAGAAAAAAATTAGTTTAGGATTAGAAAAAATTTGTAGGTTTAGTTTTTAATTTTAGTTTTGTAATCAAGCTGAGTTTTTTTGATAAGTTTGGACGCGTGCTTATGCACACAGTTGACACAAGGAATTAATGCGTATCATATCTCTTTCTCTCTTCTTTAATTTCTTGTTATTTAATTGTGCTTGTGCTGAATCTTTAATGATGTCTGACTAAACACCCCATTCAAAGAATGGGATGAATCGCGTATGTTGAGTTATTTAATTGAATAAATTGTTCATTGGAATGTTCTAGGCTAATTAAATTAGGATTTATTTTAGATTTATTTAGAATTTTCTAGGATTTATTTTCTATTCTTATATTTCTTTATTCTGATTTTCATTTTATTAGTTTTTTAATCTTTATTTTATGTTATTATTTTTAGGATTAGTTTTTAGGAATTTATTTTTGATAGAGTTAACTTTTGCGTATATTTGTCGTTTCTTGAAAGTCCTCTAATAAAAAATCTCAAATACCAACAAAATATAATAAACTAAAGTGTAGTGGTAAGTGAGGTATAAATCCAAATCAAAGGAGTGAGACTAAATGCAAATTCAAATATAATTCAATTTTTATTCTCTTTTTGGACTTTTTTTTTCTATTTTTATATTACTTTTTCAATATTAAAACAATTTTGAGAATGAGGTGAATTTTAAACTACGAACTAAATACAGAATGTTAATTCAACTAAAGTAAAAGGGTGAAAAATATAAGCTAATGAGTGATGAAAATGAGTAAAATATAACTAAATGAGAGAATGAATAAAGGGATTTATATCCACCCTCAATTCACACAAATTAATCTAGCATGCACTATTTTAATTTCATCAATTTTCAAAATATTCATTTAATTCAAAAGCTAATTCTCATTACACTAATGAATTAATTGAATATTCTTTTAGAAAAGTAAGTTTAATCCCCACAAGCACTATCTAAATGAATTGATCGATTCATCAAACTAATTTTAATTAGACAGAATGAAACAAGAGTAGATGAAAATTATATTAACATTTAAATCAAGTGATAAGCCTATCTCTAGTTTGAATCAAATGATCAAATGATAATACATTTTTCAATCCTTTCTCAAGGATGATTTTTCATTTCTCAATGTGAACATAAGTAGGAATTAAATTACTAATCAAAGGAAACTAACAAAATTAGAATAGACAATTAAATCAAATTGGATTCATGAGGGTTTCAATTCATCCCTTGAATAAGATGATTAGCCCTCCATAATCATCATTCAATAAAAAATAGAATCAAATAAGAGCATAAAATGAAATTAGAGAGGAGTAATCAAACCAAAATTGCCTTCAATTGTATTAATTCTGCAATTCTTCCACATTTCAATTAATTACAAACACTTAATTTATTGAATTTTTTCTCTAATGTAAAAAAAAAAACTAATCTACTAAAAAAATAAAAATGGTGTTTCTCTATCTAATTCTCTCTCTAGCCTAACTCTCCTGTTTTTTATTTGGGTCTTCTTCTTCTTCTTTAAATAGTAGGAATGGAGATAAGGGGTAAATTGGGGAGGTAGACAATAGTGTGAATGAGGGGTGTGAGGATATTTGGGTAAGGGTAATTAAGGAATTAAAGAGGGTGCATGTGGGAGATATGGTAGTTAGGATGAGGCGGGGGTAAAATGGGTATCTAGGTTAAGTGGGATTTAACACATGTGGGTTTATTTTGTTTTTGGCTTCTTTGGCTTTGTATGGTCTTTTGTTTGTTTGTGCAGGTAGAAACGTGTTGGCTCATATGTTGGAATGGGAATTGGGTCTTGAATGGAAATGGGTTGGAGGGGCATCCGGGTATGGCAGGTGAGACTATGGCTTCGGGTTTGGTCGCGACGGATTGGGGTAGGTCTCGGGTTGAGAAGGGCGGAATGGGAAAACGAGTTTGGTTCCGCGTTTTGCCAGTAGTTGGGGGTATGCTGTTAGGGGTAGGTGGCGCCGGGTTTGATTGGTCGAGATTGAATTAGGTGGTTTCGGGTTGATGGGGGTTTTCGATTTTTCTCCGGTTGGGTTTCGAAAATGGTGTAGAGTGGGTTGATGGTTGTTTATGGGGATGAAAGGACGTGGTAATGGATTTTCTTGGGTGGTGAAAGATGGATGTGAAGAGAGAGGAGAGAGATTGTGGTAATGGAGGTTGTGGAGAGAAAATGTGGGAGGTTGAAGTTGAGGTTGGGGGAAATTGGGGGGGTGTGAATATGGAAGTTAGGGTGTGGGTGAGGGAATTGTTATGGTGTATGTGAGGTGTAGGATGGTGTGGTGTGTATGAGTGTGTGAGTTGTTTGTACACCTAATAAAATTAAAACAAACTAACTAAACAAATAATTAATAAAAGTAAAAATTAAATCTACTAAAAAATAAAATCCTAATTTATAAATAAAAGACACAAATTAAAAATGAAAATAAAAATAAAAATCTATTAAAACTAAAAACTAAAACCCTAAAAAATGTAAAATCTAATAAAACTAAAAATAAATGAATTCCTAAAAAAAACAATCCCAATAAAAATAAAACAAAATAAAATAAAATAAAAACTCAAAACTCAAAACTCATAAAAATCAAAATCAAAATGAAGAAATATAAAAATAGGAAATAAATCCTAGAAAATTATAAATAAATCTAAAATAAAACGACTCAAAATAAAAAATCTAAAAAATAATAAAAGTACAAACTAGACACACACACAGGGTTTGGGGGAAGGATTAGGCCAGGCCTGGGCTCGGGTAAGGTTACGGGACAGGGGAATTAGCTCCGTAATTTGTACACTTGTCTTGAAATAGGCATTTAAACTCCGCAAACAGCGATCAAGCAGGCACATTAAATATTTATGCATATAAGACCCATTTTGTCGAGAATTAGTAATTAAAAACGGTCTATTCGAAGTATAAAATGTACATTTTTGGGAGCTTATCAATTTTTATAAGGTTTTAGTTTTTTGTTTTATTTTATTTAGTTAGGATTTTTAGTTTTTATAGAGTTTTATTTTTAATTCTTTTTATTTTTGAGTTTCTAAGTAATAAATTAAAATTTTATTTTTAGATTTTAATTTTTTTATTTTAGTTCTAGTTTTATTTTTTAGGTAGTATCATTTTTTTAAGGGCCACAAACCAACACACACATACACACTCACCCACACCAAAACCCACTACGCACACACACACACACACACACACACACACAGAGAGAGAGAGACACACTATAACACATCCCTACACCCCACACGCACTACCTTGCCTAAACCACACACACCCTAACACTATCACCCCCATCTTCAACCTCACACCCACTTCTCTCTCCCAAACTCCATTAACCCACCACCAAACAACCCACCATCAAAACCCATATACCTAAAACCCATTACCCCCTTAAATCGCACTCAACCCCCACCTACCCAAATCGCGAACTACCAACAACCCGGTGACATTAACCCGCGACCTCAAAAACCCCACAACTCGATTCAAGCCGCGAGACCAACCCGACCTGATCAATCCCAGTCACAACCCCTACCAACCCACAACCCGGAACCACCATCCCCTACCAGCGTCCTAAATCTGACCCAACCAACTACGACCTCCACTGATCCCAAATTGAAATCCAACTTCGAAACTCGGAGCTCCCTCCATACCTGTGAAACCCAACAACCCAAGTGCCTTGTCCAATTTTTCCTACCCGCCTAGCTTTAAATCCAAAAAAAATTAACAAAAAGAAAAATATCCCTCCAAATATACTTGGACTTAGCCAAAAGAAATCCCAAAAAAATCTTCAACAAGAACACACCTCGTGGCTTATTAAAAAAAAAAGGCAGCTTAGTCTAAATAGGGAGGGACTCTCACACAGAGAACAGAACAATGGATAGAAAAGGAAAAAAAAAACTGCAAAGGGTAGAAAAAAGTCAGGAAAAAAATTAGTTTCGGATTAGAAAAAATTTGTAGGTTTAGTTTTTAATTTTAGTTTTGTAATCAAGCTGAGTTTTTTTTGATAAGTTTGGACGCGTGCTTATGCACACAGTTGACACAAGGAATTAATGCGTATCGTATCTCTTTCTCTCTTCTTTAATTTCTTGTTATTTAATTGTGCTTGTGCTGAATCTTTAATGATGTCTGACTAAACACCCCATTCGAGGAATGGGATGAAACGCATATGTTGAGTTATTTAATTGAATAAATTGTTCATTGGAATGTTCTAGGCTAATAAATTAGGAAAAATCACTGATTAATTTATTTAATGAGAGTTAATAAATTAATGTTGAAAATTGATATTTGATTTTAGGATTTGACTTAGAGATATGTCCGATTCTTAAATTCAAGTATTAATTCTTTGTGTGTAATTCAATGATCCGTACAAATTTGTATGAATTGATCTTAGCAGATAATTTTTAAGAACAAGTATTAATATTAATTTTTTTTATGTCGTGACAATTCCTGATTTAATTGCTGAAAAAGATAAAATTGAATTTAGGATTGTAACGAGAGTTAAGTTTTAAATTCAATGTTATTTCGAAATATTCAATTGAATAAATTGGGACATTAAATTAAATTGACTACGCGGTGTAATCCCACCTCTTGTTTCTTCTCATAAATTCTAAACTAAATTACTTTTTAATTTTTCATAGTAATTTTAATTGCATAAATTTTCGTTTTCTCCCTTGAAATTGTTTTTAATTATAAAACTAAAAAAAATTAAAAAATTAAAAACACAAAAGATTATTTTATAAAAAATAGAAATTACAAATTTTCACGATAACGGTTTCGACGCTCGAAATTGGATTGATTCGAATTTACCACGATACTGAATTTTTAAGAAGTTTTGTAGGTGATTTCAAGGGAACTTTGATAGTCAAAGTTTGACCGCAACGACTGACGAATCAAGAAAATAAGTCATACAAAAGATGAAGTATCAAATGGCGTCAATGCCAATTTCTTGAAGATGGATGCCCGTGAAGATTTGTAATTTTTATTTTTAGTGTAGTTATTCCTTATTGAAGCCTTGTAATTAATTGGGGTGCATTTTGACACCATTTTATTTTTTGTAATAATTATTCAAACATTAAAAAAATGAAAGGGAAACCAGACAAGGTAGTGAGAGGGCGTCCAAAGGCGAGAATTTTTTAAGCCTCTTTACTTTGGGTCGGTAGGACTCCCAGGAACGAATGAAGTAGGCGTACTTCCCCCTATCGACTTAACTCGGTCTTCACCCCATGAGTGTAAAAATTGTGAGAGGTAAACTCTTTATCACTTGCAAATCTCCTATAAGTGAGTCAATTTTTGTGTGCTACTTTCTCCTATGTGATTTTCATTTTTGTAGCGCACTTAAATTGGATGGTTTGATGAATAAATTTACCTAAGACCTATACGCGGTCATTGCAACGAGTTGGGATTTCATCACCCACTCAATCACATCTCCATTCCTTGCCCTCGGATTCTATCTATACTTGGGAACAACTTGTCAAGAAGTTCATGTCTAAGTTCTATCCCATGAGCAAAATAAATGAAATGTGCCAAGCAATTCAGGATTTTAGACAAAAGCCTACCGAACAGTTTTGTGAAGCATGGGGCCATTTTCAAGACTATATTAATAGTTGACCACATCACAGTCTCGAGAAAAGCTACTTAGTCCATAGTTTTTATAATGGTCTTATCCCTTCTTCTCGCACCATGAATGAATCCATGCATAAAGGGAAGTTCATGCATTAACTCCCACTACCGACTATAGTTTTCTCCTTGATTTAGGCGATGACTCCCAAGATTGGGAGGGCACCAATGCATTTTCGCGATCCGACCCTCCACGTGTTGGGAACACTTCTGAGCTAAAAAATGATCCTGATTTTAAAACTTTGCTATAAAGCTTCCACTCATTGACTAAAATTGTTGACGCTCTTAGTTGTACTATGCAAAAAAAAATTCATTTTTTAAACAAGTAATGACTATCAACGATTCTTGTCCTTCTTTTTGAAGTATCTGCTTAAGTCAAGATCTTTTTTCTCATTTGTGCCCCCTCCTGCAAGATGATCCCGAACCCACCATGGCCCAAGCATGTGCCTTTGATACCACTAGGAAAATCGTTCCCCCGTCGTTTACTTACAATCCTAACAATATGAATCACCCCTATTTCTCTTATAAGTACGACCACAACTCCGCTCCTTCCTAACCACAACAACATGTTGGTGGTTCCCCTAGGTTTCCACATAACCAACAAAGGCAACCTCGCCATCCTGTCCCACATAAATCTGCTTCCTACCATCAACCGCCCCTTCCATCTTCCTTTGTTCCTCACGACGTACATTCAAACCACAACAATCAGTATGTTCCTATTCACCCTCATTCATATGAGTATTCACAACCACTTAATTCTCAGCGCGAGTTGGTACCCCAACCATCTTATTCCCCTCCACCCAATTCATCCACCTATTCTCTCGAGAATCTCCTCACTCAGTTTATGACAACTTAGAGTTAAGCCCTCCAACGGCTTGAGCATCGTTTCAACAAGTTCGAGTCTGAGCGAGAGAAAGGTCGTTTTCCTAGTCAACCCATTGCTAACCCTAAAGGGATTGGCAAAGACTCGACCTATGATATTCGTTCTACTTCCACTCCACCCACTTACCAAGCGGATACAAAAGTGGTGTCTACTCTTTGCTCGGGAAAATAAATTGATAATGGTGTTAACGATCCTAGTGATGTCCCACACCCACCCATTCCATATTTAGAGCCTATACCTAAGGTTACCCCATCATCTAAATCCACATCTCACACTGAGTCCGAGCTTATTGTGCCCACCTCTATTTACATGCCCAAAGCACCCTTCCTTCATCGGTTTCATCCCACTAAGAAATCCCAACAATTTAATGAGATTAATAAAGTCTTTTAAAATGTTCACATTAACTTTCCCCTCCTCACCGCGATTCAACAAGTCCCTTCTTATGCCAAATTTTAAAAGGACTCGTGCACTGTTAAGTGTAGGACCAATGTTCCTCGTGATGCTTTCCTCACTAAGTAAGCTACGTCCCTTCTCCACGATAACAGTGTTGTGAAGTACAAAGAGCCTGGTCGTCCAACTGACTCTTGCATATTAGGCTATAAGTTCACAACTAGTTCTTTACTTGATCTTGGGGCTAGTGTTAATCTATTACCTTACTACCTCTACCTTAAGTTAGGTTTACAAAACATAAAATCTACATGGGTTAATCTTCGACTTGCTGATCGTTCTGTGAAATTACCTAAAGGAATCGTTGAATATGTTTTGGTGAAACTTTCGAACTTTTACTATTCGGTGGATTTCATCATCTTAGACACTCCTGCGCCCGACCTAATCAATACTCCTATCATATTGGGTCGCCCCTTTTTGGCCACTGCCACTGCCATCATTAATTTTCATGACGAGTCCATGAATCTATCTTTTGGCAACATGACTATCGAAGTCAATATCTTCCACCTTATGCAAAAACAGGCTGATGTCGATTCTATTGATAAGGTGTGTGTGATTAACTCCTTAGTTAATGAAATGTTGGACCAGACTTACGCTGTCGATCCTCTCTAACAATGTTTGGCTCATTTTGGATCTGACTTTGACATTGATTCCTCCATCTCTGAACTAAATGCCATGTTATATTCCACACTCCTGATGGAAATATCCTCTTAGGATCCTCCCTTTGAGCCCCTCTATGTTGATACTCTTCGCTCTATGGATCACCCTGTTCCACCTTATGAAATCCCTGCCACATTAGATTCCTCCACTTTATGCCCTGATAGTTCTTCAGACTCTATTTTTGTGTCTGAGTTCGATGTCACTACTGCGCCACCTACTATTTTGGAGCTTAAGCCCTTACCTTCCGAGTTCAAATATACTTTCTTAGGCCCCAATAACCATCACCATGTCATTATTGCTTCCGACTTGACCCCTGCGTAAGAAGAGCAATTAGTCCACACTCATACTCAACATAGCAATGCTATAAGATGGACCATTTCAAACATTTACGGTGTGAACCCCAATGTTTGTAGTCATCGCATTCATTTGGAGGAGAACTCCAAGACTTCTCGTGAACCCCAACGTCGACTCAACCCTGCTATGAAAGAAGTCGTGCGCGCTGAGATTTTAAAATTGCTCGATGCTGGTATTATCTACCCTATATCAGATAGTCAGTGGGTCAGTCCTATTCATGTCCTACCAAAAAAGTTTGGTGTCACCGTCATAAAAAAATAGTGACAATGAGCTTGTACCCACCCGTATGCAAATAGGCTGACATATTTGTATTGACTATCGAAAGCAAGATGTTGTCACTCGCAAGGACCATTTTCCTCTTCCCTATATTGACCAAATGCTGGAACGTTTAGCTGGCCATGCTTATTACTTCTTCCTTGACGTCTATTCAGGATACAACCAAATTCCAATTTGCCCTGAAGACCACAAGAAAACTACCTTCACATGTACCTTTGGCACTTTTTCTTATTCTCATATGCCATTTGGCCTTTGTAATGCAACCGCGACTTTTCAATGGTGTATGATTAGCATTTTTAGTGACGTGTTCGAACGTTTTCTATAAATCTTTATGGATAATTTTTCTATGTTTGGTTCTTCCTTCGAACAATGCCTTTCTCACCTCACTATGGTGCTCAAACGTTGTCAAGAAAAGAAATTGGTCCTCAATTGGGAAAAATGCCACTTCATGGTCGAAAAGGGGATTGTTCTAGGTCATGTAGTCTCTCGTGACGGTATTGAAGTCAGTAAAGCAAAAATCGACTTAATTTCCACGCGTCCCATTCCTAAGTCTGTTATGGACATTCACTCCTTCTTAGGACATGCGGGATTCTACCGTTGTTTCATCAAGGACTTTTCTAAAATTTCTTGACCTTTAACCACCCTTTTATCCAAAGATGTTCCCTTTGTCTTTGACGCCGCTTGTGTCGCTTCTTTTTAGTGCCTTAAGGATGAGCTTAATTCTGCTCCTATCATTCAACCTCCTGATTGGTCTTTACCTTTTGAGCTCATGTGTGACGCCTCTGGTTTTTCTTTAGGTGTTGTACTTGTTCAGAGCATTGACAAGCATTATCACGTCATTTATTATGCTAGCAGAACCCTCCATGGCGCACAACTTCATTACACGACCACCGAAAAGGAGTTGCTAGTGATCGTATTTGCCCTAGATAAATTTAGGTCATATTTCATCGCTTCCCCTATCATTGTTTACACTGACCGTGCCTCCGTGAAGAACCTTCTTTAGAAGAAGGATTCTAAGCCGCGTTTGATGTGGTGGATTCTCCTACTTCAAAAGTTTGATTTTGAAATTTGCGATAAGAAAGGGTGCAAAAATTTGGTTGCAGACCATCTCTCCCGCATTACTGTTACGTCTAAATCTGATCCCGTCCCTATTTTTGCAATATTTCTCAATGAGAAACTTTTTGATATCTCCACCTCACCTTGGTATGCTGATATCGTTAATTTCCTTATTACTGACCAACTGCCCAATCATTGGTCGAAAGACGTGCGTTCTAAGTTCATGGCACATGTGAAATTTTACTCTTGGGATGATCAATTCCTTTTTAAGTATTGCCCTGATCAATTCATTCGCCGCTGTGTTCATGACCATGAACATTTAAGTATTCTCTCCTTTTGTCATGATGGTGCCTGTGGTGGCCATTTTAGCTCCATGAAAATTTCCACCAAAATTTTGCAAAGTGATTTCTACTGGACCACTCTTTTTCGAGATGCCCACCACTACTGAGACGCTTGTGCCAAATTCTAACAATATGGGCGTATCTCTTATCGTCACATGATGCCCCTAAAACCCATTCTCATCGTCGAAATCTTCTAAGTGTCGGGCATTGATTTCATGGGTCCTTTTCCCTCATCTCATAGTTTCCAATATATTCTCGTTGCAGTTTATTATGCTTCCAAATGGATAAAAGCCATCGTTTGCCGCACCAATGACCATTGCATTGTGGTTAATTTTCTTAAGGAGTATATCTTCACACGTTTTGGAACTCCCAAATCTATCATTAGTGATGGGGGTAAACATTTTTGTAATCGAGTCTTTGAACATCTTGTGAAAAAGTATGGTGTTACCCACAAAGTTGGTCTCTCTTACCACCCTTAGACTAGTGGTCAAGTTGAAGTTTCCAACTGCGAAATCAAGCAAATCCTAGAAAAAAACAGTTAATCCTAATAGGAAAGACTGGTCCTTATGCTTGAACGATGCTTTGTGGGCATACCGTACTGCTTATAAGACTCAGATTGGCATGTCTCCTTATCACTTGGTCTTTGGTAAACCATGCCACTTACCTGTCGAGCTTGAACATCATGCCTATTGGGCAGTCAAAATTCTTAAATTTGATATCGACGAGGATGGCATCCATCGAAATCTCCAACTGCCTATGATTTGTACAAGAAGTACAAGGACAAAGTGAAGTGGATCCATGACCAAAGCATCCTCCGCAAAGAATTCCACCGTGGTTAGAAAGTTTTGCTATATAACTCTCGTCTTCATCTCTTTCTTAGGAAGTTAAAAACCAAGTGGTCTGGATCCTTTGTTATTGAGTCTGTTACTCCCTATGGTGCCATCACAGTTCAAAATCCTAAGGATGGTAGCCTATTTTAAGTCAACGGTCAACGATTGAAGCCTTTCTTAGAGTTAGGCCCCTCTCACATAGAAGAAATTTACCTTGTTGACCCCATTTATGAAGAGTGACTATTCCGTCTTGTTTGGGGGTGATATCATCACTCCAATTTTTTGCCGCCCTGCACTTTCATAGATCTTATCTTTAGGGTGAGATTTGTTCGGTCTGGCTGAAGACATTAAACTTAGAGCTACCGGGAGGAAGCCCATCATTCATTATTTCTGAGTATGAGTCTTATCCTGCTTGGGGGTGGTGTTTCACATCACCCAATGATTTTCACATGATTTATAGACTTGTACGTTTTTATGTCGCATCTGTTCTTCAGGTTTCATTTATGCTCCATCTTGCGGTACATTTTCATAAGCGGTTCATTATGGTAATATCTTTCATCCCTTGTGCTTTTTATTTTTATATATAGTTTTAAACATCGAGGACGATGTTCTCTTTTGTTTGGGGGTGGGAAATTTATCAAAATCGTGCCTCTTTTAAAAAAAATTCAGAAACAAATCATTTTAAAATTTTGTGCAGTTAAAAATAATTTTTTATGACATGAATTTTCTATCATCCCTCTTTTAGAAATCTCGAAATACCCGCATTCGATCCTAAAATTACACTTTTTATCATGAAATTAATTAACACCTCTAAAAGTGTACTTGCACTATGAATTCCTAAACTCGAAAATTTTAAACTATCACGTTTACAATCATGATTTGAAGAGTAACTATATTCTCAAGAGAGCCTTAAAAGATCACTAGTTGCGACTTAAACCCGTGAAGTTTGAGTTTTTCACCTTTTTGAGGGTTTTTAGTATATTTGAGACAAGTTGACTCAACATTCTTTTGATACCGCACTTAGTCGTTGCATGGTCTCATTATTTTTTAAAATTTGGCTAAATCACTGAGAATGACATTACTTTCGAGTTGTAAGAAACATGTGTCTTATAGTTTGTCCCAAGCACTAAATCAATTTTTACATACACTTACCATTTTTACCATTCACTTCACCTATTATCATTCCATATTTTTCTTACCAATATATGTTCAAAACACCAGTCATATGTCATTCCCTATCACTACCATAATTTTTGAGAAAAAGAGTGTTCGAAATTTTCCATGTAAATTGTCTTCATTTGTGTTATAAAAAGAAAAATGCATCGCAATGAAAAAAATACAAAAAAGAAGCAAAGAAAAAAAACAGAAGCGAAGAAAAAGAAAGCATGCGATCTAAACTTTGAAAAATGAATACGTTATTAAGTCACACTCTTCTCAAAAGCCTTACCAGCATATCTTGTTCATGTCATTTTCCCATTCTCCCATACATACATCACATTTTTCACCCTTGGTGATGTGTTCGGGCAAACGAGAACACTATATGGTGAATAACTCGACATTCTCGACATAGTGATTAGCAATCCTTCACGAGATCAGAATTTTTTCATGTATCCGTCCTTTCTTATAAAGTCAGTGAGACGTTTGAACTTGTTTATATTTACTCACATCATCACACACTAGAGAAATGAACTTACCCAATTCTCAGAGAGTTCGATTCAGAGAGATATATCCAGTGAGAATCGATGTCAAAGCTTTGATTCTATAAAGGCGATCTAAGAATTACTCTAATGATACTTTAGATTGTTTCACACTAACACATGCTGAGTTTTAGAAATGATTACGCTTTTCGGTAGTAAGTAATTTTATATCTCATTTTGATAGTTTAATACGGTATTCCTTGATGTCCTTTTTAGTTGGGTGTATAGCGTTTCATCGTCTTATCTGAAACAACATCTCAATAAAAAAAAATTAATTTTGTGGGTACATTCACTGTAAACCCTCACGAGACACCACTCGTCATGTAGGGCAACCTATAAGTTTAACGGCTTGTTGCACATGCTAAGTGCAATCGCCAGTGCCTGCGAAAGTGGCACACTTTTGATCACTTATCTCTGTTTTCTCTCTGTTTTTACTCGAGGACTAACAATATTCTGTTTGGGGGTGTTGTGATAAGCACCCAAAAGTGTTTATTTATACCCCGAATAGATGCATTTTAGTCACTCGTTTTAATTAAAATTAGCCTTATGTCGTATTTTATTATTTTTCAGGTCAACCAGCAGTCGCAACATCAAATAATGTTAAATCAAGTCAATTGCGACTCAAAAGCGGTCAAAAGCGTAAAATGAAGAAATTCAAAGCAGCCGTGAAGTCACAAGTCAAGTTTGACCTTGCACCGATGTGTTCTGATGTCCCAAACCCTATCTCCAGACCAAACCTAAGCCTACGCCGAGCCCATACCATCACCCGAGCATGTGTGTGTTGAGTTTGCACCTTTATTATTTTTCTAGATTTTTATTTTGAGTCGTTTTATTTTTAGGATTTATTTTAGATTTCTTTAGAATTTTCTACGATTTATTTTCTATTCTTATATTTCTTTATTCTGATTTTTATTTTTATTAGTTTTTTAATCTTTATTTTTATTTTATTATTTTTAGGATTAGTTTTTAGGAATTTATTTTTACAAGATTTTATTTTTAATTTTTTAGTTTTATTTTATTTAGTTAGGATTTTTAGTTTTTATAGAGTTTAATTTTTTTTTAGTTTCTTAGTAATAAATTAAAATTTAATTTTTAGATCTTAATTTTTATTTTAGTTCTAGTTTTATTTTTTAGGTAGTATCATTTTTTTAAGGGCCACAAACCAACACACACATACACACTCACCCACACCAAAACCCACTACGCACACACACACACACACACACACACACACACACACACACACACACAGAGACACACTATAACACATCCCTACACCCCACACTACCTTGCCTAAACCACACACACCCTAACACTATCACCCCCATCTTCAACCTCACACCCACTTCTCTCTCCCAAACTCCGCTAACCCAACCACCAAACAACCTACAATCAAAACCTATATACCTAAAACCCATATACCCCCTTGAATCGCACTCAACCCCCACCTGCCCAAACCATGAACTACTAACAACCCGTTGACATTAACCCGCGACCTCAAAAACCCCACAACCCAATTCAAACCGCGAGACCAACCCGAGCTGCTCAATCCCAGTCGCAACCCCTACCAACCCATAACCTGGAACCATCATCCCTTACCCGCATCCCAAATCCGATCTAACCAACTACGACCTCCATCGATCCCAAATCGAAATCCAACTTCGAAACTCAGAGCTGCCTCCATACCCGTGAAATCCAACAACCCAAGTGTCTTGTCCAATTTTTCTTACCTTCCTAGCTTTAAATCCCAAAAAAATCGTAACAAAAAGAAAAATATCCCTCCAAATATACTTGGACTTTTCCAAAAGAAATCCCAAAAAAATCTTCAACAAGAACACACCTCGTGGCTTATTAAAAAGAAAAGGCAACTCAGTTTAAAGAGGGAGGGACTCTCACATAGAGAACGTAACAAGAGACAAAAAAGAAAAGAAAAAAAGACTGTAGAGGGTAGAAAAAAGTCAGAAAAACTAAAAAAATTAGTTTAGGATTAGAAAAAAATTTAGGTTTAGTTTTTAATTTTAGTTCTGTAATCCAACTGAGTTTTTGGGATAAGTTTGGATGCGTACTTATGCACACAGTTGACACAATGAATTAATACGTATCGTATCTCTTTCTCTCTTTTTTAATTTCTTATTATTTAATTGTGATTGTGCTGAATCTTTAATGATGTCTGGCTAAACATCCCATTCAAGGGGTGGGATGAAACGCGTATGTTGAGTTATTTAATTGAATAAATTGTTCATTAATGTGTTCTAGGCTAATTAAATTAGGAAAAATCACTGATTAATTTATTTAACGAGAGTTAATAGATTAATGTTGAAAATTAATATTTGATTTTAGGATTTGACTTAGAGATTGGTCCGATTCTTAAATTCAAGTATTAATTTTTTGTGTGTAATTCAAAGATCCGTACAAATTTTTATGAATTGATCTTAGCAGATAATTTGTAAGAACAAGTATGAATCTTAATTTTTTTTTATGTAGTGACAATTCCTGATTTAATTGCTGAAAAAGATAAAAATTAAATTTAGGATTGTAACGAGAGTTAACTTTTAAATTCAACATTATTTCGATCTATTCAATTGAATAAATTAGGACATTAAATTAAATTGACTACGCGGTATAATCCCACCTCTTGTTTCTTCTCATAAATTCTAAACTAGATTAGTTTTTAAGATAATAATGTTTTGTAATAAGAAAACCGTACTGATATATAGTTTTCCTATATATGGAATAACTGGAATAGATAATAATCGTAGATATATGAGTCTTTTACCAGCAGATGAGTCTAGGTGAGGAATTATAGAAATATATTATTGCTTTGCTCTATAGAGCCTGTGATAATTTTCCTTCTAATTTTTGTAAAAGAGATATCTTATAAAAGGAACTTTACATTCTATCATAAATTAATTCATTTAACATAGTGTGTTTAATCATAGATTGAACAAGAGAAAAAATAAAAAATAATTATGTTTGTCCAAATACTCCAACGTAAAGATACAATGATCAGATTATATAAAAACTTCGTACTAAGAAGTGGATATGTTTTTTTTTTTGAATTTCAAATCTTAACGGTTATGGAGGTAGGTGAATTCTATTTTATTAGTTGAGTTTCTAAACTTTCATAGAGGTATATGTGTGTGAATCTGTGACCACAAAACACCTTTGGTGAGTCTTTTATTATTTGTTCTCTATTTCTTTCAAATTATATTAACATTGATTTTAGTGAGATGAACTATTTTTTTTAGGATCAAATACCAAAAAGTCCCTCAAACATTTTTAATACACATTTATTCCAAGCCTTTTATTTTGTACAAAAAGTCCCTTATTCTCTTATCTTTAAAGGTCCGCGCCAGCGGCATGGTAAAGTCTTTTTGGCATGGTGAAGGAATTTTTGGTGTAAAATAAAAAGGCTTGGACTAAACGGCTATTCAAAAAAGTTCGAGGGACTATTTGATATATGACCCTTTTTTTTATCAATGATAAGAATGGTTTAATCGAAAGAAACAAAATTAGATGTACTAAATAGTTATGTTATTTTAATTGGTGATTCTGAATTGGTTTACTAACAATTAATTTGTACTGCTTTCATAGTTATATATATATTTTCGGCCATGCATCGCGTGGACTTCATGCTAATATCCATAATAAAGCTAGTATATAAAATGGTGTCTCTAACCCGTATATTGCCATGTGTCTTCATTTAATACCCATAATAAAACAATGCATGCTGACCTTTTTTTAAGTATGCCAATGGTCCAACAATCATTCACTAACTACGGAGGTTCCGATGGGAGAAATAGAAAGAGTCATATTCACATCCATAGAGGTCCTTCTCTCAGCTGCATAAAATCCTTCAGAAGTAATATGCCGATGTTGTTCCTTTTGGAATAATTTCATTGTCAAAATAGTAGTTTTCCAGTGCCGGATTTACCAAGTATCAATGAGACTTTACTAAATAGAATTATCTCCAGCTCCTCATCGTTTACTTTAAGGGTTCGTTTGGAAAGGGAATGGGAATCCATGATTCCAGGAATTCTAAGTTCTTGGAAACTTGAATTCCTTTACATTGTTTGGTTCAAACAAGAATTCTTTTTTTTCGGCATCTAAAATTACTTCCCCATATTAGGAATAATCATTTAACGAAAATACTATTCTACTTGATTTGAGTGAGTGCACGTGAGTGTGTATGTATGTGGGGGGGGGGGTGCGTATTTGAGTGTGTGTGTGTGAGTGTATGTTAGTGTGTGTGTGTGAGAGAGAGAGAGAGAGGTGTTTGAGTGTATGTAACTGTATGTGTGTGCGTGTATTTATGTGATTGAGTGTGTGTGAGAGAGAAAGAGAGAGATAATGTTTGTGTGAGAGAGAAAGAGTGCGTGTGTGAGAGATAGAGAGAGTGTATGAGAGAGAAAGAGAATGTATGTGTGTGAGAGAGTGTGTTTGTGAGAGAATATGTGTGTGTGTATGTGAGAGAGAGAGAGAGAGAGAGAGAGAGAGAGAGAGAGAGTACGCGTGAGTTTATATTATATGGTATTTTAATCTCACCACAAAAGTTAGGTAGAATGCCCGGGAATATAGGATTCCACCCATTTTAGAGGGGAAAGGAGGATTCCAATTTTGTGGGAATTCTATATTCCAGGAATTTTAAGTTCCCCTTAAATCTCCAACCAAACATTTTAATTCTAAATGAGGGGAATTTTAAATTTCATGAATCCTAAATTTCCTTTCCAATCCTCGAACCAAACGATCCTTAAAGGGGAGATCCATTTGTCTACCATATCGAACGGAAAACAAGTTTCAATAAAAGTATGTAATATTTTCTCATATATATATAGGGAGCCAATAAGCGTTGGAGAGTGTTTAGGTTTAAAATAAAAGTATTACTTCACGTGGTGATGGGTTAGAACAACTGGAAGTGAGAATTTGGGTGTAGACTTTTTGGAAGATTTGGATTCTTATTGGGAAGATATGAATGACTGGTTGATGATTTCGATTTCGAGTATAGTTAGTGACTCTGTTGTTAAGGGAATGGTAAATGTTATCGAACAACAAGCAGCCGAGAGAATAGCTGTGAAAGAATCAGAGTTGGCTACATGGACGTCATTTCTAGAGCCTGTGATGTCCTCACCACCCTCCATTGTTTATATGTAATTTTGTAGCCCAATATTCCTATGTCATATAACGTGTACGTTTGGAAAGAAATTATATTTTCGCCTACCAGGTGTTTGTGTATTGATATTTTTTTTCCTCCAATCATTGCTTCTGGAATTCATCTGTTATTCAAATTGTGACAGAGACACTTGCTTAACATTCAAATGCTTTATAACAATCTCAAAATTTAGGTGGAATTCATACATTATTTTATATAGGTATGATAATAGTATTGCTCTCTACTTCCTCAACTGCTATCTAATACTAATACCATGATGAGTTGTTAACTTGCCATTATTGTTTTCCCTTCTTTATTCAGTAACCATGCTATCATATATCCATCTTCATTTTATTTCATAGAATTTGATTATTTCGAAGGACCCTCACATTGCGTGAGACTAAAACCTAATCTATACTATACTCTAAAATGCTATACAAGGGAGTTAAGGATCTCTTTGTATAGAGTGTCCACGTGTCAACCCTTCCCTTTATTACCCATTATTTCGACTCTCTCCCTTTCCATCTTATTAAACCTTTCATATTTTACTCTTAACAAGACAACTCTTTGTATTCCACAGAACTCTTAATCTTTCGTCAATCCACACCCAACACAAATAAACCAGTCTCACAATCTCCTTCCTCTCGGCGCTCTCTCATATTTGGTCTCTCACCTATAATGGTATCATCTCTATCTCTCTCATATTTCTCTTTTTGATTTGAAAATTAATTTGTTTTCTTACATTTGTTTTCGATTTTGATTTGTAATGTGGAAGATCTCTAATTTGGTGTTTATATTGTGTTTATTTTGTTTTTGCATGTATTAATTTGGTGTCTATTTTGATTTTACATGTATACACGCATTTTCTCACTCTAAAACTTTCTCAGGTATACCCTCTCTTCGTTTTCTTGCTCTTTCACTCTCTATTTTTGATTTCTTATCATTTGTTTTTTGTGTTTCTGTGAATGTATGTTGAGGTTGTGTCAATTAGGGATTGTTTATTTGGGTTGTTTGGGAAGGTTGAAATATTTTGAGTTTTTTAACATCTTTGTAATTGCATGCTATATGTTTGATATGTGTACTCAGATTTCTCTTTAATATTAGATCCTAGCATGTGTTTGATGATATGTATGAGTGGGAAATAAAACCTCTTACAGAAAAATAGGTATGAAAATTGCTAACTCTTCCACCTTATTATATTGGTTTGATTTATAGCACCAACCCCAATTAACTTATACATTTGAACTCTTATATTGGTGTATTTTTTATGCGGTGCTAGGGGTGTTCGCGGTACGGTAAAAACCCGTACCATACCGTTTCGTACCACAAATTAGTGGTAATGGTTTACATTTTTTATATACCGAAACCGAAACTACCAAAACCAAAATTATCGAATTTTTTGTGGTTGGTTTTGGTTTTTACATTTTAAAAACCGATTTACCGGCTTTACCGCACCGAAATGAAATACCGAAATACCGTACCATATATTACCGCATATTGCCATATGGTATATTACCGATATACCGTATCAAATTTAATACATATTACCATACCAATATTGAGTAAATATTGTATTTAAAATAAAAGATATATCAATTTAATCAAGACCATTCATTTTAAAACACATCTCATCCACTCATTTTTTTTAGTATAAAACATGTGAAACCCTACCCACTTTCCATTTTAAACCCTTCTCACTACAATATCAGCCGACATCAAGGGATTCAACTATCCGGCCATAGGCAACCATCAACACCGGTAATTTCGTAACCTTTTATACCTATTTCGGCTCCCCCCCACCACATTCAAAGCTCTTTCTTCCAGTAACTTCATATGTTGTTTACTAAGTTACTGTTGATGTTCATATGTTGATGTTCATATGTTTATGTTTACTAAGTTACTAACTTCATATGTTGATGTTTATTGTTGATGTTCATATGTTCTTTCTTCCAGTAAACATATGTTGTTTACAAAGTTACTAAGTTACTAAGTTCCAGTAACTTCATATGCCGATAACTTCATATGTTGATGATGTTCATATGGTTACTAATATGGTGTTTACTATGTTACTAATATGGTGATTTCATATGTTTCCGTTATTTCATATTCCCAAATCATACCACAATTTTTTTTATTACAAAACAGTGTTGGCTTCACCCATATTCATAAGGTTGGTGACCCATTCTCATGTTTATTTTCGTATGATTTGGGCATTTGATGTTTACTAAGTTATATATCAGTATGGTGTTTACCACAATAGATATAGGGAAACTATATATGTACCGGACACTTTTACCGGAGTATTACCGAATCAACTTTTTTTTTTCAGTTTCTATTATTTTATTCTTAACAAATGAAATAAAAACAGTTTTTTATATATAAAAAAATAGTTTTCCTATTGATATAAAAAAAATTAGAATAGATTTTTAAAAGTTCGACTTAAAAAACTAATATAATAAGAAATTATTTTTTTATATTATTTTTAACTCATTTAATGTCTCAAACACCCATTTACCTAATGTCTCAAACACCCATTTAACTCATTTAACTCATTTTAAAGGTCCGCGCCAGCGGCACCCCTTATTTTTAAATCATTTTTTGTATTTCTTAAAATTGTTTAAAAATGTAAGAAAACAACTTTTTATTTATTTATATTAAACTAATTTTTATTTTTTGAAACAGTTTTTTTCACAAAGTTTTAACAAACACAAAGAAAGGAAGGAAAAAAAAAAGGCATCCGGTAATTATCCGGTAAATTTGTCCGGTATGTGTATCACCACTCATAGATATATCAGTATTTACCATTATTCATATGGTAACTTAATAAAAAAAAAGATATAGTCCCTCAAAAATAGATATATCAGTAATTAGAGTTAACCCGTTAAAAATAAAAAAAATAACTTAATCCATTGTTTTAATGCCATAATAAGATATCGCCCCCATATACCGAGGACGACAAACCTTGTTGAAAAATCTTTGCAATATAAAAAATGTGTAATATTAAAATACATCTTTTTACTTTGTAGGTTTGAGTTTTTTGACGACAATGGTATTGAAAGGAAATATTTGCAAGCTCCTAGGCAATTCAGAGGTGAGAGGGAAGAGAAAGTGGTACACAGAGTTTAATGATGAGTATTGCAATGATACCTTTTTAAAGAATTACCATAAACATAAAGAACAAGGAAAACTTGAGTGTCTCTTTTGTAAGAAACGCTTTCCAGAAGTCGAAAATCTATATAAGCTTAGGGCACACAAAAGTAATTGTTCAACGTGGTTGAATGCAAAGTTACGGTCGGTAAACCAAAAAAAATACGACTTGCACCAGCTTGATAGGATGACTGTCAAAGACCTTTACCCGGTAGAGCATGAAGACTATGTTGCAATGCTTGAGAGGTGGACAAGGGGCCTTCTTGACAGCTAGATGCCTTTTATCTATTTGTTATAGGGATGGTGGTGGCCTAACTTTTGTTATAGGGATGCATATATTGTATATCTGACATTGTCATGTTCTCTCTATTGTTATAATATTAGTAAGAAATATATTATTCTGGACTTTAACTTTGTCTCTTTTGTTGTATCTCTTACCAAGCCCTCTTGAAACGTATTACAGTTGAAATGGGAAATATTATCCATGATATTTTTGGTTATTATTGTATCTCGTACAATATTATGTTATTGTTATAATGTTAGATTATGATATTGTTATGTCATAATAAATTGTACTAATGTTCGTTATGTTGGTACTGTTAATTCATAGATGTCGGGAATGGATGAAAACACTACTAATAATGCAACTATGAGCAGCAAGCCCTCTTGCACGGAAGTGAGTCAAAAACGCCCCAAAATTGGTACAAAACAAATAAAAAATCAAGGTAGTTCTGAAGTTTGGACTCATATGAATAGACATATGCTAGATGGAATATTTATCGGCACTTGTGATTGTGTGTATTGTGGTGCAAAATTTAATTGCCCTTCTAGAAGTGGGATTACTTTATTGTGGAATCATCTTAAAAGAAAATGTAAAAAATTTCCTCAAAATGAAGTTAATGAAAAACAAAGTCTATTGACGTTTTTGGGTCCACAACCTTCTAATTGGACGTTCGACCAAGCATTATGTCGCAAGGTTCTTGAAAAAATGATTATTCTTTGTGAAATTCCTTTTAGTTTCGTTGAAAAGATTGGTTTTAGGATGTTTTGTAGAGAGTTGAATCCTAAATTTCATGTAGTTTCTAGATCCACCGTCACTAAAGATTGTTGGCTTATATATCTTCAAGAAGGTGAGATTTTGAAAGAATATTTTAAGAAATCCTCTACACGAGTATCCCTCACAACTGATTTGTGGACTTCTATCCAAAATTTAGGGTATATGTGCCTCACGGCTCACTTTGTTGACAAGGATTGGAAGCTACAAAAAAGAATAATTAGTTTTCGTGTCTTACCACACCCTCACAAGGGTGAGGCTATTACAAAGGCCATCGAGACATGCTTGTTAGAGTGGGGTTTAGACAAGTTGACTACCATTACGCTTGATAATGCAAAAAATAATGACAAGTGTGTTGAGGATTTGAAAAAAAGATTTAATAAAAGAGGCGGTTTGTTGATGTTAGGGGAGTTTTTTCATATGAGATGTTTTGCACATATCATTAATCTTGTTGTGAGGGATGGCATTGTTGAAATGAAAGATATTGTTAAATGTCTTCGTAGAAGTGTTAAATATGTGAGAAGTTCTCCTTCAAGGTTGCAAATGTTCAAAAAATGTGCATTGGAAGAAAGAATAACATCAAAGAAGAGTGTATGCCTTGACGTTAAAACTAGGTGGAATTCAACCTACCTTATGATAGGTACGGCCATGCAATATCAAAAGGCATTTGAACGTCTAGATGAACAAGATTTAAGCTACAATGTGGAAGTTAGTGCCAATGGGGTGGGTATGATAACAGAAAGTGATTGGAAAAAGTTAAAGGCATTGCACACGTTTTTAGAAGATTTCTTTCTTCTTACAAAACGTATCTCAGGTTCTCATTACATCACTTCTAATTCTTATTTTGATGAAGTAAGTTCAACTAAAGAGCTTATTTTAGATTATATGGATAGTGATGATCCCTTTTTTCGTGATATGGCTTGCAAAATGAATGAAAAATTTGACAAGTATTGTGAGATTTCGTCGATAAACTTAATTCTAGTCGTTGCACTCGTTTTAGATCCCCTCCCTAAATTGCAATTTGTTGAGTATTGGTACGCTGAATTTTATGCCAAAGATCGCACACTTTCACACATGGAAAAAGAAGATAAATTATTTGATTTTCTTGATAATTTGAAAAAGGTGATGTCGGAACTATATTATCATTACAAAATTCAATATGATAATTTTGTGGATCTTGACGAAAATAAGAGTACCGTTGGAGATGAGGATGTCGGGGCCAATCGAGTTGGGAATGTTGAAAAGCGTACCTTGACAAAAAAGGAGTTTCCTAAGTATTTGAAGCGGAAGGAAAATGTGGAAGTGATGAATGATTTGGATAGGTATCTACAAGATGGTGTAAAGTGTCTTGATGATTCTAGTTTTGATGTTTTAGCATGGTGGAAAGGAAAATTTCCAACTTATCGTTCCCTCGCAATGATGGCACGTGACATATTAGCTATTCCCTTAACATCAGTCGCTTCCGAGTGTGCATTTAGTAGAAGTAAAAGAGTACTTGATCAATTTCGAAGCTCTTTGACACCAAGAACTGTGGAGTGTTTAGTATATGCTCAAGATTGGTTAAAAAGTTCTCCAAACATCGATATTGAAGATTCATATGAGAGGCTTGAGGAGATTGAGGAATGTAAGTTTATATATATATGTTTTCACTTCATATATATACTCGTTTTAATTTGCTTCATTAATATAAAAATATTAATTACTTTTCTGTTTTTTTGTAGGTGTTATTAATGAGTTTGCTAACATGAAGATTCAAGCAACTTGAGATGAATGAGGTATGGCAATTCATAACCATGTAGCATTCGGTATAGATTATATTGCACTACATTGGAAATACAAAGATTGGTGACTGCTAACTGTTATGAAATGTAGCATTTGGTATAGATTATATTGCACTACATTGGAAATACAAAGATTGGAAATGTAGTATAATCTGCTAACACTCTATTCAAATGTAGTATAACTGTTATGAAATGCAGTATAATTGTTATGAAATGTAGCACATATTTTTCAGTGCAATAAATATAGAGATTGGAAATGTAGTATAATCTGCTAACAGTTATGAAATTTCAATCTCTGTATAATCTGCTAACAAATGCTAACAGATTTTTATGTTAGCTAACAGATGCTAACAGTTATGAGATGCTAACAAATGCTAATTAATAGTCTATTTAGCAGTGCAGAATCTTGATCGTGTATTTGGAGCCTAATTTTGGAGTTTTGTATAAAATTATTGCGGTAGGGCTTAGGATTATAGGTTGTGGAAAAGCTGAGTTTGTTTTGGCCCGTGGAACTGAAGCTCTGTGGATTTCTTCTGGTTTTGCAGTTCCCATTAAACAAGAGGATTTTGAGAAAATATCTGAGACATGTGCTGCTAAAAATATATGAGACATATGAGTCTTGTATAAGATACAATATTATGTAGTTAAGTCTTATTACTATGTCAAAAAAACATATGCAGCAAAATGTAGCAATTGCCAACTATAATGAAATTGGGCAACAGCTATGGAATGTGTAATTGGGCTGATCAGATGCACTGATCAGATGCAATTTCATGCACTGATCAGATGCAATTTTTATATACAATCTCTGTATAAATGTGCAACAGTTATGAAATGTAGCAATTGCCAATTGTTATGAAATTTCCAACTGTTATGAAATGTAGCAATTGCCAACTGTTATGATAAAATGCAATTGTCAATTGTTATGATCAAATGCAATTAGGCAACAGTTATAACCAATAGTTATAATTGTTATAACTATTGTAATAACTATTGGTTATAACTATTGTGATAACTAATTGCTTTATCATGCTTTCTATAGTATTTGAAAGAACCTCATGCTTTCTTTGTCAATATGGAACTAATTAATTGAACTCTCATGATTGCTATAGTATTTGGCAGCTGCTTATTTTGTGAAAGCAAAGCATGAGTGGTGTGTTACCTTTTCTTTATTTTGGGGTATAATGCTTATATGTAGTTTTTTTTTTATTAATTTATAATTGAACTCTCATGATTGCTATAGTATTTGGCAGCTGCTTATTATGTGAAAGCAAAGCATGAGTGGTGTGTTACCTTTTCTTTATTTTGGGGTATAATGCTTATATGTAGTTTTTTTTATTATTATTTTAAATAAAATTATGCAAGTGGTACAAAAAAAAATACAATTATGTATCGAGTACTACCACAATTACCGCACAGAGAAATTTATCGAAATTACCGTATTTTCCAAAAAACCGATTTTACCGCAAAAAACCGATTTTACCGATGTACCGCACGGGTTGGTTTTGGTTTATGGGTTGGTGTACCGGCCGGTATGAAAGAGTTGGCGCTTGCGTTCAATTAAGAAATAATATAATAAATACCAATTTTAACCCAAATTAACCCTAAGCATGCAACTAGGTGTGATTGAAATAATATGGAATCATGCAATAAATATTCAACACACAAAGTTTAAGGAAAAATCCCCCACAGGGGCAAAACCATTTGTATATCACTATAATTTGTAAAAGACGGTTTACAATCGGATTACAATGAAATACAGGTTGACTAAGAATTACCCTCGGGTATCGGATTCTGTAGTCGCGGCTGGAAGAAACCCTTTCCAGTAGGGGTGGCAGCTGGAACTATCCCTGTCCAGTAGGGCTGCAATGAAGAGGAAGAAGCGGTCCACTTCACAAGGGTTGAACAACAGCAATGGTGTTCTTGGGTTACCAAACTTTGATTCACATAGATATGGAAGATGTGTGAATCTAAAAACCTAGAATCATGAGACTCAATAGGTGAAGACTTTAGGGTTGATATGCTCTAATAATCGTGGGAAAGTCTTGAGAAAACCAACTGCTGATCGTGGTTTAAATAAGGGATCGAAACCCTACAAAATCGGCTACACGATCTGGCAGTGTTTATCCTTGCCGGATCGGTCCGGTCGATTAGGCGGATCGGTCCGGTTAAGTCGGATCGGTTCTTTTTCTGAAACCGGATCGGTCTGGTTGGCATCGGATCGGTCCGGAACTTTTACCTTCATCGGTTCGCTATGGATCCGGGGTGTACTGGTCTCAGCTCAGCAGGCGGATCGGTCCGGTCCCTTTAGCCGGATCGATTCTTTTATCTGATCCGGATCGGTCCGGTCCTCAGAAATCAGATTCCTTCTTCTTTTGATCTTCGGATTTTGTTGATGACGATGTGATCTTTGAAACTATCATTCTTGTAACGGCATATGACATAATATATACATAAAGATGGACAAATTGTCCTTACAAATCTCCCCCTATGTCTATGCCAGAACAAACATAAAAAATCCGAATTATCAAGTATGAACAATGCCTATACAAATCTACCCTTCCATGAACCCAAAACTGAAAGAGGTACATATGACTAAGGCTGCATCGTTTGTTCTTCAATTCTTCAGGAATCTTCACGCTTTTCTCATCAGGGTGTGCAACATGGTATTATAAACAAATGTACCTACACACATGAGACAAAGCAAATACCAAGTGACGTATCAAGTTTGAAATGAGATAAACATAAGTATATATATCAATCAATTTAAGAACAAAACTCAGAATTTCAAATCTCCCCCATAATAAGATAATTCTTTCTCCCCCTTTTTATGATGTCCCCAAATAGACAAATGAGA
The DNA here is from genome assembly GCA_949130495.1 of Sambucus nigra. Taxonomy (NCBI): domain Eukaryota; kingdom Viridiplantae; phylum Streptophyta; class Magnoliopsida; order Dipsacales; family Adoxaceae; genus Sambucus; species Sambucus nigra. The sequence goes on from OX422210.1 coordinate 592,108,202, forward strand.
GAAATAAATCAGATAAGCAAGTGCGGGATGTCACAAGGCATAAAATCACACCATGAATGTACATAAAACAACCAAGTCGGTGATGGCGTAAATGAATGGGTGTGAACAAAATTCGATAGGAAAATCAATGCATACAAACATGACATATGTGCACGATGAATATTGGATATTCCTAACGAATGAACTCAAATGCTTCCTTTGGTGTAAAAGATTGGAAATATAAGATATTGACTATATCAAATCTACAAATCAAAGCTCAAAGTGATTTCTACACCAATAACGTCCAAAATGATTTTCATGCTTTTTCAGGACTTTCAAGGAAGTGCAAACCCGTTTTTCAATCTCCAACCAAACTCCCTCAGATTTATATTATTAATAGAGGTATGCTAAATTCTCAAACTTTGGAGAATTGATGGTGAAAACCTAAATGGCCCATATTTGGCATGAACTGCTTTTTATTGCCTTATCAATTTTTTCGGGCTCTTTTAACCTCTTAGGACCTCGGATATTAAAATTCCTCCATTTTTTAGGTCCTTTTTAACGGTGGCTTTTGCGCAAAGGATAAGAATCAACTTTCGCAGCCCCTCCCCGTTATGAAAATATACACACAGTCTCACCAACACGGTTTTTACATGCATTCCAATCTTGTCAAGTTTTATCGCATTTTATACATTGTATAGACAGGATTGAGATGGAAACACTCAAGCCAACATGAGATTGACAAGTGCAACAATCAAATATAGCCGTGCATGTGTGCAATAAAGGATATAGGAGTCAAGCATGTAGGAAATATCACGAATTACATCTCAAGAACTCCAATCAATGTTAAGCACATGGATGAAATGATGTAGCCTCTCAAATCTCTATCAAACAGTCACATGGATATATGGAATGAAGTTGTGACTTGGCTATCTTAAATGCTCATCCATAACAGGCAAATCTCTTTTTGAATTTTTCAAAAATTTTATCAAAATAAAATCTTTGTGTTTTTCAAAAAAATTTCTAAAAAGAGAATCTTTTTGTGTTTTTCAAAGAATAATAAAAAATACATAAAAGCTGTACAACAATTCTATGGTACATATAAAACAGACTAGCAATAGGAAGCATATGATATGAACATGAAGAAGCATCCTATTCTAGACATAGACCAAACCCTCAGTCAACTGTGCAAAGCCCCAAAGACTTCCTAAGACTTTCAAATCTAAGGGCATCTAAAGGTTTCGTGAAAATATCGGCTAACTGACGGTCGGTAGAAACAAAACTCAGGGTTACGACCTTCTCCTCAACTAACTGACGTATAAAGTGCTCGCGTAACCTGATGTGCTTTGTGCGCGAATGTTGGACAGGATTGCGGGATATGTGTATCGCGCTCGTGTTATCACAGGAAATGGTCATGGTGTCCTGTGAAATCCCATAATACTCCAACATTTGCTTCATCCACAAGAGTTGTGTGCAACAACTCCCGGCGGCTATGTACTCAGCCTCCGCAGTGGACAAAGAGATGGAATTTTGCTTCTTGCTCAACCAAGAGACAAGAGCAGAACCAAAGTAGAAACACCCACCCGAAGTGCTCTTACATCCATCTACGTCCCCGGCCCAATCGACATCCGAATAGGCGGACAAACGGTCATCGGTATCAAAGGAATACCAAATACCGTATGAGAGAGTCCCACTCACGTATTTGATAATACATTTTAGAGCGAGTAAGTGTGACTATTTAGGAGACGCCTGATAACGCGCACAGACTCCAACACTAAAGGCAATGTCGGGACGACTAGCAGTCAAGTAGAGAAGACTGCCTATCATACTCCGATACAAGGTTTGCTCTACGTCCTTGCCTGAAGTGTCCTTACTAAGCTTGGTAGAAGTACTCATAGGTGTACGTGCATGCTTAGCGGAGTCTGAACCAAATTTCTTCACTATGTCTCTAGCATACTTGGATTGGGAGATGAACATCCCATCCTCTAGCTGACGAACCTGGAGACCAAGGAAGAATGTAAGCTCACCAACCATGCTCATCTCAAACTCACTTTTCATTTCCTCCTCAAAGTGATGAGCATGCTGGGAGCATGTGGATCCAAAGACTATGTCGTCCACATAGACTTGGGCAACCAATATAGCACCGTCATCTCTCCTGACGAACAACGTCATATCAACTCCCCCTCTCTTGAAACCACGGGCTAAGAGATAGGAAGTGAGCCTCTCGTACCAAGCGCGAGGTGCTTGCTTCAAACCATACAAGGCTTTTCTCAGATAGTAGACGTGATCAGGGTGCTTAGGGTCTTCAAACCCTTTTGGTTATTCCACATAAACCTCCTCCTGTAGAATGCCATTCAGAAAGGCACTCTTGACATCCATCTGATATAACTTGAAGTGCAGATGACATGCGATGGCGAGTAGTAAACGGACGGACTCAAGCCTCGCAACAGGAGAAAATGTCTCACCAAAGTCTACACCCTCTATCTGTGTGTAGCCTTGAGCGACCAACCTAGCCTTGTTTCTGGTTATGGTACCATTTTCATCCATTTTATTCTTGAAAATCCACCGAGTACCAATAACATTAGTATCACTAGGTCGGGGGACAAGTTCCCAGACATTGTTCTACTTAAACTGAAGCAACTCATCCTGCATAGCAGATATCCAGTGTTCATCTTTGAGTGCTTCTTTGTGGTTCTCGGGCTCAACTTTGGACGTGTAGCAATGATGACTAACAACGTTCTCTAGTTGAGCACGAGTCTTGACCCCTAGAGTGGGATCGCCAACAATGGCTGAAGGATCATGACTCTTGCGAACCCAAGCAGGTGTGTCCCCTAACACAGGAATAGGGTCCACAGAGTGTGGGAGAGGAACAGGAAAATCACTGTCAGAATAATCCTCATCCTCACACTGAAGGTTGGGATCAATAACCGTCGGAGGTTCATCATCTTGCACGGTGACGTTTATTGATTCCATAACCTTAGAGCTCCTCAGGTTAAAAACCCGGTATGCTCTACTGTTCGATGAATAGCCTAGAAATATTCCCTCATCGCTCCGGGAGTCAAACTTTCCTAATTGCTCTCTATCCCGTAGGATGTAGCATTTACTCCCAAAGACACGGAAATATGCTAGGTTGGGTTTCTTGCCTGTCCACAATTCATAAGGTGTCTTAAGTGTGTGTGGACGCAGATAGATCCTATTCACCGTGTGCCATGCAGTAGACACTGCCTCTGCCCAAAATCTCCTAGAGACCTTACGACCTAGAAGCATAGATCTAGCCATCTCTTGGATCGTTCTATTCTTTCTCTCAACAATCCCATTTTGCTGAGGAGTTCTCACAGCAGAGAACTCATGTTTGATCCCAAGGCTATCACAGTACAAATCCACCTTTGCTTCCTTAAATTCAGTGCCGTTATCACTACGTATTCTGTTAATAGTGACTCCGTGTTAATTTTGCAGGACACGGCACTTGGTCGTTAAAAATTCTACAGCATCAGATTTCTCTCTTAGAAAACCGACAATAGAGTATCTAGAGAAATCGTCTACCATCATGAGAATGTATCTCTTACCACCTAGACTCTCCGTGCGAGTAGAACCCATAAGATCCATGTGAATCAACTCAAGAGCACGGGAGGTGGTAATGGAATTCAACTTCCTATGAGGGCTACGGATTTATTTTCCCAACTGACAGGGTCCACAAATCATGGAAGTTGGCTTTCCAAGAGATGGTAAGCCACGTACTAGGTCCTTTTTGACTAAACGAGATAAGTCTCTAACGTTAATATGACCTAGACGTTGGTGCCACAGATCCATAGGAGTGATCGTGGCGCTGTTGCAGACAAGTGAGGATTTGGGCTCAGTCCCATAGCAGTTATCCTCTGTCCTCACCCCTTGCACTAAAAGTTTACCGGCTTGATTATAGACCTTACAAGCTTCCCGGTCAAACTTTACTGCAAAGTCATCGTCGCACAGCTGGCTGATGCTGAGAAGGTTTACTTTCAAACCTTTGACGTACAAGACATTTTCTAGCTTAGGAAGTCCTGGTAACTCAACTGTACCTCGTCCTACAATGCTAGACTTACTCCCATCTCCAAAGGTAACTCTCCCATCATCATAATCCTCAATCTGAGTAAAAAGGGAGATATCACCTGTCATGTGTCTGGAGCATCCACTGTCAAAATACCACTAAGAGGTATTATGTGCTTTGAGAGCAACATGGACAACAAGGGCCTTTTTCTTTTTCTTAGGAACCCAAGAGTAGGTACCTTTTTGTATTCCCTTGTTGTTGTTGGTTTTAGCCGGAATGCGGGGCGCATTCATTGATGGTAAGGTCATCCGTCAGAATTCCTCCATCAAACTCTATGATGTGGCGGCTAGAAACTCAACTCGCTCTCTCAGACTGGCAAACTCATCAGTCTGATGTGGTGGAGCAAACGTACGTCGTGTCCGACCTAACTTATAGCAATCATCCCTATGTTGTCCATCTCTTTTGCAATGGGAGCAAAAGAGCGCAGTATTAGGAGGACCTTGGTTTGCTTTTCTTGGTCGAACTCTCCTTCTTGGTTTTTTATGACGGCCATAAGGAGTCGTAGTAAACTCAGGAATTGGTCCGGGTGCAATTTGGGACGTGGAGGCACCATCAAAACCTATTCCTTGCCTGTCACTAAAACCTAAAGCGGGACCGAGGAGCATCTTTCCCATCTTCCCAGATCTGTCCTCGATTTGTACCTTGACTTTCCTAGCTATCTCAAGGTCATGAGTAAGCTGAGCAACAAGGGCTTCAAGTTTCTTCCTAGTCTCCATGGAGGAATGGAGCTCATTAGTAAGACTAGCCACTTGTTTAGTCAAGTCCGCTTTCTCTTTCTCAAAACTGCTCTCTCTCTCTCTAAGAAAATTCTCTTTACTAACCCAGGCAGACTCTCTCTCTCTCTCATGGCGGTGCAGGTGGAGGACTCTCTCTTTCTCGTCTCTTCTAACTCTTCTTCTAACGCGGTGATCCTAAGAACTAAGGCCTTGTTACGTTTTTTAGTTTTAAAAGACTCATTATATAACTCGGCGTAGGCGCGTTGAAGGTTACTCTCGTCCTCACTACCTTCCTCCTCTCCCTCACTCTCTTCGCTCTCGCTGTCGAGGTGTCCCTGTGAAGTAGCATCCTCATCGTCGTGAGATACACTAGGAGTACTCACATGACTAGCCATGAACACGGTGAAGTTACGCTCATGCGGTGACTCATCTCCCGAGTCCACCGACTCGACCTCACTGTCGTCACTAAGGGTAGCATTGAGGACAGCTTTACCCTTTTCCCTATTCAGACGAGTGGCACACTCAAACGCTCTGTGTCCCTTACCGTCGCACTCAAAACACCTCTCACTGTCTTTAGGGGGTTCTTTGAAATCTTTCTTTTCAAACTTATTTTTCTGAAAATTCTTTTTAACATTGAAGTTTCCACCCTTTTTAAATTTCAGAATTTTCTTGAAGTTTTTAGCAAATAATGCCAAATCATCTAGGTCAAACTCACATTCAGAATCAGAATTTTCTATCTTTCTAGATGACTCGACTCTCTTTCTTGCCGACCCCTCACTTTTTCTCTCTTGGGCTTTAAGGGCAATTCCCTTATCTTTTGGCTTGGCAGATTTAGGAAACATGTCTATTTCATAAGTTTGTAAATCTCCTACCAGTTCTTCCAATTTTAGTGTATTTAAATTACCCAACGAATTTAGCACAGTGACTTTAGGTATAAAACGCTTAGGAAGGGAACGAAGAATCTTTTTAACAACTCTAGCATTTGGAATATGTTCACCAAGATTATAGCTAGTATTAACAATGTCAGAAAGCCTAGCATAAAATTCATCAAAACATTCATGTTCATGCATGGTGATGGTTTCAAATTGAGTTGTTAAATTTTGCAATTTTGACTCTTTAACAGCATTTGTTCCTTCATGGGTAAGTTGCAAAACATCCCATGCTTCTTTTGACGTGGTACACGTCATTATGCGTTTGAACTCATCAGGTGTGACAGACCCAGAGATAGCACTTAGACCCTTAGAATTAAAAGATGACCATTTATATTCATCATCAGTCCAAGAAATGTCAGGTTTCAAGTTGGTCACATTATCAACAGTCACAGTGGGAGGAGTCCACCCTCGTTCAACCAAAATCCAGACACGTTCATCAATGGCTTTTAAAGCCGACCTCATACGGGCTTTCCAATAAGCATAATTTGACCCGTCAAAAATAGGCATTTTATAATATGACTTCTCCATATGAACACGCTCTTTTCAACAATCAATTTATTTCAAAAATTGATATCTTTAGAAAAATTTTGCGGAAGTAAGGAATACGCGATAGAATGGCGTAACCCGCTCTTATACCAATTTGAAAGAGTTGGCGCTTGCGTTCAATTAAGAAATAATATAATAAATACCAATTTTAACCCAAATTAACCCTAAGAATGCAACTAGGTGTGATTGAAACAATATGGAATCATGCAATAAATATTCAACACACAAAGTTTAAGGAAAAATCCCCCACAGGGGCAAAAACCATTTGTATATCACTATAATTTGTAAAAGACGGTTTACAATCGGATTACAATGAAATACAGGTTGACTAAGAATTACCCTCGGGTATCGGATTCTGTAGTCGCGGCTGGAAGAAACCCTTTCCAGTAGGGGTGGCGGCTGGAACTATCCCTGTCTAGTAGGGCTGCAATGAAGAGGAAGAAGCGGTCCACTTCACAAGGGTTGAACAACAGCAATGGTGTTCTTGGGTTACCAAACTTTGATTCACATAGATATGGAAGATGTGTGAATCTAAAAACCTAGAATCATGAGACTCAATAGGTGAAGACTTTAGGGTTGATATGCTCTAATAATCGTGGGAAAGTCTTGAGAAAACCAACTGCTGATCGTGGTTTAAATAAGGGATCGAAACCCTACAAAATCGGCTGCACGATCTGGCAGTGTTTATCCTCGCCGGATCGGTCCGGTCGATTAGGCGGATCGGTCCGGTTAAGTCGGATCGGTTCTTTTTCTAAAACCGGATCGGTCTGGTTGGCATCGGATCGGTCCGGAACTTTTGCCTTCATCGGTTCGCTATGGATCCGGGGTGTACTGGTCTCAGCTCAGCAGGCGGATCGGTCCGGTCCCTTTAGCCGGATCGGTCCGGTGAACCGGATCGGTTCTTTTATCTGATCCGGATCGGTCCGGTCCTTAGAAATCAGATTCCTTCTTCTTTTGATCTTCGGATTTTGTTGATGACGATGTGATCTTTGAAACTATCATTCTTGTAACGTCATATGACATAATATATACATAAAGATGGACAAATTGTCCTTACACGGTAAAACTGGTAATTTTGGTTTGATGATTTCAAAGTTGGTATGGTATTGGTATGGTCTATTTACCGACCAAATCGACCGAAAACCAACCCTATGCGGTGCTATTGAGCTTCTCTTTTTTCTTGGAACAAACAATTTGGATGATCACATGCTTAAAATTATGGTTTATTTTGTTGATATTTTTTATTATTATTTTTCTTCCCTGTTTATTATGTTGTCATTGAAGGAATTGTGTTGCAAGGTTCAATACAGATGATAACATCTATATTAATCGTGTTTCAAAGTCGAAAGTGTTTTTACATTAATTAGTATCTGATACTTTCATTTTTTTAAAATATTAGGATAGAAGAGCCCACGTTTGTTTCAGTAAATCTTATTTGGAAGCCACAGTGCATCAAATGCAAAAGGATCAATATGCATTTCCTGGCATCCTCCCTCTCAGTATGGCTTCTGCTTTCTTAACCTGCTTCACAGGTCCTAAAATGAACACCTTATCAGGTGGCCCCTTTGCTCCACCAATTAGGATTTCTTCATTGCAAGATTCCTTGATTGGCACGATGGATCCTTTTCTACCAATTACACATCCCATTTTACCAGGAGAAATGTTGAGAACTGAGAGGATCTCCTCTCCTGGAGGATTCCCTCCCATAGAGAAGTTATATGGAATCGAAGGAATTGATGGCCAATCTACGCATTCATTGTCATTGACGCAGAAACATCGACAATATAGAGCACCACGAACAAGAAGTTTCCATAAGGATTTGTTATTCAACTTCTCTATAATTTTGTGGTAAATGTAAGGGAGAAATCGAACATCATCTGCGACTGCACGGACCATCAATTCAGACATGGGTCTGTACGTCCAAAAATTAGGATTCTCTCTTAGAAGGGTGCAAACTTCTTTCTTCTCAACATATGATATACCATAATAGCGACGGTCGACAAGGAGTCCCCCAAAATAAATGTAGTCAACAGACATTCTTTTCTGTCCATGTTGTTCCTCTATCAGATTATATGTGATTTGAGTGTCCACTATATTTTGAAACTTGATATCATATTGAAAATATAATGCCTCGCTGTCCCGTTTACATTCGTGAATAACTTTGGTAATATAACTAGACATGAGGCCCGACTTATAGGCATCCAATAGTTTTTTCCCACCGTCAATAGCATCCACCAAATATATAGCATCTGGAAAAGCAAGTTTTATGATGCATAGAGTTCCATATCGACAAAGGCTAACACCCTCACAATCAAATCCAATAATTAATTGCGTTTCAGGAGAAGGGAAGAGAAATTCCACAGGAAGTTGATATGCATGGGTAACAATATAAATTGGAACCAATGATATACACGGTAAAGGATCTGGGTGTTTGCCACAAATAAATTTGGGGACCATCGTACACGTCAATCTCCCCAAATGAGGAAAACTGGCATATGAGCGTGAAGGTAATGCTAACATCAGAACTAAATGAGCAACATCGTTCTCCAATGAGAAAGGAGACATTTACGAAAGCTCCCAATGTATTGGTTAGCAAAAAGGTGAGTCCGACTGATCAAAAATCCAAACCAAGGCCGACGAATATGAACATGAACTCAAAGCTTGCCACAATGAAAATCAACACACAACACCCGAAGGAGGGTGACCGGTGCCAAATGATGTCTAAGTTCCCATCATGAGCACCCTCAAGGCCATGTGATGCAACTCTTCAAACGCACCTAATTACTATTTCTGCTACTCTTAACATGTATATAACTGCTGCGCTAATTCTTTTTACCTGTTGCCCATGTGATATTTCTTCAACTCATTTACAAAAAAATGTTGCTCATTTTAAACAACTAAATCATGTCGGATAATTTTTACTTTTGTCATTTTATTTGAATGGGTATCAAAAATAACGTATATAAAGAAAATTCACATAGACACGTGACGTCATTGTGGCAATGCTCTAATGTTAGGGGACTCTATTGTCACTTAACACATGTTTCCTTCTTTGTATATCTGACTGAATAATAATGATTTTATATAAGTCAATAATTGACACTTTCTCCCTCCCATGAGAAGGGACCATTACTGCTGATAATAAATATTTACAGTACTCGATAGGACAGATTTTGAGTCTGATTCCATCCATATTGTTTTCAAACATTTAGTCCAATGAAGTTATTTTATCTCTTTATCCGATTGCCATCTCTTACAGTAATCAGTAAACATATAACCACTACAATCTCTAAACATGCACCCTATAGCAGCAGTCCCAGGTGTTACAGATTTTGGGTTTCACCTATATGAGGACTGCCCATATTTAGTAATCATGTTCAAATATACTGATTGTCCATGTTCATTACTCATGTCCACTACTCATGTCCAACTATCTTCATTGTCTTGCTTTATCTTTGTTGTTACTGACTACTTCACTATATATTTACTTTCTCTCTCTTCATACGATTGACTGCCCATGTTCATACATCATGTCCCCATTGAGGTGACATAACATGACTTTTTTCCACACCTTATTTTACATCTGATTTATAATTCTGTTTACATTTATTTTATCGAAATTCATATTGCCTTTGTTGACATCTGACATATCAGCGGTGTATCTTTATGATATATATACAGACTTCATAATGAAAATCGTTCTTTTATCCTGACAACCGATCCAACCAGAGGCAACAATTCACATCTTCAGATTGAAGGAGAATCTAAATCCATTGAAGAAATCTTATCCCTTCATTCAGACTCTCCAAATGAGGCATCCTACTATAAATATATATTTTCCTTATTTAATCTTCTTGAAATATATATTTACTATGTGTCCTTCATTATATTTTAATATGACGTATGTTTCAGGTTCTATATGCAATTTCCAATGCAACAATCACTGGTGTTGATGAATACTTCGGGTGGTATTACCCCGTGTGCAACCATTGCAACAAGAAGCTTACACATAATTTCACTTTATTATTATGTGAATCATGCAACACCGATAATATCATTCCTTTGCCCAAATAATATATTCTTACCGGTAATTTTTATTTCCAATTAAATTTAACACTTTTTAACATACTAAAATGCTACATATTTAGGTACAAATTGCAAATCAACGTCAAGGATGACACATCTTCTATGACATTTGTCCTCTTCAACAAAGGAGCAAAATCTTTAATCAAAGTCTAATGTTCTGAGATTGCATATATCAACCATGACATTAGTGATTGTTTCTCCTAATAATTTATATTATTCACTCCCCGCATTCATTTTCAACAATTTTTAACAACACATATTACTTTTAATTTTTCATACAGATAACCAAAGATCCACTACCAATTGCAATCACAAGGTTCATCTGTACCTCACACAAATTCCGCCTCAAACTCAATAACTACAACTTAGTCCGCGGTTATGAAAACGACGTTGTCTCAACCATTTTCCAAGATTCCTTTCATAAGGTATTGTACACTTAGCCATTCAAATTTATATACTACATTTATTTTCCAAACTTTAATCCTTTTTATTTCACATATTAGGAAACAAATCAAGTCAATCCCAATGATTCACCTTTCATTATCGCACACAATGAAATCAACATTGATGTAATGAATCCGTCTTCTCCAATATCTACTAAATCAAATATAACACTTCCTTAAACTGACATCGAAATTGAACATATCTCGAAAAGAAAGCATAATGGAAGGTATTTCCAATATATTATCTACTTAATTTCTATTCAAAATTTTAATTTACTATTACTATTTTCTTCTAACATAACTTCCATCGTATTTGTAGGAACATTGATGAAAGGAAAAAGAGGATGCTGTAAATCAAATTCCAATTGGGAAATCTTCATCAGCATTTTAAACCTCCAACTACTACTTTCAATTTCAAGTTTTTTGTCTATCTCTATGTCAAATTTTTAGAATGTTTGTTAACATTTCTACATGCGTTACATTTGGCAGTAATACTCAACATTATTACTCTATTACAATTTTATTCATTCTACCCTCATGTCCTCTATTTCCTTCATTCTTTATGCATTCAATATGACCTCCACATCGCATCGCACGGATTTCCACCTAGTACTATAATAAAATGCAATACATTAGTTAATACATCTTTTCATCCACCGTTCCACGTGGTACTGTAAAATGCGATAACAATTAATCTCCTTTTAGTGAGATGAATCGTCTCTTTCTCCCCCAAATTCTTCCACTGACTTAACTATTTTTAATGCTATGTACTTTTGACTTCCTCTCTTACAACCTTGTAGACCCTCTTTTCACAACGCCTCTCTATTTACTACCCTTACATTATATATATTTTGCCTAAGTACCCATCATCACTCGACTGAAATCTCTCAAATACGCTATCGTTTGTAATACCCTGTAATTTTATCGATAATTATTTTAGGGATTAATTAAATTAAATGTGAATTAATTGAGAATTAATTCGGGTATAAATACTAACGAGATGTGAGTTGGTATTTGATTATGAAGTGTATATATGACAATATATGAATATTGAAAATATTGAAATTTGTCGCGAGACTGAAATATGACAATTTGGGAAATTTAGTTGGGATGCGCGTGTCAGTCGCGTCGGGAACGTAATTATTTGAATTAAAAAGTGAATTTTATTTTTATCAACCTAATGGTCATTTTGAGTGTGCCAACGAGTTCGGAAGGGTCGAAATAGTCAGAAAACACTAGCCGGGGGTTTAGTTTGGGTCCCGGGGCATTTTTGGCCCATACCGGCAACTTAAAAGGGTATTTTGGTAATTTTAAAAATTAAGGAATTAAAACCCACGAAAGTTAGAGTTAATATTTATTATTTTAGAAGGTCCACTAAGTCCATTACCAATAAAAAGTTTATAGAGTGGTTACGTGAGTTTTGAGAGAAGTGGGAAGAGGAGTTACAAGAGCCAAAAACCACCATCTTCAACCTTGGGAGAAAAGTTGTAGAGAAAGGGGAGAGATCAACCTTCAACCTTCAACATCAAATTCTGAAGAACAATCTACGGCAAGTGATTTAGTATTTTTAATGCATTGAATATGTCTTCCATGCTTAGTGTAGGAATTATCTCATATTGACCTTTGTGAAGAAAACCCATGAAATTTGTGGAAGAAACTTTAAATTTTGGTTAGGATTTGCATGTAGTATGTTAATGGACTGAGTTAATACTTGAATAGTTGTATATGATGAATTAAAAATGGATTTTTGATGAGTAATTAGGCATGAGAAAATTTGGAGTTCTTGTTCATAGGGTTTTGGAAAATATTTGAAGATTCATTTTAATCCCATAATAATTGGTAAGAATTGACCCCCTTAAATCTGTGAGGAATGATCTAGTGTGATTAGAAATGGTTTATATACGTTAAAATACAATTTGGATGGTCTTAGGGTGGATTTAGAGGAGAGAAGAATTTAGAAAAACGAAATTGGGATTTTTTGGGTCGAAACTGCCATCTCGTTAGAAGACCTGCCCAGGTCGTTCGAACGAACTTCTAACGAGATGATAGTATGACTTCTAACGATTTGATATTTCTTTCAAAGACCTTCGTTCAAACGAACTCATTCGAACGAGACTTCTAACGAGTTGACAGAATGGCCATTTTGGCCTGATTTGATTTCTAGTGTCCCGTAGACTTATCTAAATGGTGAGATAACCTTCCCTTATTAACTAGTGGATATAGTTGGGAGATTTGGGCTACATTGAGGAGTAGAACTTAGAGCAGTGTCTTAAATCGGACGACATTTGTGGAGTTGGGAATCGAGCAATTAATCACGACGTGAGAAGAGTTGATAACTTAAAGACATATAAACCGGGGACTTGTGAGTTGTGTAACACTAAATATTGGTATGAGAACGAGAAGCATACCACTAATGAAATATCGTGATACCTAAGATGTGTGAGTGTTTAGTATATGTATTTATCTGTATATGACATACCTACCGTACTTGCTATCATGGGAGTTTGGCGTTCGTTTAGGGCCATCTAATCTTTGTGTGCCTATGGGGGGGATTTAGATTGGTACCTCGAGGACATAGGTCAGAGAAGGGCTTATTGAGAAGTTAATAAGTCTGCTGATCATGGGAGCGTAGGTATGTGCGTGACCCATGTGATGTGAACTATGTTCGCCTCCATTGTTTGTGATTGTTCTTAATGAAACGATTCCTGAGAGATTCGGAATACGTGATCCTTATGTACGTGATGTACCAGGATTTGATAGCAAAGTATGTGAGCACCGCAGCGTAGTCTCGGGGTGCTAGTATTGTATATTTATGATGAGAATGATATACTGTTAATTAAAATGAATTGTCGTGAATAATTATGAGTATAAATAATAGTAACGGTCTGTAAAGTGAAAATGTAAGATTTCTAATAATTGTAGTGCTAAAGTGGGGAAACTATGTAATAAGGTGCAATACTCTATTAAATAGAAGATGTTGGGATTTGAATTGGATATCATATAGAAATGTTATATTTAGCTTTGAACTAAACAGATGTGGGAGTAATTAGAAATGGGTAAGGGTACGATAGGAGTGCACAATTAGTTGAGAGGTGAGGAACCCATGTGAGTGCACACACTATCATGTAATTTATATTCACTGTTTAATGATATTAAACACTTGCATATTTTTAAATTATTTTCACATTCGGTCTCTGACCCATTTGCTTTCAAGTCTATTTTTTTGTAAAAACCTTTTTAGGTGCCCAGCCACAAGGACACCATGCATAGGAGTTCTATTCAGGTGACGTGCTGTAGCTATTGTGGAAGTTACAGGACCTTGACAGTAGACGCCTCCCTCTTTGATATTGACTCCATCATCAGTCTTTATCATTTGTTGGGCATGTTGCCCATTCCTTTTAGAGACATCTTAATTATCCAGTTATTTCAGAATTTGGGTTGTAATTAATTTTAGTGATGCAGACTTTGTATTTCTTTATTTCGGGATTCGGTTTGTTGTGAGGAGTTTTCCTCCAAACTCTTTATTATTGGATGGTTATTCTATTGTGACTATATCGTGTTGGTTATGTTAACTTTTCATAATTCATTTATTGCATGTTAATCGGATTTAGTTAAAATTGACAACTCATTTTTTTTAAATACTAGGTGGTTAGTAATTATTAAAATGTTTTCGACAGTGATGCTATTAACTGAACCAACTTGGCATTTTGTATTAATTTAATAAAGGAGTAGCTACCCGGTATTTAATTAGTCGGGGTGTCACAGGTGGTATCAGAGCATCAGGTTCTAGTGTCCTTAGGATCTGTACGGCTTGTTATGTTTTCGCTGAGCTTTCTTTGATAAAGAGCCCTATATTTTAGGACTGTTGTACTCTTTTGTGTATGCTTCGCTCTTCAGATATTTTGAGATAATAAACTGCGAACTTATAGACTTTACTCTCATTTCAGATGCCTCAACGACGTGCGTAGCAAGTTCCTAGGGCTGCACAGCCAGAGCCACAGCCTGCACCAGTTCAGGGCACTATGAATGCCGCCGAGGTTGCAGATATTGTAGCCCAAGCGGTAAATGTCGCCCTAGCCGTTGTACAGTAGGCACCACCCCAGGCACCGGTAGTTGCGCCAGCTCAGGCTCATGCATTCCCGTCTTCTTGGGAACGCGTCCGTGATGCTTTTCACAAAGCACATCCTTCGGAGTTTGCAGGTAGCTCCGATGTTGTGGTATCCAGTTATTGGAGGAAGGATATTCAGAGGCACTTAAGGATGTACGAGTGCACAGATGTTCAGAAGCAGATACTGGCTACTTTCAAGCTAGTAGGATCTGCATTGCAGTGGTGGGAGTCCATTACCACCGCAGAGGAGAGGGATACCCTCACTATACAGGAGTTCTGGGTGCGGTTTGACCGTAAATATTTTCCGCCAGCTGTTCACAGGGAGATGAGGAGGAAATTGATGAACCTCAAGCAGGAGGGAAGGACTGTGGCCGAGTATGAGGCTGAATTCACTAATCTCTTGAACATTGTTCCCGATGAGATGCCTACTGAGGAGAAGAAGATTTAGAAGTTCACGGATGGGTTGACTTAGAGGATCCGTCAACACTTGTTAGGGAATCTATCGTTAGCCACTTATTCTGATGTGGTTAACGCTGCATTACTTCACTTCCAGGATCATCGTTTCCACATGTCTGAGAGCAAGAGATCAGGGGAGTCCAGCCAACAGGGCAGGACCGGGGGAAATGGTGCCAGCGGGGCACAATCTGCACAGGGACAGCACAGGCAGGGTGACCAGGGTTCCCAACAGGGGGATCATAAGAGATTCAGATCTGGGGGTTTCAGAACTGGACAGGGAGGCTTCAGATAGGGCCAGCAGGGTCCGAATGGTCAGCAGCAGCAGTTTCAGCATGACCAACAGGGCCAGAGGATAAATGGTAACGGCCACCAGAGCCGAGGGCATCAGGGACAACGAGGGGGAAACTTCCCAAGGAAGTGTTTTGTTTGTGGCAAAACTGGCCACAAATGCCAGGATTGTCCTGACAGGGGCAGGGCCCCACAACAGCAGCAACAGGGTGCTCGACATGAGCCACAGAGGCCTATGTTTTCCGCCGCCCTCCCGGCACCACCACAGATGGCAGCATTACCACCCATTCCAGAAGTCCCAGTTCAGCAGGGACAACTTCAGTATGGGAGAGTGTATCAGCTCCAGCAGGCCGCATCCCCACAGGATCCACCGGCCATTGAGGGTATGTTCTCTATTCAAGGAACTATGGGGCGTATTTTATTTGACACGGGAGCCACACATTGTTTCATTGCTATGAGATTTGCACACACGATTGGGTTATTAGACACCGCCGAGAGCACGGTTACTAGTGTAGATTCACCGTTGAGTAGGGGTTCCGTGATTTCCCTTATTTATAGAGGTGTGGGTATAGAGATCGGGAGGTTTACTTTACCCGCTGATATGTTAGTATTAGAGATGACTGATTACGATGCGATTATTGGTATGGATTGGCTAGTTGTGTACCGAGCCATGATTGACTGTTTTAGTAGGAGTATTATCTTTGCCATTCCTGGGCAGGAGATGTTTTTAGTGGCGATGCCTCTCCCTGAGGGAGGATCGTCCACTCACTTGTACTATATAGAGGAGGGGACCTCTAAGGAAGTGGTGATACCACTAGATGCGATTCCAGTTATTAGAGAGTTCGCTGATGTATTTCAGGATATACCTTTACTACCTCCGAGTAGAGAGATAGATTTTGCGATCGATTTGACGCCGGGCATTTGGCCTATTGCCCGCGCACCTTACCATATGGCTCCAGCAGAGATGAGAGAGTTACGGGATCAGATTGAGCAGTTGTTGGGTCAGGGGTTTATCCGGAGGAGTACTTCGCCGTGGGGTGCCCTTGTGTTATTCGTAAAGAAAAGAGATGGATCATTAAGGTTGTGTGTAGATTACCGAGAGTTGAATAAGGTCACGATACGGAATAAGTATCCGTTGCCCCGAATCGATGACTTATTCGACCAGCTGAGAGGAGCTTCTTTCTTATCAAAGATTGATTTGCGATCGGGTTACCATCAGTTGCGTATCAGGGAATAGAACGTCTCGAAGACTGCTTTCTTAACGAGATATAGTTCCTACGAATTTTGGGTTGTGCCTTTTGGCTTGACCAACGCTCCAGCCGTGTTTATGGACTTGATGAATAGGGTGTTCAGAGAGTTCCTAGACCAGTTTGTCATTGTCTTCATTGATGACATTCTGGTTTACTCCCAGACAGAAGAGGAGCACGCCGAGCATTTGAGACAGGTTTTGCAGACGCTGCATCAGAACGAGCTGTATGCAAGGTATGAGAAGTGTGGGTTTTGGCTGAAGGAGGTACAGTTTTTGGGGCATATCATTTCGGATCGGGGAATATCGGTAGATCCGGGGAAGGTATTCGCGGTGAGGGAGTGGGGACAGCCCACGACACCGACTGAGATCCGTAGTTTCTTGGGCCTAGCATGATACTACAGGAGGTTTATTTGGGGTTTCTCAAAGATAGCGGGTCCTTTGACACATCTGACTCGCAAGGGTGTGCCATTCATCTGGAGTGATGCCTGTCAGTTGGCATTCGATGAGTTGAAGGACAAGTTGACCTCAGCACCTGTGTTAGCATTGCCGAGACCGGGAGTTAAGTATCTAGTCTACACCAATGCGTCCTTACAAGGACTTGGAGGTGTGTTGCACCAGGAGAGTAAGGCCATAGCTTATGCTTCCCGTAAACTTAAGCCTCATGAGAGGAATTACCCCACCCATGACTTGGAGTTAGCGGCAGTTGTATTTGCCCTTCAAATTTGGAGACATTATATCTTGGGGGAGAAGTTTCGGTTGTTCACGGACCATAAGTCCCTACAGTACCTCTTCACGCAGAAGGAGTTGAATATGCGTCAAAGACGGTGGCTTGAGTTTGAGAAGGATTATCAGTTTGATATTCAATATCACCCGGCGAAGGGTAACGTGGTAGCAGACGCATTGAGACGTAGGCCAGTAAATGTGGTGGCCGAGGTGTGGAAGGCAAAGTGGAAGGAATTTTAACACCAGGATGCAGTGGCACGATCGTTCATGTCTGTGATGACTGTTACACTACAGATTATTATGAGAGTGGTAAAGGCCCGGATAAATGACTCGTTCTGTCAGGAACAGATGGTTCGATTACTAGCAGAGGGAGTCGAGTCCTATACCGTTAGCTCAAACGGGGGATTACGCTTCAATGGGAGACTGGTCATTCCGGAAGGGGAGGAATTGCGACACGAGGTAATGGCAGAGTCGCACGACTCACGGTTCGCGGTACACCCTGGTGGGGACAAAATGTACCAAGACATGAGACGTCAGTATTGGTGAAGAGGGATGAAGAGAGATATTGCTGTGTTTGTTTCTAAATGCGCCACTTGTCAGCTGGTAAAGGTGGATCATCAGAGACCGACAGGACTTCTACAGCCATTAGAGGTTCCGGTGTGGATATGGGAGAGCATATCCATGGACTTTATCACGGGGTTACCTACGTCACAAAGGAGTCACAAATCCATTTGGGTAATTGTGGACCGATTGACCAAAGTTGCTCATTTTCTACCCGTAAGGACAGACTACACTACGGGACAGTATGCCCAGATTTTCATTTCGAAAATAGTGAGACTTCACGGTGTGCCTCTAAATATCGTGTCTGACAGATATAGGATATTCGTTTCACGATTTTGGGTGAGTTTCCAGGAGGCCATGGGCACTGAATTACGGTTGAGTACGGCTTACCACCCGCAGACCGATGGGCAAATCGAGCGTACAAATTAGATGTTGGAAGACATGTTGCGTATGTGCATCACAGACTTTGGGGGTGGATGGGAGCAGTACCTTCCACTGGTGGAGTTTTCTTATAATAACTCCTACCAGTTCACCATTGGCATGGCTCCATTTGAGGCGTTGTATGGTTGACCTTGTCGTTCCCCAGCATCTTGGTTAGAGGTGGGGGACAACAAACTACTTGGGCCGAAGAGCTATGCTGATGCGAAGAGGTTCTTCAGAGAATTCAAAGTGGGGGACCAGGTTTTACTCAGAATATCTCCTATGAAGGGGATTATGCGTTTTGGGAAGAAGGGGAAACTGACACCGAGATATGTGGGGCCATTTCCTATTATCGAGCGAATTGGGCCAGTAGCGTATAGACTTGGGTTACCGGAGCACTTGCATAAGATTCATGATGTGTTTCATGTTTCCTCACTAAGGAAATATCTTAGGGATGATTTGGCCCATACTCACATTGCTTTGGAGGACATCGATCTCTAGCCTGATAGTTCCTACGAGGAAGGATCGATTGCTATTTTGGACCGAAGCGAGCGAAAACTGCGGTCAAAGATAGTACCATTGGTACGTGTTCAGTGGCGGCATCATAATGCTGAGGAGTCCACATGGGAGCGCGAGGATGAGATGCGCGAACGTTATCCAGAGTTATTTTTACCAGGTACTTTTTAGTTCCGAATTTCGGGATGAAATTCTGTTATTAGGGGGGAAGTATGTAATACCCCGTAATTTTATCGATAATTATTTTAGGGATTAATTAAATTAAATGTGAATTAATTGAGAATTAATCTGGGTATAAATACTAACGAGATGTGAGTTGGTATTTGATTATGAAGTGTATATATGACAATATATGAATATTGAAAATATTGAAATTTGTCGCAAGACCGAAATACGACAATTTGGGAAATTTAGTTGGGACGTGCGTGTCAGTCGCGTCAGGAACGTAATTATTTGAATTAAAAAGTGAATTTTATTTTTATCAACCGAATGGTTATTTTGAGTGCACCAACGAGTCCGAAAGGGTCGAAATAGTCAGAAAACACTAGCCGGGGGTTTAGTTTGGGTCCCGGGGCCTTTTTGGCCCATACCAACAACTTAAAAGGGTATTTTGGTAAATTTAAAAATTAGGGAATTAAAACCCACGAAAATTAGAGTTAATATTTATTATTTTAGAAAGGCCACTAAGGCCATTACCAGCAAAAAGTTTATAGAGTGGTTACGTGAGTTTAGAGAGAAGTGGGAAGAGGAGTTACAAGAGCCAAAAACCACCATCTTCAACCTTGGGAGAAAAGTTGTAGAGAAAGGGGAGAGATCAACCTTCAACATCAAATTCTGAAGAACAATCTAAGGCAAGTGATTTAGTATTTTTAATGCATTGAATATGTCTTCCATGCTTAGTGTAGGAATTATCTCATATTGACCTTTGTGAAGAAAACCCATGAAATTTGTGGAAGAAACTTTGAATTTGGGTTAGGATTTGCATGTAGTATGTTAATGGACTGAGTTAATACTTGAATAGTTGTATATGATGAATTAAAAATGGATTTTTGATGAGTAATTAGGCATGAGAAAATTTGGAGTTCTTGTTCATAGGGTTTTGGAAAATATTTGAAGATTCATGTTAATCCCATAATAATTGGTAAGAATTGACCCCCTTAAATGTGTGAGGAATGATCTAGGGTGATTAGAAATGGTTTATATACGTTAAAATACAATTTGGATGGTCTTAGGGTGGATTTAGAGGAGAGAAGAATTTAGAAAAACGAAATTGGGATTTTTTGGGTCGAAACTGCCATCTCGTTAGAAGACCTGCCCAGGTCGTTCGAACGAACTTCTAACGAGATGACATTATGACTTCTAACGATTTGGTATTTCGTTCAAAGACCTTCGTTCGAACGAACTCGTTCGAACGAGACTTCTAACGAGTTGACAGATTGGCCATTTTGGCCTGATTTGATTTCTAGTGTCCCGTAGACTTATTTAAATGGTGAGATAACCTTCCCTTATTAACTAGTGGATATAGTTGGGAGATTTGGGCTACATTGAGGAGTAGAACTTATAGTAGTGTCTTAAATCGGATGACATTTGTGGAGTTGGGAATCGAGCAATTAATCACGACGTGATAAGAGTTGATAACTTCAAGACATATAAACCGGGGACTTGTGAGTTGTGCAACACTAAATGTTGGTATGAGAACGAGAAGCATACCACTAATGAAATATCGTGATACCTAAGATGTGTGAATGTTTAGTATATGTATTTATCTGTGTATGACATACCTACCGTACTTGCTATCATGGGAGGTTGACGTTCGTTTAGGGCCATCTAATCTTTGTGTGCCTACGGGGGGGATTTAGATTGGTACCTCGAGGACATAGGTCAGAGAAGGGCTTATTGAGAAGTTAATAAGTTTGCTGATCATGGGAGCGTAGGTATGTGTGTGACCCAGGTGACGTGCTGTAGCTGTTGTGGAAGTTACATGACCTTGACAGTAGACGCCTCCATCTTTGATCTTGACTCCATCTTCAGTCTTTATCATTTGTTGGGCATGTCGCCCATTCCTTTTAGAGACATCTTAATTATCCAGTTATTTCAGACTTTGTGTTATAATTAATTTTAGTGATGCAGACTTTGTATTTCTTTATTTCGGGATTCGGTTTGTTGTGAGGAGTTTTCCTCCAGACTCTTTATTATTGGATGGTTGTTCTATTGTGACTATATCGTGTTGGTTATGTTAACTTTTCACAATTCATTTATTGCATGTTAATCGGATTTAGTTAAAATTGACAACTCATTTTTTTTAAATACTAGGTGGTTAGTAATTATTAAAATGTTTTCGACAGTGATGCTATTAACTGAACCAACTTGGCATTTTGTATTAATTTAATAAAGGAGTAGCTACTCGATATTTAATTAGTCGGGGTGTCACATCGTTGACATGCAATTTCACCACTCGTGGATCTCACAGATCGTCACCAGCTACTAAAAGCCTCATATGATCTATTCTTCCTTCCTCTGTCTATTGCTGAACCCATACTAGACTTGACAGAATCGAATTTTAGATCGAAGACCTTCGTGACGCTGAACATGGATCTGGTGGTACTTGGTGGGATTGCTGTACCCAAAGCATAAAAAACTCCACATATGCACATTGGATCATCATATATACAATTAACACAAATGCAGATAACAACATTATGAAGTTAACTTTAAAAAAAGAAGAAAAAAATACCCCCCTGGCAGTGACGACCCCAGCAACAACAGGCACAAGAGCAGCATAAGTAACCCAAGCCTCCATCTTAAGAGTGATCAATTACACGAACACAGTTGTAAAAAATGTTGTTGCACCCAAGGTCTACCCAAAGTGATTTATTGGCACATTCATTCGTTACACTCCGATTTTCTTTCTTTTAACCTGATTTTCTCTCCAATTTTCTTTCTGTCACGCTCCAATTTTTGTGATTTGTCTGACTTTCTCTCTTATGGAGATTTGTTTTTGTTTTAACTGGTCACTTTTGGTGGGTAATGGTGATAGGATTATGATTGGGGACCTTTAGTTTGAGACCTAAGTCTTTAATTTTTTTGAATCCATTCCTATGTTTTTTTACAATTAATTGAAGGTTCTATATTATAAATTGTCAATGTCATTTTACAAATTACAGAGACATTTTATCAACAATGCAAAGACATATTAATTATTTTGAAATTTAAAATAAAAGGTAAAATGATATAGGATTAAAAATCAATAAATTAAAAAAAAAATAGGGCCATCAACTAAATAACTGTTATGATTATTTGTTTATACTCTTTGGGTTTTGTCTCTTGCTTTTTGATTTTGGTGTCCGGTTACTTAATCGTTATGGTTGTTGTGAGACATTTGGTTTATGCCGGGTCAGTCTAGCCTAAGTGTCTTTGTGGTTGAAGAGGTGAGGTATCATTGTTTAGTTTCTTTGCTTTGGGGACTAATATTCTGGTTCAAGTGTAAAGGAGGTCACAACGTCACTTTAATGTGGTTTTGAAAACAAGAGTACTATTTGTTCTGTGTCCAAATTGTATTTTGTAAGTCTAAAAGTCAGGTATTAGTTTATGTATTTGCTGAATGAATAATTAAATAATGTGTGTTATTTATGTGTGCAAGAAAAAAATAATTAAATACACTTTAAATTATGACAAGATGGTGTAAATTTTCGATTTTTATATAAAAAGTTTTAATTTTAAAATTTTAATCCCGATTTAAATTCCGCTTAAAACTTTATTTTTTATATATAAAAATCAATATTTTTACATACCAAAATTAAATAGATTCCAAATTTTATTTTTTCAAAATTTTTAATTTAACAAAGATTTTACGACTCAAAAATCAGAATTCTAACATTAAGATTAGGGTTGTAGTGTGTGTTATATTTGTCAAATTTTGTGTACAGTGTATGAAATTATTTTCGCCCACACACGTGCACGTAACGAAAATAAAATTGTTAGAAATGAAATCTACAACAATTCCAAAGTCATGTTTTCTAAGCAGAATAGGAAAATGGAATTCACAATTCCAATTTCAATACCAAATCTTTGAATTCAGTTTGTCTAACACACTCTAAAAGACATTCCTCGGCTGTTTTCTTACGCTAACGTATAATCTGCACATCGCGCGAGTTTCCAACTGATTTAGAGTTATAATCATATGCGAAATGGGTTTATTCAGAGAGCTCATTATTAGATGCAAGTGATTTGTCATAGTAAATGTCAAGTAAAGTTTGTTGAATGTTTCCACCAAATATCATTATGCATTGAGCTTTGTGATACCATTGTAAAGGCCTTTCCATGTGACACATCTCTTCCTCCAAAGAACAAATTCATCATAATCGTCAATAAAAACGAGTGGCTATAATTATATCGCTCAATTTTTCGGTGCGGGGATATGGCAGTATCGACACATAACCACCAAATTACATTGCTCATCGAATTTAGCGGGCTACATTAGATGATAGTAAAAATATTTGACTTCCTCTTTTAATTTTAACGATTGGAGAACCCATAAAAATATGCCAACAATCATTTTTATAATACTCACAGGTATCAATGGGTGTGCTTGAAAATAAATGCTTACTACCATACCATGAATTACCAAATGAATGTATAAGTCTGCGATCTACTAAATAACTTTGTTGAAAGAAGAATCCATTTAGGTTTTTATTTTTGTTAAGGTATTAGTATATTATGGAATTCCATAATGCATTGTAAACTAATATATATTTATAGATGTTGGTTGATGAGTATGTGTAGTAAAAATAATATTTTATTCTTGGATGCTAAATTGTTTCCATTCCAAACATATATTATTTTTCCTAGTTTGTGTGGGTATGTAATAAACAGATACTATCTTCCGGTACTTCCTTATCTAATCCCATCAACCATTTCGATGTTAGTATTAAACTTCTACAAACGCTAAAAAGACTACCACCTTCCGCCAAATAGATTGTTGGATTGTTTAATCGCATCAATAATTTGCTTGAAAATTTTCATAAATCACCAACTTCAGTTAATAATACAATACACCAAAATTACAGCGGGTAATGTCCAATTCTTGTAGTAGCTAAATGGTAATGCAGTTTATTATTTGCTCTATTTTCAAAATCGGATTTTATCAAATCCCATATATAATAATGTTTTCTCCACTTGTTACTCCGATTGTGTAATCCCATGCGATGGATATGTGGGTAATATTTCATTTGAATTCTGGTAATCTTATCCACTCCCTTCATCTATTACTATTTCCATATCATAAATAATTGATGTGTAATACAGTAATTATTATTAAATATTAATCACACAATTAAAGAACAATTCTAAAAATAACAATTGTATTATTTAATGTGTCTTAATTATACATTATGATATTTTTATCATTAATTTATTATAAAATGAGAAGATGGGTAAATGTTGTCCACAAACAAACTACTGGGGAATATCATAATTTTTCTAATATGTGGAATCAAATTTCCATTGAGTTTAATGAAAAGTTGGAAGGTTAAGAAAAATAATAAACATATCATATACGCATGTTGAGTACATATAAAAACCATGTTAATAATTTCACCGCAATCCATGGCAATCAAGGGGATTTCGTAGCGTTAGATGAAGTTTATAATGATGTGGTAATTGTATTAATATTTTTAATTAATTTTTTAAGTTAGTATGAATAATTTTTGTAATTTATCTTTTAACAAGTCACAAATGCGGAGTTGGTGTACTACGCACAATACAAAATGTATTTCAAATATGGTTATTACTCGAAAATCCTACTATGTGCGCCAAAATATTTATGAATTATAATTGAGGTATTGAAATAATATTAATGTTTTCAATTTGGTGTATTGTAATATTATTCATAATGTAATTTTGTATGTTTTCAAATTAGTGTAATGAGATATTTGTTATATGTTACATCCTTTCACAACCAAGTCCAATCTTTCTAAACTACAATAAATATATGTTAACTCTCAATTGTTCAACCAAATCCCATTGCACACAAAGTGTGAGTGTGTGTGTGTGTGTGTTATCTACAATGCACCATAAAATGACAATCATATCCAATAGAGATATGGAAGGCGTGCATTTCCCAAAATTACGACTTCGATGAAGACCGTGAAGCTCTATAATCCATCAAAGACTCCAAAATTACATATAGCAATCATCATTACTCCATGATACTTAGGAAATCCACGAATGAAGAACTATTTGGAAGATCGTGAAATGGCGGCATTAACCTTATGGAATCACTATTTTAAGACCACTCCTAACTATAATGATGACATATGCATGCTAGATTTAGAATGATGAATCCATTATTTGCCTGTATTTTGAGGCGATTCGAGAAAAGGATTCATATTTTCTGAAGGAAACTATTGAGGTAGGATGGGATTGGGAACACATCAAAAAGTGGTTTGTGCATTACGTATGTTAGCCTATGGTAGTTGGAGGGAATTGCAGGAAGAATAATTAAAAAAATTACAAAGTAGAATACCATTGAAACTATCAAACAATTTTCTCAAGTCACAGTTAAGGTATTTCGACGTGAGTATTGTGCCACGCCGACAAACGTATGTTGTTTTTCGCATGAAACATGAGAATGTGTGTCATAATTGTTTGGTTAGTAGAATAAAACCATGATTTATGTAATAGTTTTAGTTGTCGATTTATTATTTACTAAAATTATTTTTTTCAATTTTAATGAGAATCATACATGCATTATTTTATATTTTATTGGTGTCTTTTAATCTGCATAGTAAGTCATCTGGGGTGTAGAGTACTACTTAAGCACAGAGAACCAAATCACCAGTTCAAGTGGAATTTATTTTTCCTTTATAGTCTTAGATGGATATGGACATACCATAGGTAAGGTAAGGGCATAATATTTCAGTAGGTCTATCTTGATTATAGGAAATGGTATAGTCTCACTTATTATGCAAGTATATTTTGTGTGTATTAAGCATGACCACCTTGAGGTCATTATCTTCGTACTGATTTTATAAGATAATTTACACCCCATGATTATTAGGTTTAATTAAGGCTCTTAATCCACTTAATAGACATGCGCACTAATTATTTATTACTAACATATTAGGTGCAATTCATTACTGGATCAATAATCTCGATAGATTGGGTTGGGGCGATTAATTTATGGTGAGAAGTTTAAGGTTGAATTCTACATCTCGATGTAGATTTTGATGATACCCCCTTGAGATGCTTGTAAATTTTGTGTGTTTCAAACCTCGAAAGTATATTGTGTTAATTTATCACTACAAATAAGTTAATCTGAACCACTCAAGGACTTAAAAAAGTTAATTAAAAAGTAAATTATCAGTAAGTTATATAATTAACATGTATTTGTAACCTTTACGTGGGGAGAATTAAATTGTTAATAATAAGGAGATGGAAATATAATTTGAGGTTAAGAAGTGGAGTTATAATTATAATTATATACTAGGATTAATTATAATTAATGGACTAGGATATGAGTCGAATGAGGTTTTCTAGGAACATTTGGAGCCATGTTATTATCTCTCTTTAGGATCTTTGTCGTAGTTAATTCGTTTAAATATTGCATTTTATTCTCCTTTTATTATACAATAAAGTAATCCTATGCTCATTAAACTCGCATTTTTTGCTCATTTGGTGAAGATGGGAAGCAAGTGGATCAAGAATTAGCCATTTTCGCACCTTCAAGGACAGTATGGTAAATTCAGATGACTAACTTCGGACTCAAAGAAATCACAAAAATTGTAAGGCTTGAATTAAAGGACGCCTAAGTTCAAATGGCATGTCAATAGGAGTTCAAATAAAGAAGTTATGACAGTGCAAAGCTCCAAATCGAAGGAAAGTCAAAGTCAAAGTCCTAGGTCATACTCGAGATCAAATATGCACTATTAAATATTATCGGCATCAAAATGATGGTCACGTCAATTTTTTTGGTTCATCATTTGGAGGTCTTATGTGAATGATATGAAGATTTGGGTGTATTGTGCACTTAAGGAAAGTTGGGAAAACAAATATGGATATATAATATTTCATGTGTATTAATTACTTAGCCACTCAATGGTTCATTGGCTCGCTTTGGACAAAAGAAATGGCAAGGTTTCGAATCTGGGCCGAGGGTTTTTGCCCTATTTTTTGAAATAAACCCTAGGAGCCACGTGTCGCCATCTGGACGCACCATATGGAGACCTAGTAATCATCGGATTAGCATAGCCCATTTGCACATCCCATGCGTCACACGCGTGCAAAAGTTTCCCGTAAGCCAGTCGAGATTCTTTAATTACACTTTACACCACATTTCTTTATTTCAATACATTTTCTTCATTATTCCTCCATTATTTCTTCTTTCATTTTCATTTTCTAAAAAAGGGAGCAATAAATTATATTTTCTCCCACACTTCAATTTTCAGTAGCCCAAGCCTTTTAAATAAATTAAATCATCACCCATACCTCCTTTTAATTATTTTACCCTTTTGTGAAAAAACCAAAAATACCCCTGAACCTTAATTTCCTATTATAAAAAGGACCCTAGGATTTCCTTATTTTGGCATTCAATTTATGGCTAATTAGTAGCAGACAATTTATAGTTTGAGAGAATATTGTAGTTTCAAGTGATTATAATACAAAATTTTCGAGATTAATAAAGAGAAATTTAGTTCTGTACTTGTGTTATTTCAAGATTTTTTTGGTTTCATTCTTATGTAATAAATCGTAGTGAAGTCAAAGTAATTTAAAGGAGGGTATTTAGGTCCCATTGTCATTATTACTTCAAAGTTACGAAATCACATTAGAGGATTCCGGACGAGTTTCGACCGTTCATTGTACCTTATTTATATTATATAATTATCGTCAATTCAAGTAAGCCTTAAATTCCATTTTTAATTTATATAAGCATGAATTATTGCTATATTTTCATCCCGAGTAATATTATCATCATGTTAGATATAAGTAGATAAGTTATTTAAAGTTATGAGTTATAAACCCACCTAGAATGTATATATTGTTGTGAATTGTATTATGTTTTCAGAATAAAACTATAGAAAGTATGTTAAAAATCAATACCTGGGGACTTTATAATCAATGTCACACATTAGTTATTGTTAAAGATTTATGTAAATTCTCACATACTTTCGAAATTATTTCCATGGAGTTTATTGAAGTTTTCATCCTTTATGTTGAAAATTGTTTCACATACTTGATAGTTCACTTCACAAAACTTTGATTTTCATACTTAAATTCTAAAAACTAATTATATTTATAACAAAAGCGATTATAAGTGGGGGATTAAACCGCGACCTTTGTTTCCTTCCAAATCATAAAACTCATCTCCTTTTTTATTATTATTTTTTTATAAAGTTTCTAAAAACCAACTTTTGGCCAATTTCCTAGAAATAATCTTAAAAGCCACAAAAATCATTTTTTGTTAATTTCTTTTAGCAATTTATGTACGAACTCAATTAGTGTTAATGAATCCCTCTCATGATTCAATCTTTGTGGATACGATACCCAAATTATCACTAAACTTGTTAGTTTATAAATTTTGAAAATTGAAAAGTGCTTTCACAAAATGACTCGATCGTACTACTTTTTACCACAATTTTGGTTAAAAAGTGATTGTCACGTAATTCATATATATATATATGCACCCAAGGATCTCTTGTTCTCATAATTTCATCACACCTAGAATTTAAAAAATCCCTAATTTGGATATGAGAGACATAGAGACAAAATAAAGAAAAAAGTGATCGTGAAGGATGATCCCACTATGGTCATGATACAATAGAAGATAGTGAGGTACATCGAGCATGTATTCTTGATTAGTCCTTATCAAAAATATTATTTGTGCTTAGACAAGATCAAACAAGATATCTCGAAGGTAAGCCCTAAAATTTGCGTTATATTGTTTTATATTTTGGGTAATGATTTTATTTTGTAGTTCTATACGTATGACCAACAACCCCTTTAGCAGTTGCTCCAATAATTGGTACTAATGCTTTTTTCAAATAGGTTGAACACAACCATGTTGTCCATTAACAATCATATATGTCCATGGATGTTGGGTAGGTGTTCTAACATATGTTTTACAACATTTTATTCACGTTATTATATTCTCGCATTTTCATTTTAAGTTTTATATGATTAGATCTTAATATGGTTTATTTGTGGTTAATTTTTATAACATTACATGACCTTAATATTGATTTATCATTTGAACTCCTGTTACGAGAACATATTAGAGTTCAGAGGTAGTTTTTGACTCATAATTGAATTTAATAGTGTAAAACAATGTATGTTCTTTTGGGTGGGGGGGGGGGGGGGGGCATTGGCCCTTGATCCCACAATATATATATATATATATATATATATATATGATTTGTCGACTTTCAATAATAAGTAGTTTCTCCAAAGAAGAAGAATACTAATTATTGTGGTAATAGGTACAAGTTTCCATAAGTGTAATTTTAGATTCATTATTCACATAGACGGCCCTCCGAAGAAGGAGTCTATGTGATATAAAAAAATTTGGTGGTGTTCAGTTACATATAAATTAACAGTAGGTTCTCCATAAGGGAATGCTATTATTTTATGAGACCAAGTATCAGCTATTTAATTTTATTTGGCATAGTCTTTTCCTAGATGGTAAAACCAAAAGGAATTGGCCTTTTCATTTTATTTTGAAAAGTAGGTTTTCCAAAGAAGGTAACTATTCAAATGGTAATTGTGATACTGGTGAATGCTTTTAAAATTTTTAGATAGAACCATAATTTTAATTTTGAATTCAAAATGTTTTGTTACTCATAATAATTCGTTTTATTATTTTATTCGCAGTGTTAAGATAGGATGTTGTTTTAATCCATTTGTTGTCATTCTCAAGGAAAACAAATTAGCTTGACCTAATTACATTAACTAGAAAAGAGAATTTGGTTACAATTTTGACTGCTAAAGAATATAAAATTGTGCTCTATGAGACTTGTCCTAGGGGAGACCGAAAAGGAAGTCTAGGCTTACCGAAAATAGATCAAGGGTTATGAGATAACACGGTGGAATATTTTATTATCTATTGTAAATGTTTTACAAAATCAAAATCAGTCAATGACCAGTGCCTATGGCAGGATGCTAAACCTTAAAGATATCTTTGGGGATCAAAACCATGTTGCATCGTATGTTACCATGAATAAATCATAAAGAAAATATGGATAAGGGCACCCTAGTGATGGAACATGTTTTAAGGATGATAAATATTCTCAACGAGCTTGAAATCCTCAGGGAAGAAATTGACGGGAAAACCTATTTCGATATGGTTCTTTAGTCATTGCCTGATATATTTAAGAAGTTTTGCATTAATTAAAAGTTTTTAATTCATGAATGCTTTTATTGTTGAGAAAGGTTTAAATTCTATGACAATGGGTAATAAAAAGGAAAAATGTCACAGAAATAGGATTTAGTCCCTTGAGAAGCTCATGGGCCTTAGAGATGTCTGAAAAGCACAAGGGCATATGTTTTCATTTCAAGTAGTCATGACATTGGAATAAGAATCGTCCGATTTTCCTCAAAAAATTGAAAATATTGGTTTATTCCACTCAAATAGAAAAATTTAGGTATATTACATTCATTTATCATTGTATGCAATTCTTTATAGGGTTACACAAAACGAAATGGCTTAATGATGGGGAGATTTATCTGACTTTAGAAAATGTTACGAGAATATAGGTAGTTGACTTTATTTAAGTTTTAGTAGTGATAGAAATATAGTTTAAAAGATTATCATTTTGTACCATCCATTAAAACCAATTTGATTTTAGTTTCTAGCATAGTCTCTTATGTTATGCAATGGTTGATAATATTTATATTGTAAAACATATCTCTCCCATGCAAAAAATTAGCATTTAAGACAATTCAATTGGAACAAATTGAAATAGAAAGTAACCCTCTTTAGTAAACCAACCCTATATCTAACACTTATGTCCAAGTCATATTAATATCAATAAGGATTTATGGACGGTAATTTATGGACAATTAAGCTCACTAGAATGGAGACACTTCTAGTTTTTGAATTCCTTTTAGAAGCTAAAATGACTGTTGGTGTTTAAATTTAGTTTGATAATTTGGAGTAGTCTTAACTCAATTAAACCAAAATTATAACCACAAATAAAGAAGTAAGCTAGAGAGGGATGAGAGTTATAGAGTGACACAATGGTTTACATGGTTCTGCCCAGTGATTCAAATAATCAGATACCTATTTTTATTAGATATGAAGCTTCAAATTGCAAAACCAAGATCTATGTATCAAAATTTAAAGACAAATTCAATGTTTTTTACAATCCAATATTTTAGTACTAAATGAATGGAAGTTTTGTTTCACCGTATTTATTTTATTTCAATCCTCCCATATTGTAGGATAAAATTATTTTCGAAAAATGCCAGTATTTTTTTCGTATGAATATTTCGATTGAAACGTTTGAGATGGTATGATACAATATTAAATCATTTGTGGATTTTTAATGGACCTTCCTTTATAAGTGACCACTTCCCAAAGGCCTGGTTTTTTCCCAAAGTGGGAACACTATTTTCCACACCAACTTCCCCATACTGAAATTTATCTTTTACATCCTTTTGTTGTAGGTTTCATACACATTTTTCTTTTGTACTAGAATATTATTGAAGGTTCTGACCACATTCATCTTTATTTTCTAATTCAATATGCATTGAGTAGTCATACTCTTCAACTGTCAATTCATTTTGAGCTAAAATCCTTAATGAATTTAATGTGATTTAATTAGTAGTAAATTATCATGCCCATATGTAAAAAAAATAAGGGGTTACAAATGTGTTTCGACTTTTAAAGGTCTTGTATACCCACAACAACTCTACAAATAATTACACTAGTCCGTATAATGTTTTCCAATGGCCTTGAACACAATAGGTTTTACAACTGTGTTTCTTTCCTTTGATTCCATTGAATTGGGAATAATAGGGAGTAGATTTGGTTAGGATGATTCCTAAACTAGAGGTAAATTCCAATACTATATCTAGTTAAAAAATTCTTGCATTATCTATAAGTATAGATTGAAGATTCCAAAACCCATTAATGATGTCTTGTAGGAAATCAATCACTTCACTTTAGGTCACATTTTTTAAAGCTTAGTTTCCACCCATTTGGTGAAATATTCTATTTTTATAATTATGAAACCATGTACTTTTGAGGAATGATGACATATTTTGCCAATAACATACACTAGCCTTCATCTAATTGGACAAAATTACCCCACATACCGAAGATCTATTGTTGGAAATTTTTTAAAAGGCCATGTTCTTGGCATTTTTCCTCCTTAGGAAAATTCGATTAGTTCAGAATAGTTGGCCAATATCATTCATGCCTTCTTGGTAGTTATCTCGTTTTTATTACTACTTTATGTGATCCAAAAAATAGATCATGGATGTTATTTATTGTTGTTAGGTCATCCTATTTACTTAGGCATTCCTAGATCATGACATCAATTCCTTTTTTGAATAATTTTCAATCATATATTATGTTTGTGCATCCCGGCTTAACATTAATCAGGACTTGTTAGATATTCTATTATAGGTTTCTTGAGTTATTATGAACATTAATATGATCGTTTCCATTAAGGGAAATCTATTTTAAAGAAAAACAATAATTTAGAGAGATAGTTAAGCGTTAACCTTCCTTAAAATCTTTTATTTGGATCAAGTCTTAAAGCCTTTTGATCCATCTAATTGCCTCTTCATTGTTTTGAGCTAAGATAACCCCAATCAAAGAGTATGAAATAATTTTGCAGAACTTCAAAGGCCTATACCCCTCGATGGTGACAATATAAGGGATTTGCCAAATAATCCTTAATTATTTGGAAGGATTTCTAATTTTCCTCATTCCATCCGAATTTCTCTCAATATTTTTAATTTATATTATAATTTTAGCTTTCCATTTGTCTACTTGAATCCCTTTTGGTGCACCAAGTATAGTACGAAACTTCCATCAGAAACTCTAAAAGCACATTTCAAAAGTATTAATTTTAACCCCTAAAGACTCATTGTTTCAAGAAACTTTCTCCCATTTTTATGTGGTATGGTGTAATTTTGGATTTTACGACTATTTCGTGAATGTAACATTCCAAAAAGGTAACCACCACAATACGGAACATGATGTGATGTCCCCTTTCATATGTGTCTCTTGCATTCATGAGACTAAACGGCATTTTTACTCATTCAAATGTTCCAAGAATCTTTGACACCTAAATGCATTTTTTATGGACAACTTCTTCTGAAATAAATATTTGATTATACCCAAAATGCCATTCCATCATTGACATAGTTGCACGAACAACAAACTTATTGACTAATAAGTAAACTACGTGCATTGTGTATTCATCTTTAGGCGTAGCTGGATTTAAATTTTGAAGATCAAGGCGTGCCCTCAATTTGCCACTTTTTTCATAATGATGGGAACTATGTCGGATAGCCATTACACATACATGTCAGTTCGAATGAACCTAGCCTTTAGTAGTCTTTCAGTCTATGATTTTAATTTTTTATTACCGCGGGGGTCATTTGTCGAGGCAGTTGTTTCACAAATTTACACCACTTTTTGATAAGTAGTTTGTGCTTCACCAATTTTGTTCATTCCTATAAATTCATCATATTACTCCAAAAGTCCTTATATGTGTGTAATATTTTCTAACCAAACAACGTCTTCTTTGTTCAGGTCGACACTTAGATAAGTTATTCTTTTATTTTGCTTAATACCTAGGTTAACTTCAAATTTTGGGTATGGTTTTTTAAACTTTAGTTCTTTATATTCAATAGGTTTATTAGAGAATTCACCAATGTTTGTAGTTTTTCTTTCGTCTTTGTCTTCTTCAAATACATAATCATTCCAGTAACAAATTTTTTCAGCAATAATTCTTATTCTATTTTAAGATCTCTAATATTTGTGCCAAACCAATGCCAATGTAGTATTTATTTCTTCACTCTCTAAGTGGGTTCGCTTAATTAAACAATATTTTTCATCTGAGATAAAAAAATAATCCCATCAAAATCCAGAATGGATGTTTCTTCCAGCATTGCATCCACTTTAATTTGACCAACATTTTTTAATACAATCGCGTTTCAACATAGTTTGAGATCATTGGAAAGTCAAGAGATCAACCTCTGCTTACTCCATATTGCCGTACTCTTTCATAAAACACTTCTGATACATGAAAGAAGGAACAAAGTTTTTATCTTGAATTTAATATATTACTAATCAAGCATTAAAACTTGGATTTTTCATTAATCATAAAGAAGGTAGTTTTGAATTTTTTAGTCCCAAATTCTATATTCACTAGAAAAACCAAGAGTTATTGTTTGATTTTGAGCTAATTTAGCTTTTCTTATTTATCTTTACCAGCATTGAGTATGGCAAAAGTATTAAAAATAACTCTATTATCTATTAATATTCATTTTATCAAGACTTCATTCACATTAGCCTTTATAAATAATGGTTTGATATGAATGGTTATGTTTTGAGTGGGTTCTTCAAATAAATCTAAGCATGACACCTTCAAACCATTGTCATGGTCATTTTGTGGTTCTCCCATTTCCTTCTCCTTTTTTTGAACATATTTAGCATTATAAAAGCCTCATTTGCTGGCACTTTGTCGGTTAAAGTTTCGAATTGCATAAATTACTGAGGATCTAGCTCTTCTAAAGATATAATTGTGTCCACAACCATGAATTCTTTGGTTATTTCTCCACTATCCACATATTTCATTTCACCATATGCATCACTCCATAAATGTTCATAGTCCTTTTTAAATCCTAGGTTTTCTCATCTAGTATCTCTGATCAAGATTGATGTTCTTCCCCTTTTTCTCCATCAAACTGTGAATTCGATTTTGAAGAGGATGAAATATGCTCCTTTCATTAATTTGGATGGACCAATTGACATGCTTCTTATCATGATCAAAACTTCCTCTGAATGCACCTTTTCTCAGTCCTGATTATCTCAATTATTTATTCTCCCTTTTTAGACTTTTAGGATATGACATATATTGGGAGCCACTTGTGGTGGTTTCATCAATTTTGATCTCCTGTTCATATTAATAAAATCACTAATGTGTTGTGTTATATTTGAATCTTGCATCGCTAACTAGTTTGCTGCACACTGCAATAAGGATATCTTTTGAGGATTGCTCACATTCCTCATGGTAAAAACATGTTGTGAGGATGCGTTTCCCATATAACTTGGCATTATATAATGGAAATTATTTGGGTTGGATATATGGATTGAATTGGTGATGATTTGGGTAATATCCTTTTAACTAGGGTGGAGGATTGGTAAACTCCCTTCTTTGGCTGAAAAAGCATGAAATTATGACATACCAACTATGTTATGTTATTCCTCTTAGAAACTTTCTTTACATGGCCTTAAAACGATGTTGGCTGGAAAATGTTAGCTTCCTTTTTCTGTTGATTCTATTGTTTCCACTTAGATGCAACAATTTGTCATATCTTAGTTTATTCCTCTCCACACCTCATGCAAAGGAGCTTTATTATCTTGGGGTCAGGGTCCACATCAGGAGTTTCAGATTTTGAAACTTTTGTTTTAGCTTTATTTTTTACTTTAAATTCACCTAGGACACAATTTCTTAGTAGTTTTATAGAATGTATACTTGTTTCATCCTCTTATATTTCATGTAAAGGGTTTTCGTCGATAGTCATAACTCAATCTTTGTCTATAGTAGAAATTCGAATATTGTAATATCAGGGTTGATTAAGTCAAAATATTAGAATGTTCAAAATGTTACAATTTAAAATAGAATTCTTTGAATGTAATAGAAATATGAGACAATTTTAAAAAAATCCAATAATTAAAGATGGGAGAGATAACAACATGAATAATGACCAACATATTACACCAACAACACTAGCCTCCAATTCTAATCTAGTTTTATCATAAATATTTTATAATTCATGTCTAAGCACAACGTTGGAATCTCGAACAACCCAACAATCCAAAAGTTCTCATAAATGAAAAATGATGGAAAGGAGACTATATGATTCATCCAAAAACCTAAGCCTTCACTCAAAGATCCAAAGCTTCTAAAGTGAACTCCTAACCTGATATGCTAGTCAATAGAATTGGGTTACAACCGATTAAAACAAAACTAGCTACACGATCCCAAATAGGATGATAACACATCTAGAAGAATGAAATGGAATATGTAATATGGCCACCCTGACCCCTCTTTATAACAACCATGCTCGTTGAGGCACTCGTGTCATGGCAAGGACATAAGTTATCGCCATCGACGATATGGGACGTGTTACAAGAGATGAATGACAAGAATCTACAAAATACCATCATGGGGATAATGTCACCTTAAGGAAATATTATTTAACTCTTCTCCCAACTTGATTTATGTATTCTTCTAAACTGAACATATTATGGGAAATCTTGTATTTAATAAATTTTATTCAAAGTTGTTTTATTTTATATCTTTCATTTAATTAGATAATGGTATTTATGCAATAAAATTTTTCATTAAAATTTATAAATTTACTTTGTACTACTATCTTTTGAAACAATTTTCATATATTTTAAATGAGTTTGTAAATAAGATTGTTCACGTTAATGTAAAATGTTTAATTTTTTTATATACAAAAATTAATATTAAGTTTTTATTGCAATAGAGATGGTAGCAAAATCTATATGGTCAATATGAAATATCAAAGTAAAAAAATACAACCATTGATTTGGAAAATTTGAAAGCATGAAATTAAATGAAATTTCATTATTATGGGTAATAGGTTTTACCTTATATTTATAATGATATTTATTGGATCAAAAAGCACTGCTATTGCCTCGGGGATAACTGGTAACAATGCCAGACTTTGAATGTAAGGTTGGGGTCCGAGTAGTATCGTTGTTTAAACATTTC
Source organism: Sambucus nigra (assembly GCA_949130495.1). Lineage (NCBI taxonomy): Eukaryota > Viridiplantae > Streptophyta > Magnoliopsida > Dipsacales > Adoxaceae > Sambucus > Sambucus nigra. The sequence continues at coordinate 592,145,284 of OX422210.1, forward strand.
ATTGAGGTATTCTAAAATACCTTTTTTACATCGTATTTTATTTTTCAAAATTCATTCTTTTCTTATTATTAGCAATCCTTAATTTTTATTTACGTATATACTATGTATAACTCATGCCTAAGAAAAGTGGTACAAAATTAAGATATTAAAATAAGAAAACTAAGAATTAATTTTACATAGACACCTAATTGTGGATTATTTGAAAGTTCCATATATAAATGTGGTCAAAATTTGGAACCTGGTGTTATTAGAGGTTTTAATGTGATCATTTTCCTCTTACATATGAAAATTACCCAAATTAATATGTGGGTTATGATTTTTTTTTGCTATTTGATAAAGAGGAAACCACAAGCACCATCATTTGACCAATTTATCACTTTTACATTGATGGTGACGGGTAAATGTAGATTTTAACAAAAAAAATTAATAGTCACAATAATTGTCATATATATATATATATATATATATATATATATATAGAGAGAGAGAGAGAGAGAGAGAGAGAGAGAGAGAGAGAGAGAGAGAGAGAGAGAGAGAGAGAGAGAGAGAGAGAGAGAGAGAGAGAGAGAGAGAGAGAGAGAGCAATGCAAATGATATATACTTTTTTAATCTAATTCAAGCATATCATACCAAAAATGAACTCATTAATATTTAATAAAAATAATCATAGCACCTTTTATTAATTGAAACCTACAAACATTGACATTTGTATACACTTTTAAGTATTAATGTTTTAAGTTTTTTTTCCTTTCATTATAAAAAGGAAATTACAAATTAGGTTATTTAATATATAATTTTAATAGAAATACAAACCAAATAAAATTGAAGGATTCTTAACTGATTAAAGAAGTAGATCATATATAATAGTTTGGTCTTGTAAGATTGAACCTTCATTTAAGATTTATATGATTTAATTTTTTTGATAGACACGTACATTAAGAATAAAATGATGTATTTAAAATTACAAAGAAATTATGAATTTCTATGTTAAATTCATATCCTCATAAAAGTATTATAATATTTATTATTTCCAGGAATAAGTTAAGTCAAACTAATTCTTAAAGAGTTGGGAAGACAATAATCAAGCAAAACATATGAATAGAAAACTTACATGTAAAATTGGAAAAAAGATTGATGTCTTTGAGATATCAAATTTTTTGAAGTCTTGGATTCTGATTGGTCAATAGTGTTGGTGGGGACTCATATCATTTATGGAAATGGGTCCGCGCCATCAACATTGACCAATCAGAATCCAAGACATCAAATAGTTTGATGTCTCAAAGACATCAAATTTCTATCCGTAAAATTGGATGCGATTTTCAAATTTCCAATACATTTTTGTTTATAAAATACTTAATGTGATATTTTAAAAAAATAAATTGCTTTTCAGAATTAATATAAAGATTTAAAGGTCCAAACTAAGATTATTTAAGAATTTAAAAGTTATACTTTCTTAACAATAAATATTAATTAAATTGTTTACCAAATAGGTGTTGGTAGTTTTAGAAACTAAAAATGTATATATATTAAATTTCAATAACAAAAATATTAGGCATTATTATATTTAAGTCCCATTTGTCAGGTCAACATACATATAAGTCCCATTGACTTTTCAATAATCATATATGTCTTATTCCAACTTTTTAGGGAATTTTTTTCACAATTTTACCTTTTTATAACTAATCATCCATAACTTCCTTTTGGAAGATACATAAGTGGTTGGATTTTTTTTTTAATCTTAAACTGATCATAACTTTTGATTCACAAATTCGATTTTCGTAAAATTACTATTTTTGAAATCTGCTCGACGAAATCTATCAAACAAGATCCATGAAGCCTATAAAATTTCAAAGAAAAAAATTTAGACAAACAATAAACTTTACTGTATGCACTAGAATATTAAATAGTTTTATATATGTGACATTTTCGCAAACATACTGTAACATTTACTATGGTAATATATATATATGTATATATATATATCCGGTGGATCCAAACCCTCTTTTTTCTAAATTACCTTATATTTAAAGGTCCGCGCTACCGGAATCTAATATTTACCCCCATTGTTGGAGCTTCAATGACCTTCATCAGAGCTCCGATTTGGGGTGGGTAGAGGTGGCATGTGGTGCCGTTGGCACGGACATTTAAAAATAAGATATTTTTGAATAAATGGGTTTTGGATCTACCGGAGTGTCATGGGGTGCCGCTGGCGTGGACCTTTGAAAAGAAGATTGGATAAATGGGAACTAGATACTTCGGAGCGCCGATTTGGGGTGAGTAGGGGTGGCATTAGGTGCCGATGGCGCAAACCTTCAAAAATAGGAGCATATTGAATATATATATATATATATATATATATATATATATATACAGTAAATGCTATTGCTTGTAAAAATATCACAGATATTAATATTTATTGTATATACCAGAAAATGATATAGTTTTATATCTGTGACATTTTCATAAACAATAACACTTTTTTGAAATCTTAGTTTGGACCTTTAAATCTTTACAATAAATATAAAACTATTTCCAAACTAATATAAAGATTTAAAGATCCAAACCTCTCTTTTTTCAAAATTATCAAATTTTTGAAGGTTTACGGTAGAGACATTTAATCCCCACCCCTACCCGCCCCCATTGTCAGAGCTTCAACGACTTTCATCGTAACTATGATTTGGGATGGGTAGTAGTGGCATAGGGTGTCGCTGGCGCGGACCTCTGAAATTAAGAGAATATTAGATAAATAGTGTTTGGATCCACTGGAGCTCCGATTTGGGGTGAGTAGGGGTTGCATTGGATTAGGTTTATATCTATAACATTTTCACAAACATTAGCATTTATTGTGGTCATATAACACATTATATATATATATATATATATATATACGGTGAATCCAAACCTCTTTTTTCTGATATTATCTTACTTTTAACGGTCCGCGCTAGCGGCATCCAATCCCCATCACCACCCAACCCTATTATCGGAGCTCCAACAACCTTCATCAGAGCTCTGATTTGAGGTGGCATGGGATGCCGACGTAAAATTTTCACAAACAGTAACATTTATTATTTATGAAAATATTACAGATATAAACCTAACCCAATGCTACCCCTACTCACCCCAAACTGGAGCTCCGGTGGATCCAAACCCCATTTATTAAATATTCTCTTATTTTGTAAGGTCCGCGTCAGCGGCACTCCATGTCACCCCAAATCAGAACTCTGATGAAGGTTGTTGGAGCTCCGAAAATTGGGGTTGGTGGTGGTGGGGATTAGGTGCTGCTAGCGCGGACCGTTAAAAATAAGACAATGTCAGAAAAAAGTGGTTTGGATCCACCGTATATATACTGTGTTATAACACAGTAAATGTTACCATTTGTGAAAATGTTACAGATATAAACCTAACCCAATGCCAAACCTACTCACACCAAACCAAAGCTCCGGTGGATCCAAACCCCATTTATCCAATATTCTCTTATTTTCTAAGGTCCGCGCCAGCAGCACCCCATGTCACTCCAAATGAAAGATCTGATGAAGGTTGTTGTAGCTCCGACAATGGGGAGGGGTGGTGGTGGGGATTGGATGCCGCTAGCGCGGACCGTTAAAAATAAGACAATATCAGAAAAAGAGGTTTGGATCAACCGTATATATATATAGTGTTAGAACACATTAAATGTTACTGTTTGTGAAAACATTACAAATATAAACTAACCCAATGCTAACCCTACCCACCCCAACACGGAGCTTCAGTTGATTCAAACCTCATTTATCAAATATTCTCTTATTTCCTAAGCTCTGCGCCAGCGGCACCCTATGTCACCCCAAATCACAGCTCTGATGAATGTTGTTGTAGCTTTGACAACGCCGGTAGCGCGGAGCGTTGAGAATACGATAATATCGAAAAAAAAGAGGTTTGGGTCCACCGTATATATATGTATAACACAGTAAATGTTATTGTTTGTGAAAATGTTACAAATATAAACTAACCCAATGCTAACCCTACCCACCCCAAATCGAAGCTCAAATGAAGGTTGTTGGGTAGCGTGGACCTTTAAAATTAAGATAATTTTGAAAAAGAAGGGTTTGGATCCACTGTGTGTGTCTGTGTGTGTATATATATATTATGTTCGCATAGTAAATGTTACTGTTTGTGAAAATGTTACAGATATAAACCTATTTCTCTTTCTGGTGCATACAGTAAAGTTTACTGTCTGTGTAATTTTTTTTTCTTTGAAATTTTGTAGGCTTCATGGTGTGACACCCCGCCTAATTAAATATCGGGTGATCAGTCCTTTATTAAATTAAAAATCAAGGTGGATGGTTGGTTCATTCTTATCATCACTGTCGCAAATCAAATTTCCAATTTAACACCCTAAATAATTAAGCTAAGTGTCAAAACAATTTATAATCTTATTTCCATTTTTATTAAGTCCAAATATGAAAACCTTTTTAACAACCAACAGTTTAAGATTTCATAAATACTAAGGATGGATAATAGCACACAAGAATATAAATCATATAAAAAAAACCAAACTAGTTTAAAACTATAAATGAAACCATCCTGACAATAGTAAAAACCCAAAGGGTACCAAATACTAAAAATATAAAGGAACATAAATCTCTGAAAAAAATCCAAACTACATAGAGAAACGGGAAACACATGCCATAACTAATAAGAACTAAAAATAAGAGTGGATTACACAATGAGGTCATCTAAGCAGTGGCCTGCAACTACCACATAAGCTGCAGCTCATCCGATCCAAGAAATCTAAGCATGACGCCCCTGTGGCTGGGCACCTGTAATATATACATATTTATACAAGAGAAAGGAAATAACAGGAAACGAGTCAGAGCCCGAGTGTAAAATAGTTTAAAATTTTAGTTTAGCATGTCTTTAAAATGCTTACCGGCTAATGTAACAACCATGTTAGTATGCGTCACTCTCTTGAGAAATTCTCACCTCTCATCTAGTGTGCACGTCTACCGTACTATTAACTTCAAAGTTCATTTTAACTTAACCTTTCCATACAGTTCCATACCGCTAACTACGATGGCTAAGATAATTAATTTATGAAATTTAAGCTCTCATATATATCTTATTTTATATCAAAAATAGCCCAGTGTTGTCACAAAATTCCCAAACACTTATAATAAAGTCGGAGTATTTACTCATTACTTAACTACTTTTATGCACAGTAGAAAGTTCCCATACTTAAGTATAAATATATATATTAGCCACTCATATAATATATATACTATCGGCACCCGCATAAAATCTATGGTGCTGGCATACTATGCTATCAAGTCCCCGAATCACACATATTAAGGGAAATACTAGTTCAGAATCACTCTTGAAATGTATCAACATAAAACACATAAAAATGGAGGCTAAGAATAGTTTCAAGTCACTAAGAGGTCAGCACATACCTTCACGTCTCTTAGGACCGTCTGACTATCAATCAGATAGCCTGTACCAAAGAATCTTGTGTTCTAGGGTACGAGTCAATATCCCCCATAAAGGCTCAATTGAGATAAGACCGTCCCGGCGCGAAAACCCCCGTGATAGCAAGTAGCCCGAGTATGATTTTTATACAGATATATAATATATGCACAATCACATAGTCATACTTATATAAGTATCCACATTTCTAAATTAGGTGCGCTCACGGCCCATAATTATAATTATCCGTTATTAACACAATTTACTGGATTATTTCGCATAACGGACTCGTCATTTTTATTCTCATTTATAATTCACTTCATACTCACTTCTCCTTTCTCGAAGTGTTATAAGTATAATTTCAGTAGGCATACACTCCCTTACTTTCTGGTCTAAATCCCTTACGAGTCTCGATCTTTTTTTATTAAATGTACTCATGATTGCTTATACACATGAATAATTCTTCGTTAACCCAAAATCTCATCCTACACGAAATTTCACTCAACGGGGTCCACCTATGCCCTACTGGTCTTCTCTACATCTCATTATACTCCAACAATAACAATCAAGGGTTCCTATGCATTTTAATCGGATTAAACCAACGGACGAGAATTATGCAGTTTTCCAGGAGGGGTCGATCGATCGAGGAAAGGGGGTCGATCGATCGATCAAGCAATTCTTGCCCAGAAACTGCCATTAAAACCTACGGGTTTCATCTTCCAATTTCTCCAAAAACGACATTAACAACTCCCAAATTCTCAAATAACATTACCACAAGTTCTATATACATATATGCAAGATTTTCTACGTGAAACATGTATAAATCTAACAACGGAATTGAATTAATGGCTAATTTATTTTAATTATCAAGAAACCTAACTTTCCTCTAAACTTCCATTATTCTGTCTTTTTCCCAGATTTATCATTTCTAAGTTCATCAAATTTCGTGTGTAATCCTCTACATATGATTGGAATGTCGAGATTTATTTATTTTCCCTACAACAAGTGATTGGGTTCTTTAAATCCTTGGGTTCTTCCACGAATCATAGGTACAATCATCCTAATCTAACATGGTGTGACAATTAACTAAAAGAGAAGCAAGATAGATACTTGTCTGGAATTCGAGTTTCTGATTTGTGAACGAAAGTGGTATGGTTGGGTTCCTTGTCATGCGATCTCCGCTTTGGTGGTGGTGGCGGTGTAAACGGTTGAGTCATTGGACTTGAGTTGCTTGGAAATCTCTCCAACCCCTTCTCTAATGGCCGTTCTTTGATTTTATTTTTGTTAACCCTAGAAGATGACTCCTAAAGGCTGATATAACCTTAGGAAATTCGTGGGTTTAATTACCCAAAAATATAAAATGTCTAAAATACCCTCCCGGGATGCCAATTTGGCTTAAAAACGCCTTGAGATCCAAACTAAACTCTCAGGTACATTGTTTTGACTAACTCGACCCTTCCGGACACATTGACGCACTCGAAATGACCATAGGGATGACTTATAATTTATTCACTTTAAATAATAATAATTTAATCCTGACCCGATACAGGTGCGTCCCGATTTAATTTCCTCAATTATCAAATTATACACTTATGATAATTTAATAAATTTGATCATACATATTATTTTATCCATTAAGTAATAATCAACAAATTTCCAATAATTACTAACTCTCATCACGTTAGTAAATATTTAATATAATTTTTGAATTAATATTAAATTTATGTCTCAATTTAATTTAATAAATCCCCAAATTTAAAAGTCATAAAAATACGGGGTATTACATACTTCCCCCCTAATAACGGAATTTCGTCCAGAAATTCGAAAAATAAGGCATACATGGTAAGAATAAATCTGGGTATCTCTCGTGCATATCTGCCTCGTGCTCCCAAGTGGATTCCTCCACATTATGATGCTCCCACTGGATCCGTACAAGTGGGACTACCTTCGACCTCAATTTCCTCTCTCTATGGTCTAGGATAGCCACTGGTCTCTCCTCGTAAGAGCTGTCGGGATATAAATCAATCTCCTCTATCGCGATGTGAGTATGGGCCATGTCATCCCGAAGATATCGTCTCAACGACGAGATGTGAAAAACAACGTGAATGCGGTGCAAATGCTATGGCAACCCCAATCTGTATGCCACCGGCCCAATCCTCTCGATAATGGGAAATGGTCCCACGTACCTTGGAGCTAACTTCCCCTTCTTTCCAAACCTCATTACTCCTCTCGTAGGAGATACCCACTGTAATACTTTGTCCCCGACGCTAAACTCTCGAAAGAACCGCTTCGCATCAGCATAGCTCTTCTGTATGTCCTGTGCTACCCCAATGTGACTCCTAATGAGATCAATCCTAGTTGAAGTTTCATGAATCATCTCAGGTCCAAGCAACTTGTTATCCCCCACCTCTAGCCAACAAGCGGGAGAACGACAAGGCCTGCCATACAATGCCTCAAATGGACCCATGCCGATCGTGAACTGATAGAAGTTATTGTAAGCAAACTCCATCAGTGGAAGATACGGCTCCCATCCTCCTCCAAAATCAAGGACACACATGCGTAGCAAATCCTCTAACATCGGATTAGTACGCACTGTTTGTCCATCCGTTTGTGGGTGATAAGTTGAACTCAATCTCAACTCTGTACCCATGGCCTCCTGAAAGCTCTCCCAGAAGCGCGACACAAAAATCTTGTCTCTATCAGACACAATATCCAGGGGCACCCCATGTACCTAACAATCTTGATAATGAACAACTGTGCATACTGGCCCGTGGTATAGTCTGTCCGTACTGGCAAAAAATGATCCACTTTGGTCAACTAATCCACTATGATCCATATGGAGTCGTGACCCCACTGTGATGTAGGCAACCCACTAATGAAGTCCATGGAAATACTCTCCCACTTCCACATAGGTATCTCCAATGGCTGAAGTAACCCTGACGGTCTCTGGTGGTCTACCTTTACCATCTGGCAGGTAGAACACTTGGACACGAACTCCGCAATGTCCTTCTTCATCCCACTCAACCAATATTTCCACCTCATATCCTAGTACATCTTATCTCCTCCGGGATGTACCGAAAATCTGGACTCGTGAGACTGTGTCATCAATGCATGACATAAGTCTTCTCCCTCTGGGACCACCAATATCCCATTAAACCTCAAACCTCCATCCGAACTCATTGAGTAGGACTCAGCACCTTCAGCTAAAAGTCGTACAATCTGTTCCTGATAAAATAAATTCGCTGATTGTGCATGTATCACACTCGTAACAATCTCTGACTATCATGGCAGATACAAAGGAACCGGCTACCGCGTCTAGGTGACCCAACTCTTTCTAGTTCTCTTTCCAAACGTCCGCTACATCGCTCATCGGTCTATAGCTTAACGCATCAGCAACCACATTAGCCTTTCCCAGATGGTATTGTATTTCGAACTGGTAGTCTTTCACAAACTCCAACCATATGCGCTGACGCATAATCAGTTCTCGCTGAGTGAACAAGTACTGTAGTGACTTGTGGTCTATGAATAAGCGAAACTTCTCCCCCAATAAGTAATGTCTCCAAACCCTCAATGCAAAAACGACCGCTGCTAGCTCTAGGTCGTCGGTGGGGTAATTCCTTTCATGGGGCTTTAGTTTACGGTAGGCAAAAGCTATAGCTTTCTCCTCCTACTGAAGTACTCCCTCGAGTCCCCGTAAAGAAGCGTCAGTGTACACCAGATACTCTACTCCCGGCTTGGGCAAAGCAAGAACTGGCGCCGAAGTCAACTTGTCTTTCATCTCATCAAAAGCCAACTGACAAGCATCATTTTAACATACAAAATTCCCTTGTGAGTCAGATTCATCAATGGACCCGCTATCTTTGAAAAGACTCGGATGAATCTCCTATAGTATCCGGCTAACCCCAAGAAACTACGCACTTCCATCGGAGTCGTGGGTTATCCCCACTCCCTTACCGCCGACACTTTGCTCGGGTCAACCGTTATTACTAATTTCAAAACAACATGCCCCTAAAACTGTACCTTCCGTAACCAGAATCCGCACTTCTCATACTTAGCATACAGCTAATGCTCTCGTAGAGTCTGAAGAACCTGCCTCAAGTTATCGGCATGTTCTTCCTCAATGTGTGAATATATCAGGATGTCATATATGAAAACGATGACAAACTGATCCAATAACTCTCTGAACACTCGGTTTATTAAGTCTATGAATATGGATAGAGCATTTGTCAGCCCAAACGACATGACTCTGAACTCATAGGACCCATATCTTATCAAGAAAGCAATCTTCGATACATCCTGCTCCCTAATCTGTAGCTGATGGTATCCCGATCTCAAATCTATCTTCGAAAAGAAGGTTGATCCCCTCAGATGGTCGAATAGGCCATCGATTCGAGGCAACGGATATTTGTTCTGTATCGTGACCTTGTTCCGCTCACGGTAATCCACGCATAACCTCAGTAAACCATCTATCTTCTTCATAAATAACACTGGAGCGCCCCAAGGTGAGGTGCTCCTACGAATGAAGCCCTGACCTAACAGCTGCTCTATCTGATCCCGTAACTCCCTCATTTTTATTGGAGCCATACGGTACGGTGCACGTGCTATCGATTGAGTACCCGACATCAAGTCTATGACGAAGTCTATCTCTCGACTGGGGGGAAGGCTCGGTATATCCTGAAATACATCGGAATACTCACGAACGACTGGAATCAAATCTAAGGGAATCATAACCTCCTTAGAGGTATCCTCCTCTATGTAGTACAAATGGGTGGAAGATCCTCCCTCTGGGCGTGGCATCGCCACCAAAAACATCTCCTGCCCCGAAATGGCAAAGATGATACTCCCACCGAAACAATCTATCATGTCTCTGTACGGAGCGAACCAATCCATGGCAATAATAACATTGTGCTCATGCATATCTAAGACTAGCATGTCTGCTAGTAAAATCAAGCTACCAATCTCTACTCCCACACCCCGGCATATAAAGAAAATCAAATACCCATTCCCAAGTGGTGAGTCTACGCATGTCACAGTTCTCTCAATTGTGTCTAATAACCCTAAGGCCTTTGCAAAATGAGTAGCTATAAAAAGTGCGATGCCCCAGTATCAAATAAAACCCGACCGATAGTGGCATGGATAGGAAATGTACCCTCAATCGTGGGTGGCGCCTGAGGTGCTACTGCCTGGTGGACGTTATAGACACGTCCGTATTGTAATTGCCCCTGCTGAACTAGAGCAGCTGGGATGGCGGGTAAGGCTGGAACCTGAGTTGGCACTGGAAGGGCGACTGGGAAGAGTGGTCTCTGCGGCTCATTACGGGCACCCTGCTGCTGTGGGGGCCCTATCTCCCTCTGGGCAATCCTCGCGCCTATGGCCATTCTTGCCACATCCGAAACATCTGCTCCTGAAGTTACCTCCCCTGTGCCCCTGCTGACCACGGCCCTGTTAGCCGTTACCACCCCGCCACTGGCCCTGCTGGAAACGCTATTGACCCTAATGGACCTGTTGTTGTCCCTGCTACTAACGGTATTAGCCCTGTTGGCCATGCTGATTAGACTGGCCATGCTGGCCCTGTCTGAATCCCCTAAATCCCTGTCTGGAGTCACCTGATTGGAACCGCTTGGCAGGGTCCCCCTGATGAGAACTATACTCACTATGATGGGTATGCCCCTGGGCTGCTGGTTCCCCACCAGTACTACTGCCCCCTGTCCTGACCTGCTGGCTGGACTCCTCTACTCGTTTGCTCCCCTCTAGATGGAAGCGGTGATCCTAACAGTGTAACACAGCAACTTTGAGTACATCAGTGTAGGTACTCAATGATATATTACCTATGAGGTGCTGACGGATCCTCCAGGCCAATACATCTACAAACAGCAGTATCTTCTTCCCCTCTGTGGGTGCCTCATCTGGCACTATAGTGAGAAGACTAGTAAACTCTTCCTCGTACTCAGCAACATTCATATTCTCCTACTTCAGATTCAGTAATTTCCACCTCATCTCAGTCTGCACGACGGGTGGGAAGTACTTGCAGTCAAACCTTGCCCAGAATGACTAAATCGTGATGCTGTCTCTCTCCTCTAATGTGGTGGTGGACTCCCACCACTGCAAAGCGTACCCCACTAGCTTTAAGGAAGCCAAAAGCAATCTATGTACGTCAGTGCACTCTTATATGCGCAGATGCCTCTGGATATCTTTCTTCCATTGGCTGGCGACTACTATGTTCGAACTATCCTAAAACTCCGAGGGATGCACCTTTTGGAAGGCATCCCTAACCTGCTCCCATGCAAATGGAAGTTGTGCTGGTACTGGCGCCACTGCCTGAATCTGGGGTGGATCCTGCTACACTATCGCTAATGCGTTATTCACTGCCTGAACAACAATAGCGGCTACCTCAGTTGCGTTCATCATTCCCTGAGCCGGAGCTGCTGGTTGTTCGGCCTGGGCATTCCTATCTCGGGGTGCGTGTCTCGGAGGCATGTGAAATGAGGAGGAATCTATTAGTCTACAGTTATTATCAAATCTTAAATATTTGAAGACGTAAGCATAAATACAAGAATACAACAGTCCTAAAAATAGGGCTCTATATCAAGGATGCTAAGTTGCAAGCGAAATAAGCCGTACATATCCCAAAGGACACTAGAACTTGATGCTCTGATACCACCTGTGACACTCCGCCCAATTAAATACCGGGTGATCAGCCATTTATTAAATTAAAAATCAAGGTGGATGGTTGGTTCATTCTTAGCATCACTGTCGTAAATCAAATTTCCAATTTAACAGCCTAAATAATTAAGCTAAGTGCCAAAACAATTTATAACCTTATTTCCATTTTTATTAAGTCCAAATATGAAAACCTTTTTAATAACCAAGAGTTTAAGATTTCATAAATACTAAGGATGGATAATAGCACACAAGAATATAAATCATCTAAATAAACCAAACCAGTTTAAAAATATAAATGAAACCATCCTGACAATAGTTAAAACACAAAGGGTACCAAATACTGAAAATATAAAGGAACATAAATCTTTGAAAAAATCCAAATTGCATAGAGAAACGGGCAACACATGCCCTAACTAATAAGAACTAAAAATAAGAGTGGAGTCAACAATGAGGTCATCTAAGCAGTGGCCTGCAACTCCCACATAAGCTGCAGCGCATCCAATCCAAGAAATCTAAGCGTGACGCCCCTGTGGCTGGGCACCTATAATATATACATATTTATACAAGAGAAAGAAAATAACAGGAAACGATTCAGAGCCCGAGTGTAAAACAGTTTAAAATTTTAGTTTAGCAAGTATTTAAAATTCTTACCGGCTAATGTAACAACCATGTTAGTATGCATCACACTCTTGAGAAATTCTCACCTCTCATCTAGTGTAGACGTCTACCGTACTATTAATCTCAAAAGTTCATTTTAACTTAACCTTTCCATACAGTTTCATACCGCTAACTACGATGGCTAAGATAATTAATTTCTGAAATTTAAGCTCTCATATATATCTTATTTTAATAAGAAATAGCCCAGTGTTGTCACAAAATTCTCAAACACTTATAATAAAGTCAGAGTATTTACTCATTACTTAACTACTTTTATGCACTGTATAAAGTTCCCATACTAAAGTATAAATATATATATTAGCCACTCATATAATATATATACTATCGTCACCACGCATAAAATCTACGGTGCTAGCATACTCTGCTATCAAGTCTCCGTATCACACATATTAAGGGAAATACTAGTTCGGAATCACTCTCGAATTGTATCAATATAAAACACATACAAATGGAGGCGAAGCATAGTCCCAAGTCACTAAGAGGTCAGCACATACCCTCACGTCTCTTAGGACCATTTGACTATCAATCAGATAGCCTGTACCAAGGAATCATAAGTTCTAGGGTACGAGTCAATATCCTCCATAAAGGCCCAATCGAGATAAGACTGTCCCGGCGCGAAAACCCCCGTGATGGCAAGTAGCTCGAGTATGATTTTTATACAGATATATAATATATTCACAATCACACAGTCATACTTATATAAGTATCCACATTTCTAAATTAGGTGCGCTCACGACCCATAATTATAATTATCCGTTATTAACATAATTTACTCGATTATTTAGCATAACGGACTCGTCATTTTTATTCTCATTTATACACTTCATACTCACTTCTCCTTTCTCGAAGTGTTTTAAGTATAACTTCAGTAGGCATACACTCCCTTACTTTCTGGTCTAACTCCCTTACGAGTCTCGATCTTTTTTTTATTTAATGTATGCATGATTCCTTATACACATGAGTAATTCCTCGTTAACCCAAAATCTCATCCTACACTAAATTTCACTCAACAGGATCCACCTATGCCCTACTGGTCTTCTCTACATCCTATTATACTCCAACAATAACAATCAAGGGTTCCTATGCATTTTAATCGGATTAAACCAACAGACGAGAATTGTGCAGTTTTCTAGGAGGGGTCGATCGTTCGAGGAAAGGGGGTCGATCGATCGAGGAAAGGGGGTCGATTGATCGATCGTCGATCAATCGATGTTCTTGGTTGATCGATCGATCAAGCAGTTCTTGCCCTGAAAGTACCATTAAAACCTTTGATTTTCATCTTCCAATTTCTCCAAAAAGGTCATTAACAACTCCCAAATTCTCAAATAACATTACCATAAGTTCTATATACTTATATGCAAGATTTTCTACGAGAAACATGCATAAATCTAACAACGGAATTGAATTAGTGGCTAATTTATTTTAATTATCAAGAACCCTAACTTTCCTCTAAACTTCCATTATTCTGTGTCTTTTTCCCTGATTTATCATTTATAAGTTAATCAAATTTCGTGGGTAATCCTCTATATATGATTGGGATGTCCAGAGTTCATTCATTTTCCCTACAACATGTGATTGGGTCCTCTAAATCCTTGAGTTCTTCCATGAAACATAGGTTCAATCATCCTAATCTAACATGGTGTGACAATTAACTAAAAGATAAGCAAGATAGATACTTGCCTAGAATTTGAGTTTCTGATTTGTGGACGAAAATGGTATGGTTGGGTTCCTTGTCGCACGATCTTCGCTTTGGTGGTGGTGGCGGTGTAAACGGTTGAGTCCTTGGCCTTGAGTTGCTTGGTAAGCTCTCCAACCCCTTCTCTAATGGTCGTTCTTTAATTTTGTATTTGTTAACCCTAGAAGATGATTCCTAAAGGCTGATATAACCTTAGGAAATTCGTGGGTTTAATTACCCAAAAATGTAAAATATCTAAAATACCCTCCCGGGATGCCAATTAGGCCTAAAAAGGCCCCGAGACCCAAACTAAACCCCCGGATACATTATTTTGACTAACTCGACCCTTCCAGACACATTGACGCACTCGAAATGATCGTATGAGTGACTTATAATTTATTCACTTTAAATAATACTAATTTAATCCCGACACGACACAGGCGCGTCCCGATTTAATTTCCTCAATTATCAAATTATACACTCATGATAATTTAATAAATTTGATCATAGATATTATTTTATCCATTAAGTAATAATCAACAAATTCCCAATAATTACTAACTCTCATCACGTTAGTAAATATTTAATATAATTTTCGGATTAATATTAAATTTATATCTTAATTTAATTTAATAAATCCCCAAATTTAAAAGTCATAAAAATACGGAGTATTACACATGGATCTTGTTTGATAGATCTCATCGAGCATATTTCAAAAATAGTAATTTTGCGAAAAATGAATACGTCAATTAAAAGTTAGGATCATTTGAAGATTACAAAAAAGTTCAACCACTTATGTAACTTCCTCAAGGAAGTTACGGATGGTTGGTTTTAAAAGAATAAAATTGTAAAAAAAAGTTCCAAACAATTAGGGGTAGGACTTATATGTAAGGGAAAAACATGGTGGGAGTAGAATGTATAAAAAAAGGTCTAATAGGATCTAAATGTGAATGCCCTAAAATATTACATATATTTTAATGGGAATTGGGTAGGTATTTATATTTTAAAAAATCACTCTTTCATATCTACATGTCTAAGCGATTAGAATTATGTAGTAAGTGCATATCTATACATTTTCATCTAGTAATTTGAAGGATAACATTGGTGTTTGTTCGCATTCTAAAGGTTACCCCTTTAGAACTGGGTTCCTTCGCATTCTAAAGGGGTAACCTAACATTGGTGTATGTTCTAACGAAGATTCATGTTCTGATATGGATACTTCAAAATAGGAGGAAAGGACTTCAATTGTTGTTATTCAAGGGTTGATATCTAGTGGTGGCAATACTATTTGTAGGGATGAAAAAATGAATATTTCCTTAAAAGAAGTAACTATTTTGAGCAATACTATAGGTCCAAAGGTAGCGGAATTAAGGAAGTTGGTGGAAAACTCAAGGATGCTCTTAAAAAATTAAAGGTTTTGAGTCTAGTGATAAACAATAATTGTGTTAACAAATTAAAGTGTCGTCAGCTGAGTTAACGGTGATTTCGATAGTGAATACAAACATATCATTTGGGGTGACTGACAATAATCCAGTGACGGTTCCTGTAATGATTAAGAAGGATGGTTTGGATTCAAAAAAGGCGGATAGTGAATTGGGATTAACTTCCTCTAGAGCAGTTGGCGTGCATAAGGATTCCTGCATGGCAGAAGTTACTAACATCTTTAACACCCTAGGAGCTAGTGGATTTAAAATTTCAAATTCTTCCAATTCCAAGAAGGGAGTGCCTGTTGAATGTATTCGCCATGGATCCAACTCCGATTCTAGTGAGGCTCAAGTGTAGGTCATATCTAATACTAGTATTATTGAAGGGCATGTCAATGTTGTAAATAGTTCTAAATCGTGGGCTCAAATTCTTCTACCCAACAAAGATAAAGATGCAGGTGAAAAATTATCGGTATGTGAACAACAAAAGGATAATGATGTTCGCATTTTTGTCAAGTTTAATGACTCAGATGTTGAGGAGGAGATCGACAGGTGGAGCAATACTTTAGGGGCCTATATTTTGGGATATAAAGTTACTAATTTAGTTATGAAGGGCTATGTGAAATATAAATGGGGTAGATTAGGCTATAGAGACATGTTCCTTCTTAGGTCTTGAGTTTTTTCATCCCTTCCTATAATAGTGAGTCTAGATTAAAGGTTTTAGAATTAGGACTTTGGTCGCCTGACAGCGAACCTCTTATTATTAAACCATGTCCCAAATATAAGTTTGGAGAATGAGGGTTTGGAGCCCATGCCAATTTGGGTCCATTTCTTAGCCTAAAACTACATATGTGGTCAAAATGTTGTGTCAGATTACTAGTGCAATCGGTTATCCTATTTTTACAAATCGGATGATGGCTAGAAGTGAAAGATTAACATTTGCAAGGGTTTGTGTTGAGATCCAATCTAATACTGATCTTCTTAGTATAATCCCAATTATTAACAGAATTGTGAAGTCATTAAGCAAGTAGTTAATAATGAGAACATGTGTAGAAAGATGGCTTAACTTGCTCCACAATGGATCAGAAAGAGTCGGGCAGTGATGGAGAAGGGAGAATCTATTAAAGGTCCTATGGTAAATATGGCTTAAGATATTCCAGACACTAAAATGTTATCATCTACTATAGAAGATGATAATCTGTTGAGAGATAAGAGGTCGATAAGGAAACAAGTGGTAAATTTGGATGAAGGAGTTGTATTTACTATTTTTAGCAGTGGCTCAATGAACGAAGCAATCCCACCAATCATAGTTACTGGAAATTATTTATAGGTGCTTGAAACAAATGAGATGGAGCAAAGGGATTTTCCTATTGATAATTGATCTGATCGGTGATATTAAAACATAATGGAATGAGTTAAATAAAGGCAAGAAAAAGGAAGATTTTTTTCCCTACGACGAAAATGACTATAAGTGGGGCATGTTGGGGAAATTCAGGGTAGATTTAAATCTAAATGATGTTTAAAATTTATAGTTGGAATATTAGGGGTTATAATGCCCCTCATTGATGTATAAAAATTTATAAATTTAATTTAGATAATTGTATTGATGTCATGTGTTTAATTGAAGATAGAGTTCATAGCAGGAGTATTTAGGAAGTTAGACAAGGACACTTTGGGATTGGAATCTTATTCATAATACCCCTGACTTAGGTCATGTTATAATTTGGATATATTGAAATCCTACTAGTTCAGAGATTTTCGAAATTAGTAGCTGCAACAAAGATATTACTTCTAGAGTTGGATTGAATGTACTAATAATGATTTTTTATCACAGCAGTGTATGGTACTAATGAGAAATTTTCTAGTACAGTTCTTTAGAAGTATCTTAAGAGAGTGGGTACAGTATTGAATCCGAACCGTGGTTGATTCTAAGAGACTTCAATGTTATTTGAAATGATTCGAAGAAACTGAGTGGTAATGGTATTGACTGGGATGAAGTTACAAATTTTAATAGTTATATTAATGGGGCATATACCAAATAGTCCCTCGAATTTTTTTAATACACGTTTAGTCCAAGCCTTTTTATTTTGCACCAAAAAGTCCTTCACCATGCCAAAAAGGCTTTACCATGCCGCTGACGCGGACCTCTAAAGATAAGAGAATAAGGGACTTTTTGGTACAAAATAAAAGGCTTCGACTAAATGTGTATTAAAAAATATTTTAGGGACTTTTTCGTATTTGACCCTATATTAATACATTACGTTTAAAGGAATTTTCTACTAAAGGTTCATGGTTTACATGGAACAAAATAGGGAGAGTCATAATATTCAAAGTAATATTGATAGAGCTTTTTTTATAATGATGATTAGCTTATAAGATTTACGAATTTTTAAATTCTTATTGATATCCATGGTGTTTTTTTACCACACACCTATTATTGTTAATACATCTAATCTGGTTGAGAAGTTGAATAAACTTTTCAAGTATTATGATTTCTAGATAAAGGATAGGGAGTTTAACAACATTCTTGATGATCATTGGAGTGTTTCCCATGTGGAATCTCCAATGTTTATGTTTGTGAAAATCCTGAAAGGAATGTAAGTATATTTCAAGAAGTAAAATGAAAAATATTCTTTCAAAATTATTGTTGATGTAAAAAACTAGATTTTATCTAATTATTTAATCACAGATAAAAATGAATATATAAATATAAGACAAAAGATTTTTAAAGTGGTTCAGCCTTGTAAGAATGGCTTACGTCCACTGTATTTGTTATTGCTAACTGTTTGTAGAATTCTCGATAATGGGTTTACCAAGAAATTCCGAGTCCCCTGCTAATGAGGAGGTTACAATGTATTTATAGCCTTGAGGCTGGACAAATGAAAGGACAATGCGCTATTATCTAGTAGACATATACATCTGTACGATAATAAAGGGCATTTAATGCGCAGTTAAATCATGGATTCTCTTGATTTGGATACGTTGTACACTTATGTAGCTCGGACCGCTTAAGCTGCTTGAACCGCCTAAGCTGCTCGGACCGCCTGAGATGCTCGGGGCCCTTAAGTTATTCGGGGACGAACAAGAGCTGCTCGGGGCCCATGAATTCCTCGTGGTTTCTTAGTTGCTTGGGTGAAATCGAATTGCTTGGTAGAAGCATATGTAATTGCCACGTTGTTGGACACGTGTCTGTAGATGAATGGTCCATGTCAGCAAACTAAATTTGGTATTAACAGAAGCCCCCAATGTTTCGTAGTTTGATATTGAAGAAAAGTATGGAACATTCTGCTGCTCAGATTTTCGGTTTGTATGATTTTTAGGAAAGCATTCATTGTATACAACTCCTTTTTAAATGCACAGTATCAGTCCTCATAAATATTTTGAACTTCCCTAATCGCTTCATTTTTCGTGCCCCTTTTTTTTCTTTTTAGCCGCCGGATACGCAAACGTCCGTTTTGATAATCATTGCTTTTTATATTCCCGAGGTAAAGTATTTAAAGGCGACAGAAATCCTATCATTTTTTCACTTTTCAAATCTGCCTTTGAGCTTTTCATTTCTTCTCTATCTTGTGTGTCCGTTTCTTTCCTTGTTCGTTGTCAACTGATTCACTCTTCTCCTGTAAGATCTTCTTCCTTCTCTTTTTATTTTGCTTTGATCATCATGGTTTATGTTGTTGAATCGATTGATAAATTTCGTTCTGAATTTTTGATTCCTTCATGGGTCACCTTGGAAGAGCTTTCTGAACCTTCTAACTATTTTTCTTTGGCTGAGGGACATTGGTTCCCCAGTCTCTTTGTGGACGAATGTGGCTTCTTTTTTCCTCCCAATCCTTTATGTTTGGAATTTTGTCAGTATTTTGACGTTGTTCCTGCAAAAATAGCGCCAAATACTTGGAGAATAGTCAATGGAGTTCATAGGTTAAATCAACTTCATGGAACCCGTTTAGGAATTCTAGAGATAATGTACTGTTACAAATGGGTCGTTAGTGATAGTACTTTTTACTTAAAAACTAGGTTTTTGAATAGGGCATTAGTTGTCAATCTTCCTAATGCCAACAGGGATTATTTTGAACATGGAGTGGTAATGAAAAATTGGCAACATCCTCCATTAAATGGAAATGATGTATATCAAGGTCCTAGATGTCCTCTTATGGCAATAGGATAGGTTGTTTTTATTTTTATTCGGCTTTTAAAATTATGTTTTCTTCATGTTTGATAAAATGCTTCACTGATATTTGATTTTTGATTATTTGCAGTTGACAGCAAAGAAAGTCTCCCAAAGAAACTGATGTTAATTTAAGGCATTTGAAACATATCTGGAGTTTACACCAAACTGTTGCTGAAGAACATATTAGATCAACCTCTTATTTGTTACAGTACAAGAGCTATACTTCACCCTTTACTCTCGTCCAGTGGTGGTTGACATCGATCAAGTACCAGGTGCTAATACTCGTGTAGAAGGCTCTTCTTCAGAGTCAAATATGCCAATTAGTAACATAATGAAGAGAATAAGAGCTCATGCTTTCTTTGACAAATCAGACTCTGCCAATGTGGAGGCGAAGAAAAATAAGCAGGATGTTCCAATGGAAGGAACGAGAAACATTGATGCACCCCCTCCAGTTACTGCCAATAAAGTTGCTGAGAAGCCCCTAATGGCTCCGAGCAAGGTTGTGGTTATCTCTCCTCTTAGTGAGGTTATTGTCATATCACCAACCAAGACTTCTTCTTGCCCTGTCTTTATCATTATTGATCCTGTTTATGGATTTTATTTACTAATTTATGGCCAGGATGGAGCTATTATCGGCTCATAACACAGAATTGATGAAAAAATGCAATGACTAGTTCAAAGCTGGTCATGCATATCTGAATGAAGCTCAAATCATTGACATCCTTGGTCCAGATACTTCTGAACGAGCAGTTGAAGGCTACCAATATTTGAAGTGCTTGCTCAACCGTGCAGTTGCCAACAATGTAGCATATTACGAGATAATTGAAGATCTCCAGGGTACCATCGAGGAACTCCAACAACAACACAAGGAATCTTCTGCCCTTTTGCATCAGGGGTATGAGAAAAAATATCAGCAACTAAATTCTGATAAAGGATATGATAAGTTCATCGTTGCTTACGAGAAGAAAGAGAAAATTCTAAGGGTTGAGGTCGAGGAGCATAGGCAAATTGCAAAACTGTTGGACCAGGAAAATAATGTTTCGCGAGGAGAGATATCCCAACTGAAATCTCTGTCAATGACGATGGTTTCTCTTTCTTAAAGGTAGAGAATGCCAACTTAAGAGATGAGTTAGAAACTTTGAAAAGAGTTGGACCCTCTACTTCTACTCGTGGTCAAGCAAGATCTTCTCGGGGACGTGCCAGAGCTGCTCAGATCTCAATTGAAGAGACAAGGACTCAATCAGCCTTAGAGAATCAGGCATTCTAGTTGATGGCGAAGAATCAAGCCTTAGCAGAGATGTCCAAGAAGATTCTGAACCTCGACGAGCAACTTTCTACACAAAGCTCAGCCTTGGAGAATAAGGAAATTTTAGTAAAGAATCTTCACGATCAACTGGAGAGTTTAACCTACCAATTCCACAAACTGCCCAGAGATTTTTGGATGGCTGGATATAATGAAGCCCTTTATCATCTCGATGATCGGATCTAGAAGTCAAATAACGAGGGTTACAAACAAGGATGGTTGAATGCACTGGGGGTGTTAAAGTTGGAGCGGGGCCACTATCTATGGGATTATTATGACCCTGGATTACTTGAGTTTCCCGTGCCACCTTTTAAACTTGATATGAGCTGGATTCCTGCTCGGGCAATTCCTCAGTGCTTAATCTCCAAGTATCTCGGCCACTATAATCTTCATTCTAATTTTGAGATATCTCGCCCTGAGCACTTGCTCGATCGACCATCTGTAATGAATGTTAGGATGCTCCGAGATATAAATTTTATAAACTCTTCTTATGCCTTAGATGATCCTCCTGCTGGAGTAGAACCTGTTTCAAAGGCAGAGGGAAAGAAACCCATAGAGTAGGATTTTTACGTAATAACTTTTACTTTTCACAGCATATGTAATTCTTTTTGTTTTAAATGAAGAAATTTAGTCTTCTGCTATTCCATATTCTTTTAAACATTCTGCAGAATATCTTTGTTTATGAATATATGCGTATTTTGATATGTTCATTCTGTTTTATTTTTTTGACCATAGTGACTTATCAATTCTTTGATCTTAAGCAGTAAAATGACTTACATCCCATGATCCTGCTTAGTCTAACCAACCTGAGTTGATTGTAAATTGATTTTGTAGACCAACCAGAGTCGGTAGATTTTGTTTACTGACTAACCGTAGTTGGTGGATTTTGATTTACCGACCAACCGTAGTTGGTGGATTTTGATTTACCGACCAACCATAGCTGGTGGATTTTATTTATCGACCAACCGTAGTTGGTGGATTTTGATTTAGCGACCAACCGTATCTGGTGGATTTTATTTAGCGACCAACCGTAGTTGGTGGATTTTATTTACCGACCAACCGTAGTTGGTGGATTTTAGTTTACCGACTAACCGTAGTTAGTGGATTTTTGTTTACCGACCAACCGTGGTTGGTGGATTTTAATTTACCGACCAACCGTAGCTGGTGAATTTTATTTACCGACCAGCCGTAGTTGGTGGATTTTATTTACCGACCAACCGTAGTTGGTGGATTTTAGTTTACCGACCAACCGTAGTTGGTGGATTTTTATTTACCGACCAACTGTGGTTGGTGGATTTTATTTACCGACCAATCGTAGTTGGTGGATTTTAGTTTACCGACCAACCGTAGTTGGTGGATTTTTGTTTACCGACTAACCGTAGCTGGTGGAGATCATTCTGAATTTGATGCGTAGTGTGTAGCACTAATACTCCGAAAAATTTCATCAAAAAGAGAGAACTGGGTAAAAATTTCGACACTTTATTTATACTGAAGAAAACTACATTTACATAGGAATCCAACTATTAATAATACTTGCGTAGATGCTCTGCATTCCATGCATTCTTAAATTCTTCTCCCTCCAAGGTTTCAATTCTGTAGGTCCCTGGTCGAACAACTTCTGTTATTCTGTAAGGTCCATGCCAGTTAGCTTCCAGTTTGTTGTGTTTTTGAATTACTTTTTTTAGCACGTAGTCTCCTTCCTTCAAATCACACTTCTTTACCCTCTTGTTGTAAAACAGAGTTGTTCGTTGTTGGTATGCAACATTCATGATTGCTTCTTCTTCTCTAACTTCTTCAAGCATATCTAGATCTAATTGCCTCATCAAATCACTGATAGGAGAATTGAAATTCAGCACTCTGTGTGTTGGTAGGCCCGACTCAGCAGGTATAATAGCTGCATTTCTAAATGCCAGCATGTATGGAGATTTTCCTGTTGCTGCTCGCGGTGTAGTACGATAAGTCCACAGCACAGAATGTAGCTCGTTAATCCAATTTGTCTTTGCATCGTCCAGTCGTTTTTTCAAACCATTCAGCAACATTCTGTTTGTCACCTCAGTTTGTCTATTGCTCTGGGGATGGCCTGGTGCAGAATGGGTTTTCAATATGTTTGACTGATGACAATATGCGACAAACTCCTCGTTGTCAAACTAGGTTCCATGATCTGTGATGAATGCATGGGGAAGACCATATCTACAAATGATATTCTTCCAAATAAACTGATACACCTTGTCATATGTCATATCAATAAGAGGCTCAGCTTCTACCCATTTAGTAAAATAATCCACAGCGACTACAAGGTATTTGAATCTTCCCCTGGTTGTTAGAAGTGGCCCGACCAAGTCTATTCCCCACATGGCAAATGGCCAAGGGGAAGTAATGAGCGTTAACAATGCTTGGGGAGTTCTTCGGATAGAAGAGAAGCGTTGACATTTGTCACAGTTCTTGGCATAAGCTATACAATTAGCTCTCATCATTGGACAGTAATACCCTTGGGTTGTCATTCTTTGCAAGAGTGTCCGTCCTGCTACATGGGCTCCACAAGACCCTTCATGGACCTCTTCAATCAAATTTCTCACTTCGTAGGGGTGGACACATCTTTGCAAACCTGCTATAATTCCTCGTCTATATAAAATGCCATTAGTTAATATATAACGAGAAGCTTTAAACTTTAGTTTCTTGGTTGAGAGTTTATCAGTCGGTAAAGCCCCCTCCTCAATATAGGCCCTGATAGGATCCATCCATGATGGTCCTAAATTAAGGGAAATGAAGTTCATCATCAGATCTTTGTCAATGCTCCGACTAGCCAAGATTTTTATTCGGATTGTTCTTCGTAGCTCGGTGCGCGTAGATGAGGCTAACCAAGCTAAGGCATCTGCTCTTGCATTCTCTAGTCTTGGTATTCTAATCAACTTTACTGCGTTAAGGGTCGATACCATCTCCATTGCTTTCGCATGATATTGAATCATTACTTCTTCTTTTGCTGCATACACTCCCAACATTTGATTTACAATCAACTGTGAGTCACTGAATGCAACAACATGTTCTGCTTTCATAGTTTTAGCTAGACTGAGACCCACGATCATAACTTCATATTCAGCCTCATTATTTTAAGCCTTAAATTGAAAACGCAAAGCATACTCCACATCGATCTCATCGGGGCTATTTAAAATAACTCCTGCTCCACTGCCCGTAGTGCAAGATGAGCCATCTACATATAAATTCCACACAGGTATCTTATTATCAAACTCTTGGTCGGACAGAGTTCCTTGGTGGAATATTTGATGCTTCCTTATATCCTCCTCTAGCACTTCTTGTTGCTCGTTGACCACCTTTTCTTGTTCATCTATCGACTTAAATTGGTCGGGGTTTAAGTTTGATGATCCTGTAACATCCACAGGCTGGTCGGTATTCAACTTATGCTCGTCGGAGGTATCTGAATAGGTAAACTCTGCGATAAAATCTGCCACTGGTTGCCCTTTGAGTGACGATCTAGGCTCATAAATTATATCGTATTCACCCAATTCTACAGCCCAATACATCAATCTTCCTAATTTCTCTGGTTTGTGCAGAGCTTGCCTTAATGGCATGTCAGTATACACGATTATGGTATGAGCCTGGAAATACGACCTCATCCTTCTGCTTGCTTCAATTAGTGCTAGTGCTAGATTTTCCAGCCTTGGATATCTGATCTTTGCTCCTCGAAAGGACTTGCTAGTGTAATAGATTGGTTTTTGCACTCCATCTTCCACTCTTATCAACGCCGAGCTTACTACATTTTCTGAAACTGCCAGATACAAGTATAACCTTTCTCCCATCATTGGTCTGGATAATAATGGAGGTGCTCCCAAGTATTTCTTCAATTCTTGAAAGGCCTTCTCGCATTCATCATTCCACTCAAAAGTCTTTCGGAGTGTTTTGAAGAACGGGAGGCTTCTATCAGTTGCTCGTGACACAAACCTGTTAAGTGCTGCAACTCGCCCTGTAAGGCTTTGTACTTCCTTCTTCTCCGTTGGAGATCATAGCTCCAATAGAGCCTTAATCTTTTCAGGATTCGCTTCAATTCCTCGCTGATTAACAATATATCCGAGAAACATGCCTTCTCGTACTCCGAATATGCATTTGGTGGGATTCAGCTTCATTTGAAATTTTTCTAATTGATCAAAGGTCTGACCCAAGTCAACTAGATGATCATCAGCTTTCTTGCTCTTCGTTAGCATGTCGTCAATATAAACCTCCATGTTATGACTGATTTTCTCTTTAAACACCTTGTTCATCAATCATTGATAGGTAGCACCTGCATTTTTAAGTCCAAAAGTCATAACGTTATAACAATAAGTTCCCCTCGGGGTAATAAAAGAGGTACTCTCCCTATCTTCAGGCTTCATTTTAATCTGGTTGTAACCAGAATAAGCATCCATGAAACTAAATAATTCGTGTCCCGAGGTAGCATCCACCATTTGATCGATTCGGGGCAGAGGGAAATGATCTTTTGGACAAGCTTTATTAAGATCAGTAAAGTCCACACACATCCTCCACTTATTGTTTTTCTTCTTTACCATCACCACATTATCTAGCCAATTAGGGTATTTGACATCCTCTATAAAATAGGCTTTTTGTAGCTTCTCTACTTCCTCCTGTATAGCTTGATTTTTCTCAGGGCTGAACACTCTTCTTCGTTGCTTTACAGGCTTGATTTCCTTATTCATATTAAGCTCGTGACACAAGAAATTCGGATCGATCGATTCCTGGCATGTCTTTATGACTCCATGCAAAAGTCTGCTTTCTTCGCCTTAGGAATTCTATCAATTCTTGTTTTATTGATTCATCTAAGGATGCACCAATTTGAGTTGTTCGTTCTGGATGCTCGTCATCCAGAATGACATTCTCAGTAGCTTCCATAACCTGCCCTTTTACGAGTTGGGACTCGTCTCTAGGGTCTAATGTTTCAATCTCCGCATCTTCTATTTGATAGGTAATAGTCTTCTTTCTGGATTCTTCATGTTCTTCCTGCTCGGTAGATGAATAGTAACATTCCCGAGCTACTTTCTGGTCGCCTTTCACCACTCCCACTCTAAAATTGGTTGGTAATTTCAAACATTGATGGACAGTAGATGGTACTACTTCGAATTTCTTTAGTCCTACCCTTCCCATGATGATGTTGTAAGATGATTGGAAATTTTTATCCATTACAAAGAAGCGGACTCGTTCTGTTCGACAAGCAGGCCATGTACCAATAAGCATATCCAACTTGATTGTCCCAAGTGGAAAAACTTTTTTGCCAGTGAAACCAAGGAGGGGCCTATGATATGGTTCCAACTGTGATAGCTTCAAATTCAAACTGTCAAAGCATGGATAGAACATGATATCTACCGACCTACCATTATCCACTAGTACTCGTGAAATCACCACTTCCTTCATTCTCCTCTTGATCACCAATGGGTAATCATGGGGATATAGTACTCCTGCCAAGTCATTCTTAGAAAAACTAATGACCAGTTTGTCCTTATTCACCTTCCTCGGGCGATCATCTTCAGCCAGATTTATTCGTTAAATGTACGAGCAAGCTTGAGCTTCATTGAGGTAAGCTTTTCTCTCGACAGTCATATCTCCACCTCCTGCATCTCCACCTGTAATAACATTACATTCAAACGATCCAAAATAGATTGAAAATACCTCACGTTCTGGCTATTTTGGTCTTTTGGGGAGATCGGGGTCATCTTGGTCATCATCCGGGTCTTCTTCATAACTTCTTTTCTTATCTTCTTTTGGTCGACGAGGAGATCTAGACCTCTGCCTTGCTCGGTCGTTGCTCTTTCCACCATTTCGGCGATCCACGTACTTGTTTAATTTTCCTCGCCTGATGAGCTCCTCAATTTCATTTTGGAGAGCTATGCAGTTTTTGGTCGTATAACCATGATCCTTATGGAACTCGCAATATTTGGATTTATTCCTCTTTTCAGGATCTGTCTTTATTTTTTCAGGCCAGTTTAGCTCCTCGCTGTTCTTAATTTCTTCTAGAACATGGTTTATGTCTACTTTCAAAGGAGTATAGTTTCCAAATTTCTTCAATTTTTCTAATGCTTGCTTTGCTTTTGAGTGCCTGTTACCACCATTGTTCTTCTGCTCCTTCTTCTCAGCCTTATCACTCTTAACCTTGGTCTCTTTGGTGTCCATATTCTTCTTCGCAGTCATAGCTTCCTCGGCGTTCATAATTTTAGCTGCATTTGCCATTAACTTTGCCATGGTTGTAGGCGGATCTTTGGCTAGAGTGTAGTACAATTTATTTGGCAACAGTCCACTCATCAGAGCAGTGATTGTTATAATTTCTTCGTAATCAATAACTTTGAGCTTCTCATTATTGAAACGAGTTATATAATCCCTGGTGCTCTCACCTGCCTTCTGTCTAACACTTAACAAGTGTGCTACTCGTTTAACTGGTTTTTCTCCAAAACAAAAGTTCCCAATAAAGAGCTCGACCAGTTGAAAGAAAGTCACAATCTTCCCACGAGGAAGATTGTTATACCATATTTGAGCAGGTCCAGTGAGAATTCCTGAAAATGCCTTACATCGCTTCTCATCCGGAACAGCATAGATATCGGCAGCTGCCTAGTATTGTTCTATATGAAGGACAGGGTCAGTTTTTCCATCATATTTAGGAGTCACCACAGGAGCTTTAAATTTTGATGGTGTGGGAAAATCCACAATCGCTTGTACAAAGGGGGTCCCTTGAACAAAAGTTCTTTGTAAAGGATTCTTGGCCTTAGCCATTTCTCCGAACCTGTCTTCCAACCTCTGAATAGAACCTTTCCATGCGTCATTTTCTTCTTCGATCCTATTGGTTCGAGCAACAGACCGTGTTGAATTAACTTCTTTGGATATTTCACGACGAGCAGCTGGTCGTGATTGGGCAGAGCCTTCCTTTAAATCAGAGGGTTATTGAGAGTTCCTCGACACAATCCTAGGGGGACTTCTATTCCTCCTAGGACCTAAATGATCAAAAGGAGAGACTCTACTTAATCTTTCAAGAGCACTTATCATTTCGGGAGATAACGTGATGTTTCGTTGAGTGTCTGTAGCTCGTACCGAGGAAGTCCGTCCAGGATGATAAGAAGGATCATTAGATCTCTCAGTACGATATGAATCGGTGCGTCTAAACTGAGATTCCTCTGGGAATAATGTTCGCCTAGTTCGTGAAGAACGTAATCGAGTATTTCTTTGAATGCTTCGTTGTCCTGACTGGGCTTGTGTTCCACCCTGGATAGTTTGCATGAGTTGTCGCATGGTTTCTTGCATGGTCGTCTGGCCCTGAGCCAAATTAGCCATTATGCTAGCCAGATCTTGAACATTTGGAGGAGTAGATGGATTTGGAGAGATTCCAGCGTTTCGATTGCTGGATTCAGGATGATCAGCCATTGGTGATGACTTATTTTGGTGAAAAATGATAATTACAGTCGTTTCCCATAGACGGCGCCAATCTGTTGATGTAAAAAACTAGATTTGATCTAATTATTTAATCACAGATAAAAATGAATATATAAATATAAGACAAAAGATTTTTAAAGCGGTTCAGCCTTGTAAGAATGGCCTACGTCCACTGTATTTGTTATTGCTGACTGTTTGCAGAATTCTCGATAATGGGTTTACCAAGAAATTTCGAGTCCCCTGCTAATGAGGAGGTTACAATGTATTTATAGCCTTGAGGTTGTACAAATGAAAGGATAATGCGCTGTTATCTAGTAGACATATACATCTGTATGATAATAAAGGGCATTTAATGCGCAGTTATATCATGGATTCTCTTGATTTGGATACGCTGTACACTTATGTAGCTCGGACCGCTTAAGCTGCTCGGACCGCCTAAGCGGCTCGACACGCTTGAGATGCTCTGGGCCCTTGAGTTATTCGGGGACGAGCAAAAGCTTCTCGGGGCCCATGAATTCCTCGTGGTTTCTTAGTTGCTTGGGTGAAATCGAATTGCTTAGTAGAAGCATATGTAATTTCCACGTTGTCGGACACGTGTCTGTAGGTGAATGGTCCATGTCAGCAGACTAAATTTGGTATTAACAATTATCTTGCATATTTTAGAAAAAAAAATGAGGAATGGGATAATATCCAGCGTTTACTCTTAGAACATCTGGGTGCTCATTTGTTGATTGAAGATAAAAATTAATTAAGAATTGATTATTTTTATTTGAGACATACTAAAGAATATTTCTTGAAACATAAATCTTGGGTGAATTGTTTTCAATTGGTTAATAAGAACGAAAAAAATTCACTTTAATGTTAAGCAACATACTAGTGAAAATGAGATTCTATCCATCAAGAATATTGTTGGAGATATATTATTTGGATAAAAAGAAGTTCATCAGAAAGAGATTATGTGTTTTCAGACAACTTTGGTAGATACGTTGATTATCCTTTTAATGTTAGAGATAAATTTATGTCCATTAGAAAATGTTCTCTTTCTGAGTATCATAAGAGAATGCTTGGTACGGAAGTGTCTCCTGATGAAGTGAAGAGAGATTTGTTCAATCTTACCTCAGAAAGGCTCTCGGTTTGGATGATTATAATGCTTTTTTTTTCAAAACAAATAGAGAATGGTTGGAAATGACATTACTGAGGTTTTTTATTTTTATTTTAAGGGTGGTAAGATGCTGAAATGTATTAATATTACGGTTATTATTTTGGTTCCTAAAGTGTCTAGTTTGGCTATGATGAAATATTTTTGCCCAATCTGTTGTAATGTTCTATAGAAAGTGATCTCTAATGTTCTCATTAGTAGAATAATGGATATGATGTCGTTCTTGGTTAGCATGCATCAATTAGTGTTTATGATAGGTCGAAGTATTGTAGACAACATGTGTAACACCCACCCCATAGTTTTGGCCATACATGGGTAATTTAATGACTCAGGGTGACCCAATTGCACTTTAGATATCGTAAGATGGATAATGGGTCAAATTTGAGTAGTATCATGGCCTTAGTGCAATTAATTCAATTTATAATGACCTTATAACTAACATGGAGGAGAAGTTTCGGGTCATTCAAATGAAATGCTAGGTCATCCGAATGAAGAAGCTTTGTCGTTCAAACGAATGCTTCAAATGACCATCGAACAAGAAATACATGTTTGTTATATTCTCATTGGAACCCCGTTAGAACGAGATGCGATGTTTCCTGAATGAGGTCTAGTCTTATCTGAACGAGACTAGAGAAATTATAAATATCTACAAAAATTTATTTATTGTCGTAATGAGGGCCTTTGGATCGATTGAACTGTCAAGCTCTCATTGGAGCATATAATTTTAGGGTTATACCTTATGGAGACCTTTGGATAATATGTTTAACAATTTTTTAGTGTAAATGGAAGAGAGAGTGATGATGCTGGGATTCAGCACCACCGGATAAGTGATAATGAGCTCAAACAGCAGTAACCATGGCAGCCATAGAAATGTATAAGTGTATAAGTATGTAGAAGGGGATGAGTATAAGAGGAAATAAGACAATGATCAGTGGTTCAGCCAATTTGGCCTACATCCACTATGAGTGTGTGATCCTCTAAGTATGGGCACTAATGGCCTTGGATACAATGCACATAAGCTCACTTTCTCTCTCTACTGTGTGTACAAGCAGAGTTTTAGCTAGGGTTACAATTAATTGGTCGATCCCTTGTAGGGTTGTAGGTGACAAGTATATATAGGTCTTGGGGGGTGTAGTGTACCCCCCAAGTATGCATGGTGCATGTGAATGATGATCTAGCCAATCCCCTGTTGACACCTGTAGATGCCAAATGATGACATAATATTCCCTCACATGAGGGTGTGATTTTGTTATAACGGTCTCCCACGTGCCATGTGAGCCTCACGCGCACTGTTACACGCGTCTCCCAAACCACGCGCTGTGATGATGTCACCCTCGGCCTATGAGCCGAGGTCGAGGGCAAAGTTCCTTCCGGCAGTGAGTCTGGCCCAATTATGGCCTCGTACTGTCGTACCTTCGGAGGGTCGTCTGGAGCCTGGTGCAGGGTTGACCACCTGAGGGGTCGTCCGGAGCCTGTTGAAGGGTCGGCCCCCTGAGGGGTCATCCGGAGCCTAGTGAAGGGTCGGCCCCCTGAGGGGTCGTCCGGAGCCTGGTGAAGGGTCGGCCCCCTGAGGGGTCATCTGGAACATGATGAAGGGTCGGCCCCCTGAGGGATCGTCCGGCCAGGAGGGTATATCTGGGTATATCAATCACCCCCAGCCCTTAGCCATAGGTGCTGTTGAGGTGGCTGAGGGATAGTGTTGTAATTGAGATGTGTATGGTCAGTTAGGTGAGTGACACCTGGATGGGCATTCATTGCCACTTCAGTTTCCTAGGTATGGCGGCTGCACACTTTGCCTGGGGCTTTGTGCCCTAATGATACCCTTCTTGGTTAATGGGCCCACTCATTACTAAGGTATTTAAGAGATTTTCGAACTCTCTCTCTTCTTATTCTCCTTCGCGCCCAAGCCTTCTCTCTCTAGCCTTTTACCAGTTTCTATTGCCATTTCTGCAGCCTTCAATCCTTCGAGCTTAGCAACCTGGGAAGTTCTTGCTCTCTCTTTATCAGGTAATCCCTTTCCCCCAGCGCTCTCTTTTACCTTCATTTCTGTTTGCTTTTTAGGCTCGTAGGGTTGCATTTTCTTTGGGTTGTCTCATAACTTTTTTCGGTGTCTTTTTCGGCAACTGGTTCTTGAATGTTCTTGATCAAAACCCTTGAATTCCTTTGTTTCAATCCAAAAGTCCAATCTAGTCAACTGCCAACTTGTTTGTAGCTAAGTTTAGTTAAATTCTCTAAGTGTAGAGTCCTCCCTTTAATGCTTAGGAGGCTTTATAGTTTAGTATCTGAATTCCCATCCTTGAGAGAGAAACTCTTTGTAGAGATCAGACGAATAGAGGAAGAGGAAGAGAGGGGACGAGGGGCCGACCCTAACTGGGTACGACCCATCTTTCCCATTCCTCTTGCCACAATAAAACCATTTGAATCGTCTGAGTCTTGTGGGTCGTCCTCTCGTCCGGCCGAGAGTCATTCAAGTGAGATGGACGAGAGATCATCCTCGCCAACTGGCACTGGAACTTTCGGTAGGAGAGAGACATCTGACCTAAGCCCAAGCCGAGAGGTCGAGGGTATGGTCCCTCCGAGGCTGTCCCTGTGACAACCCTATATCCCCATGCCTTCTAGATGGCTTTTCCCCAGGGGCCTCTTTCAGATAATGAGGCCGAGGGAGAGGGGACCGAGGACGAGGGCGATGATACAGATGACCAGGTTGATACCTCCCATGCCTCGTCCTATATCTCCTCTGTCAGGGATCGGGACCTCTTGATATGGAGGCATGCCTATGGAGTGCCCCCCAGCATAACTATGAGGGTTCCCTCCGAGTCTGAGAGGGTTTTTGATTGTGAAGAGGGAGAGGTTGCAGTTTATGAACAAATGTTTAAGGTTGGAGTCAGATTTCCTATGCATCCTGCCATCGTAGATATCCTGTCTGCCCTTGGTGTTTCCCCCTCTCAACTTCCTCCCAACTCTTGGAGGACGATCCTGGGCTACATCTCCCTGTGGAAGAATGCTTTCACTGACGAGCCCTCGGCCGACCTATTCTTGGCCTGCTACAATATCACCTCCTCGTCCAAATAGCCTGGATACTATCATCTGGGGGCGAGGAGGTCTGAGAAGAAACTCCTCCACGTGGCGCAGACTTCCAACCACGATTGGAAAAAGAGATTCTTCTTTATCTCTGGGGAGTGGGAGTTCACCGCCGATGGTCCGAGGGTCCCCAGAAGATGGTCTAACCCCTCCATGAAGGCCAGGTCAGACCCTGGACTTAGTCTGGAGGAGAAGGACATCTTCAAATATCTGAGAGGACGAGGGAGAGAGGGTGATCTTCCAAAATTTGAAGACCTGATGATCCCCCGGTTCCTCAAAGAAGCTGGTCTGAGGGTCAGCCCTCTGACAGAACTATGTGAGTTATACTGAACATTTTATATTCTTTACTTATTTTTGAAGTGTTTCCTCTTTATCTCTGCATTTTTCTGACGTGTCGTCCTCTTATCAGGTCGTTCTGCAGGTATATCAGACCAACTTTGGGAAATGACTGCTCCGAGCCTGTTGTCTGGTCTGAGCAAGAAGAAAGGAAAGGAGCCTCAGCAGGCTCTGAGGAAGACGAGGGTCGCCGGGCCGACGGTGGTGGAGACGACCGCCGATAGCCATAAAAGAAAGGAGCCTGAGGCCCCTGTTGACCCTCGGCCGGATTCTCGGACGAGGGCCAGGGTCGAAGCATCTGATGGGACGGCCTCTTCATCCAGCATGGGGGCCTTCTGGTCTCAAAACCTGGCGCATCTGAGGGCCGAGCCCTCATCACTCATTGCAAAATTGAGGGTAGCCAAGGCCTCAATGTTTTCTGCACCTTCGGCCTCTGACTACGAGTTCCTGTCGAAGATGCCTCCTGCCAAAGTGTACGACTATGGTCTGCACGCCCTTGCACAGGTATTGGTCCTGACCCACTTCTTAAATTTCATTCTTTCAATAACTGTTTCCTCAGCCTCTTGACATGTGTTTCTTTTTACTGTGCAGTCTGTGTGCGCTTTTACTTCGGCAACAAAGTGGATGGCTGAAAATCAGGCAAAGTTCCATGAGGCCGAAAGGGCCATTCATCATGAGGCTGACCTGCGGACAGAGCTCGAGACTGCGAGGGCTGAACTCGAGAGTGCTAGGACCGAGCATGCCAGGGTCCTAGATGAGTTGACGAGGCAGCACGATGCCGACCAGCAGGCCAAGAACTTGCTAATAAAGGAGAAGGATGAGGCTTTACTCAACTTGGAGGCTCAGCACAAGGCCGATCTGGAAGCAGCTGTCAAGAAAGCCGAGGCCGATGCTGTGGAGGCTTACAAACTCTCAGACGAGTTTTAAGGCTTCGGCCTTGAATACTTGGAGAGGGGAATTAAGACGGCCTGTCGATGGGTCGTCTTAAAGTTCGCTGATGCAGTGTCGTCTGTTCGACCTTCTCTTGAAGCAGTTCAGCTGGATGATCCCCTCATTGCTGAAGCCTTAGCTCAAGTGGAGTCTCAGCATGTCGAAGGCATGGGCACGTCTGAGGGTCAGCCTTTCATACTCCTAGAAGAGCCTCCCATTGATATCGAGGCCTTGCCCTCTGATCTTGCTCAATAGGGTGGCTGTTTGTAGCCGATACCCTCTTCGTGTAATCTACATTTTTGTACTTTACTTGCAGAACACTTGATATTTTGTATAACTGGCATTTCATTAATACTATCGTCTTCTTTACTGTCTTCCATATTTGCTTCTTGTATGGTTTGCTTTGTTTTTGTTAATGCCACTAACCTCTCCCTCGTCTTTTTTTAGGACAGTGGTGGGGTCGTCCCCTCCACTGGCCCTCATTATACCCGAGGGATCAACTTACCAAATTAATGGTTTTTAATAAAGTTTTCCCTCGTCTTTCTTGAGGACAGTGGTGGGGTCGTCCCCTCCACTGGCCCTCATTATAGCCGAGGGTGGTTCTCTGTAGATTTTTCCATGCGTACTAGAACTGATAACCACAGGATGAGGGGAAACACTGATATTTCTCATTAATTTTCCAAAGTGTTCTGTTGGAGCAACTCTTATTACAATTATGGTCTATCAAGACCTTACAACACTACTGATAGTATTTCTTCAAATGATCTGCATTCCAGGGGTTGGAAAAAGGTTCCCTTCTAGGTTTTCTAGTCTATAGGTCCCAGGGACAACTTCATCGATGACCCTATATGGGCCATGCCAATTAGGATGGAGTTTGTTGGGCTTTTGCCAAGTCTTCTTGAGGACCAAGTCCCCCACTGCGATAGGCCTCTGTTTCACCCTCTAATTGTAAAACCTTGCGGTCCTCTGCTAGTAGGAAGCCTGCCTTATCTCAGCGTCCTCCCTCCTTTCCTCAATCAGGTCCAAGTCGAGTCTCCTCTTTTCCGCATTTTTCTGGGGGTCATACATTTGGACTCTATGCGTAGGAAACTCAATTTCGATGGGGATGATGGCTTCTGAGCCATAAGCTAGCATGAATGGGGTCTCTCCGGTAGAGGTCCTCACTGTCGTCCTGTATGCCCACAGCACGGCATATAACTCCTCGACCCATCTTCCTTTTGCCTCCTCAAGCCTCTTCTTGATTCCATCTAGGATTGTCCTGTTTGTAACTTATGTTTGCCCATTGGCCTGAGGTCGGCCTGGGGTGGAGAAAAATTGTTTGATACTCACCCTTTCACAGTACTTCTGTAGAGAGGTATTCTTGAACTGCGTCCCGTTATCCGAGATGAGGGTGTTGGGGAGACCATATCTGCATATAATATTTTTCCAGATGAACTGGAAGGTCTTCTGTGATCATCACCATCGGCTCCGCTTCCACCCATTTTGAAAAATAGTCAATGGCTACGATGAGGAACCGATAGTTATTGATGGCCCTAGGCAAGGGTCCTACTAGGTCAGTTCCCCACACTGCGAATGGCCATGGGGATGTAATGGAAGTAAGAGGCTAATGGGGCTGGTGAGGGATGGTGGAAAATCTTTGACATTTGTCACACTTTTTTACATATGCCGTTGCGTCTTTCCCCAAGGTCGGCCACCAGTATCCCTGGGTGATCACCCTCTTCGCTAAGGATCTGCCCCCGATGTGGCTTGAGCACGATCCTTCGTGCACATCTTGAAAAATGGAAGGGACTTCTGAGGGATGCACACACCTAAGCAAGGGGAGCAAAAACCCCTTTTTGTACAAGGTGTCTCCGATGACAGTGAATTTTGCAGCCCTGTACCTCAGCTTCTTCTTTTCTTGCCTTGCCTCTGGCATCTCACCCTCTTTAATGTATCTGATCAGAGGGTCCATCCTAGGCTTCTTGAGAAACATTTAGACAATTGCCAAGTGTTCCCTCGGCGTCTTCAATAGTTGGCTGAAGCAAAATTTCTACTGGGACCGTCCTCCTGATGTCTGTCCTAGTTGCCGAGGCCAACCTCGCAAGGGCATCAGCACGGCCATTGTCGAGCCTAGGTATCCTCTTTAATTTTACTTCTCAGAAGCCTTTCAGTAATGACCTCACTTTCTCAAGGTACCTAGCCATCCTCTCGTCCTTAGCCTCCTAGGCTCCTAGTATCTGATTCACTACTAACCTTGAATCACTATGGACCAAAATCTGGCCGACACTAAGAGACTTGGCTAAGGAGAGGCCTGCTACCAAGGCCTTATATTCAGCCTCGTTGTTAGAGGCTTTGAAATTGAACCTCAGGGCGTACTCAATGTCTGTGCCGTCGGGTGCTGATACTATTAACCCAGCTCCGCTCCCGCTTTCGCAAGAGGACCCGTCGACGAAGAGACTCCACACGGTGCGTTCTTCTGAGAAACTTCCCTCTGAGAGGGATCCCTGTCTAAAGATGTATCTTCCCTCTTCGTTTTCAGTCGCTTTCCTTTTAGCGGTGCTTGTCTCAGCCCTATCTGCGGGTGTGTCGGTGGGCCTGTCTTGTTGTGTATCTGTCTTCCCGAGGGTCTCACCCTCGGCTTCATCGCCTTCCCAAGTAAACTCAGCCACGAAATCCGCCACCGCTTGCCCCTTAATGGCCGTCCTAGGGTGATACACTATGTCAAACTCCCCCAGCTCTATAGCCCAGTCCATTAGCCTGCCTTATTTTTCTGGCTTGTGTAGGACCTGCCTAAGAGGAGAGTCGGTGAGGATGACCATTATATGGGACTGGAAGTACGGCTTCATCTTCCTTGAGGCATGGATTAAGGCGTAGGCTAACTTGTCCATCCTCGGGTATATTTGCTCTGCCCCCTGGAGTGCCTTGCTATTAAAATACACAGGCTTCTGTATCCCGTCTTCGTCTCTCACGATGGCTGCACTGATAGCCGACTCTGAGACGGCGAGGTACACATACAGTCGTTCACCCTGCATGGGTCGTGACAGCAGCAAGGGAGACCCTAAGTATGACTTTAGGTCCCTGAAAGCCTCAGCACACTCTTCACTCCATTCGAAGGCCTTCCTAAGGATCTTAAAGAATGGCAAACACTTGTCTGTGGCCCTAGACATGAACCTGTTCAAGGCAGCAACTCTCCCTGTGAGCCTCTGAACATCTTTAATGGACTTGGGGGTCTTCATTTCAACAAGGGCCTTTATCTTTTCAGGATTGGCCTCGATGCCTCTTTGATTGATAATGAACCCCAAGAACTTCCCTGCTCCGACCCCGAAGACACATTTGGCCGGATTAAGCTACATCTTGTATTTGTCCATTGTATTAAAGGTCCTCTCCAGGTCTGCCACATGATCCTCTGCCTTCAGACTCTTAGTCAGCATGTCATCTACGTAGACCTCCATAGACTTCCAAATTTGGTCTTCAAACATTTTATTTACGAGGCGCTGGTACATTGCCCCCGTATTTTTTAGGCCAAAGGGCATGACCCTGTAACAGTATGTCCCCTTGTCAGTGATGAAGGTTTCCTCTCCGAGTCTTCAGGGTTCATGAAGATCTGGTTATACCCTGAATAGGCATCCATGAAGCTCATGGCCTGCGGTAGCCTCTACCATTTGGTCATTGCAGGGGAGAGGGAAGCTGTCTTTGGGATAGTGCTTATTGAGGTCTGTGAAGTCCACACACATTCTCCATTTCCCGTTGGCCTTTGGGACAATGACTGCATTGGACAGCCATTCAGGGTAGATGACCTCTCTGATAAATTCAGCGTCTTCTAATTTTTTGACCTCGTCCCTGATGACCTCATACTTCTCTCTAGAGTAAATTCTCCTCTTCTGCTTTATCGGCTTCACTCCCTCTACCATATTGAGCTTGTGGCACATGATTTCAGGGTCAATCCCCGGCATATCTACACGACTCCATGCGAAGACGCTTCGTCTTCTCCTCAACAGTTTAATGAGGTCTTCCTTGATGTTAGGCTTTAGAGACTTGCCAACTTGGATGGTTTTTTCCGTGTCATCCTCATCGAGGATGATGGATTCTACCTCTTCCGCGGCCTCTCCTTTCTTTAGCTTCGTCTCATCCCTGGGGTCTAGGGTATCAATATTCTACGTGGTCGTAGCCCTCTTGTGTGTCTCCCTTTCTTCAGCGGAGTTGTAGTAACATTCTCGCGCTGTCATCTGGTCTCCCTGAACTTCCCCCACCCCGTAAGGGGTAGGAAATTTGATCATCTGATGGACCGTAGACGGCACAGCTTCAAACCCCTTGAGGGCCACACGCCCCAGTATGATATTGTAGGCTGAAAACACATGCTCATCCATCACAAAGAAACTGACCTTCTTGGTGAGCCATCTCGGCCATTCGTCCTCCATCCTGACATCATCCTCATACATTCCAAGGGGATGAACCTTCTCCCCACTAAACCCAATCAATGGATGATGGTATGGGACAAGTCTGGCATGACTGAGGCCTAAGGCTTTGAAGCATGGCCAAAACATCACATCTGCTGATGAGCCACCATCTACCAGGATCCTCGGCACCTCGCACCCATGCACCCTGGTAGTGATGACGAGAGGGTCATCATGTGGGGCTAAGAGGCCTTTGAAGTCCATTCTTAAAAATCCGACTATCAGAGTGTCCATATCAACCTTCTTCCTTTTTTCTGACTTGACCTCCAGAGAGGTTGAGTGCACCGTCTTCGTCACAGCCTTGGCCTCAGCCACATGGGCCTTCCTGTCGGCGACCTCAGACCCTCCTCCTGCTAGTCCCCTGGAGATCATTCCCACACCGAGCGAGATCATATTAAGCCTCTTGACAGGGCCTTGGTCGTCTCTCGGTGGGAGGTCAGGGTCATCCTCATCATCAGAAGGGTCGTCCCCTCTTTTTTGAGGACCTTCTCTACATGCATCGCCTCGCTTCTTTCTGGGGTCGTCCCCTCGGCCCCTCTTGAAGGCACCTTTATCGACGTACTTTCTGAGCTTCCCTTCTTTCATCATCTTCTCAATATCATCTTTCAGAGCACCACGGGTTCTTGTTCCTCTTGCCGGGGGCTGCCCTCAGCTTCTCAGGCCACTTCAGGGACCGATCACTCTTTATCTCATTGAGAATCTGTTCACAGCTGACCGTTAGAGGGGTGTAACCAGCGAACTTGTCATCCGTGGACCTCTTCTTCCCCTCTTTGTTCTTTTTAGGGTATTTACCCCCGCTAGCACCTCCTTTTTCGTCTTCATATTTTGCGGCCATCCCCTCTTCGGTGTTCATCACCTTTCCTGGTGTCGACAGCAGCTCAGCCATCATCCTCGGAGGGTCTTCAGTAAGCTTCCATAACAGCTTCCCCTTTTGGAGTCCTCCAATCAGGGCTGTCATAGCTATGCTCTCCTCATAGTCTTCCACCTCCAACTTCTCTTTTTTGAATCTGGCTATGTAGTCCCTCAGACTCTCATTCTTCTCCTGCTTAACATAGAGCAGGTGGGTGGTCTTCTTCTGTGGCCTCACCCCAAAGCAAAAGTTGTGGACGAACAGGTTTTCCAACTGCTTAAAGTTTTCAATGGAATTTTTTGGAAGAGACGTGTACCAGACATGTGCAGCCCCTGTCAGGGTACCAGAAAAGGCACGACACCTCATCTCATTTGAGATAGAGTATATGTCTGCTGCTGATTGATACATCTCCACGTGGTGGACAGGGTTGGTGCTCCCGTCATATCTTGGGGTGACCACAGGTGGCTTGAACTTCGATGGCGTGGGGAAGTTGACTATCTTTGCCACAAAGGGTGAGCCTATGGTGTATCCCCTCTGAAGAGGGTCTCGGCTCTTCAGTATGTCGCCAATCTTATCTTCCAATCGCTGGATTGAGTCATTCCAGGGCCTCATAGGGTCGGCTTGGCCGATGTTATCCCCTGCCGCCTCTTTGAGGTGGACGGAGGGTTCTGCAGCGGCAGGCCTATGTCGGCTATTTACTTCCCTTTGGCCGTCATCCCGTCCTTGGGGTCGGCCATCTGCTGCCTCCCTCCTGGACCTCGCAGCACTTCTTGACCTGGATAATTTATCCCGCAGGTCATTTACTGGGCCTAGCCTCTCAAAGGCTAACCACCTGCTCAAGCGATCAAAAGCTGAGCCTCTCGGGCGATCATCAAGGTTTGGTCTCCCGCACTTTCCTCTACTATCCTGGAGAGGTCGTACAGTGTTGTTGGAGACCTCATACGGTTCCCAGCATTCTATTGGGGCCTCCTCTCCCTCCAGATCATCATACCTGTCCTCAGGGCAAGGGTTTTCTTGCCTCCCCAGGCGTAGACGCCGGGGGTCAGCAACATCCCTACGCCGCTGAGGGGGTGGCAGGTCTTTGCGCGGTGCCTGGGGTGGTCCCCTGGCCTCATGCTGTCCTGGAGCTGCTGCCGGAGTAATCATCTCAGGAGAAACCCCTGGTGGTCTCAGTATGTTCTGGCTTAGAGCTGTGAACTGCTCCTGCATCATCCGCTGGCTTGCTGCCAGAGACTTTAGGGCTGCCGCCACATCAGCCATCTCAGGCTGAGGCGGCGGCTGACTGGTACTAGGTCTTCCCCCCTCATCCGGCGGGGGAAGTGGTGGTGGTGGCATTTCAGGTGCCATGTGTTTGAGCTATGAAAAGCTGAACTGAAGAAAAGACTGGTGAGCTTGGGAACCTTAGTGGGTCTCTTTCAATGGTGAAACACCTCCTCTCAGGGGGAGTGTTGGTTCACCACCAGAGTGCCCAGTGAGGTCAAGCTGTACAAAGGAAGAGATGTCTTCTCGTTCCCACAGACGGCGCCAAACTGATGATGCTGGGATTCAGCACCACCGGATAAGTGATAATGAGCTCAAACAGCAGTAACCATGGCAGCCATAGAAATGTATAAGTGTATAAGTATGTAGAAGGGGATGAGTATAAGAGGAAACAAGACAATGATGTATAGTGGTTCAGCCAATTTGGCCTACATCCACTGTGAGTG
Organism: Sambucus nigra; assembly: GCA_949130495.1. Taxonomy (NCBI): domain Eukaryota; kingdom Viridiplantae; phylum Streptophyta; class Magnoliopsida; order Dipsacales; family Adoxaceae; genus Sambucus; species Sambucus nigra. The sequence goes on from OX422210.1 coordinate 592,186,551, forward strand.
TGTGATCCTCTAAGTATGGGCACTAATAGCCTTGGATACAATGCACATAAGCTCACTTTCTCTCTCTACTGTGTGTACAAGCAGAGTTTTAGCTAGGGTTATAATTAATTGGTCGATCCCTTGTAGGGTTGTAGGTGACAAGTATATATAGGTCTTGGGGGGTGTAGTGTACCCCCAAGTCTGCATGGTGGATGTGAATGATGATCTAGCCAATACCCTGTTGACACCTGTAGATGCCAAATGATGACAAAATATTCCCTCACGTGAGGGTGTGATTTTGTTATAACGGTCTCACACGTGCCATGTGAGCCTCACGCGCACTGTTACATGCGTCTCCCAAACCACGCGCTGTGATGATGTCACCCTCGGCCTATGAGCCGAGGCCGAGGGCAAAGTTCCTTCCGGCAGTGAGTCTGGCCCAATTCTGGCCGCGTACTGTCGTACCCTCGGAGGGTCTTCCGGAGCCTGGTGCAGGGTCGGCCCCCTGAGGGGTCGTCCGGAGCCTGTTGAAGGGTCGGCCCCCTGAGGGGTCTGGTCCAATTCTGGCCTCGTACTGTCGTACCCTCGGAGGGTCGTCCGGAGCCTGGTGCAGGGTCGGCCCCCTGAGGGGTCGTCCGGAGCCTGGTGAAGGGTCGGCCCCCTGAGGGGTCGTCCGGCCAGGAGGGTATATCTGGGTATATCAGAGAGCATGGAGGGTTTCATTTCCATCAGATTTTCTCCTCTCTCTTTAATTTCAAGCACTCTCCACCATCCTCAAGCCTTACACCACAATCCTAAAACCTTACCCCCACCATCACTAAGCCTTAACCCTTCATCCTTATCCATATTTACACCATTTCCATGCATTTTTCATCCATTCCAATCATTTTAAAGGTAGAAGTGGGTAAATAAGGAGCATTCAAGTTAGTTTTGAAGAAAAAATTAGGGAGCTTTCAAGGAGCAGTCTTAGTGGAGCTAGCCAACCCCTTTAAAACCACCTTATGAGGCATGAGGTTACAACATTCTTATACATCCATCCATCCATTTTTGGAGCTTCAATGAGGTGGGAAAAACTCTACTCTATTCAAGTTTATTATTACTCTATTTTGGTCAAATATGTTAGAGTCCATATGAGTAGATACTTTGCATGTTTGTATAGTTATTAGTCATGATTTCTTAATAGCTTTGAAGATTTAAGAAATAGTTTTTCAAAGGGTTTGAGAAAAGGATGATAAATATCAATAAAACCTCGTGTTTAAACAATTTATGAAATAAAATGTTTTCAAAGAAATATTTTCCTTTATAAAATATTTTTAGTATAAGTCTTGAAGTTTTCTTGCAAAAATGAAGATTTATTAAATTTAGACATTTATGCATGTTTGTAAAGAATATATTTCTTTTCAGTCTTGAAAATTATATACTTACAAATGTTATGAAGCTTCAAGTGATAATTCATCTTCTCGTGTGCATATACTTGTAGTAAGTTAATGATGGGCATATAAACATGTCTAAGAAGGATTAAATAGGTTTAAACTTGAAGTAATAAAGATAGAAATTATCGCCCCAAAAGTGTGTTATGAAGGGAGAAAATGATAAATGTGTATTTTCAAGACTATATGTGATGTTAGAGGCAAAATAGGTATTTTCTAGTGAAAATGACCTTTAAATGCCAAAATGATTGCTTTGTTAAAAAACATAACGAAAGAAAGAGACTTACAGCTTTGGTATTGTGTTAGCCCGCAAATTGAATAAAGGTGTCAATCAAGTGTTAATGAGCTAAGAACATTCAAGACTTTAAGTTAGTGACTTAACAATGTTTTTGGAAAATAACACTCACGGAAAGGGATGAATTACAAGTTTGGAAAAAAAAAGGTAAAATGTTAATTTTACGTAAAGAGGAACGTTTTTTATAAAATAAAAATGTTGTAAAGGGTGTTACACAAAATGGTCCAAAAGAAAGGGATTCTCGGGATGAAATCAACGTAAATATGTAAAGGAAAATAAATAGTTCTTTTCAAGTGTAACACAAATATAGAGCGTAGCTCCCAGGATTTTTAGCTTCGATTGGTAAAAGTTGAATAATGTGGACATTTGTAAAATGTTAAAACACATTGAAAGGGGAATCGAATGTGATCAGGAATAATTAAGAAGGTCCTAGAGCACTGGGGTGAAAGACTCCAAACCACTGGCCATAGCATACAGTAGCGTAGCCGGCAGTGTGCCATGTTAAAATACGCTATTATGTGGTAAACTTCGAGAAAAAGATAATGGTAAAAAGGGAACATAATAAAATAATTGGTTGTGCTAAGAAAATGAGAAAAACTATTTTTTTGTGAAATGAAATAGATAAATGTTCCTATTTGAAAAGGTAATTTGGGCAGAATGCGAAATGACTAAGTCCAAGTAAAGCATGAGTTAAAGTCACAAGTGAAGTGTGGTTAATGAGTAATCAAGAAACCTAAGATATATTCAATCCATAATGAACACAAGTGTGTGTTGTGAATAGTTTTCAAAAGGAAGACAATTATATAGTAACACAGAGAATACGTGTCCAGGAAGGTGGCTTTCAAGGAAAATACTAAAGTGGATATGACATAAAAACAGAAAATTTCGGTAAATGGAGTGTTTTTTTCTAAACAAATGGTATTTTGTTTATGTATTTAATTGGGTGTTAAATTGGGAAATAAGGCCAAGTTGGGCAATAAGGGACAAGAAGAGTCTTTTATAAGATTAATGTGATTTAATCAAGTCAAGTAAAGTTTTTGGAATAAAATCAGATTCCTGTATTAGTATATGTATGTGTGTATATATATAGTATTTGCATGTACACGTAGGTGATACATTATAGAGTCTCTTGTTGCCACTTGATTCTATATTGCATTATTGTATTTCCCACTGGGCATTCGACTCATTTGATCTCCTTTGTTATGATAGGTTGCACATGGTTCAATATTTTGAGAGCATTATACAAGTAAGTATTCTTTTTATTTACGTTAGTGGCTTTATATGCTTGGATTTTGAGAACACTTCCCAGGTCCGACGTGTAGCTTGATATAAATTATAATCGCATGCTAATGGTTGTTTCATTTCAAATGGCATCATAATTAAACAAAATTGAACTAGAGACATTATTTCGGTTGTTTCATTGCACTTCACGCCTAACGTTCGGGTCAGATCAGGTCCCACGAGTAACCCATAAATCTGGGTCGGAGCATTAAAACATTATTCTTATTCAAGAACTGGTTCGAGGATACCATTATAATGGAGGGTAGCCTAGATATGCAATCAAGGATGATTTTATGAAATCCTACAATTTTGTGAATTAGGGGTTTATAAAAAATGTGTTGAGGTTATTTGAATAGCCTGCAAGTGTGATTTCTTGGATTATGGTGTGTGTAACGACGACGACATACACCATCAGTCTAAATGGGGTATTGATGGATTTTTTTAAGGGGGGTAGAGATTTATGTCAAGGCGATCCTCTATCACCTTACTTGTTTATTTTGGATATAGAGGGTTTCTCTTGGATTTTTGATTTTAAGAATAATACTTGTCTACTCAGTTGTCTATCTAAGTATGATACTCTTGGAATTTCTCTTATTATGTCCGCAAAAGTTTTCTTTTTAATTGCAAAAGTGAAGGAATTTATTCTTAAAAAAGTGAACGAGACTTTGGAGGAATTCAACTTGACACATATATGATTATTTCAGTGCACAAGATTTTGGGCAAGGGACCTTGATGGTTGATTTTGTGCGGGATTAGTGAGCAAGATTTTATAGCATGTTCAAAGATGATATTATAGTGATTTTGATATAATGTGTTGATACCAAATTTAATCTGCTGACTTGGATCAATCATATGAAGACACGTGGCTATCTACATAACAACAACAAGCACTTCCGAGATAATCACACGCTCCGAGGAACCATGTTATTCCGAGGAACGCATACACTCCGAGGAACAGACCTCTCCGAGGAACTCATAAGCTCCGAGGAACAGACCTCTCCGAGGAACTCTTGAATACCAGAAAGCTTAGGCGGTCCGAGCTACTCAGGCGGTCCGAGCTGCATCTCGAACAGAGCATTAATTGATGAATAACCAACAGTTTAACTGGTTCATTAAATGCTTATAATTTAGACGCACACGCTTAAAGGGCATTAAATGTATTACCCTTTCATATGTATATCATTTAATGTATCACCCTTTCATATGACAGCCTCAAGGCTATAAATACGTTGTACAATCCTCATTGTACGGAACCGAATTTTGAATCCAAACTTTGGGATCCAGAACGCAAATTCTTGTAATCGAGAATTCCCAAACACTCAGCAATAAAACAACAGTGGATGTAGGCCATTCATATAAGGCTGAACCACTTTAAAAATCTTTTGTCTCATTTTTTTATCTGTGATTGAATTATTAGAGTGATATAATTTTTTACATCAACAGATTGGCGCCGTCTGTGGGAACGACTGGTAATATCGTTTTCTCACCAATAACAATCCAATACCAATGGCTGATATACCTGAATCCAGCAATCGAAACACTGGAACCCCTCCAAATCCATCCGCTCCACCAATTATTCCAGATCTGACTGGAATGATGGCGAATTTAGCTCAGGGCCAGACCGTCATGCAAGAAACGATGCGACAACTCATCCAAACCCTCCATGGCGGTGCGCCAGCCCATTCCGGATCACGAAGCATTCAGAGAAATATATGTGCGCCTTCTGTGCGTACTAGGCGTACTAATTCATATCGCAATGAGGAATCTGAAGATTTTTCTTATCAACCTGGACGAACTTCGTCATTGCGAGCCACAGATACTGAACAATGTGTCACCCTCTCCCCAGAAAGGTCCAGTGCACTGGAAAGATTAAGTACGGCCTCTCCTTTTGATCGATTAGGCCCTAGGAGGAACAAAAGTCCTCTTAATGCAGCGTCAAGGAGCTTTCGACGACCATCAGATTTAAGGGAAGGATCTTCCCAGTCGCGATCAGTTGCTCGTCAAGATGGATCCGCTGACCGACCAGTTGTTCTTCAAGATAAATCCCAGGAAGCCACTTCAACGCGATCAGTTGCTCGAACCAATAGGCCCGAAGAAGGGAATGATGCATGAAAAGGATATATTCAAAGGCTCCAGGATAGATTAGGGGAAATGGCTAAGGCTAAGAACCCTCTACAACGAACCTTTGTTCGAGGAACACCTTTTGTCCAGGACATTGTTGATTTTCCAACACCATCGAAGTTCAAAGCACCTGTTGTGACTCCCAAGTATGATGGGAAGGTTGACCCTGTCCTTCATATAGAACAATATCAAGCTGCTGCCGACATCTATGCTGTCCCAGACGAGATGAGATGCAGGGCATTCTCGGGAACTCTTACCGGATCTGCTCAGATATGGTATAATAATCTTCCTCGGGGTAAGATTTCAACTTTTCTTCAACTGGCCGAATTAGTCATTGGGAATTTCTGCTTCGGAGCAAAGCCAGTTAAACGAGTAGCACATTTGTTAAGTGTTAGACAAAAAGCTGGTGAGAGTATTAGAGACTATATAACTCGTTTTAATAACGAGAAGCTTGAAGTCATTGATTATGAGGAGAAGACATCGATTACTGCTTTGATGAGTGGACTGCTGCCAAACAAGTTGTACTACACTTTGGCCAAAGACCCACCTCGAACCATGTCGGACCTGATGGGAAAAGCGTCCAAGATTATGAATGTCGAGGAGGCTATGTCCGCGAAGAAGAATATGGACGCCAAAGAAACCAAGGGGGAAGGTGATAAAGCTAAGAAGAAAGAGCATAAGAACAATGGTAGTGACAAACATTCCAAAAGTAGGTCGTCATGGGAGGTCTTGAAGAAATTTGATAATTACACGCCTTTGAAGGCAAATATCAACCACGTCCTGGAAGAAATTAAGAACAGTGAGGAGTTAAACTGGCCAAAGAAAATGAAGTCAGGCCCTGACACGAGGAATAGGGAGAAATATTGCGAGTTCCATAAGGATCATGGCCATATGACCAAAAATTGCATAGCTCTTCAGAACGAGATTGAAACACTCATCCGACGAGGAAAGCTATCAAAGTATGTTGATCGGGGAGGCAAAAGAAGAAACAACGATCGAACTAGAGAAAGGTCTAGATCTCCTCGTTGAGCAGAGGAGAAAAAGAAAAGAAACTATGAAGATGATCCAGAGGATGACCCCGATCTTCCCAAGAAACCAAGGCAGCCAGAACGAGAGGTATTTTCAATACTCTTTGGGTCATTTGATTGTAATGTCATTACAGGAGGAGATGCAGGAGGAGGAGACCTTACTGCAGAAAGAAAAGCTTACCTCGGAGAGGCTCAAGCTTGCTCGTACATTCAGCGAATAAATTTAGCTGAGGAAGATCGCCCGAGAAAGGTGAACAAAGAAAAATTGGTCATTGGTTTTTGAAGAATGATCTTGCAGGAGTTTTATATCCTCATAACGACCCACTAGTGATCAAAATAAGAATGAAGGAAGTAATGATTTCAAGAGTGCTGGTCGATAACGGTAGCTCGGCAGACATCATGTTCTACTCGTGTTTCGATAGTTTAAATTTAAAGCTATCTTAACTGGAGCCTTACCACAGACCCCTCATCGGTTTTGCTGGCGAGAAAGTGTTTCCACTTGGGACGATCAAGTTGGATATATTCATTGGTACGTGGCCTGCTTGTCGAACAGAAAGAATACTCTTTTTCGTGATGGATAAGAATGTCCAGTCATCGTACAATATCATCATGGGAAGGGTAGGATTGAAGAAGTTCGAGGCTGTACCATCTACAGTGCATCAATGCCTAAAATTTCCAACAAACTTTGGAGTAGGAGTTATGAAAGGTGATCAGAAAGTAGCTCGGGAATGCTATTATTCATCCGCCGAGAAAGATGAATTGGAAGAATCAAAGAAAAAGACTACTACTTATCAAGTGGATGAAGGTGCAGAAATTGAAACCTTGGATCCTCGGGATGAGTCGCAACTCGTGAAGGGTCAAGTGGTGGAAGCTACTGAAAATATCATTCTGGACGATGAACACCCTGAGCGAACTACTCAAATAGGTTCATCGTTGGAAGCCTCATTAAAACAAGAATTGATAACTTTCCTTAGAAGCAGAAAACAAACTTTTGCCTGGAGTCATGAAGATATGCCTGGGATTGACCCAAACTTCTTATGTCACGAGCTCAATGTCAATAAGGAGATCAAGACTGTGAAGCAGAGAAGAAGAGTATTCAGTCCCGAGAAGAATCAAGCTATACAGGAGGAAGTCGATAAGCTCCAGAAAGCTTGTTTCATTGAAGATGTAAAATATCCAGATTGGTTAGCCAATGTGGTGATGGTAAAGAAGAAAAACAACAAGTGGAGGATGTGTGTAGACTTCACCGAACTCAACAAAGCATGCCCAAAAGATCACATTCCGTTGCCCCGAATTGATCAACTGGTGGATGCTACCTCGGGACACGAGTTGTTGAGATTCATGGATGCTTATTCTGGTTATAATCAGATCAAAATGAAACCTGAAGACAGGGAGAGTACTTCTTTCATTACCCTGAGGGGAACTTATTGTTATAATGTTATGCCTTTTGGTTTAAAAAATGCAGGTGCGACATATCAGAGGCTGATGAACAAGGTCTTTGCTGAACAAATCAGTGACAATATGGAAGTCTATGTTGACGACATGCTGACAAAAAGCAAGAAAGCTACAGATCATCTAGTTGACTTAAGTCAAACTTTTGATCAACTAGATAAATATCAAATGAAGCTGAACCCGATGAAGTGCATATTTTGAGTACGAGAAGGCATGTTCCTCGGGTACATTGTTAATCAACGAGGCATTGAAGCAAATCCTGAAAAAATCAAAGCTCTATTAGGGCTGCGATCTCCAACAACGAAGAAAGAAGTACAGAGTCTTACAGGACAAGTAGCAGCACTCAACAGATTTGTGTCACGAGCAACTGATAGATGTCTCCCATTCTTCAAGACACTGAGAAAAACTTTTGAGTGGAATGATGAATGTGAGAAGGCCTTTCAAGACTTGAAGAAATACTTGGGAGCACCTCCACTGTTGTCCAGGCCGGTGATGGGAGAAAAATTGTATTTTTACCTTGCAGTGTCCGAGAATGCAGTTAGCTCGGCGTTGATCAGAGTGGAGAGTGGAGTACAAAAGCCAATTTACTACACAAGTAAGGCCTTCCGAGGAGCAGAGATCAGATATCTGAGACTGGAGAAATTGACACTGGCGTTGATTGAGGCGAGTAGGAGAATGAGGCCGTACTTCCAGGCTCATACTATAGTAGTATACACTGATGTGCCATTGAGACAATCCCTTCATAAGCCAGAGAAATCAGGGAGATTGATGTACTGGGTAATAGAGCTCGGAGAATATGATATAATTTATGAACCCAGATCATCACTAAAAGGGCAGGCTGTAGCAGATTTCATAGCGGAGTTCACCTATCCTGATACCCCCAAGGAGTAAAAGTTGCTCGCTGATCAACCTGTGGATGTTACAGGATCAACAAACACAAGCCCAGACCAATTCTGATTGGTAAAAGGACGTGTGGATGTTACAGGATGTGATGCAGAGATAGTTGGGAGGACTCCGGATGAGGAACAAGAGTTGCTCGCTGATCAACCTGTGGATGTTATAGGGTCGACAGACACTAGCTCAGACCAACTCCAATTGGTAAGAGGGCAAGTGGATGTTAAAGGATCATTAAATTCGAGCTCAGACCAACCTCGGTTGGTAAAAGGGCAAGAAAATATGATCGACGAGGAGCAAGAAAAATCCGGGGAGAATGAAAGGAAACAGCAAATATTTCACCGAGGAACTCTGACTGATAAAAAATTTGAAGATGAGTTACCTATATGGAGGTTATATGTAGATGGCTCATCTTGCACTACAGGATGTGGCGCGGGGATAGTTCTAAGCACTCCAGACGAGTTCGACATGGAATACGCCTTGCGTTTCCAATTCAAAGCTTCCAACAATGAGGCTAAATATGAGGCCATGATTGCAGGGCTAAATTTGGCAAAAATTATGGAGGCACAGCAGGTATTGATTTTCAGTGACTCTCAATTGATTGTAAACCAAATGATGGGAGTATATGCAGTTAGAGGAGAATTAATGATCAGATATCATGCAAAGGCAAAGGAACTGTTATCAGAATTTACTGCTATTCAGCTGGTCAGAATACCAAGAATGGAGAATGCGAGAGCAGACGCCCTAGCTCGACTAGCTTCAGCTACTCGCACCGAGCTACGACGAACAATCCCAATTGAAGTGTTAGCTGGTCGGAGTATAGATGAAGATCTGAAGATGAATTTTATCACCCTTGATTTAGGACCATCTTGGATGGATCCCATCAGGGTATATATTGAGGAAGGAGAATTGCCAATTGACAAGCTTGCAGCCAAGAAGTTGAAGTTTAAAGCTGCTCGGTATGTACTAACTAATGGTGTTTTATATAGACGAGGAATTATGGCAGGTTTGCAAAGATGTGTACATCCCACCGAGGTGAAAGACTTGATTGAAGAGATCCATGAAGGGTCTTGTGGAGTATATGTAGCAGGTCGGACACTTTTACAAAGGGTGATGACGCAGGGATACTACTGGCCGACGATGAGGGCAGATTGTATAGCCTATGCCAAGAAATGTGACAAGTGCCAACGCTTTTCCTCCATCCGAAGAACTCCACAAGCATTATTGACACCCATAACTTCCCCTTAGCCATTTTCAATTTGGGGAATTGATTTGGTTGGACCATTGCCAACGACCCGAGGAAGGTTCAAGTACCTCGTCGTCGCAGTGGATTATTTTACTAAGTGGGTAGAAGCTGAGCCACTTATTGATATGACGTACGAGAAGGTGTACCAATTTGTTTGGAAGAACATCATTTGCCGATATGGTCTTCCTCATGCTTTCATCACAGACCATGGAACACAATTTGATAACGAGGAGTTCGCTGCCTATTGTCATCAATCAAACATTTTGAAGGTTCATTCAGCACCAGGCCATCCTCAAAGCAATGGACAAACTGAAGTGACAAACAGAACGCTGCTGAACGGTTTGAAGAAAAGATTGGATGATGCGAAAGCGAATTGGATCAACGAGTTACAATCAGTACTCTGGGATTACCGAACTACTCCCCGAGTAGCAACTGGAGAATCACCATACATGCTGGCGTTTGGAAGTGAAGCTGTCATACCTGCCGAGTTGGGTCTCCCAACACACAGGGTACTGAATTTCAATTCCCCTGTCAGCGATTTAATGAGAAGACTGGATTTAGAAATGATCGAGGAGGTCAGAGAGGAGGTAGCCATTAGAAATGCTGCTTACCAGCAGCAGACAACTTTGTCTTACAATAAGAGGGTGAAGAAGTGCGACCTGAAAGAAGGAGACTATGTGCTGAAGAAAGTAATTCAAAAGCATAACAAACTGGAGGCAAATTGGCATGGACCATACCGAGTTACAGAAGTTGTTCGACCAGGAACTTATCGAATAGCAACTTTAGAAGGCGAAGAGTTTAAGAATGCATGGAACGCAGAGCATCTGCGCAAGTATTATCAGTGATGTATATGTAACACAGTTTCCATCGGTATGAATAAAATAAAAATATTCTGCAAGTCTATCTGTTTATTGAAATTTTTTCGGGGAATACTAGTGCTATGCACTACTCGGCAAAGCTCGGTAGACTACTCAACAAAATATTCCAAACTGTACCAACATAATTGGTCGACGAGGAGAAAATATTCCAAACTGTACCAACGTAGTTGGTCGACGAGGAGAAATATTCCTAAAAATGCCAACCTGTTTGGCTAGGAAACGAAATATTCCAAACTGTACCAACATAGTTGGTCGACGAGGAGAAAATATTCAAAACTGAACCAAGTATGGTTGGTCGGGGATAAAAACCCACTAACTATAGTTGGTCAACGAGGAGAATTTATCGATTTTGATTAGTCTGATACATTTTATGAAAAAGATAAAAATTTACCAAGTATGGTTAGTCGGGGATCAACTCCCACTAACTATAATTGGTCGACGAGCACAATTTAACAACCTTGGTTGGTTGGAAAAATTTTAAACATTTTTATACTCATTACTTTATCGAGCAACATTACTGATACTTGTAACTTTTTTACTAAGTTGGTCGATGAACAACACAATATTATTATTTTTTTAACAGAGATACATGAATATAAAGTATTTGATAACTACAAGATAATAGCAATTGAGATTTGCAAGCAAGAATGATGAAGTTCCTCGCCAACAAGCGGATCATTGATGAAGTTCCTCGCCAACACAATACTATTGATCTTTTCCCCTCAGCTTTCGATACAGGTTCCTCGCCAGCAGGCGGATCATTTAAAGATTGAGGAGAATTGATGAAGTTCAAATCCTTCAGCATCCTGACGTTCATCACAGAAGGTCGATCTAAAAGATGCTCGGGACGAGATACCTCAACTTGAGAATGTAAATTGTAGTCACCGAGGTATTTTGAAATTAAGCTCCGAGGAATGGCACGAGCTGGGATCCATTCCATGTCCAAATTGTACGATGGCACAGGCAAGTCGAGCAACTCGGGATCGTGGTAGTCCCACAGATAGTGTCCTTGTTCGAGCTTCAGCACACGTAAGGCATTCAGCCAGCCTTGTTTATAGCCCTCATTATTAGCATTCTGGATACGATCGTCCAAATGGAATAGTGCTTTGTTGTATCCAGCCATCCAGAACTCCCTGGGCTGTTTGTGGAACTGATATGTTAGCTTTTCTAGCTGATCATGGAGGCTCTTGATAAAAAGCTCCTTATTCTCCAAGATTGACTTCTGCGCAGAGATCTGTTTTTCCAAGTCTCTAATTTTCTTTGACATGTCAGACAAAGCCTGGTTCTTATCCATTAATTGGGAAGCTTGGTTCTCTAAGGCAGATGCTATCCTCTGTTCCTCCACAAGCATCCGAACTGCTCTTCCTCGTCCCCGAGGAGCTCTTGCTCGTCCCCGAGGAGATGTGGAAGGTCCCGACCTTTTCAAGGTATCCAACTCTTGCCTCAATTTGGCATTCTCAACCTCTAAAAATGAAAATCCCTCGTCAGTCACTGGGATTATAGCTGTTGAAGAAGAGGCTGCAGACTTCAACTGTGCTAGCTCTTTCTGAAAATTGTTATTCTCTTTCTCTAACAGCTCGGCAATCTGTCTACATGCTTCAACTTCACCCCTTAGGGTTCTCTCCCTGATATCGTACCCAGCAAGGAGCTTCTCGTATCCCTTCTCGGCAGAAAGCTGCTGATACCTCTTCTCATACCCCTCATGCAACAAGGAAGTTGATTCCTTGTACTGATTCTGAAGGTCTTCGAGGGTACATTGAAGATCCTCGATCATTTCATAGTAAGCCACATTATTGGCCATAGCTCGGTCAAGTAAACACTTCAGGTACTGATAAGCTTCGATTGCCTGTTCTGAAGCACCATGACCAAGGATATCAGCAACTTGTGCAGCACTCAAGTCTGTATGACCAGCCTTAAAGTACTCATTGCATTGTTGCAGCAACTTCGTGTCATGGGCAGATAGTAGGTCCATCCTAGCCAGAAACTAACAGAGAAAGAAAAAATAATCATCAAAAAGAAGATCAAGACAGAGTACAAATAGAAAAGAGACAATCGTATGGAAGAAAGAACTCAAGTTTTATTAGATCATGAAATTTGAGGTTACAAGTTTTGAGTTACATTTGACAAATAAAAAAGAAAAATAGAAAGAGAAAACCGAACAACACTACACCTTTTCCTTATCTCCCAAAACCTTCTCAGGAGGTTGGGAAGAGGAGGCAGGTTGCTCGGAGGGAACTGTGACTTGTTCGGAGAGCACCAGATGTTGCTCGGATAAGAAACTCCTTGCTCGACAGCAGGCTGGCTGGTTAGGGCATGTTCTCCCACTATCATTGAAGACTCCTCAGAGGTAGATTCGTCCTCTTCTAACTCTTCTGGAGTAGGAGGGGGACCAGGGATGTGTCTCTGGAAGAGGTCGGATGACTTATCGACCTTCAATTCCTGAAGGGCAGCAACCCATCCGTCCCTGAAATACTTTAAACTGCCATAATCCACTTCAGAGACCATGGCAGCACATCCCTTATCCCAACCTTTGTCCCAGCCAGAGCTGAAGGACTTCTTCACGGCAGCTTTCCTTTTGGCCTTCTCCAAGGCGAGCTTCTCGGACAGCAAAACATCAGCAGCTTTCAATTTTTGTTCAGCTTCCTCCTTCTGCCGAGTTACTTCCTGGAGTTGGACCAACCTCTCCTCAGCAGCCTTGAGTTTATTTTCAAATTCCCCAACAGTCTTGAGCTTCACATCGAGCTCTTTATTAGCCTTCTCCAAGGCATTCACTTTCCTCTCCAAATCCTTGGTGGCCTCAGCAACCCGAGTTTTCTCCTGCTCGGAGGAAGCAAGTTTCTTCTCCCAGACTGCTTTATCAGTAGCGTACTTCTGGCGAGATTCCTCCAAGGACTTGGTAGCTTCTTCCAGAGCTCCCTCCACACTGGACGAGGAGCAAGAAGCTTTGATTGCTTCATCCTTCTTAAGGATTATGTTGAAGCAGCTCGTCAACTGTAAACAGAAAAAGAAAGCAAAGTCAGAAACAAATATGAGAAATAATAAAGGAAAATATGAAAAGTTCAAAGTAAAGGTACTCACTGAAGAAAGATGACGAGCAGCCAAAGAAGTAACCATATCCCGAGTAAGGTTATCTTCATTACCTTGCACCTCGGGAATGGTCAAGGACTTTACCGAGCTCATGTCAAAGCTCGAGGAACAGATATGGGAACCCTAGTCCCAACAACAAGGGGCTGAATGATGGTGTCAGCTAAATTGACCGAGGATCTCTTCTTCAGCCTCCTCGGGGGAACAGGTACAACCAAGGAAGAATCCTTGGTCGGTGATATCACAATCACCTCTCCAGGAGCAGCAGAGCTGCTCGGAGCCACTGTGGGCTTCTCGGCAATCTTCGCAGGAGCAGCTGGAGGAGCTACAACAGTTTTCTTTGTCCCCTCCATTGGGACATCAATTTTACTCCTCTTTGTCTCCCCAGAACCGGAGGCAATTTTCTCAAAAAGAGTGGGAGGTCTTCTCTTCTTCATCCTTTCGCTCAATGGAACGTGAGATTCTGGCGAAGAACTTGCAGAGGGTGGTACTGGCTCTGCTTCACTGATCACTGGACGAGCAGTGAAAGAAGTTGTATAGCTCTTGTATTGGAGCAGATAGGAGGCTGATCGAATGTGCTCGTCAGCAACCCTTTGATGCAGACCCCAGATAAGTCCCAAATGCCTTATATTCACATATGTTTCTTTTGGACACTTTCTCTTGCTATCAACTGCAAATAAACAAACATTGTTATCAGTAACACATTTTCTCAAACATAAAACAAACATGATTTCAAGATAAATAAAATAAAATAAAAATAACATATCCCATTGCCATAAGGAGGGCATCTGGGACCCTGGTAAACCTCATCTCCGGTTAAAGGAGGGTGTTGCCAATTTTTTACAACAACCCCATGTTCAAAATAATCCCTGTTGGCATCAGGGAGATTGACTACTAAGGCTCTATTTATAAACCTAGTTTTCAAATAATAAATATTATCATTAACTGCCCATCTATAGCAGTACATGATTTCTGGAATTCCTATACGAATTCCATGCACTTGATTTAATTTATGCACCCCATTAACTATTCTCCATGTATTGGGGGCTATTCGTGCAGGAACAACATCAAAGTACTGACAAAATTCCAGACACAGAGGATTTGGTGGAAAACAAAATCCACACTCAGCAAAAAAGAGACTGGGGAACCAAAGTCCCTCAGCCAAATTGAAATAATTAGAAGGCTCAGAAAGCTCTTCCAATACAACCCAAGAAGGAATGGAAAAATCAGATCGAAATTTGTCAAGAGACTCAACAGAGTAAACCATGATGATGAATTAAAAATGAAGAAGAAGAAGAAAGATGATCTTACAGAAAAAAGACTGAAGCTGTTGACAATGAACGACGGAAGAGATGAACGCACAAGAGAGTAGAAGACAATGAAAAACTCGAAGATGAAAATTTGAAAAGATAGAGGACGATGGGAGTCTCTGTGAAGTTTAAATACCTTGACTTGGGAACTGGGGAAGTAATGATTACAAAAAGGATGATTACGTTACCGACGGCTAAAAAGGCATTAAATATTGGCGCGGGAATCAAAGCGAACAACAGCAGCTAAAAAGGCGAAAAGTGACGCGGGAACCGAAGCGAGCAGAAAAGTCCAAAAAAGTATGATTCTACGAATTGGGAAGGAGAAATAAATACAAGGGAGATGATCCTAAAAATCAGGAAGAACTATTTAAAGCTATCGTATTCCGAGAAAGAATGTTCCATACTCCTCAAATTTTGAACTATGAAACATTGGGGGCTTCTGTTGATACCAAATTTAATCTGCTGACTTGGATCAATCATATGAAGACACGTGGCTATCTACATGACAACAATAAGCACTTCCGAGATAATCACACGCTCCGAGGAACCATGTTATTCCGAGGAACGCATACACTCCGAGGAACAGACCTCTCCGAGGAACTCATACGCTCCGAGGAACAGACCTCTCCGAGGAACTCTTGAATACCAGAAATCTTAGGCGGTTCGAGCTACATCTCGAAAAGAGCATTAATTGATTAATAACCAACAGTTCAACTGGTTCATTAAATGCTTATCATTTAGACGCACACGCTTAAAGGGCATTAAATGTATTACCATTTCATATGTATTTCATTTAATGTATCACCCTTTCATATGACAGCCTCAAGGCTATAAATACGTTGTACAATCCTCATTGTAGGGGACCGGATTCTGAATTCAAACTTTGGGATCGAGAACGCAAATTCTTGTAATCGAGAATTCCCAAACACTCAGCAATAAAACAACAGTGGATGTAGGCCATTCATATAAGGCTGGACCACTTTAAAAATCTTTGTCTCATTTGTTTATCTGTGATTTAATTATTAGAGTGATCTAATTTTTTACATCAACATAATGAATGATGGGTTTAAAAGGAATCTTGCATATTTTGATTATCAAATCCAATTAACTAGAGATATTTAATATGATATTAATGGGAATTTTAGTAATTAGTGATGATTTTTTTTCTTTGTGTGCAAGCATTTCATAGTCTAATTGCTCAAGGGGGACGTACTAAGAGACATTTTTATGGGGAGTGTATGACATGGACCGTATTGGTACCCCAGTGATAGCGATGATCATACCTTGGTCATTTAACCTTGGTCTTACTGCTGACGTATCCATGTGTATAATTAGTAACCCCATGAATTTTGGAGTCTTGAATATACCAAGTGGAAAATATAGTATCATTAGTAGCCCCTTGTTGCTTATGGTCATAACTAAACACTGATATTTCCATTATGATTAGATTGCATTGGGAAGGAGCCCACACATAGATGTGGAAAAGTATTAGGGAATGAGATCATTGATGTGACTGAAGCGTCTGATTTTGGAGATAAAAGTGTATGAAACTCTAGGAATTGGAGGATATTAAAGATCCCCTTGGGATGGGTTAATTTATTCAATGCTAACTTCCAATTTCTCTCTTCATTTTTTGAATTTCTTTGAGCAAACAAGCCCGTTATCCCATGTAATGTCTTATGAAAAAATATCTCCCACCAAGGTCTTAGACCCCAAACCCATGTTTGATATTAAGCCCCATGTTTTACTGCCTCCAATTCACTAAGATGAGAAGGTGATGAATTATAAGGGGGTTTTAATTCTAATTTTTATGGTGGGATCATTTCACCTCACGGCTAACTAAACAAAACCTAACAGAGATCTAAAAGACCTACCAAATTATGAAGAGTGTCACTCTGAGCGATATAAGGCCTAATAAGAGGGACTACTCCTTCGTATCCCATCATCTGTGCTTCAACGAAAGCTTCCTTTAGTATCGGGATAGATTCCCCTTACCCATGCATGTGGTCAGGATCCTGAAGGCTATTAGTATAAACCCTTCTCAACTGGTAGCCAACTTATGGATACCTTTAATGTCCATAGTCTTGGGACTTTAGAGAGTTCAATGAGAGAAAGTATAATTTTTTAAGGCCAAGTTCTTTAAGTTGTATAGGGTTCAGGAGTAGAAAATGCTAAACGAGAAGGATCTAAAGTATCTAGCCTCCAGACCCTACATAGTGATCTTTAGTAAGGACAAGTACAATGCCCCCCAAGAAATGGAAGAAAATATTCTTATTATTTAGGGGAGCTTGGGCCACCCCTGATCCTGCTAAACCCGTTGGATTTTCGGCTATTTGTGTACCCCTCCGTCAGTAGGTAAGCTGAAGTTTCACTTTTGTTTTAGTTCTTGGAAATCTTCTTTGTTTTGAGAATTAAAATTTGTATTTACCTTTTGCAGCAATTCTCGATCCCACCATATAGGAGTTTAATAGGATTACTAAGGCCTACAGGTTAGATTTTACCCCATTCGAGATCCTTGTCATTGCCAGATGCCTATTTAGCTATAGGTTAGAACCTGAGCCTAAGCCTCTCACACATGTGGGAGTCCATCAGGTCCCCTAGACTATTATGGGGACCATGATCGATCATGAGCCTTACGTCATGGATTCTCAGTATAGGAAGGCTGTTTCTATAGTCTCGACATAATTTCTTGAGGCTTCTAAGGTGAATGTTGACCAGACTAAAGGTAGGGCTAACCCTCCGAAAGTTAAAGGGGTCTCTACCTCAACTGATGATCCCATTCTTCTTTATGGCCATTCCCTATGAAAGTATCTTTGACCTTTTCTTACACTATGACAAAATAGGCTATTTGTAACGATCATAGACCTTGATAAGTAGAACTACTCATGGTCAAAGTCTATAATAAGTTTCATTTATCACACACTTATCACGAACTTTGTTCGTAACAAGTCCATCACATGGGAAA
The DNA here is from genome assembly GCA_949130495.1 of Sambucus nigra. Lineage (NCBI taxonomy): Eukaryota > Viridiplantae > Streptophyta > Magnoliopsida > Dipsacales > Adoxaceae > Sambucus > Sambucus nigra. The sequence goes on from OX422210.1 coordinate 592,204,514, forward strand.
ACTTTTCACGTACTTTAATTGTGATATGTCCGTGACAAGTTGTACTAGTCAAGGACATGTCACGGTCAAACTCCATGACAAAACAGGGTGACAGAATAAAAACTGCTAGGTAGTATTGCCACTGCCACTACCCAACAGTATATTATTAACCTATAGCAGCATTTAACGATATATTCTAACAATAACTAATAGCAATCAACACCAATACCAATAATAATCTATCATCAACCAAATATAAATACGAAACATGATATATTTACCCGAATTACAAATTATTACGTAAAAAGTAAATATTAATTAATTCTCAGGTTGGAGGAGAAAGTTAGGCCACACAATATGAGAACTAATACATCCCTCAATATGTCGTACACCACACTATTCATTCAAACACAAGGCTTCATTATCTTTCCCCACCATAATGCCAGTGAAGTGTACCCAAGCCTCATGAGGCTACAACGGATGGTTATGCGCCAAGGAAATTGGGTGTATACTCGGGTCTCTCAACCCCCTGGCAATTATATCGCCTGCCCATAATTCTACCAAATAGACATTCTCCCAACCAATTGTAAAGGAGTCTAGACAGTTGGGACGGGGGGTGGTGAATAAGGCCTACGGAGATGGGGGGTCTATCGATGAGGGTGAGAAAGATGGAGTACTGGTCCTCTTATCCACTAATTTTTCCTTGCACTTTCCTGAGCTAATCCCAGCTTTACCTTAAAGAGCTTTCTTAATTGTCAAAAACATTATATTCAATATTTTTTAGATGTTGTCAAACTTTTGGTCCAAAATTGTCTTTAACTTGTCGGCCTTGCAAGACAATCCACTGTTGCTCGAAGTAATCCCTATGAGCGTTGACTTCCCCACCAGAGAGATAACACCCGGTGTACGACCTTTATGATCTCTACCGAGAACTTGGCTAAGAGCATCCGTACTCAGAGATGACTTGTCGGTATAACTCTTCAAGTTGTGGACTACTTTAAGCTTTTCTTGAAATAGCAAAAAAGTACGCAATTAGATTAAATAATAAAAAAGTACGTGATTATAAATAATGAATTAATAACATAATTACAATTATAACTTATAATAGTGGAGGCCACAATATGATTGACCTCCTTGTGATTCCCTTTCTTCGTTCGAATATCCACATAGGCATCGAGCCAATGTGGCTGACTCCCAGGACCACTCCCCATCTCTTGAAATAAAATAATATAAAATTAGAGAATTAGTATATAATTTCCACCAAGTATAACAAAATGAAAGTAAAATGAAATAACATTCAAAACTTACCATCATATGCTCCATCTTGGCGTAAGACGTATGCCGAGAATAGTACACGTCAAACATCTTGGTCTCGTTTTCCCTCCCCGATTCGTGAGAGGATAACTACCTATATGATATCTCATTATTGACAAATTATTTACAGATTGCTAATGAGATTGGATCCTTCTCGGGTATCGTATCCCTATGTCATAAGATGGACTCCCGATCCCTGCTAAAATACCATGCACACATATTTTTCTTCCACATTTTCCATTCTCCCTTAGCTATTACAATGTTGTATCGCGTGATTCTGGGGGGGAAGTCGAATTGTTCCTATACAACAAATACAAAAATAAATTGATTTAGTAGTATTGAAATTATAAAATAAAATTTAAGTATTATTGAGTCAAGCATATACCTGTAATGCCCCCAACGACCATCGTAAGCTCAACGGGCACCCTTCTCCAATCAGTGTACCCGGGTCCAATAATCATTTTACCCAATTCCAAGTCGTTGGCTTGGAAGTTCATCTTGTTCTTCACAATGCTCCCCAACTTTTCCCACTATCGAGGCCCAGTGTAAGATGAGCCTTCCTCGCCACTACTTCCCTGACACCCTGGTGAAGACATATCCTTTAAGAATTGTTATTACTAGATATATATATATATATAAGAAGATGGTTTAGAAATATAAATAATGCATCAGTTTGACATTGTTAAATAAAATGCATAATAAATTAGAAACGACATTTATCTTAAACCATACTATGAATTTTCTCAAATAATGTCTAAAGTGATTAAAATCCAAATTAGCATATTCATTAACTAACCAATAAAGATTGATTCAATTTCCTAAAAACTGATCAAATCCAATTGAATAAAGACATTAAACTATCATCCAATTATAATATATACAACAAAGCAATAATTTTTGATAAATCAACAACGACATTGCAAGAATACAAACTAACTAGGACATTAAAAGAATATAAATCCATATCATAAACCAAATTAAGAATTTTTTCGAATAATTGAAGTCCTTATTACAAATCTAAGAATTATTTCAAATTCAGGTTAGCAACCAAAATGGATTGATATTTGGTAGGAGTAGCTAAGTCTTCCACGCTACTATTTAGACCCTTTGGTGCGTGTAAGACGATTGACCACATCTCATTATTGACATACTCCGAGTAAAACACTTGTTTGACCTTTTAAAAGGAACAAATAAATGGAACATCTCTCATATGATCATTACTCTTCATCTTGGAGAAGTCAACTATGATCAAATTAGTACCTGAATTAACTTTACAAGCATTTTTGTCCTCAACTCTTACTCAATAACAATAAAACAAAAACTCTTTAAAGCTTATATAGTCTAATTAAAATATATTCCAAATGACACCATAGTAATTTATTTCAGATTCAACGAGATTGTTATCTTTTGCACTCATTTAAAAATAAGTAAGATCCTTATAGTAATGCTCGAGTTCTGTACATTATCATTTTACTCGTACACACTTGAACCAAATACATAACCTCCAATTGATACTTTTTGTACTCATGTGCCATAAAATTGGGTCTAGTGGCTAGACGAGTAAGCCTTGATGTCGCATCACCCATCTTTAACAGCTGAGATTATAGACAAACGAGCAAGCCTACCTACGGACGCCGATCAATTCCATGCATTTCCTCGTGAAAAACCCAAGATCAATAATTATCTTGCATACCCCATTCAATCAGATGTAGTTTAACTATTTTTCACCTAAACATCTTATCATTCCTATAATCTGCACACGGATACCGGAACTCTTCATCATTAAGACATCTCTTTGTGAATTGTACAAACTCATTATCACCACTACGATACTCATCCATAATCTATTTATCTCATCCATCCACTCTCTGTATAGAGAATATCCCATCACAGATACTATGAACAATCACCTATTATGGGAAAAGACGCATATATTCATGGATTAATATAAAAAAAAGTATGAAAAATTCAAGAACCCTATGTTAAATACTAAAATACCTAATTTATATACTACAATACCTATAATTACATAGGTGAGAGGTGCCAAATCAATCTGATAACTCATGTTCAGTTTTAATATTTCAAATTCTGAATTAAGTAGTGCGTTTGAACAAAAAATAAAGATAAATGTAAGTAGAGGTCAAACCCAATTCAATCTATTCATATCACATCAATCACTAAGATCAATCCTATACATTGATTAAGTCGACCGACACACCAAAACTTACATGAATCAAGCGGACAACTATTGTAAGCTCAGAAGAATGGACACTTCTCAGAAGGGAACATACCCGTATTAGACAGTCTGACACTAACACGACACTCTGAAGACACTTCGCATGGCTTGGCAGCTTTATTTGACATTTTAAAAAGGAGCCCGCTTCCCAAGCATGACCTGGCCATTTAGTGGACAGGACAGGGTGCCAAAATTAAAGAACACTAAGAAATTCTAATGTCATCTTGTAAAATTAAATTGTGTACGGGTGTATGAAAAATAAGAAGAAAATTTAAAAGAATGAAGTTATTATCTTTCCTAATTTAAATTCATGTTTTTTAATTACGACTTAATTGTTATTATGAAATACTAGACCATGTTAATTTTATTAAATTAGTTTCTAAACTATTTTTTGTTTTTGAAATACAAAGTAGATGAAAGTATATATGTGCAAGTATAAAAATATATTTATACGTCATCGTGTCTTTGTTGTGTCGTATCCTAGTTTTTTGAGTCAGTGTGTCCATGTGGTGTTGGACATGACACCCGTAATCGTGTTCGTACTTCATAGACTGTACCCGATTTCACATACCTAATTTCACTATTTTAATGCGTATATACCCAATTTCACTATTTTGATGTGTATATATCGAATTTTACATAACCAATTTCAGGAAACACAAAAACCCTAACACAAACACACAAACACACACACACACACACACACACACACATATATATATATACACACACACATGTATGTATGTATGTATGTATGTATGTATGTATGTATGTATGTATGTATGTATGTATGTATGTATGTATGTATGTATGTATGTATGTATAGACACATACACGTAAATATACAGTTAAGAAAGATCATGAAGTGAGAGAGGGAGAATTATCGGTGTGGGTGAAGGTGGTAGCCTCCGGCACGGAGAGAGAGAGAATGGAGCGGTGAGAGAGAGAAAAATTATTTTGGGTGGAGAGGGCTGAGAATAAAGGATTGATGGGTTGATTATATCGCACTTGTGGTCACGGTCTTTGACCCTGTCAACACTATGACAATAAAGAGGTGGTGTCATGCTCTTTGACCTTGACACGCCCATGACAAATTATTGTCAATGTCAACATATCTGTGTTTTGTTGTTACGATTTTTTACCCTGACAAATACTTATGGGTGAAAGGTGACAAAAACCTTTTTTTGGTGTAGATTTTTTCTTGTTATCATTTCCACTGCTTCTTTGATGGTTGATTTTGACCTTTATTTGATCCAATAGATGAACGAGAAGAATGAGTGATAGTCGAGAGAAATGACTAAAAGATCCTTGTTAAGGTTGGGATCAGTAAGAGGAAGAGATCTAAGACCACCTACGTCTTGGTGTTCAGTGCTCCAATAGACATCCCAGTTCTTGCGGTCAAATTAATGGAGGAGGTCAACCAGGGGTCTCATCCTGTTGAAGATCAGATTTAGAGCTTCAAAAAACCCTGCCCTTGCTCCAAGTAGAATATAGGGTAGGTGGGATTTTTGGAGCAACTCGAGAATATCCTTCTATGCTAAGGGACTTATAGCCCTTGGTCTCACAGAAAGGATTCATGGAGAAGGTGGTGCCCCATCAGGGGGGAAGTTGGCAAAAGGTGGATCAAGTGCCTAGCTCATCAAAGGGGCATGTTATTGCTAAGGGTATAAGTTTGTTATGTCCTGCGGGTTAGAGATATACCAGACTTCCCTTAGGTGGGGGGATAGGCTCTTATGCCTGAGTTGTGGATTCTCATTATTTTCTGGCCAAGACATGCAATTTCGATATGATAGCCACTTTGACGGGCAGAGTTGACCCTGTCAATGCTGAGAAGCTGGTCCATTTGATGGGCAAGGTACTTTCATATTACCTGGACTTATTCCCTAACCTTATTACATTTTGTTTCTTGTTCTAATATCATTTTCTCTTATAGTCTAAGCACTTAACGAAATATTTTTGGGATGATTCTCTTGGTGGTAGTAAAGCGTGCAAAAAAGCTAATGATATGGAAAGAATTTGGGGCCTCACCCAGTTGAATTTAGATCAAATGATCATTGGTAAACTATTATGGAATAAGGATCTTGAGAAGGAAGGAGATGTCATGAAGACCTAGGTTAGTTCATATTAAGGGAGAAACTTTTGAATGAGAAGAATATCAAATATAATGCATCTTTATTGGTTGATGCAAGGAAGTCTTTGGCCAAGGTTGAGGAGCTATGTGCCCTTTATCAAGTTGAGTTCAAGGTGACACTAGAGGCCATTTAATTCTAGGAAGGTGAGCTTCAGATCTTTAAGGAAATACATCTTCAAGTTGACGATGAGGTGGAGCTTTTGAAGTAAATAGTCATAACCATATCTACTGAGAAGGAATAACTAATCTCATAAGGTCAATGGTTATAAAATAGGTATGTAGAACTTGGTCCAGCATAAAGGACTTTTGGGAGATATTCTTACCACTTTGTATATCCAGTTGGATGCCTACTAGGAGTATGAGGCCTTTAGGAAGTATCTGTTCTAAAACTTCAGCGCTAGTTTCGAAACTTGCAAGGCCATGGTCGAGGCATTATATCCAAATATGGACATTACTGACATATTTCTTAAAGAACCTCAGTCAAAATAGGGGAGCTAAGATCAGGATGAAAGAAGCATTAACCTCAATGTTGTTGATGCATCTGTTACTAAGTCTCAAGAGGAAGAAACCAATAAGATGACCTCTGACTTTCTTCCCTCAATAAGGGAAGCCCTTGTGGATCCCCTAAACCTCAAGCCTTAAAAGGATTTTACGTAATTTTCTTTCTTTATTTGTGCAAACTGTCTACTGGCCATGGGCCATTCCTTGTTATCTTTAATTCCACCATTAATAGAAAAGGTAGTTTTGAAATCATGGAATTTTATTACACTTTGTTCTTCACTTAATTATTTTTTTTACTTCGCCAAGAAATTTTTTTCCCTGGCTTGCACTGTTTAAGGTTTCTTCGAGGTTTTACCAGTATGTAGTAACAATCCAACTATGTCGTGTGTTTGTTGGAGGAGCCCTAAAGGTCATAAGACCTGAAGCTCCCCATTCGTGAATTTTCTGAAATTAAGACTGAGGTTCTAGAATGGGTCTTTAGACCTTAGAACCATGGGACATTTGTTACTTGTACGTTTTTGGACTTAAAGCCCACAACTTTTATTCAAACACTTAGCACCTCAAAAAAATTAGACAAAATGGATTAAAATCAAACTTATAAGAGGTTTTGATAACTTAGGGCTAAAATTTGGACTAGAAAGATGAAAATATGAAGTCCTTACAAGAATCCTAAGATTCATAACTTAGTGAAATTGTAACATAAAGTCCCATAAAGGGTCATAAGACCTTCGAACATAGGTTAAGTTGGATTTGAAGTCCCACCAAGGTTCCTAAGATCTCTGAACTTGGAAAGTTTGAAACCTGATGTCCTTATTAGGGTCTAAGACCTCTAGACTTAGTAAAATTATAACTTATAGTCCCACAAAGGGTTATAACATGTCACACCCTATTATTGGTACAAATTTACAATATAATAACAATGCAATGAACTAAATTTAAGGCAGAAAATAGAACTTTATTCATTTTATATAATCGCACATTTATTGTACTACTACTATATGGGTGAATTACTGATATTACATATTATTTCTAAAACTAAAAAATAATGTATGTCGTTGAAAATTGCCATTCCCTTCTCCCATCTTCTTCAATATCCTTCCATATAGTTATATAAGCAAACACATGGTCCGTGCATATCACAAAAAGGGAGGGGGATTTATCGTCTTTTTCTTGGAACATCTGGATGAAAAGGAATTAACACAAATATGCTAGCAGATTTTAACCAATTCTATAACAAATTATAGGTAGAGAGAAATTTGGAGTGTATATAGAGTTAATTATTTATTGCAAAGAACAAGTACAATTTGTATAACAAGAAAGTCAAGAAATTTAAACTGATAATTCAATACTTATTAGCTTACTAATTAGTATGGAAATAATGAAGCATAATCAGCATAACCAAATATTAATGTCAACCCAAAACCTTTGGAAAAAGTAACCAGCTAGGCACACTATTAAAGTGGCACTCATATGAATATAGTGATAAGACTAGGCTCTCAAACATCTGAGACCTTAGGCCAAGTAGAAAAGTTTTAAGGGACAACGTGGTCGTCTACTTCCTAGTTAATACTGATGCTTCTACAAGAATAATTTGCACAAAGGTGCAAGGTGTACTTCAAAGGCTAATAAAAAATCATCAACTATAAACTAATTCAAACAGGTTTGTACTCCAAATTGATCTACACGATCAAAATCATAAACATCATTTGTCTCTTAAACATCTTATCCAAAAGTTTCATACTTTTATTTGAAAACCTATACCAAAGACAAACCAACAAATCGATATAAGCCCAACAAATTTCACCTGAGAAGATTGCGTACTTTGATTTGAAAATATCTTAAACAACGAACGTCTATTGGTATGATTTTGTTTAAGATGATCTCATTTTGAAACCGACGAATCAACATAAGTTTCTTCTGGAAAAAATGTAATTAATTTTTTAAACGAATTGGTTTTCGAAATTTTTTGTTGTTTTTGGAAAAGAAAATAGAATGATGTTGGGTTGTCTATAACGAACCACATTAATGAAGTTTTTAGGGTTTCATTCGGGATAAAACCAATGAAAATTTAATTATGTTTCTCATGATTGAAGTTATTCATTTTAACTTAATATCATTTGGGTCTGATACCCCGAATTTTAATCCCCAATTCGTCATATTTATGACGAACCAAAGTTAGTTATGTGAATAACTTCATTCGGGGCAAACATCACGAGATGTAATTCCCTATTCGTCAGGTTTAAGTCAAGTTGATATGAATATTTCAGGGTCGTTGGCCCGAATGAACATTGAATATTGTTGGGTTTGACCATTGTTGGTATCATTTACCTTTGTTTGTTAGTTATTAAGGTTTGTAATTTATTCATGTATATTAGTTATTCATGTATGTTAGTTATTGTTGTATTTTAGGTATTTACATGTAAACTATGTTGGTAATTTATTCATGTGTATCAGTTATTCATATATGTTAGTTACTAATGTATTTTAGTTATTCACATGTGATCTATGTTTGTAATTTATTCATGTATATTAGCTATTCATTTATGTTAGTTATTGATGTATTTTAGTTATTCACATGTGATCTATGCATGTTAGTTATTTATGGTCATTAGTTATTAACATGTTATCTTTGTTTTAATGCAGGTCATAAATGGATGAAGTTATATTCTACTAGTGTTATAAGAGGAAATCGATTGCTGCTTCTGAGAGGAGGCATCGGGAAGAAATCTATGTGTTATCAGATGCTATAAAGGACCATGTTGAGGCTTCTATACAGGGTTATGCCGAGGATGTTTTAGAGGGCCATGCTAAGGCTTGTTTAGAGGGTAATGCTGAAGATCTTGTAAAGTGCAATGTAGAGGGCCATGTTGAGATTCCTGTAGAGAGCCATGCTATGGCCCTTGTTGATGTTAAGGCTCCTATTGATGCTGAGTTGAGTGAGGGGTATATTCCACCATCTACACATGCTAGCCCATCGAGTAATCCACCATAAAGATAACACAACTTGACTGTCGCATATAGTAAAAATAAGGTAGCCAACGTCGGATCATCGTCCTAGGACTATGGGTGTCCTAAGAAACTCACTATTTTGAAGCATTTCAAGGACCATATTGCCTATGGTATATGGACCAGATTAGTGGTAATTATATTTCCAAATTTAATTTATCAAAAATATTAATATCCGTAACTTATCAAATATATTGATATATTTGTTATTGTATTATAGGTTCAACGTGTGTCATTGCTTTGTGTCAACCACTGGACAAAGATAAATGTATGGCCTTTGGAAAATAGGAGTTAATAGGTCCGTAATAGGGTGGCGAGGGAAAAACTCAGTGGCTTGACAAAATATAGCCAAAGGTATATAGACTACGCATTGGTTTTAGCATTCATTGAGTGATGGCATCGATAGACGAATAGCTTTCACATGCGATTTGGGGAGATGACCCTCACTCTTGATGATGTAAATCAAATCGTCCCTCTAGTTTTTGACTCATTATTTAGCTTAAACATTGTTACTCCTGATGATGAGGTGATTAAAATGCCTAAAGCTATTGACTTAGTAGTTGAATGTTTATGAGTGAGTAAGGTCGACGCTGAATTAGAGTGCAGTGATTCATATGTGGTTTGTTTGAATTGGATCACTGTGAATTTTAAGGAAAAATAAAAGATGAAAACGTTGTAGCGAATGTGAAAGACTATTGTGACGGGGCCTATATACTCTACATTGTCGGATGCACTGTTTTCCCCAATAAGACGAACAATATGATCCACGTCTACTACCTACAATTATTAAAGGATTTTAAAAAAGGTGGGTCGACTTGCGTGGGGTATGTGAATTCTTGCTCACGTATACAGACAGTTTGGCCTTACATCAAGGTCAAGTGTTAAGCAAATGAGCAGTTTTCCATCCCTAAATTAGGTAACAATAATTAAAATTTCACGATATATGTTAATTATCCATATAAGTAATAAAAAAATGTCATATTATTTTCTATCCGTATTATTTTTTGCAGTCTTGGATTTATGAGCTCTTTTATCGGGTTGGAGGCATGCTACCACATGAAGTTCAACAATACAATGCCCATTATTATGCATAGGGAGTTGCAATCATCCTCTCAAAAGAATGCCTTCTAACATCTCATTAAATACAGAGAACAACTTCACAATATGTCGGTAGGCAATATAAGTCTTTCTACATTATTTTTGTAATTAAATTTAGGAATATTCATACCCTAATTATAAGTTTGTGTGTAGGTGATTTGGGATCCTTATAAGGATGCAAGGGATTCTCACCCATTCCTGGAGGTTGCTTTCTATAGTGACATCTTCATTTGCTTTGACGTTGTTGCGCTATATTATCCCGAAATATGCCTTATATAATTCGATTGTATTAAAATCATTCCCCCTACCCAATGATCCCCTTAAGGGATGAGAGGGGAAACAAATCTGAAAGAAATAAGGTCAAGTTTGACATGAAAAAATGGCATCAGGAAAATTGGCAAAACCATATATTATCTGAGAAGTCATAATTAGTACCCGCGTGCCAATGGGGTTGTAGCGAGGATTACATAAAGTGGTTCTTAACCTATTCCCACCCAACTATCCAGAACCCCGCCTACCATTAGTCCAAAGCAACAAAAACATCGCTCGTAAGAATTATTTTTCTTTTAATTTTCATAATTTAACGAATTATCATACATAAATGATGTTTAATAGGCGAACCAAGCGCGTTGAGCGATGGAGTTTCTGAGAAAGAACATGGAAGAAGGCATTACTATAGATGAGAGTACATTGCTTGGGTGGAATAAAAAAGTTTACCAAATATTTGTGGCAACAATTCGAATGGGTCGCCAAATTAACAGTGAGGAGAAAGGGAAGAAAAAGATGAAGAAAAATGGAAGGAAGAATGATAAAGGGAAAAAGAAGGCGAAGGGGGATGAGGCACAAAGAAGAAAATCAGAGAAAAGAAAAAGAACTTGGTACTGAATTTCCCTGCTTTTGTAATTTTGAACATTTGTTAGATGCGATCATTACAATACTTATGTAATTTGGATTGAGAAATTTTATTTAAATTTTTCATGGAATGTGCAGGTTGCATTAACTTTTTTTTATTATTAAAATTATTTTAATAAAGTTGGTTGTGGTTTGTGAATATGAAGTTTAATTTAAAGTTGGTTGTGGATTTTTAATGTTGAAGTTGTTAATAATAAAGACTTTATGGATTATTAATGTTGAATTTATTAATATTGAAGTTGGTGTAGTTTAATTTATAGTAGGTTTTGGTATTGGTTGAAGTTTAATTTCATGTTGGTTTTGGTTCGGGATAAAAATAATGAAGCCATATAGCGAAACTCGGCATGATGGTAGTGAATCAAACTTTCGATGGAAGTGAAAATCTAACTATTAGGGATGATTATCCCGAACTAAAAATTATCAAGTTTGTTTTGGGGCTGAATACTGAGTCAAAATAATTATTTCGTTGTGTGTATGCCGAACCAAACTTGATCAAGTTTGATTCAGGGTCTTAATAATGAATCCAAGTTAATAATTCATTGTCTATATTCCAAACCAAATATTATATTGTTTGGTTCGGGATAATCATCTCTAAAGATGGGATTTTAGTTTTCAGAGCCAGTTTGATTCGTCACCTTCATGCCGAGTAATGCTATATAATTCATTGAATACATCCCCAATAAAAATAAAAACCAAGACCAACTATATTAACAATCCAAGGATGATAACTTCAACCAAACCCAACTACATTAACAAAGGTTACAAATAACAATATTAACAATCCATAAATAAGTATAAATCAAACTTCACATTCACTTGATATTGAAATTCAGCGCACATGATAATGAAATCCATTCCATATGTTATATTGATATATATTTTCAACAACTTTGCTTACATATGTACAGAAAATACAACATATCCCTTATAACCTACATACACATTTGCTTAGTGTACTAAAAATACAACATATCCCTCAGAACCTATGTACACATTTACCTACATGTGTATGAAAAATATCCCTAACTAGTTGATTTTTATGGGATGATCAATTATCGCTATATCCTTTGGGCCAATATGTAACAGCCCGTAATTTTATTGATTTTTATTTTGGGAATTAATTGGGATTAATTAAATTATATTTGGAAATTAATCCGGTAAAATAAATATTAATTAGCGAGATAAGGATCAATATTTATTTATACTGAATATTACTTAATGAATGAGTAATAATAATGATAAGGAAGTATCATAATTGTCGCGAGTGAAAAATACGGATATCACGGTAAATTTAATCAGGACGCGCGTGTTAGACGTGTCGAAACTTAATGTGGGAAATAAAATATAATTTTATTTTTGATATTCTGTATGGTAATTTTGAGTGCTCCAATGTATCCTTAAGGGTCAAGATAGTCACAAAAGTATACTCGAGAGTTTAGTTGGGATCCTGGGACATTTTTAGGTCAAATCGGCACCCTAGGAGGGTATTTCGGTCTTTTAATTTTTTAAAGAAAGGAGACCTACGAAATTACTAGGTTTATATCAGCCAATAAGATGAAGGCTTCGAGGGTTAGAACTTACAAAGTTACAGAAAAGGTTATAGAAGGAAAAATAGAGGAGACCCCAAGACCATAGAACACCATTCTTGCACCATAAACACCACCATCACGTAGATCGAGAGGAGAGGATCACAAATATAGCACTCTTCTACAACGGATCAAACCTACTCATATAAGAATTTAATATGTCCATAAAAGATAAGAAAGGAGTAGAAAACATCGTATACGACCATTTTTAAGGCTTTCGTCCGACGTACCTAGTGATATCATACTCACAGACGGATATTTCTCGAATAAGCAATTATATGCCACTTCTTCTTGTAAGGACAATTTGTCCATCTTTATGTATATGTTATGTCATACGCCGTTACAAAGATTGATGGTTGAAAAGATCACATCGTCATCAACGAAATTCGAAATCCGAAGAACAAAAGAAGAAGGAATTTGGGAATCAGACCTGACCGGACCGATCCGGCTCAAATAAAAGGAACCGATCCGGCTTATCGGACCGATCCGACCATCTACCGGACCGATCCGTTTTGTCAGACTCCAGTAGCCATCGGACCAAATGCAAACCGATGGAGCAATAATTAGCCGAACCGATCCGACAGCTACCGGACCGATTTGCCTTTGTTAAAAAGAACCGATCCGGAAGAGCGGACCGATCCGCCTCAGATACCAGACCGATCCGCCCTGGATAACCACGAACAGATCGTGTGGAGATTTTTTAGGGCAAATGAATTCTTATTTATACCACGATCGGGGAGTTGGTTTTCTTAAGGCTTATACACGATTTCCAGAGTAGATAAACTCTAAGGCCTTCATGGTATTTGAGTCCATTGATTCATACCCTTGATTCACACAAATTCCATACATTTGTGAGTCACTTTTGGTAACCCAAGAACACCATTGATGCTGTTCAACCCATGTGAAGTGGACCGCTTCTTCCTCTTCATTGCAACCCTACTGTAAAGGGATATTCCAGCCGCGACTACAGAATCCGATACCTGAGGGTAAATCTTAGTCAAAAACTTGTATTTCATTGTAATCCGATTGTAAACCGTCTTTTACAAATTATAGTGATATACAAATGGTTTTGCCCCTGTGGGGGATTTTTCCTTAAACTTTGTGTGTTGAATAATTCGTGCATGATTTCATATTTTTTCATTCACACCTAGTTGCATTCTTAGGGTTAATTTGGGTTAAAAGGTGTTTATTATATTATTTCTTAATTGAACGCAAGCGCCAACTCTTTCAAATTGGTATCAGAGCAGGTTACGCTAATCTATCGCGTATTCCTATTTTCCGCAAAATTTTTCTAAAGATATCAATTTTTTGAAATAAATTGATTTTTGAAAAGAGCGTGTTCAAATGGAGAAATCATATTATAAAATGCCTATCTTTGACGGGACAAATTATGCTTATTGGAAAGCCCGTATGAGGTCGGCTTTAAAAGCCATTGATGAACGTGTCTGGATTTTGGTTGAACGAGGGTGGACTCCTCCCACCGTGACTGTTGATAATGTGACCAACTTGAAACCTGACATTACTTGGACTGATGAAGAATTTAAATGGTCATCTTTTAATTCTAAGGGTCTAAGTGCTATTTCTGGGTCTGTCACACCAGATGAGTTCAAACGCATAATGACGTGCACCACGTCAAAAGAAGCATGGGATGTTTTGCAACTTACTCATGAAGGAACAAATGCCGTTAAATAGTCAAAATTGCAAAATTTAACAACTCAATTTGAAACCATCACCATGCATGAAAATGAATGTTTTGATGAATTTTATGCTAGGCTTTCTGACATTGTTAATACTAGCTATAATCTTGGTGAACATATTCCAAATGCTAGAGTTGTTAAAAAGATTCTTCATTCCCTTCCTAAGCGTTTTATACCTAAAGTCACTGTGCTAAATTCCTTGGGTAATTTAAATACACTAAAATTGGAAGAACTGGTAGGAGATTTACAAACTTATGAAATAGACATGTTTCCTAAATCTGCCAAGCCAAAAGATAAGGGAATTGCCCTTAAAGCCCAAGAGAGAAAAAGTGAGGGGTCGGCAAGAAAGAGAGTCGAGTCATCTAGAAAGATAGAAAATTCTGATTCTGAATGTGAGTTTGACCTAGATGATTTGGCATTATTTGCTAAAAACTTCAAGAAAATTCTGAAATTTAAAAAGGGTGGAAACTTCAATGTTAAAAAGAATTTTCAGAAAAATAAGGTTGAAAAGAAAGATTTCAAAGAACCCCCTAAAAACAGTGAGAGGTGTTTTGAGTGCGACGGTAAGGGACACAGAGCGTTTGAGTGTGCCACTCGTCTGAATAGGGAAAAGGGTAAAGCTGTCCTAAATGCTACCCTTAGTGACGACAGTGAGGTCGAGTCAGTGGACTCGGGAGATGAGTCACCGCATGAGCGTAACTTCACCGCGTTCATGGCTAGTCTTGTGAATACTCCTAGTTCTCCTCACGACGATGAGGATGATGCTTCACAGGGACACTTCGACAATGAGATCGAAGAAAGTGAGGGGTAGGAGGAAGGTAGTGAGGACGAGAGTAACCTTCAACGCGCCTACGCCGAGTTATATAATGAGTCTTTCAAAACTAAAAAACGTAACAAGGCGTTAGTTCTTAGGATCACCGCGTTAGAAGAAGAGTTAGAAGAGACGAGAGAGAGAGAGAGAGAGTCCTCCACCTGCACCGCCATGAGAGAGAGAGAGAGTCTTCCTGGGTTAGTAAAGAGAATTTGCTTAGAGAGAGAGAGTGAAGTTTTGAGAAAGAGAAAACAGACTTGACTAAACAAGTGGCTAGTCTTACTAGTGAGCTCCATTCCTCCATGGAGACTAGGAAGAAACTCGAAGCCCTTGTTGCTCAGCTTACTCATGACCTTGAGAGAGCTAGGAAAGTCAAGGTACAAATCGAGGACAGATCTGGGAAGATGGGAAAGATGCTCCTCGGTCCCGCTTTAGGTTTTGGTAACAGGCAAGGAATATGTTTTGATGGTGCCTCCACGTCCCAAATTGCACCCGGACCAATTCCTGAGTTTACTACGACTCCTTATGGCCGTCATCAAAAACCAAGAAGGAGATTTCGACCAAGAAAAGCAATCCAAGGTCCTCCTAATAATGTGCCCTTTTGCTCCCATTGCAAAAGAAACGGACACCTTAGGGATGATTGCTATAAGTTGGGTCGGACTCGACGTACGTTTGCTCCACCACATCAGACTGATGAGTTTGCCAGTCTGAGAGAGCGTGTTGAGTTTCTAGCCGCCACATCATAGAGTTTGATGAAGGAATTCCGACGAATAACCTTACCATCGATGAATGCGCCCCGCATTCCGGCTAAAACCAACAAGAACAAGGGAATACAAAAAGGTACCTACTCTTAGGTTCCTAAGAAAGAGAAAAAGGCCCTTGTTGTCCATGTCGCTCTCAAAACCCATAATACCTCACAGTGGTATTTTGACAGTGGATGCTCCAGACACATGACAGGTGATGTCTCATAGTTTACCCACCTTGAGGATTATAATGATGGGAGAGTCACCTTTGGAGATGGTAGCAAATCTAGCATAGTAGGACGAGGTACAGTAGAGTTACCAGGATTTCCAAAGCTAGAGAACGTGTTGTACATCAAAGGTTTGAAAGCAAACCTTCTTAGCATCAGCCAGCTGTGCGACGATGACTTTGCTGTGAAGTTTGACCGGAAAGCTTGTAAGGTCTATAATCAAGCCGGTAAACTTTTAGTGCAAGGGGTGAGGACAGAGGATAACTGCTATGGGACTGAGCCCACATCCTCACTTGTTTGCAACAGCGCCATGATCACTCCTATGGATCTGTGGCACCAACGTCTAGGTCATGTGAACGTTAGAGACTTATCTCATTTAGTCAAAAAGGACCTAGTACGTGGCTTACTATCACTTGGAAAGCCAACTTCCATGATTTGTGGACCCTGTCAGTTGGGAAAATACATCCGTAGCCCTCATAGGAAGTTGAACTCCATTACCACCTCACGTGTTCTTGAATTGATTCACATGGATCTTATGGGTCCCACTCGCACGGAGAGTCTAGGTGGTAAGAGATACATTCTCGTGATGGTGGACGATTTCTCTAGATACTCTCTTGTCGGTTTTCTAAGAGAGAAATCAGATGCTGTTGAATTCCTAACGACCAAGTGCCGTGTATTGCAAAACCAACACGGTGTCACCATTAACAGAATACGTAGTGATAACGGCACTGAATTTAAGGAAGCAAAGGTGGATTTGTACTGTGATAGCCTTGGGATCAAACATGAGTTTTCTGCTGTGAGAACTCCTCAGCAAAATGGGATTGTTGAGAGAAAGAATAGAACGATCCAAGAGATGGCTAGATCTATGCTTCAAGGTCGTAAGGTCTCTAGGAGATTTTGGGCAGAGGCAGTGTCTACTGCATGCCACACAGTGAATAGGGTCTATCTGCGTCCACACACACTTAAGACGCCTTATGAATTGTGGACAGGCAAGAAACCCAACCTGGCATATTTCCGTGTCTTTGGGAGTAAATGCTACATCCTACGGGATAGAGAGCAATTAGGAAAGTTTGACTCCCGGAGCAATGAGGGAATATTTCTAGGCTATTCATCGAACAGTAGAGCGTACCGGGTTTTTAACCTGAAGAGCTCTAAAGTTATGGAATCAATAAACGTCACCGTGCAAGATGATGAACCCCTGACGGTTATTGATCCCAACCTTCAGTGTGAGGATGAGGACTGTTCTGACAGTGATTTTCCTGTTTCTCTCCCACACTCTGTGGACCCTATTCCTGTGTTAGGGGACACACCTGCTTGGGTTCACAAGAGTCATGATCCTTCAGCCATTGTTGGCGATCCCACTCTAGGGGTCAAGACTCGTGCTCAACTAGAGAACGTTGTTAGTCATCATTGCTACACGTCCAAAGTCGAGCCCAAGAACCACAAAGAAGCACTCAAAGATGAACACTGGATATCTGCTATGCAGGATGAGTTGCTTCAGTTTAAGAAGAACAATGTCTGGGAACTTGTCCCCGACCTAGTGATACTAATGTTATTGGTACCCGGTGGATTTTCAAGAATAAAATGGATGAAAATGGTACCATAACCAGAAACAAGGCTAGGTTGGTGGCTCAAGGCTACACACAGATAGAGGGTGTAGACTTTGGGGAGACATTTGCTCCTGTTGCGAGGCTTGAGTCCGTTCTCTTACTTCTCGCCATCGCATGTCATCTGCACTTCAAGTTATATCAGATGGATGTCAAGAGTGCCTTTCTGAATGGCATTCTACATGAGGAGGTTTATGTGGAACAACCAAAAGGGTTTAAAGACCCTAAGCACCCTGATCACGTCTACTATATGAGAAAAGCCTTGTATGGTTTGAAGCAAGCACCCCGTGCTTGGTACGAGAGGCTTACTTCCTATCTCTTAGCCCGTGGCTTCAAGAGAGGGGGAGTTGATATGACGTTGTTCGTCAGGAGAGATGACGGTGCTATCTTGGTTGCCCAAGTCTATGTGGATGACATAGTCTTTGGATCCACATGCTCCCAGCATGCTCACCACTTTGAGGAGGAGATGAAAAGTGAGTTTGAGATGAGCATGGTAGGTGAGCTTACATTCTTCCTTGGTCTCCAGGTTCGTCAGCTAGAGGATGGGATGTTCATCTCCCAATCCAAGTATGCTAGAGACCTAGTGAAGAAATTTGGTTTAGACTCCGCTAAGCATGCACGTACACCTATGAGTACCACTACCAAGCTTAGGAAGGACACTACAGGCAAGGACGTAGAGCAAACCTTGTATCGGAGTATGATAGGTAGTCTTCTCTACTTGACTGCCAGTCGTCCCGACATAGCCTTTAGTGTTGGAGTCTGTGCGCGTTATCAGGCGTCTCCTAAAGAGTCACACTTACTCGCTCTAAAACGTATTATCAAATACGTGAGTGGGACTCTCTCATACGGTATTTGGTATTCCCTTGATACCGATGACCGTTTGTCCGCCTATTCGGATGCCGATTGGGCCGGGGACGTAGATGGATGTAAGAGCACTTCGGGTGGGTGTTTCTACTTTGGTTATGCTCTTGTCTCTTGGTTGAGCAAGAAGAAAAACTCCATCTCTTTGTCCACTGCGGAGGCTGAGTACATCGCCGCCGGGAGTTGTTGCACGCAACTCATGTGGATGAAGCAAATGTTGGAGGATTATGGGATTTCACTGGACACCATGTTCATTTCCTGTGATAACACGAGCGCGATACACATATCCCGCAATCCTGTCCAACATTCGCGCACAAAGCACATCAGGTTACGCTAGCACTTTATACGTCAGTTAGTTGAGGAGAAGGTCGTAACCCTGAGTTTTGTTCCCACAGACCGTCAGTTAGCCGATATTTTCACGAAACCTTTAGATGCCCTTAGATTTGAGAGTATTAGGAAGTCTTTGGGGATTTGTACAGTTGACTGAGGGGTTGGTCCATGTCTAGCGTAGGTTGCATTGTCATTTTCATATCCTCTGATGCCTATTGCTAGATTGTACTGTTAGTGTGTTTTACTTATCTTTGCTTTTCATTATTCTTTGAAAAATACAAAAAGATTTTCTTTTAAGAAAAATTTTGAGAAAAAGCACAAAAAGATTTTATTTTGATAAAATTTTTGAAAAATTGAAAAAGAGATTTGTCTCTTATGGATGAGCATTTAAGATAGCCAAGTCACAACTTCATTCCATATATCCATGTGACTGCTTGATAGAGATTTGAGAGGCTACATCATTTCATCCATGTGCTTAACATTGATTGGAGTCCTTGAGATGTAATTAGTGATATTTCATACATGCTTGACTCCTATATCCTTTATTGCACACATGCACGACTTTATTTGATTATTGCACTTGTCTATCACATATTGGCTTGAGTGTTTCTATCTCAATTCTGTCTATACAATGTACAATATGCGATAAAACTTGACAAGATTGGATTGCATGTAAAAACCGTTTTGGTGAGACTGTGTGATTATTTGCATAACGGGGAGGGGCTGCGAAAGTTGATTATTTATACTTTGCGCAAAAGCCACCGTTAAAAAGGACCTAAAAAATGGAGGTATTGTAATATCCGAGGTCCTAAGAGGTTAAAAGAGCCCGAAAAATTTAAAGGCAATAAAAAGCAATTCATGCCAAATATGGGCCATTGTAGGTTTCACCATTAATTCTCCAAAGTTTGAGAATTTAGCTACCTCTATTAAAAATATAAATCTGAGGGAGTTTGGTTGGAGATTGATAACGGGTTTGTACTTCCTTGAAAGTCCTGAAAAAGCATGAAAAACATTTTGGACGTTATTGGTGTAGAAATCACTTTGAGCTTTGATTTGTTGATGTGATTTAGTCAATGTCTTATATTTCCAATCTTTAACACCAAAGGAAGCATTTGAGTTCATTCGTTAGGAATATCCAATATTCATCGTGCACATATGTCATGTTTGTATGCTTTGATTTTCCTATCGAATTTTGATCACCCATTCATTTACGCTATCACCGACTTGGTTGTTTTATGTTCATTCATGGTGTGATTTTATGCCTTGTGTCAACCCGGGTACTTGATTGCTTGATTTATTTCTCTCATTTGTCTATATGGGGACATCATAAAAAGGGGGAGAATGAATTATCTGATTATGGGGGAGTTTTGAAATTCTGAGAATATCATCTTAAATTGATATATATGCTTATGTTTATCTCATTTCAAACTCGATACGTCACTTGGTATTTTCTTTATCTCATGTGTGTAGGTACATTCTTGATAATCCCATGATACACACCCTGATGAGAAAAGCGTGAAGATTCCTGAAGAATTGAAGAACAAACGATGCAGCCTTAGTCATATGTACCTCTTTCAGTTTTGGGTTCATGGAAGGGTAGATTTGTATAGGCATTGTTCATACTTGATAATTCGGATTTTTTTTATGTTTGTTCCGGCATAGACATAGGGGGAGATTTGTAAGGACAATTTGTCCATTTTTATGTACATGTTATGTCATACGCCGTTACAAATATTGATGGTTGAAAAGATCACATCGTCATCAACGAAATCCGAAATCCGAAGAACAAAAGAAGAAGGAATTTGGGAATCAGACCTGACCGGACCGATCCGGCTCAAATAAAAGGAACCGATCCGGCTTATCGGACCGATCCGACCATCTACCGGACCGATCCGTTTTGTCAGACTCCAGTAGCCACCGGACCGAATGCAAACCGATGGAGCAATAATTAGCCGAACCGATCCGACAGCTACAGGACCGATCCGCCTTTGTTAAAAAGAACCGATCCGGAAGAGCGGACCGATCCGCCTCAGATACCGGACCGATCCGCCCTGGATAACCACGAACAGATCGTGTGGAGATTTTTTAGGGCAAATGAATTCTTATTTATACCACGATCGGGGAGTTGGTTTTCTTAAGGCTTATACACGATTTCCAGAGTAGATAAACTCTAAGGCCTTCATGGTATTTGAGTCCATTGATTCATACCCTTGATTCACACAAATTCCATACATTTGTGAGTCACTTTTGGTAACCCAAGAACACCATTTATGTTGTTCAACCCATGTGAAGTGGACCGCTTCTTCCTCTTCATTGCAACCCTACTGGAAAGGGATATTCCAGCCGCGACTACAGAATCCGATACCTGAGGGTAATTCTTAGTCAAAAACTTGTATTTCATTGTAGTCCGATTGTAACCCGTCTTTTACAAATTATAGTGATATACAAATGGTTTTGCCCCTGTGGGGGATTTTTCCTTAAACTTTGTGTGTTGAATAATTCGTGCATGATTTCATATTTTTTCATTCACACCTAGTTGCATTCTTAGGGTTAATTTGGGTTAAAAGGTGTTTATTATATTATTTCTTAATTGAACGCAAGCGCCAACTCTTTCACTTCTCTCCCTTGGTTTACGTATATAGTAAATTACATGGTCACGTGGTCCTTCCCCCCAATTGGACATCGTAAGAGAAGAGGACGTTTCTTACTTGGTCGAGCATGTTCTTTTATATGATCCACATTTATTCAAATATTGCACGGACCAAATCATTCGAAGATGTGTGACAAATGATGAGATTTCTTGCGTCATCCGCTTTTGTCATACGGAAGCATGTGGAGGCCATTTTTTCACGAATAAGACGACCGCTAAGATCCTTCAAAGCGATCTTTACTGGCCCATGATCTTTCAGAATCTAAATAAATATTGTAAATCATGCGATAGATGCCAAAGAATGGGAGTTATCACTCGACGTGACATGATGACGTTAACCCTTATTCTCGTCATTGAGATATTCGACTGTTGGGGCATCGACTTCATAGGTCATTTTCCTCCCTCCTGTGGTTTCTTCTACATCCTTGTCGTGGTAGACTATATGTCAAAATGGGTTGAGGCCATAGCTACTAGGATGACTGACAATAAGGTGGTGATAAAGTTCATCCAAGAACACATACTTTCTCGCTTTGGTGCTTTGAAGGTGATTATTAGTGAAAACGACATGCATTTTTGTAATAGTCCATTTGAGGAACTTATGAGAACGTATGGTGTTGTCCACAAGGTTGGGACGACATATCAGCCCCAAATAAATGGATAAGTCGGGTTAGCAAATTATGAGATAAAGAACATTCTTGAGAAGATTGATCCTAACCGGAAGATTGATCTCTCCGATTAAACGATGCGCTGTGGTCTTAACGGGCTGTTTACAAGAACTCCCTTGGGATATCCTAATTTTTCTTTATCTATGGCAAGCCTTTCCATCTACCCATGGAGCTCAAGCATAAGTCATAGTGTGAAATCAAGAGGTTGAGCTGTAGCTTAGATCAAGTCGGTCAAGCACGCAAGCTTCAATTGCATGAGTTGGAAGAAATACGCAACAATGCATATGAAAGCGTCAAAATATCCAAAGAAAGGATGAAACTCGCGCATGAAAGAAATATCTATCAAAAAGAGTTTCATTCGGGTAAAAAGTTCTCCTATACAACTCCCAATTACACTTGTTTCTCGGTAAGTTACGTTCGTGGTGGATCGACCCGTTTGTAGTGAGAGAGGTGTTTCCCCATGGTGCGATTGAGTAAGTAAATCCGAAGGCTGGGCATACATTTAAGGTTAACGGATAACACTTAAAGCCATATCTTGAGTCATTCATTGAGGAAGCCAATACAATTTTGTTGTCGAACCTCGTTTATGAGGTGGGGTGAGATTAAATGAGAGGTCGTTGCACCCCCGACGTGTATGGGGTGATTCATGATGTATCATATCAAGTCTAGTAGGATAGGTTAGGTATAGGTTCATGGGTTATGAACTTATGACATGGGAAAGGATAGGAGCATCATTGCAATACACTTGAGAGCGTAAGGATATTGGAGGTGAGTTTTTGAGTTATTTTGGGATAAAATTTGGGTAGAAAAACGTTGGCCATGGTTCGGGAGTCAAGTGGAAAGATTTTCAACACTTAGTTTTTGAGAGGGTTTGAAGAAAAAATTGGGGGGCTATACTGGAATCGCGAACCAGTTCGCCCTGCCCTTCTTTATAGGGTCAAACCGGTTCAGCATGTCAGGCCGAGAAAAAAATATAGGAGCGAACTGGTTCGGGTTCAATGCAAACCGGTTTGATTATCTAGGCAGCCAAATTCATTCCCCCTCCTTTTTTTTCCCTCCCTCTTCAATTCCAACATTCACCCCCCCCCCCCCCAATCCAAAATTTACTCCCCCAAATTTCCCCCCCACTCCAAATTCATCCATATTCACCTCCCTCCCCACCAAATCCTAACCCCCTCTAGCTTTAAATTCACCCCTTACCACCTCTATTTTCCCCCACCACTTCCAAACTCTTCCTACTCCAACTTTTGCATGATCTTTCCCAATTGTCAACCAATGGCCAACCGTTATCCTGCCTGTAACACCTCGTATTTTTTAAGATAAATAATATTTTTGAGAATAAATAATTTATTTAATTTGAGGATAAATAACTTATTTAAATTAATGAATTGGAATTTAAACTAAATTGATGATTTGGAGAAATTATTTTAGTTGGAGAATTTTTTTAATTTGGAAGATTCAATTTATTTGGAGAAATGAGATTTAAATTAATTCGAGTTATTTCTTTTAAAATATATGTATCATAAATTGAGGGTGAAATTTGAGATTTTAGATAAGTAACTCGGATGATGATTCTGAGTGTACGGTTGGTTCCGAATAGGTCGAAATAGTCAAAATTGGGTACCCAAGGGTTGTGTTCGGGTCTCGAGGGCTTTTTACACTAATTAGAGCTTATTTTGGTGACTTTTGGCCTTCTTAATGGTAGATGAAAAGTCAAAAACGGGATTACACTTATAAAATGAAAGGTTTGGGCTTAGAGAAGAGTTATTTTCACAAAACCAAAGGTTAGGAGAGTTATACAAAAAGAGAGAGAGAAAGTGAAAAGAATTTAAAAGGAATAATCTAAGGGATGATTTGAGGAATTTTTGCAGAACATTCTTCGAGTGAAGATTTGGGAAGGAAATTCTTGGAGGTGTATTAATATCTTCACCAAAATTAGACACTACGAAATTATCCAGGCAAGTAGTTAAACTTGCTTTCATTTAATTTACGGTATTGCAATTCATATCATGGTGGGTGTAAACCATAGTCTTTTTTTTGGGTGAATAATTCCATTAAAATGGGTTTTGGGTGAATTAACCATTTTGATTGATAAGGATTGATGATTAGTAAGAAATTGATATTATGCAAAGATATATAACACAATTACCTTACTGTAAATCAAAGTTAGATTCGTTGATTGAGAATTGTAGAATCGAATTGAAAAGAATGATTGAATAAAAGTTGTAAAACCCAATTCGTGAAAGCATGAGTGATAATTGAAACCATTGAAGTTTAGTGATTGATATGATGATTGGAACATGTTCAGTATGTGTAATAAACATTGGTTATCATTGGGATGAGTCTTGAGAAGAAACTATGAAGGCTTGATGTGTAAAGCAGCAAACCGATCCGATTTTGAGGTCGAACCGGTTCAAATTAACTGTTTGTCAAAAAATGAAATTTGTAGATATTTTCGTTACAATCTCATGGGTGCCGACCTCATATATTTCTATTTTTTTTAATTAATTATGATCTTTCTATGGAAGGGTGTCTAAAATCGAAATCCATTGTGAGAAATAAAATCTGGATAGGGATGTATGTAGATGAGCGTAGGACAGTAGAAAATATTAAGGAACATTATTTTTACCTTGAAATTGGATGGTAATGAATTCGAGGTATGGATTTAGAGTGCTTAGGATGAACATCCCTCGAAAATATGTGTACAGATTCGTATGGAAATTTCGGATGAAATTAGGATATAAACTAAATTGAGATATGTTTAGTATTTTGAAATAAATATATGAATGTAAGTTAATACTTATAGAATTAAGAGTCGGGGTCATGACCAGGATATTTTTAGGCTAGTTCGATGGGAGTTAGGCATAGAGTATCCAGTTTAATTTATTATAGATGTATATAGTAAATTATCAAATATTGAATTTAATAAAGGGTGTTTTACCTAATAGTGGGACTTGGTGTAATACATTCTGAAGGGTGAAGATACGGACCGAATGAGTGAGTAGGGGTATTGTAGTTGGGTGACACTACTTTAAAATTAATGTGAAATTGATGAGATTAATCAGTGTAATTTAAAATGCAACGAATTCGGGGAATAAGCGAATCTATAATTTAAATCAGTAGGTTATGAGTGAATTACCTATTGACATATTTTAAAGGATAATTGGCATACTTCGAGTAATGAGGGATACTCGGGAATATATGATAAGAAGTGTAATTTGAGTTAAATAATACGTAGGATATTCGGGAGATATATGGGATATATGATATAGGTTGTGTGTATACTTATAATGATTTGTATGATTTATTATGTGTATGACATACCTACGCTACTTGCTATCGGGAGGA
Organism: Sambucus nigra; assembly: GCA_949130495.1. Classification (NCBI taxonomy): domain Eukaryota; kingdom Viridiplantae; phylum Streptophyta; class Magnoliopsida; order Dipsacales; family Adoxaceae; genus Sambucus; species Sambucus nigra. The sequence continues at coordinate 592,230,216 of OX422210.1, forward strand.
GGTTGCGCGTTGTGGACAGTCTCATCCTGATGAGCCCATTGGGGGGATTTTAGACTTGTACCCTGAACATAGGAACTTGGACACGTTCCATCTGAAAGTATAATAATTTTGATGGTTGAATGAGAGCGTAGGTATGTGCGTGACCATATGGCGGGGGACTATGTTCGCCTCCAATATGTGTGATTTGTGATGATGGTTCGAGTGATATACTGAACCAATAGTCCTTTATACAGTGTGTGATGTACCGAGACTTGATATCAGAGTATGCATGCACCGCAGGTCTCAGTCTAGGGGTGCCATATTGTATATATTGTGTATATATATATATATATATATATATATATATATAATGAGGTGATAAATATACGCTTATGACTTATTCTACGATGTGTAATTAGTAAATCAGAAAGATAGTGACATCTAAAATAACTCTAGTGGGTGGAGGATTAAACGTATAATGAGAAATTCATAATTTTCTAATTGAAATGAAGAATCCAGTAACGTATTGTAGGGAAAATACGGGTGGGCACAATAAGTTAGTATGAAAAAAGAGACTTGATACGGCTAGTTAAGTGGGGTAGCGTAACTAGAAAAGGTTAGCAGACAAGCGTTAGGTGTGTACATTAGATGAGAGGCGAGTTATACCTCAAGAAAGTGCGACACTAACTTAAATATGAAGAGTGTACATGCATATTTAATTACTGTAATTTAAGTGCTTGCTAAATATTTTCAAAATATTTTAAAAATCTTTTTCAAAACCTTTTAGGTGTCCAGCCACAGGGACTCCCAGTTTGAATTTCTATCAAGGGATGTGAAGTTGTAGCTCATGTCACGCTTCGTTCATTATTCCTAGTGTAGGATATTTATTCCATTATTCATTTGGGCATGCCGCCCTCAGATTTAGTATTCAGTTTATTTACGTAACTTGTGTACTCAGGTTATTGTTTTAGTTACTGTTATATTTTATTGTTGAACCGACAGTTGATTCGGTTATCTTTATTTATGTTATTCTTATGTTGGTTCCAGTTATCAATTTATGTGGATTGTTTAATGATTATTTGATTTTTCGCATGTTGATAGTTAATGAAAGATAAAATTTGGCACTAGTATATTTAAATTACTAGGTGGTTAGTAACTTTAAAAATGTTTCCGACAGTGATGCTAAGAATGAGCGATATGAGACCAACGTTTTATTTTGATCACGGGCAAGCCACCTGGTATTTTAGTAGGCGAGGTGTCACACCGCCATTGAGAAATACGACTCCACTATCATTGAGGTGGAAGACGCTGATGTTTACCATTCCATTCAGGAACGGGTTTGGGTATACACTCATTTTACTGCCAGTCACACCCTTCACATTGAGCGAAAAGTCCTCTGGAACCAGTTGCACAACGACCTTGTAGCACTCTTTCGCCACATCGGGTGGTCTCACTACTTGTCTATGATGGAGGACGAGATGTGGTCCGAGGAGTGCCACAATTTCTATGGCACTCTAGTCAAAATCAATAAATCCACTTATGAGGCGCGTGTTGGCCATCAACGCATTTCTTTTTCGCACCAATGAATGATTGACAAATTGCGCGCCAAATGAGTTCCCACCCCCGCAAAATATGACTACATCGCCATGGGCACTGGAATCGACAAACACACTTGCCTAGTCGGAATTGCACCCAATCGTAATTGGGTTTGAGATTCTTTCCCGATAGGGGATCTCAACGAGAGGGAACGTCTTGCCTTCCTCATCACTTACGGGTTCCCATTGTTATATTCAATGCTTGTTATGGAAATTTTATTTCAATTTTGAATTTGCCCATAATTTTCCATTATCCTGAGTTTTCATCCCCAAATACTTTGAATCCGTACATATTTCCTTCGTTTCATAACCTTAACCCGAGCCTAACCTACATTACAACCCTATAAAGTCTTATGTGATTCTAGGGTGAATGCAATTCAAAAGTTTAAATAGTTTTGATAATCTGTGAAAGTACATTTCGCCTCCTTTAATGAGCGGTATCTTTCATTGAGATTACAATTTTTCATTTTATATATAACGTTCTTCATTAGAGACACGTGCCCGGCCTAGTTTCCATTTACATTTACTCTTTATTCCCGCATGTCCCGTGTGTTACCTCCATTTTCATAGTGATTTTATTTGTTGAGTGTAATATCCGGTGAGGATTGAACTTATGCATACTTTAATTTTTATTATCCGGTTTATATAAGTTTTTACCAAATCATACTTTGCATGTGCTCGCCCCCTTCCACTTTTAAGGTTTCAATTCGATGAAGTTTGTTCTATAATGTTAATAACTACGGACTTTTGAGTGAATTCATTCATTATGCTAATAACGTGTTTAAAATCTTTTTCGTTGTTGTTGGGCTTGTCGCATGTTGTTTAGGCATATTTTGAAGAAACTTTGATATTTGTGGGTTTCATCCCCGAAAACCCTCACGAGACAACACTCGTCCACTAGGGTAACCTAGGGGTTTAACGACTTATTGCATATGATAAATGCAATAGTTCGCTCCTGAAAGTGGCTTTTATATCTTTTGTACATATCTCCTATCTATTGGTTTGCTTGTAGTTCTTCTTTCTTTGTATTTCATTGCTAGGGACTAGCATTGTGTAAGTTAGGGGGTGTGATTCGTATTGAATATTGTATGTTTTACCCTCTTTATTTATGCATTTTAGCCCCCTCGGGCACCTTAATACATATAGTTATACTTTTTAACCATACAACCTCCATTTTATATGTTTAAATGCTTTATGAGGTATAATTGATCTTTTGTAGGCATTATGGTGCTTGGCGTGAAGTTTGGTCACATTTCGAAAAAGTTCCGTCATCAAGGGCACATTTAAGGGAATTTTGGTCATTTAATTATTTGGGTTTTTGGCCCAATTTCTTCTTATAATTTTAAGACCTCTGAATTATCTTCGCGTAGCTTCCGACCATGCCTAATTTCGAGTTATAACGAAGAAGTTACGGCTTTTTCCGTATTGTTGAATTAAGTTGAAGAATTGCAGACCTGCTTGAAGAAAATCGATTCGGAAATAACCAAATCGATTCGGAAATTTCCAAATCGATTCTTAATATTCCAAATTGATTCATTTTCAACCAGTGTGATCAGTTTCCTTTTCCAAATCGATTCAAAAATTTCTAAATTGATTCGAATTGCCAACCCCTATTTTTCCCCCTATTTTCTTATTACTAGTTTGTTACTAGGGTTTTTGTAAAAATAGCTTTTCTCTTCATTTTGATGAGAGATCTTTCATTTTAACTAGTTTAGGTTTTGTTCTTTGGGAGACCATCTTCATTTCTCTTTGGGGTTGTGCCCATTTGGGTTTTGTATGTTGTACTATTCATTATCCCTACCATTAATGTAGTTGTTACTTCCTTTGTTCATGCATTATTTCTTGCTTGTATTTCATTTCCATGACTAGATAATTGTTGTTTTCATTTATTTATTGCTTTGATTAGCTTATTTGTTGTTTAATTAAGTTTAATTCCATGTCTAGTGATTAGGCATAAATTCTTCCGATTTATCCCCTTAATTTAGAGGTTTTTATCACCTCGTATGCGTTGATTTATCTCATATCCTTGCTAATGACATTTCCTATATAGTGCATCGAGTTTTGTGTATTCTTTGTTCTTTTTACAGGTATTTTATACAAGTGAAGAGAAGAGGAAACTCAAAACCAAGAAACCAAGGAAAAAATAAAGGAAGAAAAGTCAGAGGGCAAAATAGTAACTTTACATCTGGAGTTCGGAAGAGGAACCAACATAAAAGTTGAAGACCTCGAGTCTACAAGGACGTAGGAAGAAACAACGTCCAAATCCGATTCCAAATCAGAAGTTATGAAGCCTCAAAGATGATAGAAAATCACCACAATATTAGAGAGAAAAGGACCTTCGGGCCGATCCGATATGAGCCAAAAATGATTCGGTCCGAAGGAGGCCAAGCTCCTGTATAGAATGCACAACTGGACCGATGCGGTTATTTCCAAAAATAATCCGATCCGAATTCATTAAAGTTCCTGAATAAAGTAAACTACCGGACCGATCCAGTTTCAAGAAAAAACGAATCGATTTGGTATACACCAAACCGAACTGGTGGACCAGGTTGGACCGGTGTGGGTGGCGAACTTCTGTTTTATCGTTTTCAAAATTAGAGTTGTATCTAGATCAAACTCTTGTAATTTCGTGGGGTATTTATTCCAACTAATTCCCAGACATTAGGGAGTTCTCTTTTTGATAATTTTAGAGAACTTTTGCAACTAAGAACCATAGGATTTAATTTTTGCAATATTTATTCAAGTTTTAAGCATCAATTCTAGAATTTTTTTCATTCCAAGTATTGTTTTCTTTTTTATTTCAATTTCTTTTACATTCAAGTAGGATTATTAATAGAAATTAGGTTGCAATTCTTATTTGCGCAATTTCTTCCCAACTTTTCACGTAGTTATGAATTCATGCACAGTAGGTTTTGTGTTCATGCTTACTTTAATTATGTCCATCTAAATTTCCAAGGTTGGGATGCATGAACCCAACCCGATGTAGTTTACATGAATAGAAAATAGGTTTTGAATTAAATTTTGATTGAGTCGTGTTGTGTAGCAATCAAAACCATTGTAGGTCTTTTTATCGCGTTTGCCCTAGGTAACCGGGGTGTTTAAGGATGCGATGTGCATGTTGTCTATATAACACCGCTTTATTTTTACCTTGGATTACGTATAATGCGGGCTAGTACCTTCATATATATAATGATTAGGATTACTAAAGACTGGGTTTGATCATTTATCTAATTCAAAATCTAGTATTCTATCCGGTAAATCTATTAGAGTTTGGTGGATTGTATCCTATCCTGCTTTTCCTTCATTCATATTTACTTAATTGTCGTAGATTTATTTATGTGCACGTAGCATAGTTAGTAAGTTAAGTTTCAGTTGCATTTAGACAATAGAATTTTGTTCCACGGTTCAATTTCTAAAACCCAAGACTAAAATAATATAATAAAGAACCCGTCCAAGTCCAACCCCTCTCTCTCCACACACGGCACCACCACCATTACCCCACCCTCTACCACGAAAATGTGACACCATCACCATCACCCTATAATACCAAACCACAACACCACCACATCATCCTACTATCCAAAAACCCAACCAAAACACCCCATCATGACCCCACTTTCAAACCACCCACCCAACCCACCCATCACCCCTACTGAACAATTTATTTTGTTGGAGTTAAAAATTCAAATGAGGATTTTTTACGTTTTAGTGTGAATGATAATTGGTGGAGGTTTTTTGACTTTGGAGTTACTTTGAACCACTCTTTCATCAAACTCATATATAAGCTTTTCTTTTTTATTTTCCCAAAGGTTGAGGCTTTTTTGAGTTTGAAGTTTATTACAAAGATGTCCTTTTGAGGGCGTTGAACCTATTGTAAGCGGGTCATAGAGTTCCTCCTAGGAGGGTATGATGAATTCTTTGTCTTCGTGAACTTTCGGGGGGGAAGGTGGTGATTTGGTCGGGCTCATTTGGGGTGGAAAAGAAGATGGTTTTTGGGTCGGATTCGCGGGTGACTTTGATTAGGGGTGAAAAGAAAATTGGGGCAAATTTCAAGAGCAACGAAAAGTGTTGTGGGTTTAGGCGGTGGAAGAGTCTGGATGAGTAGAGATGGAGAGAGCGATATAGAAGATAAGGTGGTGAGACAAGTTGGAGAGGTGGCAACCATGGTGCTTTGATTTTGAATTTAGGATTCATTTGGCCAGGGTTAGTTTTCCAAAAAGGTACTTTTTAATGTTATAATTTTGGTTAAAAATTCACCTGAGGTTCATAGGGGCGTTCGCGTTCCGGTCTGGTTCGATTTTGAGGTTTTTTTTGGACCGAACAGATTTGATCGGTCCTCTAAAAAATGGATCGAGATCGGACCAATAATAACGGTTAATCGACCCTAGTCGGTTCGATTTTTTATAGGATCGATCCGATCTAGCCCTTCGGTTCTCACATTAATGATTGACATCATTTATAATAATAAAAATATACTCGAGTCTATTTTTTCCAAACATTAAAAACTAAAAAATATCAAGTTTTGCAATTAAAAAAAACTACTATTGGATTAAACTATTATTTAAACTAATAAGGTATTAAAATATATATTTTTACTAATTATTTATCTTATATAAATACACTAGAAGATGCCCGTGCCAATTGCACGGTGATAAATTTACCCCCGTGATAAAATCCAGCCCATAATAAAAAATATATTAAAAAATTAAAAAATATTAAAAAATATTTTTCAAAAAAATATATTTAATAAATTTTAAATAATATTTTTTTAAAAAAAATTAGCAATGCATTTCATGCATGGGCATGAAATGAGAAAATGACATGCATACAAAAATGAAGATATTTTTGTCAAAACAATGCTCATTTGTTATATGGATATATATGTAAAAATATATTATTTTATATAGAGTCGATCCGGGTTGGTCGTAACAGGGTTTTTAAAATTGTAAATCGTGGACCGCACCGACTGGGTCGATCAGCCAAAAAATTAAATCGAGACCAGACCGATTAAGTAAAAAGATCGGTTCGGTCCGTCGATTTTTTGAACACCCCTACTTGAGGGGTATTTTGTTCATTTTGACTAAAAAAAGGCAGGAACCTATTTTTGGGTGTTATTTGTAACGGGTTGATGGTTTATGGGGTGACCCATAAACCTGAGATAGTGAGTTTGTTAGGTAAAATAATTCAGGGGGTTTGGTGTAACTCCCTTTAAATTAATTAAACCAATTAATTAAATAAATTTGGCTATAAAAAATACGTGGTATTACAATCTCCTTGTGACACCCCGTAAAATCTAATAATAGATTGATCAAGTCTATAATAAATAATACACGAGTCTATACAATTAAGTACCATTCTAAGGAACTAATGAAATGTAAAGTGCCTAAAGTAAATTACTAAATCATAATAAAGTGGAAAACCCAATAACATTTGATACCAACACTAACAGATATAAAGTCTAACACATGAAAATAAAATTGTCTCAACATAATCCCAAAAATCAAAAGTAAAACTACTGCATAAATCCGACCAGACTGAATGTAAAGATTGATAAAGAGTGGGCAAGAAGTTATGACACCTATATGCTAGATAGGCAGCAACATGTGAAGATGCAAATCGAGAGATCAGGGTTGAGATTGCATTGGCGACCTAGTTCCTAAAAATTAAAGTCAACAACAATATGGATACCAAGTTTAAGTAAAATAAGATTATAATTTAATTTACGATATGCTATCACTATGCATTTTTCTCTTGTCTTTTAGTTATTTTTAAGTTTAACCAAACCCAAACAACCCTAGATATCTCACGCGTATAAACTCAAGCCCAAGTTATTCCATAATTAAGTATTATTCATCTCGATTGAATATAACTATTGGATCCCTAATAACTCTACACTAAATATCTCAAGTGTATAAGCATATAAATAAAGACAGTCACAAAGTCTACTTTTAACAAAGGTAAGGTCCCAGCCATGTACACAAATAAATGGGCACCACTCAAGTCCGTACATAATGTAGGCCCACTATAATGCCTTTGGGGATCCCTAGCGCATACTAGGTAGAGTTATAGGTTGTCCCACCCCTATAATCCCAAAACATCAACCAAGGGTAATCACTACGTCTTCACACCAATCATATGGCCCATACCCAAGCTATATGAAAGGATCCCCCCGTTTTATCACCACGAGATAATAGAGGTACGTCATCAAGTAGTCTCTGAGGTAAAATAACCAAAGTAAAACCGATCTCTATCAAACGGGGTACTATCGTGGTTGAGGTCGTACGACCCCCATAAGGACATCCCCTACAGTACGTATACTATGAGGACTCGATACAAGGAATGTTTCACATAAAAATACAAAAATAATAAACTTGAGCATACACAGTTTACTTAGTCCTAATTTCTATTACTTAATCTACTAATCCTCAAAAAGTTAGGAATTTCACTCCAATACCAAAAATACAAATCTTCTAAACAATATTATCCCCATACTTCCATATATATAGTTCACTTAGAATCTACCCAAACCAGCCCCTAAGTCCTAAAATCCATCCAAACCAATGATTAATCCATCCTCAGCCAAAACAGAGGGGCCGATCAATCGACTATCCCATAAATTGTCTTCTTCCTAGTTATAGGGTTCGAACCCCTAAACCTCCTTTAAAGTAATCTAAGCTCCTCAAAGCAGAATGAAAACTCAATTTCCTTCATATATCATTGTAATGACATAAATCCATATATATATATATATATATATATATATATATATGATGGTGATGATGATGATGATGATGATGATGATGATGATGATGATGATGATGATGATGATGATGATGATGATGATGATGATGATGATGATGCTAGAAATAGCACCACCAGATCAAGGTGTCGGAGAGCTCAAACTAGCGTAACAATGGCAACAAGTAAGCAATAGAAATATAGAAGGAGGTGAGGAGAAGAGGATAAACACGGCAATATAAGTGGTTCAGCCTATCTAGGTCTACATCTACTGTGCAAGCAAGTGATCTTCACTAATAAAATAGGGGCTCTAATGGCCTTTATGATACAATGCACTCACTTTCTCTCTCTACTGTGTAGTTTACCAGAGCTTCCGTTAAGGTTTACAATCTCCATCCCCCTACAAGGAAAGGGAAGATAAGTATATATAGTGCTTGGGGAGTGCAGTGTACCCCCCAAGCATGTAATGAGTATGAGTGTGATGATCTAGCCAATCTCATACGAACACCTGGATGTGCCATATGTAGATAATGATGACCAAATATTCCCTCACGTGGGGGGAATGATTTGGTTATAATGGTTTGTTCCACATGTTCCAAGTCTTCCATGTGCTTGCATATACTCGTACCTGTGATGTCATTGACTGTAACCTCAGCTCATCTGAGTACGATGTTGGTGAGTCCGATAGCTATGTTAGTCTGTCAATCATAAGTATGACCTCAGCCTGGACGAGGTTAGGTTTTAGGCATGGTTGTGGTGTCGGCTGAAGCAGAGTATGACAAAGGCCATAGTTGAGCCCATGAGGCTGTTACTAAACTCGGCTACTGATGAGCCGAGGTTGATCAATGTGGAGCCGACCTTGTGAAGGAAGACCTCTCTGATAGCTATTGCGATCTTTCCGATGACTCAATTGTGAGGTTAGTCAAGGTTACTGCTCAGAGTATGAGGATACACTAATGTGAGTAGATGGCTGAGGGGTACATAAGTTAGGCTAATGAGGGGACATTTCTGCATCTTGGGATATGTGAGTAGTCACTTTGACACATGTCACCCTTTGAACTGGCTTGCGTCTGTCTCTATGCACCTAATAAAGTGATGTCGCCTTTTAGGGTTTCTAGGTGCAATGATGAGCACTTTGGTACTTTCTACTCATCATTGCAATGGTTTAAATACCATTTTCCCTTTCTTTTTCTCTTTCTTCTTCCTTTGTTTCCCGCTTAGAGGTTTTTTTTGCAACTGCATCCCAAAACTCCATCGTTCTTCATCGTTCCAGGTCCTTTATAGCTTAACTCGTTCTCCCCTTATTCAAACTCAGTCAGGTATTATTCTACAACCCTTCCTTTTTCATTTCTGGGCATTAATTTGTTGTTTTAATTTTCCGGTGAACTTTTCCTTTCCGGTGAGGTTCTCCGCCACTATTGGGTGGTCATAAGGTTAGGGTTGCAGTAGTTAGGTGACTTTGAAGCCATACCAGGCTTCTCTGGGGTCGTTTTAGGTAGAAATTCTCATTTTTAGGCTTTTTGGTATCCCTCCGGTCATCTTTTCCGGTGGGCTTCATTTTAACTATTCTTGGTGTTCTTGGTGAAAACCATATAAATTTTAAGCTTTGATCTTTTGCCTAGGTGTTAGAAGTAATTAACATGTTTATCTTTTTTAATGAAACCACAAGTGTAGTGTCATACAACTGATGCTACGACCTTTGTATAAACTTACTGAATAGTTTTTAACTCTGCGCGAGGTGTGTTTCGAAAAAAATTGGACAAATAGAGAAAGCCCAAGCCGAGGCTCGTGAGGCCGAGGATTTTACCCTACGACCAATTTTCCCTCCACTATTAGCTGTCATACACCCTAAGCCTGTCGAGGTCTCTGATCCAATGTCAACATTTGAAGTTGCTTCAGGACCCATGTCAACATCTGAAGCTGCTAAGAGCGTATACTCTTTTCAAGAGGCTATGGATTACTCTCCCAAAAAAAGTGTAGTTTCTGAGGATTAAGAGGTTTCAGACTGTGCCTCATCTAACCAAGGTGTTGGGCCTTCATGTCGATCTCCATCTGTAGATATTTTAGAGCTTAACATCGCCATTCCTCCTGCCATTGATGCCATTCCTCTATCATCTACCACTGGTGTTGAGTTTGTAAAGAGGTTTCCCAGTGGTGTTCCCACTAGTGCCCAGGCCGAGGTTGTTGAGGGTGACGATGATGAAGGAAGTGAACTTGATACCTCAGTAGATGTAGAGTACGAGAGTACTGTAAATGAGTATGACCTTGTAGCCTTCAGACACCTTTATTCCATTGATTCCGCAATCATCCTGAGAAAACCTCTTAAGGAAGAAAGGGTCTTTGATGGCTGAAACGGTGAAATCTGTGTTTATGAGCAGATGTTCAAGTTAGGTTTTCATCTTCCCATTCACCCAATTTCAGATCCATACTCTCTTATATAAACCTTGCCCCTTCCCAACTATCCCCAAATGCCTGGAGGGTCATGATTGGGGCTATCGTCCTCTGAAAGGCCGTTCACCACACCGACCTTCCAGTTAGGGTTTTTATTAGGTGTTACACTCCATTGTCTGCCAAGAATCGTCCAGGCTACTACCACTTCGTAGCCAGGAAATCTGAGAAGAAAATGCTTCTAGTTACCCAAACTTCCAATCATAACTGAAAACCTCGATATTTATTTTTATCGGGAGCTTGGGAGTTCGGCCCAAATGAGGCTTATGGGACGTCTGATCCACGGACACCTCTGAGATGGAGCAAAGTCTCTATTTCGACAAAAGTTGACCCTGGTTTAATCCAGGATAACTATAAGTACATTAATGTCCTTCGCGATAAAGGCAAGAAGGGTCATCTCGTCAAATATGAACATATGATGAACCCCTACTACCTTTATCAGATAGGTTTAGGGGGTGGTCCTTTAGAGCTTTGTAAGTTTTAATAATTTTCCTTACCAAGTTCTGTCTCATATTTTTCATCTGTCTGACTTGCTAAATCTGAGACTTCTCTTTTTGCGGAGCGCCCAAAAGGCATTTTTGACGACTTCTGGGAGATGTCGGCCCCCAGCCTTACAAAGATTATAGAAAGACATAGTGGTAAGAATCCACCCCTCCTGCCCAAACAAAAAAGTGCGTCGACACTTCGAAGGCCGATGCTACCAAGAAAAGGAAATCTCCTACTGATACTGCTCATACTAGACCGAGCAAGGCTCCTGCTAAGGACTGTGCCATCCCTATTTCCACCGATGACACCTTGGCTATTCATCTGTCTCAGCTCAAGATAGGAGACAATGTTATCGGCCATAGCTTGTAAGTTGTCGATGCTATTGGCACCATCATGACTGAGGAGGACAAGTGTTTTCTCCAGGCCTTAGATGTCCCTTTATTGGCCGAGTTTACCCTTCATAGGGCGGTTCAGGTATCAAGATTTTTCTTCCAAGTGTTGTCTCTGCTCTTTAAAAGTTATTATTCATATGTCTAATCTTATTCTGCAGAGTGTGGTGTCTCTTCACCGCTTAGTTAACTGGACCTTGAAGAGGTTGCCCCTTATAAAAAAAGGGCAAGGATGCTGAGAAAACTGAGGTCGATCTGAAGGCTGAGGTGGAAAGGTTAAAAGGGGATCTAGAAGATAGAGATAAATAGATCACTCAGCTGAAGGAAGATCATAACAAGGCTCTGAAGTCAAAAGACGAGAGCCTTTAATCAAAGGTTGATGTTACTGCTAAGGCTGCGCTGGTTGATGCTTCGGAGAAGATCATTGAAGACTACAAAGTCTCTGATGAGTTTGTGTGATTTGGTTTTGATTATCTGGAGAGAGGCATCAAAGCGACCAGTCGATGGGCAGCTCTGAAGCAGGGTGAGTCTGGGAGCTTGACTGTTGAGGACTTTATTGGTCTCGTCTTTTTCGGCCCTCAATTTGCTCAGGCTTTAAAGGAAGTGGAAGAAGGTGGTCCAGTCAAGACCAGTCCCTTAGAAGCTATAAAGATGAAAGATGCTGCTCAACATGAAGACGAGGCCGAGGTTATAAACCTTGCCTTCGACCAAGAAAATCTAGCTACTGATGGGTTGGCTCCTACTGAGGGACAAATAGAGCTCTGAGGACCTCTCTTGCTCATCATTAATTATAAAGATTTTTGTAATCCTTCTTTTTGTGAACTCATGGTTGTAATCCTTGGTTTTGTGATTTCATGGATGTAATATTTTTTTTGAGCTAAATTTAAATTCTGCAACATCTTCTTATTATGAACGTAATGAGATTCCATGTCACTGTTTCTATTAATCTTTTATCATGATGTTTGGTTTCTCTATAATAATAGAGGTCACCAAATTAATGATATTTACCCTCATAATTTCACCATATTAATGATGTTTAAGGATTCAAAGGTCACCAAATTAATTATGTTTATCCTCATAATTTCACCAAATTAATGATGTTAAAGGTCTGAGGTCAACAAATTAATGATGTTCATCCTCATAAATTCACCAAATTAATGATGTTAAGGGTTTGAGGTCACAAAATTAATGATGTTTATCCTCACATTTTCACAAAATGAATGATGTTAAAGGTCTGGGGTCACCAAATTAATGGTGTTTATCCTTATAATTTCACCAAATTAATGATGTTAAAGGTCTGAGGTCACCAAATTAATGATGTTTATCCTCATAATTTCACCAAATTAATGATGTTAAAGGTTCGAGGTCACCAAATTAATGACGTTTATCCTCATAATTTCACCAAATTAATGATGTTAAGGTGCATACACTAGTACAAAGGTGTTAACAAAACACTGATGCTTACTTCTCATTGATATTTATTTCTTCATAATTTGATGCCTGAATTATAAGAAAATAAGACAACTACAACGTCATAAGTAATATTTCTTCAAATGGTCGGCATTCCAAGGGTTTGAGGAGGGTTATCCTTTTAGATTCTCCAATCGGTATGTGCTTGGGATGATTTCATCAGTTACCCTGTAGGGGCCTAAAGAGTGCCCAATATGTGTGTGTTTCAACAAAACCAATTTTCCTTTGAAAAAGATCCAACTTTTAATTATGCACCAACCAAGTTGTGAAAACCCAATTCTTACTTTAAACCAATTTTATCTTGATTAATACTAAACATGCATCTAGAGATTAAAGCAAGTAAAACAAAGTAAAGAATACTCACAACACCGGATGAACGAGGAAAAAAAACAAAACGGGAAAACAACCTCGGACGGCCCAAGCTAGACAATCACTATGAACAATGGTTTTACAAAGACAGATTAGCCTTACACTAAGACTCGATCCCCATGGTCTTGACACTCCTTCTGATCTTCAATCGTTCTTCAATAGTGCCCACGCAGAATTTCCGTCTTCCACGATCTCTGTCCACAACACACGACTCCACGTATGTCTCGGTGTCCACCGATATGGCTTTGATACGTCTACGATGTCGAACATGATATCCGTCGCTTCTTCACATCAAAACCCTTTGTGTTCAATGTGTAGAACAAACAACTTTGGTGTAGCAAGATCAGGTAAACATAAAGAATGATAACTCGGATCTTTGCAAACTCTAAGGATGTGTTTAAGACTTTTAAACCTTAGAAAACATGTGCAAACAAGGTTCTGGTTTGTAAAACAGTTTTCCAGAAAGCACACTTACAAATTATAATGCAAACACTGTTTAAATAGGATTTAAACGTTGCCTCGAAAAATGTGTAGTGCGAGCGACTTAAGCATGTCGTTCGTGCAACATTGTATCTCGTTCGAACGAGATCCAATGTCGCTCGAGCGACCTGGCAAAAGTTTGACTTTCTTTGACGTTCGGATAAAAACATCTCTTAACAAAGAGATACAAATTAGTCAAACTCTATTTCGAGCTTATCATCATAAAACGAAGTTTAAACCATTTGAACACTTTTAAAACATTTAAAAACATTTTTCTTTATAAAAATTACATCCTTATCTTTTATAAAATAATTCCGAGCACCATTAATTATACGCATTCATACCTGAGTGATCTTGGAATGAAATTAACTTTGAAGACGATTAAACTTGCACTAAATAAACATCGGCATGATTAAATCTTTGAAGCTTTGCCGCAACGTCTTCAATTTCTTCAATACGTCATAGACCAAGTGGAATCGTGACAAAGAAAACATCTCCCTACGACATATTACAAACATAGTTTTGTTCACGGAATAAAGTCAAAACAATACAGGGACTATTTTGGAAATTTATGTCCTTACAGGGCCATGCCAATTTAGATGGAGTTTGTTGGGCTTTTGCCATGTCTTCTTCAAAACCAGGTTTACTACAACTATCGGCCTCTCTTTCACCCTTTGATTATAAAATTTGGCAGTCCTATGCAGGTAGCCTGCTTGCCTCACCTCGGCATCTTCTCTTCTCTCTTCAATCAAATCAAGATCAAGCCTTATCTCTGTTGCATTTCCCTGAGGGTCGTACATCTGAACCCTATGAGTAGGAAGGCCGATCTCGGTAGGGATTATAGCCTCTGAGCCATAGGCTAACATGAATGGGGTCTCCCCTGTAGGAGTCTTGACTATCGTCATGTAGGCCCATAGCACAGCGTATACTTCTTCAATCTATCTTCCCCTTGACTCTTCTATCTTTTTTTAATCCCATCAAGGATCGTCCAATTTGTCACCTCTATCGGCCCATTTGCTCGGGGTCAGTCGGGAGAGGAGAAGAATTGTTTGACTCCGACTCTTTCATAATATTTCTCCAAGGAGACATTCTTAAATTGCGTCCCATTATCTGAGATTAGGGTATTTGGGAGACCATACCTGCAGATGATGTTTTTTCAGATGAATCGAAATGTCTTGTGTTCTGTAATAGTGATCATCGCCTTGGTCTCTACCCACTTGGAAAAGTAATTTATCACTACAATCAAGTACCGATAGTTATTCACAGCTCTTGGCAAGGGTCCTACCAAATTGATTCCCTATACTACAAAAGGCCAGGGAGATTTTATGGAGGTCAGAGGTTGATGAGGCTGATTGGGAATGGCAGCAAACCTCTGGCACTTGTCACATTTCTTTACATATGTTGCTGCATCTTTTGCCAGGGTCGGCCACCAATACCCCTGGGTTATGATCTTTTTGGATAATGATCTTTCTCCAATATGGCTAGAGTAGGAACCCTCATGTATATCTTATAGGATATTTGGTACCTCAGATGGATGAACACATCTGAGTAAAGGGAACAAAGACCCTTTTTGTACAAAGTGTCTTCTATAATGGAGAATTTGGCAGCTATGTACCTCAGCTTTCTTCTCTCGGATTTTAATGAGGGTAGCTCCCCCTCTCTGATGTTATCGATAAGAGGATCCATCCATGAAGCTTCCATGCTTAGATTCAGTCAAGACTTGAATGTACTATCTCCCTCTTCAACAAATGGCTGAAGCAAGACCTCTACCGGTACTGTTCTTCTGATGTCGGTTCTTGTAGCTGAGGCCAACCTCGCGAGCTCATCGGCTCAGCCATTGTCTGGCCGAGATATTCTCTTCAGATTTACCTCTTTGAAGCTTTCTAACATTGATCTTACCCTTTTTAGATATTTAGCCATTCTCTCATCCTTGTCCTCATATAATCCCAAGATTTGATTTACCACCAGTCTTGAGTCACTATGGACTAGGAGTTGGCCGATATTAAGAGCTCGAGCTAAAGAGAGACCTGCTACTAA
The DNA here is from genome assembly GCA_949130495.1 of Sambucus nigra. Lineage (NCBI taxonomy): Eukaryota > Viridiplantae > Streptophyta > Magnoliopsida > Dipsacales > Adoxaceae > Sambucus > Sambucus nigra. The sequence continues at coordinate 592,246,207 of OX422210.1, forward strand.
AGCTTCATATTCAGACTCATTATTGGAGGCATTGAAATTAAACCTCAGAGCGTACTCTATATCTGTGTCGTCTGGTGCTGACACTATTACTCCGTCACCAATTCCATTTTCACAGGATGACCCATCAACGAAGAGGCTCCATACATCATCGGCCTCAGAAAAATTTCCCTCTGTATGGGATCCTTATTTGAAGAGATACCTTCCCTCTTTATTCTCGACTGTCTTTTTTCTAGCAGTTCTTGTCTCGGCCTCGTCCCAAGTGAACTCGGCTAAAAAGTCGACTAGTGCCTGCCCTCTGATCCTAGGCTGGTAGATAATGTCAAATTCTCCTAGCTCAATTGCCCAAGACATTACTCTCCCTAAATTTCTCAGGTTTGTGGATGACCTGTCTTAGCGATGAGTTAGTGAGGATGACTACAGAGTGGGCTTGGAAGTACAGTTTCATCTTTCTAGAAGCATGAATCAAAGTATAAGCCAACTTTTCTATCCTAGGATATCTTTACTCAGATCCTTGGAGGGCTTTGTTGTTGAAATACATTGGCTTCTATACCCCATCCTCTTCTCTCACTATAGCAGCGCTAATTTCTGACTCTGAGACAGCTAAGTACATATATAACTTTTCTCCTTGTACTGGACGGGATAAAAGTAAAGGAGAGCCGAGGTATGACTTAAGTTCTTTCAAAGCTTTATCACATTCATCATTCCATTCAAAAGCTCTTCTGAGGATTTTAAAAAATGGAAGACATTTGTCAGTAGCTCTAGAAACAAACCTATTGAGGGAGGCCACTCGTTCAGTAAGTCTCTGAACATCTTTGATAGTCTCAGGTGTCTTCATTTCCAGCAAAGCTTTTATCTTCTCTAGATTAGCCTCTATTCCCCTATGGTTGATAATGAAACCTAAAAACTTTGCAACTCTGACCCCAAATATGCATTTGGCAGGGTTGAGCTTCATCATGTACTTATCCATGGTATCAAAGTTTTTTTTTTAGGTCGGCCACATGAGTATCGGACTTTAGACTCTTCGTCATCATGTCGTCCATATAAACCTCCATGGACTTTCCAATTTGATCCACAAACATCTTATTTACCAGACGCTAATATGTAGTCCTTGTATTCTTCAGGTCGAACGGCATGACCTCGTAGCAATAGGTCCCTTTATCTGTAATGAAGGTTGTCTTCTCTGAGTCAGTCGGGTCCATAAAGATTGGGTTGTAGCCAGAATATGCATCCAAAAAGCTCATAAACTCATTGCCTGTTGTGGACTCAACCATATGATTTAAACGAGGAAGAGGAAAGCTGTCTTTGGGGCAAGACTTGTTCATGTCAATAAAATCCATGCACATTCTCCACTTCCCATTGGCTTTTAGCACTATGACCGCGTTGGACAGCTATTATGGGTAAATAACCTCTTTGATGAACTCGATTTCTTCGAGATTCCTAATCTTGTCTCTGATTACATCATACTTTTCATGAGAGTAGATTATCCTCCTCTGCTTAACAAGCTTAGCATATTTTGCTACATTAAGCTTGTGACGCATGATGTTAGGGTCAATACCTAGCATGTCTGCATAACTCCAGGCAAAGATGCTATGTCTTCTCTTTAGCAGCTTGATCAGCTCTTCTTTGATCTCAGGCTTTAGGGTTTTGTCGACATGGATGGTTTTTTTTAGCTCGTCCTCATTGAGAATGATGGATTCTACCTCTTTCGTAGCCTCTCCCTTTTTGATCTTTGTCTCATCTCTCGGATCAAGAGTGTCAATGTTGTAAGTAGTGGTTGCTCTTTTGTATGCCTCTCTTTCCTTAGCAGAGTTGAAGTAGCATTCACGTGCCAACGTTTGGTCACCCTGAACTTCCCCTACTCTATAAGAAACCGAGAATTTTATCATCTGGTGGACCGTTAATGGCACGACCTCAAACTCTTTGAGGGACACTCGTCCAAGTATGAGGTTGTAGGCTGAGAAGACATTCTCATCCATGAAAAAAAAAGTTTATTTTTCTCATTAGCCCTTTTGTCCACTCATCCCCCATTATTATATCCATATCATACATCCCCAATGGGTGAACTTTCTCTCCACTGAAGCCAGTCAGTGGATGGTGGTAGGGGAAGAGTCTTGCCCGACTAAGTCCCAATGCCTTAAAATAAGGCCAGAACATGACATATGTCGAGCTTCCCCCATCAACTAAGATCCTTGGCACCTCAAATCCATGCACTCTGATTATGATGACGAGAGGGTCATTAAGTGGATCTAGGATACCCTTAAAATCCTGTCTTGAAAAGCCGACTGTCGGGGTATCCATGTCCACCTTCTTTCTTTTCTTAGACTTCACATTAATTGAAGCCGAATACACAACCTTAACCTTTGTAACTTCCTTTGCCTCTGTAACATGAGATTTTCTATCAACTATCTCAGAGCCTCCTCCCGTTAGTCCCCCACAGATCATACCCACTCCAAAAGAGATCATGTTCACTATCTTTACTGTGCCATTATCGTCCTGTAGTGGGAGGTCAGGGTCGTCATCATCATCATATGAGGGATCATCACGCCTGGTTGGGGCATCTTCTCGGCATTTATCATTCCTTTTCTTTCTAGGGTCGGCTAGGCCACCCTTTGAAGCTCTAGTATCCACATACTTCCTTAGCTTTCCGGACAACATCTTATCAATTTCATCCTTCAAGGCAAAACACTTGTCAGTCAGATGATCGTGGTCTTGGTGGAATTCGCACCACAAATTTTTATTCCTCTTATGAGGAGGAGCCTTTAGATTATATGGACATCTAAAAGACCTATCGCTCTTAATCTTATTGAGGACGTATTCACAGCTTACAGTCAACGGAGTGTAGTCTGCAAACTTATCATCAATCGACCTTTTTTTCCCATCTTTCTTTTTCTAAAACTTGCTTCCACTGCTGTTTCCTTTCTCCTCCTCATACTTAACAGCCATTGCTTCCTCAGCATTTATGACATTCCGAACTGTTGCCGGCAACTCGTCCATTGACTTGGGAGGGTTTTCAGAAATCTTCCATAATAGCTTTCCCTTTAGGAGACCTCTAAATAGGGCAGTCATATCTATGCTTTCTTCATAGTCCTCCACTTCCAACTTTTCCTTGCTGAACCTTGCGATGTAGTATATTAGACTCTCATTTTTTGCTTGCTTGACATAAAGTAGATGGGTTTTCTTTTTCTAAGGTCTCACCCCAAAATAGAAGTTGTGGATAAATCACTCGGACAACATTTTAGAGTTCTCTATGGAATTATTTGGAAGGGATTTAAACCAAACATGTGCAGCCCCAGTTAAAGTGCTTGAGAAAGCTCGACACCTCATTTCATCAGAGATGGAGTAGATATCTGTTGATGACTGCTACATTTCAATATAATGGACATGGTTGGTTCTTCCATCGTACTTGGGAGACACTACAGGAGGCTTGAACTTGGCAGGGGTTGGAAAGCTGACGATCTTTGCTACGAAGGGTGAACCCTCTGAGTACCCCCTATTAAAGGGGTCTCGGCTTCTTAGGATATCCCCAATCTTATCTTCAAGCCTTTGAATTGAGTCATTCCATGGCTTAGAAACATCGGCCTGGATGAGGTTGTCCCCTGCCATCTCCAAGGGTTCAATAGGGGGTTCCCCTGTTAACCCCCCTGGCCTCCATCTAGGCCATTTGGGGGTCGGCCATAACTAGGGCAATAATATACCTCTTCTCTTCTGGAGCCAGCAAGACTTATTGACCTTGATAGCCTCTCCCTCCGGTCATTGCCTAGGCCAATCCTTTCAAAGGCCGACCCTCTGCTCAATCGATCAAATGCTGAGCCTCTTGGGCGAACATCAGAATCTCGTCTACCACATTGACCTCGGCTGTGATGAGCAGGTCGAACAGTGTTGATGGAAATCTCATATAGATCCCAGTATTCCACTGGAGCATCATCGGTCTCCACATTGCCTTACCGGTCCTCAGAACAGGGGTGTCTTTGCCTCCCCAGGCGTAATCGCCTAGGGTCAGTAACGTCCCTCCACCGCTGGGTAGGAGGTAGATCTTTGCGGGATGCCTGGGGTGGTCCCCTGGCCTCCTGGTGTTGTTCTTGCACAGCTGCCGGAGTGATCATCTCCGATGAGATTCCTAGTGGCCTCATCATTATGTTTTGGCTGAACTGGGTAAATTTCTCCTTCATAGCTCGTTGACTTGTCACCAAGGACTTCAAGGTTGCAGCCACCTCAGCCATCTCGAACTGTGCTGGTGCTTGACTGGAACTGGGCCCTCCACCACCAACTGGTGGAGGAGGTGGTGGAAACTCTGGTACCATATGTTTGAGCTGTGATTAAGAGACTGGTGAGCTTGAAAACCTTAATGGATCTCTTTTAATGGTGAAACAACTCCACACAAAAGGGGGAGGATTGGATCACCACCAGAGTCTCCGGTGAGGCTAGTCTTCAAGAAGGAAGAGATATAGCTTCTCGTTCCCACACACGGCGCCAAACTGATGATGCTAGAAATAGTACCACCAGATCAAGGTGTTGGAGAGCTCAAACTAGCATAACAATGGCAGTAAGTAAGCAATATAGATATAGAAGGAGGTGAGGAAAAGAGGAGAAACACACCAATATAAGTGGTTCAACCTATTTAGGTGTATGTCCACTGTGCAAGTGAGTGATCTTCACTAATAAAATAGGGGCTCTAATGACCTTTGTGATACAATGCACTCATTTTCTCTATCTACTGTGTAGTTTACCAGAACTTCCGCTAGGGTTTAGAATCTCCATCCCCCTACAAGGAAGGGGAAGACAAGTATATACAGCGCTTTGGGGGTGTAGTGTACCCCCCAAGCATGCAATGAGCATGTGTGTGGTGATCTAGCCAATCTCATGCGGACACCTGGTTGTGCCATAAGTAGATAATGATGACTGAATATTCCCTCACGTGGGGGAAATGATTTGGTTATAACGGTTTTGTCCACGTGTTTCAAGTCTTCGAAGTGCTTGCGTATGCTCGAACCTGTGACATCATCGACTGTAACCTCAGCTCGATCGAGTACAATGTTGGTGAGTTTGATAGTTGTGTTAGTCTACTAATCATAAGTATGACCTCGACCTAATTTACTAGTCAAGGTTATGTTTTATGCATGGTTGTGGTGTCGACTGAAGCAGAGCATAACAGAGGCCATAGTTGAGCCCATGAAGCTATTGTTGAACTCGGCTACTGATGAGTCGAGGTTGATCAATATAGAGCCGACCTTGTAAAGTTGGCTGAGGTTACTGCTCAAAGTATGAGGATACACTTTGGGCATATCAATATATATAGGGAAAGGATCAAGTGAGGTCCTAGTTTTAGGACCCTGAATGAGGACCATTTTTTTAAAATAGTAAAAAAAAAAAATTAGGGTTGATATTTTTATGGTTTTTAAACATTTCAATATGACCATAAAAAAATAATCAACTCAAAATGAATTTTTTTGCTATTTTAAAAAAATCGGTCAAACTTTGTCAGTTTTTAAGTTATTAAAAACTGACAAAATTTGACCAATTTTTTAAAATAGTAAAAAAAATCATTTTGAGCTGTTTTTTTTGTTTGGCCCTACTGAAATGTTTAAAAACTAAAAAAAATAGCCCAAAAATATATTTTTTATTATGTTATCAAAATTGGTCCGCGCTAACGGTATGCAAACAGAGTTCCTCATGAGATCTTCTCTCTCTCTCTCTCTCTCTCTCTATATATATATATATATATATATATATGAGAATTCTCACCTACATCATCCATACATCAAACCTAGTTGTAGGTCCTTAAAAACTTTTTCTTTTATATTTTTTTATTTTTCTCTTGAAATCAACCTTTCAATAAACTCATGCTAAAAAAATTAAGTCAAAATACATTTTGTAGCTATTTTAAAAAGAATAATGATATCCTTACCGATTCATCCATACCCATTCCATTCTGAAAGTCATCTCAACCGTTCATTATCCCCAAATCTTTCCTTTTACCTTCTTTAAGTTAAAACATGAACTTTCTAACAAGTTATTATTTTGGTTAATAATATTTTTTTAAATATTTTAAATTGATATTTAATTAGAATCAAAGTTTTTTAATAATAAAGTGTCAACTTAATAAAGTACCAAAACAAAACTAAAGAATATTCTCTAAATTTTTTTAAAATTTATTTTAAATTGTTAAATAATTAGAATTATAATTTATTTTAGGATCAATTATCAAAAAGCAGTACAAATATTTTTTTATACACGTTTAGTTCAAGTCTTTTTATTTTGTTCTAAAAAGTTCCTCAAACATTCATTTAATCAAATTATCTTATTTTTTAAGGTCTGCGCCAGCGGCACTCCCACCCACCACCACCCCACTGTCGGAGCCACGAAGATCCTTATATTTTTTTTTGTCATGCTTACATTAGGCAAAAAAAAAATTTGTGTTATGCGGTATCGCGTCTTAATTATGTCGTGTGTGATAAAAAAATAGTAATTTTAGGCCGACTCACGAGCTCGACTCATTTTGTGCGACTCACTAATGCGTCATGTCTACATTGATTCGATTTGATGGTCCTCTGATATGGATCCCGTCAGGGCCCAAAAATGAAGAATAACACACACGACACGTCTGCGCATTGCACAAAATGAGTCGGACTTGTGAGTCGTTGAAGGTCAAAAAATATTTTCACAAAAAAAAATTATATATATATATACACACATATAGCCTTCTTCTCTCTCTCTCTCTCTCTCTCTCTCTCTATTATATATATATATATATACACATATAGCATGATTAAAGGGTTAATTGCAAATCTCAGTTAAGAACCCCAGTTTTATGTAATCAACCTAATTTGATTCAATTTTACAAAGATTTGACAAATTATCATGGGGATTTTGATGGTTAAAGAGTATATGATCAATTCTTAACCATTCTAGAACGATTTCAATTTGAATTCATGAGGAAATTCTCAAATTTCAAACGATGTAATTAACTTAGTGTTTATCTTAGTTAAATAAATTACAATTTTAACTAATTAAACCTCTAAATCATATTATAATTAGACTATGTTTAGACTTCAATGAATAGGAATATTATAACATAAAATCAATTAAATTTCAACTCTAATTAAACTTGCCTCAATCAAACTTATGAAGGAATTTTTTCAAGAACCTCCCAATTCTTCTGCTCCTCTTGAAGTTCCTTTTCTCTAGGCTTGGGGAGCCTGTCTAATTGCAAAATACGAATTATGGAAACCCTAATGACTTCTTAAAACCTTTAGTCTGTGAAGTTAGGTTTAATCCATAAATGGACCTCATCTAGTTGAGCCCCAAAACAGTACTAATAGGTATAAAACACTACCCATGTTGTACACTAACCCAATGGGCTTGAACCTATACTTTATGACTAAAACGGACATTATATACATCTCAAAACAAACCCAAAACATGACATAAAATCAATTACTAATCTAGCTCAAAAATTTTAATAATTTAGTCTATAAGAGTCCAAAACTCCAACATTTACTTATTTATAAATTTAGTGTGACACGACATTATTGGAAACTACTTCACAATCGGTGGAACTCGACACCGAGGAGATAATCCAAATAAGGAAACCCTCGGTACCAACTCGGGATACCTCGACTGCATGTCGTCCTCTTTATTTTAGTTAAAGTTTGCCTTATTATGGTATACCCACTGGATTCTAAGTCCATCCACAATGGGAGGGTGGGTATATACTATAGGTTTAGAGGATTAACGAGTGAAAGAGGTGGTTGGGTCACAGTGGAGAGCGGTATAAATGAGGTAAACATGTAATAGTCCCACGTCTGGACTCTCAAACATGAAACATACCCACGTATGATGTTTAAACAAAATATCCATAGGTTCAGACGTAGAAGTAATCCAACTTTAGATATTCTTAGAAGGGAAACTATTCCACGTTTAGATTCTAAACGTATAAAACTTGCCCGTTCGAACTCTTGTCCCCTCCCATAGTGAATCTGGAAGATTTACCATAACTTTAAGGGAGGATTAACGGATCCCCTCCCTCTTTTATTGATTATTCCACCTATTTTAACACACTTTAAAAGATCCACAATGGATTTATGGTACCCATTATGGATGGCCGAACTAACAGAATGACATTCGATCGCAGAGTCTTTTCTCTCTTATCAAGAATATGATGCGGCTTCTCCTTGTACCTGGCATCCTATTGTAGCTCAATTCCATCAAAGTAGATGTGTTGATAGGCGTTCTTGTCCCTTAGAAACTTCCTTAACTTGGATAAATAGAAGACCTCGTGTAACCATTGAAGATGATCGGGTAAGGTCAAATAATATTCCACCGGTCCTACCCTATCCAGTATCATAAAGGGACCAACGTATCGGGGATCCAACTTCCCCTACGATCTTATTCTGACCACGCCCTTTATTGGAGAGACTCTTAATAACACCTGATGCCCCACCTGAAACTCTAGTTTACGCTTTCACTTATTAGTGTAACTCTTACACCGATAATGTGCTATCTTCATCCGTGCTCGGTTGAGTTACACCCTCTCTGAGGATTCACGAATGATGTTAGGCCCAAACATACCATGTTCCCCCAATTCCAAAAAATAGTTGGATAATGTCATAGTCACCCGTACAATGATTCATAAGGTTCCATTACAATAGTTTTCTGGTGACTAGTGTTGTATGCAAACTCTACGAGTGGAAAATGTGTGTTCTAACTTGCCTTGAGGTCTAACACATAAGCCTGAAGCCTGTCTTCTAAAATATGGTTCACCCGCTCAATCTGACCGTCGGGCTGAGGGTTAAATGGCATGCTCATACTTAATTACACTCCCATAGGGTCCTCGATGCCCCTCCATAATCAGGAAATAAAAGTGATGTTCCTGTCGGACATGATATCCTGCAGTACCTCATTTAGTCAAATTATCTCTGCCACAAACAATCTAGCATACTTCTCCTTAGTGTAGTCTGTCAAAACTGATAGGAAATAATCCACCTTCATCAGTCTCTCGATAATGACCCAAATGGAATCATGACCCCTCTGTGATCTCGATAATCCCAAGATAAAGTGCATAGATATTCTCTCCCACTTCCATCGAGGAATATATAACGGTTGCAACTCCCCTGCCAATCATTGGTATTCCACATTTACTAGAGGACATGTAGCACCTAGACGCAAATTTTGCAACATATCTCTTCATTCCTGACCACCAATATGATTTGTACATATCCTGGTGCGTCTTATCCCCTCGTGGATGTATCATATACTATAAACCGTGTGCCTCAACTAACATTGCCTTCTAAACCTCTGGATCCTCGGGCACAGCTAGTCATCCGAAGAATCATAATCCTCAATTATATCTAATATAAAAGAAAGGAACCTCACCAACTATGAGCTCACTCTTCTTCTCCTGACGAAATGAGTCCAAAATCTATGACTCAATCACCCGTAATATGATACCCAAAGTAATAGTTACAACTGCCAATAAGGCCTGGGCTAAGTCCATCTCACGTGTGGCTCTCCACTATATTGCCTAAATATCCAGTAAATCATCCTCATACTCTTCCCATAATTCTGCTAAAGTAACAGTCGGCCTCTGGCTTAAGCATACGAGAAGCCTAAGTGATGATGCAAAAATCGAGTAGTCGTGTAAGGACGATAGTCATTGCTATCGGCCTAACCCTCAATGAAAAAAACTAAACTTTAACTACACTTGTTTCATAAGTATATCGATGAGTTCGGGTATCGAAATCCATAGGGAATGTTGTTTAGAATTCAATCGATTTATTACTTCACAAATAAAATTTTAAAAGATGATTTTTTATTTAAAATATTTTATACTACAATTAATCTAGACAAGTAATGAAGCTAAATTAAACAACAAGAATGGGAACTATAGATTGAGAACAATATCCTTCACCTCAGACTAATTACCATAAATGATTGCATGGGAGGAATTTTTTTTATCAAGATTAAATCTCATTTTGTCAATTAATAAAACCTAGAGTTGTCACACTATAAATTCTTGTAAAAGATTAATTTAATTTTGGCATTAACAAATATCCCCGAAATTACACAGGAAAGGTCACAAACATGGTGCATACATGATATACACCATTAAGCTTCCTATGCATAAAAGGAAGAACAACTTAACCCATAAAAGCTAGACTAATCCATCACCATAGCAAAGCAACCAAATAATCCAAGGTGAGTTCAATCATCTCAACCTAATCTAATATAGCTAGAAAGCATAGTAAATGATATGGAGTTAAAGGAAAGCAATAAAAGAAGAAAAAAATATAATTAATAAACCTTGAATTAACTAATGAAAAAAAGAAAATAAATTGTAACTTCACATATAATGGATGAAACCCTAGGAGAGATAATCCCTCAGCTCCAAAGCAAGCCTAAAAGTATCCAAAATAAACTATATCCTACAAAGGAAAACCCAACTTACTGTTTATATTAAGTTGGATTAAACAACAGAAAAGAAAGAAGAAAATAACAAAACATCTCAATCTCTACAATGATCAATTGATTGACTCGCCATCGATCAATCAATGGCCATGAATTCCGCCCTAATGCCTTGATTTCTTTACAAAATGAAGAACCGTTGATTGATCAACACCACCGATGCCCTGTTTTCCAGTCCTACGTTTGCTTTAAAAAGGAAAGAAGGGTTCTTTGATCGAACGACTATAATTTCTTTGTTAGGAGTCAGGATGACGTGTCGTTAGTGTCTATGCAAAGCTAACTCGGATAGCTACAACTTCCGTAGAGAGTTTGGGCCCAAAGATCGAACTTTAAATGACTAAAATGTCCCCAAAGTAGCATCAAACGATGAAACTTTCTCGAAACGTAACCAATTTCTCTGGTAAACATTCCAATACCTTCAAAATCTTAAAGAAACCTTAGAAAACACACACACACATACACACACACACACACACACACACACACACACATACACACACACACATATATATATATATATATATATATATATATATATATATATATATATATATATATATATATAGAGAGAGAGAGAGAGAGAGAGAGATACAGAGAGAGAGAGTGGTTCTCATACATACCCCAATTTGCATACCGTTGGCGCGGACCATTTTTGATAAAATAGTCAAAAAAATTATTTTTGAGCTAATTTTTTTATGGTTTATAAAAATTTCAGTCGGAAAATAAAACAATCAACTCAAAATGAATTTTTTTGCTCTTAAAAACTGATAAAGTTTGAATGATTTTTTTTTAAATAGCAAAACAATTCATTTTGAGTTGATTTTTTTTTATGGTCCTACTTAAATGTTTAAAAACCATAAAAAAAATCAGCCCAAAATTATATTATTTACTATTTTAAAAAAATGGTCCGCGCGGAGGGCATGCAAACTGGGTATGCATGAGATCCTTTATATATATATATATATATATATATATATATATATATATATAAAACAAAGGTTATCCAGTAAATGAGTGTAAATATAGGAATTAAATGACAAAATTGTGTTAGAATGCATAATGATAAAGGGTACTAATATACAGTATTCGTTACTAATCACACCCTGTAACTTTAATATTGCTAGTCCCTAGTGATGAACAAAAAGAGAAATAACAATCTAAAGAGTGAGAAACAACAATAATGATATACAATGGATAAATGCCACTTTTGCGGGCACACGTTTGGATTTAACAAATACAACAAGTCGTTAAACCCCTAGGTTTTCCTAGTGGCCAAGTGTTGTCTCGTGAGGGTTTTTAAGGCTGAAATCCACGAACATCAAATTTCCTCAAAATATGACCGAATAACCAATATGTTGAGCTCAACAACAACAAAAGATTTTAGCATAATATAAATAAATCAAATGAGGATTTTTTTCAATAATTCAAAATTATCAACATTAAAAGAATAACTACATAGAATTCAAACTTTAAATGTGTGTGGTGTGTGTACACATGAAAAAAATTTTATTACGTAAAAACTCTTATTATCGGGATAATAATTAAATCATACTTTCACTCAATCCTCTCAGAATATTACACTCAATGAATGAAATCACTCTAAATAGGGTGTAACATACAAGACATGCGGACATAAAGAGTAAATGTAATAGGAAGCAAGGTCGTGAATATGTCATCAATGAAGAATTCTATATATAGAATGAAAATTTGTATCTCATGAAAGGATATCATTCATTAAATGAGAGGAAATGCACTTTAACAAATTACCACAATTATTTAGACTTTGAATCACATTCACCTTAGGATCATATAGGACTTTTAAAGATATTAACATAGGTTTATGGGTTAAGGTTATGAAATAAATGAAATATGTATGAATTCAAAGTGTTTAGGGAGAATACTCGGGATACAAGGGAATTCGTGGGCAATTTTAAAATTAGAATATAGTTTTCATATAAAGAAATGGATAACATAATGGAGTATAGTTTTCATTATTATTTTATAAACATAAAACTGGGATTCTTACTTATTTTAATCCCTTTCCTTTTCTTTTGTATCTTTTCTTTTTTTATTTTCTTTTTCCTATCTTTTTCTCGAGAATAAGGCTCAACGCATATGCTTAATTGCAACCACGAGATAAAAACGTCATTAAATCCCATGAAAAATTTCAAACAAAGGTATAGAAGGTGTATATATTTTATAAAACTCCAATGTGGAGTTGGTTATGAGATTTTGGATTTTGAAATGAAAGGTTATATTTAAGCTCAAATGGATTAACTAGGAAAATATATAGGGTGAGGTCAAGGTCAATATGGATGCAATACAAAGAGGGCGTATAATCCTTTCATAAGGTTTACACAATTCTTGAGTAAAAAAAATTAAAAATCATACTCAAGAAATATATTTTAAAATAAACTCAATTAACGAACATTCAATGAAAGAATAGTGAGATTATCGATGAATCTAACATTTTCAAGGAGGAAAGCGGAATTTATAAACACTCAGAAATGAAGAAAAGCACAACGCTCACTTGGTTTTTGTGTTAACAAAGAAATAAAATATCACCAAGTTATAATTCTCCTACCGAATCATTTAACAAGAAATGCTCATGTGCTCATGTGTATCAAAGTTTCAATTCATGCATTTATTCTCGATATTGATTTTGAGGACTAAAGTCTAATAAATGAAAGAAATAGAACATGCATCATTGATTTGAAATTTGTATAGTGAAATTATTTAATTAATCATTGGAAACTAAGGAAAGATGCCCAAGAAGAGAAAATAAAGAAGGAAAATTATTTTTGAATTATTGAAACTTTATTATTATATTAAATTTTTTTTTTTTTTAAATGAAGAAAAAATAAATACACACATGGCTCATAATTAATAAAAGCCAAGATGATAAATCACACCCCCCGAACTTGAATCATAAATTTTCCTAAATGTAATAAAGACAATACGAAAAGGAGAGATAAAAATAAATCACCGCAATTTGGAGTGTTCCCAGAGATAGTCAACGGTGATTCTATACAAACATAAGAAGACATAAGAAGAATATACAAGATAATGGTTAAGTTTAAGAATTTATAAATATTGGATACATTGATGTAAACATTTGATTTTATAAAACATGTTAATCCTAGAACATCAAAATCCAACAAACAACCATCCACTGCATCATTCTTTGAAATTCCACAATTGCGGACAAATTAAACCTAAAACAAAATAAAATAAAGTTAAAACATCCTAAAAGATAAAAATAAGAACATAATATCCCAAAACAAAAGAAATATCTAAGAATTTGGACCACTAAAGGGTCCTAGTGCATCTGGGTCATGTGCCGCATATGGATTATAAAAGTAAGGTGGTATTGGCGCGTCCTCACCTCATTGATATGTGAAGATATTCCACATCATAGACTGCATCATTTCACAGTCATGGCCCTCCACATAGCGCACCTCAAATGCCGCCCATTTCTGATCGGAGTGCGCGGCATATTGTGTAAACTGGGCGTCAAGGAAGAAAGGCGCATCATGATGTACAGGCACCTGCACGGCCTTCCTTATCTCAGTCTCCTTATTGGACTCATCCTTCTCCACCTTTTGGTGATTTTTCCCTTGTTCTTATCAGTAGTGACCCAAAATCTTCTTGATATTATTCTTATTTAGAAGATTTTGCGGGGCTCTTTTACGGTTGGAAGCAATCTTAGGGTATCCCGTAACAAGACATATGCTCGTGACCAGTGTAGGAAAGGGGAGGGAAAAATACCAAATCGTCTCCTTTGACGTGACATACATCATATCCAGAAAAAGCCGAGAAAATTAATATTGCTCATGTTGTTCTCAAAGCATATAGGAAAGCAGTGTGCTTGTGTCTCACCTCAGACTGATTCTACATTACCATAAAGGAACGCACGTTGATACAGTGAAGAATTCTCAAAAATCATCCACACAAAATGACTTGAACACCTTTCGATTCCAAACTTGGTCAGGTGCCAAATACTCTCTCAATGGGTCCTGCCCTAAGGTCTCCATGTTGCCAAACTTTATATGCGTGTCAGGTCTCTCCATATTTCCCGTCCATCGGGCCAACTCCTTGCGGTTGAATGTGATTTTCACCCCCCCACCCCCCCACACACACACACAAATGCCTCATAATAAACCTTTTTCACCTTGACCTCTACCAAAGGAGCATAGAACAGCCTGACTAGCTCCTCATTGATGCCATCTTTCTTCGTGAGGAATGCTTATCGTTTAAATCTTGGGAGGATGGCTTGGGCTTCATTAGGTATTCCACTTAAAATCCAAGTACAATTTATAGAAAGCGACCTTTGGGGGCTATAAAATCCGCACAGTACCAATTCTTTTACTGTTCACATCTGAATCCATCCCCACCCTTAGGTGGCATGTAGAGTGTCAACTCATATTTCTTAATCTCGACCATGTATATATTGTAACACATTAAAGAATTATGCGATAAATAAATAGACAAGGCATATGTCGATTGACCCACGTGTCTAAGTGTGCCAACAAGTGTGAACATGTCACATTGTGCCAAATTGTGTCAACATGTGACAACGAGTGAAAATCGTGCAAGTGTATGGTAACGGTGAAAAATAAAAAATAGTTTAAGCATTTTATAAAATATGTGGTGCGCACAATGTCGAAATGAGGGTGGGGGTGACATTTGAACCAACAACACCCGCATTCATGAACAATTTCAAGATTTCATATAATATGTGTTCATGAATGAGATATCAATAAATATAAAGCATTTAAACTGTAAAAACATGTTGGAACAAAATTTTAAATTGTGTAGTTCATTAACACCCAACAATGTGCAAAAACAGCCCACAAATCCAATGAAATTCACCCATCAATTCCAATTCCTCAATCAACACATTAGTCAAACAATTTTTAGTTCTAAATGATTAGAAAATTAGCATTTGAAATACCCAAATTGAAAATTGGGATTATAACCTCAAAAAACAACTCCCAAAACTGCCTAAATGTATCAATCAACCCAAATACAATGTTTTATTAACCAGGAGTACACAAATATAACATAAGCAACAACAATAATGTGTAATTTGGTGATAAAGTAGAAAAATTACAAGCATTCATGGGAGATAGTTCATTTAGACATGTGAATCATTAAAACAAACAAGCCACGTAATATGAAAATACCCAACTAGAATCCAACAAATCCACATAAAAAGTAAGAAATTATACCTTGGATGTTAGAAGAATGAATTAAAAGGGTTAATTTTGGCTATTACTAAAGATTCAGAACTAGGGCTTGGAATGGGAGAGTTTGGGGGTAAGGGAAGAATTGGGTATAATGAGAGGAGTATGTGAAATAAAGTGGGTTTAGTCGTTTAAGTGACCTGACCTAATACCATTAATCGATCTATGGTTTAATTTAATTGGATAATGGTTTTGAAATGGGCAATAACTGATGCCATCAATTGATCAGTGGATCAGGATTCATCGATCGATGGTTCATTTTTTAGGCTTTTCCCTCGTGTTTCTGTAGGATATGAAATGGGGAGGAAAAAACAAAAAAATGGGATGGGAAAAAACATACAAACACACAAAAGAGTGCAATTACGCACGATTACCAAAAATACGAAATTGGGAAATCCAAATGGAACCATCCTCGATGAACCTACGTGGCACCCAGCACGGGGCCAACAGGAGTGAAAAGAAGGGAAATAAATGTTTTTTTATTTTTTTTTATTTTTCAACAAAAGCATGCTTGCGACGAGTGAACTTTGAATATTCAATTCCATTGAACCTACAAAATATGTTTGAACCAAGCATAACCAAAAAGAATCATGGAAAAAATTAACTAATTACACTAGATAAAAGCAAATAAAAGAAAGAAGCTAATGTGTAAAACTACTAAATTAACTATACAATAGAATTTAAATTGTTTGAGGATCCACCCATAAAATAATTTGACTTTGAAAAATTAATGTGGGATTCTCATTAAAAACCATGCCTCCCTGAAAATACAAATTTTGTTTACATAACGAAAGGCATGGTTTGGGCGGGGAAAAGGAACCATCACCAAGTAAACCTTTTTGGTGGATGATGGGGGATTTGGATTTAACGGGGATAAGTACGATTAAGATCCAAGAAATTCCGAATTTCCTCCCAAAGGTTTTATAAATGGAATGGGTGGTGGGGCATGCATACAGAAGAATCCCATCATAAAAGACATTTTAAAAAAGCATTCCTTGATAAGAATTGGGTCAAATTCATCAAGACTTTCATCTGATTCTTGTAGTATTTGTAATGGTTCAATAACGGTGAATGAAAATAATGAGGAAAGAAATTCAATCTCAAGAGATGACTCATCATCGCTCAAAGATTAAAGTTCGAGGGAGATAGGATCACTTTCAATGAAGTTTTCTTCCAAAAATATTTGAGGTGAAGAACAAGTTTTGACCTCCTCTTTGTTTTTCAAGGAAGAAATCATATCATTGCAAATGGATACGACATCCGTTTCATCATCACTTTCGTTCTTAGTCATACATTGGATCAAGAGAAGAATGATTTGTTCCAAAGTAGGTGCCTTTCAATCGAAATCATTGGATTCCTCATTTGGTTCAAAATAGTCTTCATCTTCCAAATTTTCAAGAGAAAAATAATAATTGGATTCAAATAAAACATCTAAATCAAGTTCCCTACAATAATTTTCCTCCTCGTAATAGATATCAAAATTTTTGCATATCTAACATTGCAAATGCACACTAAACGAATTTGGTGGTAGGGCAACTTTACTACAAAGAGAAATTTGAGATCCATTATCGTAACTCTTTTCAACATTATTAGTATAACACGTTTTAAAATTATTGTCATAGTAGTTCTATGAACTACTATCACAAGAGTCTTCAAGGTTGTTATTGTAAGAATTTTGCGAAATTTTTTCAAAAGAATAATTTTTGAAAGTCCCCAAATCATTTGTTTGATTTTGTAAATATTCACCAAAAGTCATAGGCTTTCTAAAGCAAACCCAAAAATTTCCAAAATAACCTATACCCTATAAACAAAAGCCCGACTTACTTTTTATAGTAAGTTGGATTAAACAAAATAAAAGAAAGAAAAACTCACAAAATATCTCCATGCCTACAATGATTGATCGAACGATGGTCTTGAATTCAACCCCCACTTCCTTTATTTCTTTACAAAATAAAGAACCATCAATCGATCGACCAGGGCTCGATCGATCGATTCCCTATTTTCCATCCCTACTTTTGCTTCAAAATGGAAAGAAGGGTGCTTCGATCGAACAATTATAATTTCTTGGTTAGGATTTATAATGATGTGTTGTCGATGGTTACACCAAGCAACTCAGAGAGTTACAACTTTTGTAAAGAGTTTGGGCCCAAAGCCTTAATGATGGAATGACTTAAATACCCCCGAAGTTGTATCAAGAAATGGAACTTTCCGGAAATGTAACCAATTTCTCCACTAAGCATTCCAATACCTAAAAAAGCTCAAATAAACCTTGCAAAATATATATATATATATATATATATATATATATATTGGAAACAATGGTTAACTTGTAAATGAGAAAAAATACAGGAAGTAACAAAAATAATTGTGCTAGAGAACCTAAGAATAAAGGGTACTAATATACAATATTCGTGACTAATTAATATGATATGGTTTTCTCCTCCTGCATCAAAACTCCTCCCAAAACCTAAAGTGATGCATCAGTATAAACCATGAACTCGATGCCACCCTATGGTAAAGTAAACACAAGTGCGGTCGTAAGCTTCTCCTTGAGCTCCTCAAATGTTCGCTGACAGTTAGCACTCCATACAAATGGTACCCCTTTTGAGTGAGGTGAGTTAGTGGTCCGAGAATCGTCAAAAAAACCTAACTGAACCTCCTATAGTACCCCACCAGACCCAAGAAACTCCTAACATCTTTCGACATCATGGGTTATCCCTGATCTAAAACAACTGATAGCTTTCTAAGCTGCATCGAAATCATGGCCTCTAATATAACATTCCCTAAAAGCTATACCTATCAGAACCAAAATCTGCACTTAGATAACTTGTCTTACAGCTTGTTCTCTTTAAGTAGTTGTAAATTTAACCTCAAATGTTTCCCATTCCCTTCTTTCGACCGAGCATACACTAATATGTCGATAATAAATGATGAAAAACTGTTCAAAAATGGTCAAAATACCTAATTTATCATATCTATGAACATTGTTGGTGCATTGGTCAGCCCAGACATCATGACCCATAACTCATACGATCCATATAGCATCAGAAAATACGCCTTCAGAATTTCCTTCTCCTGAATATGCAAGTGGTGATACCATGAGCGCAAGCCAATATTGAAAAAGAAATACGTAACACTTAATTGATCAAATAGTTCATCGATATGTGGCAACGGATACTTGTTTTGTATTGTGACCTTGTTCAGCTCTTTTAATCTACACACAGTTAGAATGAACAATCCTTCTTCTTTACAAACAACACAGGTACTCCCAACGGAGAGGTTCTCCTCTGTATGAACCCTTGACTCAACAACTGTTGGATCTGCTCTCGTAACTCCTGCATCTTTAATGGAGCTATAGGTATGCTTCTCTCGCTATGGGCCTCGTGCCCGAAGCCAAGTCAATATAAATATATATCTCTCATAGGCAATAATTTTGTTCTTCCTCAAATACGTTCGTAAACTCCAAAATAATTGGAATTGAATCTAACGATACGGGGACCTCTTTAGATGAAGTAGCATCTATGAAATACGAGTGTGTGCTAGAACTTTACCCGAGCCTAAGCATAACTATACAAAATATCCCCTGGTCGACAATGGAAATCATAAAAATCTATCCCCAGTAGTCGATATAAGTGTAATAAATATTGTTAGTACTTAAAGCAAAATAGTACGAATCGTAAGATCATATGTCTAAATCAGCAAAGCGGGTGAATACTACGTCGACCAACTACTACCACTTGTTTATAATCACAACGTTAAGCAGCCCCTTACCTATTGGGGTATCTAAATATAAATAAATCTCGGTGATAAAAGCTATATATATTATAATCCTAGTAAACACTACTAATAAAGGATGACTACTCCTTGATATTTAAGACAGACTCATTCGCGCAAGGCGTAAACATAACTGTGACCGTCCCCTGTTGGTATCCCCATAAGACTAGTTGCCACTAAGTCATATAATAAATATGTGGCCTCACTCATCATAATTTTAACACCCTTCTTTAAAGGAACAATCAAATCTAAAGTCCTACCGGCAACCCTAGTGATCTTTCATCTATCGTCGATACTACTAAAATTAGTCATGCTAGCCCTCTCCTCATTGGCTATGACCCCACTGGTCATACTTTACTTTGATTCAATGGTCATTATAACCTTGATTGTTTGCTCCTAGAACCTATTAGGGTTTTCTCCTGGTAGGATTCATTCTACATGTGAGGTCCTCCCGGATTCGGGATATCACTCTACCCCCATGGTATTTTGGACCTATTCAAGCCCCATCTTTCTCTATTTAGGAGATCTATCCTTCAAATAATTAAACCGCTTCTGCTGATGTAGGAAGGTAACTTCTACCACCTAAGCGCAAGTGGTTAAGAACGGTTACTAAATAAAACCTTCTAAAACCTTCACATAAAGTTTATGCCAATTCAAAATAAAAATATTCTAATACTGAAGTTGATAACGCAAACATCCTTTTTTGCTTTCGTGTCAATCTGTCTCGGGTAAGAAAGAGAAAGACAGTTCAACTCCCGCTCATACTAGAAACCACGCGGTCTCACATATGAGGTCTCATAAATTCACTCCTCAAGTTATTCGTTCGGTGAGTGGAAATCACTTCACCTCGAACAATACTTTAAACATGTAATAAATGTCTCACGTATAATAGTCCCTAAACTCTAGACCAACATTGACCTCATGCGTGGGACGTCTCACAAAGGGAATCCAAATCGGGGACAATCCTTATACACTTGATCTTATTCATTATATCGATTATAAATCCTAAACTGTAAAACTCCAAAGTAGTCAAAGAACCCAACACGAAAAAGAGACGAACGCACTCAAGACCCTAAGGACACTAGAACCTAGAAAGCTCTGATACCAATGGTAACACCCCATAAAATCTATTAATAGTTTAATTGAGTCTAAAATAAGTGATATATGAGGATATAAAATTAAGTACCATTCTAAACAAGTGAAAAAATTGTGCATAAAGTAAATTATTGATTCATCATCAAGTGGAAACCCCAATAACACATGATACAAACACTAACAAAAATAAAGTCTGACATATGAAAATAAAACTGTCTCATCATAATCCCTATAACTGAAAGTAAAACTACTACATAAATCTAACCTGCCTAACTGTAAATAGTGATAAAGAGTGGGCAAGTAGTCCTGACACATACATCCTATATAGGCAGCAACATATGAAGATGTAAGTTGAGAGATCATGGGTGAGGTTGCAACGGTGGCTTAGGTCCTTAAAAGTAAACTCAATAACACTGTTAACACCAAGTCTAAGAAAAATAATATTATAATTTAATTTAGGTTACACTATCAATACACATCTTCCTCTTGTGTTGTAGTTATTTTTAAGTTTAGCCCAACCCAAACAACCCTAGATATCTCATGCATCTAAACTCAAGCCCAAGTGATCCATGATTAAGTATTATTCATATTGATTGAATATAACTAATAGACCCCTAATAACTCTCCACTAAATATATTAAGTGTATAAGAATATAAATAAAGAGAGTCATAAAGTCTATTTTTAAGAGAAGTACGGTCCTAGCCACTTATATAAATAAATAGGCTTCACTTAAGCCCACACATAACGAAGTCCCAGTATAATGCCTTCTGAGATCTCTCATGCGTACTAGGTAAAGTTATAGGTTATCCCACCCCTATAACCTCAAAACATCAATAAGGGATAATCATTATGTCTTCACACCAATCATATGGACACATACCCAAGCTACATGAAAGGATCCCCACATTTTATCACCATGGGATAACAAGGGTGCGTTAGCACGTAGTGTTAGGGGTAAAATGACCAAGGTAATACCTAACTCTTTCACCGGGGTACCATTGCGATTGATGTCGTAAGTGCCCCATAAGTATTTCCCTTAAGTATGTATACCACGAGGACTCAATACCAGGTATATTACACATAAAAATACAAGAATAAGAAACCTAAGAGTACAAAGTTTATAAAGTCTTAATTCTTATTACTCAATCTACTGATCCTCATAAAGTTAGGAATTTTACTTCAATACCAAAAATACAAATCTACTAAATAATATTATCCCCTTATCCACATAAATAGTTAATGAAAAACTACCCTAACCAATCCCTGAGTCTCAAAATCCATCCAAACCAATGATTAGTCCATCATCAGGCTAAATCAAAGGGGTCGATCGATCGCCTGTTCCGGATATTGATTTCTTCCTAGTTTTGGTTAATTTCAATTTCCTTCATATACCGTTGTAATAACATCAATCCAAACCTATATATGTAAGATTTACAAGAACGTCAATATAAACCTATATATGTCAAATTTATACACTTATAGCATGATTAAAGGGTTAATTGCAAATCTAAGTCAAAAACTATAATGGTGAACTTAGCCGCAACGAAGTAGTGGGAGCAAGAAGACTCTCTTATAAAGCACGTCACCTGTGATGGTGAACTTAGCCGCACGATATCTAATCTTCTTTCTCTCGACTTTTGATTCAGACAGCTTCCCATCCCTGATGTACTAATTGACAGGATCCATCCAAGACTCTCTTAGATTCAAATTTAGGAAGAGATTTATGCTGATATCCCCGACTTCGATAATCAATTTTAACAAAATTTTAACAAGCACAGACCACTTGATTTCTGTTTGGGTTGTCGATGCGAGTCTCGCCAATGTGTCAACTCTACCATTTTCTATTCTTGGAATCCTCTTCATCTTAAGTTCGTCAAAACTCATAATCACGTTTCTCACCCTAGCTAAATACTTGGCCATTCTTTCATCTTTGGCCTCGTATATTCCAAGCTCCTGATTGACCATCAACTGAGAGTCACTATGAGCTATCATTTGGCCAACGTTAAGTTTTTTGGCTAGGTAGAGGCCTACTAGCAAGGCCTTGTACTCTGATTCAATGTTTAATGCCTTGAAACTGAAACACAAAGCGTATTCTACATCAGTTCCATCTATGGCCGAAAGTATTAATCATGTCCTACTCCCGCTTTCACAAGATGATCCGTTAACAAATAAACTCCAAATGGGTTCTCCTTAGGTAAAAGGACCCTCATCCAATATTCCTTTCCTAATCATGAAATCTTTCTCAGCCATTTGTTCTATCATATCGACTCGTACTTCTTCATCCACGACTTGCTTATGCCAAAATAATGATGTCAAAAATTATATCGGTAAGAATAAATCGTGCCATCAAAGATATTCCCAACCATCATAAAGTGTAAGATCATAATAAAAGTAAGAAAATATAGATATAATACAAGATATAGAGTGATTCGGAAATAAAATGAGCCTACGTCCACTTTGGTGCCTCATTCTAATTATCTACTAGCATTAATACAAGAGTTAGTTGCCTTTAGAGGCGTATAAGAGAGAGATAGAGCTAAATGCATGTACATACGGGCTATGTGTTGGGTGGGATACGGCTTGTAGAGCAAGGCTGTGGACGAAGCTGCATACACCGCTAGTTCAGGTGATCGGAGTAACCTGAGTGAGCTATCATATAAAGAGAGATAAAGTGGGTGGAGAGTTTAGCATGGCTTCACGGCCAATCATGTCATGCTAAATACAAAGGTGAGAACATCTATTTATATAAGTCAAGAGAAGGGTCACGTGCATAGAACATTTAACATATGGATAAGTGATGTCAAAATGGAGTCTTTCTAGAAGGTGGACAACTAGTAAGTGGCCCGTATTGAGCATATCAATA
The DNA here is from genome assembly GCA_949130495.1 of Sambucus nigra. Taxonomy (NCBI): domain Eukaryota; kingdom Viridiplantae; phylum Streptophyta; class Magnoliopsida; order Dipsacales; family Adoxaceae; genus Sambucus; species Sambucus nigra. The sequence continues at coordinate 592,269,647 of OX422210.1, forward strand.
GGTCCCCAAGACTCAGTCCTAATAGGTTTAGCGAGTTGGTGATATGGCTATAGTTATGCCCAAATAACATGGTGATGAGTCAAGTCGGTCTAATGCACTTCTGTTGGGGACACGACAAGGTGTCACGGCCATCTGTTACGATGCTTTAACTTCCAGTGCCTTCCTATATTAATAGTGGGGCATCGTGGCCTCGTTACCTTTACTTAACCTTTGAGAGAACTCATTTTAGGCGATTCAAGGCGATTTTTAGGGCAATTTTAGGCAAGTTTATGCGTACGTTCTCCTTCCCAAGCAATCTTCATCTTGGTAGTTATCCCTTTTCTCTTTGATTTCTTCAAAACTCTTTGATCTGTCATTTTTCAATTTTGCATTTTTCCCCATCTTTCTGCTTATTTATCTTTTTGTCGACTTTTCTTTAATTATATATTGAATGATCATTTTCTTTAATTATTGGATTTGATTCGATCTATGAGGCTGATTGCTTGCTTTAGTTTATATGAATTGGGTAATTTTTGTTTTTGTTTTTTGGGTAGGGTTGATTTTCTAAGTTTTCACCCTTAGTGGTAGAGTTGCTTGGGAATTTGATTTTTCTAGGTTTGTTGGCACATAGTTCGATATTTTTGGGAATTCAAATAGGGGTTTTATTATATAATAATTTTTGGGGGGTTCGGTTATGGGTTTTGAAACCATTTTGTTTGATATTTGGCCAAGAACATGAACATGATTTTTAAGGTGTTATTGGCCAAGAACATAAGGTTTTGGGCTTTGATCTTCAAAAATTAAGGATTAGACTCGTTACCTGTTTATCCCCTTGGCCACGGCCTGTTGTGAGTTTTTGACAGCTGGTTGAATCCTACACATTAACTTCTTTTCCCCATGGATGTGGCCTTGATTTCAACCTTTGCAAACTTTTCGTTCTTCCTTTTTTAAAGTTCTTTATATGATTTCGTGGCCTATTAGATAAGGTAGTTGCTTCAATTTTTCTTATATTTTGATCATAATGGTTACGGCACTCTAACTGTAGAGCCCTTATACTTTTATAAGTCCTTGTCACGGCCATATGCATTGGAACACTTAGGAATATTTAAAAGACTTATGAAAGAGGCACTTTGGCGTTCCTCCTTCCACGATGCTACACATTAAAACTTTGAAGACCAGTGGGCCTTGTAGGCTAAAGGACTGCCCAAATTATGTACAAGTAGATTCTGATTTCGTAACTTCTTCTGACTCTATGGATCTAAATGGGACTTGTAGGTTCTATAGGATTACCAACAACGTTATCTATGGGATGGTCTTTAGAAAGCCAGTTAGGCACTTCAGGTGTCTCTATTGGTAAAAACTTAGTTATTTCAGGAGAGTTATAATTTAAAAGGCTTTCAGACTCATCCACAATAACTAGTCTAGTAATTTCACTTTCAACAGAAGTGTTATTTACAATCACATTAATGGATTCCATCATGGTCTTAGTACCACTACACCAAATCCTGCGAATGGTCACGCCTTCGCGGACTTGGGCCGTGACCCACTCAATATTTGGCGTGACCATATGTATTACCACACTAAATTATTGATGCTCGGGAAGTGGTCACGGCCCAAGTCCGTGACCACAGTGGTCGCGGACTTGGGCCGTGACCTGGCCGTGACCATCTTGGGGCCGAACTCGCGCCAAAATTCCCTCCAATCTTGGTCGCGGGTGGCTCACGGCCCAAGTCCGTGACCCACGACATGACGAAGAAAAGAATACACACATTGAGGGTCACGGCTTAGGGCCGTGACCATTTTTGGGTGTGGGTCACGGCTATGGACCGTGACCATACCTCATTCAAGCACTAAGATGAATGAAAAAGGGTCGCGCACCACAAATTAAGGGTCACGGCTTGGGGCCGTGACCATACCCAAAATGGTGGGCTCAATAATTTCATTAATTTGTTTCACTCGTGGGTCACGGCCAGAGCCGTGACCATGTTAAATCTGAAAAACATAACTCCCGATATACCCTTTATTTCATTCAATTCCTTCCCCTCCCTCTCTTTCATTCAATCAACCAAGTGGCACCGGCGATTTCGGTTAGGGTTTCAACCGGACCAAGTGTTGTTCGGGTTGCTGTGATGGTGGTGGTCGGAGGCTTCAATGACGGAGACAGCAAGAAGGTTTGAGCCAGCTCCAAGTCTGACAAAAAACCCAAAAATGGAGTGTGACAGAAATAAGGAGGTGCTGATCTACCCCTCACTCTGTCTTGAGTTTTGTACAGTCGCATTTTGGACCTGCATATTACTTTCAGAGGATGGGTGAAATCCCCAGAGGTTACGATCGGGAAACCTTTTTCTTTTACCAAATTTATTTACAATTATTCTTATTTGAAATTGTATTCATATTTTGTATGTAGCTACGCTATCATTCATAAACTGAACTTGTATACGACCGTTCATTGACTACATTTTGTCAATAACATATTTATGCATTCTACTATACCTGCGACGACAACAAGGAGTTATGTAGAAATTTCACTTAACAAAAAACATTTGCCAACTGTAATGTATACTCGATTTTCAGTCCTGTATATGATAAAATTTGTAAAGTATACATTATTTTTTATTGGAAAAATTATAATTTGTACGTGGAATTTTATAATATATACACGAATTTTTGTAATATACACGAATTTTATAATAAGAGTGGTTTTATGGTGGTCAGAGGACAGAGAAGCCGAGGGCAGATACATCCTCATAATTACACTAGTTGTGTTATGTATTATGTCCTTGTTGTGTTTCATTAAATTCAATAACAAACCAATGTTGGAAAAAAAACATGTTTTTTATGGTTAATGTTATTATGCTACGAGTGTAACTTTGCCACGTGAGATTCAGATTGTCTTATTAAAATAAACACGTGTTATGCTGTGTATACCGTCATATGTCAAATCTGTTATGAAGCCTTTTGGTTAATTGACTGTAATTGTTATTCCGTTCTTGTTCAAGCCCCTAGAAAATGTATTTTGGATCAAACATGTTTTTATGCTACAAATGTAATTTTTTTATATGATTTAAATGACTATTTTGTACTCCTTTACGGTTCTCTATTTTGAAGCTTATGCAATTGGATAATGTTTTCTTTTGTAGGAGAAAGGATCCGACGACATTGCTCTTAAAGCAATGGGTAGAGCTATTATTCGGGTAATTGTCTGAACTCAACATTATCCAATTGAATATGTCCTGTTATATTGAACATGTTTTCACTTTCGAATTTGCTGTTATCTTGAATATGTTGTTCATTGATTTTAGGAAGAAGATGAAGTTAAAGGGTATTAGCAAATATCGCAGGATTTGGTGTAGTGAAAAGCGTGTATCTACAAGGTTCTTCAGGTAATTGTATTATATAACTTGTATGAGAATGTGCTTAATGGTGAATTTAACTTTCTTTTCGCTTCTATTATGAGTTCAGATAGATCAGTTCTAATAATTTTCTCTCTTTTGGTTGCCGATAATTGAGAGAAACTATGAAAAACATTTCAATCTAGTATGCTTTATTCAACTTATATGTATGTGTGTTTCAATAACATTTTCACTTTTCACCATACCTACCCCTGTCAAAAACTTTTCAATCTAGTATGCTTTATTCCAACATTTTCAGTTTTCAATTTGTATGTATTTGTGTAAATCTAAGACATATTATAGGCAATTAATAATTCTTCAGGAGTTTTGTGAGGTACTTTTTTTAATTTTACATACTAGTTCTTCATTACACATTATTTCCATATTGCAGATCTAAGAATTGCATACCAGCTCTTCATTACATACCAGGTACTCTTTACTTTAACTAAATTAGTTATAGAATTGATATGCATTATCTATTAAATCTTTTAGATGATAGAAGGAGTACAGGATAAATATTGGTTTTGTTTGGTTTGGTTGTTGGATAATTATTAGTTGTTGGATAGTATGATAGAAGGAGTACGGGATAAATATTGGTTTTGTTTGGTTTGGTTGTTGGATAATTATTAGTTGTTGGATAGTATGTTAGAAGGAGTACGAGATAATTAGAAGGAGTACGGGATAATTATGGGTTTGATTGTTGGATAATATGTTGAAAATATTTTAGACTCTTGGTTTGAGAATACGACGATAATTTGAAAATGTCTAGACTTAGATTTAAAAACATGGTATTAGAAACAGCACCCGAACGGTCCCGTGAGAGGTACCAACACCTCGCACAAGACCAATGTAACTTGTAGGAACTGATCACATGATCATAGGACTCCCGGTGCGAGAATACGACGATAATTTGAAAATATGAGGACTTAGGCTTAAAAATGGCATTAAAGGGCGAAACCCCGAAACAACCCCCGAACGGTCCCGTGAGAGGCACCCACACCTCGCACGGGACCAATCTAACTCGTAGGCACTGATCGCGCAATCACGGGACTCCCGGTTTGAGAATATGACGATAATTTGAAAATATCATCACTTAAGCTTAAAAAGTGGCATTAGAGGGAGAAACCCCGAAACAACCCCCTGAACCGCCCCGTGGGAGGCACCGAAAACCTCCCACGGAACCAATATAACTCGTAGGAACTGATCCCGCAGCCGCGGATCTCCCGGTTTAAGAATACGACAATAATTTGCATATTTCTAGACTTAGGCTTAAAAGCATGACGTTAGAGGGTGAAAACCCCGAACAGCCTCGTGGGAGGCACCAAAACCTCCCACGGGATCAATGTAACTCGTAGGAACAGACCGCGCAGCCACGAGACTCCCAGCTTGAGAATACGACGATAATTTGCATATTTCTAGACTTATGCTTAAAAACATGGTGTTAGAGGGTGAAAACCCAAAACAGCCCCCGAACGGCTCCGTGGGAGGCACCAACACCTCCCACGGGACCAATGTAACTCGTAGGAACTGACTGCGCAGTCGCGGGACTCCCGATTTGAGAATACGACGAGAATTTGCATATTTCTAGACTTAGGGTTAAAAACATGGTGTTAGAGGATGAAAACCCAAAACAGCCCCCGAACGGCCCTGTGGGAGGCACCAACACCTCTCACGGGACCAGTGTAACTCGTAAGAACTGATCGCGCAGCCACGGGACTCCCGGTGTGAAAATTTGACGAGAATTTGCATATTTCTAGACTTATGCAAAACATGGCGTTAGTGGGGGAGAATCCGAACTGACCACCGAACGGCTCCGTGGCAGGCACCAACACCTCCCACGGGACCAATGTAACTCGTAGGAACTGACCGTACGGCCGCGGGACTCCCGGTTTGAGAATTCACAAATAATTTGTAGATTTGTAGATTTAGGCTTAAAAACATGGCGTTAGAGGGTGAAAACCCAAAACAGCCCCCGAACGGCCCCGTGGGTGGCACCAACACCACCCACGGGACCAATGTAACTCTTAGGAATGGACCACGCAGCCGCGGTACTCCCGGTTTGAGAATACGATGGTAATTTGCATATTTCTAGACTTAGGCTTAAAAACATGGCGTTAGAGGGTGAAAACTCGAAACAACCCCCGAACGGCCCCGTGGGTGGCTCCAACACCTCCCACTGGACCAATGTATCTCGTAGGAAATGACCGCGCAGCCGCGGGACTCCCTGTTTGAGAATACGATGCTAATTTACATATTTCTAGACTTATACTTAAAAATATAGCGTTAGAGGGTGAAAACCCGAAACAGCCCCTGAACGGCCCCGTGGGTGGCATCAACACCTCCCACGGGACTAATGTAACTCATAGGAACTGACCCCCCAACCGCGGGTCTCCCGGTTTGAGAGTACGATGATAATTTGCATATTTCTAGACTAAGGCTTAAAAACATGGTTTTAGAGGGTGCGAACTCGAAACAGACCCCGAACGGCCCCGTGGGTGGCACCAACACCTACCACGGGACCAACGTAACTCGTAGGAAATGACACCACAGTCGTGGGTCTCCCGGTTTGAGAGTACAACGTTAATTTGCATATTTCTAGACTTAGGCTTAAAAACATAGCATTAGAGGGTGAGAACTCGAAACAGCCCCCGAACGGCCCCGTAGGTGGCACCAACACCTCCGACGGGACCAATGTAACTCGTAGGAACTGACCCCGCAGCCGCGGGACTCCCGATTTGAGACTCCGAAGGTAATTTTTATATTTCTAGACTTAGGCTTAAAAACATGGCTTTAGAGGGTGGGAACTCGAAACAGCCCCCGAACGGCCCCGTGGGTGGTACCAACACCTCCCACGGGACCAACGTAAGTCGTAGGAACTAACCCCATAGCCGCGGGTCTCCTTGTTTGAGAGTACGATGGTAATTTGCATATTTCTAGACTTAGGCTTAAAAACATGACGTTAGAGGGTGAAAACTCGAAACAGCCCTCGAACGTCCCCATGGGTGGCACCAACACCTCCCACGGGACCAATGTAACTCGTAGGAACTGACCCCCAGCCGTGGGTCTCCCGGTTTGAGAGTACGATGATAATTTGTGTATTTCTTGACTTAGGCTTAAAAACTTGGCGTTAGAGGGTGAAAACTCGAAACAGCCCCCGAACGGCCCCGTGGGTGGCACCAACACCTCCCACGGGACCAATGTAACTCGTAGGAACTAACCCCACAGCCGCAGGTCTCCCGGTTTGAGATTACGACGATAATTTGCATATTTCTAGGCTTAGGCTTAAAAACATGACGTTAGAGGGTGAAAACTCGAAACAGACCCCGAACGCCCCGGTGGGTGGCACCAACACCTCCCACAGGACCAATGTAACTCGTTGGAACTGACCCCGCAGCCGCGGGTCTCCCGATTTGAGAATACGACGGTAATTTGCGTATTTCTAGACTTAGGCTTTAAAATATGATGTCAGAGGATGAAAACTCGAAACAGCCCCCGAACGGCCCCATGGGTGGCACCGTCACCTCCCACGGGACCAATGTAACTCATAGGAACTGACCTCGCAACCGCGGGTCTCCCGGTTTGATAGTACGATGGTAATTTGCATATTCCTTGACTTAGGCTTAAAAACATGACGTTAGAGGGTGAATACTCGAAACAGCCCCTGAACGGCCCCGTGGATGGCACCAACACCTCCCACGGGATCAATGTAACTCGTAGGAACTCACCCCACAGCCGCGGAACTCCCGGTTTGAGAATACGACGGTAATTTGCATATTTCTTGACTTAAGTTTGAAAACATGGCGTTAGAGGGTGAAAACTCGAAAAAGTCCCCGAACGGCCCCGTGGGTGGCACCAACACCTCCCACAGGACCAAGGTAACTCGTAGGAACTGACCCCGCAGCCGCGGGACTCCCAGTTTGAGAATACGTCGGTAATTTCATATTTCTAGACTGAAGCAAAACATGGCGTTAGAGGGTGAAAACTCGAAACAGCCCCCGAACGGCTCCGTGGGTGGCACCAACACCTCCCACGGGACCAATGTAACTCGTAGGAACTGACCCCCCAGCCGCGGGTCTCCCGGTTTGAGAGTACGATGATAATTTGCGTATTTCTTGACTTAGGCTTAAAAATATGGCGTTAGAGGTTGAGAACTCGAAACAGCCCCTGAACGGCCCCGTGGGTGGCACCAACACCTCCCACGGGACTAATGTAACTCGTAGGAACTGACCCGACAGCCGCGGGTCTCCCGGTTTGAGAGTAAGACGGTAATTTGCATATTTCTAGACTTAGGCTTAAAAACATGACGTTAGAGGGTGAAAACTCGAAACAGCCCTAGAACGGCCCCGTGGGTGGCACCAACACCTCCCACGGGACCAATGTACCTCGTAGGAACTGACCCCCAGCCGCGGGTCTCCCGGTTTGAGAGTACGACAGGAATTTGGGTATTTCTTGACTTAGGCTTAAAACATGACGTTAGAGGGTAAAAACTCGAAACAGCCCCCGAACGGCCCCGTGGGTAGCACCAACACCTCCCACGGGACCAAGGAATCTCATAGGAATTGACCCCGGAGCCGCGGTTCTCCCGATTTGAGACTAAGACGATAATTTGCATATTTCTTGACTTAGGCTTAAAAACATGGCTTTAGAGGGTGAGAACTCAAAACATCCCCCGAATGTCCCCGTGAGTGGCACCAACACCTCCCACGGGACCAATGTAACTCGTAGGAAATGACCCCACAGCCGCGGGTCTCCCGGTTTGAGAGTACGATGGTAATTTGCATATTTCTAGACTTAGGCTTAAAAACTTGGCGTTAGAGGGTGAGAACTCGAAACAGCCCACGAACGGCCCCATGGGTGGCACCAACACCTCCGACGGGACCAATGTAACTCGTAGGAACTGACCCCGCAGCCGCGGGACTCCCGATTTGAGACTCCGAAGGTAATTTGTATATTTATAGACTTAGGCTTAAAAACATGGCTTTAGAGGGTGGGAACTCGAAACAGCCCCCGAACGGCCCCGTGGGTGGCACCAACACCTCTCACGGGACCAATAAAAGTCGTAGGAACTGACCCCACAGCCGCGGGTCTCCCGGTTTGAGAGTAGGATGGTAATTTGCATATTTCTAGACTTAGGCTTAAAAACATGACGTTAGAGGGTGAAAACTCGAAACAGCCCTCGAACGGCCCCGTGGGTGGCACCAACACCTCCCACGGGACCAATGTAACTCGTAGGAACTGACCCCCAGCCGTGGGTCTCCCGGTTTGAGAGTACGACGGTAATTTGCGTATTTCTTGACTTAGGCTTAAAAACTTGGCGTTAGAGGGTGAAAACTCGAAACAGCCCCCGAACGGTCCCGTGGATGGCACCAACACCTCCCACGGGACCAATGTAACTCGTAGGAACTAACCCCACAGCCGCGGGTCTCCCGGTTTGAGAGTACGATGGTAATTTGCATATTTCTAGGCTTAGGTTTAAAAACATGACGTTAGAGGGTGAAAACTCGAAACAGATCCCGAACGGCCCCTTAGGTGGCACCAACACCTCCCACGGGACCAATGTAACTCGTTGGAACAGACCCCACAACCGTGGGTCTCCCGGTTTGAGAATACGAGGGTAATTTGTGTATTTCTAGACTTAGGCTTAAAAATATGACGTCAGAGGATGAAAACTCGAAACAGCCCCGAAACGGCCCCGTGGGTGGCACCAACACCTCCCGCGGGACCAAGGTAACTCGTAAAAACTGACCCCGCAGCTGCGGGACTCCGGTTTGAGAATACGTCGCTAATTTCATATTTCTAGACTGAAGCAAAACATGGCGTTAGAGGGTGAAAACTCGAAACAGCCCCCGAACGGCTCCGTGGGTGGCACAAACACCTCCCACAGGACCAATGTAACTCGTAGGAACTAACCCACAGCCGCGAGTCTCCCGGTTTGAGAGTACGACGGTAATTTGTATATTTCTAGACTTAGACTTAAAAACATGACGTTAGAGGTTGAGAACTCGAAACAGCCCCTGAACAGCCCCGTGGATGGCACTAACACCTCCCACGGGACCAATGTAACTCGTAGAAACTGACCCCGCAGCCGCGGGACTCCCGATTTGAGAATATGAAGGTAATTTCCATATTTCTAGACTTAAGGCAAAACTTGGCGTTAGAGGGTGAAAACTCGAAACAGCCCCTGAACGTCCCCGTGGGTGGCACCAACACCTCCCACGGGACCAACGTAACTCGTAAGAACTGACCCCACATTCGCGGGTCTCCCGGTTTGAGAGTACGACGGTAATTTGCATATTTCTAGACTTAGGCTTAAAAACATGACGTTAGAGGGTGAAAACTCGAAACAGCCCTCGAACGGCCCCGTGGGTGGCACCAACACCTCCCACGGAACCAATGTAACTCGTAGGAACTGACCCCCCAACCGCGGGTCTCCCGGTTTTAGAGTACGACGATAATTTGCGTATTTCTTGACTTAGGCTTAAAAACTTGGCGTTAGAGGGTAAAAACTCGAAACAGTCCCCGAACGACCCCGTGGGTGGCACTAATACCTCCCACGGGATCACTGTAACTCGTAGGAACTGACCCCACATCCGCGGGTCTCCCGGTTTGAGAGTACGACGGTAATTTGCATATCTCTAGACTTAGGCTTAAAAACATGACGTTAGAGGGTGAAAACTCGAAACAGCCCCCGAACGGCCTCGTGGGTGGCACCAACACCTCCCACGAGACCAATGTAACTCGATGGAACTGATCCCGCAGCCACGGGTCTCCCGGTTTGAGAATACAACGGTAATTTGCGTATTTCTAGACTTAGGCTTAAAAACATGACGTTAGAGGGTGAAAACTCAAAACAGCCCCCGAACGGCCCCGTGGGTGGCACCAACACCTCCCACGGGACCAATGTAACTCGTAGGAGTTGACCTCGCAGCCGCGGGTCTCCCGGTTTGAGAGTACGACGGTAATTTGCATATTTCTAAACTGAGGCTTAAAAACATGACGTTAGAGGGTGAAAACTCGAAACAGCCCTCGAACGGCCCCGTGGGTGGCACCAACACCTCCCACGGGATCAATGTAACTCGTAGGAACTGACCCCACAGTCGCGGGACTCCCGATTTGAGAATACGACGGTAATTTGCATATTTCTTGACTTAAGTTTGAAAACATGGCATTAGATGGTGAAAACTCGAAACAGTCCCTGAACGGCCCCGTGAGTGGATCCAACACCTCCCACGGGACCAAGGTAACTCGTAGGAACTGACCCCGCAGCCGCGGGACTCCCGGTTTGAGAATACGTCGGTAATTTCATATTTTTAGACTTAAGCAAAACATGGCGTTAAAGGGTGAAAACTCGAAACAGCCCCCGAACGGCCCCGTGGGTGGCACCAACACCTCCCACGGGACTAATGTAACTCGTAGGAACTGACCCCCCAGCCCCGGGTCTCCCGGTTTGAGAGTACAACGATAATTTGCGTATTTCTTGACTTAGGCTTAAAAATATGACGTTAGAGGGTGAGAACTCGAAACTGCCCGGGAACGGCCTCGTGGGTGGCACCAACACCCTTCATGGGACCAATGTAACTCGTAGGAACTTACCCCACAACTGCGAGTCTCCCAGTTTGATAGTACGACAGTAATTTGTATATATCTAGACTAAGGCTTAAAAACATGACGTTAGAGGGTGAGAACTCGAAACAGCCCCTGAACGGCCCCGTGGGTGGCACCAACACCTCCCACGGGACCAATGTAACTCGTAGGAACTGACCCCGTAGTCGCGGGACTCCCGGTTTGAGAATACGAAGGTAATTTGTATATTTCTAGACTTAGGCAAAACTTGGCGTTAGAGGGTGAAAACTCGAAACAGCCCCCGAACGGCCCCGTGTGTGGCACCAACACCTCCCACGGGACCAATGTAACTCATAGGAATTGACCCCCCAGCCGCGGGTCTCCCGGTTTGAGAGTACGACGGTAATTTGCATATTTCTACACTTAGGCTTAAAAACATGACGTTAGAGGGTGAAAACTTGAAATAACCCCCGAACGGCCCCGTGGGTGGCACCAACACCTCCCACGGGACCAAGGTAAGTCGTAGGAACTGACCCCGCAGACGCGAGTCTCAAAACGACGGTAATTTTCATATTTCTACTTGGTTACTGATAATTTTAACTCATATATGCAATTTTTCAGCTTGATTAAATTTTTTGTAAAACTACTTGGTTACTGATATTTTTTTTATGTATCCTATCATTTGTAGGATTTTTGCACCCGGAACAAACAAAGAAGGCAATGGTCTACAACATGAAGATTGTTTATATGTTGTGGACATTTAGGATTTTATTTTTTACGTGTTACATCCATGCGTGCTTTTATTGTTTCGTTTTATGGCCGTGCGGGCTTTTATAATTTGATTGTTGAATTTTATGGCCGTGCGGCTTTATAATAAGCAGGTTTTATATTTACAGGTTTTGGAATGTCAAGAAAATAGACGAAACTCTGCCCAAATTTTTTTTGTCTGGGAATTATTAAGACGTGTAATATTTTTAAGTTTGTATATATATTTATTTATTAACAACGTTCTCGATTCGCAATTTGTGATTTTTTTTATTGTTTTGCCAATAATAAATATTTTTAACACCTCGTACCTGTCCAACGTTACACGTAGCAACACACGGTGTACTCATACGACCCACAATTTTAGGATTGGACCAAAAAAATACATTTTTTTAAAAATTATAGTTAAATATGGTCATGGACTTTGTCCATGACCATTTTTATTTTTTTCGTCACGGACTTTGGCCGCGACGATTTATTTTTATTTTTTTTGTCACGGTTATGGGTCACGGACGAGGGCCGCGACCATTTTTTTTAAAAAAATTTGTCACGGTCGTGGGTCGCGAACTTTGGCCGCGACCAATTTGTCATGGCTGTGAGTCACGGACAAGGGCCGCGACCAATTTTTTTGAAATTTTTTCGTCACGTTCGTCGATCGCGACCAAAGTTCGCGACCAATTTGTCACGGTTGTGAGTCAAGTCGGTCTAATGCACTTCTCTTGGGGACGCGACAAGGTGTCACGGCCATCTGTTACGATGCTTTAACTTCCAGTGCCTTCCTATATTAATAGTGGGGTGTCGTGGCCTCGTTACCTTTACTTAACCTTTGAGAGAACTCGTATTAGGCGATTCGAGGCGATTTTTAGGGCAATTTTAGGCAAGTTCATGCATACGTTCTCCTTCCCAAGCAATCTTCATCTTGGTAGTTATCCCTTTTCTCTTTGATTTCTTCAAAACTCTTTGATCCGTCATTTTTCAATTTAGCATTTTTCCCCATCTTTCTGCTTATTTATCTTTTTGTTGACTTTTCTTTAATTATATATTGAATGATCATTTTCTTTAATTATTGGATTTGATTCGATCTATGAGGCTGATTGCTTGCTTTAGTTTATATGAATTGGGTAATTTTTGTTTTTATTTTTTGGGTAGGGTTGATTTTCTAAGTTTTCACCCTTAGTGGTAGAGTTGCTTGGGAATTTGATTTTTCTAGGTTTGTTGGCACATAGTTAGATATTTTTGGGAATTCAAATAGGGGTTTTATTATATAATAATTTTTTGGGGGTTCGGTTTTGGGTTTTATTATATAGATTTGGTTTCTTGCTATACTAAAGTTCATAGGGGGTCTGTTTAGAATTCTTCCTAAGGTAGACTCTATTGATAATGTGACATGTAGTACGATCGGATTCAACCCAAAAGTATTTAGGTAAATCTTTGGCATGTATTAAAACTCTTTCCATTTCCTGAATTGTTCTATTTTTGCGCTTGGCTATCCCATTTTGTTGGGGTGTCTTGGGAGCACTAAACTCGTGTTTGTAACCATTATAGTCACAATATTCAATAACACCTGAATCTATGAACTCACATCCTCTATCACTCCGAATTCTATCTATTTGGGAGTTCTTTTCATTTTCAATACGAAGTAAGATTTTCAAAAATGTTCTAAAAGTTTCAGACTTCAGCTTTAGAAAAAAAACCCAAGTAAATCTAGTGTAGTCATCAACCATAACTAGAATGTAACTATTGCCAGAAAGATTAATAATTCGAGAAGGACCCATTAGGTCCATATGGATGAGTTCTAAAGGTTTAGAGGATAGAATATCTTTAACTCTTGTATGAGATGACTTAACTATTTTTCCCTCTTGACAAGGACCACAAACTATGTTAGAAATAGGTTTTATTTTAGGAATACCTCTAATAATTTCCTGAAAGGATAATTTACTAAGGCTGTCATAATTTATATGACCCATTCTGTTATGCCATAATTCATTGTCATCCATTATGGCATTGTTATAGACTTCTGTACTTGGATTGACTGTGTAACAGTTATCTGGAGTACGGAGTCCTGTAATTATGTACTCACCATTTTCATTTAATATTTTACAATTGTTCTTCGAAAAGGTGACAGTATTATTGGAGTCACAAAATTGTCAAATACTTAGTAGATTAGCCTTAAGACCTTTTACTAATAAAACATCTTCAAGAACATGTCATCCTTGAATGTTCATTTGCCAACGATCTGGACTGAAACACCATCTCCAAAAAAGACTTTGCCTCCAGAGAAGTTAGTTTTGTTTGAGAGTTTGGATTCATCCCCGGTTATATGCTTAGAACATCCAAAGTCTAAGTACCATCCAGACGTGATGTGTTCAACTTTCAAAGCACTGATCACTATGTTACATGTCATCTGGGGTACTAGGTCATCCTTTCTTACCCAAATAGCTCTAGTTTTCAATTTGCGCTTATTAGCTCGTATTTGATAAAACTAGCGAGCTTCAGATTTTTGTCCATACAGATTTTGCACAATTTTATTGTTGTTATAAACATTTTGTGCATTTGGTCGAGAAACGAATCTAGGATTATTTCTTGACGATTGTTTTTTGGTATTAGATCTTATCTTTGTCTTTCGATAGTTAGAGTTTATGTCTCGTGGTTTATGAAGGACATAATTGTTACGGCTTCTCCTAGAATAGTTAAAATTATGATAGGTAAAGGAGGGATAGGTATTTTGGTATAGGCGTTTGGAGAAGCAACCATCTAAAGATTGTCCATACACATCACAGTATGAGCAACAAAGATTGCTCGTAGCATTTAAGTCTTTAGGAAAGTTGTTGAACATAGGTTTCCCTAAATTATGACTTTTGGCATTATTTCTAGAGGGAACCGTTTGAAAAGCGGTCTCACTCTTTCTAATGGGAGGACAAACGTACTTGGCTTTAAGTTGAACATTATACTTAGAGGTACTTGTCTCATCAAAGTTTAGCTACTGCTGAATTTTATCAAAATCATTTTTCAAAGATTGAAAGTCTGGACAAATTTCCATAGGTCTTTTCCCACCGGTAACAAACTTTATGGTTTCAAAAGGTTTAGTTTGCTTGATATTTTTGGTGCAAAAGCCTATTCCAAATCTGTCATCAGAATTAGTTTTTCTATCAGCAACACAGTCCTCAAAATAATTAGAATTGCTTTCAAATTTTGAAATTTTTTTGAAGACTGTTGATGCCTTTTCTTTTGTTTGCTCCAATTCTAATAACGATCCTTTATACTTCTTTTCCAAAACATTATTGTGATCGATCAAGTCTTTCACTCTTTATTCAAAAACCTTTATTTCCTCATCATGAGTTAAACTGTGAGACATATACTATTTATCATTTTGTTTAATTATTTGGTTTAAGGACTTTAATTTCTTGGAAAGATCTTTGACAAGCTTCTCTAGTCTAGCGATTTTCTTGAGTGTTTTAGTGTGAAGTGTGTGAATTTCAGGAAGGTCCTCATTATTGGAGTCACTAAGTGAGTTGTGTGTTGTGCCCCCTATCGATTCAATTTTAGGACTCACACACCCATTGGCATCATCAATAAGGCATTCACTTTGACTCACACACACAGGATTTTTAGTACTACAAGCATTATCAAGCATTAATGTAGACATATTAGTAGAAGCAACATCATTTATCATATGATCAGTTTCCTCATCATCATTGTAGATCATCTTAGCAAAGAATGACATCCAAGGGTCATAAGAGTTGGATGACTCAGGTTCATCATTTTCAGAGTCACTTGAGTCATTCTAAGTCTTGCATAGCTGAGCCCTATTATGTTTGGGGTTTTTTTCTAAGTTAACCCTACAGTCAATAGCCATGTGTCCTAATTTTCCACATCTATAACATTCAACATTTTTAAGGTCTTTTTGAGGTCTCTTGTGATCATCGGTATTTTTTTTGTCACGTCTTCTCTCATGAGGCCTATTATTATAAGTGTTGGAGTAATTAGGTTTCCCTTGTCTAGAAGCAACTTTGTTTCTAAAGTTTTATATCTTTTTTAATTGCTTAGACATAAGAGCAATCTTATTATCCAAGTCACAGTCCTCATCAGAGTCAAGGTTAAGGTCAGGTTTGATCAACTTAGATGAAAAAACAAGATTAGAATTACCCTATTTTTTATTGGTTTGGATCAATTGTTTCTTGAATTCAAGTTCCATTTCCACAGTTCTTAGTTTACTACTGAGGAGTTCTGGGGTAAGATTTTGATCATCCATTTCCTCAATGGAATATCTTTTATTATCAAACTTTTGCGGAAGTGATCTTAGAATTTTTGAAACAATCTCTTTCCTATCATAGGTTATACCGTTTGCATGAAACTAGTTACAATGTTAGTTAACCTCATATAGAAATCATCAAAGGATTCAATCTCAGACATGACAAGAGAGCTATACTGTTGGATAAGCATTTGAGTTTTAGCAGCTTTAACTCTCGTATCACCCTTATGTGCAGTTACAAGAGTATCCCACACTTCCTTAGAAGTAGTGCAAGATGAGATCCTCTTGAACTCATGTTCGTTAATAGACATAAATATGTCATTCTTGCCTTTATTATTATATAGTGAAATTTGTTTCTCATCTTTAGTGAATTCACTTAGTAACTTCCTGATTCTCACAATACTTCCTTCAGCTGTTGGTTTAGTAGGAAAAGTGTAGCCATTTTCTATAACTTCCCAGACTTTATCTCCCAGAGTTCCTTGAATGAAAGCAATCATCCTTACCTTCCAATAAGGAAAATTGGTTCCATCAAAGAGAGGGGGTCTGGACAGGTTACCTAGTCTCTCAAATTTCTTGTCCATACTTTTGTTTTGAAAAAAATAATTTCAGAAACACAGGATTTAAAAGATTTTAAAATAGCCAAGCTCTGATACCAATTGAAAAATGCCACTTAAGACGTTTAATACAAGGTTAAACTGTTAAAATGGCTCTGAACTGTTTGTTGAAGAAACTCTTTTAATCAAAATAAAACTTAACACAAGATGTGTTTAAAAAGATTATCAAAATAGTTTGAATGAGTTTGAACGAGTTATTTCAGATCTAGTATTAACCAGTTTTGAAAAACAAAACTTAAACTATTAAACCAGCACAGCTAGGAAGAAGGTGATGAGAAAATGAAGAAGTACACAAGTAATTTTTAAGGTGGTAAAACCACACCCAATTAGGAAAACATCCACGGTGACCTCTACGTCACAAAACGAAAATCCACTAAAATCAGAGTAACAAATTACATGCTATTTAACAATCAAATCACACAAACACACCTAAACTAAGTTCATAATCGTTAACAACTCCTCTGGATTAGATCTGACTTATCCGAAGGTTGTTGTTGTTAATGTTCTCTCCAGCTTCATAACTTTACTTGATTCCAATATTTACGGCGAATCAAACAAGTTCAAGATCATACAACCAACACTTTAAGTGTGGTAGAGTGAAAGTGTAGTGGTGATGTGCTCTCTAACATATGCATGCAATGCACTCACACTTAATACAGACAGAATGATTTACTCAAATTACAGAATCACTAGATATGCAAGAGATTCTAAAATCAGTTTAGTCAAAGCTAAATACGAATTTTAGACCTTTAAAATAACTGCAGATCAAGAGGGAATCTTGTTGCGAAATATCCAAGATCCTAACACTTTCTTGTTTTAAAAATATTATATAGAAAGTGCAATCCCCAATCAAGATCTCAAAACTAGATCTTAGTCTGATAGTTTGAGTAAAATGAAATCATAATGAAAATTGTTGGTTTAGGATTTGAAAATATAAAATCAATTTTAAAATAACCAACAAATAAGATTTCTTGAAATAAGAAATCAAGACAATAAACTATCTATGTGATTTGTAGCACAGAGACGAGATCTCTAGTTTCTATGTAGAGAAACTGAAAACCCTACCAACGTGACTAAGTTGGAAGGATGATCAAGAACGAGAGAGGATAACTTCTCAAAACACGATCTTAAACACTCAGGTTTAAAACTATCATAAAAGTATTTCCGGTTTAGGTTTTGATGAAGTTTGGATTAGGGTTTCCTTTCTGTCTCTTATCTTTCTCTCTCTTCTCTCTACTCTCTCTTTTTTTTTCTCGGACGAGGAAATCTCAAAAGTCTCTAATTTCCTCACCCAAGACATCTATTTATACTAGTGTTCAAAGGATCTGGAATGATGGTTCAAATTCAAGGGCTGAGATTAATGGAACTTAAAACGATGCAAATCTAAGGGTTCACAAGAAGCGGTGCAAAGGCCAACTTTGATTGGTTACAACCATCGTACTTGGATTGATTCCAAAAACATGCAGACCATAGATTAAGATGATCCAAAGGTCCAGAATAAGTAACAGGTATGTGAGTGAAAAGAAACACAAATCGACCCGTTGTGTGTGCAACACGTATAGGCTCAAGATAAACTCTCAAACGAGTGTTTTTAAGCTCTAAAAAATTCCACCTTCTCCCACAAATGTTTCTTCCGCTTTTGGTTTCTGCCCAAGACAGATTTAAGGCATAAAATATATTTACAAATCAACCCGAGAACTTTATTAACTCTAATTTTAATTTCCAAAAATTATTTAAAATTCTTAGAAAATATTTATTAAATCCCAAAAATTATTTAAAAAACATATTAAGGAGATTTAACTCACACAAGATCATTACATGAATAAGACATTATATGTATGCAGTCCTAGTGTGTGGTGTATGTGATATACCATCAAGAACTTGTAGAGGAATTATCAATGAAGCTATAAAAGTCCTGAGCCTTTTTGGTTCAACTAGGGATAGACACAATTTTGTCACTATTTGCAAACTAGATGAGATCCTATATAATTCAGACTCAAATAAGTCAAGAATATAGGGTGCTTTATATACATGCAGCTACAGAGTGGTGATCATTATTTGATGAGGGGTAGGCCTTCCAGTGTCAAAAACTAGAAGGGAAAATTTTTCTATTTTTTTGGAGACAACTAGTAGATGCACCCAGATGAGAGGGAGAGGGAGAGGGAGCACAGACTGTCGCGAACTTGGGGTTGTCCCCCCAAGGAAGGTACATGATTGTCGCGGTCTCAGTTTACTTTAATTTTTCAGCATAAGTTTGTAACTGTTCCAGGCTTTAATTATGTTCATACATTACGTCGGTGGCCTTTACTAATATCCTTACAATTTGTTCAGGGCTGACTCCTTCCTTCAGGCAAAACGAGTAGGGATGGCAACGGGTCGGGTATAGGGGTGGGTTTGTTAAAACCCAAACCCGCCCATCCCCGCGACGGGTTATGATTTTAAACCCCGAACCTATTTAATTATGACCTCCTCAAACCTGTCCCCACTCCGCCTCACCCCGCATGAATTGAACGGGTCAGAACTCGTCCCGCCCAGCAAGTTAAACCCGAAATTTAATTTCTTTAAAAAAACAGATTTAATTATATAAAAATGAAGGTGACTTTATAAGCAAATAATATTGCCTCAACATCAATTTTTAAGCCTAAAACTTGAACATCAACTTTAAAAGTCTCAAAATAATTAAAATGTCTCAAATAACACAAATTTAAAATGCCAAACTACCAAGTCTTGAACAATATCAAATTCAACTATTACATAATAAGTCCTAAATAACATCAAATTCAACAATTACAAAAGAAGTCCTAAATAACATCAAATTCAACGATTACAAAAGAAGTCCTAAATAACTTGAACTATCACAAAATAAGTTTCAAACAACAGAAGTCTCAAAAATACCGAATATAGTAAATGTTACACAAATGTCTCAAATAGCTCGATTGTCATATTCATCACCATTAACTCAAACCTGAATAAAAAATTAAAACATATTAAGAAATTAAAGAGAATTTAAAGTATGAATTTAAAACAAAAAAAAAACATAATAGATTTTTTACTTGCACTACCTCTTCATTAAACTTCCATGGGATCGAACTCCTCATCACATACTGTATGCCTCGAATCCGTGGTAGAAGGATCGTCTACAAAAAATACAAAAAAATAAACATTCAATCAAGGAAAATTATTACATATTATTAAAGAAATTTATTTTAAATAATTATACCTTGAATATCGTTCCATAACCAATCTTGTGTGAATCAAAGTTATATTTTTTATTATAACTTTAAACACAAAATGACTCTTGTTTAAACACTTTGACCTGCTTGAGCAACAAAAATTTTTGGATAGCACTGTAAATATGGATAGCACTGTAAAGGAAAAATCTTATTATAACAAGAAATTATATGATTATATGACACTAAGCAATTATATGATTATAATTACACTGTAAATATGGATAGCACTGTAAAGTGCAAATCTGATCTCCTTTAAATATGGATAGCACTGTAACAAAAATCTACAAATATGGATATCACTGTAAAGAAATTATAAGGATGACATCGAAAACTAGATTTGGATAGCATCAAAAATCTAGATTTGGATAGCATTGTAATGCAATTATAAGGATGGCATCAAAAATCTATAAATATGGATAGCACTCTAAAAATTTAGATTTGGATAACACTGTAAATCTAGGATAGGGATGGCGAAACGCAAGAGTGAGTTGGTCTGAGTGAATTGGAAATCTAGAATACATTTGGATAGCACTGTAAATCTAGATTTGGATAGAACTATAAATCTAGAATAGATTTGGATAGCACTGTAAATGTAGATTTGGAAACTAACCTGAGGGATGAGAGGCGAGATGCAAGAGTGAGTTGGTCTGAGTGTGTCACCGACCGTGTCACATAGAAGTGGTTGGTCTGAGTGTGTCACCGGCCTGAGTGTGCTGTCGGATGTCATATGTCAACGGCGAGAGAGAACGTGAGAGAGAAATGGCTTTTAGGTTGAACAAAAGAGAGAAGAGATCGGATGCTGGCTTGAGTTAAGAAATGGGTTAGACCTAGGTTTTTTTCTTAAGTTTATTTATATATGTTGTGGGAGTGCTATTAGTTTGGTATAATAAGGATATACTAGTAAATTTACTAAACGGGGCGGGGCTGGTAGAGCATATTATAATAAAACCCAAACCCACCCCGTTTAATAAACAGGTTTTTTTAAACCCAATCCCATCCCTGTTATTTTAAACGGGTTTTTAACACGCCCCATTAGGGTCGGGTCGGGTTGAAAACCCTGCGGGTTGGGTTAAATTTCCATCCCTAAAAAGGAGGGAATTGAGACTGCGGTTTTAATTAGTGATAAGAAGAAACAATTTGCTGATATAGTGACTTTACAATCACAATTTATGCTTAGCTATTACACCTCCCATCAGGCTCCAATGAAGGCTAAAGGTATTCCTTACTTCAATTGATTCTGCGGCCACCATTTTAACTTTTGTAAATGGTAATTTTAAATTTGATTCCTTTTTTCTGGTACCACCGCGGAGGGTTATCCCATAACGGAGATTGATAGGGATCTCCTCCTTTCACAACTCGACGAGTTAGAAGACATCGTCCAGGTATTAAACCAATCTCCATGAAAGAGGGGCAAGACAAGGAAGAGGGTAACCAAGGAAGTTGCCACTCACGTTGAAAAAGAGGATGTTCCTCCAACTGCAAGGGAGGCATCCCCTGCTGGTGCTACGGCCACCAGGATACAAGTGGAGGGGATAGCTGCAAACCTTTCACACTTTAATGATGGCATTGGAGGAACCTGGATGCAACTTGTCTCTCTTCCTTCACAGGGGGTATGACCACGGGCCTTTTAGCCCATACATATTACTACTTTTGGATCTCCTCCGTGGGCTTCCATAGCAGTTAACACCAACCTGACCACACCTCCAAGTAGGGTAGAAAGGGGTGGTGACGAATGCCCATGGCCACATCTGAGGTAACCACAACCAAAATCCCCTTGGGACACAACTGCCACTGCAGTACCAAGGATGAGGAGGGTTACAAAAGTCTCTAATCTAAACCACCTAGTGGATAAGGACGCGGAAGATTTGGAAGAATACACACTTCACAGCCTTTTGAGGGTGGGTTGTCCTTTAATTCTTTCTTTTTCCTAAACTTTTACATGTTTTTGTGCTAACACTTTAAATTTTCTTCTTCCAAGCTATAGAGGTTGATATGCCCCAAAGGGACAAATATGAAGTCCTTTACAAGATATACAGAGCCACAGAGGACGGTCATCACTCACAGATGGAGGGTGTCAAATCGACATCCTTTGAAGTTGGTAAAAATTTTGCAAAAGTTTCTCTGCATGCGCAATAAATGGATGTGAACACCAAAGTGGAGGTTGCAATAAAGGCCCGGAATGAAGCTTAACAGAATTTTAAGGAGGCCATGGAGGCCTTGACTTTTACTAAAGCCAAGTGCCTAGAAGCTGTCGTGCAGGCCGCATATTCTGAAGATAAATTCATCCAACTTGAAGCAAAACACCACGGTATGGTTCCAAGTCATGTTGAGGACATAAAAAATCTCACTAACGATCATGTCGTAGCCCTCCAGCAAATGGGTGTTGACCATGCTGCAGCCTTGAAGAAAGTTGATGAGGATGTTGTGGACAGCTTCAAGACCTCCCATGACTTATCCATCCTCCAAAATAAGGCATGGATATAAAGATATGTGTCACATGGTGGCCAAAAACTACCCTGATGCCAAAGATAACATTTATGCCTAGAGGTTCAATGACCCTGAGCACATTCTCTACATTGAGGAGCTGCAGGATACGGAGGAGCTGGCCAGAAAGTAAAGGGAAGAGGTTGCATCAGCTGAGACTGAGGAGATGGAGACTGCTATAAAAGGTGAAGATGATGATGAAGATGAGGACGTAACCTCTTAAAATTTTGTAATTGCTCTTTTGAACTTTCATTTTTAATTCCACATCTTTCATATGAACCAATTTTCTCTTCCTTTATTAAAAAATATAGGCCCTCCGCACCTTCTATGTTTGTATTAGAGTCTTTTAATATAATTCCACAACTTCATTATTCGTTCTTATTTAGGTCACACATATAAAAATTCAATTTTTACCTAAAATTTATCATGCTGAGATTTAGGTATGCGTGTAAAAAAATATCCAATGCAAAAATTTTCCAACCAAACCAAGCAAAGGAAGAATGATTAAGAAAAAATCCCTTTCGGGCAAAACCTATTGATTCAGCACTATTCTAGATTTTGACAGACTCGAATAACTTACACGCTACTCAGAGATCCACTAAGTATAATTAACAGGGTCTTCAAAACTTTAACAGATTGTGATGCAATCCAGCACCACCCATAGGAAGCAACTCCTCCCTCGGTATCCACCGATCAGCCTCGGGATTACGGAATCCTTTCTTCTTCAGTAGTAGAGTCGCAACTCTACAAGGTTTTGATGAAGTGTATGGAACTAGGGTTTGACAAACTTAACAAATTATTCTAGGGATGAAGATTTGGAAAACAAAAGTGTTTCTTTTAAATAAAGGTTATGGGACTTTTGGAACAGGCATTGAATTTCATTTTCACCAAAAGATCTCTCAAAATGAGTCCACAAATGTCCAATTTATAAAAAAACATGATTTTCGAGGAAACGAACTTCGTTCCAAAAATGGGTTTTCATTCTATTGAGGTCCAATCTCGTTCGAACGAACAGTCTAGTTCATTCCAACGAGCTTCCAATGATCATCCAATAAGTGAACCTCTTTTAAACAAAGAGACCCCATTTGAATCTTGTTCAAAGTTCCTTTTATCAAACTCAAATGGTCATTCCAATGAGATGCAAACCTCGTTTGAACGAGAATAGTGTTTCATTATAACGAGATGCAAATCTCATTCCAACGAACCAAAAAAATAAAATTTTGATTTTGAAAAATAATTTTAGAAAAATGCCTTAAGTAAATTTAAAAACATCCCAGAATAAAATAGTATAAGTTTAAGTTAAAAACCTTATACCATATACCTCAAAATAGTGTCATGGCAGTTTTAACGGCTTGAACTTCAGAACGTTTCTCGATCACAGAATTGTCTTCAAAGATGATGGAAGCATATGTAGATGTAGTGTTTAGTGTGTAACGCCAAATTATCTAAGTTATGAGAAATTATAAAATCTTTCTCTTACAGAACCAATTTTAAAATAAGATGAGACTGACCAGTAGATTATTGTTGCGGTGGATGAATGGAAACATTTCGATTTTCTATGCAAGAATTATATTCTCAACAATCTGAAAAATACATTGTATAATGTGTGTAGCCCTCTTAAAATAGCTAAAGAGGTATGGGAGTCTTTGGATAAAAAATACAAAAAGGAAGATGCCGAAATGAAGAAATTCATTGTTGGTAGATTCTTGAATTTACAAATGGTTGATTCAAAGACCGCCATAAATCAAGTACAAGAGCTCCAATTAATTTTTCATAAAATATTTTATGAAAAATGGACTTGAATGAATTATTCCAAGTGGATGTAATGATTGAAAATTTTCCACCCTCTTGTAAAGATTTCAAAAATTATTTGAAACATAAACGTAAAGAAATGGGACTTGAGTACCTGATTGTGAGATTAAGATTTGAAGAGGGTAATCATGCATACGAGAAAAAAAAAACTGAAAATCCTATGGAATCCAAAGCACATATTATAGAAGAAGGGCAAAGTAGCAAGAATGGGAAAAGAAAGCATGTGAACGAAGGAGGTTAGTTCAAATGACTAAAAGGTGGGAAATTTAAGAAGATCGATGGCAAATTTTTTATGTGTGACAAGCCGAGACTCATGCAAAAGATTACAGTAAGCGTAAAAATTAAAGGAACAAGAAATAGAAACCCACACAAGCCAATGTTACTTAGGTTGAGAACCTTTCAGCAATCATCACAAATGTTCTAATAAGAATATGTTTACTTCCTACCAAGACTCTGATCACGAGGAGAAACTTTTCATGGAAAATTATTCTACTTCAAAGATTGAAGGGAAAGGAAAAGTTATACTCAAGATGACTTCAGTAAATGAACTTACTCTCAATGGCGTGCTTCATGTCTTAGACGTTCGAAAGAACTTAGTTTATGGATCCTTGATTGGCAAAAATGAATTTCTACTAGTATTTGAATCTGACAAAATTTGCACTCAATAAAAGTGGTATGTATGTGGGGAAAGGATATTTAAGAGATGGGCTCCTCAAACTGGATGTAATGATTGTAATACCTATTAATAATAAGAAGAACGTATCTTCTGCTTATTTTTTTAAGTCTTGTAATGTATGGCATTGTATATTATGACATGTTAATTATGATATTATTCATAAATTAATTAATTTAAACTTAACACGTGGACGGGTACAAAAGGAGGGCCTCCACCTGAGGTGACTCTGGACACCTCTGTAGGTTCTTTCATCATAGAGATGTACTATAAGCACTCCCCCAAAACTACGAAAAATTCATAAAGCTAGCTCGATGGGGCTATTACGACAACATCAAGTTCCACGGTGTCATTAAGGATTTTATACTGCAATTAGGGGACCCCACCGGGACAAGAAGGGGTGGTTAATTTACATATGGTCCAAAGTTTGAGGATGACGTACAACCAAAGTTAAAGCATACGGGAGCTATTATTATTTCCATGGAAAATGCCGGTCCAAATACAAATGGGAGCCAGTTCTATATTGCATTAGTCCCGGCACAATCATTAGATGGAAAACACATGATGTTTGGGAGAGTATGCAGAGGAATGGAAATCATCAAGAGATTTGCTAGTGTTCAAACATATAACATTAATATGTGAATTCACGATGTGAAGATAATATGGGCGATATTCAAAGGTTGATATATCGTTTTATTGCAAACGTTATAGTTATTGAAGTGGTCACTCCCTTCAGGGAGGTGTGTAATTTGTTTATGCATGGATGTGATGAGACTATGATTAGGATCCTTATACTTCTATTATGGAGAAATATCAAAAAAATATTTTAAGAAGTATATTAATTGAGTTTTCAAGATCTTCTTTCTAAAAAATAATTCATACTTAATACCTAAATTTGGTATTAACTCAAATCACAAGTGTGAAACGTGTGTGGAATCGAAGTTAACTAAAACTTATTTCAATAATTTGAAATAAGCTCAAACCCACTTAAGTTAATTCATAATGGTATATGTGATTCGAAATTTGTACAAACAAGAGGTGAAAAAATATATTTTATTTTTATTGATGATTGGACAAGATATTGTTATGTTTACTTGCTTTCAAGTATGGATGATATTGTAAATATCTTTGAACATTAGAAAACAGAAGTTAAAAATCAACTTAGCAAAAATATTAAAGTGGTTTGTAGCGATAGAGGTGGTGAATATGATTTCTCTTCTGAACAATTTTATTCGAAACACGAAATTATTAATAAAACTACCGCTCCTTACTCACCTCAATATAATGGTATTATTGAACGCAAAAACTTAGCTCTAAAAGAAATGATGAATGTTATGTTGATAAGTTCGGGTTTACCTCAAAACTTGTGGGGGGAGCTTTACTATCTGAAACTATCTTCTTAATAAAATGCCTTATAAGAAAACACATAAGACACCATATGAGTTGTGGGAAGGTCAAAAACTTTACTACAAATATCTCAAAGTGTGGGGATGTATTACAAAGGTGGTGGTTTCTAATCCTAAAGGAGTAAAATAAGATAAAAAAAACTATTGATTTCACTTTCATTTGTTATGCAATTAGTAGTAGTGCATACTGATTTCCTATTCATAAATCTAAGACTCTTGATATACACACTATTATTGAATCTAGAAATGCAGATTTCTTCGAAGATATATTTCTGGACAATAATGCACTTGGTTGAAGTTCTTTTGAAAGAATTATGACACAAATTCTAGTAGTCATTAGGAGAATATAGGTAATGAATCTCTTGATAAAGATGATGACTTCAAACCTAGACATGGTAAAAGCACAAAAACTTGAAAGTCCTTTTGTCCATTTTTCTAACTTATATGTCAGAAAGTGAGCCTAGACGCTTAGATGAAGCAATGTCAACTCCAGAAGCTCCTTTCTGGAAAAAGGCTATAAATAGTGAAATTGAATCCATCATGCAAAATAATACTTGGGAATTGGTAGATCTACAACCAGGTAATAAACCTCTTAGATGCAAGTGGATATTTAAGAGAAAATTGAAGGTGAATGGGTCAATTGAAAAATACAAAGCAAGACTTGTAGATAAAGGTTATAAGCAAAAGGAAGGATTGGATTATTTCGATACTTGCTCACATGTTACAAGAATAACCTATATTCAAATGGTAATAGTTATTGCAACATTGCATAATCTTGAGATACATAAAATGGATGTGAAAACATCCTTCTTAAATGGAGAGTTAAATAAATAAATATACATGGAATAATCAAAAGGGTTTAAAGTTTCAAGATAACAAAGGAAAGTGTATAGACTTGTTAAATCCCTCTATGGATTAAAACATGCACCTAAACAGTGGTATGAAAATTTTGACAGCGTAATTATGTCAAATGGCTTTAAAATAAATGAGTATGATAAATGTGTTTTCATTAAAAAGACTCAAAGTGGTTATGTCATTGTTTGCCTTTATGTAGACGATATGCTTATTATTGGAAGTAATAATGATATCACTAAAGCTACTAAAGAGAATCGTGTCTAGTATATTTGACATGAAAGATATGGGTATTGCAAATGTTATTTTAGGAATTAAAATTTCTAAAACATCAGATGGAAATAGTTGATAAGTTCAATAAAGGCTATGATAGCATATCTAAATAACCTATCGACACAAATCTTCCTTTATGTAAAAATACTAGGAATGGTATACCTCAATTAGAGTACTCTCGTATCATAGGCAGTTTTATGTATGTCATGAACTGCAGTCATTCAGATGTTGCTTACTCAGTTAGAAAATTGAGAAGGTATGCAAGCAATCCATGGGAAGATCATCAGAAAGTCATAATAAGGGTTATTATATCTTTAAGATATACCCTTAACCATGAATTTCACTACACAATATATCCAGTTGTACTTAAAGGATAGAGTGAGGCTAATTAGATATCTGATTCAGAGGATTTAAAATTTACAAGTGGATATATTTTTACACTTGATAGTGATGTAGTGTCTTGAAATCCTTAAAATAGATTTGTATTGCTAAATTCATTATGGAATCTGAATTTATAGCTTTAAATAAATTTGGAGATAAAGTAAAGTGCCTTTGACACTTTTTAGAGTATATTCCAATGTGGACAAAACTTGTTCCTACAATTTGCATAAATTCTGATAATTAGTCAGCAATTAGTAGAGCACGGAGTAATATGTTTAACGGTAAGTCTCGGCATATACGTTGAGGACATGATACTGTAAAAAAATTTCTCTCTAGTGGAATTATTTACATTGATTATATTAAGTCTAAGGACAATATAGAGAATTCGTTAACTAATGGTTTCAACAGAGGTCAAGTATATCATTTATCGAGGGAAATCTGATTAAAGACTACAAAATAAATAGTTTTCGTGGTGGCAACCCTACCTAGCTGTCTGAAGAATAGTTTTTTATAACACACGTACGGTTTTTTTGAAGTTTTTATTTATAAAAAATAGTTTTTAAGTTAAAAAAAATGTTTTTGAAGTTTTAAATTATTTTAAATATAAATAAAAAAAAAGTTTGGGGTTATAAAAACATTTATAACGTTTTATTTATAGAAAAAACTTTAAGTTTGTATTTATAAATGACATACAGTTTTTTAAACTAAAAACAAATAAAAAAGTATAATTTTTTTATATAAAATAGGTACAGTTGTTTTGAATTTTTTATTTATAAAAAAATAGTTTTTATATAATAACAATATTTAAAAATAATAGACAAATTTTATTTATGACAAGTTAACCTTTTATAATGGCTTTAAAATAAGATATTGAATTTATGATATATGCTAATTTTTTAAATTATTATTATATTTGTTTATTGTCCATCGCATGTGCATCGTACGGATTATGTGGCCATCCCCGATCCCTGCTGCGGAGGGAAAAGGATCCTTCGGGTCCCGCGCGTCCCCCTCTCGGGAGAGCGCTTCGGCCGGCGTCGATTTGTGAGGTGTGAAAATGTAGAGAGATTCAGAGTCGCCAGTCTATTTTACTCAAAACAGACAAAAGAAAGGGGGAGCCACCCCCAAGGATGGCATCCAAAGACATACGGTGCGTGCGAAACCAAAATTATTCGAGAAGGGTTCGGAGACTTAGTTATGAAATAGGAAGGTGTAAGGCACCCATTCCGCCCTTTCGGTCTCTCATGAATATTTGTTATTTTCCTTTATATTTCCCCCCGTGATATGTGTGCATGTGTATATATAGAATGGAGGTAGTAATCCTCGACTTGTATCATGGAAAAGATAAAGCGAGTCATCCGTAGGAATGTGAGATTAATGTAGAAAATAGGATTTGCGTGATTACCCTTGCGTTGATCGTTATGAGGGAACGATAACGCGTGTGGAACAATACGCCACTAAGGACGAATATATAGAATATAATAGAAAATGAGATATAGAGAAGATAAAAAAAATAAGAGAAAAAGTGAGAAAAGGACTCGAATCTCGGATTTTACCCCGAGACGCCTACGTAGCCTATAAAGGCATCAAAGTCCACGTAGTTCGCATACAAAATGAGGGGTAGAGTTTATCCCATAAATCCAAATGGAAATATCTTATTTGTGTGTGTGTGTGTGTGTGTGTGTGTGTGTGTGTGTGTGTAGAAAAAGTGTTTTAGTTATGAGAAGAGTGTAGCAAAAGTGTGAGAATCCCAATTTGGAATTGATAAGCAAACCCTCTTTTTCTTGTTTATTTTGGGTTTTTTATTTATATGAAAATAAGAGATGTGCAATAATACTAAATAAAAATTATATTAGGATGTGTGAGATGAGATGATAAAAGTGCTAAGTAGGAAAACAAGTTATTGCAAATTTAAGAAGATTTGAAGAGAAAGGTGAGAAAGATGGACCTTCTTGGAGACTTTGAGTTTGATCTTGAATGTG
Source organism: Sambucus nigra (assembly GCA_949130495.1). Classification (NCBI taxonomy): domain Eukaryota; kingdom Viridiplantae; phylum Streptophyta; class Magnoliopsida; order Dipsacales; family Adoxaceae; genus Sambucus; species Sambucus nigra. The sequence continues at coordinate 592,299,308 of OX422210.1, forward strand.
GAAAAGCAGCCCTTGCACTAGGGTGATGATGGAGGGTGGTTAATTCATCAATTTTGATGGAAGGGATGATGAAAAGTGGAAGTGAAAAAGGGATTTGGAAGTTGAAACCACGCTGCCTTCGAGAGAGGTTTCTGGGGTTTTTCTGAGAGTGATTTTGCTTCTCATCTGAGCTCCCTTGCAAATGAGGCCAAGGCCTCCTTTTATAGGCCCAGGAGCCTGCCGATCGGCATTACCATGGCACTACCTATCGGAAGGTACCGATAGGCACGGTCTGGGACCTGCCATTTGGCAATGCGCCTCAGGCTTTTTTGAAAAATTGGCCGCCGAGGGCAAATCGTTGATCATAATCGTGCACGGGGCATACTGTTGGAAAGGTATTTCAGATACCTTCGAAAGACCTTTGGACCTCTCCAGAGTTCAGGAGTTGACTTTGGGTCAAATGTGGCTCGGAAGCGTTTGTCAGTCCGTTGGACGGGGAATCGCTCGGACGCAAATGGATCGTTCGTCCGCATGGTAAGTCCGAATCACACATAGGGCGGACCATTAGAAAGGTTAGGAGATGTACTTTGACATTACAAAGAGTTTGACCCGGTTCGGGGAGTTGACTTTGGTCAACCGGGCCCGAGAAGCATTCGGTGACCTTTAGGAGTTAAATGGATCGTTCGTCCGCATGGAAAGTCAGAATCGCACACGGGATAGACCATTAGAAAGGGATTTTAGTGCCCTTTGAAGATTCATTCAGACTCGGTTGAACTGAAGAGTTGACTTAGGTCAAACAGAGCCCGGGAGCGCCCGGTGGCCTCTAGGTCGGGTTTCGGACGCAAACGGATCGTTCGTCGCCATGGTAAGTCAGAATCGCGCACGGGGCGGACCGTTGGAAAGGGTATTAAGTTACCTTCGAAGATTCATTGAGTCTCAGTCGATACGAAGAGTTTGACTTTTGGTCAAACCGAGCCGGAGAGTTCTCGATGGCTTCCAGGTCAGTGCTCGGGACATGACTTGGGTTTGCGGTGATGAGTGGAGTATCTAGGGATCAAAGGAGAGTTAGGGGGTAACAGAATGAGGTGTATATAGAGCCCCTCGATGGGTGAGTTTGGAACAAATGATAGCCGTCGATTAGACACCGCATGATGCTTTCGAGAGAGTATGACCAACTCAGAGGGTCGAGGTCAATTATGAGGACCTAAGGAGCGAGGATGACCAATTCAAAGGGTCGAGATCAGTTCTGAGGACCTAAAGAAGCGAGGATGACCAATTCAGAGGGTCGAGGTCAGTTCTGAGGACCTAAGGAGTGAGGGTAACCAATTATAAGGGTCGAGGTCAGTTCTGAGGTCCTAAGGAAGCGAGGATGACCAATTCAGAGGGTCGAGGTCAGTTCTGACCAAAGAGTGGTGACAACCGAGGCCCGAGATCAATTCTGACCTAACTCAGGTGATGATCCAAGACCGGGGCCAATTCTGACCCAAGAGTGGTGACGACCAAGGACCGCGGTCAATTTTGACCTAACTCAGGTGACGATCCAAGACCGGGGTCAATTCTAACCCAAGAGTGGTGACGACCGAGGATCGAGGTCAATTCCGACCTAACTCAGGTGACGATCCAAGACCGGGGCCAATTCTAACCCAAGAGTGGTGACGATCGAGGACTGAGGTCAATTATGACCTAACTCAGGTGACGATCCAAGACCGGGGTCAATTTTGACCCAAGAGTGGTGATGACCGAGGACCGAGGTCAATTCTGACCTAACTCAGGTGACGATCCAAGATCGGGGTCAATTATGACCCAAGATTGGTGATGACCGAGGACCGAGGTCAATTCTGACCTAACTCAGGTGACAATCCAAGACCGGGGTCAATTCTAACCCAAGAGTGGTGACGATCGAGGACCGTGGTCAATTCTGACCTAACTCAGGTGACGATCCAAGACCGGGGTCAATTCTGACCTAAGAGTGGTGACGACCGATGACCGAGGTCAATTTTGACCTAACTCAGCTGACGATCTAGGACCAAGGTCAATTCTGACCTAAGAGTGATGACGACCGAGGACCAAGGTCAATTCTGACCTAACTCAGGTGACGATCCAAAATCGGGGTCAATTCTGACCCAAGAGTGGTGACAACTGAGGATCGAGGTCAATTCTGACCTAACCGAGGTGACGATCCAGGACCGAGGTCAATTCTGACCTAAGAGTGATTGCATTTCCTTGGAAAAAGAAAAGAGTTCCGCTGGGGATAAGAATTGGATTTGAGGTTCCGCTGGGGAACGATGAATGAGCTGGGGAAGATTTGGATCGTCCTTTGGGAGAGATCGCCTGGGGCGTGTGATTCTACTGAATTCCGCTGGGAAAAATACCATGTGATATTATTTCGCACTGGGTAGCCGATGGCTGGGGAGGCGTTGTATCTTTGATTTGAGTGAAGGAGCTGATTGTTGGGGAGATAACTGGTTTGAGGTTGTAAGATCTGTTGAGGAGGTGATTAGGTGGTCCGGTCGCATCGCTTGAGAGGTCATTCGCTTGGATTTTGAGGGTTCCGCTAGGGAAAAAGAGGTTTCGCCTGAAGGAGTGCGAAATTTTCTTGATGAAAATGTTCTAAATCCCTCTTGGGATTTTTAGGAATTTTTTGAGGATTTTTCAGGTTTTCTGGCATTTTCCAGGAATTTTTGTACGAAATTTTAAGGGGGGTGCCGGCCGGCATAGACTGAGGGGTGCCATTCGACAGTGGCACGGACTTTTGAACTTCCTCGAGAAGGTGAGGAGTCAGTGCCAATCGGTATGGAAGGGGGAGATGCCGATCGGCATGGCGCTTGGCATCCTATATAAAGGGGGAGAATCCCCTTCATTTTTCACAGCCTTTTACCTTCTCTCTTTCTGCAATTTCTCTCTGTGAATTGTTCTAGCGTTTCGATCTTCAAGAAATGGCTGCCTTTATGAGCACCGCAGTCCATCGGGAGTGGTTGACCGTTAATGACTGGGCGAATGTGGATTGGAGGGACAGGGTGCCCTTTGCTTTGGGGAACAAGAATGCTTTCGATGCATTTGAATCGGTTGCTGATGAGAGGACCTTGCTGTGGGAGCCATCTCGTCATCGTTCTTCAAGAGTGATTCCCGACGGTTATGTAAGTACACTGTCCTTTGGCATTCCTTTCTTTTTGGTTGATTTTTCTTTCTTTCTTGACTTTTGATGAGATTTTTCCTTTTTCCAGTCCGATATTTCCTTGAGGAACATGCATGCTCGCGGGACGACGGGGATTAAGGATATTTGGGAGCATCTTCCACCCGTGGTGTGCTGGATGGTATCATCAGCGGGTTTTGGGAGGTTGGCGGCTACGCTGGATGAGACACCTCATTCGACAGCGGTCATGTGCACTTTGGGGGAGAGGTGGTGGGACACTACCCACACTTTCCATTTTGGCTTCGACGAGATGACGGTGACTCCTATAGATGTGCAGCAACTGTTGGAGCTGGATTACGACGGGGAGCAGATAGAGGCGGATCGCTCCCTACGGGTGAGGTCGGAGGCGGTGCATGCGGCACTCGGTGATGTGAGGAGGATAGTTTCTGGAGATTCTATCCGGCTGTCCCTGCTGAAGGATATTCTGCTGAGCAGGGTGATTAATGTAGAGGACGGGCTGCAAGTGAGGCAGATGGCCCGGTTATTCATCTTGTTGGTGCTGGGAGGTTTCATGGTGGCGTCGAGCGGCGACGTCGTCCATTTGTGATTTCTGTCGTACTTAAGGATGTTATCGAACATCCCTTTCTATGATTGTGGGAGTCTGACCTTGGCGACCCTTTACTCTTCTTTGGATGCATTCAGTCGGTGCTGCCGGCAGACACTTACTGGAGCTACGTATCTCCTTGAGGTACTCTTGACTTTGTGCATTTTCATTTCATGCCTTCGCATTTTCCTTTCATGCATTCGCATTTTCCTTATGCGCCTCTTTTTGCTTGTGAATTCAGACGTGGTTCTATGAGGTAATCGGGTGCAACACTCCGCTGATTACTCTGAAGGACGACACTGTTGGGGACTTCTGTCGATTATATCGATGGTGTAAGGCCAACCGGCAATCGAAGGGATCTCTCTTCCTGGAGGCAGTGCGTCAGGTCTTGAATGACCTGACCAGTGATCGGGTAAGGTCCTTTCCTTTTCAGTCTTGGTTTTTGCACCTTATGATCTTGTATTGACTCATTCCTGCTTGGGATTTTTCAGGTGACCTTTTATCCTTGGGGGACAGCCATTTAGGATACGGGGATGACTAGGGTGAACGCGCAGATGAGGCGTTTGTTGGCGCATGAGTTCGGCCATTCCTGGTATCTCGAGGAGAGGGTAGTTCGTCAGATTGCCGAGGAGGAGGTGGTGGTGCCACCCTCGCAGCCTCCTATGTCTATGAGGCGAGAGCGACAGCTGTTGGAGGATGAGAGGATCGCGACGATGATTGGCGAGTCCTATGCGTTATACACTGATACGGCTGCGTCGTATGACTATATGGACTTTGTGACGAGCTGGTTGATGGCGCCCAGTATACATGACGCCTTGCATTTCCCTCCTGCGGGTTCGAGTCTGGCGATGGGGTCTTCCTATAGTGGTGGTGGTTCGTCGGCACCTGCGGTGACCTCGGAGGTCTCTTTTATTCAGTTGCACACTCCTTCGTACAACATCCGGCGGGCTGAAGGAGGGATATTGACGATGTTGCACCATCCTCTTGCGATGGATCCAGAGGAGCTGGGTTTGACAAAGGAGGTCCTTCGACCTTCGGTTAACCTTTCGATCCTTTTCCTCTTTTTGATTTCTTTTGGTTAATACTGATTCTGCCTTTTCCTTGCAGCAAATCCAGGTATCGACCACTTGGCTCAGGGGCATTAGAGATTGGATATCATCGGCGACTGCCCGTATTCGGGATGATGTCCCTGTTCCTTCTTACTTGGTGCCGTCAGCCTCGTCCGGGGAAGACTCTGTCTCGGGTAGTGGGGGCGCGTCGTCTCGCCGTAGGGGGAAGAGAGCGCGTCGCAGGGGTGGAAGCTCGAGAGAGAGAGAGAGAGAGAGAGAGAGAGAGAGAGAGAGAGAATGTGGGTTCGGGCTGAGTCCCATTGTTTTTGGATTTTCTTTCTATTTCTTGCAAAATGATGTAACACAGAAAACAGATATATGCAATGAAATGTAATTTTTTTACTCCCTTTTATTTTAATGATGAATGAATGCATGCACATGCGCTTTTTAATTTGCTACTGAGATCGTAAAACAGGAGTATTTTTGGAATTTTCAAAGGAAAGTTGTTTTATTTAAAAAGGGGAATCTCATAAGCAAAAAACAGGATTCTTGAAATTCTTTTGAGAATATCAATTTATTTTTATTGAGTTTTCTGATTTGACAAAAGAGGAAAGGAGGAAATTTCCAAAATCGGCGGTTGCCGATCGGCAAGCACCCTGACCTGCCTATCGGCAGTTCAGTCCAGTCCTATCAATTGAAAGCTTTGATTGGTACCCTCTTCATCCTTTATTACCTTATGGGGTAGGATTTCCTCCGATTTCTGCAGGTATTACGTCTTTTGTGAGAGTTCTCAAGTATAAAAAGGGGTAAGGGTGGAGTGTTTTCACCACACCTTCTCACTCTTATTCACTTTCCTACTATTTCTTAATCTTTCCAGATGGCTCTCCCTGGTAGCATCGAGTTTTCCAATTACCTGGAAGCCTTAGAAGCAATGTGCTCTTATAATGTTGACTATGATGCTTTCAACATGCGTCGAGTCTCCCTGTGGCGTAATCGACCTATTGAGTGGAACATGCTGATGGCGGCAGTATAATTTTGGTACCCCGAAGACCATGTATTCCGCTTTGGGTTGGAAGAAGTTTGTCCTACCTACGAGGAATTCTCTTCCATGTTGGGTGTAAATCCCAGTGTCGCTGCGGCTTTGCCCGAATTTTCCAGTTCTCCCAGGGATTTGTTGGACGGATTTCTTCATATTTCGCCTTCGGTGGCCAGATCATTGGTTGTTGGAGGAATAATCTCCCTCCCTGCGATGTTACAGTCCGTAAATTTGCGGAAAGTAGGTGATGCCGGCTATGATGGAGCCGTTATTCTGGGCCTTGTTTCAAAACTACTGTTGGTGACTGGGGAGGTGCAAGTGGACCCTTAACTTGCAACCATTATTTCATGGATGTCCTACCGTCGCAATCCTGCAGCGGTTATATTGGCAGAGACTCTGGATGCCTGGAGAGAAGGTCGTTCTTACTTTTTAAGCGGTAGACCTGTGATGATGTTCATCTGGTTGTCTGAAAGATTCTGCTTGTCGACTCCTCCAGAATATCCTTTATCGGCTGTACCCAACTTCTTTTCACGCTACTTCATCCGCGTTGGCCTGTATGTTAAGAACTGGGAGAATTGGTTTGTGGAGTATGGGGATCGTGGGCTATATTAGTCAGTGCCTTGGTGGGGACAGTTGCAGCCATTCCTGAAGCTAGGAGAGTATTCATATGTGCGGCTGGTTGGTCTCAGATAGACCTCTTTTTATTTCCTTTGGCGGCTTCTACGCCAATTTGGCTGGGCGCAGGTCGTCTCCCCTAGGACCTCAAATTTCTTTCTGGTAGAAGATTTGACTGAGCGCTTGCATATGTTGCTTGGATCTCTGTGGAAAAATCGACGTCCGTCGACCCGTCCCTCTTAGTCTGTCGGGAAGGTTTGGCATGTCCCCAAAGATTATATGAGGTGGTTGTGGAGGAAAGTGGTCAGCCAGATGTTGGCAGTGGAGACTGGTCAAAGTTGGTTTATTTTATCTGACTCCATGGAAGGAGGTGTTGTGGTCTTTTCGAAGATGGTTAAGGCTCATCGATCCATGGAATGTTTACGACACTCTATTCAGGCAGGGGAAACTTGGGGTCCTCAGGATGTAGATGATGAGGGTGCAGGCTCTTCGGGTAGCTGTGGGTAGGACTCCTGGGGAGTTTATTTATGTGATAGGGAATGTATTTGGGAATTTTATTTGGCTTTTTAAGGTAATAGGGGGAAGGGAGTTATCCATTCCTTTTTCCTATGAAATTTGTATTATAGTTTCTTATTAATGAAATAAACAAGTTTCTGATCATCCAGCTGTGCCTTTCGATGAATTTTGTATTTTGAATTATCTATACCGATCGTTAAGGCATACATAATCCTTTTGTTCAAGTAGATGTTTAGAATGAACCACCGTTCTCGGAGGTAAGAAAAGAATAGTATTTTGTGAAAAAGAAAAGGGCCGCACTCATGTGAGGAGTATGAGCTACCTACGTACCTCTAGGGTTTTTTGAAAAGTTTTAAAATAGTTTTTGTAGAGGATCAGTCCCACATAGTTCTGAGTAGAGGGAAGTGAAGAGTTTTTTTTTTTTTAGAATAGAAGGGGGATGAGAAGAGTCGTAGTGCGCCGAGATTTCAGACTAGGAGTAGAATTTCTTGAGACGGTCCAGGTTGACTGGACGAGCCATCTTTTCCCCATCCAGGTCAGTGAGCATGGCGGCACCTCCGAATAATATTTTCTTCACAATGTAGGGGCCGCTCCAATTGGGCTTGAATTTCCCTCTGGGGTCCCAGATGGGTTCGATTATCTCTTTGAGGGCTAAATACCCCTCCCGGACACCGCGGTCCTTGACTCTCTTGTGAATGATCGCGCTATTCGGTGATGGTACCCTTGTATGTGGTATAGAGACTTCAATCTCCTTTCGTCCAGGAGGGTCAGCTGGTCAAGACGGCTTTTGGACCAGTCTTCCTCACTAACCTTGCTTTCGAGCATGACGCGTAGCGAGGGTATTTCCATCTCCACGGGTAGGACAGCCTCTATGCTGTAGACCAAGGAGTAAGGTGTAGCCCCAGTAGAGGTTCGGATCGAGGTTCGATAGCCCAAGAGGGCGTACGAGATTCGATCGGCCCAATCCCTATAACTTTCGGTCATCTTGCTGATGATGGCTTTGAGGTTTTTGTGGGTGGCTTCAACTGCACCATTGGTCTGAGGTCGGTACGGAGAAGATTTGTGTCTCTGAATCCCATACTCGTTGACAACTTCTGTGACTTCTGCCGCGAAGTGCAAACCGTTATCTGACACTAGCTCGTGCGGGACCCCATATCGGCAGATGATATTTTTCTTGATGAATTTGGCCACCTTCTTGGCGTTCAACACTGCGTATGACTCAGCTTCGACCCATTTGGTGAAGTAATCGATGGCGACCAAGATGAACTCATGTCCATTTGAATCCTTTGGTGTAACTTTCCCTATGATGTCGATACCCCAGGTGGAGAACGACAAGGGAGAAGTCATATTGTATAATTCCCGTGGAGGTAGATGTTGGAGATTGGAGAACTGTTGGCACTTAGGACATCTCCGAACATAGGCGGTGCAATCCTGGGCCATGGTGATCCAGTAGTATCCCTGTCGGATGATTTTCCGAGCATATGACCATTCATGTGCGGTCCGCACTCCCTGTTGTGGATTTTCTACATTGTTTTCTCAATCTCAGCCCCTGCGATGCAGTGTAGATGAGTTCCATCAAAATTTCTTTTGAGTAGTGCTTTATGATAGATGATGTACTGGGCGGACAGCCTTCGGAGGGTAGCTCGGTCATTCTTGTTGGAACCCTCAGGATACCTACCATGTTTGAGGAGGCACCAGATATCATAGTACCAGCAATCGATTAGTTTGGGGTCTTCGGTAGAGATAAGCTCAATATGGTAGCAATGGGTCGGTTTGTCTTGCTTTTGAACTAGGAAGGGGGTCATTGGTATTCCCTCGGGCATGTCAACCATGGAGGCCAAAGTGGCGAGAGCATCGGCTAGGTTATTCTTTGCTCGGGGTAGGTAATGGAAGGTGATGTCTCAGAATCGGGAGGCTAACTCTTCTAATTGGGCATGAAAGGGTTGGAGCTTTTCGTCCTTGACTTTCCACTTTCTGAGCACTTGACCGATGATGAGGGCATAATCCTCGAAGACATCAAGGTATTGAATACCTTTCTTAAGAGCGACCTTGAGGCGCACTGTGCTTGCCTCGTATTCCGTCATGTTGTTGGTGCAAGGGAAATCCAATTTAATGGCGATGGGAGTGTGGGAGTCATCTGGGGCGATCAGAACTATCCCAATGCCATATCCCTTTTTGTTGGCAGCGCCATCGAAGAACATTTTCCATCGAAGGCGGTCTTGAGTGGTGCAGAGGACATTTTCATCTGGGAATTCGGAGATCCAGACATATGTTTCTTCTACAGGGTAGTCAGCGAGGTAGTCAGAGAGGGCTCTTCCTTTAACGACTTTCTGTGTGACGTACACGATATCGAACTCAGTTAGGAGCATCAACCATCAGGCCATTCGGCTGGATAAGGCGGGTTTCTCAAGCAAGTATTTGATGGGATCCATTCGGGATACAAGTTTGATGGGGAAGGCGTGCATGTAGTGTCGCGGCTTTTGGGTGACCCAAACAAGTGCGACACATGCCTTTTCTAAAGCAGTGTAGTTGACCTCATACCCGACCAATTTTCGACTGGCATAATAGATGGCTCCTTCTTTACGGGAGTGTTCGAGGTATTGGGCTAGCAAAGCCCCAGTTGCAGTGTCGGTTATGGTTAGGTATAGGAGCAAAGGGAGACCAGGCTGTGGTGGCATGAGAACCGGAGGTTGGGTTAGATATTGTTTGATTCGGTCAATATCTTCTTGGCAAGCCTCGTTCCAAACCTTGGTTGAATCCTTTTGGAGGAGCTTGAAGATTGGTTCACAGATGGAGGTTAGTTGGCTGATCAACCGGCTGATATATTGTAATTTCCCAAGAAAACCTCGAATTTCTTTCTCTGTTCGGGGTGGTGGCATCTCAAGTATTGGCTTCAGCTTTGCAGGATCTGCTTCTATCCCCCTCTCACTGACCATGAATCCTAAGAGTTTTCCCTTTGTAATGCCGAAGACGCACTTCTGTGGATTAAGTCGCATCTGATACTGTCGCAGTCGTTCGAAGAATTTCGAAGAGCGGGAACATGACCTTCTCTAGTTTTGGACTTGATAATCATATCCTCCACGTAAACCTCGACCTCCTTGTGAATCAGGTCGTGCAGGATGGTTATGGCAGCCCTTTGGTAGGTAGACCTTGCATTCTTGAGACCGAATGGCATAACGGTGTAGCAAAAGGTCCCCCATGGAGTGATGAATGCAGTTTTTTCTTGGTGGTCGGGGTGCATCTTGATTTGGTTGTATCCGGCAAACCCGTCGACGAATGACTTGAGAGCATGACTGGTTGTGTTGTCCACGATCATGTCGATATTGGGTAGCGGATAATCATCCTTCGGAAAGGCTTTGTTTAAATCTCGGTAATCCACACACATTCGAACCTTTCAACCTGATTTCGGTACAGGTATAATGTTGGCTAGCCATGTGGGACATTCGATCACACGAATGAAGCCCACGTTTAACTGTTTGACCACCTCTTCTTTGACCTTGAGCGACCATTCGGTGCGGAGATTTTTCAACTTTTGTTTAACCATCTTGTAATCTGGGAGAGTGGGGATCTCATGATGAGCTATTTCAGGATCAATACCGGGCATATCGTCATAGGACCATGCGAAGACATCCACAAACTCTCTTAGTAATTCTTCGAGTTGTGCACGCTCATGCTCGTAAAGGGTGGCCCCTATCCTAATCTCGCACAGTTGGCTACTAGAACTGAGATTAATAACAACAGTCTCTTCTTCATTAACTTGAACGCGGTTATGTTGTTTGTTATTAACCTTATTTAAATCAGTTAAGAATTTTTCATTTGCAAAATCATCATCATCAAAAGTTCGATTAGAATTTAAACAATTAATGTAAGGCACAGCAAGATACTCAAAATATTCATTTATTTCATTGATAGGAAAAACAGCATTTAGAACCTCATCAAAAGAGGTCTCGATTACATTTGAGCCAGGATAGACAACAGTAGAAGAAACAGGGTAAACATTGGGGTTAGGGGGGATTTCAAGAGGTAGAACTGGCGTAGCATTCCAGTTGAGGAGAGGTGTATCAGCAGCCTTGATCAGATGAGAAGGGTCCAGTGATGTAGTTCCTGAGTGAACCATACAGAGTGCCAGCCCCAGTGTCTGTAAGTTGAAGGAATCTTCGGAGTCACTTTCCTCAGTTTCTTTTGTATCTTTGATGAGCGGTTGTACGCAGTGTGGGGAACTTTCAGCCCTGAGTAGTTGTCTTCGAAAAATATCTCCATTCCAGGCTTCATCTTCTTATCTGTATGGTCGTACCACGGTTCTGGAAAGCCGTAAAAGGGGAAGTCCTCGCCTTCTTTGATGAATTGTCCATTTAAGGAGTTTCCTGAGATAGTTCGAACGCAGTCTAACCCTCTTTTTTATCGAGTCTGGAGGTTCATTCTAAGCTCTGGTTCTGATGGTTGATACCCCAAGCCGCAAGGAAGGAAATCTTTCTTCAGTTCAATGGGCTCGAGTATCCCTTGTTGTCTTTGCCTTAGCCCTAGTCCGGGCATGAAGTGTATGTTTTTGAACATCTGAATCACATTGACATTGCCATGAGGGTCGTATTCTGGACAAACCCTTTCTTTGAAATCGTCCCCTGTCGGGGGTAGGAGTGGCTCAACTCGGAATCTTGATAAGAGCATATCATTTGACCCATGCTGTATCTCGAGAATTGGATTGCTGGTGCTTACACCCTCAGCATTGTCGTCATCACCCAAAATGGTGATGACTCTCCCATCGGCGAAGAACTTCAATTTTTGATGGAATGAAGAAGAGACACCCTTTATACTGTGGAGCCAGGGTCGTCTGAGCAACAGGTTGAAACAGGCTGGGATATCGATGACTTGAAATTCGACGACAGGGTTTATAGGGCCAGCCCCTATTATATGTTTTATGGATCCCATCACCTCTCGACGGGTATTATCGTAGGCACGCACGGCAGGGGAGGTTGGAATGAGGTCACTTTATTTGAGCCCCAAGCATCTGAACGTTCTGAGTGGGTAGACATTCAAGGCGGATCCGTTATCGACAAGAGAGAGTGGTACAACCTTCCCCATAACTTCGATGGAGATGTTGAGTGCGTGATTGTGGTTTGGCCCAATTTTGGGGATTTCTTCCTCAGAAAAGGACAGCATTCGGGTGGAGGTCAAGGATCCGACCAAATTTATCGTCTTCTGGTGTGGTAGAAGGAGGAACAGTGGGTCCTGTGAGTAACTTGATTAAAGCATTTCGGTGCAGCTGGGAAGACATGAAAAGCCCCCATAGAGTGATGTTAGCTTGAGTTTTCTTCAGTTGATCGAGTATCTTGCTCTCTTCGATGGTCATTTCTGGCATAGGAAGGTTTTCAACGCCCTTCCCCTTGTCATTTGTTGGTAGTGAGTTTGGAACTTGGTAATGTCTCCCAGATCTGGTCATGTGATTTACTAAAGAAGGGAAAAACTTAAATCCTGTTTCCTCATCAATCTCAGGTTGTTCTGCCGCTCTGTTTATTTTTCTGAGGAGTTCTTCAAATGATATCATCCCACATAAGTCGACTACCAGGCCAGTTCTTCCTAAAGCTTGTTCTTCATTTGAATCTTCGAATTCCCCCCCCCCCCATCCGGTGGCAACAATTATGTTTTCCCTTGTGAAGTCAATGCATTCCACAACTTCAATGGCTTCTTCAAACAGGTCTCCCCATTCTATGGGGATGTGTAAGGGTGAAGGGACCAGGTGACCTTGTAGCTTCAAAGCACCAAATAACTCGGTGATACTACAAATGTTGTTGGTTTGCCTGACTGCTTCCGCCATGATCTGGACAATATCATCTAAGCTGACTATTGATACCAAATTTAGTCTGCTGACGTGGATTAATTAAGTTGAGACACGTGTCAATCTACATGGCACCCGCAAACATTTTTTGAACAACACCTTGACTCCGAGGAGCTTAACCTCCCCGACCAACTCATGTGCTCCGAGTAACAAGTGTTCTCCGAGAAACTTTATTGTACCAAGCAACTCATGTGTACCGAACTACTTAGGCAGTCCGAGCAGCTTAGGCGGTCCGAGCTGCATCTCGTACAGAGCATTAATATCAGGATAATCAAGAGATTGACTGAGCATTAAATGCTTATTATTATCATATAGATGTACACGCCTGCTGGACAGCTATGAATTATTCTTTCACATGTACAGCCTCAAGGCTATAAATACACTATATCATCCTCATTGGAGGGGGACTTAGAATTTCTTGGTAAAATCTGTTATCAAGAATTCCAAACAAACAGTCAGCAATAAAAAAACGGTGAACGTAGGTCATTCTTTCAAGGCTGAACCACTTTAAAATTCTTTTGTCTTATTTATTTTATCTGTGATTGAATAATTAGAGATAATCTAATTTTTTACATCAACAGATTGGCGCCGTCTGTAGGAAACGACTGTAATTTTTGTTTTTAACCAAAATCATTCATCATCAATGGCAGATCATTCAGAATCCAGTAATCGAAATGTCGGGATTCCTCCAAACCCATCCACTCCTCCAAATGTCCAAGATCTGGCTGGAATAATGGCTAATTTGGCCCAGGTCCAGACGGCCATGCAAGAAACTATGCAACAACTCATACAAACTGTCCAGGGTGGAGTATCTACCCATTCAGGACAACGAAGCTTTCAAAGAAATACCCGGTTACCTTCTAGGCGAACGTTAATCTCAGAGGAATATCAATCTAGACGTACCGATTCATATCGCATTGAGAGATCTAAAGATTTCTCTTATCAACCTGGTCGAACTTCATCAGTACGAGCTACAGATACTGAACGAAACATCACTCTCTCTCCAGAAAGTACTAGTGCATTGGAGAGATTAAGTAGGGTCTCTCCTTTTGATCGTTTGGGCCCTAGTAGGAATAAAAGTCCACCTAAGGCTGTGTCGAGGAACTTTCGACGACCACCCGATCTAAGGGAGGGGTCTGTCCAATCACGACCAACTGCTCGTAATGAAAGATCCCGGGAGGCAAATTCAACACGATCAGTTGCTCGAACCAACAGGCCCAAGGAGGGAAATGATGCATGGAAGGTCTCTATTCAAAGGTTGGAGGATAGACTAGGGGAAATGGCTAAGGCCAAGAATCCTCTACAAAGAACTTTTGTCCAAGGGACACCTTTTATCCAGGCAATTGTGGATTTTCTCACACCATCAAAGTTCAAAGCACCTGTTGTGACTCCTAAATATGATGGAAAAACTGACCCTGTTCTTCATATAGAACAATACCAAGCTGCTACCGATATCTATGCCGTGCCAGATGAGATGAGATGCAAAGCATTTTCGAGAACTCTTACCGGATCTGTTCAAATATGGTACAATAATCTTCCTCGGGGGAAGATTTCAACTTTCTTTCAACTGGCCGAGCTCTTTATTGGAAATTTCTATTTTGGAGCAAAACCACTTAAACGAGTAGCACACTTGTTAAGTGTTAGACAAAAAGCAGGTAAGAGCACCAGGGATTATATAACTCGTTTCAATAACGAGAAATTGGAAGTAACTGACTATGAGGAGAAGACTGCGATTACTGCTCTGATGAGTGTACTGTTGCCCAATAAATTGTACTACACTTTGGCCAAAGATCCGCCTAGGACCATGTCAGAACTAATGGCAAAAGCAGCCAAAATCATGAATGCCGAGGAAGCTATGGCTGCGAAGATGAACATGGACACTAAGGAGACCAAAGTTGAGGCCGAGAAGATTGAGAAGAAGGAGAAGAAGAACAATGGTGGTAACAAGCAGTCAAAAGCAAAGCCATCATGGGAAATGTTGAAGAAATTTGGAAATTATACTCCTTTGAAAGTAGACATAAACCATGTTCTGGAAGAAATCAAGAACAGCGAGGAGCTAAACTGGCTAGAGAAAATGAAAACAGATCCTGACAAGAGGAATAAGGCCAAATATTGCGAGTTCCATAAAGACCATGGTCACACGACCAAAAATTGCATAGCTCTTCAGAATGAAATTGAAGCACTCATCAGACGAGGAAATTTGGCCAAGTATATTGATCGTAGAAATGACGGGAAGAGCAAAGACCGATCAAGACAGAGGTCTAAATCTCCTCATCGAGCAAAAGAAGACAAGAAAAGAGATCACGAAGATGATCCAGAAGATGACCCCGATCTCCCCAAAATACCAAGACAGCCAGAATGCGAGGTATTTTCAATTCGTTTTGGATCATTTGATTTTAATTTTATTACAAGTGGAGATACAAGAGGTGGAAACCTTACTGCCGAGAGGAAATCTTACCTCAATGAGGCCCAAGCTTGTTCATACATTCAACGAATAAATCTAGCTAAGGATGATCGCCCGAGGAAGGTGAACAAAGATAAACTGGTCATCGTTTTCTCTAAGAACGACCTTACAGGAGTGTTATATCCCCATGATGACCCATTGGTGATCAAAATAAGGATGGAGGAAGTAATAATCTCAAGAGTACTGGTGGATAATGGCAGCTCGACGGATATCATGTTCTACTCATGCTTTAACATCTTAAATCTAAAGTTGTCTTAATTGGAGCCTTATCACAGGCCCCTCCTCCGTTTTACTGGCGAGAAAGTTTTTCCACTTGGGACGATCAAGTTGGATATGTTCATCGGTACATTCCCTGCTTGTCGAACAGAAAGAGTGCGATTTTTCGTGATGGATAAGAATATCCAATCAGCTTACAATATCATCATGGGAAGGGTAGGTTTGAAGAAGTTCGAAGCAGTACCATCTACTGTACATCAATGCCTAAAATTTCCAACCAATTTTGGAGTAGTAATTGTGAAGGGTGACCAAAAAGTAGCTCGGGAATGCTACTATTCGTCTGTCGAGCAGGAAGAACTGGAGAAATCCAGGAAAAAGACTACTACCTATCAAGTTGATGAAGGTGCAGAGATTGAAACACTAGATCCTAGAGACGAGTCGCAGCTCGTAAAAGGCCAGGTGGTGGAAACTACTGAAAATGTCATTCTGGATGACGAACACCCGAAACGAACAACTCAAATAGGTTCGTCGTTAGATGCCTCAATAAAAAAGGAATTGATAGTCTTTTTAAAAAGAAGAAAACAAACTTTTGCATGGATCCACGAGGACATGCCACGGATAGACCCAAATTTCTTATGTCACGAGCTCAATGTGAACAAGAAAATCAAGCCAGTGAAGCAGAGAAGAAGAGTGATCGGCCCCGAAAAGAACCAAGCTATACAAGAGGAGGTCGAAAAGCTCCAGAAATATTGCTTTATTGAAGATGTCAAATATCCAGACTGGTTAGCAAATGTGGTGATGGTGAAGAAGAAGAACAACAAGTGGAGGATGTGGGTAGACTTCACCAACCTCAACAAAGCATTCCCAAAGGATCATTTTCCTTTGCCCCGAATTAATCAATTAGTGGATGCTACCTCGAGATACGAGTTATTGAGCTTCATGGATGCTTATTCTGGTTACAACCAGATTAAAATGAAACCTGAAGACAGGGAGAGTACCTCATTTATTACCCCTAGGGGAACTTATTGTTATAATGTTACGCCTTTTGGATTAAAAAATGCAGGTGCAACATATCAGCGGTTGATGAACAAGGTGTTTGCAGTGCAAATCAGTTACAATATGGAAGTTTATGTTGACGATATGATGACGAAGAGCAAGAAAGCTGCTAATCATCTAATTGACTTAGGCCAGACCTTTGATCAACTAGATAAATATTAAATGAAGTTGAACCCTACCAAATGCATATTCGGAGTACGAGAAGTCATGTTTCTCGGGTATATTATCAACCAACGAGGTATTGAAGAAAACCCTGAAAAGATCAAGGCTCTATTGGGACTACGATCTCCAACGACGAAGAAGGAAGTGCAAAGTCTCACAGGTCGAGTAGCAGCACTTAATAGATTTGTATCACGAGCAACTGATAGATGCCTCCCATTCTTCAAAACACTCTGAAAAATGTTTGAATGGAATGATGAATGAGAGAAGGCCTTTCAAGAGTTGAAGAAATACCTGGGAGCTCCTCCACTGTTGTCCAGGCCAATGATGGGAGAAAGATTATACTTGTATCTTGCAGTTTCAGAGAATGCAGTTAGCTCGGCATTGATAAGAATGGAGGATGGGGTGCAAAAACCAATTTATTACACTAGCAAGGCCTTCTGAGGAGTAGAGATCAGATATCCAAGACTGGAAAAGTTGGCACTAGCGTTGATCGAAGTGAGTAGAAGAATGAGGTCGTACTTCCAAGCTCATACCATAGTTGTGTATACCGATATGCCGTTGAGGCAAGCTCTTCATAAACAAGAAAAATCAGGGAGATTGATGTACTGGGCAGTAGAACTTGGTGAATTTGACATAGTTTATGAGCCTAGATCGTCGCTTAAAGGGCAAGCAGTAGCAGATTTTATCGCAGAATTCACTTATCCTGACACCTCCGAGGAGCAAAAGCTGAATACTGACCAACCTGTGGATGTCACAGGATCATCAAATTTAAACTCCGGCCAACTTAAGTCGGTTGACGAACAAGAGGAGATGGTCGACGAGCAGCAAGAAGTGCTAGGGGAGGATATAAAAAAGCAACAAATATTCCACCGAGGAACTTTATCCGATCAAAAATTTGAGGATGAAGTACCTATATGGAATCTGTATGTGGATGGCTCATCTTGCAGTACAGGTTGTGGAGCAGGGATTGTTTTAAACAGCTCGGATGATATCGATATGGAGTATGCTTTGCACTTTCAATTCAATGCTTCTAATAATGTGGCTGAATATGAAGCTATGATTGCAGGTCTTAGTTTAGCAAAAACTATGGGGGCAGAGCAGATCATTGTATTCAGTGACTCATAGTTGATCGTAAATCAAATGCTAGGAGTGTACGCAACAAAGGGAGAATTGATGATCAAGTATTATGCGAAAGCAATGGAGATTGTATCAAGCTTTAACGCGGTGCAGTTAATTAGAACACCAAGATCGGAGAATGCAAGAGCAGATGCTTTAGATCGGTTAGCCTCAGCCACACGCACCGAGCTACGAAGAACAATTCCAATAGAAATTTTGGCTAGCAGGAGCATTGACAAAGATATGATGGTGAGATTCATTACCCTTGATTTAGGACCATCCTGGATGGTTCCCATCAGGGCATATATTAAGGAGGGGACATTACCAATTGATAAACTCGCAGCCAAGAAGCTAAAGTTTAAAGTTGCTCGTTATGTACTGACTAATGGTATTCTATATAGACGAGAAATTATAGCAGGTTTACAAAGATGTGTGCATCCCTCCGAGGTGAAAGACTTGATTGAAGAGGTCCATGAAGGATCCTGTGGAGCCCATGTAGTAGGTCGGACGCTTTTGCAAAGAATAATGACGCAAGGATACTATTGGCCAACAATGAGGGCTGATTGTATAGCCTATGTCAAAAATGTGACAAATGTCAATGCTTCTCCTCCATCCGAAGAACTCCCCAAGCATTGTTAACACCCATTACTTCCCCTTGGCCATTTTCCATGTGGGGAATTGACTTGGTCAGGCCACTTCCAACAACCAGGGGAAGATTTAAATATCTCGTGGTCGCGGTGGATTATTTTACTAAGTGGGTGGAAGCTGAGCCTCTCATTGAAATGACATATGAAAAGGTGTATCAATTTATTTGGAAGAATAACATTTATAGATATGGTCTTCCCCATGCATTCATTACTGATCATAGAACCCAATTTGACAACGAGGAGTTTGCTACGTATTGTCATCAGTCGAACATATTGAAAACCCACTCTGCACCAGGCCATCCCCAGAGCAACGGACAAACTGAGGTGACAAACAGAACGTTGCTGAATGGTTTGAAGAAAAAACTAGATGATGCGAAGGAAAATTAGATCAACGAGCTACATTCTGTGCTGTGGGCTTATCGTACTACACCACGAGTAGCAACAGGAGAATCTCCATACATGCTGGCATTTGGAAGTGAAGCTGTTATACCTGCCGAACTGGGCCTCCCAACACACGGGGTGCTAAATTTCAATTCTCCTATCAGTGACTTGATGAGAAGATTAGACTTGGATATGCTCGAGGAAGTTAGAGAGGCAGCATCAATCAGGAATGTTGCATACCAACAACGAACAGCTCTGTTCTACAAAAAGAGAGTAAAGAAGTGCGATCTGAAGGAAGGAGACTATGTGCTAAAGAAAGTAATTCAAAAGCACAACAAGCTGGAAGCTAACTGGCATGGTCCCTACAGAGTAACAGAGGTTGTTCGACCAGGGACATATAGGATTGAAACCTTAGAAGGAGAAGAGTTTAAGAATGCATGGAACGCAGAGCATCTGCGCAAATATTATCAGTAGTTCAATCCCTATGTAATGCAGTTTTCTTCAATATGAATAAAGTTTTGGATGTTTTACCCAATTCTCTCCTTTTGTTGAAATTTTTTTGGAATACTAGTGCTACACACTACGCATCAAGTCCAGAATGAAAATCCACCAACTACGGTTGGTCGGGAATGAAAATTCGCCAACTACGGTTGGTCGGGAATAAAATCCACCAACTATGGTTGGTCGGGAACAAAAATCCATCAACTACGGTTGGTCGGGAATGAAAATCCACCAACTATGGTTGGTCGGGAATGAAAATCCACCAACTACGGTTGGTCGGGAATAAAATCCACCAACTACGATTGGTCGGCCGGGAATAAAAATCCATCAACTACAGTTGGTCGAGAATAAAATCCATCAACTACGATTGGTCGGGAATAAAATCCACCAACTACGGTTGGTCAGGAATAAAAATCCACCAACTACGGTTGGTCGGGAATAAAAATCCATCAACTACGGTTGGTCGGGAATGAAAATCCACCAACTACGGTTGGTCAGGAATAAAAATCCACCAACTCCGATTGGTCGGGAACAGTTGGTCAAACAAAGCAGGATCATGGGATGAACGTCGTTTCATGTCTTAGAATTAAAAAGTGATAAGTCACTATAATCAAAAAATAAAACAGAATTTCTTTACTTGTGATATATCAAAAGTTGGTCTTCAAATAAACTCAGGATAGTTAACAACTCCAGTTGGTCGGCAATTTAAAATAACACATGACATTTTTGTCTTTTTACAGATATACATACACATTCATCAATGAATAAAATTGATGTTTTATAAAGTAATGACAATCAATATTGCAGGGAAAACTAAAAATTTCTTCATTAAAATCAAAACAAGTTACATAGAGAACAAATTACATATCGCATGAGGAAATATTACATGAAAGATCCTATTCTATTAGCTTTTTCCCTTCTGCCTTTGAAACAGGTTCTACTCCATCAGGAGGATCATCCAAGGCATAAGGAGAATTTATGAAGTCCAGTTCTCTAAGCATCCTGACATTCATAATGGATGGCCGATCAAGCAAGTGCTCCGGGCGAGATATCTCAAAATTAGAATGAAGACTGTAGTAGCCGAGATACTTGGAGATTAGGCACTGAGGAATTGCCCGAGCAGGAATCCAGCACATATCAAGTTTGAAAGGTGGCATTGGCAACTCGATCAACCTAGGGTCATAGTAATCCTAGAGATAATGGCCCTGCTCCAACTGTAACACCCCCAGTGCATTCAGCCATCCTTGCTTATAACCCTCGTTATTTGAATTCTGGATCCGATCATCGACATGGTAGAGGGCTTCATTATAACCATCCATCCAAAACTCTCTGGGCTGTTTGTGAAACTGGTAGGTTAACCTCTCCATTTGCTCATGGAGGTTCTTCGCTAAAAGTTCTTTACTCTCCAAGGCAAAATTTTGTGTGGAAAGCTGCTCGTTGAGGTTCAGAATCTTCTTGGACATTTCTGACAAAGCCTGATTCTTCGTCATCAACTGGAAGGCCTGATTCTCCAAGGTTTCTTGTGTTCTAGCTTCTTCAACATTAACCCGAGCATCCCTTGCTCGTCCCCGAGAAGCTCTTTCTCGTCCGCGAGCAGAAGTCCTCTTTAAGGTTTCCAATTCATCTATCAAGTTGGCATTTTCGACCTCCAAGAAAGAGAAACCTTCGTCATTGACAGGGACCAAGGCTTCAGAGGTAGATGCTGAAGATTTCATTTGGGATATCTCTCCTCGTAAGTTATTGTTTTCCTGCTCCAGCAGCTTCGCAATTTGCCTATGCTCCTCGACCTTAACCCTTAGAAGTTTCTCCTTCTTCTAGTTAGTAGCGATGAACTTATCATACCCTTTGTCAGCATTTAATTACTGATATTTTTTCTCATACCCCTGATGAAAAAGGGCAGAAGATTCCTTGTATTATTATTGGAGTTCCTCAAGGGTACCTTGGAGATCTTCAATCATCTCATAATATGCCACATTATTGGCAACTGCACGGTCGAGCAAGCATTTCAAATATTGGTAGGCTTCGACTGCTCGTTCAGAAGCATCTGGATCGAGGATGTCGATGATTTGAGATTCATTCAGATCTCCATGGCCAGCCTTGAAGTAGTCATTATAATTTTTTTCTCAGTTCAGTATCGTGGGCTGACAAGAGCTCCATTCTAGCCATAAACTAGAAAAGAAAAGAGATAGAAAGAATTAATAAGAATGCAGACAGAGCAAGAAGAGGAAGAAGTCAAGATAAACAACCAAAAGTTTGAATTTTTATTTCATCATAAAAGGAAATACAAAAGTTGAAGCTACAATAAAGTGACAAAATAAACACCCAAACTACTCTACACCTTCTCTTTATTCCCTATAACTTCCTCGGGAGACTTCGAGGAAGAGGCTGGGTGCTCGGTGGACACGGGTAGTTGCTCGGTAGGAGTAATAGTTGGTTGGGGCGGCTCGTAGCGAAGTTCAACAGTAGGGGCCTGATCCCTAATTATCATTGAAGACTCTTCAGAGGCAGCTTCATCCTCTTCTTCTTCTCCAGGAGAGGGAGGAGGACCATGGACATAATGCTGAAATAATTCGGAACTCTCAGAGACCTTTAGCTCCTGCAGAGCTGCGACCCATCCATCCCGAAAGTATTTGAGTCTAGAAAATTCCATCTGAGAAGACATAGCAGCTAGGCCTTTGTTCCATCCCTTGTCCCAGCCAGCGCTAAAGGACTTTTTAACAGCAAGTTTTCTCTTTGCCTTCTCTGAGGAAATCCTCTCAGTAAGAAGTTCTTCGGCAACCTTTAACTTCCCTTCTACCTCTTTCTTCTGACGATCAGCTTTACGGAGTCTGCCAAGTTCCTCTTCAGCAGTTTTGAGCTTAGTCTCAAGCTCTCCAGCATTTTTGAGCTTTTCCTCAAGCTCATTATTCTTCTTCTCAAATTCTTTCATTTTCCTCTCTAACTCCTGAGAGGCCTCCACAGCTTTCTCTCTCTCTTGCTCGATGGATTTTAGTTGCTTCTCCCACGTAACTTTATCTTCGTCATATTTTTGACGAGAATCTTTTAAGGACTGTGTCAGACCCACAAAAGCTTCCTCCACACCTCCCGAGGAGCTCGAAGCTTTAATAGCCTCATCCTTTTTCAGAATACTGTTAAAACAGGTTACCAGCTGAGGAAAGAAAGTAATTATAAGTCAGTGCAGGGACATAACATTGAAAAATGAAAGTTTAAATTAGTAATACTTGCTGAGGCAATATGTTGAGCTGCCAAGGTGGTAACTCTATCCCGAGAAAGATTGTCTTCGATACCTTGGATCTCGGGGATAAGACAAGACTTCACCGAGCTCATGGAAGAGCTCGGAGTAACAAAAGTGGGAACACCACTTCCAGTAGTTAGAGGCTGAGAGATGGATTCATCCAGTTTATCCGAGGAACTTTTCTTCAACTTCCTCGTAGGAGCAGGAACATTCTCAACCAAGGATGTTGTCTTGGTTGGTGATATAACAATAACCTCGCTTGGAGGAGAAACAGCAATAACCTTGCTCGGAGCCACAGGGGGCTTTTCGGCAACTTTCTTAACAGCAATGGGAGGGGGGTGCATCAATTTTTCTTGTCCCTTATTCTGGGACATCTTGCTTATTTCTCTTTGCCTCCACAGAGGCAGAATCTGATTTGTCAAAGTAGGAGGGAGCTTTTCGTCTCCTCATTCTGATGCTGAGGGGAATATTCGATTCAGGGGAAGAACCTTCAGAAGATGGTGCTGGGTCGATGTCACTCACCACTAGACGAGCAGTAAAAGATGAAGTGTAGCTCTTGTACTGCAATAAGTAAGAGGCTGATCTAATGTGTTCGTCAGCAACGGTTTGGTGCAAACTCCAGATAAGTTTCAAATGCTTTAAATTAACCTCTGTCTCCTTTGGAGATTTTCTTTTGCTATCAACTGCAAATAAACAAAAATTAAAATGTCAATGACGCATTTTATCGAACATAAAGAAAACATAATTTCAAAAATAAAATAAAATAAAAACAACCTATCCCATTGCCATAGGGAGGGAATCTAGGACCCTGATATACATCATTTCCATTTAATGGAGCATGTTGCTAATTTTTCATCACCCCATGCTCGAAGTAATCCCGGTTGGCATCTGGGAGATTGACAACTAAAGCCCTATTTAAAAACCTAGTTTTTAAATAAAAAGTACTATCGCTGACAGCCCATCTATAGCAAAACATAATTCCCAAAATTCCTAAACGGGTTTCAATGAATCTGATTTAACCTATGGACTCCATTAACTATTCTCCATGTATTGGGAGCTATTTTTGCAGGTACAACGTCAAAATATTGACAGAATTCCAAACACAGGGGATTTAGAGGAAAAGAAAAGCCACATTCGACCACAAGGAGACTGGGGAACCAATGTCCCTCAGCCAAACGAAAATAATCAGAAGGTTCAGAAAGTTCTTCCAATATAACCCATGAAGGAATAGAAAAATCAGAGCAAAATTTATCAAGCAACTCAACAAGGTAAACCACGATGAACAAAGAAAATAAAAGAGAAGGAAGAAGATCTTACAGGAAAAAGGGTGGATCAGTTGATAATGAATGATGGAAGAAAGGAACGCACAAGATAGAGAAAAAGTGAAGAATTTCTAAGATGCAGATTTGAAAATGTAAAAGACGATCGAATTTTTTGAAGCGTTTAAATACTTTACCTGGGGAATAGAGAAGAACAATGATTACCAGGATGGACGATTACGTACCCGACGGATAAAAAGAAGAAAGGGGCACAAAAAACGAAGCGGTTATGGAAATTCAAAATACTTTAAAAGCGTGATACTATGCACTCAAAAAAGGAGTTATGTACAACGAAAGTTTGTCTACAATCCATAAAAACTGAAAGTCTATGCTGCAAATTGTTCCATACTTTTCTTCAGCATCAAATTATGAAACATTGGGGGCTTCTGTTGATACCAAATTTAGTCTGCTGACGTGGATCAATTAAGTGGAGACACGTGTCAATCTACATGGCGCCCACAAACATTTTTTGAACAACACCTTGACTCCGAGTAGCTCAACCTCCCCGACCAACTCATGTGCTCCGAGCAACAAGTGTTCTCCGAGGAACTTTATTGTACCGAGCAACTCATGTATACCGAGCAGCTTAGGCGGTCCAAGCTGAATCTCGTACAGAGCATTAATATCAGGATAATCAAGAGATTGACTGCGCATTAAATGCTTATTATTATCATACAGATGTACACGCCTACTGGACAGCTATGTATTATTCTTTCACATGTACAGCCTCAAGGATATAAATACATTGTATCATCCTCATTGGAGGGGGACTCGGAATTTCTTGGTAAAATCTGTTATCAAGAATTCCAAACAAACAGTCGGCAATAACAAAAACGGTGGACGTAGGCCATTCTTTCAAGGCTGAACAACTTTAAAATTCTTTTGTCTTAATTATTTTATCTGTGATTGAATAATTAGAAATAATCTAATTTTTTACATCAACACTGACTTCATCGATTGGTACCACCCAACTATCTGATTCTCGGGCCCATTTTCGCGCTTCCAAAAATAGCGCACTGAACCTCTGGCAATCGATATTCATTTGTGAGGGAAACTTCATCCCGAACTCTAGGAGTTGATTTAAGACTTCTGACAATTCCATTCTTCCATTTCCGGAATAGGTACCGACAGCGATGCATGCTCTAGTAAGGAGTGATAGCGCCTGATCAGCGGGGCTAGTAGGGTGTAGGAGGAAATATGAGCAAATTTGAAGAGGTTTAGGAGGGTATAGGGGTGTGATTTGAGTCGAGGGATCGAAATATGGGTTTTCTACCAAGAAGATGGCATTTGTGTGATTTGGGAGTGGATTATGAGTAGTGTTTGTCTTAGGATTGGCTGGTGGGGTGATGGTACCCCGATCGATGAGATCTTGGATTATGTTTCGAAAGTGGAAGCATTGGTCGGTGGTATGGCTAGCTGTTTGGTGAAAGGCGCAATGAGCATCAGTCTTGAAGTTTCTGGGAAGTGGATTTGGCAATGGATGTGGATCCAAGGGTTTGATAAGGTTTCGGCTTAACAGGGCTTGATAGACTTTAGAGAGGGGAGCATGAAGCTCAGTGTATTCCCTTCGGGCGGGTGTAGGACGACTTTCTGGTGCCCATGATGTGGTTGGTTGAGAGATGTTGTTGATGGTTGAGACCGTAGCATTGGCAGGCTTGTCATACTTTCTGGGGGTGAACTGTCCGGACACCTACTTTGGTTCAACTTCTGTTTTGGCAAGACCTTCCTCGATTTCTACTCCTGCTTCTCTGAGAGCTCGAAAGTGGGGGTAGTACTGTCCTCCTATGGTTTCTCGGACATGGGGAAAGAAATTCTTCTTCACTATGTTGACTTGTTCTTCCTCAGATGGTCGATTGGTCATGGTAGCTGCTTTTTCCCTCCATCGGGCTATAAAGTTACTGACTGATTCTCCAGAGTTTTGTTTGAGCAGCTCTAAATCACGGTGGGTGACCTCGAGCTCTTTGTTGTATTATTACTGCGACATGAATTATGAGGCTACATCCTCCCAGCTACGGATTCTGGATTCCTCAAGAGATAAAAACCATCGGAGGGCACTATCCTTCAAAGTTTGCTGAAACAGATGGGCCATTACTTCTTTAAAAGCCCCTAGGAGAGTCATGGAACGGTGATAACTGCGAAGATGGACAATCGGGGGACCACTCCCCCCGAACTTCTCGATATTTGGCATCTTGAATTTCTCGAGTAACATTGCTTTAGGATAAGGAGACATGTGGGTGTAGTCCATGTAATTTCCAGAGATCTTGACTTGGTCAAACTTCTTGGTGACCATCTTGAGATCCTCTTTGACTTTATTCAACTCCTCCTCCTTTGGATCAATGACCATAGGCAAGTTAGACACAGGCTGGGCAATATTTGGCATCGAAAGATGGGCAGGCGGCGGCCCATTAGCCAGAGGGGCACGTGAAGCGTGCTGATATTCTTCAGGCATCCAAATAGGGTCGGGTGGACCCATAGCACGAGGGAATAGGGCCTCGAGCTCTTGAGGAATAGGAACCTGGTTTCGTTGCATTTCTCAGACCTCAGCTTGGAGGTTGTCAATCTTGGCCCGAGCTGAGCTAGGACTGTCGGCAGATTCGGTTATATGACTGGTGCTTGATCTGCATTCTCTATGGAAGATGGATGGATTCCGGACTCGAAAGAAGTAGTAAAGGAGCGAATGAAACTTTGGGATGATTTGACTGAAGACCTAAGCCAATAGGGAGCCAGGCCAAGGGCGTGCGATCGACCTGAGAAGGCGTAGGATAAGATTTATTTTTGAGGAAAAAAGGGAAGAAACTATTTTCGGATTTTTGATAAAGAAGGGAGAAATGTTTTTGGATTTTTTTGATAAAGAAGGGATAAATGTTTTTGGATTTTTAATAAAGAAGGGAGAAATGTTTTTGAGACGGAACTTAGCATGATTATTATGTTCTCACTTGTATTTAATTCTCTTAAATGCAATGCCGGAAGGGACCCGAGCCTGGAAAAGTGGGGGTCTTAATATATGCAAAGCTACGTTTGGACTTGTAACCAGGCTCACGGACAGGGTCCCATTTTAAAAAATGCGCGAAAATGGGGCGACAGATCGACCCAAATTTTCGGCAGAGTTTAGGGTTGAAACAAGCAATCTAAAGTGCGTGTCCTAGGTTTGACACCTATATGCGGGTATGCAGTTTGGTTGGGTGAATCAACATGGGTTCCCCCCTTTGGCGTGACTTCCACGATATACGTCTTGCTCTTGTGGGCAATCGGTACGTGTGGACAAGCCATTTGATATACCTGAGTGTACGTGAATTGCCTCACCATATACCTCGTGGGGACAGTACGTGTGAGAGCGAATTCGATATACTCGGTGTACGTGAACAAATTCCCTGTGATATACCTCCCGTCATGACTTCGATCAAGCGGTACGATACGGGGTAACCGTTCGATATACGTCGAAGGTACTTAGCCAATGGAAGGTGAGAGTCATATCGCTTAGGCTAACTGCGACCTGCCGGACCAGCGCCCATCACGAAGTGACCCTCCAGTTACTGGGTAAAATTTGGTAAATAGCAATGCTCTTTGGTGTTATCGTGTGAATCATGCATGATTCTCTTATTAGTATCTTATGATGAGAATGCCTTTCTTGATTATGCCAAAACAGGGAGCAAAGTACAAGTACCCTAAAAAGGTACACCAAGTATGGATGGGTGATGCGTGCAGCATGGGGATATATATGTGATCCTAAGTGCACGTGGTGTGAAGTGTACATGGAGACTTTTCTACAAGTGTGTGAATAGAAGCATAAGCATGGGGTACATATGAGAAAGGGGAACATGCAGATATGGGGGGAAACAAAAGAAAATATAGCATTCATGTAATTAGAGTCAAGCCCACAAGCAAAAACACAAAAGTCCCCAGCAGAGTCGCCACTGTGGCCATCCCCGATCCCCACCGCTGAGGTAAAAGGATCCTTCAGGTCTCGCGTGTCCCCCTCTCGGGAGAGCGCTTCGACCGGCGTCGATTTGTGAGGTGTGAAAATGTAGAGATATTCAGAGTCGCCAGTCTATTTTACACAAAACAGACAAAATAAAGGGGGAGCCACCCCGAAGGATGGTATCCAAAGACATACTGGTGCGTGCGAAACCAAAATGATTCGAGAAGGGTTCGGAGGCTTAGTTACGAAACGGGAAGGTGTTAGGCACCCATTCCGCCCTTTCGATCTCTCATGAATATTTGATATTTTCCTTTATATTTCCCCCCGTGATATGTGTGCATGTGTATATATAGAATGGAGGTAGGAATCCTTGACTTGTATCATGGAAAAGATAAAGCGAGTCATCCGTAGGAATGTGAGATTAATGTAGAAAATAGGATTTGCGCGATTACCCTTGCGTTGATCGTTATGAGGGAGCGATAACGTGTGTGGAATAATACGCTACTAAGAACGAATATATAGAATATAATAGAAAATGAGATAAATATAAGAGAAAAAAAATAAGAGAAAAAGTGAGAAAAGGACTCGAATCTCGGATTTTACCCCGAGACGCCTACGTAGCCTATAAAGGCATCAAAGTCCACGTAGTTCGCATACAAAACGAGGGGTGGGGTTTATCCCATAAATCCAAATGGGAATCTCTTATTTGTGAGAGTGTGTGTGTGTGTGTGTGTGTGTGTGTAGAAAAAGTGTTTTAGTTATGAGAAGAGTGTGGCAAAAGTGTGAGAATCCCAATTTGGAATTTATGAGCAAACCCTCTTTTTCTTGTTTATTTTGGGTTTTTTATTTATATGAAAATAAGAGATGTGCAATAATACTAAATAAAAATTATATTAGGATGTGTGAGATGAGATGATAAAAGTGCTAAGTAGGAAAACAAGTTATTGCAAATTTAAGAAGATTTGAAGAGAAAGGTGAGAAAGATGGACCCTCTTGGAGACTTTGAGCTTGATCTTGAATGTGGAAAAGCAGCCCTTGCACTAGGGTGATGATGGAGGGTGGTTAATTCATCAAGTTTGATGGAATGGATGATGAAAAGTGGAAGTGAAAAAGGGATTTGGAAGTTGAAATCACGTTGCCTTCGAGAGAGGTTTCTGGGGTTTTTCTGAGAGTGATTTTGCTTCTCATCTAAGCTCCCTTGAAAATGAGGCCAAGGCCTCCTTTTATAGGCCCAGGAGCCTACCTATCACCATGGCACTACCTATCGGCAGGTGCCGATAGGCAGGGTCTGCGACCTGCCATTTGGCAGTGCGCCTCAGGCTTTTTCGGAAAATTGGCTGCCGAGGGCAAACCGTTGGTCAGAATCGCGCACGGGGCAAACCATTGGAAAGGTATTTCAGAGACCTTAGAAATTCCTTTAGACCGCTCCCGAGTTCAGGAGCTGACTTTGGGTCAAATGTGGCTCGGAAGCGTTTGTCAGTCCGTTGGACGGGGAATCGCTCGGACGCAAATGGATCGTTCGTCCGCATGGTAAGTCCGAATTGTGCATGGGGTGGACCATTAGAAAGGTTAGGAGATGTAATTCGACATTTCAAAGAGTTTGACCCGGTTCGGGGAGTTGACTTTGGTCAACCGGGCCCGAGAAACATTCGGTGACCTCTCGGAGTCAAACGGATCGTTCGTCCGCATGGAAAGTGGGAATCGCGCACGGGATAGACCGTTGGAAAGGGTTTTCAGTGACCTTTGAAGATTCATTTAGCCTCAGTTGATCTGAAGAGTTGACTTAGGTCAAATAGAGCCCGGGAGCGCCCGGTGGCCTCTAGGTCGGGTTTCAGACGCAAACGGATCGTTCGTCCACATGGTAAGTCAGAATCGTGCACGGGGCGGACCGTTTTAAAGGGTATTCAGTGCCCTACGAAGATTCATTAAGTCTCGGTTGAGACGAAGAGTTTGAACTTTGGTCAAACTCCCGATGGCTTCCAGGTCAGTGCTCGAGACATGACTTGGGTTTGCGGTGATCAGTGGAGGTACTAGGGACCTAAGGAGAGTTAGGGGATAACAGAATGAGGTGTCTACAGATTGTATGTTAGTTAATATATAAAGCTAGGTGAGATTACAGCATTATCCACAATAATATAATGTTCAAGTACATGTCTTACATTAGAAAGTATTCGTCATTTTTACGAGGATAAATATAAAAAAGTAAATTATTTTCTTAGAATGTTTTAATTCGAAACTAAGGGAATACAAATATGTTTACAGTGTATCGTAAATGGCTTATATTTTCTTGAATAAGATTCAAATGAGATGTTGAGTAATGGCTTGGGTCCATGAGTAAAAAAACATGGTATAGGATTCAGTCCTTAAAAACTACTGCTAGTACTGTGAATCTTATATTAATGCTGAGTTTGTCATTTTTAGTATTTTTTTCCACCGTTTTTTTTTTTTTGGGCTTAATTTCCTTGTCAGTAATTTTTTACGGTAAGAATGCTATTAGTGTATGGGTAATGCTAGTGAGAGATTTTTGAAACACGATTTGAGAACACATGACATATGTCTCCATATTATTGATGGACACCTTAAGTGGGAACCATTAATGACATAGAGACACATGCCTTGTGAAGTGTTTTCCGATATCATTATTCTTAATTATGGGTAATGATAGGGAGATAGTTTTATAACACAATTTGGGAACACGTGGCGTCATTGGTGAACAATTAAAGTGTATAATTTATTTATTTATTTGGGGGGGGGGGAGGGGGAATATGTATTTTGTACCTAAAATTTCATTATTTATACACAAACTTTGATAATATACACATTGTTAAAGTTTGTATAAACCTCAAAATATAAGGTATAGATTAAGGGGGGGGGGGGGACCGAAGTGAACAAAATACATTAAAGTGGACTGGAGCCAAAAAAAAATATTATTGATTAAGGACTAAAATAGATAGCTCATTTTTTGGAAGCTTTGAATTTTATATATATATATATATATATATATATATATATATATATATATATATATATATATATATATATATATATATATATGTATTTTGTACCTAAAATTTCATTATTTATACACAAACTTTGATAATATACACATTGTTAAAGTTTGCATAAACCTCAAAATATAAGGTATACATTAAGGGGGGGGGACCGAAGTGAACAAAATACATTAAAGTGGACTGGAGCCAAAAAAAAATATTATTGATTAAGGACTAAAATAGATAGCTCATTTTTTGGAAGCTTTGAATTATATATATATATATATATATATATATATATATATATATATATATATATATATATATATATATATATATATCAGGACGTCTCTTCGACGGGCTGATTTAACGGGCTAATATCAGCCACACGATTTTGGGACCGCTTTGTCTTTTTAGAACCACATTGGGGGGACCGTTTTGTCTTTTTACGCCTATGTCTTTTTCTAATGTTTTCGGAATAGAATTTTCTACCCTGATAATTTATATGGTTTTTTAAGCTTATTTTGAAGCCTAATCAATCTGGAAGTCTAAGTTTAGAAGTTTCAGGGTCTTAAGCTTCTTCCGTCACTATCGTACTGGGATTCTGAATAGCGAGGATGTTTATATAATTGGTTTCTTCAGGGAGTCTAGAAATTGCAAGCGGTTTTGCACGGAAATATTATAGTGTTAAATACTTTATACGGTATTGTGGTTGTAACAGTCTAGTTTCTTTATATATCTGATTAACAATATCAATTATATCATCTTCTATGAACTTGTCTAATTCGTTATCTCCGTAAGATGACAAAAATCTTCGATATGTTCTAGGTGCAGCTGTTTCTACATTTTTTAGGAGAGGGAGGATTCCTCCGGCTCTAATTAAAATAGCCTTTGTTTCAGCTAACCTTTTTCGTCTAGCAAATTTTAATACGTCTATACTATCTTTAAGTATTCTAGTGTATTCTTGATATTTTTTCGGTCTTGAAAGTTCTTCTGCGAATTCTTCAGTTCTTGTCTTTTGTCTAAAGAGATCTCGGATCCCTGTTCTAACTATTACTATCCTAGGTACTTTACGTACTAACCACTCAAAAACCTGGTCTATATATTTGAAACTACCACCTGCATATGTTAAAGCAGTTTCTATAAATTCTTTGTCTTTAAGTTCTGTAAGAGTCCAATCTTGGATTTCTCTAGTTAAGTCTAAATTTATTTGATTAACAAATGCTAAAAAGTCTTCAGTGATTTGTAAGCTCATATAAATTTCTTTTTAAAACAATAATATGTAAAATAGTTAAGGGTTCAGTTCGAGTTATACCTTCCTTCTGGTCTGCAATATCTTTATCTTCCTTCTTTCTTCTCTTCAGCCTTATTACTATTCTTCTCCGGTCTCAGCCTCCTACAACTCTCTCTTTATGTGTCGCACCTCAATCCACTATTTTGGCGTTGAACCCATTTTTGCCTATACGCCTTCATGCCTAACTCCCACCTAGCTAACGGCTCACGGCAAATCGGCACCTGACGGCGGTTCACCAGTATAACACCTTGTGTGCTACACCAGAGGTTCCACACAATAGTCCTCTATGAACAGAAAGTTGGAGACAATTTGGAAAATATTAACAACTTAGCATAAGAGATTTCTGAAAAAGAAAATACTTTTATTGCATAACATAAGTAAATACAACTCTCCCCTCTCCCCTAACTATGAGAGGTTTACTCACTCATATAGATATTACTTACTATAAGCTTACACTTCTTTCTAACTTCTAAACTTCGATATCTATTCCTACTCCCTACCTCTCCTTTTATAGCATAAGGAGGCTTACAGATGACCGGTAACCAGTTATAAAAAGTGATCCGATTTAAAGCATACAACTATTAAAGAGAAGTACAATAATTAAAAGTCTGAAGCTTTGGAATCTTTTGAGTCTTCACATTTTTGCTTTTTCAAAATAAATCTTGGCGTTTTGCAATTATCATGCACCTAACGTCTTCAGTTGTCTCTTTTATCTTTATGAAAGGAGGTTGTCTGGGGCCCATATGGGGCAGGTCTGAGCTATCTTCATCTTTATACTGCAAGGGAATCAACCATCTAAATAATGGAGTCTTCGATCTTTAATAATTCATTGAGTAGGGTGGGGCTCTTATCTGTTCTATCTTCATCTTCTTCTGGCTTATCTTCGTCTTCTCCTGGAAGAGCATTATTGTTGAAAAACTCATTAATGAGGCCTACCACTCTAAGGCTGGCTGGCAAAGCAATCTCTACCATTTCCTTAGATTTTTTCTTGATTCTTCCATTAAATGGCTCATTAGCCTCGATAATGAGGTCTTCTTTATGGTATGTAGTATACCATCGGTCTTCTCCTGTTAACAGTTCCATTATTTCTATCGTCTTTATAGCTTGGGCAATCTGGAGCTTGGAATTATTAACAATTAAGTCTTTAGTTTCGTCTTCGACTAGAATCTCTACGTCTTCAAAAGAATAATTAGAAAATCTAATAAGTCTAAACCCCTCAACTCTCATTCCTCTACAAGGACTTGGAGCAATCTGGTAGATTCTAGCGAACAGGGGAAGGAAGTCTTCTACCTTTTTAACATACTCATGGACTATTTTAACAAGAGCAATGGCATCTTCTACCGTCTTTATCTGGATGAGCCCAATGAACCCATAGTCTGCTAAGGTGATCTGGGATATGTCTGCCTTTCCAAAAATATAAATTTTTAGAACATCTTTGAAGAAACCTCTAAACATTAAGGCATCTCCATTAATTTCGGATAATAACATTTTAAAATGTTTAATAATGTTATTAACGTCTTTCTGATAGTCTTCTGATATAGAAAGATTATTATGACCAAAAGGTATAATAATCTTAGTCTTAAAAGTCTTTTTCTGATAACAAAAATCACCAGGTCTAGTTTTGGAGGATTCTCCAAGAGTCTGAGCATAAGTCTGAGTATGTGGTCTAGGCATGGCAGTACCACTGAGTTGGGTAACTACAAGTCTTTGAGTCCTCATGAATCTGGCAATGGCTACCAAATTTTGTTTGAACTCAATCCATAATCTATTCTTCATGTTCCACCATATAGCATCTATGAGAGTATTTTCATCATCAAAAAATTCTCGTCTAAATTTTATTAAGTCTGGATATCTTTTATCAGGTCTGTCTTGGGGGAAATACATCTTCCCAGTGAGTCTATTTTGAGAAACAATCTCATGTCTAGATTTTCCAGGAGGAACTAAGATATCATCAAAGTTCTCTA
The DNA here is from genome assembly GCA_949130495.1 of Sambucus nigra. Classification (NCBI taxonomy): domain Eukaryota; kingdom Viridiplantae; phylum Streptophyta; class Magnoliopsida; order Dipsacales; family Adoxaceae; genus Sambucus; species Sambucus nigra. Next base: position 592,333,337 of record OX422210.1, read on the forward strand.
GGATTGGTCTTTCTTGAGAGTCTTGAATATGAGTCTGTCTTTGCGTTACACCAGCATTTGGCCTTACGCGTCCAAGATAGTCCGTAACATCTTCCTTGTTCAGTCTATTCGTTCTAGAGGAACTCATGGTGTCTGGGTCTTCTGTTTGAAACATAAAACATGAAATCATATTAGTGTTAGAAAACATTGGTTCTCTTGATATAATGTCTGGAATTGTATTTTTGCTTCCCTTAATATGTATAACAGAGAATTCATAACCATTAAGCAATTGTTGCCATCTAATTAGCCTATTAGTCCTTGATTTGGACAAGTCTAAATCTTTGAATTTTACTGCATAAGAAGAGTCAGTATACACAGTAAAATGTATGGGTCTAAGAAAAAGCATATATTTTTCTATTGCCCTTACTATAGCTAAAACTTCTTTTTCATGGGTAGTGTATCTTGTTTCTGGGTCTGTAAAGGTTCCAGAACTATATCTACAAAGTTTCTTCTTTTTAGTCTGATGATCAATGGCAAAGTATACTTCTCCCCATTGTTTATCAGATGCATCTGTTTCTACTATAAATTGGTCTTCAGCATTTGGCAGTTCAAGCAAGGGGATAGTTTTGACTGCTTCTTTAATCTGTCTTATAACTTCAAAATCATCTTTAGTCCAATAAAAAGGGTTTGTCTTATTTGTTCCTTTTAATTTGGAAGTTAGGCTTTATCTTTTTGAATCAAGGTCTTTAATAAAGTCTACAACACAATTAAGCAATCCTAAAAATGATTGTAATTATTTTCTATCTTTGAGTTGGTCTAGAAACTCAAGAATATTTATGGTTATGTGTTCTTCTAAGGATAATTTTCCTTTATTAATATGCATTCCCACAAAGTCTATCTCAGTCTGAAATAATTGTATTTTTTTTCAGAAATAACAATACCATGTTTGTCTAATTCTAAAATAATCTTTTTAAGATGGTCTACATTCTCTATCTCAGTCTTACTGGCTACAATAATGTCATCTATGTAAAAAAACAAAATTCTGAATAAGGTCTAAATATATTATCCATTCTTCTTTTGAATACTTGAGGAGCATTCAAGTATCCAAATGGCATAACTAGCCATTCGTATTTCCCTTGGGGCACACTAAAGGTTGTCCAAGTAATACTGTCTGGATGCATCTTAATTTGCCAGAAGCCTGATTTACAATCAAACTTACTGAATATAATTCTATCTTCAATCAGATTGATTAAATTATTTCTGTCTGGTATCTTATAAGAATCAAATTCACGATTCTTATTTAATTGTCTATAATCTATAACCATGCGTCTTTTTTCTCTTTTACGTTCAGATTCATTTTGAACATAGAAGGCGAGGCTATTATGTCTACTTTTACTTTCTCTAATAATTTCCATCTTAAGCATTTCATCTATGTCTTTTTTGAATTCTTCTCTGTCTTCTTGTGAATATCCTTTCTTATAGGTTCCACCATTGATAGTGGCGTCTGGATTAATAGGGATAATTTCACAATAACTTTGGTCTTTATCCCACTTAGCAATGGGATTTTCTCCTAAAGTATGCTATGATAATTCCCTAATCTTTTCTTTCTCTACTTCTATAACCATTTTCTTCTGTTTGGATATTGCTTGAACCTGTAATAAGGTGTGATGGGCTTGATCTATAATGTCTTGTTGTATAAGCGTTATTTGCTTATAACACTTTTGGTCTGGACACTTACATTATTTTTGTAAGGGTTTAGTAATGTCTAGGGCTTCTTGTTGGGTTGTAGGTCTAGGTCCACCATGATCAGCTGAAGAACTCTGATGTTTTATGGGTCTATAGTTGGGTTTGACCTGTATAAGGTCAAAGGCAATCTTGTGATCTATTAGAGAGGGTTTAATATTAAATTCCTCTGTATCACTAATTAATATCTTATCGTTATACTGAGTATAAGGATGATATTTACTAATAAAGTCTTGTCCTAAAATAATGTTTCCTGTGAAATTAGGATGAGGATCCTTTTATCCAAAATCGATGATTAACGGTTTTGTTGGTTTGATTTCCTAATTTAAAATAATTAGGAATAGTCTGGAAATATAAGGTAAACGGATCTCCATTAGCCACTTTACCATATATTTCTTGAGTACTTTCTAAAAAATAGTCTTTAGGAAAGGCATTAGCCTTCCAAATACTCTGAGAGCACCCTGTATCTATAAACGCTAAAAAAAATTTTAAGATAGTCTTTGTGTTGAATAAATAATTCTACAAAACAAGCATGTGGTTTAGTAGAAATTCCTAAATTGTTCTTTTCTAAAATAGATATTCCTTTTTTAGGTTTATCTATAAAATCTAAGGGTATTTGGTCTTTTAATTTGCTATCAGAATGGTATTCTTCTAAATCATAGGAAATTCCCTTTCCTTTGATGTCTTCATTATCTTGCAATCTTTTGGCTATGTTTCTATCAATGTCTTGATAATATGTTTTAATATCTAAGTCTATTTGAGCGTCATGCTAGATAATATAAATTACTCTAAATCTAGTTCTCCAACAGTTTTCATGGTAGTGTAATTGACAAATAACACAAGCCATAAATAATTTTGTTTGTATAATCTCAAAGCATTCTACGCATATAAAGTCTTTCTTGATACATTTCATTTTAAATGTGCAATAATTTCTTTCATCAAAGTAGCATCTAGGTATATAGGTTAGTAACTCAGGATTACTAACTGTCCATCTTTTCTTTAAAAATGGGCTTAATATACACTTATACCAAACTTCTTCAAAGTCTATATATTCATTATCTAAATCGTCTTGATTAGTTTGCATTATATACAAGTCTAAAGTATCCTGAGAGTCTTCGTACTCATCAGTATCACTATTATAGTCTTTCGAGTCACTATCTGTATAAGCACTATAGATACTAGTATTGTCATCATCTTCTGTGTCTGATATTTCTATAGCATATAGGATATCTAACTCTTCTTGATCTGTATAGTCTAATATTGTATTAATAATCTTAATACTTTCTTTATCTTTCTTATTAGGGCAGTCTTTAGTAAAGTGTCCTTCTTTGTCGCAAGTCCAACATTCTTTGGTGGCAGTCTTAGATTGAGCTACATCTTTTTCTTTCCTATAATTAGGAACTTTCTTATACTTACTAGTGTTTTACTTAAAATATCTTCTTTGGTTAAATTTATTTTTCTTAGTCTTAGAGTTCTTTCCTCTAAAGGTAGTAGATGGTCTAAATTTATACTTCTTCGAAAATCCTAAAGGTGTAGTCTTAAACTTTGTATGTTTCCATTCTAATTTCTTTTTGAATTTCTTAGATTCGCTACCACATTCCCATTGGATTGGAACAATGTCTCTTTCGCCTTTAATTGGAGGGATCTGTTTGAAAGTTTCTTCTATCAACTTTTCTTGAGTTACATCTCGTCTCTTATATATGATATGATATAGTCTTTTGCGAAATTAATTCTTTCACCAAGGGAGTTATTCTTAACTCCAGCTACCCCTGGCCAATTCTTATATTCATTAATTAGGATTTGTCCTATGGTTGGTATCTTCCTAAAGTATTCATCTTTTAAGGTCTCTCCAAATTCTTTAATTTGGTAATATAGTTGCTCATAATTATTGTAATATTCATTTATCTTATCTAATTTGCAAATGCTAAGGAGGGCTAACTTAGTTTTTTCTAGGTCGTGTTCATTGATTTGAGATAAATGTCCAGCTCCAATGAATTCTAATGTGAACAATTGAATGTATTCTTTAATTGATCTTTCTTCTAGGTTTTCCTTCATTTTCTCAATTTTAGCTAAGGATTCTTCGTCTGTAGATTTTCTTAAACTATCTAAATAGTCTTTTACAATACCTCTAATGGATTACTCAACGTATTATTTACATGAACTTGCATCCCATTATTCGTTAGATGTAAAACACATGTTCATCTGACTACGCCATTCGTCTAAGGCCTTCTTCTTATCTTGGACATTATCTAAGTCAAGGTATATCCTTACTGAATTTATGGCTATAGTCTTAACGGGAGTAAAACTCTTATCACTAGTTGGAAAGTTTTTCATATAATCAGGTTTGGTCTTTACAACAGTGCTTGAGTATATAGGAATGTTTATTCCTATTGGTTTACTAAAAAGTCTAGGAGCATCTTCTAGCCTACTACTACTTCCTATCTCTTGTTTATTAGGATCTACGTGTGTAGATGGCATTAATATTTTTTCTCCTTCTTCTATTAGTCTTAAGTTTCTAAGAAGTTCCTTTGTATTCTTAGATTCTTTTAATTTTAATATGCGATCTTAGGCTATGATATTAAATCTTTCTCTTTCTTGAAATCTAACATAATGACTTTTCTTAAAGTGATCTTTAAATGTCTTCATGTCCAATTCTGAGGGTTCATGTCCAAAGTTTTGGATCCTAGCTTTTTCTCTAACTAAGTCTTGTTGTTCAAATGATCTTCTAGGTCTAATTACCGGGGCTTGTCTTAGTAAAATAGCACTAGTATTACTACTACATTCTCCTTCTGAAGGATCATTGATTATGGCTTCTCCCATATTCTTAAATCTAATTTTTTCGGTCTGGATATTCTTATTAACAATCTTAGGAGGACCAAACTAGATGGTAACATATCCAGTGACATCGTCTTGATTAATAAACAAAGGTTTATTTTGTATAGTCTTGGTTTCTTGAAATTCTGGCAATTTCCAAAGGGTCTTAGTTTTTTCTTACATAGGTCCAGTATTCCTAATACTGTAAGTATGATTATAATCTGAAACATTGGTTCTACCTAAAATTTCTTCATTAAGTCTACCGCTCGGAATTCTCGATTGCATTCCTTCATAAGGAAATTGAGAGAACTTTACATAGCTTTGGAACTTTATATTTATATTACCGTGTGGGATAATATAGTCTTTATAGCCACGAGCATATAAGATTAACTTAAAATGTTTGGTTGTGTCTACGATTACTATAAATGCCGAAATGACATTAAAGTATCCTATATTGTCTGACATTTCTAATTGGGCTATCCCAATAAGGCTTTTCTCAAAATCTTTCCATCTTTTATCTACTAAACAACATAATATGTTGATATTATTCTGAGGTCTATGTAATCCTTGGATTCTTGCTTGAAAGAGTCCAAAGGTTAGGAATTGGAACTTCCTATCAGTTCCTCTCGATCTAAGTCATTCTGAGTCAAATACTTGGATCTCAGTATAAGATTTGTCTAACACATGATTCCTACAATGGTAAGTCATGTTATAATTAGGAGTCTTAGGAGTGTCACCTTCTTTAAACAAGTCTATGTATCTAACGGCTGAAAGTTGTCCATTATGAATGGAATCTTCAACAATCTTCCCGTCAACTTCACCCCATTATTTTCATTGGAGAGGATTGGTGAAATTTCTTTCTTTCCACCATGTTCTAACATTGGAGGACCAATCTTTAAGTCTTTGGAGCATACAATTACTCTATCCGATATTTGGGATAGAGCTGACTATCTTACTAGTCTTATATAATCCGTCATTTATGACTCTTCTACCTATGATCTTCCTTTCTCTAGTTTCTATAGGAGGGGGTTCCTTAAATTTACAGGTGGTTACATGTTTCTGTTCAAGTCTTTTTTCAATTCTTTCTAAGAAATCTGAATAATCTTTTTGTCTTTTTATCTGACTCAGGATTTCTTCTTTAAAATTCTTATTCTCTTTTCTTGTCTTCTCAGAAATTTCTTCACTATATCTAACTAGATAATTAACTAGGGATTTTGTAACATTTCTAATATAGTCTTTTACTTCATTATCTTTTTCTTGTTGTTGCGTACATCTAATTTCTATAGATTCTACAGTTTTCTCTATTTTATCTAAACGAGTTAGAATAAAACGAGAGTCTATTTCTGCTTGGGAAGGTTTATTATATACGGCCTTAATTCCCTTTATAATTTCTTCGTATTTTTCTTCTACTTGAGCCATGTCTAGTCTAAGTTCATTAATAATACTATCCATCTTGGATAGGTTATGGCTTTCCATATTATTTAGATAATTTGCTAAATTTTGTTGGGATTTAACAAAGTATGTGTAGAAGATGGTTAATCCTTTAGTCTTAGCTTTTAAATCTAAATATAAGTCTTTAACAAAGCTACTGTTATAGTCTTGGGTGGCTGCTATGGATGTGGAAATTAAATTTAATCTTTCTACTATAAGTCTAGTTGCTTTAGCAGCGTTGGCAATATCATTATCATTTATCTTATAATAAAATCTATCATCGTTTATCTTTTCTAAAATTCTTTGATAAAAGTCTGATAATGTCTGAATGGAGAGGTCTCTTGGAACCTCATTGCAGTCTGATCTAACTATCTCCATTAGGAAGATAACTATCTAATCTAAATATTAGCTTAGCTTATTCTTTGGTAAGTTTAATTAACTCACTGTCATGATTTTTAGTTAAAGTTTTAATTTCTAAAAGGTCTTTGTTAAGGACTTCTATACGATTAGTCTTAATATTTACTTCTTGTAAAACTTGTACTAGGTCTATTGGAATTTGATTATCTATTTCTAATAGTCTTTTGGAGATATTTTTTATCTCGGTTTCTAGGGTTTGAGTGTCTTTTATTAATTATCTTAATATAAGAAGTATACTCTTATTTTGGTCTATTATGCTATTAATAGCACTAGCAAAAACTTGTCTACTATCTGTGTGTTTGGCTGGGATGTGTTCAATTTGTGAACAACCGTCTATGTGAGAGGTTAAACAACCTACTGGGTCTAAATCAGTTATAAGGATGGGATGGTAGTGTGGGTTGGTTCCAAAAATATCTTTGTAAATACGAGGGATAAATCCCAAGGGCATTAAAGTCTTTTTACTATAAGTCTAAAAGGAGCGTCTTATGGCTCTGATACCACAATTAGGGGTTTGGTAGGAATTTGGTGAGTTTCTAAAGTTCTTAAGGTCTTAATACCAATTTGGGTCTAAATTACAAATCTTTTAAATATATAGTCTTAAAATATGGTTTTAGTATAAGACAAGAGGGGGACCATCTAAAGAAAATAACAAAATGTCTTAGGGACCACAAGGGGACCACGGCCGAATAAGGACAAAAGTTCGTTAATCCGTTCTTTAAGGAAGTCTGCTTAAGAGAATATATATATATATATATATATATATATATATATATATATATATATATATATATATATATATATATATATATATATTCTCTTAAGCAGACTTCCTTAAAGAACGGATTAACGAACTTTTGTCCTTATTCGGTCGTGGTCCCCTTGTGGTCCCTAGGATCCATTGAGATCGATTCAAATTGGGCATACATTTTTTCATTTTATGAGACTATATGCATGCAAGATGTATTGGGGGTACAAAAAGAATCCTTTTCTTTACAGTCGTATCTACTGTGATAAGAAAGCGCTCTTAGTTCAGTTCGGTAGAACGTGGGTCTCCAAAACCCGATGTCGTAGGTTCAAATCCTACAGAGCGTGATTCCGTTCTTGTTAGGTCCAATTACAATGAAAGAACTTCACTAACTTGAACAGCAACCTTAATTTTACCTCCTGCGGATTCCAGAAAGGAGGAAGTCAATAAAAAAGAGATGTTAATTAATCAAAGGTCCAACTGATCGCCGCGTCTGTATTGTAAATATGCAGTTACGAATAATCCAGCCAAAAAGTAATAGGAATTAGACCTAACACGATTCCAAATAGAAAAACTTCAATCATTTCTATTTCGAGAATGAATTTTCTTTTTCAATTGTATCGAATCCATTTTCTATTTTGGAACGAACAACGACCAACTAACACTTTGACTTGACTTTCACTCATTAGATTCAGTAGTAGGTTTATTAATTGCACATAATATCTCGAATGAGAAGAGAAAAAGTATCGCACGATCGCTCGAAGAAATCAAACCTTTATTTCGGTCCAACTCGATTCTAAGACTAGTCATTCCTATGTTCTTTTCGTTCGCTTGAGAAAGCTAGAGATGGGGAAGAATTGATATGGGGATCTGAATGATGCTTTGTACCTGCCAGAGATCCAGTACCAGGGAACCTATGAGGTGGAGTTGGAACCGTAAGTGGTGGTTATGATGCCCTGGCCAGTGGATAACTATCTGCTTTTGAGATCGCGGATCATTTGATTGAGAACTGGCTCGCTGGTTCCTAGCTCGAGTCGGGAGGGGAGTAAGGAGAATCAGAGGAAATGTAATTGATCGCTTCGCCACCATTAGTTGGTTGCAGTTGGGGGACCGGGAGACGGAGAAAGAGACAAAGGAGATGGTTGCTCTTAGCTGGCTAGCACTGAAACAGGAATAGGAGGGGATGGAGGTTACCTACCGAGGGGAAACAGGGCTCCAGTAGAGGCATCAGGGGATTGAACTACCTTTAGCTTCTTAGGTATCTATGAGCTCCCTGCACACTTTACAAATATCTTATATGGGGCGAGGGCGGCCCTTCCAGCTCTGCTTCACCTCCGGTCTGTATGGAACCGAACAAAAACTTTTAAGTCCTCATTCGGAACCACACAGTTCAGATCGTATGGAGCCAGCGTCACAGTCTAGGTATAGCAGTACCCCTTATCAGGGAGTACGAGCTGCAGTTTCTAACCAGGCGCTCAGCTAGTCTGCTTCTCAATCACAGCCTTCTTGTCTTCGACAGTCATTTTATTACTAAGGTAGTATATGGCCCTTTCCTTCTGTCTTCGTCGTATTGAGCCAACATACACCCTATAGTAGTTTCAGTGACTGATAGGTATAGTAATAAAGGCTTTCGTGGCGTTAGAGGCACTAGAATTGGTTGACTCTGGAGGTCTTCCTTTATTTTGTCAAAAGCTTTCTGGCAGGCTTCATCCCATTTTCCTGCGTCATTTTTCTTTAGAAGCTTGTTATAGGCTCGCAAGTGAAGGTGAATTTAGATATGAAGCGGCTAATGTATTGCACGCGATCGAGAAAACCCCGAATTTCTTTCTCGGTTCGTGGAGGTAGCATTTCTTGGATGGCCTTGACTTGTGCAGGGTCGACCTCTTTACCTCTTTGACTGACGATAAACCCTTAAAGTTTTCCCGATGTGACACCAAAGGCGCATTTTGGGGGATTAAGCCTCAACTGGTCGGGCACAAAGTTGGAAAAGAAGGCGATACGGTCTATCTTTACTGGGTACAATGGGCAGAAGAAAGGGTGGAGATGTGTTGATCCCACCACCAATAAAGGTCTCGCCACATCTTGTCTTTGATGAGGCATCATCATGGTGGTCTACCGAGAATGTAGTGTTGCCAGACTCGGAGAGTTTAGACACGAGTATGCGAGCTGTAATGACCAGAGATTGGCCGTTAAGCTGCCATGACCATAGGTAGGCAGTGCCAAATGAGAACTTTGCGAAACAAAAAAAAGATAGCTATTGTAGGAAGTGGGCTCTTTGCACCTTCCCAGATCGGACTAGCTTCGTAGTTCCGTGGATTCGAACGAAGTGGTTCCAACGAACCGGGTAAGGTATGAAGCAGCATTAGCCTCAGAATCCACATCTGAATCCCCCTACGAAGCAGAATAATCCGCATCTGATTGCTTCATATGAATCATACAAAGCAGTTGAGGCACCCCAAGGGCAGACTAGGACACTCCTTTTTTCAGGAAGGAAGGAAGAACGAGGCCTTTTCAGCCTGACCCGATGAAGAAGAGGGGATTTCTAAGAGAGGGTTATAGCCCTAAAATACGTAGAGTAGCTCGGTAATGAATAGCCCAGCCTCCCTTACCCTGTGAAGTGAAGCAACCGAAACCCTATTTTCTTTGCTCTCCTTTGGATGATCAGTCTCCCAGTAATAGCCCAAGTAGTGAGCGGTCCAATTGTCTGGCGGAAGCTCGTTGTTGCGCTTAGGTTACGCTTTCCTACTATCAAACAAGACTACGAAGGAATGGATGCTGGGGAAGGACACTCTCCTTCGGTCTCTCCGCTTTCGATGGATGTCAAACTGAGTCTCATTGCCAAACCTTGCCAAGACGGCGGGGGGCATCAGGCCAGGCTCCGAGCTCCCTCAAAATCCTTAGTCAATCAGTCAGAGTATAGTCCAATTGCCTAGCATGCGTTGACCACTTTATCTTGATAGGGGCATTTTCTACCTTTCTTCACATCATATTAAAGGGGCGCAGCTAGAAAAAGAAACCAGATGGTTAGAAGTAAAGGCCGAACGTAGGTGCTACACCGAGATTGAATAGCATACCATACATTATGGTAATCACTATAATCCCTAGGTTTCAGTCCTAAGCTCCAGAGTCGAACTGGGCTTTCATCGGTACCATACCATACATTCCTTGATGCAATCATCGAGCTCATTCCTTGATGCAATTGACATCTTGTGAAGGGGCGAAGGGCCCCTTTACTAGTAAGGCGGGTGTTTAAGAATCCGTTCCGTGGCCCCAGAAGACAGTCATTCCCTAGAAGATAGAATAAAGCACTTCAACAGGAGCTAATGCAGGATAGAAGCTCTTCCTATTCATACCGTATAGAGCAGTATTAGTAAAGGACTAACCGCTTTCTTGTTTGTGATTGTCTTTCGATTCTCGATTGAGAAATATCTTAAGAGATGAGAGAACGAAGATTGAATTCATACAGATGTCGCACTTCACTTCGTTGAGCTCTTTTTCGAATAAGAAAGCTTGTCTGTCTCTAATGCCCTGCTTTCTTTTCTATGCCATGCTTCAAGTAGAATTGGGCTTTTCTCACTTAGTATTGCTTAGGCTGACCAGCTTCCGTGGTTGTCCTTCCTTTCCTCATTGCCACTAGACTTGCCCTTATGGGGCAAAAAACTCTATTTCCGAACTCGTTGGGCTGAAGCAAGCACTTGGCTTTAGAGCCCTATCACGCAAGGGAGAAGACAGACTTCATGTGTGAAGCATATGGGTAAGAAGGACACTTCTCCGTCAGAAAGGAACTTATCCCCCTGAATCAGAGCGGAAAGCTCGGATTTCGCTTCATTTTCAAATTGCGTCTTTCCGCACCTGCGTTTTCTGCGTTATGTTATTTGCTATCTGCGTAATCAGTCATGGCCTATCTTAACTTTTCGCAAATGGTCATTCACTGTCAAAGGAGGGTTGGGTGTGGTTCTTCGGGCGGCAATATATATATATATATATATATATATAGAGAGAGAGAGAGAGAGAGGTTCTTAAGTGAACCAAAATAATGAACTTTTTAATGAACTTAATAAGACATTATAAAATAATCATTAATTCCTTATTGTAATTGGTTCACGCCAGCGGTAACGGACACGTGTGTGACACGGGTTATATTTTAAAGCACCTCCCACCCATCCACCCACTCCCACCCAACCCATTTGCCATCAATTATCGATAACCCACCTCCCTTATATCTTCAATCCTTTGACCTAACTGCCATAGCTCCATTAAAGTTGACCTCCACTTCCTATCCCTCCTGTCCAGCGACCTCATACCTCCATCACCGAGGACCTCATGCCACACACTCCGACAAAAATTCAGCCAAAAACACAGTGCTAGACATCCATACCCGTTGCCATCTCCAACCTTCGACCATCTTCTGCCTTACCCGGCCATTAACCAGCCTGAAAAACCCCCATACCTGCTTCTACCCGAGCTGCCCCAACACTGGGTAGATGGGTTATATGTGTGGCTTCGGTGCCGAGTTATGGGTTAGAAGTAGGTTGGGGTTTCAAGTTTGGAGAGTTGGGAATAACCGATGGCAGATAAGGGATAAGGTAGGGTGTATATTAAATAACATGCGTGTCACACGCGTGTCCGTTGCCGCTGGCACGGAACAATTACAACAAGGAATTAAGGGTTATTTTTAAATGTCTTATTAGGTTCATTATTTTGGCTCACTTAAGAACCTCTCTTTCTCTCTCTACACACACACACACACACACACAAGACGTCTTGTGCGTATCAGTTCGTATATGATTAAGTTCGGAGTGATGAGCTATCAAGAAATGAACGAGTAGAGAAATAAATAGAAAATGTAAGTAAGCATACAAAGAGTGCAACTCTCAATTTGCTAGCTACTTGTACAGTCCGGAAGAATTGAATACAAACTAGTTTGTGCACCAGATAACTTGCGTGTGTGTGTGTGTCTATATATATATAATAATGCTCTTATGCGGACTAGTCCGCATTTTAAGAATGCAGACCGAATATGTGTCAGCAAACGGTGTGCCTAGAAATAATCACCAAAATTATAGGCACACACTCTCTCTTTTCTGGGCTCACCGCCAGGTGACACATGTCCGGTCCGCATTTTTAAAATGCGGACTAGTCCGCACAAGAGCATGATCGTGTGTGTATATATATATATACAGAGAGAGAGAGAGAGAGAGAGAGAGAGAGAGAGAGAGAGAGAGAGAGAGAGAGAGAGAGAGACTCATATACACACCAAGTTTGCATACTTTCTGGCGCAAACCTAGTTTTTTAAAATATTAAGAAACTATTTTTTAATTAAATTTTTTGTGTGATATTAAAACATTTCAAAGAACCCATATGAAAAAAAAAAATCAACTCAAATTAACATTTTTTGCTATTTTAAAAAAATCGATCAAACTTTCACAACTTTTAAAAGTGCTATAAAAGTGTGAGTTTCACCGATTTTTTTAAAATAGCAAAAAAATTATTTTAAGCTAATTTTTTTTTATGTTAGTTCCTTGAAATGTTTAAATAGAACACAAAAAAAATCACCTCAAAAATAATTTGTTTACACACACACACACACACACACACACACTATAGCATGCAGCCCACACGATGCGTGGGTGCTTAGTGGTTGAGAATTAAACGAAAAATGTAAATGGTGATAAGAATGAGACACTGTGGAAATTCTAAACTTAGGAGGAAATATAAACCATATACAATCCCAAGCTCAAAATTGTCAAATACACTGTAAGAACCATTATAGCTTAAGAGCAATTGCATTATGGCTGCTAAGATTTATACAATTGTTAAGAACCAGTAAACGTCTAATCATGGGAGCATGGATTTCCCTACCAAGACTTAGTGCTGACAAATTAGCACAAATGGATAAAATGTTGGAAATTGTGAGAGAGTTGGTCGTTACTCTTGCTTCAAATAACTGCATTTTTTGAAAGATTTCTAAAGACTCTTTGCTTCGTCCCATGGAAGCTAATCCACCATTAACAGCACACCAACTTAGCACATTAGGTTTCGTCATTGAATAGCCATCTAAGTTCTCTAGCTTTGAAAAGATAGCAAAAGCTTCATCGCAAAAACTAGATTCAGCATAGGACGATATCTAGGGATGGCAATTTTCCCCGAAAATCTGAAAACCCGCGGATACCCGAAAAATCGGGGATCGAGTCGATTTTGGGGAATAAAAAAATCCTCAAAAAATTTCAGGTCAGTTTCGGGTATACCCTCGGGTCTCTACGGGGATCCCCGATTTATTAATATATAATATAATATATTTATTTATGTTATAATAAATATATAACTATATAAACTTCTTTAAAAAGTAACCCTATCACATATCTCCTCTCTTTACTCAGCTCACGCCGCCCCTGCCCGGGCCCCCTCTCTCTTCTCTCTCACGCTCGCTCGCAGCCAGCCAGCTGTGACACCCCGATTATTCAAATAAGAGGTGGCCAGCCCGATACTCCAATAAATACAGGAATCATAGATGGTCCATTCTTAGCATCACTTTTGTTACAATTATAATACGAGATAACCACCAGTTATTTTAGAAAATGGATGACAAATTATTTGTAGTTTTCAAGAAAATCCTTTAGACAATCCAATTTAAAGAGGTGGTGGATAAAAGACAAATAACAATATCATTCATTCACCAAATATTAACCGAATAAGTTGTCGGTTAACAGACCATTACAAGCAGGTTACACCGAGTATTAAACAAATATCACAATATATTAAACATATACAAAACTTGGGCAACACCCCCGAATGTGTAAACTGGTCATAGCTAGAGTACAAAAGATAGAGGCGTCTATAACAAATATCCTATAACATCCGCAAAATGTTAGAGCTCCATGACGCTAGGATGGAAAAGTCATTACGGGCGTCCTTGCGGCGGAGCACCTGGGCGTGATGAGAATCCATGCAAAAATAAGAGATATAAACGGGTCAGGGCCCGAGTTTGATATGATCACCATGTGCATAAAATGCATGACAGGTATGAATATCAAATCGTCATGAATAAGCTTATCTCGCTCTCCACAATTAATAATAATAATAATAATAATAATAATAATAATAATAATAATAATAATAATAATAATAATAATAATAATAATAATAATAATAATAATAATAATAATAATAATAATCCTCACCTCTCAATCTAAATGCACAACCTAGCGCGATATCAATGACAATGATGAATATTCATTTATGCACAAAATATAACTCGATTTCACTTAATAAGATTTCATTTCAGCTATGCTCATTATGACTATACAAGTCTATTACTCATTAGGCAACTTATTCCCAAAACAGTTTATTTCATAAAATGCTTCACCATTTACAAAATATAACTTTCATAAGAATTGTTATAATCACAACATATAACGATTCTAAGACCATTCTTCCAGGAGTCACCCCACTGGATGCGCTCCTAAATATCTATCATCTTCCAGGGCCTATCACCAAGACAACCTGGGCATCTTAAATCATGTGACGTTGGGAAGCAGCCATAAACCTTCGACAGTGAGTCATAACCATATCCAGATTTACCTCACTTCGAAAAATAACAACACAATATATAACAACCGGTCCTATGGCCAAGGACTATATTCTCCCTGCATTCACTAGCCAGGGGACTTCACCTCATGCGCGTAACTTCCCTTATGATAGCATATAGAGAGGTATGTTTATGCAATTTACCATTCACAAAAATATGCCAATTTAAAGAGTATATCACATTTTTATCCGGAGCAATAATCGTTTAATGACATGATCATAAACCTCAATGTTTAATTATCTCCATAATAGTCTCCAAGAATTTATGATAACCCAATAATCCATCAAGTGAGATTACCCATACTAATCTCTACAAGTCTAAAACTATGTAAACTTACTTTTCTCTAGTCTTAGGCTAGTTTACTAACTTAAGAAATTACATCACACCCGATATATAGCCCCCGAAGTAAGCCCAATAACCCCCCTTCTAGTCTAGAGTATTTGTAATCCTAATACAAGACTCTAGTACTCTATTTTACTTCATAATAGAAGGTTCCTAAGCCTTAAATCTAGAAGAAAATGGCTAAAAACTAACCTAGCAAAAACATCCTAAAACAGCAAGATTCTGAATCGATCCGCCCCAGGGGCCGAATCGATTCGCCCCAGCGAATCGACTCGCCCTTAAAAGCGAATCGATTCGGCTGAGGAAACCAAACTCCCTACCCCATGCCGAATCGATTCGGCCTTAACCCGAATCGATTCGGCCCACCAGACCTGTAGCCTCCCTTCTAAGCGAATCGATTCGCTAGGGAGGGCGAATCGATTCCCCCTGGAAAATTTGCCAAGTATGGGGGCTACGGGTTATGAACCCTAATTTTACCCAAAACTCAAACTTCTCACTCAAATCTCCACCAAAACAACCCATTTTAATCCCAAATCATTACGAAACCAATCACCACTTACTAAAACCAATTTGTATCATGTCTAATTCCATTTTTAAGGGTGTAAACACCAAGTTTCTCAAAACCCACAATTTGTTCAAATCTATTAAATACACAACTATCAATACAATTTATCCACAATAAATCATAGATTTGCAAGTTAGAAACTTGCCTTAAAGCTGAAATCTCGAATTGTCTTCCGGTAGAAACAAATTCAAGCTCGAATCTTCAATTCTCTTCCTTTTTCTCTTCTTTTCTCCACAATTCTCTTTCCCTCTAGGTTTAGGAACATATGATTAGGGATAAAAGGGGTTGAAAGACTTAAACATTCATTTTACGCTAAATTTCATCTTTAAATGTTATTACACCATTAAAATGACTCGTAACTACATAATCAAGCCATAACCTATCAAAAGTGCCCGGAACCCAAATATATAACATGGCACTTATTTTGACTATCTCAATCATTTCAGGACTAACCGCGCCCTCTAAATTTGCATCTGGAATAACATAAATTATTTCATGTTCCAACATCACTTTAAACCATAACTGTCGTTTAAAGCACAACGACGAAATAAAACATAACATGATGCTATTTACATTCTCTTAACAGTAAATATGCAATATTTAGTAAACATTATCTTTTAAATCACTTAAAATAATATTTACTCCAACTTCCATTATTTTATATAATTACCTCACATGGCAAATTTATATAAAAAAATACTTTCTCGAAAATATGGGTTATTACACCAGCCTCTCTTCTCTATCACGTTGCACGCACGCAGCCAGCCTTCCCCCTCTTTTCTCTCTCACGCACGCAGATGCTCTCCTCCCTCATCCGTAAGGTAACTTCTCGTTATCTCCCTCATCCAATGTGTGTGTGTGTGTGTGTGTATGTGTGTGTGTGTGTGTGTGCGTGTGTGTATATATATATATATATATATATATATATATATATAGAGAGAGAGAGAGAGAGAGATTATGGCCGAAAAATTCAACGGACAAATCAAAATGGGTCATCGTTATAATAGTTTGTACAATAGTGAACTTTGTAAACTCATTCATTATCAAAATCATAAACCCTAAAAATTCAGTCAACAAAATCCCATTTTGGTTTATATATTCCCTTCGGTAATAGTTTGTACCATAGTGAACTTTATTTTATGGGTAAATTACATATATTCCCTTCTATGGAGATGATGAATAGTGAACTTTGTTTTATGGGTAAATTATATATATTCCCTTCTTTTTATTTTTTGGTTGGAGATGATGAATGTGTTTCAGCTGGCATTTTCATTTTGGTTTTCCTGTTGAAGTCAATGATATTTGTAGACATTGGCATTTTAATTTTCCTAAACTTGCTTAGTTTTTTTTTTCATCCCCTTAATGTGTGATTGTTGTTACTCATCTCCCTTACATTTGGAGATTTAACAGATAATTTTTTCTTAATTTGTCCAGGTTAAAAATGTTTACATCAAATCGGGTTTCCCGCGGGGAATTCGATACCCGTTTTAAACGAGGACGGGAATCCTCGAACCCGTTATAACGGAGAACGGGGCGGGGACGGGGAACGGTTTTCCTAACGGGGACGGGAATGGGGAGTTGAAACTCGACCCAAAACCGGCCCGTTGCCATCCCTAACGTTATCAAAGCATTTCATGTAACTATACTCTTTGATTCCATTTCTAAGAATAGAAATTCCGCACCGTGTACAGCTGCATGTTTCCCATACATACGTATAAGCGAGTTTTAAACAAATAAGTAGTTCCCAAAACCACCACTTATTATATATCCATGGACATCCTTACCCCTGATAAATTCATTTGGATCAGCACAAATAGATACAACCACAGCAAGTGCTTCAGCAATAGCCCTAATACCTTTGATTTTCATCAATCCATACAATTGCAAAGTTTTTACACGATGCCCACACCTGGCATGACTCGACAACAATGATGTTCAAGTCACATGATTTGGCACCCACCCTTTTAATTCCATTCTTTGAAACGTCTTAAGAGCGTCGTCACAATCATCGCTAAGTGAAAATCCAGATATTATAGTATTCCATGTTCCATGATATGTGGCATCTCACAAGCATTCTATCAAACATTTTACATGCACCATCCATTCGCCCGAGTTTCCCATACAATCCCAACAATTGATTCAAAACATGAAGGTGATTTTGAAAACCCATCAGTTAAACATGACAATGAACAATCTTGCACAAGTTAGCATGACCAATCATACCACAAGCCCTTAAAACCAAAGGGAAAGTAAACCCATTCAACCTAAGTCCAAGATCCTCATCCGTAGATAAAGCTGGAGGGTCTCTTCGTATTCCCATTTGTAACATTAGCCCTCAAGATTGAATTCGAAAGACACAAGTTTGATGTGCACTAGATTGAGGTGGTTTTGAATACTTTTGTGGCATCGCTGAGAAGACCAAGACCAAACCTAGTGTAGCTCAATACGAGTCCAACGGCCAAGAACGTCGACCCGAATGCGTTGCAAAGCAGAGTTAGGTGTGAATTTGTCTGGTTTCTCTAATGGTGATGCATTGTCAAAGACGATGATCGAAGAAATCGAGAAGCTCATTGTGGGTGTTGGAGAAACGACCTGATTCAGTGCGAGTTTAATGATGATGGATAGTAGAGTTCCCGCGACTAAATAGATTGAGATGTTGTGGGAATGAAATGAGACACCTTGAAGAACCATGAAGCATGACATAAAGGGCAGTTACACTAAACAAACACCTTAATCTATAAATAAGCTTCGTAAAAGGACAACAATGGAAGATTTATACACGTTCCCTTGGTAGATGAATGCAAATTGGAGTTGGGATACAACTTTTGGATGAACGCATGTTTCTATAATCAATTCCTTCCGATACATTTGGTAGAAACCTATTCAGAAGTGTTCAAACAAAATCGTGAGGAGAAATGAAAGGGCAAGGTGGGAGTCGAGAGATCTGTTCCGATTATATATATAGCGGAGAGAGAGAGAAGGGGAAAAATCAGAAGATACAAAGGTTGGAAGAAACGGTAGGGATAATAGAGGTTTTGGGAAGGGGGAACTTGATCAGTGGGAGGGTTAGGATTAGGGGTGGCAATTCGTGTGCGTCGTGTCGTATTCGGGTCGTGTCGGGTTCGTGTTAAGTATTAGTCAACCCTAACCCGACCCATTTAACTAATCGTGTCAGATGAGCAAACACTAACCCGACCTATTTATTATCGTGTCGTGTTCGGGTTGATCCGCATAACCCATTAAGTAAAATATAAATAACTTTTTTCTTCTCTCTTAACCAATCATACCACTCATAGGCTACAATAACTTAAATTTAATTAATTTCAACTTCTTGCAACACATAAATAATTTATCATCCGATTCTCCATGAATTTTATAGAATGCGTATCAAGATATATAAATTATCTAATATATTCTTCATAAAATACGAGTTAAACGGGTTTATTCGTGTCATTCTCGAGTTATACGTGTTTGACACCAACCCAATCCGTTTATTATTCGTGTTGACAGGTCGTGTCATATTCGGGTTCGTGTTAAGAAATCATCAACTCTAACCCGCTAACTTTGTGTCGGGTTATCGTGTCGTGTCAAAAATTGCCACCCCTAATTAGGATATAGATGGGAGCCTATCCATGTGCTCTCAAAATGAAAGAGCAATTACTCCAGCCTTCCGTTTTATAGTATAAAACAGATGTGTGTTTGTATGTATAATTTCTTTTATATATTTCGATTATGCTAGTCCATATAATTGAAATATTAAATGAGTCCCTCTATTCCCATTTCAAATTAACATTCTCCCACTTCATTTTAATGTGAAAAGTCTTTAATACCCTCAAAGTTCATTCACTTAATCCAAAACTCATAACTTTCTCTCTTTTGATCTAAAAAGGAGAAAAAAAAACCTTTTTATCTTTTTTTTTATTTGTCTAAATATTGTTTTTTAATAAAATAACATTTTTATATAAAAAAAAAGTGTATTTTTACAAAAACAAAAGACAATTTAAAAAAAAATTCTATAGTTTTTTCTCTTTATAAAAACCAGTTAAACAAAGTATTTTTTTAATTATAAAATAGAGTTGTATATATATTTGAAAAAAAAAAAGAAAATAGTTTTTTAAAGCTAAAACCAGCATTCTGTTCATTTTAATTAAAAAAAATTATATTTCGTTTTTATATATATAATGTACAATTTGTTTTTTCCATAAAACAATTGTTTTTGTAAAATACAATCAAAATAATGTAGAATTGTCTTTCAATACACTAATCTATACATATACTAATGTGCATATATGTCTTTAGGGGTAAAAAAAAATAATATAGTTTTTATAAGAAAAAAACGCTACAGTCTTTTCTTTTTATAATAGACAGTTAATTTTTAAAAACATTCAAAACCGTTTCGAAAAGTTTTTGTAAAACACTCAAACCGTTTTGAATATAAAAAATGTTTATTTAAAAAAAATGTATAAAAAATTGTTTCAACATTATATAACCGTTTTTAGAAGTAAAAAAAGTATTTCCACTGTTAAAAATAATGAACTACTGTTTATATAAAAAAAATGATCCGCGTCAACGATATATATAGACGGTCAGACCACCTATACTTACCGCTAGCGCAGACCAATATATACAAAAAAATGGTTCGCACCAACGATATGTATAGGTGGTCAAACCGCCTATAAAACAGTGGAAATAATTTCTTTACTTTTTAAAACGGTTATATAAAGTTGAAACAATTTTTTATACAACTTTTTTTTAAAAGATTTATTTTAAACAGACATTTTTTATATTCAAAACGATTTTGAGTGTTTTTAAAAATTAACTATTTTTTATAAAAAGAAAAAACTGTAGCATTTTTTTTTATAAAAAAACTATTTTCTTTTTTTTTAATCCCTAAAGACATTAATGCACAATAATATATGTATATATTAGTGTATTAAAAAAAACTCTACATTATTTTGATTGTATTTTACAAAAACAATTATTTTATGAAAAAAAACAAATTGTCCATTATATATAAAAAAACGTAATGTTATTTTTTTTTTATTAAAATTAATGAAATGCTTGTTTTATCTTTAAAAAACTGTTTTCTTTTTTTTTTCCAAATATATATACAACTCTTTTTTATAATTAAAAAAAAACTTTGTTTAACTAGTTTTTATAAAGAGAAAAAACTGTTGAGTTTTTTTAAAATTATCTTTTTTTTTGTAAAAATACAATTTTATTAAAAAACAGTTTTTAAACAAATAAAAAAATGATGAAAAGGATTTTTTTTCTCCATTTTCGCTCAAAAGTGAGAAAGTTATGAATTTTGGATTAAGTGAATAAACTTAAAAGGTATTAAAGTCTTTTCACATTAAAGTGGAGTTGAGGGATGTTAGTTTAGAATGAGAATAGAGAGACTTTATTAAATATCTTTCAAAAATAATTATCTAATGTATGTAACGTTATGTAAAAGAATTACATAATGTGTAACGTTATGTGATATATTACGTAATGTCTGCCTTGAACGTGTTAATGTCTCTGCATCAGACATTATAAAACTACAGCAGTAAATAGAAACATGAAACATGAAACATCCATTATAATCCAATTCAGTGGCTTGCATCAAAACCATCACCAAACTGTGGTGGCAAAGAGCCTTTGTGCATATCTGATACAGCACAAACAGCTTCCAAAAGACCATTCTTCATATCTGAGATCTTTGATGCCATGTATTCTTTGTACTTAGAAACCGAATCAACCAATGCAAAGAGTTCATAAGCACACATCTGAACTTCTTCCTCACTTTGTCTAATTGCTGCCTGCAGCTTCAAGTTGGATATCTTCACAAAAACAAAAAATAAAAATTTCATAAGAATGAGATATCCACTGTTTTCAGGGTTACATTATTGTTATGGCAACATATTACCCGTCTTCATAAGTATATTTCTTCACAAATTTAACCGGGAAACAAGCTGAAACAAGCTGAGCTTTAACATGTTCAAGCTCGCTTGTTAAAATTCAATTACGCTCAAGCTACGCTTATTCAAGCTCGACTTGATAGAAATTTGCCTAGCTTGAGCTTGGCTCCAGCAGCTAAATAAATCCCTAATGGGCAAGAGCTTGATCTCATAAACTAGCTTTATCAATATAGCCTTTTTTTTTACTTAAAATGTGTGTGTGTTTGTGTGTGTGTGTGTGTGTGTGTGTGTGTGTGAGAGAGAGAGAGAGTGAGAAATATATTCATTAGACTAATTGGGCCAACCTTATTGAGCCTAGAAATACCACGTTTGCAATCCAACTTGAGTGGAACCTATTCAAGCTCAGCTCGTTTATTAAAAGGGTCATTTTGTTTCAACCCACCATTTGTTCAGAAATTTTTTGAATAAAAAACACTATTGGGTTAATGTTCTCTCATCAATTCACACGATGAGTAGGGTGCACATAATAATTAATTTTTTATAATTTGAAAATTAAATTTAAACTGAAGATCAAAAGATAACATCACATTTTGGAGAAATCACAACCAAATCCTTGATAGCTCTCCTCAGAGTTTGATAGAAGGTTCAATGTCGTTATGATGAAGTTTTTATAGGGAATTAAGGTTCAAGTGGGTTTCTATCTTGTGCCAGAGACGAGGAACCATTAACTCTAGTTGATCAGGGATGCGAGTTTAACTCCATATATTTGTATCGGTATGCATGTAGTGTGTACTCTCCAGTCGAATTATTTGATTCAGGAGAATAATAACCAAGTTCAACCGCACTCATTACTTCTCTCATCCATGCTTTTAACGTTGCATTAACTGTGATTGAGTATCAAGTTCGAGCCAAAAGTGCATTGATGAGATATTGATGTGGTGGATAGAGAAGATAAATTAGGGTGCGGGACTTATAAAAAATTAGACAGTGTTGCTTAATTAGGGTATTATTGTGTCACAAATTTCAAAATATATAAATGTGGTGGGTAGACAAGATAAATGGGTTGAACCAAAACTACCCTTATTAAACGAGCCTAAATATATGTAAAAACTCATCTTGATTAACGTATAAGTTGAGCTTTGAACGAATTGAGCTCGGATTGTTCTTGAACAGCTCAGTTCCTTTGCACTTTGCAGCCCTAATTGCAACATACTCATCAACAATTTAAAGACCATACCTGCAAAAACTCTGCTGCTTCCCTTTCAACAATATCCAACTTATGAGCCTCTGCCTCCACTTCCTCTACCAACTTCCTAGCTTCTGCCGCGCATCTAGAAAGGTAGTCCTGTGCTTCCTTCTTCATTAAGTCCAGTTGAAGTTCCCCCTGACAAATTGTTCGTCGATGCATTAGAGGAGTTTTTTATAATAAAATTTAAGTAAACAAGACAAAAGTGCAATCGAATAAGTGAAATCCCTGATCTGTAGACGGATGATAGGTGTAAGGCCTTTGTAGTTTAGTGTATCCTATATCGCATTTGAAGTTCCCATCAACTAAAAGCTTGTTGCATTGCTCATATTAAATCAAATATGGGGCTAAAGTTCAGGAAACTCTCTTTTGTTTTCTAGTCCTAAACATATAGAAGAATCGTAAAGAAATTTACACAACAATTCCAACCAGCAAGTCTTCAGTGATTGCGGTAAATAAGACCACTGAAGCTTACAATTAGAAATTTGCAGGTTACTAAATCTGTGTAGAATCCAGCCATTACTACAACAGAAGATAAATTACAATGACCGGGAAGCCAAGCATATGCGTGTCAAGTGTATGTGCCTGGTTAAATTTATGGAGAGTTGGTTCCCATACTCAACTCAACTCAACATAGCCTTTTCCCAATTAATTGGAGCTGGTTCCCATACAGTACATAAAATGTCGTTCGAACCTACGGGAACAACATAAATAATCATGTGTGTTTATATTACATTTCAGTAAGTCTACAGTAATTGCGAGACAAAATGACCATTAAAACTTATAATTAGAAGTTTGCACGTTACTAAATCCATGGAGAATCCAGCCCTTACTATAACAGAAGATAAATTACAATGACTGGGGAAGCCAAGCATTTACGTGTCAAGTGAATGTGCCTGATTAAATTTGTGGAGAGCTGGTTCCCGTACAGTACATAAAATGTCGTTGGAACTGCCGGTAACAACATAAACAATAGCAAATATGTGCTTATATTACAGTGTCAAAGCATTTGTGTTGCACTTACTTTATCAATACGGGATTGAAGTGCTACCACACGGTTTCGTTTTTCCTCTATCTTAGCAGCATTTTCAACCGACGTCTGCTGAAGAGATATAAACTCTTCCAACTTCGTCATCGAGCTCTTCTTTATGTCATCAGCAAAGGAGGCAAGCGCAGGCTGGAGTGTTGACTTGTAGTCTATCCCCAGCACCTCAGCAGGGGTTGAACCTTTGGGATTCAACTCATACTGTAGACCATTTCCAAGTTTTAGCCTGAAAAAACCCATTAGAGAAATTAAGAATGAAAAAAGGTTAATTAAGCTGAATAAATTCAAATGAAATGGCAAGCACACCTCAAAGGCACAAAAATGTATATGGAGAGGGGTAAAATTAACAGGAAAGGATGACCTAATAAACTTAAGGTTTTGAACTGTTACTGTAAGAAATATTAGTGTTTCTCAAATATGATATTTAAGAACACTTACAACATGCAACAAGAAGAAACATTATCCCAAATCTTTGGTTCCATTTCTATTTGTAAGAACGTGGAGACTGGCAACTTAAATGTACGTAATTTGATTGCATAAAATTCTCTTTCTTAAGTTCAAAAACCAACCCGTGATAATTAATGAGTTTTCCTGATTGATTGTTTTCTTAATATTACAACTGAAGTGTAGAACAAGACAAAAGGTCCTATGACCTTGGAGATAAATACATCAAATTAATATCATAAACAAAAACCTATTCATGTGGCATGTGCTAATGTTTTTGTAACCGAGGACGTGAAAAAGTAAGGAGTGATAGGTTCATTTATCTATTTGCTAATCTCTTTACCCAAGATTTCTATTTCATACGTTTGCCAAACGTGATCAAATCAGTTCTTTCATCTTCCTCCAGATGTTAGAGACAAAAGTGAACCAAACAGGGTTTTTATCTTAGAGGCATTGCCAATTGTCAAGAGTCGGTCACTTGTTTTAAGAATAGATTTTCATGCTAGAATTGTAATCAGTTTATTTAGTTCTACATCTCCTAACATTGACAATTTTTAGTAGTTGAGATTTTCTATTAAAATCACTTCCCTAACAATTCAATCAACCCATTTTGTCGAAACCTTTGAACAATTCAATAAATCTAACATTAGCGGAGCAAAAACAAGAAATGGTAACAAAAAACTTCAAGTTTTAGCCTGAAAACCCCATAAGAGAGATTAAGATTGAAAAAAGGTTATTAAGCTGAATAAATTTAAACGAAATGGCAAGCACACTTCAAAAAGGTCGTACCCGGTGCACAAGGCTCCCGCTTAATTGCAAGGTTTGGGAGAGGTGGATGTCGGCCAGCCTTACCCCCATATATGGTACCCAAGACCAACCGGGGCTTGTGCGAAAACACTTGGCATTGCACTTCAAAGGCACAAAAATGTATGTATAAAATAGAGGGGTAAAATTAAGAGGAAAAGATGACCTAATAAACTTAAGTTTTGAACTGTTACTGTAAGAAATATAAGTGTTTCTCAAATATGAAATTCAAGAGAAATTACAACGTGCAGCAAGAGGAAACATTATCCCAAGTATTTGTTCCATATCTATTTACAATGAACATGGAGATTGGCAACTTAAATTTACGCAATTTGATTGAATCGAATTCGCTTTTTTTTTTATCTCAAATACCAACCCGTGACAATCAATGAATTTTCCTGAAAAAAATGATTTCCAAATATTACAAATGAGGTGTAAATCAAGACAATAAGTCCTATGACTAGAAGATAAATAAATCAAACTATAATTTTAAACACAATCATATTCATGTGGTATGTGCTAATGTTTTTGTAACCAAGGAAGTGAAAAGTTATGGAGTAATAGATTCATTTATATATTTCCTACTCTTTACCCAGGATTTGTATTTCATACTTTTGCCAAATGGGATCAAATTGGTTCTTTCATATCCCTCTAGATGTGAAAATGGAGGGAAAAAAGGCATTTGTGAATTGCCAAGGGTAGTTAACTTGTTTTAAGTGTAGAATTACATGGTAGATTTGTAAAAAGGTCGTACTCAGTGCACAAGCTCCCGCTTAACTACTGCAAGATCTGAAAGAGAAAGATGTCGGCATACTTTATCCCCATATATGGAGAGGCTGCTCCCATATCTCAAACCCTTGACCAACTGTAGCTTGGGCAAAGGTACTTGCCATCACACCAAGGTACGACCTCTAACATGGTAGATTTGTGAGTTGTTTATTTAGTTCTACTTATCCTAAATGCTTTAGAAAGTTTAGTAATTGACACTCCATATTGAAATCACTTTCCTACTAACGATTCAATCAACCCAACTTGCTTTTTATTCTAAAACCTACATGGTGAGCTGGACCTATTAACAATTCAATAAATCAAAGCAAAAACAAGAAAAGATAACAAAACCTGCGGATAGCTTGGTTGCAGTCGCTCAAAAGTGCCTCAAGCTCCTTAAACTTGTGGCCCATATTGGCATCAAGATCCCAGCACTTCTCCTCCCACGCGTTCCTGGCAACGTCAGCCTCCCCAATATCTCTCTCGACGGCCATCAACTCCCTCTTCATCCTGTCGGCATCCCTGGCGTTAAAGGCCTGCTCCCCCACGGTCTTCTTGAGCTCCTCATTCTCATCCAAAATCATCTTCCTCTCCCCAACTTTGACCTCCAACTCCTTCTCCTTGTCAAGCAAAACCTTCTCGACAGACACAATATGGCCGTCCAACTGCTCAATCATGGCGTGGAACTTGTTAACATCCCCCTCCAACATACTCCTCTCCTTCTCCAAAACCTCCCTAGCAGAGGGCTCGGTTCTCAAACGCTCTAATTCCCCCTCCAAGGCCTTAACATTTTCCGCCAACGCCCTCGCATTCTCCTCCACGGACTCCTTCTCCTGCTGCAACTTTCCCATAAACTGGCGGTCAATCTCGTCAACGGAATCATCGTCCCCGCGGATATAATGCAAGTAACTATTTAAGGAATAAACGAACATACTATTGTTTTGGAAATTGGAGCGGGATTGGGTGGAGTTGGTTAAGCGGTCGGAACACATATCGAGTTGTACGAGCCAGTGGATGATGGCGAGGAGGTGGGGCCAGGAGTGAGGGGTACCGGGGGCTTTGAGGGCGGATTTGTTGAGTTTGATGGGGCAGTTGAGTTGTTTGAGGAGGATTTGGATGTCTTCGTCGAGTTTGTTGGAGGGTGGGTAACTGAGACGGGTGAGGACGAAACGGAGAGTGTCGGTGATTTCTTTGGCGGAGGGGAGATTTCTTTGGAAAGGGGGGAAGGAGTGGGAGGAGAGGTAGGAGTTGATGGTTTTAAAGGCGGACATTTGGTAGCTGCGGTCGGAGATGGGGATGGAGGAGCGGGCGGAGGAGGAGGAGGGGCGGCTGCTGCACAAACTGGCGTCGGATTCGCGATTGTTAGACAAGTGCCATTCGGGAGTGGGGGTGGTTACGGGTGGGGGTTTACGGTCTTGGGGGTTTTGGTGGCGACGCCCTCCGCCTCTCATCTTCGGACTTTTCGGGGTTTGGCACAATTTTTCTTCCCGCCTAGTCCATGGCCTCACTTTTCAAGATCAGGAGAGAGTGTGGTTTGGTTAGTGTAAATATTAAATTTAACCTCGAATTTCGCTAATTTAAATTTTAAACTTAGAAACTTGAGACGTCCAAGTTTTGAAATTTAGTGCGGTTGATTTTTACCTATTAAGTCTGAATTTAAATTATTTAGATTTAAGAGATATTAAAAATTGTTTATTTTTTTAAATAATTAAGAGACGGATGGTTATATTTAGCTCATAATAATTAAGAGGTAGAGTTAAATCTGAAATCTGAATGAGTCTAAATACATCCATTCAGACATAAAAATAAATATATTTTTCAGATTCAAATTTCAAACTTCAAATTCAGCCTTTAGGCTTCAGATTCAAATGAAAAAATAAACGCAACCTTTGTGTAATTTGATTGGACCACTGCCACACTAACGTTTACAACTCAACGAAAATAGTGCTTAGCTTATTAGTTATTGAAATATGTGAAATTAGTTAATTAAGATTTTTGTGAAAATTATTTGATTATGTAAATTAATTCATTTGAATTAGCAAATTGTAAATGAGCAGATTTTAAATGAGTTTAAATCTAATTTTAAGTGATGTTTGGTACTCTGAAATTGATATTAGCGTTTAATTAGAAAAAAATAAAAAAGTTTAAAATGAATTGAGGGGGGGGGGGGGGAGGGAGAGGAAGAAGTGCATCCGAATGAACTTTTTCTGACTTATATTTTAAATTGATGCATTTCATTTTTTTTGTAAAATGGTCTAATACCAGATTTTACATGGGAACTAAAACTCGCAATCAATAAATTATTTCACTAATCAAACCAAATATAATTAATGCACCAATTTGTACATGGGTTAATTTACAATTTTAGGATAGTCAAACGGGGCTAAGTGAATCCTCCTCCACCTTCACCATGTCTATATTATTCTTTCTTTATATAATTAGAGCATTATGCAAACACTATATGTGTAAAGCTATTGGGTAGTTTGATTTCAATAGGTAGTTTCTATTTACAAACATTGATATAGTTGATAGTTTTATTTTTTATTAGAAAAATGCACTATAAAAATGTATTTATTAAAATAATGCACTTGTTAGCATATCTATAAAAACTGATTTTTTTCGACATTAATTAAATGCCGAGAAAGACACCTTAAATGTCGGGGGGAATTGTGGCAATTTTCTAGCATTTGTGTAAGTGCCGCAAAGATCAATGTCGTAAAAGCTTAACGACTTTATGAAATTATTAGATATGTTTTTTGTAGCATTAAGTATATGCCGGAAAAAATGATTGCAACATTAAGTGAAATGTTGAGAAAATGATTTACAACATTATATAATTTTACCATATTTATTTGTTATTAAAAATATATTGTAACATTTACAAAAACACCACCTATATATAAGTTGGTAAACATGTTGTGTGTGTGTGTGTCTGTGTAAAATAAGTTTGCATGGTAAGTTTAAATTAAACAATTGCAATAAAATTAAAATATCATTAATATAAAACTAATAACATTCACCTTACATAAAAATATTTGAACTTGGAACAAAATATCTTATCAAAATATAATGTCACATAATGATGTCCAAAAAGAAAGAGACAAAGATTGGGGGAAAAAGAATCTCAATAAGTCTAGTTTCATCGATGGAGATCAAACATCCTCTTCCACCTACATAAATTAAAATCAATAATTAGTCACTAATTCGTAATTATATAGATATTTTAAGTAATTAAAAATAAAAATTATTACATTAGCAATTTGTCACGCAACGGGTGTGTGATATAGGCATCTCTAAATGTGCACGTATTGTCATATGGTTTAGGCAAAGGTTTATCTGATACAAATATCTTCTTAATATATATTTCTCAAAAGTCTTGACTTGCATTCCCCCGACTTTTGTTTAAGGGTCGTTGTTCATAATAAATTTGCGTGCCACAACTACTTTTAGAACTCCAAGAGCAACGAGGTGTACAATTTTTTGCTTATAAAAAATAGAGTGATTATCAACTACTAAAATAAATAACATAACTTAATAACTTAAATTACTATTTACTATATTCGCACGTGAATTACCTTTCCACTCCCACTGCTCCGGCACTTTTTTGGGTGACGGCGATTATTTGTCTTCTTTGATGGTTTTATCTACAAATAAGAATAGGAAATACTTAATAAAACGAAATAAATTCTTAGAAAAATTTCAGCAAAGTTCTATTTATTTTTTGGTCATCCCAAAAATTAAACACATTAAAATTCAAATAAATCACCCCCACCCCCACCCCCCCACCCCGCAATATTTCCATTGAACGAAGTTACTACTTTCAAATAATTAATGCAACCAAATCTCACTTTCTCAACCAAAAATAAAAAAAATGAAAACAAGTCCAATTCACATAAGTATGATCAGAATTTTCCCATTCTTTGACCAGTACGAATAGCTATCTTGGGTGCCTCGGGTGCCAAATGTTGAGCATTTTCAATCTACATCAAACAATCAAATTACATCAGTTCAAGGCCACCAAATGACCTTCTTCCCCTCACTACACCCAAATGGGCAAATTGTCACCTTTCAGCCGGCCAGCCTTGTCAAGGTCATTGACCGTGACAAAAAAATACGCGTTTTATGTCACGGTCATTGACCTTGACACGACTGTGACAAAGAATTGTCACGGTCAATGACCGTGACAATTCGTGTCACGGTCAAAGACCTTGACACGACCGTGACAACTTTTCCAGCAAAAACCCTACCCCCCTTCTTTTTTCCCTCCCGCGCCCTTCCCTCCCTCTCTCTCTCTCCCTCGACGCTGCTCTCTCTCTCTCTCTCTCTCAGGTCCAATTTCTCTCTCTCTCTTCCATTTATATATATATATATTTGTCTGTATATTTATGTGTGTATGTGTATATATATATGTGTGTATGTGTGTGCGTGTGTGGGGGGTGGGGCGGGATGGGGGTAGGGGGTGGTGGAGGGGGGCAGGGGGTGGGGCGGGGTGGGGCAGGGTGGGGGAGGAGGTGGGGGGTATGTGTATATATATATGTGTGTATGTGTGTGCGTGTGTGGGGGGTGGGGCAGGTGGGGCGGGGTGGGGCAGGGTGGGGGTGGGGCGGGGGTGGGGGAGGGGGAGGGGGGCAGGGGGTGGGGCAGGGTGTGGTGGAGGGGGGCAGGGTGGGGTGGAAATTTGGCTAATACACGAGAAACTGATAATCGTAAATATTATGAATAAAAATGGTACTTTCTTGGAGAATATAAATTATTATGTACAAACTTTGGTTCTAGACCTATGTTGTTGGATTTGGATGTTGGGTGTTGATTAGTTGGTATTATTGGGAAGATTGGGTTAAGTTGAAGCATATGTTGTTGGAGTTGAAAATTATATGTTAATTCATTATTACTATTGGGGGATACAGTGTTGAAAAATATTGGGGTGGGGCGGGGTGGGGCAGGGTGGGAGAGGGGGTTTATTATCGATGGGACTTAATTTGTTGAATGATAATATTTGTATTAGATACTTGCGTGGTTTTACCTAACTTGAATGAATTAATAAATGTTTCAGTAAAGGTTGAAGTGGACAAAAAACGTGTGAATTGATTAATATCCATAATGTAAATAAAAGGTAAAGTAAGTGTGTAAATGGGTGGTTGAGCAAGCTAAGAGGTCTAACCCATATTTAATACATAGGTGTGTTATGAAAGGTTTTCAAAGGGTAATTAAGTATTTAAATAATGACCCCGAAACATAGAAATTCAATCTCAAGCAATTTAATTTCAATCTCTACAAATTTATGCATGTATTCAAGGGATTTATGAAGGATTAATATTAAAATTCAATTCCTATACATAATCTAAAAATTATAACTCAGATTCAACTAGAAATAAACCAAACCAAAGTTAGTTAAATAAACCAAAGGATTAATATTAAAATTCAACTCTATTAGTTAAATTATAAATGTAATAGAATTAATCCATATAAATCAGATTTTAATCACAATTAGGTTTTAGAGTTACATAGATAGGCATAATCTAAATCAATTTCAGTCCTACAAATATTCTAATTAACTTGCCTCAAATTTGATGAATAACAAGGGCTAAAAGTATTGTTCATTTAATTCAATTCGGTAAAACCCATGATAATGAAATTTATGCTACAATTATAATTATCTCATGTCATAATTTTATTGATAAACAATATATGTAGTTGTCACGGTCGTGGTGGGGGGAGGGGGTGGGGGTGGGGTGGGTAGGGGTGGGGTGTGTGTGTGTGTGTGTGCGTAGGTATTGACGGAACTTACACATACGTTATAATATAGACGGAACATTTTTTTATCTGTACTAATAACATTTTTTTATCTGTACTAATAACATTTTTTTTACAGCAAAAATGTCTCCTTCAGATGTTAGGGCGAAGATGATGATGCTGTTTATGATGATGTCGTCGTCTGGGTTCGGTGGTAGCGGAGGCGACGAGGGAGCAACACAAGACGTGATTCCGTGGAAAAAATTAGATTTTAAACACAAGACGTGATTCAACTTGGATCCAAAGCTACGCGATTCCGTCTTGGAGCAGTTGAGGGAGCAACACAAGACGTGGAAAAAAAATATGCGGACACGGTACTTTGGAAAAACACGAGAGACCATTTTACAATGGCGCGGATCCGTCCCGCCCAAGGAGCCGATCTCATTGGCACAATGGCAAAAGTTCATTGACAATGAGATCGAGGATCGACAATTGGCATCTCGCCAATCGGGGAGGGAAAATCGGGCTAAAAAGACGGACGTGCACTACTCCGGCCGGACCTCTTACGCTGAGGTGGAGCATAGGATGAAGGTAATATTTAATTTATCTATAACTACAGAAATATATTATTGGATATTATTTCACTTTGCGGGGCCGATACTAATTTTACTTTACTTTATTTTATTTCAGGGGGTAGGGAGTGGGCCAGGGGGTAAGCCACATAGGCTCGATACTTATGTGGCTCTTCGGACGAAGAAGGGGAAGGACAAGGAGGTGTCCCCGAGCGTCGCGGCCACGATTGTAAGTAATCCGACAGTTTAATTATTGTTAATTACGTTATAATTTTTTAGTTTACTTATTTTACTAATCATGTGCTTTTTGTCGTTTCAGGCAAAGCTTAAGGAAGTGCATGAGTCGCAGTCTGATGCCGACAAGGCATCTTTGTCCACAGACGCACTCAGCCAAGTGCTTGGCTCTGATCGCAAGGGGAGGACAAGGGGAGTGAGCTCGCGGGTGGCCAAATCTAGGATCATCGGATTGGAGACGAGCGACACCGGGTTGGCTCGAACGGTGGATTCACACGACGCGAAGCTGTCCCGTTTGGAGGCGACGGTCCAAGATATGTACGCATTCATGAAGCGTACGTTGGGTGGAGACCGTAAAGAGAAAGGTAAAGGGAA
Source organism: Sambucus nigra (assembly GCA_949130495.1). Taxonomy (NCBI): domain Eukaryota; kingdom Viridiplantae; phylum Streptophyta; class Magnoliopsida; order Dipsacales; family Adoxaceae; genus Sambucus; species Sambucus nigra. Next base: position 592,366,082 of record OX422210.1, read on the forward strand.
AGGGAAGGAGAAGGCGGTGGAGGAGGAGGTGCGGGAGGACGAGGCGCAGGATGACGAGGATGTGGACCTCGCTGCTTCATCACCGACACGTTCGTACTTCGACGATCCACTTCCCTATTTGACGCCCTCCAACAGACCATTATCGACAATTGGTTGGCCGAGCGTGTTCATATTGGACATATTTGATGGCCAGCGGATAGGGCGGGAGTTGAGGGACCCGAATATCGTCGAGGGTGGAATAGTCCATGGACGTGTGCTTCAACAGATGGAGTCCAGGGTGCTCGTCACGCATGTCATACCCGGGAAGGAGAACTCCCTATTGTGGTTGCGCGAACAATGTGGCACGACGTATATTAGTGAGTGCGTCAATTCGTATGTCGTGTGGCCTACTCACCTCCTCAGTTTTATCCAAGACATGTAGTAACATTATTTTCTAGTTTGTCCATTTTAATTATATTTGGATTATATCGTCATGTATATTATTTTTACTTTGAAGATTTGGATTATACTGTCATGAATATATATTTGCATTATCTTTAGTTTGTGTTGGATATATGATGTTTGGAACAGGTACAACGTTGCTATAACAGGTACAAATATACTGCTGGGCAGTGGCAGTGGCCATACTGCCCAGCAGATTTTTTTTAAATTCTGCCCAGAATTGTCACGGTCATTAACCGTGACAAGCCCGTGACAAATGTTGTCACGGACTTGTCACTGTCAATGACCGTGACAATTTTTTTTAAAAAGGGTCACGGCTTTGTCACGGTTTATAACCGTGACAAACGTGTCACGGTCATTGACCTTGACACGACCGTGACACAAAACGCGAGTTTTTTGTCAAGGTCAATGACCGTGACACGACCGTGACAAAAAAAGTTATCTCGCCTCGAAATGTCACGGTCATTGACCTTGACAAGGTGAATTTGTCAAGGTCAATGACCTTGACAAATGGGCAGATTTGGTGTAGTGCCTATCGTATAAAAATAGTGATATACACTCGTTTTAAATGAGTCAGTACAAACCAAAGTGGTTATTGGCTTTCTATACATATATTTAATATAAAACGAAACAAATTTCAATAGAGTTTCATTTGTTTTTTGGTCATCCCAAAAATTAAACATGGTAACAAATGAATAAATCAACAACCCAATATTGCCATTGGAAGAAGTTATCATATTTAAATAATGAATGCAGTGAATTTAACATAATAGAAGATCACCCAACAGTTTTCAAATGGTGAGATCATCAAATATCACTTTCTCAACCAAACATGAAAAATTAAAAGCAAGTTCAATTCACACAAGTATAACTAGAAAATATCCACTTGTTGACCAAGATGAATGGCAATTCTGTGTGCCTCGGGTGTCAAATATTGAGCATTTTCAATCTACATCAAACAATCATATAGTTTAAATAATACCAAACTCGTACCAGTAACAAATGTAGATTTTTTTAGTAACCAATCACATAGTTAAACCAATCTTAGCACATATATTTTAAATAAAACCAATACAAAAATTTTGAACCAATGCAGGGGTTTAACCAATGTAGAATTTTACATCTACCAAATGCAAAATTTAAATATAACAGATAAAACCTAATTTTAATCTTAGTATCTTGTAATAAAATAGAATTTTAATCTTAATATCTTAGTAATGAAACGTAATAAAATAGAATTGCAATAAAACAGATAAAACAGACTTTTAATCTTAGTGTCTTGTAATAAAACAAAGCCAACTTGTTTGTGTTGGTTTTTATCGTGTTCGGGTTCAAATCGTGTTTGTGTCCAAATGGGCTCGTGTCTATCAGATATTAGTACATTAAAAATTGATCCATAAAATTCCCTTGAACATTCCAATACAAACCTTGATATACCCATACATGGTGCTTTAATAAAACTAGAAATATAACATTGGGGCACTTTAAGGAGTTGGGAATTAAATATTTCTTTCCTTCGTGTTTACTCCTATTTTAAATCTTTCTTATCTTTATCGTCTTACACAATGTTGTTAGTATATATAGTGTCCTTGCAATACTAAAATTGAGAGGTGGGCAGAGGATATTTAATTTAATCCTTCGGGCTATTTGATCCCATCCTTTTTATATTACTTATTTCCTCAGGATGAGTAACCACGGAGAGTATAGAGGTCACGAAGATTTTTAGAGACCATAAAAAGTTTATTGATTTTGATAGAATGATATGATTATAAGTTAGAGATTACTTAATCATAGATATTTTATAATTATTTGTATTTACTCCTTTATTTGACCTTGTTATATTAAGGAGGATGATCGCATGGAACTTTGAGATTATTAATGCATGTATTAGAGACATTAAATGTTATTTCAAAGGAACTAATGATTATTGAATTACTCCTTTTAACTTGTGCGTTCTTATACTATGATGAATGGATATTTTACTAACTCTCGTAATGATGTCGAGGCCTCTTGAGGAACGTAACATAGTAAGCTTGCCTTAAGAATGTAAGTTTTGAATTATAACCATGCGAGATCAAGTGAAATAACCTCACAACCTAATAGGGTGAGGTTGCGGGCGTTATTGTTGAAGCACTCCATTTTTATGGAATTGCGCCTCTCCAAGCTACCGTAATTTTATTCCATAATATTATGGGACTTATGGCCATCAAACATATATATGGCACTGGTCTAAGATTAGAAAATATTAGCACTACTGTGATCTATAATCAAGTGCAGGGTTTGAGTTCTTCCATTTTCAGACTATTATTACGAATCTAAGGTCGGTTCAATACCTATTCAGTTCGCATAAGAATAGAGAGAAAGATATTCTCATGTAATTTACGTCCATAGATGAAAGGGGAGTGGATTATAAATGCTGCACTATGTGACACCTGGATCACCTGGTAATCACAATCTTTGTCGGCCTTTTGTGGTCGATCACTTCAAGATTTAATCATTTATTATTTTTAATTTGTAAAGATTCTTACCACAAAAGATGATATGAGGATTACCATGAAAACATAAGATTTAATTCGTAATAGGTATTCTTACCCAATCTTTATGTTCCACTTACAAACTTATCAACATCAATATAATCGAACTATATGATTTGAATCCCCAAAATCATACAATAATATAGGTATTGAATCAATTTCCTAAACATTAGGTTTACTCGTAAGTTCATAATTTTTCGTAGCCTCTTACCAAATTTTGACATTCTAACTTTTAATAAACTTGTAACATATTACTTAGCACGTCAACTTTTAATGATAACATATGTAGCACAACCATCACTACACCATATTAGGCAAATGGTTACGAATTTGGGCCGTGACCCGGCCCATGGGTCGTGGATTTAGGCATTGATAAGCTGATCACGAACCAAATTTGTTATCTACCCATAACCAACATTATACCTTGGTCATGGCCTAAAGTCGCGACTTAGCTTTACAACTGTATAAATATGGTCACAGTTTAGAGCCATGACCAAACATTACCCCTTTTCCACTTGGTCATGAACAATATCTGTGATGAATCTTTACACCTATTTGGGCTTGTTCATGGCCCATAACCTCGACAAATATATACTACAAAAAAAAATGGTCGCAGAACAGAGCCGTGACCATATTTAACTGGCAAAAAAAATAATGGGTTGTTTCGGGTCCAATTCTCAAACCTGGAGTCCCATAACTACGCAGCCGATTGCTATATATTACATTAGACACGCACGAGGTGTTCATACCAGTCTTGGTGCCGTTTGAGGGCCGTTGATGGTGTCCGCCTACTCGCGGCATGTTTACCTAAGTGTGACTATTTTTAAATTCGAGTCTTATTCTCAAACCAGGAGTCCCGATACTAGGCGATCGGTTGTTACGTGTTACGTTGGACACGTACGAGGTGTTTGTGTCACTCGTAGTGCTATTTGGCAGCTGTTGGTGGTGTCCGCCCAGTCGCAGCATGTTTTCAAGCTTAAGTGTAGCTATTTTCAATTTTTGGTCCCATTCTCAAATCGAGAGTTCCGCGACTATGCAGACGTTTACTATGTGTTAGGTTGGACATGCATGAGGTGTTCGTGCCACTTGCGGTTCCATTTGGGGGAGTTGGTGTCCGCCCATCCACGGCATGTTTTCAAGCGTAAGTGTGCCTATTTTAAAATTCATGTCTTATTATCAAATCGGGAGTCACGCGACTACGCAGTCGGTTGCTACATGTTACGTTAGACATGCACGAGGCATTAGTGCCACTCGCGATACCATTTGGGGGCCGTTGGTGGTGTCCTCCCACTCGCAATACGTTTTGCCATATTTTCAAATTCGGGTCCTATTATCAAATCGGGAGTCTCATCACTATGCATCCGGTTGGCATGTGTTATGATCGACACACACGAGGTATTCGTGCCACTCACGATACATTTTCAAGTCTAAGTGTGGCTATTTTCAAATTCGGGCCCTATTCTCAAATCGGGAGTCCCACAACTACGTGGTTGTTTGATATGTATTACGTTAGACAAGCACGAGGTGTTCGTGCCACTCACAGTGTCATTTGAGGGTAGGGGTGTTCCCCCACTCACGATACATTTTGAAGCCTAAGTGTACCTATTTTCAAATTCGGGTCCTATTCTTAAATCGAGAGTCCCGCGACTACACGATCGGTTACTACATTTTACATTGAACACGCACGAGGTGTCAGTGCCACTCACGATGTTGTTTGGGGGGGGGGGGGGGTTCACACCTTCGTGGAACGTTTTTAATAGACTATCTAACAACCAAACCAATAATTATCTCTTACTCCTTCTAATTTTCCTGTACTCCTTCTAACATACAAACCAATAACCAAACCAAATAAAACCAATAAGTATCCCGTACTCCTTCTATCATTTAAAATATTTAAAAGATAATGCATTTCGATTATATAAAAGTGTTAGTTAAGGTAACGAATACATGGTTCCTGCGATCCAAGAAGGCCATTAAATAGATTTTTCTGAATGTATGATTAGACCATATTAATCCCGGAGCCCCCAGCATATTCTTGTACATGTACATTTGTTGATTAGTTTCTTTAATACAATCTTCATAAAATGAAGATAAAATTAACATCCTACATGGGACAAAAATCAACATTACTGATATTCTTAAAATTTGAAAACTTTAAGTTGGTGATAATGTTGTTCTATTATGAAAATATTCCTTGATCAAACTCAAGGACATCGGGTGATAGGAAATTTTTAAAAATTAAAATTGTCCATCCACTGATGCTCTTAAGTTTAATCAAGGATAATTTTCAGAACAGACCAACTTCGTCACCAATTTAAAATTTTGATGAAATCAGTAATGTTGATATTTATCCCATGTGAGACGTTAATTTACTTTCATTTTATGGAGATTGTATCAATGAAATTGATTAACAAATGTATATGTATAGAAACACGTAAAAATTGAGGTGGGTCAATTTGGTCCAATCATAAACTCAGGAGACTTTATTCTCAAATTGAGTGTCTAGTGAAAAGTGTTCGTGTCCAGAAGCTACTTCTGCAAATGAATAGGGTAAAATTAGTATATGTCACTGTAGTCTTAGTACACAACACACATGCATTACATAAGGAAAGTTTTGAAATGTCACAACTAAACATACATAAATCATATTAAACATTTGTAAATTAAACTAAATATGCATACATCAAACTAAACATTCATACATCAAAGTAGAATGCTAATATAATGTCAATATCATAATAGGATACAAATAATATTGACAAGAATAAAACAATGTTTTGATACTCAATCTTTCTCTAAATTAACTAAAAGATCTTTTAAATTATGATTGTCATCAAGAGTTGACTCGAACTCTTTTGGAGGCTTTAATATGCCTACTTGAGTAGTCATACCCTTTGGAGAATGCACAACAATAAACCAATTGCCACCATTTATGCACTTTGAGAAAAATATATTCTTTACGTTTTGAACAGCACAAATAACAGACTCGTCGACTATGTGATCTTTACTCTCCAGCTTTGATAAATCTACCATAATAAGTTTGGAGTCAGGGTCAAATTTGCAAGCATTCATAGTATCCTCCACATTCACTCAATCGTAATAGAATATGATTTATGTGAAATCTAAGTAATCGAGTTCTAGGATTGGTTGAATTATCCCCTAATAGGTTAACAGTGTATCTTTTGGATTTTTATCGCTTTTGCTAGCGAAACAGGTAGTCAAGGAAGAAATTGAAATTTCATTATTTTACGTCAAAAGTTTTTTCTCATATGAATATGAATTGAAATTAAAACCGTTGGTGCGAAATTTCTTAAACTCTTTCCCACGAAAACTAAGACCTTTTTCTAGGCTTGCAAGCCATGAAGAGACACCAACTTTTTTAAGAAGCTTCACTTATTAATGAATTTGTATTAAGGCAGTTTTTACCACACATGAATAAATAACCGCACACATAAGAGGTGAAAATTACGTCTTTTGATACTCATGCCCTAAAATTAATCGTCGTGCAATTTATCCTTTGATTTTGGGCAATTTCGTTCTCGTACGTCCCACGAGTAAATTGTAAAGTTTAGATCATAATATATAAAATACATATAATCAAAGAAGAAGAATTTAGTATATACCCTCTCTCGTCTTCGACTTCATTTTGCGATTTGAATACATAACGAGCTACCTGCTCATATTGTAGATTTATAAGTTTCATATATTAAGGCTTCCCAAGAGGCAATTCATCCTCAAAATTCTCAGGTTCCTCGATCACTTGTTCTCCACGAGGGTAGAACCTCCTCACCTCTTGTTCTGGAATATTTTCCCTAGCGTATAGCAATGATTCCACTGTTACTATTATTCAGTAATTAACCATCCAACATACCATGTATTCTTTACGTAATCTTTGAAAATTTTCATGAAGAGCTCAAAAGGATACATCCAATGATAAATAATGTGACCACATAATAAATCTTCATCACATAAATGCACAAGCAAGTGGATGCTAATATCGAAGAATGATGGAGGAAAGTATTTCTCTAATACACAAATTGCATTGGCTAAAGTTAATTTCGCAGCTTTAATGTGCCTTCCGTTTACCACTTTTACACAAAGTACAGTAAAACACAAACTGATTTGCATAATTGCCCGATGGAGATATTTGTGTTCAGAGAAGCAATGCCAAAATAGTAGAGGGATTAATCGAATGATTACACGTCAGTCACGAGACTTGCATTGTTTCAAGTCTTTTGTTGGTAATTTACTATCCTACGTAAATTACCAAAATACCCAGTTAGAGTCTTCAAGTTGAACAACGTGTCTAAGAGGATCTTCTTCTCACTGGTAGTCAAAGTGAAAGCAGACGGGGGGATAGAAATTCTTCCTGGTATATGATCATTTTTTAACTACAGTTTCTTCTTTATTTTCATATCATGTAGATTGTGGCGGGCTCGCTCTCTATCTTTTGAATGAGATCCACCCAGACATGTTTCTTTCAGATGTTCTGTAACATTCTTCTCTTTGCGCATCGCATCAATTACATGAATTTCACGATGATCTTTCCAATACGGCAAGTCAAAAAATATTGATCGTATAAACCATGGCTTTGCTTTACTAGGGTCGTTTCAGATCCTCCCAAGCTTTACACTTCAGGTTTACAAACTGAGGGTGTTTGCCTACGTACCTATTCCCTGAGTCACAGTCATCTCCTTCTCTTCAATCTGCTGACCAAAAAGTCGAACAGGTTGCGTCCTGCGCTCGTGACCGATAGGCAAAAGGTTAGACTTGTCGTTCTTTAATGGGTTGTTGGTCGGTAAAATTCTACGATGACACGCATAACTCTTCTTACCACTATGATACAACCAACTGTATTCAATTTTCTCCCAAAATATGAGACATTCATAATAACCATGGACATTACAACCGAATAAGGTCCCATAAACATGGACATTCATAATAACCATCGCCAACATCACCATTGAATTAAGTGTGAATTCTTTAAATTTATGAGAGTCAAATGTCGTTACACATTTATCTCATAACTCTTTAAGTTTTTCGATTAATGGGGCTGAGAATATATCAATATCATCATCAGGAGCCTTCTATCCGGGTATCAATAAAGATAACAATGTGAACTCTTTTCTCATGCACAATGTCAGAGGGAGACTTAAAGGCACCATGAGAACTGGCCAATAACTTTAATTAGTACTTAAATTACCAAAATGGTTAAATCCATCGGTTGAGATTGCAAGACGAATTGCATGGTTCCTTTAAAAATTCATAGTGTCGTGCATTTGAATTTGCCAGATGAGTGAATCAACCGAATGAAGCATCAGATTCCCACCCGCCTCGTATCGAGCGTGTCGTGGCAAGGCCTCCACTATACACAGTACAGTAAAAAAAAATTTAATTGTGGTCCAAATGGAAAATACTTCAAAATATTTTATGAGACTTGTGAGCACTTGCGATATTTTGCAGCTTTGTCCTTTGCATTATCACAAACCACATGTCTAGGCTCACTGCATACTGGACACTCATCCTTCTCTTCATGCTCGTTACAGTACAACATATGATCATACTTTCATGCATTAATTGATTTGTATTTCAAACCCTAACCCTTTAATCTCTTCTTCATTTTAGGATAATTGTCCGGTAACATGTTCTCTTTGGGGAGAATTTCTTTAAACCACTTAAGAATTACAGTTACACTATTGCCAAAAAAATCAAATTGACTCTTCAAATTATGCAAATCAATCATTGAATATAATACCGAGTGATCTTCATTGTAATATTTATAAAACGGTCTAGTCGCATTGGCTTTCAACCGTATGTATTCATGATCTCTTGGTAGTTCAGAATCAAATTATTTATTTAGTTTTACATAATGCGCATTATCCGTATCCATAGGTTGGTGGTTTTCATGGTTTTGGACTTCGTAAGCATCATTAAATAAGTCAGTCAATGGACGATGTGTTGGTGAATCATGTACCATTTTCACTCGTTGGGGTTCCGTCACGCGGTCAGGTACTTACAATCCTTCTGAAACATAAGGTACATTTTTTTACCATGGTATTTCCATATTTTATTGTCTTGATAAATTCCCCACTTTATTAAATGCAACTTAACGTCTTTTTATGACTATATTTTTCGTTCATACAACGGGTGCATGGACACGAAATCTTGTCACTTTTGAGATTTTTATAAGCATATTTAATAATTTCTTAAACGCCATATATAATTATTTGTTATTCAGTTAGTCTCCCCCATCCACTCTTTGTTTCGTGGAAAATCTATTTAATAATCTTCAAATCTTCAAATTTCAGTCATATGTTGATAGGTTAACATAAATGTCATGTTGCATTCAAGAAATTAATATGATACGGGAAATATCAGAACTTAAACTCTAAATTAAAACAATTTGCCAAGTGATATTATTACAACTGAAATGAAAAAAATATTATTAAAAATCAAACATAAAAAATATTCTTACAATTGAAATAATAAAAATTGTTATTAAAACTATAATAAAAAAAATATGTTTAGAACTTGACCAAGAGATAAACTGGCCAAGTGGTAAAAAAAATTGCATAATGCCTCAATTCTCTCCTTTCCCCGTTGTCAATGTACACAAGTACATCTTTGTTGCCATTGAATATTTCATCAACTATTACTTGAGCCTCACCCTTCTGCAAAGGTTGCATGTATACTTTAGTTTCGACTACTATGGAGATGAGTATGCACAGGCCAATAATCCTACTATTGGCCAAGTCCTTGAAATATAATTATTCTCCATAGTCCTCGTGAGTGGTTGATGATGATCCAAGACCTGTGATAGGCGGAGGCACTGGGAAAGAGAATGTTTAAGGAGGTGGCATTGGGGAGGGGAATATTAAAGGAAGTGGCATTTGAGAGGGGAATGTTGACGGAGGTGACATTTGGGATGGGAAACTTCTAGAGGGAGGAAAGGGGAAACCTTAAGGAGGAGGGTAAGGAAAACCTTGAGGAGGCATTCAGGGCCGATAACTTTCAGTGAAAAGAGTCACAAGTTTCCCAATTTATTTCGTCAAGAGTCCCGGGTTATTTTTAATCTCCTGCACATCCCCATCAACCCTAGACTGTTGATCCTTATGGGTTGAGATACGATTCCTTACCGAAGATAGTTCATCTACAATAGGTGCAATATATTTTAATTTTTTTTGGCATATGCGATCCAACACTTTTCATCCTCCCCCTTTTATCCTTTCCAAAGGTCTGGGTCAAGGCATCATATTTCAAGTCATCAAAAGGGCTCAAACTTGACTGGCTGCTTATTGACTCTATTAATTCTAAAGTCTTAGCCAAGTGTGGCAGGAATTTATTATCTTTGTCCCATCGAGCATGAATGTAGGGGTTGCAACGGGTCATGTCATACGGTAAACGAATCGTGCGATAAATAGCTCCACCCATACACGATTCATTTACTAAATGGGTTAAAAAATTGAATTCAAACACATTTCGTTTCCTTAGAGGGTGACACGAATCCGATTTATTTTTACCCGTTTAACTAAATGAATCGTATTAACCTGTTAAACCCAACATGCCTCATTTTCACTCGTTAACCCGCGTAATTCATTTCACTCATTAACCTGTTTCATCCATTTCACTCGTTAACCCATTTCATTTGTTTCACTTGTTGACGCATTTCACAAATTCAAAATTCATTGTTCAAGTGTCAATTTTTTTATTAAATAATAAAATTAATTTAATAATATCATCTAAACTGTAAATAATAATAGCCTAAACAAAGATCAAATAACCACAATTACAACACCAAATTGTCCAAAATCCAAAAAAAATCATCCATAAGGAGTAGCAATACGAATATTCTTCAAAATCCAAAGAAACTATAAACAAATTGTTCTTCACAATGAAAATAGTACAACCATTCAACATAAAAAAAGAGTATGACAAGTCTATGGAAATTTGCTACAACTTCATCTTCTCCATATCAACTCATTGCCTTCTCCATATTATAGCTCCTCCAAAATAATTTTTCCTTCCAAATTTAAGTAGATAAAAATAGTAATATAATGGATAAGTTAAAAAACATAAAACTAATTGAATTTTAGTATGGATAACTTTCAATATCTTCTCTTAATTATCCACAAAAATTGTGTTTGAGCATTTTCTCAACGACCCTGATTGAGTTGTATCATCATTTATTTCCTTCGATTCTACCACACTTTCATCAACTATACAAAAAAAACATTAGTATACTATCTAAAGAAAATTTAATATGAAAAAAAGCATAGTAGTAAATTAAAAAAAAATCTAGGTAGTAGATAAGCACAAAAAAGTGAACATTTTCTGGCAAAAAAATAATAACTTACTTTTTTCCAAAAATCCAATCCCGAGTACATATCAATGCTTTAACATTTTTTGTCAAAAGTGAAGTGAACTTCGATCTTCATCAAGAACTCGACCACCAGTGCTAAATGTTGATTCCGATGCAACGGTAGATATCGGGATTGACAACACATCACGGGCCAAAATTCAAAATGATGATATTGGGTCTTCATCAAGAACTCGACCACCGATGCTAAATGTTGATTTCGATGAAACGGTAGATATCAAGATTGACAACACATCACGGGCTAAAATTGATAATGACGATATTGCTCCCCTCTACATAAATCAAGAATGTCCTAATTTGTCAACCTTTTTCCTTTTCTTACCGTGTTTCGAAGGAAGAGATACTCCATTATTTTGTGTTGATTCTGAATTTGTTGATTGAGTTTCAGTGTTATCCAAGTTATCCTCAACATCATTCAAACTTGTCGCCTCATATGACTCCATTTGAAAAAATGTAAAAAACATGTAGTATGAAAAAATTAGTATTCTGTAAATAAAATGAAATGTTAGTATTTTGTAATTAGTAAATGTAAAAAAAAAGGTAATATGTTTAAGGGAACTTAGTATTATGTAAATAAAATGTTAATAAAAAAAAATGTATTGTACAAAATGTTTAAAAGTTTAAAGGTTATAACAATGGCTTTTGGATGGTATTTGCGGGATATTCACTTATAAAAAAAAATTGTAATCAGGTGTTTGCGGGATGTGCATTACCAATTTCAATTTTTTTCTCGTCACATATTCCCAAAAAATTTATCGCACCAAATGTTTAAAGGTTATCATATATTAATTTGTAATATCAAAAATCTTATGCAGACAAAAACAAACAATGCTAATAAATCAAAAAACGTAATTTATTTTAAGGTTTACCTTTAAAAATGAAAAAGGGATTCAAAAGGGAATGAAGGCGTCAGTGAGGGATGAAGGTGCCGGTGAGAGATTAAGGCGACAGTGGTTGTTGAGGTTTGGCCGGTGGTCATTAGGTTTCGCTGCTTGCTCAGTTTGGTGTGTGAGGATGAGTGAGAAAAAGTGATTAAGAAATGAATTGGTTATTGAGAAAGTAGGGTTTTATTTGACTTTTTTAAAGCCTAAAAATACAAAAATAACCCGCCACTTTAAAGGTTAGGCGAGTCTAACGAATGAAAATAGGTTAGACGACCCGTTATTAATTCGTTTAATAAACGGGTCTGAAGGGTCATCAGCGGGTTTCGCGAATATACACGAACCCGATTCGTTTTCTTAACGGTCTGGCATGTCCACCTTATTATGACCCGAACCAATTAAGTCTAAATACAAACCCGCTTAAAGTCTGTCAATTTCGTGTCGGGTTAACGGGTCGTGTCGTGTCGCAATTTTTCACCCCTACATGAACGTATAAGTTGGCACGATTTGGTTGTTTTTGGCATTTGGAGCATCCTTTGTCCTACTCGACCATTCATTCTTCAAATCTTTATAAGATTTGGGGCCCATTTTGTCCTATTTTGTTTATTCCTCTCCCTCTGGACCAGTTTCTTATCCTTCGACTTATTCTCCAAAAAATCATTCCACTGCTCCATCCACATTTAAACATTGGGAGGCACTTTGCCTTTCAAAGCCAAAATATTGGAGCTCGATTCAT